>OZ010793.1:500664783-503064783 GCA_963932465.1 Maratus speciosus | reverse complement strand
GTGTTTAAAATAAATAAAATCAGAAATATGGCTTCATTTCGAGAAATCTTGAATAAGAAACTTTTTGAAAGTTTCAAAAAGTCTGCAGCAGATAAACCTTTTAAGGATATCCAATGTAAAACTAATGATGTGTGGCGCAGTACAAGAAGTCTTCTAAAAGTGACAAAGTGTTAGAGGTATTGGTGCTAAAAATAATTAAGGACGAACTGCGTAAGGCAACCAAAAAGAAATCAGTCTTTCTTGATTATTTTATAAAGGTAATTATAATCAATTTATTCTTAAAATTTTAAATATATTTTATCATAACTTTAAGTTTACATAATTACTTGTAAAAATTGGAAAAAAGATAGATAAGATAAAATGACCGTGTAACCTTAGCGAAACATGGTCAGTATGGGAATAAATAAAGACCAAAGAAATGTCAAAAAACGAGTTATTACTTTTTAAATATGGCCAGCCAAGCTAAACCTTATTTTTTCTTTTCAAATAATTCGAAAATTAATGCATTCATGAGGGAAAATTTAAAAAATATGTAAGTTTTGTATCAGTTAATCTTCTGACTGTTTTCAAATTTTCTACCTTACTAAAATGAAATGTAATCCAATTGAATTGAAACCAATGTATCTCAAATTCAAAAACAGATAAATAAGGTTTCCAGAGATCTAAAAAAAGAAAAACAATCCTTAAAAAGGAAACGACAAAATGCTGAATACCAAAGAAAACATCGAACCACCAAACGAACAAAGCTTGGAGAAATCTGCCATGATAATCCAGACATAGAATAAAAGAAAAAAAAATTAGCTTTGAGGATATCAGTAGGAAGACAAAGTTTAAATGTAGATAAACCCTTATTGCTTAAGACAATAGCAGACATAACTATTGTTGGAAGCGCTGCAGATGCAAAAAGAAGAAGCGAGTCAACACGAAGTTTCAAAACTCTCGATGACTTGACTGCAGAACTGAAAAAGGTTGGTTTTGCAATAAGCAGGAGTAGAACATTTCTTCGTTTGCTTCCAAAAAATTCCTCAACCATCGAGGGTCGAAGACTGTCACCACAGTGCCGATAAAACTTTCTTGGGTTCAGGCTGATTATCACCGATCTCACATTGATACCAAATTTGCACTAACATCCATCCGCTATTTAGAAACTTTAGCTTCAATTCTTGGACCCATGCAAGTGTTTCTTCTTTCATAGGATGAGAATGCGCGTGTACCTTTGGGAATTACAGCAGCCAATAAACAGGCTCCGATACTGATGTATATGGAGTATCGTGTATCCTTACCCGACCACGGCTGGGTCATCGCTAAACGCCACAAACTTATCCCATCTGTTTACGCTGGTATTGTGATTGCTCCTGGCATGGCAGGTCAAAGTAAAGCCATAGGTTATTCTGATCCAACGTTTATAGCTATAAGAAGTGGGAAACACAGTTCTTCCATAACAAATACTCATGCTCAAGATTTTAAAACTCTATTAATACTCAAAGACTTTGAAAAATTAGTGAAAACAGAGAAGAGGGTTTCATCAAACCTGTAATCATAGTTACGGTTAATGGAGGTCCAGACGAGAATCCTCGCTACCAGAAAGTTATATCGTTTGCTATTAACCCTTTCAAAAAGCATGATTTGGATGGAATTTTCATAGCGTGCAATACTCCAGGAAGAAGTGCATATAATTGAGTAGAAAGGCGAATGGCACCACTCAGTCGAGAACAGTCTGGTCTTATACACCCTCGTGAGCATTATGGTTCCCATCTCGATAAGAACGGTTGCACTATTGATGAAGAAATGGAGAAAAATAACTTTGCATATGCTGGTAAAACTCTCGCAGATATCTGGAACCCATTAAACATTAACGGTTATTCTGTGACTGCCACATATGTTGATTCAGGTGAACCAGACTCTCTTGGTTATGACTTGGATTGGTATTCGAAGCACGTACAAGAAAGTCAATACTTGCTGCAAATTGTAAAAAGCGAAGAAAAGAATTGTTGCTCTCCTACACGTAGTGGATTATTTCGTATATTAAAAGGACGATTCATTCCTCCTCGAATTAAAATGATACAATTGTCAAATGACATCATTACAATTTAGGAGGGGGAATTTATAGATTTAAGTCTCCGTCTGGCCTTTTACAGCAAAGGGATTTTTAAAGATGCTGTATGATTATTTTTGCCCCTCCATAAAGTTGCAATTATCCGCAAGAACTTGTGGAAGTTGTGGCCAATATCATGCATCTTAGAAGCCAGCAAACAGACACAAAAAAATTCAACAGAGTGAAAAAAGCGAGAAGGCCTGCCTTATACGACCATTGAGAATTGCTGCTCGTCGAGCAAATGAACTTATGTGCTTCGTAAAATTCGTGGAATATATGGAAGATGTTGAGTGGATTAATGAAGATGAAGTTGATCAAGGTTCCATCCGGAAAGAAAGCGATGAAGATGATCAAGTAAAACTGGAAACCAATATCACAACAGATATGGAAAAATGGCTTGAGCAGCCGTGGTCAGCATCGGAATAGATAAGGGCATGTTCAAATTTAAATTTTTCAAATGGCTAAGTTCTTCTAAAATTGTGATCTAAGAAATTTTCTTAAATAGAGTTGTAAGGAAATAAAACAAGCATTTATTATTATTATTTTTATGTCGAGTACAGTTTTTTTTAAAATTTGCATTGTGTCCTAATTTTTTTTAAGTGTGGGGAGGGGGGGGGGTCAAAAATTGTGAAAAACATGCTTACGTAATATTTGAACAGCCCCTCTCCGTGTGTGCGTATACGCGCGAGCGCTGAACTCTGAAAAAACAATGGAGTCCTCACAGCCGCAAGATTTGACAGGAAAGTACCTGTTTGCCTGAAATCATGCATATCGAAGACAATTTCTGGAATTTTTCAATTAATTTTTTATGCGATTTTTTTCAAATTAGTAAAAAAGAATCCGATTTATATATTTTATCCAGTAAACTTTATCTTCTTTTCAATAATGTTTTTTGGAGATTCTCAGATTTTCGATTCCCAGATTCTCGATTTTTCAATTTGTAACAATATTTTAATGTTATTTTTAGAGGGTTTTTCTCGCGTTCCTAAAAGAAATCCGGTTTAAATATTTTACCCAATTAGTTAATTTCGTTCCCTGCTGTCCTTTAATCTTTTCCGAATTTTTAATGCGATTTATAACGGGGTTTTTTGCATTTTGAGGCGAGTTTTTGACTTTTTTTGAAACATAAAAAAACTCTCCGGTAACTATTGCAATTGCCGTGATTAAATTTAAATTGAAAGAATATCAAATCAGTTTTCATAAGAAAGCTGAAAATTTAATTTGGCTCGGAAAAAAAAAATCGCGATAATTCAGGATTCGTTTGTTTCGAGACGGAATTGGTCGTAGCTTAGTCGGGGGTACGTTGCCAAATGCTGTCCTGCCCCCCCCCCACCACCACCACAATCGCCCACCCAATCCTAGATTTCTTTAATTCTATGTTCGTTTAAAAAAAGCAACCAGCGAAACTCCAATAGTAATGAAGTTTTCTTTGAGGAGCAGAGTTTGAAATAACGTGCGGGATTGCGGGATTTGTGCACAGAAAAAGAAAGATCCGTAAAATAAAAAATGCTGTGCAGTATTTCCGCCCTTAAAATTCTTCCACAGATCTGTGATTCTTCAGTGAGTATTTAAGTCCGCGATTTTTATTTCTTTTGTGGAACTTCTTAAAATCAATTCGTGACTCGATCCCGGAAAAATTTAAGAATTTCTTCCAACGAGCGTGAAAAATATCATGAATTTCGATAAAAGAGTGCAGAAAGAAATTGCGAATTTTGTCAAAGATTGCGCAAAAAAATTCAAGAATATCGATAAATGATTGACGAGAAAATGCTGCAAATTTCCTCAAAAAGTCGCGGAAAAGAGCAGAGGACTTTGTTAACTGGTACGGAAAGATATCGAGATTTTTCTCGATCGGTAGCGCAAAACTATCGCTAATTTCCACAAATGATCCCCGTAAAAAAATCAATTTCGTGAATAGGTCGCCAAAAAAAAAAAAAAAAAAATCGTCAAAGCAGGATCCCGGAGAAAAAGAGAATTTCGTCGAAGGATCCCAGAAAGAAAATGCGAATTTCGTCAAATGATCACGGAAAGAAAAAGAGAATTTTGTCAAAAGATCGTGTAAAGAAAACACGAATTTCATCGAAGGATCGTGCTAAAGACATCCCAATTTCGTCAAAATATCGCGGTAAAAATGCGAATTTCATCAAAGGATCGCGGTGAAAAACACGAATTTTGTCAAAGGTTAGTGTTGAAAAGTGCGGCTTTCGACAAAAAGCGCGTAGAAAGACGTGAATTTCGTCAAATGATTTAGGGAAAAATTGTAAATATCATGTAATGATCGTAGAATAAAGTCGCGAATTTCATCAAAATTTAAAGCACTGGGCTAAAACGTTGAAACCGTGTCCTTTTCCTAGTTTCAAAAGAACTCCGCGAAACTTCAAAAATCGCGTTAAAATTTTCAGAGGGAAAAAGTTACCATATTGACTTGAAAGACTGCCATCATATTCCTTTTACGAATGTCAAAATATGGTCGCGAAACACGAAACTCAACCAACTTCAGATTAATTTTAATTTTCTGTGTTATTATTTCTCATTTACAAAGGAGGCAGGGTCTGTGCACCCCCACCTTTCCCCCGACTAATCGCATTTTACAATTACTGTTTCACATCTGCATTCCCTTTCAAATTTTTTTCCTTCATTCTAGACTTTAGACTGCGAAATCAAAGAGACAAACAATTTCTGTTTCTATCCTCGTCAAGAACTTGCGCTAATTTCTCATGAAATTGTAGAAATATACAATAGAAAGAACGGTGTTAAAAAAATCTCCCACAAAAAATAAATAAATAAATAAAAAGACGTCAAAGTGGGATTATAAAATCTGCTTTTTGGCTTACTACGACTAATACAGATTCTTGTAAATATTCTAGTTTTAAAAAAAGATAAATAACAATTTTAAAAAAAAGAACGTAGATTTTTTTTTTTTTATCACAGTTCAAAACTTAGGCTGTTAGTTATATGAACTAAAATAATTTGCTAAACTAATTGAACTCTGCTTTCACTTCTTTTTTCTTTTGTAGACTTCGATTTTTTTAAATAATTGTGCTTGAGTCTGCACAAGCGGGGGGGGGGGGGGTGCCCGGGCACCTCCCCCCTGGTTACGCCTATGCTTACTTACCTGTTTATACCTGGCAACCCCATAGTTGGGCAGAGTCAAGAGTAGGCAACCCTTATTTTTTTAATTCTTCGGGGTATGTTCTCTCAGCTGATTATAGACTTTCATAAATAACTAATTGAGGAAGTTGATCAAAAAAATTTAATTAAATACTTTATTGTTTAACATTATCGGCACGTGATTTAGCTAGGCAACCTATTTGCAATGTATCAATCTATACATTATCTAACATATATTCTTTGTTATCATTAAATAACAAATGAGGGTATATATTCCATAGACCGGATCTTAGACTAGAATGTCTTAAAATGATCTAGGGAGCGCTAGTGTTGCCCACACAATCTCTGCGGCATCAGCCCCCACTTTACCCTATACTAAAATTAGCAAACCCCAATCTTTACATGCGCGGTTGTTGATATTGTAAGTGATATTTGTATGCTTATTTACATTAGGGAGAAAATAAGACAGCTACAGATAAAAGGCATTTTTAAAATCGTTTCATCAATTTTCTACAAGCAAATGTTTACTTTTTCCATTATTAATATACCTTGTTTCACCATAAAAATTTCGTTAAGAGGCTACTTCAACCATGCAAAAACAACCGCTATGTTTTTTTTTAATAGTTTGCATTTCAATATTTTTTGCTATTGCATTAGATAACTGAGGCTGATCTCAACAAAGGTCGCGTTTTACTTTTTCAATTTTGTTTTATGAGGATATTTTCACTTTTGAAAGTGCAAATGAGATATTAACTTTAGTGAGCGGCTGTTTTCACGTGAATGAAATAGCCTCTTAAGTAACAAGTTGCAAAATGCTGGTTTAGTCGATTTGGTCAATCGTCATTTTTGTGCAGCAAAAGACTAAATCTGAAGTATTTCCATACCTGGTTGGCAATCATATTTCTTCATTACTATCTACAATTATTTTTGTTTTATACCACTGGTCAGAAAAGTTTTATCTAACAATGACATGTCAAATAATCTATTTTTTTCTTCTTTATCATTTGTTAAAAATTAAATTAAAAAAGCATTGTTCGTGTGCATCTATGTCTTAGACATTATCTCTATACCAAATTTAATGTTTCTGCACTGACAATTTCAGAGAAATCATAGCGAAAATAAAATGTAGAATGTCTCTCTCCTATTTCACCCAATTAAATAAAAAAAAAATCTTTGTTGTATCACATCATAAGGTATGTCAAATTTAAAATTTCCGAACCCGATATTTTTAGAATAATCGTAATTATGGAACGTTTTTCAGTAATTCCACCATTCTCAATCTTGAATATCTTAAGCGAGTACAGTACCGGACCTCAAATCCGGAATGGAAAAAAGAAAACTGAAATTCCGCGATGATCTCGAAAAAATATTTCGTAAAAATGTCCATAGATGGCGCTACGTGCGCGCGTAACACAGTGCCGAGCCATACTAGACTCAGCAATTTTATTTTATTGCAATGTTTTTCATTCATTAGTTTTAATCACAGAGTAAAAGAGGTGGAGGCGAAACTAATGTTAAAATTTTGCTATGCAGTTTTTCCCCCGTTAGGTGGCGACACCGTAGAATGTAGGCTATCGGTCGATTGTTCTACAATGCTTTTCAATGGAAAAAGCACTGATTTTTAAATTTTTTTTAATAGAAAATTTGAATTTTAAGAAAGTTGTACAAGTAGAAATCTGATTAATTATAGTTTTCTTCATAAGATACATATTTTTTTAAAGGCACTTGGCTTTTTGATTGCTTCTTAAGACACTTAAAATCAGAGATCATTCTGACAAAAAAAGCGAATGCAGGCCAGTTATAAACATTGAATATCACGGATTATTCTACCACGAAGAAATAAATGGACTTACGATTTTTAAAAATTAAAAGTATTATTCAATATTTTTTGGAGTAAATTTTAATCTCGCGTATATTTTATAACCTTTGAATAATTTAATAATTCATAACTTTTGATATCTATGCAATTAATAAATGTACAATTAAAACAAATTTTTATCTTAATTATTTGGGAAAGAAAACGTGTAAATTATAGGTCATTGTTCAGGAACTAATTTTTTCAAAAGTCGTAAGGTTTGATTTTAATATAATCTTACTTATAAGGAGGAAAGGGGGGGGGGGGTAAAGGACCGGAATTTCCAGACACGGGCCCGACCCGCCCGAAAGAGAAACAATTAGGCTGGGCCCGGACTTTGTATTTTCGCAGTTCACGCCCTGACCCGCCCTATGCAAAAATCCGTGAAAACAGGCCCGGCCCGTCCCTTGCAAAAAAAAAAAAAAAAAAAAAATCAGACCCGACTCAATCTCTACAAAAAATTCCGATTTTTCTTACATACAATTAACATTATTTTCCAGAATACTTCATAAATATTTATGGAAAAATGTAACAGTATATTTTAGATTACTATATGTTTTCAAGTCAGAGCATACAAAATATCAAATTTTAAAAACCCTTTAGACTCACTCTTATGCAAAAATGCATGAATACAATATACATTAAATTCAGTAATACGAAAATAATAGGACTCTATCTTAAATAGAACGCAATCATCATGGCAACCTAAAATCATTACCTATCATGGGATATCTTTGAATTAATTACATGTGACAGGATTTAATGGAATAATCAACATGGCAACCTAGAATCACTACCTATCATGGGATATCATTGAATTACGTGTGATAGGATTTAATAGAATAATTACCATGGCAACCTAGAATCATTACCTATCAGGGAATATCATTGAATTAATTACGTGATAGTATTTAATGGAATAATCAAAATGGCAACCTAGAATCATTACCTATCATGGGATATCACTGAATTAATTACGTGTGACAGGATTCAATAAAATAATCATCATGGCAACTTAGAATCATTACCTATCATGGGGTATCATTGAATTAATTAAGTATGATAGGATTTAATAGAATAAATACCTATCATGGGATATCATTGAATTAATTACGTATGATAGGTTTTAATAGAATGAAGGAAACTTTTATTAGTTTCTTTTGAAGTTTTGATTCCATTTTCATAGAATTTGACAGGACACAATTCTACAATTTAAATGGTATTTGATAGATAGATACATATCAATTACCCACAGCAATTTTTAGTATTCATTAACATAACACTTAAAAAACATATACACTAAGATCGATTTAAGATAAAAATTTCTCAATTTAAACATAATTACAAGCAAATATTAAAGCCTAAAAAAATCTCTCACCTGCATGGAACAAGCTCAATTTTATTTTCCCTTCGTTTTTTCTTTTTTTTTTTATGTCACTGGTATAACCTGTTTTCAATCCAGGAACAAAGCACTTATACCCCATCTTAATTTATGCTTTGTAATATCAATAATAAAAAATAAACGAATAACATAAAATATTTTTTTAATTCTAGCGTACGGCTCTTATACATACTAAACATATGATATTCAGCTAAAAGTATGGCCAACATGCGGATTGTGGCGCCCTCATTATTTACCAAAATGTAACATGCAGTTTCGGCGAGTAATGCCTATTAAGTTTCCCCTCCACCTCTTTTACTCCGTGGTTTTAATCTAAATTTTCTAACAGAATTATCGTAGTTAGTGTGCGCACACATTTTAAATTTATTTTAAAAAGAAACCCTTTTCTTCATTTATATAGAAAATGTAAAAAGAATAAATAAATAACCACAAGAAAGAATTATTTTTAAAAAGGTTCGTAGAATATATTTATAATATTTATATGTAAAAATATTTTACAACGCCCTCCCTCCACTTTTAATATGTTCAACAAATTTCATTTTTCGAAAAAATTCTGTTTGTAAGCACCGTACCAAAAAATTATTTTCTTTAACTCAAAGAGAAAAAAAAAATCTATGCAAAGTTCCTTTCTCCATAACAAAACAAGCTGTCCACCGAAAGCTAATGATCACATTCTGATAACGTTGACTTTCCACTTCACGCAGTTAAATAAACATGTTGAATAAGCAAAACAAACAGCGGATAGATATGTCGTTTTTCTTTACTTTCTTTTCATCTAGTGGCCTTTTTTTTTTTTTTAGAGGTACCCTACCTTTCTAATAACTTATCATAATTTAATAAAAATTTGTTACACAAGCTGATTCACTATTATTGTAACTTGCTGAAAATTTGAAAGAAATTCGTCAATTAGCCTAATTCGGTTCTCGCAAACAACGATGTATTTTCATTTTCTAAAAAATGTTTTTATGTTCCTAATAATGTGCAGACTTGTATAAAACCAAAAACTTTCTGAGCACATAAATATTGGGTCAAAAATTTTCTGCAAATTAATTTAATGTTTAATAAAATAACGTGTTATGATACTTTGACGGTATGAATTTTAAACAGTAGTTTCAAAATAATTACGAAAATATTATAATTAAATATAATAAATAATTTAATTTAATTTAAAATGCATTAATATTAATTACAGAATAATTATGTTGGCTAAAAAATTATAAAGCTAAAAATCCATGATAAGAAGGGGTGAATTCTTGTCAATTATTTTGCCAATGCATTTAGAAACAGTCCAATCCTTAATATTTTGACCTCTATCTTCTCACAAAATGCAATAATGGACATTGCTTCTGAAACAATTGAATCGCATTTTGTAAGGAGAGGTCCATTCATAGGTATCATCATTAAAGAGACAGATGATTTTTTATTGCGGTATTTTGACGAAATTCTCATTTTTTCCACGATCATTTAGCGAAATTTCCGCGACATTTGCGCTTTTTCTCTTATCCTTTGACGAAATTTGTATTTTTCGCGATCTTTTGACGAAATTCAAGCTTTTTTCGCGTACTTTTGACGAAATTCGCGCTTTTTTCGTGATATTTTTGACGAAATTCGCGATCCTTTAACGAAATTAATTTTTTTCCGCGGTTCTTTGTCGAAATTTGCATTTTTTCGCAATCTTTTGAGAAAATTCGTGCTTTTTCCGCTATGCTTTTGCAAAATTTGTTTTTTTTTTTACGTATTTTTGGATGAAATTTGTTTTTTTTCGCGATCCTTTGACGATATTCGCGTTTTTTCTGTGGCCTTTTGAGGAAATTCGTGTTTCTTTCGCGATTCTTTGACGAAACGCGCGCTTTTTCCGCGACCCTTTTACGAAATTTGTGTTTCTTTCGCGATCCTTTAACGAAATTAGTTTTTTTCCGCGATTATTTTACGAAATTTGCGTTTTTTTTTCACGAACCTTTGACAAAATTCGCGCTTTTTCCGCTATGCTTTTACGAAATTCGTTTTTTATCCTGCGCTTCTTTGACGTAATTTGCATTTTTTCTGCGATTCCCTGATAAAAGAATATTTTTTCCCACGATTCTTTAAAGAAATTCGCGTTTTCTCCGCGGTCCTTTAATGAAATTCGCGTTTTTTCCGCGATGTTTTGACAAAAGTGGGTGTTTTTTCTGCGAACGATTGACGGAATTGGTTTATTTTTGGCGACCATTTGTTGAAATCCGCAATATATTTCAGTGATATTTTTTATATCTGAATTTTTGGACTGACGGCCGATTTGTTTTAATTTTCGGGACCGAATGCCTTAAATTTTCGGAAAATTCGGAACAGAATCACCCCTGTCAAACAAATAAATTGTACATAAAATTGGGGAACATTTTTAATTTTTCAGTATTAAAGAACAAAAATTTTTTTTTTTTTTCTCTAAGAAATTTTCCGCACACGGCGTGCGTCTGTATTATACAACTCTGATAATGTGATGTGCAGGATTAAAAAAATTCTTATCCTTAAATTATTTTTTTAAATTTATGTTTATGTTTGTTTACTTATACCTCATGTGGCAATCCGCGATATAGATTCCTAGGCCTAACTCGCGAGCAACAACGCATTTTCATTTTCTAAAAAATGCTTTAATATTTCTAAAAATATGCAGTAATAGCATTTTTTTAAAACTTAGCCTAACATGGCAATTCGCGGTATAGATTGCTTCGTGGCATGTAAAATTTTGCCAAGGGCATGTACTGTATTTATTTATTGTTTTGGTTGAGGATCTAAAATCCAGAAAATTCCGAAATCCGGAATGGCCGCGGTCCCGACCAGTCCGGATTTGAGGTCCGGTACTGTATTCACATCCTAAAAGTAACAATAACAAATTCCATGTTTTAGTCTCAGCAAATTCATGAAATCAGAATTTTAGAACAATTTTCACACTTGCAAACCCTGCAGGGCAGTTTATATATACAGTTAAAATATAACCCAAGGAAGTTTGCAAATGAAATTTTTCCACATGAGGTTGCTACAGTAAACCTTTATAGTCCCCCCTCCCCCGTTCTAAAAAAAAAAATTGATGAGGACATGATGATCTATCTGTAAATGATTTTTTTTTTTTTTTTTTTTTTTTGTAAACGTTGATTTTTATATTTACCTTTTCAATTTCATACTTATAACCAGTGAAAATGGAAAATGAACCAGTTTCATTACACTGAGTTTCGTGGGATGGCTACTGCTAATGTAGAAGAAATAAGAAAATGTTTTACAAAAAAGCATACACAGTCAGAATTTTACAAAAACTGTTTTATTAAACCCATGCTAGAAAACAGAATGAACTAATGTGAACTTAGAATTCTTCATCCCCTTCGTCTTCACCACCTTCGGTAGAGTCAATTCCCACTTCTTCATAATCTTTTTCTAGAGCTGCCAGATCTTCTCTTGCTTCTGAGAACTCTCCTTCTTCCATTCCTTCACCAACATACCAGTGAACGAAGGCTCTCTTAGCATACATCAAATCAAACTTGTGATCAAGACGTGCCCATGCTTCAGCAATAGCAGTTGTGTTTGATAACATGCAGACAGCTCGCTGAACCTTAGCAAGGTCACCACCAGGAACAACTGTAGGAGGTTGATAGTTTATTCCAACCTGAAACAATTTTTTAAAATTAAATTTATTTATACTAACACTCAAAAGAGATTAAAAATATTGCACATACACAAGAGACTTTCGTATTGGTTACCATACTTTAAAAAATTATTTTTTTGCTATGCCTATGAAAGTTATAACAAAAAATACATATATGCTAAGCAGAATGCTTTTTTAAAAATTTGTTCCTTGGTTCGGGGTTGAGGCAACCATGACACATAAGAGCACATCAAATTATACTTTCAAGATGATTCCCTTACCTCTCCATTTTATTTAATAAAAGATAGTATAATTACTGAATAATAAAAACATAATATATTTCATAGGCGTAACCAGGGGGGGGTGCCCTGGGTGCCCGGGCACCCCCCCGCTTGCGCAGACTCAAGCACAATTATTTAAAAAAAAATCGAAATCTACAAAAGAAAAAAGAAGTGAAAGCAGAGTTCAGTTAGTTTAACAAATTAGTTTAATTCAGAAAACTAACAGCCTAAGTTTTGAACTGTGATAAAAAAAAAAAAAAAGAATTCCACGTTCTTTTTTTAAAATTATGTTCTTTATTTTTTTTTTTAAACTAGAATATTTACAACAATCTGTATTAATTAGTCATATTAAGTCAAAAAAGAGGTTTTATAATCCCACTTTGACGTCTTTTTTTTTTTTTTTTTTTTTTTTTTTTTAAACACCGTTCTTTCTATTGCATGTTGCTTTAATTTCTCATGAAATTGCAGAAAGTTCTTGACGAGGATAGAAACATAAATTATTTGTCTCTTTGATTGCGCAGTCTGAAGTCTAGAAAGAAGCAAAAAAATTTGAAAGGGAATGCAGATGTGAAACAGTAGTTGCAAAATGCGATTAGCCGGGGGAAAGGTGGGAGTGCACAGACCCTGCCTCATTTGAAAATGAGAAATAATAGCACAGAAAATTAAAATTAACCTGGAGTTGGTTGCTTGGTTGAATTTTGTGTTTCGCGACCATATTTTGACATTCGTAAAAGGAATATGGTTGCAATCTTTCAAGTCAATATAGTAATTTTTTTCCTCTGAAAATTTTTATGCGATTTTTGAAGTTTCTTCTCGTTTTGCGGAGTTCTTTTGAAACTAGGAAAAGGACCCGGTTTTAATCTTTTAGCCCAGTGCAGTAAATTTTGACAAAATTCGCGATTTTATTCTGCGATCATTTCATGATATTTACGATTTTTCCCAAAATCATTTGACGAAATTCACGTCTTTCTACGCGGTCTTTTGTCGAAAAGCGCACTTTTCACCACTAACATTTGACAAAATTCGTGTTTTTCCCCGCGATCCTTTGGTGAAATTCGCATTTTTTACCGCGATATTTTGACGAAATTGGGATTTCTTTAGCACGATCCTTTGATGAAATTCGTGTTTTCTTTACACGATCTTTTGACGAAATTCGCATTTTCTTTCTGCGATCCTTTGACGAAATTATCGTTTTCACCGGTATCCTTTGACGAATTGTTTTTGGCGACCTATTCACGAAACTTATTGTTTTACAGGGGTCATTTGTCGAAATTCGCGATAGTTTTGCGCGACCGATCGGGAAAATTTTCGATATCTTTCCGTACCATTTATCAAAATCTTCTACACTTTTTCGCGACTTTTTGACGAAATTTGCAACGTTTACTAGTCAATCATTTATCGTAATTCGTGATTTTTTTGCGCAATCTTTGACAAAATCTGAGATTTCTTTTTGTACTATTTTATCGAAATTCACGATATTTTTCACGATCGTTTGAAGAAATTTCCAATTTTTTTCCGGGACCGAGTCACGAATTGATTTTGAGAAGTTCCACAAAAGAAATAAAAATAGAGGACTTCAAAAAAATTTTTAAATAGTCACTGAAGAATCACAAATCTGTGAAAGAATTTTGATGGCGTATTTACTGCTCAGCATTTTTTATTATGCGAGACTTTTTCTTTTCTGTGCACAAAGAGCGCGATCTCGCACGCTATTTCAAACCCTGCCCGTCAAAGAAAACTTCATTACTAGTGGCGTTCGCTGGTTGATTTTTTTAAACGAACATAGAATTAAAGAAATCTAGGATTTGAAGGGGGGTGGGGGGGGGGAGTCGAGACAGCCTTCGGCAACGTACCCTCGACCAAGCTACGATCACTTCCGTCTCGAAACAAACGAATCCTGAATTATCGCGATTTTTTGTTGTTGTTTCGAGCCAAATTAAATTTTCAGCTTTCTTATAAGAACTGATTTGAGATTCTTCCATTTCGAATTTAATCACGGCAATTGCAAAAATTACCGGAGTTCGCTTTCTGTTTAAAAAGAAAGTCTAATAATCGCCTCAAAGTGCAAAAAACCCCGCTAAAAATCGCATTATAAATTCGGAAAAGATTAAAAAACAGCAGGGAACGAAATTAACTAATTGGGTAAAATATTTAAACCTGATTCCTTTTAGGAACGCGAAAAAAACCCTCTAAAAATAACATTAAAAAATTGTTGCAAATTGAAAAATCGCTGTAAGAATCTCGAAAAAACTTTATTGAAAAGAAGACAAAGTTTACTGGATAAAATATATAGATCGGATTGTTTTTAACTAATCTGAAAAAATTCCAGAAATTGCCTTCGATATGCATGATTTCAGGCAAACAGGTACTTTCCTGTCAAATCTTGCGGCTGTGGACTGCATTGTTTTTTCAGAGTTCAGCGCACGCGCGTACACACACACCCAGTGACAGACAAGCACCTATCTTTATTATTATAGTCGCATCATGATAATATAAGTTTTACCACCTTGACAAAAATTTAGTGTATACGGTAGACGCTCGATTTTGCGAACCTCTTTTTTACGAATTCTTTGTTTTTACGAACTGATGTACTGGTCTCGACCAGCATCCTATTGAACTGTTATTCCCATTTACGAACTTTCGATTTTACGAACGCATTGTATGAGTCCACTCGAGTTCGTAAAATCGAGCGTCTACTGTATTATCATGATCTGCTTTACCTAATACATTGGACACATTCTGAGGTAAAAAGATGAATTATTAATGAATATTGTAATTATTCATAATATTATAATAATTATTTATATGCACTTTCCTCCAAAATTTCTTGGGTCCCCCCACTCCCAGTGATCCCTAAGACGTCATGGAGTCACATTCTGAAAAACTTCCGTGAGTATGTACTGGTGTACAGCATGTATTATCTGAGATTTATCATCCGGCAAAATTTCATCTACAAGACTTTGACCTAGATAATGTTAGGTCTCATGCAATGCCCCTGTGCCTATAGAAGTTTCCAGCATAATTAAAGGCCTTTTTAAATCTTTATAAGAAGTTAGAGTTGCAAAAGGTTTTACACTTGTGACCACACTTAGTCACTGTCTTATTTCACTGCTGCAAGGAGATTTACATATCTTTTTTTTTTACCATTAGATTTAGTTTTGATGTTTTGAACCCTTTCTCACGCAAACAAAATCGCATTTGAACCCCTTTTAAAAGAAATACTATACAATTATAAATTCTAAGAGGAAAACCTGTCTAAAACGGAAATTCGACCGGTTTCATGGGTTTTGTTTTAGCAGGTTTTACCCCGGTAGCGGAAAGTTATGGTTGTGTCTGCGACAGCAATTTAGTGGGATGAAAATTGTCTGCGGGAGTAGCATGTTACATTTTCTTATGTACAAACATTATGTGAGTTAAAATAAACAGTGTTCTTACTGATTAATACCAGGGATGATTCTGAGTTAAAAAAAAAAAAAAAAAAAAAAATTCTGAAATTCCCAGCAAATTTTCCGAAAGGTTACAACAGAAGGGGGGAGACAGGGAGCGAAAATCCACTACCGGCACTAATGTGTTTTTCTTCACGCGCTTTTTACTAAATTTGTGTTTTTTCGCGATCTTTTCACGAAATCTGCCGTTTTTTCGAGGTCTTTTGACGAAATCTGCTGTTTTTTCGCGATCTTATAGGAATTTTCTCATTTTTTTGCGATCTTTTGACGAAATTTGCGTTTTTTCTTCGATTTTTTGACGATCTTCATGTTTTTTCCGCGATTCTGTGACAGAAATTTGCGTTTTTTCGGCGCCCCTGGACGAAATTCACGTTTTTCCCGGGATCGTTAAACGAAATTCGCGTTTTTACATCGATCCTTTGGCAGAAATTTGCGTTTTTTGCGATCTTTCACGAGATTCCGCAAATTTAATTCCGATCTTTTGACATAAATTTCTTTTTTTCGTGATCCTTTGACAGTAATCTGCGTTTTTTGCGATCCTTTGACAAAAATTTGAGTTTTTTCGCGATCGTTTTACAGAAATTTGTGTTTTTTCGCAATGGTTTTACAGAAATTTGCATTTTTTCCGCGATTGTCTGAGTAAATTAGTGTTTTTTCCTCGATCCTTTGATGAAATTCAATTTTATTCCGTGATTTTGTGGCAGAAATTTGCTTTTTTCTCGCGCCCCTGGAACGAAATTTACGTTTTTTTTCGGGATTTTTGGATAAAATTGAAGTTTGTACAGCTATCTTTTGGCAGAAATTTACGTTTTTCGAGATCTTTTGACGAAATTCCGCGTTCTTTCCGCAATCCTTTGACATAAATTTGCGTTTTTTCGCGATCCTTTGACATAAATTTACTTTTTTTCGCGATCGTTTGACTAAATTTGCGTTTTTTCCACAATCGTTTGACTAAATTCGCGTTCTTTCCGCGATCCTTTTAATAAATTCGCATTCTTTCCGTGATCCTTTGACGAAATTTATGTTTTTTCCGCGATCCTGTAACAGAAATTTGCATTTTCCCCACAACCCTGGGACGAAATTCATGTTTTTTCCGGGCTATTTTGACGAAATTCGCGTTTTTATAGCGATCTTTTGGCTATAAATTACCGATTTTTTATGCAAAGATTATCGAAATTGGTATTTTTCGGCGACCATTTGTCGAATTCGCGATATTTTTTGTCAGAATTTTCGTTTTTTTTTTTTTTTTTTTTTTTTTCCAAGTTGGCAAATTTATCTGCAAGGTCCAAAATAAATATGCGTCGCGCCCTTACTGCTACCGGGGGTTTTACTATATAAGATATTGTTTGTATCCAACATATTCAGGTTAAAAAGTCTGGGCACCCCCCCGTTCAAAAGGCTGGTTACGCCTATGTATTTTCCCTCATATAATAAATTTTATGTTGTAAAAATCAGGCTAAGATTACTGTTCCTGCAAAGCTTCTGTGCACGTACGTGCCTATCGGAGTGGTCCCAAATCAATATAGCTTTGATGCAAGAGAATGACAGGGAGCTCAGACAAGGATGCGATAGCGGTATCAACCAATTATGGAGGGTTGCTTAAGTGGGGTTCTCGATGGGTGCTGGTACCGATGAAACCCCACGCTCAGTCTCGAGAGCACATATGCCTGGACATTACATCCTTCAGGGTAAAATTGTGCAGATTCCACTACCCACCCTTGTGAGATGAAATCTCACAGTGTTTAAATTATGTTACTGTTTTATTTCTTTTGGCCTTATACATCGATGTTCTTTAAACTTAAATCCATATTTATTTTTGTGCGGGCGATTCGCTTCACCGCACATCGGCAAGTTCGCTGACGTTCGGCTGCCCCTGGCATAGGACGCTTCTCCTTTGAACTTTGTACGATTGTGATGACGTCATCGGAGCAAGCCTCTCACGGCATATGCATTGAATGGATGTTGAACTTTCGGAGGTGTGTCTATTCGCCGTGCATGGAACAAATAGAAAATAAGCTTTTTAAATGTTTTCTTTCGGATTTGTTTATTAAGACATTACCTAATATTTTAAATTCTCTAATAGATTTAAATCTTTTCCCGCGATCTTTTTAAAACAAAACTATGTCATGACAGCAACACCAACAAAACAGATTCTGATTTAAAACTAGGACTTCCCTCAGAGGGATTAGTCTGAGCGATATTGCAAAGAACATACATTTAATAATAACGTAGGGAAGCAAAGAAAATGAAATATTATCTTTAATTGTCTATATACTGCGAGAAATTGAAATAATGAAAATAAACGAATCGTAGAATTACAAAATCTTATATATAAATTCGTATACACTGTTTAAAAAAGTGGGAAAGCAAACCATGCAAGACAGCCATGGATGGATATAAAATTGATAGTACGCAATATATTAAAAGTAAAATTGAAAATGAAGCACTAAATTATCTTATATCGGAATTTTAACTGTATAAAATGCGTTAAGAGCATAATCAGACGCTTCGCACGAATTTGAGTAACTTTAAATGGCAAATATATGAAGTTTGAAAAGAATGGACTATACTTTATATGGTGTGTGCTCCCCCGGCATAGCTAATATTCTACAATATCTGTTTTCCACGGATGCACTGAGGTTGTCGATAAGAATTAAGGAATTCTCTCTTCAAAATCTGATATAGTATCAAAGTACCGAACACATCAACAGTGGCATACAATACGTCGATAGAGTGTGTTTTAGATATGCTCGATTGGATTTAAATGATGAGTGTATGCTGTCCACTACATAAGCTGTATTGTTTTATTTTCAAACATATTCTGCACAAGTTGAGCTGTATTTAGCACGTATTAAATAAAAGAAATCGGCAATGATTGCAGCATAAAGTATAGCACAAGATCTGAATATATCGTCTGCATAACCTTTGAGCTGCCAAAGTGTCATTTGAAGAAATTTACAAATCCAAACATATTTTTTCAGCAAATCATGCAAGCTAAAATACGCTAATATGAATCCGATTATGAAATTTTACCAGAATAAGTAAATATATAAAAAATCTACTAATGACAATTGAGAATATGACCTTATGATAAAATGCCTAAAAAAATGAATCAGAAAAAAATTCATATCAAATATAAAACGGCAGCATTATGAAATATTTATAGTTTCTATACCTAATAATTCCAAAATTAATGGTAATTGAGAACGCTTTTCGTTCATTTTATCTTTTTAAATTAAAAATTTTTTAGAAACCATTCATAAAAAAAAATTATATTTTAGAACTAACCCAAAACAAAATTTCAAGTTTTTGGGCTCAGCAGTAACACAGGAATAGGAAAAAATCGAAACTTTTTGTTTCTGCAGTGTTTTATGCAGCGACATTTTTAGAAATTATTCTATTGCGAGAATTTACGTCATGATAAATACAGCCATGTCAATTTTTTTGTTAATATTCCTAACAATTCCATGTACTTCGTTAATTAGATCATCTTTAGATCTTTTTCCGTTTTGTTTAGTCTTTCAAAATTTTAGAATTCATTCTACAACGAGCTTTTACATCTCAGAAATTACTGTCATGCCAAAGTTCTAGTTTCTAATCCAAACAGTATCCCAGAATTTTCAGTATTCCAAATAAGTCATAATTTAGAACCATTCTAGAAATTTTTACGTTTATCTGTCAAATTGAATTTTCGAACCTTTTCACAACTAGTATTTACATCTTAAAAGTAATCACCACGCCGAATTTAAATTTCTAACCCCAATCAATATTACAGAAATCGCAATTTTAGAACTTTTTTGCTCCCGCAGTGATGTAGGTTGTTGCAACTGACATAAAATATAGTCCTTTTCGGAGCAGATATGGCCACGAACATTTTCTTAAGTTGGCTATGTAGTTTGAGAGATAACACCTTACAAACGCACAAACATTAATAATTATACATTTTATAATATCATAACGCTTTATATTATTAGCATAGATGTACAGATACAGAAGCCATTTATCTGTTACAAACTAAAGTGCCCGACGTTCCCTAGAATTTGAAGAATGTTTGTTCTGAAAAATCAATTTTAAAATTTAACATACAACATAAAACAAACATAAAAAATGCAGTCGAAGTGTTGTACACATGAATCAAATGGAAACACAATATAAAAATGTATAAATGTATATAACAGACGCAAAATAATACAGCTATAAATGAACTTATTTCAATATATCATTGGAGCAATAATGTTAAAATACGTCAATATTTCCATAATCGGGTTTTTATCATGCTTCAATACGTTTTTTCACACTCATATGACGTTATAATATATCCACCACGTCCTTTATATTTCCAATACGACGTAAAATTTTCCCTTTTCACGTGGAAACCTTTAAATATAAAAGTTATGAAGTTATATTCACTTTCATTTAAATTTGTCAAACTATTTATTTCATTTTCATTTTTTCACACGAAAATCTTGCAATAGAAAAGTTATGACGTTAATATTCACATTTTTTTTTAAATTCGGCAAACTATTTATTTCATTTTCATTTTTCACGTGGAAATCTTGCAGTAGAAAATTAATTGTTGTAGTAAGAATTTTATTGTATATTTTAATTGATGGCAACTGCTATAATGAAAAATGTTTAAATTTGATAAGAAATTGCTGTTAAAATCGTGGTTTTTTATTAATTAAAAATTAACTAAAAATTATTTCGATTCCGGATTAGTTGCCTCGGCCGTATTTTAATACACATGTACGTGTCTTTTCACAATTCTGGCTTCCAAACTGTGGATTTGTATAGAATTTGAAACAGACAGATAGACAAATTTTCATTTTTATATATTAGATTATATACAAACATAAATAACTTATCTAAAACGTGTTAGCAAATGCATTTTTAAATATATATATATATATATATATAAACCACTATAACACTTATTCTGTTTTATTTTCATAGTCATTTATATGATTTGACAAAAAATCTCACTTTCTTAACACCGAATTTCGTGCTTTTTTTTACAAAAATGCCAAAGTCCATATAACAGCAAAGTACCATGAAAAGCATTAAATGCATGGTAATAAGGTATTTAGAATGCGATATTTACGATCAACCATTATTGGCATTCAATCTTATAGTTTGGGGATAGATTTTTGGTCGACGGGATAACTATGTAGTGCCAAATACCGTACTGCAATTTAACTTAATCTTCTCTACTCTACTATTTTAAGATTTTTAAATCTAAACATCGCACATTTTCAATTTTTATACCGTCGTATTGGGGAGAAAAGGTACTTTTATGCAATTTGATTGAAAACTGCATCTCCATTTATTTTTGAAACATTAATTTTTTGTAGTTTTTACCGCCATTTGTTTAATTTTAGCAACTCAAGTACTCCATTTCTGTAGAAAGTAGGGGGGAAATAGTTGGAAAATAGTAATTATACCTTTTTGTTGCCTTTTTCCCTTAACAACTTAAAAAATATATAATTTAAATACCTGCTATTTTGAGAAAATATAAATAAATGATTTCTGATAAAATGTGGAGCTATTATAGACGACATCTCTTTTTTTTGGATTTGTGTATTATTCAGCGATATCCTCAGCGATAGTCCTATGCGTACTTTACTGTAGAAGTTCTTTAAGATTGGATCGTAAATGAAGAATTCTTCAGCGGATACGGATGACGTCATTCTGTACTAAATAAAAGCGTGTGTTTCCTAGTGTGTCTTAGAACTGAAATAGGTTTTGTACTATAAATATTTATATATTTTGTTTGTCATCGGAGGTGACACTAAATTCTGAAAAAAAAAAACAGACTTCTCGTTTTCTAGTTTTTTTCAAATTTTGTGCAATTTCGGCCTCACAAAGTGAGATTTGTTGCAAAAAGATATAAATAGCTATGAAAACAAACTTGATGAACGTTTATGCTTATTTTTACAAGTAAATATGGCACAGATGTCATAAACGCACAGAGGTACCTAATTGGCGTCAAAGTGGCGTTACTTTGCCTGACATGGTAACCAGTGGTGGCTCGTAACAGTCATATTTTGGGGAATTAAATGCATGGCGGGCAGTATTATTCTTTTCTTACCATTATTTTTTTTAAAGAAATCATTACCTTGTTTAATGGTCGAATATTGCGCCGACAAATATGGCAAAGATTTCTTTTAAAGCAATAGTGGTAAGAAAAGAATAAATTTGGCAGCTATGGATTTAGTGCCCCCCAAAATGCCAGTCACGAGCCACCACTGATGTAACCCTATACAACGTTATTATAATTATAACATTTATTGATTGTTATTTCCCTTTAGAAATAATAGAAAATGTCTTGTTTATTACTTTATTTTGTTTTCATATTGAAATAAAAAATAACGTGCAATTATAACACGTTATATGTAACTGGTATTCAAAAACGACGTTTTCGCCAAACTGGCATAAAAAATCACGCCAAACCCGGTGCGTATATGGCATCTGTGACATAAATATAAACATTTTATTTATATACTAGCATATGGCCCCGTCAAAAATGACGGGAAAGTGTTATTGTAAATTTACAACATTAAGTCAGACTCAATTAAACAGGTGATTGATATGCATGATTATTCAGATAGTGGTAAGTCCTCAAAAGCATTAAAAAAAATAGTGTTTGTAAAAGTCAACCTTCAAATGAAGAAAATATGAACCACCTCATGCGGGGGAGGGGGGGGGGAAGAGCAACCCTATGGCAAAATTCTCATTTTTTCTGCACATCTTTGATGAAATTCGTGTTTTTTTCGCAGCCTTTTGACAAAATGAGTGTTTTTATCGGGATTTGTTGAAAATTTTGCTTTTTTTCTGCGCCCTTTTGACGAATTACACCTCTCGCGTTTCTTTGACAAAATTCAGGGAAGAGTGCCACTTGGCAAAAAAAAATTTTTCAAAATCTTGCCAAAAATCTTTTCAAGATGGCAGAAAAACATCATTTTTAAATCTTTGTTATTTATAAATCAATGATTTTGCCCCAAAAATAGAAAATGATGTAAAAACATGGATTTATAAATAACAAAGATTTAAAACTGAAGTTTTTCCGCCATCTTGAAAAATTTGTTACGAATGCTGGTAAAATCTTGCTCACAACTACCAAAAAACTTACTAATATAAAATAAAAAGATAAATATAAATAAATACCAATAAATGAGACGGCGATTCAGGAAAAAGGGAGTTTCATACAGAAAAAAAATATATAAAAAGAAACTAAAAATACTTACACAAAAAACAAACAATCAGTTAAAATTTACAAACAAAAAAAAATCAATAATTTAATGTTTATGGTGAAATTCTCGTTTTTTCTGCACATCTCTGATGAAATTCATGTTTTTTTCGCAGCCTTTTAAAAAAATGACTGTTTTTACCACAATCCTTTCACGAAATGAGTGTTTTTATCGGGATTTGTTGCAAAATTCACGTTTTTCCTGCGCCTTTTTGATGAATTGCACCTCTCACGTTTCTTTGACAAAATTCAGGGAAGAGTTTCGCATCCTGTGCCGCTTGACGAAAAAAATTGTGCCAAAAATCTTTTCAAGGTGACGGAAAAACTCAATTTTTAAATCTTTATGTTATTTATAAATCAATGATTTGCACAAAAAAATAGAAAATGATGTAAAAACATGGATTTATAAGTAACATAAAGATTTAAAAACGAAGTTTTACTGCCATCTTGAAAAATTTGTTACGAATGCAGGTAAAATCTCGCTCACAACTGCCAAAAAATTTATGAAACATAAAATAAAAGTAAAAGGATAAATATAAAGAAATACCAATAAATGAGACGGCGATTCATAAAAAAAAGGGGGAGTTTCATACAAAAAAAATTTCAAATATTTACATAAAAAACAATCAGTTAAAATTTAAAAAAAAAATCAATAATTTAATGTTTAGAAAAAGGGATCCTAGTCAGGGTCTGAAACATCGTCAAGGTATGGTACTTCTCTTCTAACTGAATTAAATTTAAATTTTGATGGATGTTTGGTAATACACCCTCGATGTTTTTAGACTCTGAATTTTTTCGGCAGCCGTTGGCTGAATCGTCTGTCTCTAAAACAGTAAACAATGTAAAAATCGATATATTCACCAATAAAGGGTGCATTTTAAACAGCTAATGCAAAAATCCTAATAAAAAAAAAAGAAATAAACAGCAGAGCAAGCGAGACTTACCTTACAATCAAAATACGTTGACAGAAGCACAGGTGCATCCGAATGTATGCAGCAAATTAGTTACGTAACAGAAAATTTAGCTGACTAACGGTTCACCTGATACTGATGAACCAATAAGCTTCAAGATCCCCCGATTTCAAAATTTACATTTTTTTTAGGTTCTTATGTTGAAACTTACACTTTTGCAACCTTTCGATGAAAATCTCGTTTTCTCTGTGATCCTCTAATCAAAACACATTTTTTCTGTGATTATTTGACGAAATTCACGTTTTTCGCGATACTTTGACCAAATAATGCATTTTTTCTGCAGTCATCTGATGAAATTCATGTTTTTTTCACGATTATTTGGCGACATTCACATATTCCATGATCCTTAGACGAAAACATGCATACTAAAGGACCCTTTGGGAAAAATTGTGCTTTTTTCTGCGATCCTTTGATGGAATTCATATTCGTTTGATGACACCACCCTTTTTCTACAATATTTTGATGATTTTTGCAAGCTCCTGGCTATATGTTTTTTTCATCCTGTTTGTTTCTATACATGGATTAAATGCACAGGTCATGGGAAAGGATTAGAAATAAACTCAAATTGCAGTTGCTAGTACTCGCATTTTTATTTTGTCAAATTCTGCTACCCCCCCCCCCCTCCCTTCTCGTCCTAAAAATGTCAACAAATTTTAATACTGATTTGCATCAATCCCAGGGATGATAAGTTGTGCCGAAAAAATGGAATTCCCTGTT
Source organism: Maratus speciosus (assembly GCA_963932465.1). Taxonomy (NCBI): domain Eukaryota; kingdom Metazoa; phylum Arthropoda; class Arachnida; order Araneae; family Salticidae; genus Maratus; species Maratus speciosus. The sequence continues at coordinate 503,040,046 of OZ010793.1, read as the reverse complement.
TTCGCTGGAAAGTGGCATGTCTGTAAATGCTTTTAAAAATATATGCATAGTTGAAAAAAAAAAAGCTGTTGCATTTTTGAAACAGCAAAAAATAATTCACAGAAATATATTAAATTCAGCTTAAAAAATGCAGCATAGGTGAAATAAGAAACTAAAATAAAACAAAAAACATATGGCATTTCTTTAAAAAATCAATGTTTATTTTTTAATTTTAGATGAAACTTTAAAATTTGATTCATATATTTGGCCAAAACTAAAACACCATTATGTGCATCATTGAAAGTAATACACATACAAAAAGCTATGTTTTTTAACGGTACAAAAATTTAGTAAAATTAAAAAAAAAATGTAATTTTGATTTTTAAATCTTTATTATAATGAAACGTTCCTGTGAGTGATAAACACTTTATGAACATGAACTTAAAATATGCATAGTTTAGATAAAAAATAAACAAAAAATTGTGTATATGGGTGTTTAATTCTGTTCGGTGTAAACTCAGCTGAGTTTATCAGGCAAACTGAGAAATCCGTTGATTGCCGCGATCGCGCAATTCTTTTCCTGGTCAATTGGCGCCTTCTTTCCGAAAGCCCATAATAAAAATTAAAAAAACTTTTAAAACATTCAAAAATAACTATTGACAGATGAAAGCGAGTAGTGGCGAAAAATCAGCACGTTTATCCCTCTGTTGTTTTTCCTAAAGAAACAGCGTTTCACTGTTGCCACTACAGAAGAGTGAAATACATGAATCATTGATATGAATCAATATTCATATGAATCATTCATATGAATAATGATGAATAATCATTAAATAATGTTTTTTAAAATATTTATTCAATAAATTACGTAATATTTCATATGTATGTCGTAAACTGACTGCTTGTAAATGTAAACAGTCGTAAATAAAATTGCTGCTTATAAATGTAAACGCATTGAAAAACGCATTTCAAAAAATGAAAAACGCATTTCAAAAAACTTAAAGGCTTTAATATGCTTTAAAAAATATATTTAAAGCAGAATCAGATGTTAGCCGTATTTTTTTTTTTTTTTTATGAATCGTCAAAGAGTCATTCATTTGTTTCTTAATTTGCTGGAATTTGAATCTGAATGGCAACAGTATCGTTTGTTTATATTTGATGTCTAATAGCTTAATTTTAATTTAGAACTTAATACATTATAAATGGATATGATACACATGTTTTATATGAAAATATGCTGAACAGACATGATTTTAAGTGGAAAAAATTATCATTTAGCTGTCATATGCTAAGATATGTTTTTCATTAAGCCTAACATGGCGTTTAGCTACGGTCGTTTCGCAGACCAGAGTGGTTCGCACCGGCATCGTTCCGTCGGTCACGTGCACTCAGCTTTTATAATAAGTAGATATAATATCATTGCTTTTTATATACAATTTACTTTTGTTTGTATATAAAAATAGTTAAGTGGCTTGTTTACACAAAATAAATTTTATAAATCTTTAAAAAATTGCTTGAGTATATGAAACAATGAATAAGTTGCACGAAAATATGCATAAAAAGCTTATTTGACTCGCCAAACCCATTTTCTCTACCTCACAAAGGCCCTTATATAGGAAAAGTACCAATTTCATTTTTAAAGACTAAAAAGAAATTAATATAAATGGAAATTGTTTTTTTTTAATCATACTTTGATTAAATTTCACAAAAATTTAGAAAATATATATGTTTTTAAATGCACTAAATAGTAGAAAAGTCTTGAAAAAAAAAACCTTAAATGCACGGAGTTTAAATTTAATTCGGTAAGTTCAGTTATGGAAGATAAAAGGATTTAACTGGGAATTTTGCCAAATTAGCCAGTTATCTCTAAGTTGGATTCATATATAAAAACTTTCTTGTTGCCAAATTTCGCGATATTTCGCCACGTTGGCCAAAGTTTGGCGATATCGTGGTAACCCTCTCATTAGTACTTTTAAACAAATACTCATTGTTGAAGCTAATGCTAATTTCTCTATAGAAAATCAAACGTAACCATTAATTCACAACCAGCTAACGTTGTCCCTTAGGAATCGAATTTTAAAAAATCAATGTCCAATTCATTTATTGCCCTCAAGAATGCATAGATATTCCAAATTTCAAAACACTATGTCAACAGGAAGTGGGTGAAAAATGAATCACAAAATTTGAATGCCACAGACAAATATAATTGTGAGTTAAAAGAAAGCATGTAAAAAAACAAGTGAATAAGTGTGATCATACAGATCGCACAGAGGGTTTCGTTTAATATTCCTTTCAAAACACTTTATCCTTTTCAAAAATCTGTTAGTTCCACATTTCGCAACCAGGGGCGCACTCTATTCTAAATAAACCTCTATCCGAACGAAACTCCGTTTTATATACTATCCGTAGATATATTAGTCGAGGGGATTGGGCCGATAGCACCCGAGATCAGTAGGCGCCACTGGCGGTAAAAAGTGGAACTAAAATATGTAAGGCTATGATTTATAATATGAAAGAATGGTCAAATGGGTGTCGGCAAATATTGGAAAAGTGCTTCCCTGGTGAAAAGGGCGGAGGTTAGAAAAATTGCTTAAAATACACAAGTTAGAGCCCGGAGGAGTAAATAATATAAGAATTTTTGAAAATTTTATGATTTGCCGTGTGGTTTGAGGTATTCAGCTATACGTATGCAAAAATTCATGTCTCCAACTTAATTAGGGGCTCTCTTAGAAAGAATTGCACAAAATACCTATGTGGTAGCTCAAAGGGTTAAACGTAAGACTTTTTCAAGATTTTATGATTTCTCGCTTGGCCTCAGGTGTTCTCCTATATGTATGCAAAATTTCAAATCTCCAATTTAATAAGGGGCTCATTTAGAAAGAATTGCTTAAAATACGCATGTGGTAGCCCAAAAGGTTAAATGAACGATTTTTTTTAAATTTTATGATTTGTCGTATGATGCGTGGTGTTCAGCTATAAGTATGCAAAAGTTCACGCCTACAACCTAATTAGGGGTTCATTTAAAAAGAATTGTTTAAAATACACATGTGGGAGCCCAAACGGTTAAATGTACGGCTATTTCAAAATTTTATGGTTTTTCATTTGATGTGAGGTGTTCAGCTATACGTATGACAAATTTCACGCCTCCAACCTACTTAGGGACTCACTTAGAAAGAGTTGTTTAAAATACACATGTGGGAGCCCAAAGGGTTAAATGAACGAATTTTTAAAGATTTTATAGTTTGTCATTTGATGTGAGGTGTTCAGCTATAAGTATGCAAAATTCTACGCCTCCAACCTAATTAGGGCTCTATTACAAAGAATTGTTTAAAATACACATGTGGGAGCCCGAAGGGTTAAATGAACGTCTTTATCAAAATTTTATAGTTTGTCATTTGATGTGAGGTGTTCAGCTATAAGTATGCAAAACTTCACGCCTCCAACTTAATTAGGACTGAATTGGAAAGAATTGTTTAAAATACACATGTGGAGCCCAAAGGATTAAATGTACGACTTTTTCAAAATTTTATGATTTGCCGTATGATATGTGGTGTTCAGCTATAAGCATACAAAATTTCAAGTTTCCAACATGTATAGTTTCTGAGAACGGGCTCTGTGACAGACGGACAGACAGACAGAGGAGCGAGACGAATAGGGTTTTGTCAGATGACCGAAACCCTAAAAAATAAAGAAAATAAGAAGAAATGATGCTATAAAGCAAAATATTTTATTAAACATCATATAATTGTTTCTAATTTTCACACGTGAAATATAAAATATGCTTTTGGCAATTAAAAAATGCTATTGATTAAATATCGGAAAATCTCAAATCAAAGTTTTATGCCTTTTTTCTTTTAAATGGAAAAACAAACAGATTCTTTTTCCTGTTTGGTTAAATTTAAATATGTTTTATGGCACTTCATTATTACTGCGTGCGTTTTTTTTTTTTTTTTTTTTTTTTAATTATTATTATTTGCTCCATGTGTTCAAACCAGTTGTTTACGAAAACATCTACCGGTGAAAGTGACGCACACCAAATATCTGTGACGTATGCAGATAAAATGTGCTTTTTTATCAGTTTTTTTAATATAATTTTTAAACGATTTGGAACTAATTTTTCTTAGTAGGTGCATTCAGTAGGTGACTGTCATAGGTACCTTTTGGTGCAATCAGAAACGAAATCCGACAAATATTTTTTGAGTTATGCTTGACGAAAGGTTTTCATTAGGCTTTTTTTTAGTAGGACATGGCGTTAATATCCATCGTAGTTGTTATGTGACCAGACAGTAATATTGCGCTGAGTATTAGCCTTCGCTTCGCTCAGACAATTAACGGAATTTTTAATTTATAGTAAGAATACGGGGACTTCAAAAGTTACTGAAAGAAAAGATTTAAATCTATTAAGAGAATTTAAAATATTAGGTAATGTCTTAATAAACAAATCTGAAAGAAAACATTTAAAAAGCTTATTTTCTATTTGCTCCATGCACGGCGAATAGACACACCTCCGAAAGTTCAACATCCATTCAATGCATATGCCGTGAGAGGCTTGCTCCGATGACGTCATCACAATCGTACAAAGTTCAAAGGAGAAGCATCCTATGCCAGGAGCAGCCAAACGTCAGCGAACTTGCCGATGTGCAGTGAAGCGAATCGCCCGCACAAAAATAAATATGGATTTAAGTTTAAAGAACATCGATGTACAAGGCCAAAAGAAAACAGTAACATAATTTAAACACTGTGAGATTTCATCTCACAACCCTGGGGCAAGACAAGCATCCTTATGTGATGCAGTGGCAGATAAGTGAACAGGGAGCAGGCCTGCATGAGTCTGGCAGAATTATGACAATTTTTTAACGGGTCATAATAAAAATTAAACAAGCCATCCACCCCAACTAATTTAAAACTAAATAAGACAAATACAGGGGTAAGAATCTTCTATATTTCGGCTTTCAGATTTAGTAATATATATGTCTTCCACTCCCTAAAATCTTCTCCAACAAAAAACACCAAGTTAAAAACTAATTTTTGTTTTTCAAATTTACTTCTTTGTTATTTTATTGCAACAATATTTAATCAATCATCTAAGCTTCCACCCCTTCAAAAAACTGATTCCCCCTCTCTTCCCTATGTTATCAAACATGCATAATTTGACTTACAAAAAACTTCTTCATATCATGAACATTCCCCAGCATCTCATGCAGTTTAAATTCTATGAAATTCTTTAATTTTTTTTTCTTTCTGTTCGATTTGTGTGTTTATTGTAAAAATATTTAAATAATCATTTGCCACCTTCCCGTGAAAAAATATTCTTTTTTTCCAGTTGCCCCCCCCCCCCCCCCCCCCGCTTAACACACACAGTATAATTTCCCCCACTCTATTTAAACATAAAAATACAATGTCATTCATAAAGTGAGAGCAGCCAAAATGCAAAAAAGAAAATCTTTTGCTTTCCTCCACACATATTTAGAAACCTCTCTCCCATTTGAGGAGAAAGGATGGAGCAAAAAATTCAAAGAGGATGAATGATGAGTGAGATTTTAAGTAAATCATCTTGCTACAAAATAAGAAATAAGGCAGAATTTTAGAAACTTTGCGCGACTGGGGTGAAGGGAAGAGAAACTGTTAGAACTGTAACTCAGATAATTGATTATTTATTCTTATTTAGCAAATAAAAATTAGAACAAAATTAGGTAAGATCTTCAAGATGTTAAAATTTTTGTGCTGGGAAGGGAGGGCAAAGAAGGGAAGCAGACATTTCAGGCAAGGGAGGGAGGATCAGGGCTCGTAAATTTTTAAATTAAAAAAAAAAAAAATCAAAAATCAGTTTTTTCTTTTTGAAATCAGATATCTGATTTTTCTTTTAACTTGCACAATAAAATAAAAATTAAAACACACACACATGCATGCTGTTAAATAATACCAATACAGTACAGAACCATTTATCCAGAATGCTTTGGGTCAGATATATTCTGGATAACTGGTTTTTCCGGTTAACTGGTTGGGCATTAAAGCAGCATCCATTTGATAAATTTTATGGAATATGTGTGGTTGCGGCATTATTTCTCATTTTAAATTATTATATTAGATTACTTGGATTAAAAAATCAATGCAAGAAAGATCAAAAGTTAGCCAGAGTTTAGAAGAAGGTAATTTATGGGAATCCCTTAGGAACAAAACTTCTTTTTCCTCTGCATAAAAATTAAAACATCTAAAATACAACTAAATGAGATGACAAAAAATACTAGATGTCATCAAATTATACAATTCAAGCAAAGCCTATGTCAAACTGGCAATGTATGACACCCTTTTCTGCAAAGATTCTGAAATCAGCCAATCAGAAATATCATTTCGGATAACTGGTTTCCAGATAAATGGTTCCATACTGTATACAGTATGGAACCATTTATCCGGAATGATATTTCTAATAGACTTATTTCAGAATCTTTGCAGAAAAAAGCGTCATACTACCAGTTTGACATGTGCACTGCTTGAAACAAATGTAGAATTTGATGTCAACATCTGGTATTTGAAATGGAAACATATTTAGTTGTATTTAGATGTTTTAATTTTGATGCAGAGGAAACAGAAGAATATTTGTTCCCAAGGGATTCCCATAAATTATCTCCTTTCAAACTCTGGGTAACTTTTGATCTTTCTTGCATTTGATTTTTAATCTGAGTAATCTCAATTTAAAATCAGAAATAATGTCACAACCAAACATATTCCATAAAACTTATCAAATGGATGCTGCTTTAATGCCCAACCAGTTAACCAGAACACATCTGACCCCTACCATTCCGGATAAATGGTTCTGTACTGTATACAGTCGAACCCCATTAACACGAATTACTTTTAACTATTGATCGAAGCAGGAATTTTGCTGAATACTGAAGCTTCGGTCAAAGTTTATACTGAATATTCGGCAACCGAATACTTAAAATTTTTAAATAAACATTTTTGCATATTAGCTTTTTTAATAAACTTTAATTAAAATTAAATTTTTAATTTAATTCAATTTTTATTCTTAAATCTAATTATACATAAAAGTTTAATGACTTCTTTACACTTACAAATTCATTAATCCATCACTTTTTTTTTTAAATTATTATTTTAGCACTAGTCAATACCCAAAACAACCTATGAAAGTACTACAGTACAACCTTGATATCTCAAATCTGTGGGGAAGAGAAAAAAATTCGAGATATAGAGGTTTTGACAAAATTTTAAAAATCTAATCTCACAAACTGTTTTTTGCTGTAAAAAATAAGATGCATCAAAAATGACACATAATCTACTAATAATTACAAATTACACTTCTCAGAGTTTTAATTTTTAATTCGTCATTAAGAAATGCATTTAGTTTTTTCAGAAGAAAAAGTCCTTAATTGAAGTCTGCAGTCTTGCAGAATCTTTTTGTAATTGCAGTTTCCTCTAACATAGCAGTGGCACCAAATGCTTCAGTTCTAATATTTTCGTGTGATTCAAGAAATCTCCTAGAAGGTTCGTGGCTTCTTTCACTGTAATTTTTTTTTTTGCTTTTGTTGATCTTGTAAGTTTTTAAATTTCTTCATCTGTAATTTCTGCATTAATGCTTGAAACAATCTCTTCATCTGTCATAGAGCTGCACGTTTCAAGCTCACTGTCTACATTCAAGAAATCTCCGAATGAAATCTGTGACACGCCTTTTGTATCGATTCCCGCTACTCTGGATTCAGTTATTCTGCAATTGCTTGCTTAATGGAATCAACTTCCTGTTTCACTGGAAGTTATATATTCTAAAAATCCTGCTTTTATGAAACAATTTCTTATTGTTTCTGTAACATTTTTCCATGCATAGTCAGCCATTCGCATTGACTGTAAAATGTTGGCAGGTGTGCTAGATCGTTTACCCTCACCAATATTATCCATAAGTCTTCTCTAACAAGTCGGGCTCGAAAACCAACTTTGAAGCTACGGATTACCTCCTGGTCGAATGGTTGTAACTTTGAAGTCGTGTTTGGCGGCAAAAATTTAACAGTGATATTTTTTAGCGTCGAAGATTAGAGTGGGCTTTACAATTTTCTATGAAGAGGAGAATGTGTATTTTACTTTTAGCCATTGTTTTACAGATTTCTATCAATCAATCAGCAAAAATTGCATTTGTCATCCAATCCTTTATATTTGATCTGTACAGCATTACAAATGTCTTAATTTTAGTAAAGCACCTCGGCTTTTTACAAGGTTCATACAGAGTTGGGAAGAAAAAATCCAAGGAGTCCAAAATATTTTAAGGATTTGCCTTTTTTTTTTTTTTTTTTTTTTTTTTTTTTTTGTTGTTGTTTTTATGTGCTTGTCGTTATGTGGTATGCACACTCCAATTTTCAATGCCCAATTTGAAGAGAAAAACATTTCAAAAACAAATTTTATTCTATTAGAATCTAATTGTTAGTGCTGAAATTGCACATTATTCACAATATATTGCTTACTGATTTCGTAAGTTTAAATACAAAATAGACAATCAACTTTTTTATGCAGTGACCAGTGGTCATATAAATAGAGATTAGTCAAACCCCAAACACTTTTGTATATTACATACATGATACATCTTAAAGAAAAATTTAAAAGGTAAAAAAAAAAAAAAGAATGCTAAACGCAACATACAAGAAAAAATATAAGGGTACTTTTCGGTTAGCCGGGCGCCAGTGTTTTATATACATACATATATGTAAATATACATATATTTACATATACAAATATTGTATATATACACACATATATATATGTAAATATATATCTAACAAAAACATAACTGTGAAAAAAGGGAGCCAAGTTCTGTAAAGACAATGGCAAGAAAAGAAGTGATATCTAAGTGGGTGCCAAGTTCAAATAAAATTCACTCAAACTTACCTACTGCAGTATTATAGCATTTTTTAAATTGTTTAGAAATAAAAATTATTGATAGCATATTAATAATAAATCTAGAACTTGGCAAGTTTTTACCTACGAGTCATTTATTTTTATTAATGACATTATTATATCAAAACTTGTTATTTCATGTTTGGAAGCCTTCATTTGAGTGAGCTCCTTTCCCTTGAAGGGTGTTGGGATAAAATATATCCCACCTAATTTTAACTGCAAAATGCCATATTGACACTAGAATTCAGGACTAAAAAGTTTAATTTTATTAAATACGTGAAAAGAAGCTTTTACCCATTTTGAAATAAATTTGTTTTTAAATTCTGGTGTGATTCAATCATTTCAGCATGTCACGAATAAAAGCTCTTTGCCCCTGAAGGGCTAAACGGGTCTCTAGAGGGATGACCAAGAACAAGCGTAGGGGTATCTGTCTCTTTCTCAAGTCTTTTCGTCTGTTTGCATTGAGGTTTCTGGAGGGTGGGTGCTAGAGTGATAACCAAAGACGAGCGGGAGTGTATCTGTGTATTAATTGGTTTATCAAATCTTTATCATGAGTCATTTGCTTATAATAATAACTATATTAATTTTTTTATAATGACATTGTTGTTAATATTAACATCATCATTTTATTAAGACATGAAATTGATAGGCATAACATTTATCAAAAACTTGCCAAGTTCTAGATTTATTATTAATATGCTATCAATAATTTTTATTTCTAAACAATTTAAAAAATGCTATAATACTTCTGTAGGTAAGTTTGAGTGAATTTTATTTGAACTTGGCACCCACTTAGATATCACTTCTTTTCTTGCCATTGTCTTTACAGAACTTGGCTCCCTTTTTTCACAGTTATGTTTTTGTTAGATATCATTACTTTTTGTAAAGTTACAATATATTTAGACACTTTACTTAATGCTTTTAAATGTGTTTACATGTGACTATTTTATTCACCAAGCAACATTCAATTTTAATTTAAATTTCCTACAACAAACTATTTGGCTGTCAATTTGCGGCTGAAATCTATATTTTAATACTGCTACATTGAATGCATGTTTTGAAACGAAATGCATTGATTCGAAATTTTTATTGTTTCTGAAACAATTCCTATTAAATTCCTATATTAAAATTTCCAATTAAATATCCTATAGCTGGGCCTGCTTTTTTGTACTGAAAGTGAAAAATAAAGTTATGTGCTTATGACACACTACGTATCATTTATCCATGGGTGCCGGCAAAGAGGCAGTGCAGAGGAAGGACATTGCCTCTCCCTGGAGTTTCAAATTTAACTAATTAAATATCCTTTTCTCTGATGATTTTGAAAATAACAAGTGGGTAAGTGTGATCACAGATCGCACAGAGGGTTTCGTTTAATATTCCTTTCAAAACACTTTATCCTTTTGAAAAATCTGTTAGTTCCACATTTCGCAACCAGGTGCGCACTCTATTCTAAATAAACCTCTATCCGAACGAAACTCCGTTTTACATACTATCCGTAGATTATTAGTCGAGGGTATTGAGCCCATAGCACTAGAGATAAGTAGGCTCCCCTGGCGGTAAAAGGTGGAACTAAAATATGTAAGGCTATGGCGCATAATATGAAAGAATGGTCAAAGAGGTGTCGGCAAAAGTTGGAAAAGTGCTCCCCGGGTGAAAAGGGCGGAGGTTAGAAAAATTGTTTAAAATACAAGAGTTAGAGCTCGGAGGAGTAAATAATATAAGACTTTTTGAAAATTTTATGATTTGTCGTGTAGTCTGGGGTATTCAGCTATACCTATGCAAAAAGTCATGTCTCCAACTTAATTAAGGGCTCCCTTAGAAAGAATTGCTTAAAAAACATATGTGGTAGCTCAAAGGGTTAAGCGTAAGACTTTTTCAAGATTTTATAATTTGTCACCTAGCCTCAGGTGTTCTGCTATAAGTATGCAAAATTTCAAATCTGCAATTTAATAAGGGGCTCAGTTAGAAGGAATTGCTTGAAATACGCATGTGGAAGCCCAAAGGGTTAAATGTACGACCTTTTTCAAAATTTTATGATTTGTCATTTGATGTGCGTTCAGCTATAAGTATGCAAATTTTCACGCCTCCAACCTAATTAGGGGCTCACTTAGAAAATATTGTTTAAAATACACACGTGAGAGCCCAAAGGGTTAAATGTACGACTTTTTCAAAACTTTATGATTTCTCGTTTGATGTGAGGTGTTCAGCTATAAGTATGCGAAATTTCACGCCTCCAACCTAATTAGGGCTCACTTAGAAAGAATTGTTTAAAATACACATGTGGGAGCGCAAAGGGTTAAATGCACGACTTTTTCAAAATTGTATGATTTGTCATTTGATGTGAGGTATTCAGCTATAAATATGCAAAATTTCACTCCTCCAACCTAATTAGGGGCTCACTTAGAAAGAATTGTTTAAAATACACATGGGGGAGCCCAAAGGGTTAAATGTACGACTTTTTTTAAATGTTATAGATTTTCGTTTGATGCGAGGTTTTCAGCTATAAGTATGTACAATTTTTCGCCTCCAACCTAATTAGGGCCTCACTTAGAAAGGATTATTTAAAATACACATGTGAGACCCAAAAGGGTTAAATTTACAACTTTTTCAAAATTTTATGATTTGTCATTTGATGTGAGGTGTTCAGCTATAAGTATGCAAAATTTCACACCTCCAACCTTGTTAGAGGCTCACATAGAAAGAATTGTTTAAAATACACATGTGGGAGCCCAAAGGATGTCGTGTTCAGCTATAAGTCTGTAAAATTTCACGCCTCCAACCTAATTAGGGGCTCACTTAGAAAGAATTGTTTAAAATACACATGTAGGAGCCAAAGGGTTAAATGTACGACTTTATAAAAATTTTATGATTTGTCGTATGATGTGTGGTGTTCAGCTATAAGTATGCAAAATTTCAAGTATCCAACATGAATAGTTTCTGAGAACGGGCTCTGTGACGGATAGAATATCTCAATTTGTTGATTTTCTGTAAGCAAGTAAACCCAGATAAACCCCCAGTAACTAGATAGGTTTACAATAGAAGTCTATGGGAATTTGGTGAAATATTAGAGATATCGCCAAGATGGCGTCACTTTTGGCGACTAATTTTTGTCGCCAAATTTGGCGATATATCGCCATGTTGGCGAGAAACTTGGCGGTATTTGGCGACGGAACAGTGTACCCTCCTACGGCAAATTAAAATTCCGCCTAATAGACGTAATGTTAAAATAAAAATGGGCACCCCCAGGTGGGTAATTCATCGATTTTCACAATTTTTTTATTTTTTTCCTTAGTTTTATGGTGTAAACAAACTTCGCACCAAATTTGAAGTCTGTAGCTGCAGTAGATATACGAGATCTTTTTGATGAGTGAGTCAGTCAGTCAGTCAGTCAGTGGTAAAATTATCGATTATCAGACATTTTCAAATGTCATTATCTCGGAAACTAATTATGCGTTATTTATAAAACTTTGGATTTTAGGTAATTAGGGTGGCCTTACTGCACATTTCGCATAACAAGTATGTAGGTCTCATAGATTTTCAGTAGTAGAGCAATGAAATTTCACGAAAACAGCTCGAAATGGTTCGTGTAAATAACACACGGCTATGTCAGGCGAACTTGGCTGACACACTGCCGTGTGTCTAGATCTATATTTACATATATGTATGTATATAAATATGTATATAAAACACTGGCGCCCGGCTAACCGAAAAGTACCAATATAAGTTTTGAATTTATTATTTTAGAACAGCGGTAATCGCTTTCTTTGAAAGTGAAACTTTGACAAAATTCGGATTTTTTTCACAATCTTCTGGGGGAAATTCGAGTTTTTTCCGCGATCTTTTAATGGCATTTGCGTTTTATTTCGATCATTTGACGTTTTTTTCTTGATCCTTTGACGAAATTTGAGTGTTTTTCGCGATCCTTTGACGAAATTCGCGTCCCCCCCCCCCCCCCGCGAATTTCGGGAGGAAAATAGCATTTTTTCACGATATTTTAACGGAATTAGAGTTTTATTTCAATCGTTTTACGAAACTGACGTTTGTTTCGCGATCTTTTGATGGAAACCACATGTTTTTCGTGACCCTTTGACGAAATTTGCGTGTTTATCGCGATCTTTTGAGGAAATTGACATGTTTTTGCGATCTTTTGAAGAAATTCGCGTGTTTTTCGCGATCTTTTGAGGAAATTGGCATGTTTTTAGCAATCATTTGAAGAAATTCGCGTGTTTATCGCGATCTTTTGAGGAAATTGACATGTTTTTTGCGATCTTTTGAGGAAATTCGCGTGTTTTTCGCGATTTTCTGGGGGAAATTAGCGTTTTTTCGCGATCTTTTAATGGAATTCGCGTTTTATTTCGATCGTTTGACGAAACTGACTTTTTTCGCGGTCTTTTGGTGGGAACCGTGTGCTTTTCGCGATCCTTTGACGAAATGTGCGTTTTCCGCGATCTTTTGAAGAAATTCAAGATTTTCCGCGATCTTTTGAAGAAATTCGAGATTTTCCGCGATCTTTTGAAGAAATTCGAGATTTTCCGCGATCTTTTGAAGAAATTCGAGATTTTCCGCGATCTTTTGAAGAAATTCGAGATTTCCGCGATCTTTTGAAGAAATTCGAGATTTTCCGCGATCTTTTGAAGAAATTCGAGATTTTCCGCGATCTTTTGAAGAAATTCGAGATTTTCCGCGATCTTCTGAAGAAATTCGAGATTTTCCGCGATCTTTTGAAGAAATTCGAGATTTTCCGCGATCTTTTGAAGAAATTCGAGATTTTCCGCGATCTTCTGAAGAAATTCGAGATTTTCCGCGATCTTCTTGATGGAAATCATCAAACTTTATGGTTCTCATCGCCTCCCTTATCTATTTATATCATCATTTCATTCCACTTACATCATTTTCTTTCTAAGTTCACATTCCATAAAGTTTCTTATTTACTTTTATTTATTTCATTATAATATCAACAATAGACATGAATTAACTTAAACTTACCTTTCCATATTGTTTTCTGTTAATATTCAGTTGATTTAAGTTTCTCTTTAATCTTTTGGTGGTTGTATTAACTTCCGCCATTTTCCGTTTCATTACACTCATATCTTGTCATCCTACACCGGCAAAATCCGTTTTCAAACTAAGTTTAATTTTCCGTAGTTATATTTTCTCCGCTAGATGGCGACATTGCATATCGCTTCTTTAATCGATCTTTGCATCGATTCGATGCCGCTTTCTGATTGGTCCATTTGGCGGGCGTCGCTCCCAAATGATGTTTTCAATCCGAGCCATTTTAGATAAATACGCGATGCAAACATTGTAATGTTGCACTTTTTAGTCTTCCTAATGGAAGCAATATTTCACGAACTGGATAGAGGCTGGGACTCTATCCTGGAATGTACGTTTAGTGTACTTGTTATATTTATGTTTTTCTAGAATTTTAAATGCTTTTAAATAGTTTTTCATATGCAAATTAACTGTGCTTATTCATGTATCAAAGTCTTCATTCTTCACGACTGTTGTTTATTAGAGAAGTTATAATGTGGATTATCATGCTGTCAACTCTTCAAGATATTTATTAAATAAACTGCATTCTGTTTTTAAGTGAATTTGCCTTTGTGTTATTAAAGTTCTCCTTAAGCTACATTAAGTTACACTCAAGACACGTCCATTCTTCCGTGAAATTTCATATCCAGCCTTTGCTTGCACAGCGTATTTCTGCTTATGTTAATGTACCATTTTAACGTATATAATTAATGAAATTATATATCGTACGAGATGTGGTTATGGGCAACGAATGTCCGGAAGTTTGGATTGCCGAAAAACGTTTTTTTTTTCAAGTTAATTTGGAGACTTCAAGTTTATTTCAAAGGTGAACTTTAGTTATTTTTGTTTTGCAATAGCCTGGACTGTTATATTTATTTAAAGAAGCAATGAATTATCCATTGAACTTTATTTTTCTGATGAACTTTACCTGAACTTTTATTTTTCCTGGTGAACTATTGTTTTTGACGAACTTTCTTTGATCTTTTTCGCCGTTTTTACGAACTTATACGTTTATTTACAGATTTTTGTTGACTTTTTACATCATTTTTATTAACATTATTTTGCATATTTACCATACTTTATTTAAAATAGACTTTTATTTTGCTGATTTTGTAGAAGAAAAATATTTTTATTTGAAGATCATTACAGTTTATCTTGATTGAGTTTGACAGAAAATGAAGAAAGGAATGAAAATGTCGGGGGGGCGGTGGCAGTATTTTTGTTTGAAATTTCTTTTGGCTTTTTTTTAATCTCCCAGGATGGCATCTAATGTAATTGATAAATTAAATTCCAGGAACTATGCCACATGGAGTTCCGACATGAAATATCTTTTAATGGAAAAGGAATTGTGGGAGATTATTAGCTTGAAACAGAGAGCACCAGAAATAAGTGTTACTGTTACTGCCGATGTTAGGAATTCTTTTATTGCCCGTGCTAACAAGGCTCAATCATTAATTTATTTGAATGTTGAGGCGGAATTCAAGAGAATTATAGATGATTGCTTAGATCCTGTAGAAGCATGGGAAAAGTTGAGAAAAAATTTTCACCCCGACACACGCGCCCATCATATGACTCTCTTTAACGAACTGATGGAAGGAAGAATCAGACATGGTGAGTCAGTAAATTTATTTGCTACCCGATTAAGGAAGATTTACATGGAAATTAAGCAGATTGATAAAAATTTTTCAGAAAATTATTTATGTTATCAGTTTTTACGTTTCTTACCCTCAAGCTATGACGTTATAGTACAGCAGTTATTAAGTAGGCCTGATGACACTTTTAAATTTGATTTGGTTGTTGATGAATTGATATCCGAAGAAACTCGTCAACGTTTACGTGATAAAGATGGTGCTAAACAAGTAAACATTTCGAATCTACACCAATCTTCTAATTTTTCTAAAAAGAGGTTTCGCTTTCGTAAACCCAAGGGAAAGAAGTGCTGGAAATGTGGTAAATTAGGCCATCTTCAGAAAAATTGTTTTTCAAGAAGACCAACCAGTCCCTACCTTCAAAGAAATGTTTCTCCGGCTCCATCTTATCAACGTGATTACTCATCGGATAGATCCAGTTCTCCTCGTCATCGGTCTCGTGATAGATACTGCGGTGGCTCTTCAGATTCTAATCAGCTAGCTGATGGTTCAGATTCCTATGAGTCCTCTTCCCCTGCTCCAAGAGACTCTCGACATCGAAGACAGACTCCTTGCCATGCCAGACGTCCATCTTCCAGTGTTTCTAATCGGAGGGATGGTGGTTCTCGCCGTGACTTATCAAACTCATCACGTAAGTCCAATTTATTTGTTTCTCACTCTAGCTTAAGTAATGTAGTGAAGGACGGTGATTGGGTATTTGATTCCGGTGCGAGCCATCATTTCTGCGGTAATATAAATTTATTTTCAAATTTTGAAGTTTTAAATGATGAGATGTCTGTTGCAGTTAAAAATGTTTTGTTTCCCATTAAAGGGAGGGGTGATGTCAAACTACGTTTTGGTCAGAGGGTTTTTACTTTATGTAATGTTATGTACTCTGATCAATTACGTAGGAATTTAGTCTCGGGGCCTCAATTGGACCTAAATGGTTTAAGCTTTTCTGGTTACAATGGTGAGGTGAAATTCTGCCGGGGGGACGAGTACCTTTTTAGTGCCTATCTTAAGAATAGGATTTATCGTTTATATCCAAAAATTCCTGTTTCTTCTTCTAAATCAGTCAAGTTTGAATCTCTTTCTACTAAGAAAGATGACATAATGTTACACTGGCATAAAAGATTTGGTCATATTAGTCAGTCTCTGATAGCACATACTAGTCGTAGACAAGGTGTACGGGGGTTACCGAGCTTAAAGGAAACTGATTTATTTTGTGAATCTTGCAAATTGGGTAAACTGAAAAGTGTGTCGCATAAGTATAATAAAAATATACGTTCTAACCATCCTTTAGAGCTGCTATATGCGGATTTGTGGGGCCCTTGTCGTGTCGAAGGTAGGAATGGAGAAAGATACTTTTTGTCTATTATTGATGATTTTTCCCGTCGTGTGTCTGTTTATCCTCTAAAAATGAAATCTGACACATTTGATGTTGTTAAGAGACATATCATAAGAGCAGAAACATATTTGAACTGAAAGGTCAAAAGTTTTAGAACAGACAACGGCGGGGAATTTGACAATATTTCCTTTAAAAATTTCTTCGATGACAGGGGTATACGTCATGAATTTACGAACGTATATACTCCACAACAAAATGGAGTTGCGGAGAGGTTTATGTTAACCGCAGCAGATGGTATGCGAACACTCTTGATAGATAGTAACCTTGACCCTAGTTTTTGGCCCGAGGCCCTTAAGTATTTTGTCTACTCTTGGAATAGAGTGTGTCCTAAGTTGTTAGGGAAGACTCCTTTCGAGCTTTATGGAGGAAAGAAACCTTCAGTTCGCCATTTAAAGCCCTTTGGTATTGTTACATATGTCCGTATTCCTAAGCAAAGGACTTGGAAACTAGAGGCTAGAGCGAAGAAGGGTTTCCTAGTTGGATATGCTTTTAGGACTAGGGGTTACAGAGTTTGGATTCCAGAATCTGACGAAATTATTGAATCTTCCAATGTTTCTTTTAACGAATCATGTTGTGGTCTTGAGCGCAGTGGAGCTGCACTGGGCTCCGAGGATTATACTCTCTTCTCTCCGCATGCTGAGGAGAATCGGGACAGAGTTGCTGAAGTTGTACCTGAGGATATCCCAGGTCCTTCCAACGGGTCTCTAGATTCCCCGCATAGGAGTGGGGAGGGTGAAGACTCGGGGTCCAGATGCACCACTCAACCCACTATTTCCCCTTTAAGGGATGTTAGTTGGGTTAGAAAGCCTTCTATTCGTAAGAAAGGTAATCGAGCTGACATCTATTATTATGAGTCAGGTAAGACCCGTTGCCTGAGATCCTTAAATGATGTGAAGAAATATTGTGAGGAAAAACATTAAGTTTCAGCCTGAACTTTTTGATTTTGCTGGAGCTAATCTTTATTCTGGCATCGTACCTGTTCCTAATAGTTCTTCGACATCTGACGACGAGGATGCTGATTCTATAGATTCAAATTTAGTTTATCCAAGAGCATGACTAGTACATCAAAACGACACTCCCAGAACTTTTAAGCAGGCATGTAATTCAGCACAGTGTTCGGTCTGCTGGAAAGCAATGGAGCTCGAAATACGGGTAATGCGAGAACGGGGGGTTTGGCACTTAGCGGAATTGCCGGTACATGTCACACCAGTTGGTTGCCGGTGGGTTTACACGACGAAACGGGATGAATTTGGACGGATCGCCAGGCACAAGGCTCGCCTTGTTGCCCAAGGTTTCAAACAAATTAAGGGCGAGTCTTACGATGAGACTTTTAGCCCAGTTGTTAATTTCGGCGTAATCCGATTCTTTTTCTCCCTTCTCGTTTCGTGTAGCGGGTGGTCGCACACTCAGTGTGACGTGACCTGCGCCTACCTGTACGCACCACTGAGTGAGGACGTGTACATGCTACAACCTCCCGGTTTCGTTGAGCCCGGGAAAGAGCACCTTTATTGCAAACTAGACCGGGCATTGTATGGATTACATCAGAGTGGAAGAGAGTGGTTTTTCGAAATCCATAAAGCATTAATTGAAATAGGTTTTAGAAAATTGGAATCATGTAACTGTGTTTATATTTTTAAATCTGGAATTGTACTTTTATTATATGTTGATGACATCGTGATTTTTGGTAGAACTAAGAAGCTGATTGACTGTATTTTAACCCGCATTAAATCTAAATTTGATGTTAAAGAGCTTGGTAGAACTAGGAAGTTATTGGGTGTTGAGTTCGAGGATACTCCATCCGGAGTTGTCATACATCAGTCAAATTACATTGAAGAAGTATGCAACAGATTTGATAAGTTCAAAATACCTTTTTCTACCTTGCCTATCAGCAAAGGGGTTGTCTTTTCAAGGTCAAATTGTCCAGTTTCCAATCACGATGTTGAACAGATGTCACATTTTCCATACCGTAGTGTTCTGGGATGTCTTTCATTTATTGCAAATCGCACCCGTCCTGATATTTGCTATGCCGTAAATGTATTGAGTCAATTTCAGTCTAACCCTGGTATTGTTCACTGGGATGGTCTCTTGAGGCTGCTGGGATATGTTAGGTCTACAAAGAATTACAAGCTTAGACTCTCGTGCTATTCCAATAATTTAGTGGTTTATTCCGACGCCGACTTCGCGGCTAACCGCAATGACCGGACCTCGATCGGCGGCCAAATAGTCATGCTAGACGAAGCACCTGTCGACTGGCGCACTTTTAAGGAAAAGTGCGTCAGCTTATCGACTATGGAGTCTGAATTCGTCGCAATGACTGAGGCCGTCAAGAACCTGGTCTGGTTTGACCGGATACGCCGCGAATGTGTGCAGGAAGGAATTATTTCTGTACTTGGGGGGAAAGCTGTAATGAAGGCTGACAATCAGGCAGCGATTGATTTTATTAAGTCTCCAGTGGAGAATTATAAGTCAAAACATATTGATGTTAAGTTGTTCTTTATTAGAGATCTTTATTATAAGGATGAATTTTTATTGTCTCATGTGCGTAGCAGATCCAACTTGGCAGATATTTTTACCAAGCCGTTGACCAGAAATGAGGTTTTGAACTTCATTAAACTGCTGTTTAATGTGTAATAGTTCTTTTGTATTTATATTTGTTATATTGTACTTTAGTCAAATATATATAAATCTTTCATATTGTATCTTTATTAAATGTTATGCTGGTAAATTCCTTTAATACATATTGTACTTGCACTTTTTCTAACTGTTGTATTAAGTATTTTTAATGAAAAGTGTAGTCATTTGTAATTTTAAATTGTTAATTTACCTAAAGCACATTGTTTTAAATTGTTAATTTACCTAAAGCACATTGTTTTAAATTGTTAATTTACCTAAAGTATACTAGTACCATTTTTTTTTTTTTTTTATCATCACCAGCTTTCTTGATCATTTCCTATTAGTTTTAAAAACTTAAATTGTACCTATTTAAATTAAGGATTAATTTGAAGTTATTTAAAGAAAGTTTTATTTGGTTTATCTAAATATATTTTCTAAATTGATTTTATTATTGAACTGTAATGTAAAATGTTTGCTTATTTTTAATTTGTTCTCTCTACTTCTAGGCATTTAGATCGCCACCCATTTATTGTGAATGTTTGAGAGAAGATTGAAAGATGCATGTATGAGCCCTATATCCATCCTTGTGATGGATACGTTAAACAGTTTTATGTCAGAGCCGTTGTATTGTCTCATGATTCTACATGCCTGGATTAGTATTTTTCATGATGTTTTTGAATTTTTATTTTTCAGCTTTGGACTTTAAAAGTTTTGCTTCATACACTTTTTTTTGAATTGTAATAAAAATATTTTTCTTGCATTATATTATGTTAAAAATGTTGATTTTTTTTGGGGATGATCAAGATATCATCTGCTGGTTGTAACTTTTCCAAATTGGAAAACGTTACTTTATTTGGTACGTATCTATTCATGTATTTTTGTAAATTGTATTGTATTATCTAGATTTATTGGGAACTGATTCTTTTGTTAGGCTTGTTACCCTTTTGGTCTAGGATATACTAGTCCCTGTCTATTGACCTGGGGGATTTTTCTTTTGATAGCCAATATCTTGTGAAGATCTAAGTTTCCCTTTTTGATGGATTCTCGATACAATGCTATTTTTAACTTTAAAAATGTTCTTTAAAATTTTTCTAGTTGCTTATTAAAAGCGTTAAATGTTTAATTGTTAAAATTTTTCATACCTTTGAAGTGTTAACTTCTTTTTGAATCATTGAGTTGGTTCATTTTCGGTTCAGTTGAATCGTGAATTGTTTTTCTAGCTGTTCTGTTGAGTTTAAATAGAGGAAAGTGAATAAAAGAGGGTTACTATTTTGTAGTTTAAATATTTAACTTTATTTTCGTTAATCATTTTTGGTTAAATTAAATTGTGGAAATGTTTTTGATGTTTCTTTGAACCTTTTTAAGTCCTTATCCTTTGAGTCACTCATTCTTGGGCAGATCAGATTGTCCCGATTGAGTAGTTTGACTCTTTTTTTTTTTTTTTTTTGTTAGATGAGGCAATGAGAGGGGGGGGCATTTGATGGAAATCATCAAACTTTATGGTTCTCATCGCCTCCCTTATCTATTTATATCATCATTTCATTCCACTTACATCATTTTCTTTCTAAGTTCACATTCCATAAAGTTTCTTATTTACTTTTATTTATTTCATTATAATATCAACAATAGACATGAATTAACTTAAACTTACCTTTCCATATTGTTTTCTGTTAATATTCAGTTGATTTAAGTTTCTCTTTAATCTTTTGGTGGTTGTATTAACTTCCGCCATTTTCCGTTTCATTACACTCATATCTTGTCATCCTACACCGGCAAAATCCGTTTTCAAACTAAGTTTAATTTTCCGTAGTTATATTTTCTCCGCTAGATGGCGACATTGCATATCGCTTCTTTAATCGATCTTTGCATCGATTCGATGCCGCTTTCTGATTGGTCCATTTGGCGGGCGTCGCTCCCAAATGATGTTTTCAATCCGAGCCATTTTAGATAAATACGCGATGCAAACATTGTAATGTTGCACTTTTTAGTCTTCCTAATGGAAGCAATATTTCACGAACTGGATAGAGGCTGGGACTCTATCCTGGAATGTACGTTTAGTGTACTTGTTATATTTATGTTTTTCTAGAATTTTAAATGCTTTTAAATAGTTTTTCATATGCAAATTAACTGTGCTTATTCATGTATCAAAGTCTTCATTCTTCACGACTGTTGTTTATTAGAGAAGTTATAATGTGGATTATCATGCTGTCAACTCTTCAAGATATTTATTAAATAAACTGCATTCTGTTTTTAAGTGAATTTGCCTTTGTGTTATTAAAGTTCTCCTTAAGCTACATTAAGTTACACTCAAGACACGTCCATTCTTCCGTGAAATTTCATATCCAGCCTTTGCTTGCACAGCGTATTTCTGCTTATGTTAATGTACCATTTTAACGTATATAATTAATGAAATTATATATCGTACGAGACTTCTGAAGAAATTCGAGATTTTCCGCGATCTTCTGAAGAAATTCAAGATTTTGCGCGATCTTCTGAAGAAATTCGAGATTTTCCGCGATCTTCTGAAGAAATTCGAGATTTTCCGCGATCTTCTGAAGAAATTCGAGATTTTCCGCAATCTTTTGAAGAAATTCGAGATTTTCCGCGATCTTTTGAAGAAATTCGAGATTTTCCGCGATCTTTTGAAGAAATTCGAGATTTTCCGCGATCTTTTGAAGAAATTCGAGATTTTCTGCGATCTTTTGAAGAAAATCGAGATTTTCCGCGATCTTTTGAAGAAAATCGAGATTTTCCGCGATCTTATGAAGAAAATCGAGATTTTCCGCGATCTTCTGAAGAAATTCGAGATTTTCCGCGATCTTTTGAAGAAATTCGAGATTTTCAGCGATCTTTTGAAGAAATTCGAGATTTTCAGCGATCTTTTGAAGAAATTCGAGATTTTCAGCGATCTTTTGAAGAAATTCGAGATTTTCAGCGATCTTTTGAAGAAATTAGAGTTTTTCCGCGATCTGTTGGAGAAATTCGAGTTTTTTGACGATTTTTTAGTTTTTCCGTGATCCGTTGGAGAAATTCCCATTTTTCCACGATCCTTTGACAAAATTTAAGAATTTTTTCCGCGATCGATTGACGAAATTTGACGATACTTTTTGGAAAATATTTGTAAAAAGCGCGATTTTTCCGAGATTCTTGGCTAAATGCTAATTCTCGATAAAAAATTAAAAAAAAAGATCGGTTAACAATGTCGAAAAACGGACTTTACGAAAGGCAAGCTGACATTTATGTTAAAATTTTTCAAAAAAAAAAAAAAAAAAGCTACTTTATATTTAAAATTTTATTTTATAAAATATAAAACTTTCTCGATACTTTATACAAATCCTATAGATATAGGCATATAAAGCAAATTGTATCTGTTTTCAATTAGTATATCTTCAATTTTGTTCTAAAAAGAAAAGAGAAATGCATTTTAGAATACTTTTGTTTAAGTTTTTATGTTAATTGCTTTCGAAAATATCA
Organism: Maratus speciosus; assembly: GCA_963932465.1. NCBI lineage: Eukaryota > Metazoa > Arthropoda > Arachnida > Araneae > Salticidae > Maratus > Maratus speciosus. Next base: position 503,017,018 of record OZ010793.1, on the reverse strand, counting down.
TGATATTTACGAACCCTGTTTGCAAACAATGCTGACATTTTCTCAGAACTTATTAATTTCTCTTTGCCTAATGGGGATACAAAAGATAGGATAAACATTATTGGGCTCAATTTGTGCTTATAACGAGCATTGAAAGCTTTTACACATACTTCATTCAATGCTATTTTATTATCCAGGTCTTTCCATAAGTAAACTGTATTAAACATTTTTTTTTTTTTTTTTTTTGGTATGCCCAATTAGCAGAAAGTTCAAGACAGGAGATGGGCGTTACACATTTTCATTTCTCTTTCGCAGATTCTTTTCCCATCAAACCAGGATGGAAAAAACATGGTTTATTTGGTTTAAACTGGGTTTAAAAAAAAAAATATTTTCCTATAATTACATATACAGTAAACATCCTCTAATCTGGCACGTTCGGGACCTGAAGCATGCCGGATTACGAAATTTTCCGGATTACAGGATGAATGTCGGAAAAAACATTCAGAAGTTAGAATTAAACAAAACATGACAGTAAAGCATGTTTTTAATTCTAACAGATTTCATGCAATAAAAAAAAACTCAATAATGTAAAGTACAATATATATGTACGTGACTATAAAATGAAAGAAGTACACTGTAGGCTTACTCGTTGAAGCGATCTTAAATAAACCTCTAATATCAGTTGGTTTTGTAGAAGTTTTCTCTCCTTATGTGAAGTTTCATAATTTCGGCATCATTGAACAAACTGCTGCGCTCAGAAAACTTGATATATGTATTCAAAGCATCAGCTGCTTGATTCCAACTGACGTTATTTGATTCAACCACATCTTCATCAGAGTCAACGTCTTTGGGGTTTTTTTTGGGTTGATAATACACTAAATAATGGCCTCATCAGCTAAAATTTCCTCTGTCGGCTCATCAAAATCTGCTTCAATCCACTCTTTTATATCTTCTCGTTTCAGTTGTGACATGGGGTTCTGCAAAGGCAAACAACCTAAAACATTTTCTAGTTCATCTTCAACTAAATCGCTTTCAGTATCAACATTTTCGTCCATTACTTCTGGCCGGAGTTTACGCCACGTCTTTTTCAAAGTTTCCTGCTTTACCTCACCCCAAGCCAAAGCAATAGTAAGGATAGTGTGTCTTTAATAGAAAACTGTCCTTGAAATTCTTTTACATTGCAATCCGATGCCAGTAAATTCTGCCCAAAGTACCATCTGTAGTGGGACTTGAAGTAGAGGTCTGCACGGGCCCGGGCGAATGGAGGAGAATTTTCAAACGGGCTGGGCCGATAAAAAAAATTGAACGGGCCTGCAGGGCCGGGCCGATAAAAAAAAATTAATCGGGCCTATCGGCCCGATATAAGAATTTGAGAGTAGCAGATAAAATATGAGGCCATTTCCAATGAATGACTTTTTCGAGAAGTATAAATGTGCGTTAAGAGCCGATGCGAGTTTAACAACATCAATACAGAAATGTAACATGTCCATCGTAGAGATCGGCATCGTACAGTCACATGATGCCTGATCCCGGGTTTAATTTTTTCGGCAGACTTGTGCCGGGAAGGAACTGGTCTTAATCGTTCTCATAATGTGTAGGACAGGCATTATGCTTTGTAAAAGTATTAATAGCGATAATGAACTTCTGTTAACAGTATCTTTGGAAATGTACCTCAAGATAGTTCTCATATTTACTTCTCAACAATGCGAAACTCTCAGACACATTTTCTGACTCATTTTTAACTATAAAGGCATAAAATTGACAGGCCTGAGTATTGAAGGCATTTGGGATCGAATAGCATTTCCATTTTTCATAAATTACGTACAGAGATAACAGACACTCTTGTCACGTGACTGAGTTTTTGTCCTTTCCTGTGCTATCGCTTCCGGAAATTCAATTCAAAACGCTAACTTTGGCAGTATTTTCTGAAAGATATATTACTTTTATCTAAGAAAAAAAACGGCATTTACATGGTTTCTGAATAAGAATACCTGCCAATCTCATGCGTTTCCGAAAAGAAATGAATTCATAAATGTATCAAAATGTAGCTCCTTTGGGTTTGAGAAAAGCCTTAAAAATGACAGAAATATTTTCACAAATCTACCTTTTATTATAAGCTTCAAAAGTTATCATGTTTTTTAACCCTTTATTCTAAACTACAATAATCTTTTAATGAACCCTTATTTAAATTTTAAAACGTCTTTAGAGACGATGACTAAAACACTAAGTAATCGTTAATGTTTACTATTGTGTGTTTTGTATTTTGCAAACACATGGTAATTTAAAATATACTGTAAAATGTTCCCATAAATATGCATGTAGTATTCATTAAAAGAATCTTAATTCTATGTCGAGAAAAAACTGAATTTTTTGTAGAAATTTAGTCAGGCCGGGTCGGGCCGAACTTTCAATTTTTACATCGGGCCTGGAAATTCCGGCCCATGCAGACCACTAACTTGAAGTTCTGGTTACCCCTTGATCCATGGGTTAAAGGATGTGACATTGGAAAGAAGATAGACTACTAATATGTTACCAGACACTAATTCTTTTTTGTGTGGATGAGCTTTACAATTCTCTAAAAACAAAATAGCCTTACTATGTTCAGGCATTTTTAATTTTTCAAAATTGGTTTTAACAGCTGGCACAAAGTCTTTGAAGAACCAGTTTTTAAACAATTTTTGACTTTCCTATCAGAAAAGGTTTTATTTTGTGATCACCGGATGAATTGGAGCACAGCAGTATTGTTAATCGATCTTTATTTTTCTTAAAACCTTTTACACATGTCTCATGCCCACCAGCAAGTGTAGAATTTGGTAGGCAACGCCACAAAAGGCCGGTCTCATCTGCATTATAGATTTGACAAGCTGTCAGTTCATTTTCAGAAACAGTAAACTTGAATTTAACTTTGAACTCTTCACCACCTACAACATCGGCAGCCAGGTTCACCAGAATTACCCAATTTTCTAATACCATGACGAGTCTTAAAGCTAATCAGCCAGCCCTCTGAAAATTTGCAATCAACATCAACGCTCAAATCTTGTTGAAACTGTTAAACTTTTTCAGCCATAAGGACAAGTTATGGGTTTACCCTCCGATCTTTTTGCTCAAAACCAATTGTACAAGACCGAATCTAGTTGGTCTAACTTTTTTTTTTTTTAAAGTTTGCCTTTCACTGGACTTTTCGAAGTTTCCGGTTCATTCATAAACTTAAAATTTGTCTTTTAATGTCCTAAACAGTAGACGACCCTATGTCATAGACTTTCATAATGATGTGCATACTTATGCCATTTTCAAGCTTCTTTACGAAATCCAGCTTTTGAGACAAACTGAGAGTCACATGTTTTCTTTCTGAATACATGGCATTAACTTTAGGACCCATGTCCATGTCACTTGCCAATCACTATAAAATCACTCACAAGCTCTACAAAATACTAAAACAAAACACGTTAATTTGATGTTGATTATCAGTCTGAGCATCACTGAACAATGAAACACAAACAAAGACGCAGAGCAAGAGTGAAGAGCAAAAACTGAACGTGAAATGTAAACATAGTGGCGACTATGAACAGAGGGTGCCCTTACATGTAATACCAATACATTATGTCCGGTATGCCGTCTATCTCTAGCGTCTTCCAATGCAATCAATATAAATTTTTATGTACTTCGAAAATTCATCTAAATTATTTTGTTTATCCTTCGCAGACATAAAACAAAAAATTGAATCTAAAAGTCTACATTCATTATTTATTATTTGATGACCCATATCAATTTCCATTTCAGAAAAGAATCCTCAATTCAGATAATAAAAATTTCCTTTTCCTTTTAACAGTTTGATTTTGCAAATTACACACAAAAAACTCTTTCAGAATTTTCAAATTTCCCTGACTTTTCCAGGTGGCTAGACTGTTAGACACCCTGTAATAAATACAATATAAAATTATATAAGTGATGCAATTTACTACCTAAAAGATGAGAAACAGTTTAAAAGATGTTAAAAACAGCTAATAAGACTGATGGCTTTAAAAAAGCAGTTATTATCTAGCACATAATTACGGATGGTAAAGTAAAAGAATCGCATTAAAAATCAAGTACTTTCGGCTATATATCCAGCCTTCTTCAGGATTCAAACTGGTGTTACGAACGTGGGAACACAGCCAAAAGTACTTTATTTTTAAAAAGTAATTTAACCTCCTTTAAACTGTTTTACTCATCTTTTAGGTAGTGAATCGCATCGTGTAATTTTATATTGGAATATATGCTGAACAACTATATATTTTTTAGCTTACCTTAAATCCTGTGGGGCACCAGTCTACAAACTGAATTGTTCTTTTAGTCTTGATGGCAGCAATAGCAGCATTGACATCTTTTGGTACCACATCACCTCTATACAGAAGACAGCATGCCATGTATTTTCCATGCCTAGGATCGCATTTCACCATCTGATTAGCAGGTTCAAAACAAGCATTTGTGATTTCAGATACAGTAAGTTGTTCATGGTAAGCTTTTTCAGCAGAAATGACAGGGGCATATGTAACCAGTGGAAAATGAATACGAGGATATGGGACAAGATTTGTCTGGAATTCTGTAAGGTCAACATTCAAAGCTCCATCAAAACGAAGAGAAGCTGTAATGGAAGACACAATTTGGCCAATCAATCTGTTTAGGTTGGTATAGGTGGGTCTTTCAATATCCAAATTTCTACGGCAAATATCGTAAATTGCTTCATTGTCAACCATAAAGGCACAATCTGAATGTTCAAGAGTGGTATGAGTTGTTAAAATAGAATTATATGGTTCTACAACTGCAGTGGATACCTAAAAAACAGAAAAAAAAAATGACTGATTGCTTACTAATTACATAAATGAATATAAAATAAACTATGACTATTCACAGCATTTGACAAATGGATAACTTCTGCTTATGCAGTAGAACCAGCAAAATTTACTATAATCCAATGCACTAGAAACAAAATAAATATACATATTACCATAAAATCCTAATTTTAAGGGGCCCCTTTCAAAGCAAAAACAGAGGAATTTATTGTAAGCATGAGGAAAAAATAAGAATGTTTTCCTTTTCACAGTTTGGCTGTTCTCATCCCTGACTTTTTAGTAAATAAGATTTAAAAAAGGCATTTCGGAGAATATATTTTAAAACGCTAAATATACAGAGAATTTTATCTCCAGGTGTGAGAACAGCCAAACAGCAGCAAAGGTAAGTGAACGTTTCATGATGGGAAGGGGTGTTTAGAAAAAGCACAATCTACTTAAATTTTTTAAAGCAAAGTTTGGGGATGGGATTATATTTGGGAATGGAAAAAACAAAACAAAATGGCTTAAAAGTGTATGTGGGGGAAGGGGGGGGGGGAGATGGAATAGTCAGCATTTTACGATAATGACAAATCAAATTTCACAGAATTTGTATTAATTTTTTTATCAATCTTAAATGAAACTTGAGTTATTTATAGCAGAACATTTATCATCTTCAGGGGTGGGGAAATACATCATTTTACTCGTTACTGAGAGATTTTCTGGCAGGGCGAGTAAATTTGTAGGCAGTATTTAAAAAACTCTATGCCAAAAGATATGCTAAGAACTTTATTTTTTTTACTAGTTAGCTATATTTACAACTTTCCAAATTACTGCGATGCCCAGTAGCAGATTTTCTTTTCTCTTTTGCAGATTTTTCATCGAACCTTTATTTTGCTTCATATTATGTTTAGCTTTTTATTACTTAATACAAAAAGTTAAGATTATTATTAATAAAAATTTATAAAATGCCTAAAAACGCTACAGGTAAGTGATTGTTAAATTAATTAATGCTTCAATTATAAAAATATTTTACCTGCAGATTACTTTTTGCCCCTGAAGTATTTGTCGCAGACACTTGGACAAATATCTGCTACTGGGCTGCGATGTAAACTCGGTACTAAGTTCTATTCTTTATTAAACTTGTGAAAATGTATTGTAGCAATAGTAATCAACTATTTTTGGAATCGCTTAAGTTTTATTATAACAATTTCCAACTGTACATTGCATTTTGCTGGCGGGTAAAATAAATCCTTGGCTGGTAAGATTTTCTGAAAATTCCCCACACCTGATCATCTTATTAAAAAACATGCTATAATATCAATTCATAAATAGATTTTGCTCTGTTATACAGTAAAACCTCTGAATAGCGGCCACCACTGGGAGCACGGTAAAGTGACCGTACTTCGGAGGTTGTCGTTATTCAGAGGTTCCACATTTTAAAACCTCAAAATTACATTACATTAAAATAACAATAATTGACCAAAATTATCTTATTTTTACAGTTAAAAAATATATACTATAATTTTACACAAAAGAAATTACAGTGAAACCTCCCTATGTGACCACCTCCCTGAACGACCACTTTTTCAAGGAACAAAATTTATTCCCATAAGCTCAATACTAATTTTACCTCTATTCAGAGACCACACCAGTTGAACTCCCTCCATGAGCGACCCATTTCTTTGAAGAAAATGAAATAAATTACATTTTTTCTGGTCACTTGAAGAAGGTTTTATTAGAATAATAATTCCGGAGCACATTATTCATCAAACTTCTAAACTAAGTTTAGAATTTTCATTTATTCCAGTAACTTTAAAGTTTTTAAACCCCTTTGTGCATTTTTATGCAGGGAATTTAACTCTGATGATAAAGTAAAAATGATGGTCAATAAACTCCCCTGTCCTATTCTGTCAGGAAATTCTCAAAGAAATAGATAAATTAATGAAATCGTCATCATTTGTTCGCGTCCAAAAAAAAATTGCATTTAGTTACTGAACTTTGAAAGGGCTTGGAAATAAAAGATAAAGTAGATAAAACCGTAAAATCAAAGCAAATGTCAGTTTTTTAAATTCTGCAATAATTAACTTTTGTTCTGATACTTAAATTTTCATATTTTTTCCTAATGTGGAAAATAAATTTTAGTAACATTAATTGTTAGCCTTTTTCAATAATTCAAATCTATATTTAAACATGACCTCCATTAAGAGATCACCTCTTGGAGCAACCAATTTTTATTGGAACGGAACATGGTCGCTTTAGGGAGATTTTACTCTAGTTATTCACACTTTTTTTTTTTTAAGCGTATTTCTTTCTCTAAATGCATAATCATTTCCACAGATTTGTGGTAGAATTCGTTATCATTTTGAGTGAGTGCAAAAATTTTTATTTCCCAGTTCCTTTGCAATATCTCGGGCACTTTCATGCAACAAGTCCAGAAATTGGGAGATTTTTCTTTCGAGAGTTCGAAAGGCATTCCAAAAACAACTTATCAATCTCATCATAACTAGTTCTTTTGACGCTTAGTTTTAGATTCCAAATTTACACCTTGAAATGTTTTTTCTAAATAAAAGTGACTTTTTTTCAAAATATCTTCTGTTTGGGTACTTCCGCAAATGTCATTTCAGCTAATTTTCATGCACTGACACCTTTTTTACTGTCCGGGATCAAGGGTGGCGCCAGAGGGGGGGCCGGGGGGCATATGCCCCCCGTCGGGGCCAAATTTTATCATCGTCGGGGAAGTTTTTTTGACTTGAGTGTTGAGTCCTGCATCGGGTCGGGCAATCCGATTTTTACTGCACACGACCCGAGTCGTGTCGAGTCGGGTGCAAGTTATTTTTTTATAAAAAGATCTTAGGTTAGTTTATAGAAAATGCGACACATGGAATAACAGGGCGCTGGTTTTTTTTTGCTTTGAAGTCGGATTGGCTTGGCTATAATTTTTTCGGTTTCAGGATGAGTTTTGATTCTTACACGTCGGTTTTGTTTAAGTTGATTTTTCAAAAAAGTGCCCAGAATTATATCTCAAATTAGAGTCCTGCATCGATTCAGGTTGCCCGATTTTACCTACATCCGACGGCTCAGATTGAGGATAACTTTTTTCGTTGTGGTTGGGTTCAGTTTCGGATTCAGATGGGTTTGAGTCTTGATCTCTAAGATTTTGATACTTACGAGCAGTGTTGCCAGGTGTGGAACTTCCGGAATTTATGTGGAACGTCCCGAATTTTCGTCAAATTTTTACGAGTTTAATTCAAATTAAAATTGTATTCCTTAGTCTGATACGAGAAAATTTAAGAATTTAGCCACATGTCGGTTAAAGGCTGTTGTCTCAACGGCCGGATGTTACCGAAAACCTTATACATTTTGACTAGATCTCATTCATGTGCGGTCCTGTTTATTCGATTGACCGCAAACTTATGCGCCTATAAGAAGTACGATTTCAAGAGAAGAGAGAGGACGTTTGAATTCATCTGCTCGCTTCGATCTTCCCATTAAAAAGCGTAGGGTAAGTATTTTTATAAATGAATGAGTAAATAAAAAGAGAGTTTTGTATAATTATTCAAGCAAACTTAGTATAAACTAAAAATTAATTCCTTCTTTATTCATTAATTTCAATATACAGTGAGTAGAGTCTCATTTTATGTATATTAATCTCTATTTAATATATAGAAGAGAAATGGAAGGTATAAATAAGAAAATAAATATATAGATACATAACTTCATTGTAAACTGCGGGAAGATGTGTATATAGCAACTACTAAAATCTTGTATCGGGTCAGTTAACCCGATTCTACTCGAACGTGTTGGCCATTGGCTCTAAAATTTTGCTGCGGATCGGGTTGACTAGCGTTTCCATTTTCAGGTCGTCTCAGATTAGAGTTTTTGTTTCTTGGGAGTCGATTCGAGTACGCCAAATTTTTCCAAAGAAAAGTCCATCCCACCAGTGGCCGAGAGGTTCTGTGCTCTCGAAGCTGGTAGACGGGAGGTGTTGGGTTTGAACCCAATCGCACCCGTCAGTACAATCATTCGGAGTTTTCTTCGAACCTTGGATTTCCATGCGTAAATACGAATTAGGTTCCCTTAGAAAGACCCCCCCCCCACACACATACACGGAGGGCACTCCCCCCTCGGGCCCATATCCTTTGAGTAGATAATCGGCCGTCAAAAATCAACCCAACCCAAAGAAAAGTCCAGATTATTGTTTCAAATGATTAAAAAAATACTTGTATATGAATAAGTAAATATATGCATTCATTTCTTGAAATATAAAATTGATTTTAGAGATATGATTGCAAACTATTTTCCAGAATTGTTTTACATTTAGGATTGATTTTTTTTTCTTCATTTCATGCTTAGGATCAAGTTGCAGGTTCGAAAAAAAAAAAATATTTTGTCGATTTCGGGTCGGGCATAACTCGAACCGTGCAGGTTTGTAATTAACAATTCGTGTTTAGGGTCGTAGGTTCGTATTTAGAAATTTAAAAAATCGTGTAAAACAGAATATCGACTTACTTGATAATTTAAACTTGACTGTATTGTTAGACTGAACAATTTTAATTAATAACTTAGTTATACTTTGTAGAGTTCTGTATTTGCCCAAATTTCCAGGTTTGGGCTCGGCCCGACTAGTAGAAAGAAAAATTCGGCCCGGCCCAGTATAACCGTTCAAACTTCGGCCCGGCCTGGTCCGTACAAAAAACAGTAATGGCCCGACCCGGTATAAAAATAAGTTCGGTCCGAGCCCGGCCCGGAAAAAAGTTATAATCTTGGCCCAAGTCCGACGGAATTTTACGTCGATTTTGTTAAAAGGAGTTCTGACCAAAAATACTTATTTTAGTTCTTTTTTCATGTTTATAATTTTCATTTCTAAAGAAGGTTGCGATATACATTTTTTTAATGAATCTATTTGTATGTTAATGTTTTAGCTATAATTAATAACGTTAATCAAAAAATTATGTATTGGAGACTTAAAAATCTGAAAAATGCTATACAGTAAAATCTTCTAAGACATCGCATAGGAAAGAAAAAAAAAAAAAAATGCGTTATAAACAAGTTCCCTTCTTAGCAGGTGTAAATGTATTATTTTCTCACGTATTATTATATTCATTTTGCATGGATCAATAAATTTTTCCATATAAGACAGGATTCCATCATAGGCTAGTTCTTTTTCACACGTTTTGCTGTATTTTAATATTAATTACCCTAGAAATCTACTATTCTTTAAAACGAATAAATTTTAATGTTTATCCCCTTCACGGTCTCATTAAATTACGGTTTAAAAATTCAAATTGCTTATTGGCACCACTTTTTTGAAAAAGAAACATTCACCTTATTTAATGGCAAGTAAAATGATACCATAATAAAGCCAATTACACCGTTTAATAAAACTGGTAGGAATCAAACAATTTGAATAAAAGCCACAGCCTGTGAATATCATGGGAGCGAGAATTAAGGGGTTAATTGTAAAATAATGTCGATTTAAAAATATATACACTTTTTGCAAAAATTTTTGGCCTGGGTCAAATTTTACTGATTTTTACACGGACCAGGCCATGCCGAGACAATGATTTCCAGGTTGGATCGAGATGGGACTGAAAATATCGGCTTATGAAGACCTAGGAAGAATGAAACCTGCCTCATCTCGGTACGAAAAAAAGAAGTTAGGTCCGACCCGGCCATAGAGGTCTGCACGGGCCGGAATTTCCAGGCCCGACCCAGCCCGGCCCGACTAAATGTCTACAAAAAATTCCGTTTTTTCTCGACATACAATTAAGATTCTTTTAATGAATACTACATGCATATTTATGAGAACATTTTACAGTATATTTTAAATTACCATGTGTTCGCAAAATAGAAAACACACAATAGTAAACGTTAATGATTACTTACAGTGTTTTAGTCAACGTCTCTATAGACGTTTCAAAATTTAAATAAGGGTTCATTAAAAGATTATTGTAGTCAAGGTCAAAGATTATTGTAGTAAGGGTTAAAAAACATGATAACTTTTGAAGCTTATAATAAAAGGTAGATTTGTGAAAATATTTCTGTCATTTTTAAGGCTTTTCTCAAATCCAAAGGAGCTACATTTTGATACATTTATGAATTCATTTCTTTTCGGAAACGCATGAGATTGGCAGGTATTCTTATTCAGAAACCATGTAAATGCCGTTTTTTTTTTAGATAAAAGTAATATATCTTTCAGAAAATACTGCCAAAGTTAGCGTTTTGAATCGAATTTCCGGAAGCGATAGCACAGGAAAGGAGAAAACGTACAGTCACGTGACAAGAGTCTTATCTCTGTACGTAATTTATGAAAAATAGAAACGCTATTTGATCCCAATTGCCTTCAATACTCAGCCTGTCAATTTTATGCCTTTATAGTTAAAAATGAGTCAGAAAATGTGTCTGAGAGTTTCGCATTGTTGAGCAGTAAATATGAGAACCACCTTAAGGTACATTTCCAAAGATACTGTTAACAGAAGTTCATTATCGCTATTAATACTTTTACAAAACATAATGCCTGTCATACACATCCTCAGAACGATTAAGACCAGTTCCGTCCTGGCACAAGTCTGCCGAAAAAAATTAAACCCGGGATCAGGCATCATGTGACTGTACGATGCCGATCTCTACGATGGACATGTTACATTTCTGTATTGATGTTGTTAAACTCGCATTGGCTTGTAACGCACATTTATACTTCTCGAAAAAGTCATATTCATTGGAAATGACCTCGTATTTTATCTGCTCCTCTCAAATTCTTATATCGGGCCGACAGGCCTGATTAATTTTTTTTTTATCGGCCGGGCCCGGCCCTTCAGGCCCGTTCAATTTTTTTGCCGGCCCGGCCCGTTTATTTTGTCTGTCGGCCCGGCCCGTCCCGTTTGAAAATTCTCCTCCATTCCGCCGGCCTGGCACGCGGGCCCGTGCAGACCTCTACCCGGCCAGAGTGCCATGAATGCAAATATGCCCGAGCCCGGACCGTGCAGACCTCTAAACTTTGGCTGTTACAAAATAAGCATGAATTTAAAGATTTTTTTTTTTTTTAGCATCAACATGACTTTGTTTTATGATTGAGTTGATATTAATGAACTTTTACATTCTTATACATATTTCACATTCTTTTACATACTTATATTTTTCTTCAGAATTTTATATTTCAGTTTTAATTTCAGATTTAAATTCTGTATCTTATCAGAAGTTAGAGGACCATGCTGTCTGGTTTCAATCAATATACATTCTAAAAAAATACGTGATTTGAAGGTGTTTCTTCAATTGCTTTTATTATTATTATTAAAACACGAAAATTCCTGTTTTGATTTGCCCATCCCCCTCCCCCCAAAAAAAACAAACAAACAAAATATATATATATATATATATATATAGAAAATTATTAAGCTCACGAAAAGTTCGCGAACTGAAGCTCATTTTTTTTTTTAATTCTTCAGTCAGAACACGAAATTTTCTTCAAATAATAGGAAAAGTTGTTCCAACCACAGACGCGTTCCGGCAACTTGCTGCCTGTGCACTACAATAAAACCTGTTAAAACGGAACCAGTGTAATGGAATAATGCTTTAAACTGAAAATATTCGTAATATTGGCTAAGATTGTCTAAATTGGAAAGTTCTTGCAATTCTTTGTCGTTCCATCTTAACAGGTTGCTGTATTAAATAGCTTCCTTTCACCGTATTGAATGTAAGTGAACTATACTTTATCCATAAAGGAATGGTGTGAAATTAGTCGAACTAGAGTTTTCTAAATAATTAACAGTAGTTTTATGACAATAATGCTTACTTTACAAATACCGCGTTTCATTTTTTTTTTTTTTTTTTTTCAATATTTTGCCTTTCAGCCGTTTAAGAAAAAGCACAATTATTATTACGTACACACTCAAGAAAACATTTCCTCAAACGTAAAAAGGCTTAAAATGTCCCGATTTTGAAGCATCTGTCCGGCTTTTTTTTTCTCTCTCTGTCCCGCTTTTTGACCTGACAACACTACTTACGAGCCAAGCTGGAATTAGCTCAATTTTACGAAAAGAATGTCTAAGTTATTGTTTAACATGAAAAATTATATCTTTAAATTTGGATGAGTCGTTTTACGTGTTTATTTTCTACATAAGATAGAATTAATATTACAGATACTATTAATATTGCAGACTATTTTTTGATAACTGTATTAAATTATAGATCTTTTTTTGTGTCGAGTCGTGTTCAAGTTGAAGTGTTTCAGTTTAGGGTCAATAGAAAATTGCTGCCGGGTTCAGGTCAGGTTTTGCGTCAACGGAAATTTTTCGTTAGGTTTCGGACTGACTTTAAGGCGCCTGTCCCTGCAGGCGAAGGCACTCACGAGCTAATGCTATAGGGAGATATTTTTCTAATATCTCGTTTGCATTTCGCATTTTTAAATAATTTTTTTTTTTGCTTGCATAGCCGAGGTCCGTCTCTACATCGCGCCTTTTTTACTTTTTCAATTTTGGTTGCAGATATTTTTTAGAAAGACAGTTTCATTTTCAGAACCGGATTTGAAAGTGAAAGTAACTTTATAAAAAATATCTGCGACCAAAATCGAAAAAGTAAAAAAGGTGCGATGTAGAGACGGACCTTGGCTATCCAATTAAAAAAAAAATTATTTAAAAATGTCGAAATGCAAACAAGTTATTAGATAAATCCCTCCCCATAGGATTAGCATTAGCTCGTGAGTGTCTTCGCCGGCAGGGACAGGAGCCTTAAGTTGAATGTTTGTGTCGGGTATAACCCAATCTGCGCAGGAATCTATTTCAGATGAAAAACTACGTCTTTGAATATGAATGACTCCTTGCATGTTTATTTTTCAACATAAAAGATAACATTAATATTGGAGATATGATTACAGACAATATTTTTTTTTTAATAATTACATTATATTGTGGATCAATTTTCTCCGATTCCGGGTTTCAGGTTGGGATTGGAATTAAGTATTTCGGGTTGCGGGTAGACAGAATAATTTTGGTTGGGTTCGGTTCGGGTTACAACTTTGTTTTAAATAAAATTTGCAGGGCTTAAAATTTTATTTATTACCCGAGAAGGACAATAGTTAGGTGTAACGTTTAACTGCTAGTTTTCGCAATGACACTTTCACTAACAAATTTAAATAATTTTATTTTAAAATAATTTTTGGTCACTTTATGCATTTTTGACAGGGATTTGTCGACTTTTTTTTTCAGTTACCTCTGACATTAAAATATATGATCAGCTCAACCCGGTCGGAACACGAACCGCGTTTCGAAAAAAATTAGTTATCCACCTTACCTGATGCGCGACTCTTTGGTTCGACTCATAACCGGAGAAATGCTCCATACTTTGTCTTTCACGCACTGCTGTGTATATGCCATATATGTGCACATAAAATCTGTAATATTGAATGACCGCTTATTAGGAGGTTGCTGTGTGGAAGAAGAGTACGAAGCAGAGTTTTTCCTTTCGGGTAATGCTCAAAAGTGTGGAAACTCTTTCTGTCGTGGATTTGTCTGCCTATAAAGATTAGGTGATTAGTGAGGTGTTTCAAAAATAACATTAAGAGCTTTTTTTTCACTTTATTTATCTGCAATATTCTTCGACAAGCTTCAAAATTTATGTTTCGAGTAAAAATCGTTTGGCCCTCTGCAATTTATCTCTAATTTAAATAGCAGTATGAGTGTTAGAGACCTGTGCGTTTCGGGAATATGCCAAATCCGGACTCGAAAATTTTATGTTTTTCACGTGATTGATCAACATATTCCGCCTGTTATTTCAAAAAGGGGTAAAAAGAAACAAAGAAATTTTTATTGTTCATTTGCTCCAAAAAAATTCTGAAGTATTAAATAATAAAATACAGTCCCGGTTCGGCCGGAATCTACAGAAAAAAATGTAAGACCCGGACGTGTCTCGGGGATAATGAAGTTCAGGCCTGAACCAACTTTTCAAAAGCTAAAGTTTAACCCGAGCCCGTACCGAGTTTTCAGATGAAATTAAGCCAAGCCAGAGTTTAATGAAAGAAACTTTTACAGAGTTCGGGCTTCAGAACAGGCCAGGGCTCGTGGAAACCTCTAACATATATTTTGAATTCGGCCCTCCTGTCGGGGATACTGTGCCCCCCCGTCGGGCAAGTTCTGGCACCGTCCCTGTCCGGGATAACTTTCAACTTATCACTTAAAGTTAAAATTTTTTCACTTTGAACTCATTCTTTTAGTGAAAAACACATGCTATACACAGACAAGAAATATCATTACGAGATTCAAAAAGAGTACATTTGACAGTAGTCATTTGACTAATGCTTCCATCCTCACACAAACTTAAATTTTGTCACCCCCACCTTCTCTCGCCACACTTATTTACAAACGAGATTTTGCTAAGCAACCACTAGAGATTAGTAAAGAAATTAGAAGGACGTCAAATAAGAAAATCCACCTCTACATTGTCTTCAATGTCAGTTATAGTTAAAAAAAAAAAAAAAAAAAAAACTGTGGGGTGGCCATTATTCGGAATTCGTTGTTTGGAGGTTTAGTGTAATGTTATTTCTATAGAAGAGATTCGGTAATACTAAAACATGACCGGTATTCGGAGGTTACCATTGTTCGGAGTGATCGTTGTAAGAGGTTTCACTGTATATTTATGTTCAATGATGAAACTGGCTTATAATCCAATTTTTAATTATATGATTACAAAAGTGGTCCAGTATAGTCATTTTACATAATTTCCCACAGATAAGTGTAATGTTTTTGAATCCTTTGGTATATAAAAAAAAAAGACTACAGAATGCTCACACTGAAATTTAGTACACGGTATTTAAGGAAACCAGAGTTCATTCTAGGATCAAGTGCAGTCAGGGTGCATGCACTTTGCCATAAAAGGGCACTTTAGAGAAAAAAAGGGCACATTAATGTAATGATAAATAATCAACTAATAACCCACCCCCCTAAAGAGTCTTTGCTACTACCCCTTTACCCCATTCATGACACTTTGCAGTGCAGGGGTTGATTCTTTTCCGAAAATAAAATCGGCCATAAATCCGAAAATTTGGACAAACTATATCACAAATTTTGAGAAATGTTCGCCGAAAAAAACAATTTCGTCAGAGAATCGCAAAAAAAAAGCTATTTTCATCAAAGGACCTTTCTGTTTTTTTTTTCTTTCTTATTTCGGCTGAATTTTCACAGTAGCCGAGAAACGGGACATAGAGACAGAGAGAAATTTATGACTGCGTCGGTGCTGGAATTTCACTGGAAATAATTGGTGTCTGTCAGGGTTGGCAGGTTTTTGACATGTGTCAGTTTTTGACGGTTTAAACCGTCATGTCAAAAATCTAAAATACTAAATTGATCTTTAAAAAGTCACATTAAATGTCACACATTACATGTGATATTTTAAATTCACATTGCTGTATATCAATAATTAATACATAGTTAAGTATTATTGTTAAGTGCAATTTTTTAACAAGGTAAAATTTTCATTTTTTTTTTTTGTGTTTTTCTAAAAAGTAGACATTAGGCTCACCTGAGCTGTAAATTTTTTCTCTTACCGCATTTTATGAAAGAAACGCCACACTACTGAAAACTGGCCTTGAATAAGATTAAAAATATCGTAATTGCCGCACCTGTTGTAAACACTGCACCCGTGGCAACGCTATTTTTGTCGACAGCACCACATTGACCTAACTTTGATTAAAGTTTTCTGAACAGTGTAAGTGTAGGGTGCCTCATTTTTAATATCTTAAGATGTCTAAAATTTTATTTAAAATATTTAAATCTTGTTTAAAATATTTTTATGTAATTTTTAAATTAAGGAGACGTCAGTTGGTATTTAAACCACCCAGAGCGTGGGACTCAGACCCTCTCCTTAGGCGTTCCATGTTTTTTTTAAGTGGTCGGCGCAACTTGGCACGCTTTTAAAGAATGGGTCGTATCTACTTTAGTCGATCTTTAGTTTCTATTCGAAGCCCTCAAAATCTGAGTCTTCAATATCAGAATGGATGAGTTGTAAATTTTCTTCTTCCACGCTGTATGGTTCGCTATCATCATCAGAAATGTCACAGTTTTCATTATCAGCAAAGTCAGAAAGTTGTTGGGCAGGGGACTTAAAAACAGTCTAAAGGAATTTTTATTTTATCCCAATTTCACGCGCCGGAAAAAAAAAAAAAAAAAAAACGTAAACACTGCACATGGTGTAAACTAGAAAGAAAATTAACTTTTAAACCCGTAAACGCCACAGCGTTTCTTCCATAAAACACGGTACTTAAAATCGTTTTAATTTCTCTTACTTTTGAGAGCTTAAAGCACTAGCTAGGTTTTTTTTTTTTTTTTTTTTAAATAAGAAATAAAAACTTAGAAAAGTGCAGATTTTTTTGTATGTATAACAAGGCAATGTGCATCAATGTTATTCTAGTCTAAGCAATAACCATTCCATTCAAAATTGAAATTGTATTATTAATCTTAAACATTTACAAAATAAGAGAAGTAATGATAAAAAAAAAAGCTTAAAGTCAAAATTCTTTTTAAACAGCTTTCTTTTAAATATATAAAAATATGTTTTCGATTTTAAAACTGAACAAAATTGGCTCGGTCTTCTAAAAGAAAATTCACTTAAGCCCCATATTGAAAAAGTGCATAATAGAAGGGATCAAATCATGAAACCATACCATTGTTTGGCTTATATTTTGCATCACAACCATTAGGGGCAAGAGTTGACTGATGTATCAGTTGATTCAGTTCGTGCTTGAGCTACAGAGAGAATTTATGGATGCTTACCCATAACTGATTGTTTATGAAGCTAAAGAATCCTCTTTCCCGTCTTCTTATTTCAGTGCTATAGGGAGGACCCCATTACTTAGTGGAAAGGTATCATTAAATGCAATAGCTTTTTGAGCCTGTTTCAAAACTTGCTCATCTAGCAATGCAATGTTTTTGCTATCAAGTCCTACTAGTTCAGCATCAATTAAGAGACAGGATATTTTCTAATGCTTCATACACTCTAAACTCAGAAATCATTTGGGTGTAAATAAATGTGAACACGTTGTGTGTGTGCTGCAGCATGCTGGGGGATAAAATTGATCCAGATTATTTAATTGTAGGAAAGGATTTTCTTCTGATTAAAAATTTAAAAAAATAATATTTTATGGCAATTAATTTTTTTTTTTTAAATTATTGAATTACAATAAATTTAAATAAAAGATCACATAAATCATTGACTTAATGTTTACATATTGTTAGGCCTGGGCCTTAAATCGATTTAAACCTTGCATCGGAAATCAGTTTTAACCTTTGGTCTTAAATCTATTTAAGCTAACATCGGAAATCGCGATTTAGCTAATTTCTTAAATCGCGATTTAGTCACTGTCTTAAATCGTGATTTAGCCATTGGCTTTAAATCGATTTAAAACAAAATACCGATTCAGAGCTAACATCGGAAAACCGATTTATCTACTTTGATGTATCTATCGCTTACATGGCAAGTTGGTGTTAAATCGATTTAGGAGGATCCGATTTAAGCAAACATCGCAAACCTCAATGCTTTCCGATTTAAGAAAAACAAGGCAAGCTGGTGTTAATCGATTTAGCAGGATCCGATTTAAGAAAGCATACAGGCCTCAATGCTTTCCGATGTAAGGGAAAGGCGATTTAAGAAAACGACGATTTAAGTAAAAATTTGATATTTATTTATTTTGTAAACGAGATTCAGAGTTTGAGACTGGAATGTGTAGTTTTTTTTTTGGAAATTAAGCACTTAGATGGTTGAAAGGAAAAAGTAAAGTTTAATTCTTAAAATCCAAATTAATCGAATTTCAGTTTATATGCTAATGCAATCTTTAGATGAAAAATTAAGTTTTTACATATTTGAGTAACATTTTAATACATATTTTTTATTTTCTATTATTCTGTAATTAATTAAAATACTTTAAAGTAGAATCCTGCATCAAGATTTTTTTTTTCTGACATTGAGCATGGTTGAAAAAAAGAATAAAGTTTCATATTTAAAATCCAAACTCATCGACTTTCAATTTATACTTTTATGCATTCTTATAATGAAAAATTCATTTTTTACATGTTTTAGTAATATTTTAACATATATTTTTTATTTTCTATTATTTTGTAATTAATGAAATTATTTTAAAGTATAGATAGTCATGCATTGTTTTGTGTATTACGATTTGGGCATGATCCACATGAAATATTTTTCTTTTTCTAATAAAATTTTTTTTCTGAAATTGATTAAGTATTTATTGTTAAAAGAAAAAGAATAATGTTTCATATTTAAAATCCAAATTCATCTAATTTCAGTTTTTATTTTTATGTAATCTTTTAATGAAAAATTCATTTTTCCCATGTTTGGGTAATATTTTAATATATATTCTTTATTTTCTATTATTCTGTAATTAAAATATTTTAAAATAGTCATGCATCGGGTTCGACATCCGATTTTAACACCAGCTGCGTGGATTGAGTATCTTGCTGAAATTGATTCACTATTTATATCCAAATTCATCCAATTTTAGTATATATTTTTATGCATTATTTTGATGAAAAATTAATTTTCATATGCTTGGGTATTATAGGAATATTTTTTTTAATTTATTATTATTTTGTAATTCATTAAAAATACTTTAATAAAGTTCTGTAATGAGTCAAGTAACTTGATTTTTACAGCAGAATGAGTGAGGGGTGGAGGGGGCATTCATTAGATTTTTCTGCAGATCTGTGATTTTCTGCTTTTTTGACATTTTGTTGTCATTAAAAAGATATATTTTAAGATATTTTATTACTAATCTTACAGGGTGACAGAAGGTGCGAAAAAATCAGCAATTTCAATAATGTGCTCTAAACTCGATCCTTCTGCATCCACTATATGAATGTCAGCATTTATGTTAAACAAATCTTATTATAACCTAAAAGTTAAAAAGATATAAAATTGCACCTTATTTCTCATATCTCCCCCCCCCCCCCCCCCCGCCCCTTTTTTTTAATGGTAAATGAACAGTTAAATTCATCATTGAGTTCTTTGAATCTGCTTCTGTTTTTACCTCAATAACTTTTTAATTCTGTGTCTGTAAAAAAAAAAAGTGTGTGTATGTTGTTAGCAATGAAGTGCTATTTGGGTGGGCTAGGGGAAGTTGTTGCCCCCCCCCCTTCTTAAGGAATTTAGATTGTAGCAGGCATAACAAGTCAGACAAAAAAAAAAAAAAAAAATCATTTTCTTTTCTATTACTTCTTAAAGAATGAGTTTATAAAATGTATTAAAATAGGTCACTAATTTTTAAAATGGAAAAAAAAAACTAGTGTTTTGGGGCATTCAAAGCTTTTATTATGTGTAAAATATACCTCTTTTCAAAGGTATTTGAAAATTTAAAAGCTAAGTATACTAAATAATACAGGGGGGGGGGGGGGGTTTGCATAAAGACCGTATTTTGTTACTAAAAATTAAAAAAGAGGCGTCCATATTCTGAAATGTAAAATCGGTGTTAAATCGCGATGTTAGATGGATGATAAATCGATTTAAGAAATTTCTACATCGCCCAGTCCTACATATTGTTATTAAATTGTTTAGTGTGTTACATGCATTTGGCAGTTTTTGACGGTTTAAACCTGTTTATGACAGTTTAAACCAGTTTTTGACGCTTGTCATGTCAAAAACCCAACCCTGGTGTCTGTATGAGGAGTTGGGGGGTGAAAAGAACAGATTAGGAGCAAAATGGGACTAGGACATTATATAATGTTTACAAATAGTTTAGAGTTTGCTTGAAATTAACTTAAAGGGCACTATTTTTCCCTCAGTCGATTTTCAAAGTGATAGGGCTCGCGGGACGGGGATTTCGGACAGTTGGGGCATCAGGGCGTCAAATTTTGTAAAGGGCAGCCCGCACCATGAAAAACGCCTAGAATGAACTCTGGAGGAAACAAAAACAACTTAATTGTTGATCATTTCATAACCAATGAGGGAATATAATCTGAGCAAATATGTACTCAACTTTTATTATCAGGATTGCTACGATAAATGCTTAAGTGACAAAAAAGAAAGGCAACATTAATTACAGCACTATTTAAAATAATGCACAACAGCTAATGCTCACAAATCTTTTCAAAAAGAGACAGGATGGATTTACCAAGAGGGTACTACCTCTTATTGGTTACGGGTATTTTCTGTTAAATGGAAGGGCACATGAGCATTCATTATGTATTGAATTAATTATTGAAAAACTATTAAGAGTTTCCCCCCCAGACAGTTTCAGGAGGGCGCTGCACCCTGCCTGACCTTAGGTTTATAAAATAGCGCCCATCTTGCCCCTCATTAAAAAAATTAGCTCCCTTGTTGCCCCCACCTGAAAAAAGTGTTTTTACTCCTTTGTTTATTAAGAAAATTACTTGCATAGTAAAAATTGACTCATAGCTGTCTTTAAAATAGTGTTCTGTCTATTAAATATTAAAAAGTAGTTTTAAAAATCAAAAGAATGCCTTTAAAAATTTCAAGAAATGCCTTTAAAAATCCAAAACATGCCCTTCGGAATCCAAAAGTGCCCTTTTCCCACAAGCAGCACCATGCCCTTTTTTAAACCTGGGGGAAACTCTGCTATTAATCTTAATATAAAAGAAATTATATTAACACGCTGCTTAATTGTTAAAAAGCAAATTGAAAAGAGCAAAAAAATAAAATAATTAACAAACCTGAGGGGCTGGATAAATGGCAAATTCAAGTTTTGATTTTTTGCCATAGTCAACTGACAGCCTCTCCATTAAAAGTGAGGTGAATCCTGATCCAGTTCCTCCACCAAAACTGTGAAATATGAGAAAACCTTGAAGCCCTGTACATTGGTCAGCCAGCTTTCTAATTCTGTCGAGGACAAGATCAACAATTTCTTTGCCAATAGTGTAATGGCCTCTAGCATAATTATTCGCAGCATCTTCTTTACCAGTGATTAGTTGCTCAGGATGGAAAAGTTGTCTGTAGGTACCTGTACGGACTTCATCAACAACTGTAGGCTCTAAATCGATATAAACTGCTCGGGGTACATGCTTTCCAGCTCCTGTTTCACTGAAGAAGGTATTGAATGAGTCATCACTACCTCCAATGGTCTTATCACTTGGCATTTGTCCATCAGGCTGGATACCATGTTCAAGACAGTAAAGTTCCCAGCAGGCATTACCAATCTGAACACCGGCTTGACCAACATGGACACTGATACATTCACGCATGACTGTTTAATATCTAAATGGAGAAAATACGTTAAATTATTAGGTTTGGCATTCACAATATGTGAACAAGAACATTTAAAAAAGATGAAATAAAAAAATTGACAAAGAAAATTACAACCAGGGGCCGCACTAACCATTCGCCAAATGACAATACATCGTAAAATTGACGAGTAAAAAATTATGGCGAAAAAGCTGGCGAATGATTTTTTGGGGTATCTTTTGTTGTGTAATTGTGTTTTGGAACATAAATGAATTTCCGTTTTTAGCACGAGTTCGCATACAGCCGTATTTCCAGTCTATATTCCTCCTCTTCTTCTCAGTCGGCCAATTAAAGGTGATTCTGTTCTGATTTTTCCGAAAATTTAAGGAATTAATATCCAAAAATTAAAATTGGTTGCCAATCCGAAAATTGACACATGAAATGTCACAAATTTTGACAAATGGTCGCCGAAAAAAAAAAAAAAAAAAATTTGTCAATTGTTTGCAGAAAAATTGCGAATTTCGGCAAAGGATCACGGGAAAAATACAAATTTCGTCAAAGAATCACGGAAAAATGCAAATTTGTCATACCATCGCGAAAAACCTGCAAAATTCGTCAAAAGATCACGAAAAACAGCAAATTTCGTCAAAAGATCGCGAAAACACACAAATTTTGTCAAAATATCGCAAAAAAAAAACCTCAAATTTTGTCAAGAGCAAAAAAAACCCTGCAAACTTCGTCAAAAGATCGAAAATACTTTTAGCTAATAGATAAATTTGGCTAATGAGTTGGCGAATAGTCTTAATTTCTTAGCACGGCCCCTGACAACACTATATTAAAAAAATCAACAAAAGAGAAAAATGTGTTCACTTTAATAACACATTTGAAAAATATTATTGAATTGCAGGGCTTGAAATTCAATTTTTCCTAGGAGGAGAATTACCAACATTTATAAATAGAGGGGAGTTGAGCTATTTAGGAAGGAGAAAAAAAAAAAAAAAAATCTAAAACCCACTGTTATTTTACGTGCTATTTAAAGATTTACATTAATTATTTTGTCATGTCTGTATTCATCGAAGCAATTTAAATCAATAACTCAGAATAATTATGCAAAATGTTTTTTTATTTAAAAAAGTAAGAAAGTTAAGCTTTTATATAGTCTATTTTTCAACTTTCAACCAAATATCAATGGGGTTGTTGAATGAACTTCTGAATTTAGATTTTACTCCATTTTGGGCACTGAATCTTCTTCAGGGTTCCCAGCAAAACATGACGGACAAATTCCCTGACCAAACGGGCATATAACGAAATTTGCAACTTATTTTTGCAATCCTTTTTCAAACTTAGAGATTTTTTTCCCAAGACTATTTTGATGAATTTTGCATCATTTTTCCTTTTTTTCTCCAAGACTTTTTAGAAAATATTTGTAAATTCCCTGATTACTTTGAAATTCCAAGACTTTCCAGATTTTCCCTGACTTTCCATGACACTGGGAACCCTGAGTTCTTTCACAAGGTAAACTTGTGACAGACAGCACAAGCACAACATTGGAAGTTATCGGAAATGTATGAGTATGCTCTCTTAAAAAAATATCAGAAAACTTTGCAAAATCTGCTTCATTTTTAAATACTTGCATGAATCCATTTCGGAAGAAAACTGAATATATCCTTAATGGAATTATAGTTAAAACCTGACTCCCTGATATTTTCTTTGTTTAAAATTTGAATGCTTGTTCAATCAAAGTCAAAAAAGTTTGAAATGGATACTGTTGATTCACTTCTGCTACACGAGAATTGTAGGTTAACTTTAAATTGTCAAGTCCTAATTTCTGTTAATTGCAAGGATCAACTTGTTTGGTATTTCTATGTAAGTATGATTGGAACTCTGAATTTTTCTTTGATATGCACCACAAGATCTATGCAGTCCTTCTAATCTTATTTTTGTTTAGTACTGAAGCCAGAGCGCAGCGCCCAGTGACAATGTCCTTTTTTGGCGCACCTTTTTGGATATTTCTCTTTTTCTGTCACAGGAAAATTATCGTGAAATATGCCAACTGGGCGAAGGAAAAAAAATCATGAAATTCGTTGATTGGCTACAGTATAAAACTGAATTTCGTCAGTCTGTCGCTAGAAGTAACCATAAAATTTGCAGGTGTTTGAGTAAAAAAATTTTTTTTATCTGAAATTCACAGCAAATTTTCTGAAAGGTTACAGCAGGGGACGTGGAAGGTATTGGGAAATCCTCTCCAGGCACTAATTATTTTTTGTTGCAGGCCAAGTAAACTTTTTTTTGGCTGGGTTTGATTTGACTATTTTTTTCTGCAGCCCCTTGACGAAATTTGTGTTTCTTCCGATCTTTTGTCGAAAATTGCTTTTTTTCGCGATCTTTTGTCGAAAATTGCTTTTTTTCGCGATCTTTTGTCAAAAATTGCTTTTTTTCGCGATCTTTTGTCGAAAATTGCTTTTTTTCGCGATCTTTTGTCGAAAATTGCTTTTTTTCGCGATCTTTTGTCGAAAATTGCTTTTTTTCGCGATCTTTTGTCGAAAATTGCTTTTTTTCGCGATCTTTTGTCGAAAATTGCTTTTTTTCGCGATCTTTTGTCGAAAATTGCTTTTTTTCGCGATCTTTTGTCGAAAATTGCTTTTTTTCGCGATCTTTTGTCGAAAATTGCTTTTTTTCGCGATCTTTTGTCGAAAATTGCTTTTTTTCGCGTGCTTTTTTTCGCGATCTTTTGTCGAAAATTGCTTTTTTTCGCGATCTTTTGTCGAAAATTGCTTTTTTTCGCGATCTTTTGTCGAAAATTGCTTTTTTTCGCGATCTTTTGTCGAAAATTGCTTTTTTTCGCGATCTTTTGTCGAAAATTGCTTTTTTTCGCGATCTTTTGTCGAAAATTGCTTTTTTTCGCGATCTTTTGTCGAAAATTGCTTTTTTTCGCGATCTTTTGTCGAAAATTGCTTTTTTTCGCGATCTTTTGTCGAAAATTGCTTTTTTTCGCGATCTTTTGTCGAAAATTGCTTTTTTTCGCGATCTTTTGTCGAAAATTGCTTTTTTTCGCGATCTTTTGTCGAAAATTGCTTTTTTTCGCGATCTTTTGTCGAAAATTGCTTTTTTTCGCGATCTTTTGTCGAAAATTGCTTTTTTTCGCGATCTTTTGTCGAAAATTGCTTTTTTTCGCGATCTTTTGTCGAAAATTGCTTTTTTTCGCGATCTTTTGTCGAAAATTGCTTTTTTTCGCGATCTTTTGTCGAAAATTGCTTTTTTTCGCGATCTTTTGTCGAAAATTGCTTTTTTTCGCGATCTTTTGTCGAAAATTGCTTTTTTTCGCGATCTTTTGTCGAAAATTGCTTTTTTTCGCGATCTTTTGTCGAAAATTGCTTTTTTTCGCGATCTTTTGTCGAAAATTGCTTTTTTCGCGATCTTTTGTCGAAAATTGCTTTTTTTCGCGATCTTTTGTCGAAAATTGCTTTTTTTCGCGATCTTTTGTCGAAAATTGCTTTTTTTCGCGATCTTTTGTCAAAATTGCTTTTTTTCGCGATCTTTTGTCGAAAATTGCTTTTTTTCGCGATCTTTTGTCAAAATTGCTTTTTTTCGCGATCTTTTGTCAAAATTGCTTTTTTTCGCGATCTTTTGTCAAAATTGCTTTTTTTCGCGATCTTTTGTCAAAATTGCTTTTTTTCGCGATCTTTTGTCAAAATTGCTTTTTTTCGCGATCTTTTGTCAAAAATTGCTTTTTTTCGCGATCTTTTGTCAAAAATTGCTTTTTTTCGCGATCTTGTCAAAAATTGCTTTTTTCGCGATCTTTTGTCAAAAATTGCTTTTTTCGCGATCTTTTGTCAAAAATTGCTTTTTTTCGCAATCTTTTG
Organism: Maratus speciosus; assembly: GCA_963932465.1. NCBI lineage: Eukaryota > Metazoa > Arthropoda > Arachnida > Araneae > Salticidae > Maratus > Maratus speciosus. The sequence goes on along the minus strand of OZ010793.1, from coordinate 502,991,187 downwards.
TCAAAAATTGCTTTTTTTCGCGATCTTTTGTCAAAAATTGCTTTTTTTCGCGATCTTTTGTCAAAAATTGCTTTTTTTCGCGATCTTTTGTCGAAAATTGCTTTTTTTCGCGATCTTTTGTCGAAAATTGCTTTTTTTCGCAATCTTTTGTCGAAAATTGCTTTTTTCACAATCTTTTGTCGAAAATTGCTTTTTTCACAATCTTTTGTCGAAAATTGCTTTTTTCACAATCTTTTGTCAAAAATCGCTTTTTTTTGTGATCTTTTGTCAAAAAACTTTTTTTTTCACGATTCTTTGACGAAATTCGCGTTTCTTCATGATCTTTTGATGAAATTCGAGTTTTTTCCGCGATCCTCTCACAAAATTCACTTTTTTTCGCAATTCTTAGATAAAATTCACAGTTTTTCCCAGCGGCCCTTTGATTAAATTCATGTTTATTCCGCGAAATTCGCTTTTTTTCGCAATCCTTTGTCGAAACTCACATTTTTTGTAGTATCCTTTGATGTTATTAATGTTTTTTTGAATCATGAATTTCAAGTTTTTTTCGAGATTCTTTGACAAAATGTGCATTTTATTCGCAATCCTTTGCGACGAAATAGATTTTTTCGGTGATCATTTTTCGAAATTCGCGATATTTTTCTGTTGAACTGATGACCGAATTTTCACAATTTTCAGAACAGAATCACCCCTGGATTCGCCAATCGGTTGTGGACAATTGTCAACTGATCAAGAAAATAAATTAATGAAATTTGTCTACCGGGCACGTGAAAAATTCGTGAATTCCAACGATCTTTTGCGGTTTTAACATCGCAAAATGTCTCAACCGGTTACACGAAATTATCGGCAAATTCGCGAGAGTTGATTGTAATTTCAAAATGCAAAATTTTCAGGAAAATGGCGAGTATTTTGGACAGGAGACTCCCGCCCACGATGTTCTTTTGGGCGTGAATTCCGCCCTGAAAGTTCAACCCCTGAATTGCTACTATACCATGGGTGCAAGAAGTATATCCAAGCCAAGACTGAAAACTTTTCTCGGTATAAAAAATAATCAAATGAAAATAGGCTAGAAGATTTATATGCCTTGCACTATGGATAAAAATTGACTTCTTACAATAAAAGAAAGTGATTATCAGTTCTTGATATTAAAATTGCTATTATTTAAGTACATAAAGTAGAATTTACTATCAGCCAAAAACATCTTCAAGACTGAAGGTCTTGCACCCATGTACTATACTTATCAATTGAAATTTTTGAAAGAATACAACTAACACAAAAACAGACTTTAAAATACAATTGTTTTTCAGACCATTTTATGGAGTAACATAAGAACATTTTACAAAAATAAAAAAAAATTCTTAAACAATATGAAATTGACATCTTTCCCCTCCTCCAGCTTTAAAGACCTTTATTCATAAAATATATATATTCTGCCACATACCACACACTTCTGATAAAAGAAAATTGAAATTACAGGTGCACATTATATGGTGGTTATAAAAGTTAAAATAAAATAAAGATGAACTAAGATTTGGTACAACTTGTGTATTCGCCCGGAGTCCGCCATTTTGTTTTTTTGTTGGTCATAGCAGATTTTAAATTTCTTCATTTGGATTCATTTACTTATTTTTGTTGTTGTTTATGTTTAATCTAAATTTTCAAAATATGTGGTTATAAATGACCAACAAAGACATAAGATGGCGGACTTTGGCCGAATACTCAAGTTGTTCCTAAGATTTTTATTTTAATGAACAGACAACATTTACAAAAATATAATTTGGCTGAATCCAGAACAGGCGAAAACACTTTGCATCGTTGAATTTGGCAAGGCGATAAATGAGTTTTTGTTGTTACTAGTTTGTTCTTTAAATTCTTTCCATGCCTACTGTGGTTTGATCTGGAATTTGGTTGGTTTATTGTTTTTTAGATTGTTGGTTTTTTTAAATGTGTTTCATCCATTTTTTGATCCCGCATTTGTCTCATTTTATTAAGAAGTTATCCATAAAATATAAATGGCTTGACAAATTGCAGTCACTAATAGAGACCAAAATATTTTATCTGGAGAATGATTTTGGTTTAGTTTTTTTTTTTTTTTTAAATAGGAAGTAATAGTAATTCGTCAACTCATATTCAAAAAGTTTTTTTTTTCTTAAGTTGAGTAGCTGGGGAAACAAAATAAATTATATTATTTGTACTCAAATTACATGCGTTAACTTTGTCAAGTTTCAGGGGAGTAGTATGTAGACTCTATAATTTTATGATACCAATTAAATAGCAAAAGGTAGTTAAATATCTGAAATGCTTTATTAATCCGTAAACACATGCGCTGGGGGTAAATCTCACCCCAATCACATAAAAGGGATAAATTTTTTCAGGTTGCTTCTGACCTGCCTTATGCCTTTCAAAGTCGAGAAGGGATGGGTGAAGAAATGTCTTTTCTTCATTCTCTAGGAAGGAGGAAATATCTCTTGAAATTAAATAGTCCTGTGCGAGTACAAACATTTCATTTCGATAAGTTAATTTCTCACAGGACAACACACTGTAAAATAATTTTAATGAAAGTAAGATAAAATCTACTTGTATATATTGATGATAAATATCAATTTTGTGAAATAATTCAACAAATCGTTTGCACATTTCCTAAAATTTTTTTTTTACAGAAACTGGCTACAAAATCTGAAAAGCATGGTTTTTATCCGAAAAAAGAGTAGAGTAGTACTGATGCATTTTACAATGTAGAGCAGATTTGTTTTTATAACGTATTTAGCCAAAAATATAATGGGAAACAAAATGGGGCGAGATTTATCCTATGCGTGTGCGTACGGGTAAGAGAAAGCTAATCAAAAAATAGATTTGAAAAGCGGCACGGAGAATTTACTCAGTGAGAGTTCATTAAACTCGTATGAGCGTAGAACGTAGATGGTGAGCCAGAACCTACCATTTTAACAATTAATCATCCTTCAATTAAAATTTCCCGAGATATTTTACAGAAAGGAACAAACTGCAGATTCAAATTTTATTCAAAATTTCTACCATTTAAATTTTATGGTGAGTAAGTTTTGATATAGAAACAAAGATTAAAATTATTTTACATTCTAATAGGAAAAGCTGCAGAAAGAAATGAAATGTACAATTTAATAGAACAAATTGTTACATTTTAACAAGGTGCCATTTTCCCACCACACCCATTAGTCCTTCACGATGAATTCGTTGGTCAGTCTTGGAAAAGTAAAAATCTCAAGTATAAAACATACGAATTTATGCAAACATTCATCCGATGCAGCATATAAAACTTTACAAACAAAATTTTAAAGCAAATTAAAAACTATTGTTGCGATTGTATTCGGATCAAAAATAAATTATATAAAACAACAATACTATGCTTAAAAAATTAAATCACATGAGAATATAAACTAATCATAAAATGCTCGTGCAAGTTACTTTAAAAAATAACTTACTTTATAAATTAGATTACTTAAAAGTAAAATGTAAAGGTTTACACACGAGAAGTGCAACGATCTCGACCGCAAACCAAGCCAAAAGTGAAATCATTCGGTTACGATTCGTCCGCTGTTCACATGAACATGAACATATTATTAGGGTCTTTTACGAAAAAGGCTTTGAAGAAAATCGACCTCAAATTTTTTAGAATAGGTAGCGCTTATGTAGCAGGGTTCAACACCTGCTCATTCATTTAAAACCAGTTTTGCAGGCACCGCTCAGGGTTGCCAGATTGGCTTTTTTTAGGCCAAATCTGAGAAATCTGGCCTTTTTTCATACTCGATTGGCCTCAAAAAAATCGTTTGGCCTTTTGGCTTTTTTCTGGCCTTTTTCTTTTTTTTTTAGTAATTTGGAGTATTTTTTACATTATTCACTTTTAAGCAGCATTGAACTTGTACTTGCTAGTTTTGTTTGATAGCATTTTGTGATCGTTTGGATTTCTTCATAAATGTCCTTCACCATAGTTTTTTTTTCTTGCTCGCTAATCAGCAAACAGGTAGGCTGGCGTGGCATGGCATGGGATGGGAAAAGCGAAGCGCGATAAGTAATGTGTAAGATGGAGTCCCTCGATAGGAGAGTGGCGACAAACGGGATATAAAATTTGATTGTTTTAGACAATTCCGGACAAAAGCGAATTGCCAAGCATCTTTGTATGTATGAATGATTGCTTATCATATCTCAAATTTAAGAGAAAAATTCTGCTTTATCAACATATTTGACATTCTAGCACATTCTGAACCAAATTTGTGAATATTTTAGAAAAAAAAATGTCTATCGTTTAAATACAGTTGAAGTAATTGCATATTCTTTCCCAAAAATTTTAGAGACGAGTAAATTTTTTTTAGTTGGAACAGAAAATAAAATTAGATTCATTATTGATATAATCAAAAATCTGAAAATTTCATGCAAAAATATTGAATTTCAAGAAATATTGTGTGCTTAGTTAAAAAAGAAAAATAAATTTATAATAATAATTTAATAACTTTGTAATAATAATAATTTATTATAAAATAAAGTATTCTTGTAATCACTTTTTACGATCATTGTTTAGAGTTGCCATAACTAGTGTAATTATGATAATTTTTTATGTTTAAAAATTGTTTGGCTTTTTTTTGGCCTTTTTTCTTTCACGATTTGGCCTCAACTGACAAATTTTATCTGGCAACCCTGGCACCGCTTCCAGCACGATTCTATGCCGGCTGCCACATTTGTTCAAAATTAGCGACCCGTTTTCATCAGTATTATGATTAAGGTCCTACTACTCTATGTTCATGGTTGTTCCTGATATCCCCCCCCCCTCCCACACACACACTTTTCCCTTACCAAAATTGACTCTTGCAGTTAAATGGCTTCTTTTCTCATTTATTTAAAATTCAGTTACGTGATTTCAAATCATGATACAAGTTTATACTTCTATACAAATCACTGTTCGCAAAAATAAGTTTGGTGTTGACATTTTCAATATTTTACTAATAATATTGGCGAAATAAGAAAACACGCAGTTTTGCCGGCGTTTCGGTGTATTATGTACGTCCTTCTCTTTTAAGTTTTGTTTACTTATGTAACTAAAGGCATTTTAGAAATTGCCCAGATTCTTGCATAATATTAATATTTCTATCAAATCTGAAATTAATCAAAGAAAATAATTTATCAGTGATGGCTTATAGATTTTACTGTGCAGCTCAGACTTTGGAACCGTATATGTTAAAACTTCTTGTATGTTTTGTTTTATTTCCCATTTCAATTAAGCATAAAATGCATTACTCATGTTTTATTTTGTGTGACATGTTATTTATTTAATTTCTTTTTTTTTTATTTTCGTATCTCTTTATTTCATTTTACTGAATTTTGTGTGTTACTATTTATAACTATAATATAAATCCTTATTCTCCATGATTAAACATGAAAATTAGGGAATTCAATTAGTACCACTAACTAGTCCAATTAAGTTTTTCAGTTGTCACTTTTTTAGGTTTTTTTTTTTTTTTTGTTATAGGCAAATTTGAACTTTTTTTTTATGGGCTGCAGACATGTTTAGTATAACTTTTAGACTAACAGTACAGTTAGTTCGCCAGTTTCTAAAATATGCTAATATATCTAATATGGGTTTTAAACAAGGCTGTGGAGTCGGAATCAGAGTCAGGCCCATTTTTGAGCAAAAGAGTCAGTCACTAAAAGCAAGCCGATTCCAGCTTTTTTGTAACTTGTAAGACAGTTTGGAGTGAAATTAAGCCAATTATATGCAATTTTAAATTTATAAACTTAATAATTATTTTTATTTTTGGACTATACCAGGCTACCCAGGTTAAAGATGCCCAATATACTGCCAGGTCAATGGAATAGAAGAAAACCGTTTTAAATTGAAAACCATAGTAGATATTTTATATTTAGTAGTACATATATGTGCATATGTGAATGTAAATATACCCCTGGCGCCTGGCTAACCGAAAAGTACCAAATAATTTTGTGAAGAGGCCTGTTTTAGAAAATGATATATCTCATTTTTCATAAAATAAACTATACTGGGTGAAAACTGCTTCCATCATTTAGAGTGTTTCATTGTACCCGGCATACGGAGTACAATGAAACACTGTAAGACATTTATTTTTTGTTATTTTTCAAGCATAAAAATATTGTTTAGAACCCAATAAAAATTTATTTAGATGGGGAAAATACAAGATTAAAAATATGCATTAATTATATTTTTGTGCATGCAAAATTGTGGATAGGAAAAAAAAAATTAGTAAATTTTGTTTCATTGTACCCAGTCTTCCCCTATATCAGTCCTTTCCCTTGGGTTTTTTGGTTTTGTAGACCCCCGGGTCCACAGATTTGCAAGGGCCCAAGGCCCACAAAACAAGGGCAGTTTTTCGAAAGAATAAACAAGAATTTTGGAATAAAACAGTTTTTGTTAATGGGCTGGAAGGATAAAAAAATAAATAGGCCAGTCCGGACTGATAAAAAAATTAAGCAGACCGGCCGGTCTGATATAAAAAATTTAAAAGTAGTCAAACTATGTCGAAAAACAGGAACAATTTTCTGTGGACATGACTGAACGAGAATAAGTATAAATGTGCTGCATGAGCTGTTTTTAGTTAGATAACATCAATGCAAAAATTTTGGTTGAAAGTTGAATTTTTTCAGCCGTCACGGGCCATGTCAGGATCACACTTACATCTATCTTACGAACTCAGGCCGGGTTGGGCCATAACTGGACTTAATTATCTCCAGGACATGTTGAACACAATTTGTTATTGTAAAAATGGTAATAGCGATAATGAATTTCAGTTAATAGAATCATTAAAAATATCCTATAATAAATCACAGAGAAATATTTTTTTTAAATGTACTCTTTTTTTTATTATTATACATCTTCAAAAGTTAGCCATGTTTTAACCATCTTTTTTCTTTTATTCTAAACTACACTAATTTTTTTGATGAGTTTGTATTTGAATATAAATTACAGCCTAACCGTTTAAGTGATGATTAGTGGTCATTCTGTATTCTATGGCTTATGAACATATCGTAATCTAAAATATATATAATAAAATGTTGCCATAAATATAAATGCAGAATTCTTTAAAAGAATCTTTGTAGAAATTGAGTCTGGCTGGGCTTGATTTCATTGATCTTCATATTCATTCTCCTCATTTCATTGTGCCCGAACTTGTCCTATTCTGATACCGAAATTACACAGTAGGAAATGACTTCAAAATTGTTTCAAGATTGATTTTCTTATTTAAAAATATCTCCTTATACAGAGATAAGCATTAATCCTAAATACTTCTTCATGACAACGTTTCTTGATTTTTATGTCCCTGAAAATCTGTTTAAAATAGCAAATTAGTCACTTATGACCAACCACTGGCAGAAATGTGCAACAGTCACGATTCTTATTATTTTAAGATATCAGTGTACAAATATGACAGAAAGACATGAGTTCTTTTTTCCAGTCATTCTGTAAATGGACTTCAAACAGAAGGTGAGAATAGACAAGGGGATATCCCACGTCTTCTTTGTGTTACAAACATTGACCATGCAAAGGTTTTAGAATTAGGTAGACTAGTATTTCTTCTTATATCCTATTAATAACAATTCAGTACCTTTTAAGACTGATTTTTAAATGATTGTAAAACACTAAGCATCTTAGGCTACATTATCGTTTCTCAAATAGCAATTATTTTATTTATTTATTTTGTGAAGAAATAAAAATTTTTACTTTGAGCCTGAGCTCTAAAACCGGTGTAAAAATCGAAGCTGAGCCTGTGTCTGTTGAAATAGCTGTTTTCGAATTTTTTTCAAAATTTGTGGATATTTACAAATAAGACTTACTGCATTCCTCAACATCTTCAGTTAATCAAGTAAAAGAATCTATATCAGAGTTTTGTAGGTACATCTTTTATTTAACAGTGTTGCATTTCTGTTTGCCAGAGTTACATAAACAGAGCACGCACAAACGCTGTGCGCGGAAAATTTTCCGAAAAATTCGGAACTTTGAGGAAAGTTATGAAAAGAAAAACGTATTTTTTGTTTTTGTAACTTTTTTTTTTTTTAATACCGAAAATTTAAAATAATCCCCAATTTTATGTACGATTTATATATTGTTTGCCCACAATTCAAAGTTTAAAAACTCAAAACATTGTTTTAACATCACAGAACAGACCTTTTTATTTCTATTTTCCGCAGACTAAAACTTGCCGCCGATCGGTTTTACATTGGTGGCTGCAGTGACTTTTTAGCCTGGCGACGGTGGTCAAATCGAATAATTTCGTAGTATATAAGAGTGACTGGCATTTTGTGTGAAGAGATCACAATATTAAGGATTGGGCTGTTTCTAAATGCATTGACAAAATAATTGAAAATAATTCGCCTTTTCCTATCATGGATTTTTGCTTTATTATTTTTTAATAAAAATTATTATTTAATTAATATTAATTAATTTTTGATTTAAATAGCTATTATTTTAAACTACGTTTTTTAATTCATATCGTCAAAATAATATACCACGTAATTTTATTAAACATTAAATTAATTTGCAGAAAATTTTTGACCCAATATTTATGTGTGTGGAAAGTTTTTGGTTTTATACAAGTCTGCTGTTTGCCCAGTCTATAAAAACTCGTATGAATTTTAAAGATTTCTAGGGAATTGCATTCATTTTTGCAATATATTGATGGAATTAAACAATAAAGATAGGCTGGTATAGAAGTTTAATTTTTGAATCTTGACCTTCTTGACTGATAGTTAATGGCATATTTATAGTCGTCCTGACAAATGTTTTGGAGGGAGATCAAACTCTGGTGATGCCCCCACTGGCTATGGCGTTGGTTAAGAAACAGTGAACTATTCAATCTTTTTTTTTCTTGTGGTATATAATAATTTTTTATAGTATGCAACGTTTTGGAATTTTAACAAGTTATTTAGAAATTTAAATTATGCATCTGTGTAATTTTTTGTTGTATGTGTGTGTAAGTTCTTTTATTTCAAGAAAAAAAAGCTTCATGTTAGGGAAAATATTGCGTTTGTGATATCCTAAAATTGTAATCTTTAATTACATGGTAATGAGAGTAATTCAAATTTTAATTAGCGATATTAATTACTTTTTAATATTGCAAATATTAAGCCATTCAGAATCTTGTTTAACAAGAAATAAACAAAATTATGTAGAAGATGAAACATAAGACATTGCATGTTTTTTGTTACATTGTCAAGTATCAACAGCATATTTGTTTAATTTTCAGTTGTTCTAACTTATTCTATACTTTTTGATAATTAATTAAAGTAATAAAATTTTTATTTAGTATATTTTCATATGTAAGTTAGACTATATTTTTGCTTCAATTATCTTTTCTTTAATATTATGATATTTAGACATTTAAAAAAGTGGTGATATTAGAGAAATTCTAGCTTTCATAATCCCGGGGCTATGCCGGGATTGAATCTAAGCAATCCAGAAATCCTGGGATTGGAAATTAGTCTCGGGGTTCTAATAATCCCTAAACATATTTTAATTGATTTCACTTAGAAAAGTATTTATTCATATAAAAAACTATACATAAATGTAAATAAAATAAAAATTTTGTTCTCTTAGGAATTCAAATTATGATTTCGTTTTTTTTTTTTTTTTTACTTTCCATTAGATCCATAAAACTGCAATCACTCTGTAAATAAATAAGTACAGTGTGACTTCAAAAATCCGGCATCAAAATAAATTTTTCCCTCCTTTTTTTTTCACTTCTAACTTACGGGAAAAAGAAAAATAGCTGTATGAACACATGTATTTTTCTTCTATGAACTTTTGGAAGATTTTTTATTTATTTATTTATTACAGCTAGTACAAAGTCTCTTCCAAAATCAGGAAATGTTGCTTCTAAAATAAAGCATTTAAATTTGTCTATCACAGAAAAATTGGACTTGAAAAGACATTTTTAAAGGCTTTGTGAAAACGTTGAGTACTGAGTATAGAAATCAGATCTTTGACAGTTTATGGCATGAAAAACAGAAGCAAAAAAATATTGCAATTTCATACAAAAAGTGACGTCCTGTTTGGTTAAAGAGAAAATCGCTCATGAAGGGAAAATTTTCACTGTTTATTAAAATTTTTATATTTATAACATAGAAAATTTCAATTCATGTAAGTTTTCTTTTTAACATTTAGTTTTTTTATCACATAATTATCACTTGGGTATGAATTAGATTATGTATAAAGACCCCATTAAGAATATCGGAAGTACTTTTGATATTCTTTCAAAAATCCGGCTTAGCCTTGGTTCCGATGATGCCGGATTTTCGAGGTTTTACTGTATATGTGTGTGCACACAGAAACATGTTTTTTTTTTTTATTATTTAGCTTAAATTTAAAAAATTATATATCTTGCTTTGGAATTATGGTTTGAAAATAATTAATCACTATTTTGTCTGTGGGTAAAAAAAAAAAGCCTTGTCGGGGAATCAAACCCACAGAGTTCTGAGGGAGAAAAGTTACTGGCGCTCTGCCAATTGTACCATCCAGCCACTACGAAAACTAAGTAATTTATCCGGTTATATACGTCATATAAAGCATCAAAATTGGGTGAGCTTTGGGACCTTTTTTAAGGCCCTTCTGTATATTGCACTTTATCCCTTTCATATGTTTATCTATTGACTATAACTATATCAGTGCACAAAAGGGTTGCCGCATTCTGTGTTACAGACCTTGGAACTTCTCCTTGTCAGTGTTATCACAGATAACTAAATGATAACTAACTTCAGTATAACCCTTTTTAAACTTACAATGCCAAGACAACATTTCCTACATCCCTTGAAACTATCTTTTAAAAGTACTTTAAAATCCGTTCAAAGGTGAATGTGTTTTTAGCAATAACAATAACATTTCAGTTTTGATTTTAAGCATGTATTTTCTACAGAAAGTGATAGGGAATTTTACCCAAAACTTGTTTTTTTTTTATATATCTGTAATATTATTCCCAAATACTTTGCTCTGAACTTTTTAATTTGTGGGATAATTAAATTCTGCATTAAGAAAGTGGAGAACTATTTTTTTATTTTTATAGGCTATTATCATTGCAACCATTTTTTACATTTAAGCTTATATTTAGGTAGTTAATATGTAAGTTTTATTATTTTTATAAAATCTTATTATCTTATTACATTTTAAATAATGAAGTGCTATGAATTTTCCTTTTATAATGCACAACTGAGAAATAATTCTTGCCAAAGAAGTTATTGTGCTAAGAAGTGTAAAGAAGTTAAAATGTATGTTCTCATTAGAAATTTAGTAAGTAAATGTCCATGAACTACTTTTTAGACTTTGTAATTCATTTAACAAAACAGCTGAAAAATATGCAGTTGACTTGTAGTAAAAATAAAATCATGGAAAACTTTTTAATAAACCTTCCTTATACAAAATCAAGTGCAGGCTAGTAATATTTTTATATCAGTGCTGTATTTATTATTACTTTTAATTTTAATTATTCATATTTCAGACAAATGCAAAATTTACTAAAAATCAGAGAAGGTTATTATATCCTGTATTACATAAATATATAACCGGCAGTCAGAATAATTGTAGTAAGGTTCCTAAAGGCTTTGAAAAGTATTATCCTGGAGGCAAAAAGGCTCAAAATGAAGAAAAGAAAACAGAGTCATCAGCAGATAATAAAGGTAATGAAATTAATAATAATAAAAATAAAACAAAGATTAGTTATTTTAGTAGGAAATAAAAATACTATTTAATTGTTAATAATTATATATGTATTTTGGGTACTTCTCCATTATCCTGTCGACCATTTTCCATTAAAAAAAAACTATTGCCAAACAGATTTAAGGCCAAAAATACGTGATTGTTACTCAAATTGACTTGATGTCACTCAAATTCATGTAATTTTTGCCATGCAATAGCACTATTATTTATCAACTGATTTGGATACGATCAATCAGGCTTACTAAGAATTCGACAGATTTTGTTGGCCAGCTTGATTTGCATATTGTTTCAAAATGGCAACCACTTAAAGATTTCAAACTAAAAAAAATTAGAAATCGAAAAAATTTTCCCCCCTTAAAGATAATTGCTTGATATAAGACTTCCAGACTATTTTTTGTTTTGCCTCTATCATAAAAAATGCCTGATATATAGTTTCTAAGATTTTTATAGATATTTGAGTTCTAGGGTGACTGATGTTTTGAAAAAAAAAAAGACAGATCTTCCATAATCATGTAGGAGAGAGTGGTAATGAATGGACCAATTTTTGGTTTTTAATTTTTGTAATTTTTTCTAATAATTTTTTTTGGCCCAGAATTGGCTCTTCAGTTACTTTACTTATTTGGTTATATAAAAAAAGTCATAAAAATTGGATTAGAAAATGTCCATAATGAATGATAATAGAAAATAAAAATATAGAAATTTGGCCCATTCATCCCCACCCATAGGGCTGAATGGTCCACTAAATGAATTCAATGAAAAAATGTGGAATTAATCTTTTATTCACCAAATATGACAAAGTGAATGGTACTTGACATGATATGATCAAAGCATACTAAAATAGTAAGTAATACACAATGCTTATCAAAATTTAAGAACATCAAAAGTGATATTATTAAATCACATAATTGTAGCAGAAAAATGACAAAATAATGAGATTATAAGAAAGAAAGAACATAAAATATACATAAAAATAATAGATAATACACATTATGATTTAACAAAATTTATATTTTTCAAAATTAATATTAAACGACATGGTTGTAAACAGGGTTGGAACTGCCTATTAATTGACTATTTAGTGTAAATTTCTGGTATTATTTATTCTACCCATCGGATTCAGAATATAAACAATCTAGTTTTATATCAAATGGAAAAATACTGGTAGGTGTAGTCAACAACTGGACAGTTCACCTTAATCATTTATACAATTTAATTTATGTTTCTAATAAATAACTGATATTTCTAAGGGTGAAAATGTGCAAATTATTTTTTTAGATATCACTATAGACCTATTCTAACTAGACAGTGATATAATCTAAATCCATTACAGGCAGTTATGTTTCATATTAAAGAGAAAATCAGAAAAAAAAGAAAGAAAAACCATATTTTCATGATCAGGGCAAAGGTAGCCCATTCATGACCATGATATAGTGGCCCATTCATGACCATGATATAGTGGCCCATTCAGCCTCACCTATACTTCTGGAATATATTCAGGTTTTTCTAATACATTAATTTCAAATAACATCTAAATACATCCTAAAATTAGTTTACAGATATGCAAAGACTTGCTAATACACATATCTGCAATGAAATAATAGATACTTTTTAGCTTATTTATTTTACTAAAAAGGGAAAAATTTTACTTTTCAATCAGATTCTTGACCATCCTAGGCTAGTGGGAAAATGGCTTCTCCCAAACAAGGGAAAATTTGATTGGTAGAACAAGTAGCTTCATCTATTGGTGGCATCTAAAATAATGTTATGCAAATACTTTTTCATATTTTGTTAATGGCCCATTCATTACCACTCTCCCCTATACCAATAATTTAATTTATATTTTAGCCAAAGTGGTTTCTTACAAATTTTATTCCATTGTTGTATTGTCACAACTCTCATCTGCTTAATGTAAGTAAAGTCACATGACAATATTTAAATTATTTTTTCATAAGATAAACTCTTGAACAATAGACATTTTTTTCTTGACTCCATGTATTTAATTTTTTTGGGGTTCAGACGAAAAAGGTGAGATGTTCGACGATGATATTGATGTTGTTATTATGGTTTAGAGATGTGTATTCGTAGTTGCTGTAATGTGATTGTCTAAATAAATGTTTTGTGTGTTTTTTAAAGAAGTTATGTTTATAGTAAAATAATTATCATTATTTTAACTAAAATGTTAGAAAATAAATAACAATTTGGTAGCAGAGCGTGGTTTTAAAGCGAATTTTATATTTTGAGTGTACAAGTAAGAAGAGTAAATAAATATGAATTGTATGAACTAGGCCTAATACAAGTTAAGAATTTGTTCCATTGGACTAACCGCCAATAGAAAAAATTTAAGAGGTAAGAATTTTATATGCATTTAAAAATAGTTTGGAAGATAAAGTATTTTAATTATGTGTGAATCCAATATGTTTGGAATTCCTAGAATAGAGCCGTTAACAAGTAAAAATTATACATTATGGAGTATGCGAGTTGAAGCTTTGATTAAATCAAAACATTTATTTGATGTTATCGAAAATGATGAACCGGTAAAAAATGAAGGGGATCCCGATAGTTTGAAAGCGCATAAAACATGGTTAGAAATGAATGATGAAGTTTACGGTATAATTATATTGACGTTGTCCGCAGAACAAATGATGGCTGTTAGAGGGATTAAAAAAGCTAAGGATTTATGGCAATTACTGAAAAAGCGTTATGCGGGAATTGAAAATCAGAGAAGAATTCAGTTAAAAATTAATCTTGCGAGAATAGAGAAAAACGAAAGAGAAACAATAGAAGAATATTTGATAAGAGCTCAAGGGATAGCTAATGAAATATTAGAATTGGGTACAGAAATTGATGAATGCGAATTAATAGGATTTATTATAGAAGGGCTCCCAAAGAAATATAGCGAAGTAACAACTGCGATATCATCAAACCCAAATATAACTTATGAAGTAATGCGAGAAACTTTGTTGAGATATGAAAGAAAATATGATAAATTTCGAGAAAACGAGTCTAAAGCATTTAGGGCTAATGAAAAGAAAAAGGTTTTATGTTTTGCTTGCGGAAAGCCAAATCATATAGCGCGGAATTGTTATAGTAAATCGAATATGACACACTCGCGAAATGATAGGGAGTATTCACCTAAGAAAAATTTTCAAAATTATTATAGTAATAAAGTTGAAGATGTAAGAGAATACTCACGCAATAATAAGAATTATAATAAGAATAATAATGTTTCAAACAAGAAGGCAAAAGAATATACATGTTTTACAAATGAACATGCATTGCAGTCAAATGAATTCAATAGAAATGAGTGTAAAGAATCTGAAAATAATAGGGAAATAACCTGGATGTTGGATTCAGCTTGCACTTCGCATATGACGCATAAAGAAGATATTGTTGTAGAAAGAAAACCTGAAGATGTAGAAATTGCAACTGCTGACAGCGAGCGATCAATACAAGCGAAATATCGTGGAAATGTTCATGTTACGTCTTACGATAAGAAAAGTGGCGAAACAAAAATAAAACTTACAGAAGTTCTTTGCGTACCTAATTTAAGAGAAAATTTAATGTCAGTTCCAAGTTTAGTCAGAAAAGGAAAATATGTGATATTTGATAATGAAGGAGCAGCCATTTATGAAAAGAATACAGGCGAATTAATAGCTAAAGGAACATTCGAAGATAATACATTTAAAATAAACTTAGCTGTACGAGAAACAGATGAAGACAGAAATGAATCTTGTTTACAGACAAATGAATCAAAGAAAGAATTATGGCATAGAAGACTTGGGCATATAAATTATGTATACTTACAAAGAATGTCGAGAGAAAATCTTGTAAGGGGATTAGAAAAGATGAATGGTGAAGAAACAAAATGTGAAATATGTATTCAAGGGAAATTAACTAGAACACCATTTAATCATGTGATAGAAAGAACAACATGCATTTTAGAAAGATTACATGTTGATTTATGTGGACCAATGAAAGTACACTCATTGGGAGGGAGTAAGTACATGCTAATGGTAGTAGATGAATATAGTAGAAGATATTTTGTAGATTTTTTAAGAAGTAAAGATGAAGCAAAAGAAAGAATTATAAATATAATAGAGAGAAGAGAAAATGAAACCGGCAAGAAAGTAAAAGCGGTTAGATCAGATAATGGTGGTGAATTTACTAATGAAGAGCTCGTGAATTATTACAAAAGGAAGGGCATAAAGAATGAAAGAACCACAATTCATAGTCCACAAAGTAACGGGATTGCAGAAAGGGCTAATCGGACTGTTATTAATACTGCAAGAACATTGCTGATAGAAGCAAAACTACCTTTATCCTTTTGGGCCGAAGCAGTATCAACAGCTGCTTATATACATAATGTTACTCCAACAGCTACGAGAAAGAAAACACCATTAGAATTATGGTCAAATAATAAACCAACAGTAAAGCATATGAGAGTATTTGGATGTAAAGCTTTTTATCGCAACGATGATATCAATAAAAAGAAATTTGATGTAAGAGCAAAACCAGCAGTGTTTATCGGATATTCAAGAGATTGGCGAGCATACAGATTGTATGATTTAAAAGAAAAGAGAATACGTGAAAGCAGAGATGTAGTATTTATAGAAGAAAAAATGGGATATGAAGATATAGCTAACAAGGAAGAAATGACTGATGAATTTGAATACATCAACATTACCAATAATAAAAATGTAATAGATGAACAAGAAGATAATAATTCCGATGAAAATGAAGAAGAGTTAAATCAGAAAAAGGAAGCAATTGCGTTGTCAGATGATTTGAATGATTCTGCGACAGAAGAATCTGAAGTAAATCATATAATTGATGAAAACAAGGAACAGCAAGAAAAAGAAACTAATAAGAATAAGTTGTTTGAAGAACCTAGAAGATCATCACGAATTAGGAAACCCAATCCAAAGTATTTAGCGAATCTAGTGCACGAGGAAGTTCCAAAGAATTACAAAGATGTATTAAATTCTAGAGATAAGGATAAATGGATAGAAGCAATCAAAAAGGAATTACACTCATTAGAAGAACACAAAACGTGGAAAATCGTTGACAAACCAAAAGATGTGAAGGCACTGAGAAGCAAATGGATTTTTACTGTAAAAGAAGGCGGTGAAGATGTAAAATATAAAGCAAGATTAGTAGCCGACGGATCAAGACTTAAATTTGGAACAAATTATCAAGAATCGTATAGTCCTGTAATGAAAACTGAATCATTTAGAACTTTATTGGCAGTTGCAGCGATGAAAGGTTACAAAACTAGATTTTTCGACGCAGAAACAGCATATCTGAATGCAGATCTAGAAACTGCAATTTATATGAATCCGCCTGAAGGTCTACAAATTGAAGGAGGGAAAATATTATTGGTAACAGGAAATTTATATGGGTTGCCAGAAGCAGGAAGATGCTGGTATGAAAAATTAGTTAATATATTTGATAAAATTGGGTTACAGCCCTGCAAAGCAGATCCATGTGTGTTTTTTAATAAAAATGATAATAAATTTATTGCAGTTGGAATATATGTCGATGATGGAATAATCGTTAGTGAATCCGAAGAATTAATAAATAAATTGATACAAAAATTGAATAAAGAAGCAAAAATTAAAGAGCTGAAGAAAAACATTAAATTCCTTGGTATTGATATTGAAGAAAATAATGGAGAATTTTTGCTAGGGCAAGCTAAGTATGCAGAAAAAATCTTAGAAAGATTTGATATGGAAAATTGTAAAAGTGTGAAAACCCCTGGTGTTTCTGGAATAAAATTAGATGAATATGAAAATGAAAATAAAATTGATGAAACACTATATCTAGAAATGCTTGGAAGTATAGGATATCTAGTAAGAGGAACAAGGCCAGATTTAGCTTTCACTTTAAGTAATTTGTCTCAATATGCAAAAGATCCTAGAGAAATTCATTTACAGGCAGTGAAGAGAGTTTTGCGGTACATTCAAGGCACTAAAAACTACAAACTTCGAATTAAAAATAAAAAGGGCCAATTATCACTTTGTTCTGATGCTAGTTGGTGTACTACACGGGATTCAAAATCATTTGGTGGATATATCGTAAAGATAGGAGAATCACTGATTGAATGGAAAAGTAATAAACAGAAACTGGTTGCGCTTTCTACAATGGAATCTGAACTTTTAAGTTTATGTGATGCTGTTTGTGAAGGAAAATGGTTAATGGGTCTCTTGGAAGAGTTAAGCCAGGAAGAAATGGTGCAGCGCCCAATAGAAATCAGTACTGATAGTCAATCTGTAATTGATTGGATTAAAAACCCAAGAGTGAATAATCGCAACAAACATATAGGTAGAAAATATCATTTTGTAAAAGATGAAAGAGCGAAAGGAGAAATTGAAACAAAATATGTAAATTCGTCTGAACTGGAAGCAGATATAATGACTAAGAATTTGAGTTATGATGTCATGAAAAAACATATTACAAGTCTCGGAATTACTGAGGATTATTGACATGCGAAAGGAGGGATTTGTAAGTAAAGTCACATGACAATATTTAAATTATTTTTTCATAAGATAAACTCTTGAACAATAGACATTTTTTTCTTGACTCCATGTACTTAATTTTTTGGGGGTTCAGACGAAAAAGGTGAGATGTTCGACGATGATATTGATGTTGTTATTATGGTTTAGAGATGTGTATTCGTAGTTGCTGTAATGTGATTGTCTAAATAAATGTTTTGTGTGTTTTTTAAAGAAGTTATGTTTATAGTAAAATAATTATCATTATTTTAACTAAAATGTTAGAAAATAAATAACACTTAAAACTACATAGCATGTCATAAAATGGAGAAAGGCAGGTTGCTCTGGCATAAATTTTCTGGTGAAAAATAACTCAATTGTCCTGACCTTAAATAGTATTTGTATTTAAACCAGAGGATCAGGGTGGGGGGAGTAGAGATAACAATTTAAAGATAAGTTAAATGGCAAGTAGCATTTGTATATAACAAAACACATTAGCAGTAAAGTTTAGTTAAGAAAAAGCTCGTTTTTTTTTTTTTAATATGGAACTTGAATTTATGCCAAATACAGCAAATTCATTGTATAGGAATCTTAAAAGTACATGAAATTCGGTAATATAGTGATCACTAAAGCGCATATGTATGTGCACTTCATGCCCATGAAAACAAAACAAATAAAGCAATTATAGCATGCAGTAATCTCATTGTATGAGAATCTCAAAATTACATGAAACTTGGTAATGTCACTGTCATGAATGCATGTGATTGTGCTTCATGCTCATGAAAAAAATAAAATAATAAAAAAGAAATCGCTAGATGCAGCAACCTTGTTGTATAAGAATCTCAGAAGCAGAGGAAATTTGATAATGCTATGGTCACTGAAACATCTGTCTGTGCAGTTTGCACCCATACAAAAGAAAGAAATAATAAATACTGGGTGCAGTAAACTTGTATATTAATCTTAAATGTACATGAAATTTGGAAAGACTGCAAGCAGTAAAATGCATGTTTGTGCACTTTGTGGCTGTGGGAAAAAAAAAAAATAGTTGGATGTACCAATCCCAAAACTTTCTTCTATCTCATACATGTTAATACTTGAAAATTCGCTATCACACTGCCAAAATTAAACGGCAATCTATGCCCATCATGAGGATTCTAAAGATATGAAATTCCGTGCATTAGTTCTTCAGATATGGCTATCTCTGAAATCGTGTAAATCCAGCAAAATTCAGCCTAGTAGCGCCACCTATTGGGTGCTTTACACCAAAACCTATGTTACATTAAAACCACCAAGCAACCTCTTATGTCAAAGTCTAACTGAATCTGAAGTTTGGGGAAAATCTGTGCATTAGTTTTTTAGATAGAGTTATTGCGAAAATTATGAAAATTCCAGCATAGTAGCGCCACATATTGGACGATTAACACCAAAACCTAATTAGCAACAACTTGTGTTAACATCTAACTAAATCTGAAGTTAGATGAAAATTCGTGCATTAGTTTTTGAGATAGAGCTATTGCGGGAAGCAAAATGCATCACAGCAACGCCACCTGTTGAGCGATTTGCACCAACATGTAATCAGCATCAAGTCATATACAGGACTAACTGAATCTAAAGTTTCATGAAAATCCGTGCATTAGGTCTTGAGATAGAGCTATTGCAGAAATCGTAAAAAATGCAGTATAGCAGCGCCACCTGTTGAGCAATTTGCACCAACACGTAATCAGCATCACGTCATATCAATGACTAACTTAATCTGAAATTCCATGAAAATCCGTGCATTAGTTCTTGAGATAGAGCCATTGCGGAAATTGTAAAAAATGCAGCATAGCAGCGCCACCTGTTGAGTGATTTGCACCAAAAACTAATCAGCATCAATTTGTATCAGGGGCTAACTGAATATAACTTTTTATTAAATTCCGTGCGTTAGTTCTTGAAATAGAGTGCCCACAAAATTTGTGACACAGACAGACAGACAGACATTTTGTAAAAACATGTTTTTCGGGTTCTCTGACCCCTAAAACGTGTAAATCCGTCGAAAACCGGAATTCGAAAATTTTCATGAATCCAATACTTTCTTCTTGTAAAGATAGAAGAAAGTAAAAAAAATGCTGGATGTTGCAACTTCGTTGTATAGGAATATCAAAAGCACATAAAATTTGGTACTGCTGCTTTCACTAAAACACATGTGTACAGCTACAGTAAAACACAGCTTTGTACCTGTGTAAAAAACAAAAACACCATTGCATGCAGCAACCTCGTTGTATAAGAATCTTAAAAGCCCATCAAGTTCTGCAATGTCATGATCACCATAATGTTTATAACTGTCACTAATTCTAAACTTCTAGTAATTAAAAATAGCTTGTTTTCATATTCTGCTCCGAAATAACATTCATATTGGGAGTAGGGAACCCATCAGGGCAACTATGCAGTTTCTGCCTACAGTTTTCAGAGCAACTGACCCTTTTCTTTGAATGACAGGGCAACTGATTTATACTCCATGAAATGACATCTGTAGTATTTAATTGGTATTTTTAGCATATGTGCATGTATTCATATTCACATATGCATGCACACATATGTATGTAATGATGTCTTCCACATCAAATTCTTATTGTTCGATTTGCAGAATTATTGGCAAATTTAGAGACAAAAGTAAGTCAGTTTAAAATGTTGAAAAATTTCTCAATTCCCGTTCAGATTCAGTATTCATATAAAAGTGGGTATCTTCTATAATCAGGTTTCATCCATTTTAGCTTTCATGTTTTCAAGTAAAATTAGCTAAATTCTTAAACCAAGGAATAGGGAAGTTACCTTTTTTCTCCCAATACAGGCCCAAATGACTTTTTTTCTTCCATGACTAAAAGCTAAACATTCTAACAATATTGAATTTAATAATTTTCATTTCAATTTAGAACAAGTACAAGAACCCCCTCCTCAAAGTACTCAAAGCACTTCCAAACCTACAACTAGTTCTGATTGGATTTTCAAGTTGAATCTGGGCAGTGGTTCAAAGAAGTATGTAATAAGTTATTATTTTTTAATCTATTATATTATTGATGTGCCATTTGATGTCAAAATTGATTCTATAAAATAAAGTTTGATTTATTAATTTGCAGATTGCTTGCAAAACCAAAATTTTTTTTTTAATTTCTAGTATTTGTATTACCTAGAATAGCTGGCAAGCTATGACAGTGAATTGGCTGTCTTTTAAAAAGCCCAAAATGAGAGTAAAATTCGAGTATCTGATTATGATTTTCTGCCTTTGAACATCATTATACTTTTGATGTAGATCTTCTTTTATGATAACAAGTTTTTGAATGTGACAGCTAATAATTTAGGTGCTTTTATCTTACCAAAGTGTGAATCTCGCCAATAGCAACTTTTGTTATTTTGTGTGTAAATTAGAAACAATGCTTCGATGTTGAAATAAAATGTTTTGTTTTAAGATATTATTTTTTCTTCTTAATATTATTTTTGTACTTTATGAAATGAGTGGACGACTTGTTTCTTAAATTTATCTAATATATGTATTTTAATTTTAACAAATGCAATAAGAATGATGGCAATGGCAACAATGTCATCACATGTGCCAAGCTAACATAAATGGGGTATAGGTCAGTTGCCCTTCCATTCAGAAAAAAAAAAAAAAAAAAAAAAAAACAGGTTAGTTGCCTTGGAAGTTTGTAGGCGGAAATTGTTGTCCTGGTGGATTTCCAGTATGAATGGTAACTTGTAGTGGGACGTAAAAACAAGCTTTTTTCATTATTAGAAGATTAAAATTAGTGATAGTTTATGTTATAGTCATTACGGCATTACTGAATCTCATGTGCTTTTGAGATTCTTGCACATTGAGATTGCTATTTACTTTTTTTTTTTTTTTTTTGACATGGGCGCAAAGCTCACATACTTGTCTTTTAGTGACCGCAACATTGCCAAATTTTATATACTTTGAGACTAACAAGGTCCCTGGATCCATGATTATTATTATTTTTTTACATGAGTGTGAAGCTTACATGCATGCATTTTAGTGATCACATAAATGTATCACGATTTATAAAGAAGTAAAAGTAAAAAATAGTTAAAAGAAATTGATAAATATCAAATTCAGTTCAAATAATAAAATGTATTTATTACATATCCAATTTGATTCCCTGTATGGTTGCCTGATTTGTCCAGTTTGATGACTTTCTCTGAATGATAAGTTAATATTTCCCTTAAAATATAAAAAACATTTTTCACTTCTACTATTCAGTAATACTTTTTTTTTTTATCCATTCTTAAATTCAAAATTAATGAGCCGTTCACAATGCTTACTCTGCCCCATAATTCACAATCAGATGTTTCCTGAAATAGCTTTTAGTAAAGTAAATTTGATTGTGAGGAGTTTGTGTTTCTTTTCATCAAGAAATTTGTAAGAAGTAGAAAATACATATTTAATAAAGCTCTTAGCAGTTGAACAAGTATATGCACAAGACATTAAGTTCTACAACTTACCCAACACATATTTAAAGTATGCACAGAAACAGACCAACAGTATAAATAATCTTCTGTAATATTTTGTATTAAATATATTTAAGGCTGTTCTTTAACAAATTTTAAAAAAGAAATACTACTGAACAATGCAAATTTTTCTGATACAATTACAAAGCCATTTTTATATGTGCGGGAAGTTTACAGACAGTATTCAAATGTTTTAGAATCAAATAGTATTTCATTTTTCTATAAATGTATCACATCTTCAGTTGTAATCGATTGTTCCTTTGTGAAGACCATTTCATAACAACTGTGTCTATAAGATTTGTTTAAATGTCCAACATTGATACCATTTTTAAAAGGACCCCTAGCCTTCATAAGAAGTTCAATTTGGTTTCTTAGTATCTGAATCAGGAAAGCTGTAAATTTTGTGCATTTAAAAATGAAAATGGCTTCATGAAATTATCAGACAATGACCACTTCAGATTTGAAAAAAGAATTGAAGAATAAAAAGAATATATATATATTATCTTGGATTTCTTTAGCTAAAAATCAAACAATATTTGGCAAGAGGGTTGATTACTGAATATTTGTTACAGGGTTGTTTGGTTTAAACCAAATGGTTTTTTTGCTGGGTTTTTTTTTTTCATCTGGTTTTTTTCTGTTCTTCCCTAATGTTTTCATTTATTTTACACATTATTGAAAAATGCAAAATCCAAGTTATGCAGAAGCTACAAGCAAAACTTTAGAAAAATGATGCATTAATAAACTTGTAAAGTGACAAAACATTTTTAGTCAATCAAACTTTTCTTATAAGCTTTAAATCTACATGGCAGACTAACTATATTTTCAAAAATTAGCTGGGGGAAAAAAAAAAAAAAAAGAAAGTTAGTTTTCTTTCTTCTTCTTTTTCAAGTCTTTTATTTTTAAAAATAGCCAAAATGGCAGATTTGAGCTAAAAATACACTTTTACTACTTAGATTGCTTGATTAGTTAAGATTTACTAAGGATTACATTATGCCTCAATGATGACATAATCATAAGTAATTCTCTCCATTGGTTACTCTTTGTTCTGTATGCTAATGAATGATTGGCTGTGAGTTTTCTTTGTTGTATCATGGCTATTGGGCTGTAAGCCTTTGTTTTTCTTCCATTCCTACATTGGGATTGGGGTTTTGCATTATGATTTTATTCTATTACCAGCAGGGTTAGCATGGTTTAAATCAGTTGGTTAACCAACTGGTTTTTTAGAAAAAATCTAATATAATATTTTCTCATTTTTGTAATTTAAGTGTTTCAAATTATTGGCTATGAATAATTTCTACTTTTAACCAGGGATGTAGCGGAGGGTATACACAGGTGCACGACTTATACCTTTTGAATTTTTTTAAGAAGCTCTGTATACCCTCTATTTCTCAAATAAAGCTATAGTGTATACCCTAACCATGAATGTTTAGTACTCCAGCGTATATACTCTGCCTATAGCATATGCTCTCTGCATTTTTTACGACTACAACACTGCTTTTAGCAGTCTTATCCCAGCAGTCACCGTGAGACATAGTGAGTCTAGGTTAATTTGTATGCATGTAGAATGCAAATTGCATGTGTTGATGAACATATCTGATGCTCGAAAGAGAAAATTTAAAACATGTGAATTTAGCAAAGATAAAATAGACTAAAAATATCCAATATTTTGATTAAAATATTTTCCTTTGAGAAAACAGATTATTTACAATTAATAACATAAAATGACCTTTAAGATTTCTGTCAAGCTGTAAAAGAAAATTTTCTTGATTGGGGAGATTATCTTTTAAGACTGTTCTCAACTGCTCTACACAACAAGCGCAAAATGCTTTGACACATTTACAAATTAATTTTTTAACGGAAAGATATAAAATTGGAAGGCCTGACTATGGAAACGATTTGGAATCGAACTGTGTTTTCCATTTTTGATAAGTAAATTACCTATTGAGTTACAGGCAATTTTGATCACGTGCCAAAGATCTTTTTAACCTTCCTTGAGTGGTTATTTTTCTTTCATGTGGAAATTCGGTTCAAAACGCCTTTGACACTATTTTCTGAAAGATCTATTGTGGTTGCAAAAATACGGAAAACACAGTTCTATTACATAGTATCTGAACAACAGCATCTGCTAGTTTCATGCATTTCTGAACAAAAATAAATTAAAACTTATGTCATAAAGTTACCCTTTTGGATTTGAGAGCAGCCTTAAGAATAAAAAAGAAACTCAAAATATGAAGTCGAATAAGAGGACATTGGAAAATTGGGTGCTAGCGAAGCACCTGTTTACTTTTAACTAAAATATGCAATAAGATATATTTAAATCATCTATTGCATAATCGAATCCACTATTTAGATTCGAAAAAAAAATGGGAGAGAATCGAGATAAGGTTCACTTGAGACATAATCGAAAAAAGTGTCATAAAAACGCTTAAAAAGTGTATTATTAATTTTTAGTTTAGACATTTAAAAGTAATATGTATTATAACATAGCTTAGAAAAAAAGCCTGTGTATTAAGTCTGATGGCTATGTAAATGTTTTAGCGGATGAAAACTTTTATAAATCTACTTTCCATTTTAAGATCAATGTTTTCAGTAGTCTAAAAAGCTGGTAAATAGGTATTTCTGTTTATTTTACTGTCGCCTTTTTTTTTTTTTTTTTTTTTTTTAACCTGGCAGTTTTTAAGAAATGTCAAATGACAATATACAATACTTCTTGAAACGTGTAAAGACTCTACTGCTAAATTCAAATCATTCCAGGAATACTTTATAAAAAGCTTTACTTTCAATAAAAGATAATAATTGTTCGTGTAGTGTTCTAACAGGAAAATCAGATATCTCAGATTGCAAATATTTCAAAGAAATTATTTTGAATAGCCATGGGAAAGTATATTGTATTTATGAAACTACACCATATATTTATTTATAGTACTATAGTAATCAAAAGATTGTTTATTAAGATTTTCAAGGTATCAATGTTTCACTATGTAGAGCATTTTATTTATGGAACATAAGACATAGCTTTTACTAAAAATGTTTAAATTATTTCTATTTTCTACATAATTACTGTAATTATTTAATTTAAATTATTTTTTAAATGAAGTTATATTACTTATATATCCAACAATGTTTATTTTTATTAAGAAATATGCATGTATAGGTAATAGGAAAATATATTTTTTAAAAACCCGATTTAAACCAAAAAAACCTGGTTTAAACCAAAAAAACTGGTTTTTTACCAACCCTGATTTGTTACATCCATAATGAAAATTACATGTTGGCTTAACCATATTCTGTTGTATGTTAATGTTAATTCCCTATTTAAAATGCTATACAGTAGAACCCCGCTCATCCAAAATTCCAGTTAATACGAACCAATTTTATTTTCGAAAATTATACTTGAACAGATTAACTTACGAAATTTTACAGATTGCAGGATGAATGTTGGGAAAAACATGTACAAGTTAGAATTAAACAAAAAAAATGGCAGTAAAGCATGTTATTTACTCTTTAAACAGCTTAAATGGAATTTAAAAAATACTCAATAATCTAAAAGTACACATACACGAATATAAAATGAAAACATGCACTGTAGGTCTACTCGTAGAAACCCCATTTAAAAAAAATCTTGAATATCAATTTGTTTGCCAGTCACTATAAAATTATTTTTTTTAATGCAAAAAGCATTTAATTCAGATGATACAAATTTATTTATTTTTTTTTTCAACTGTTTGATTTCGCAAATTATCTACAGAAATGTTTTTTATCCACCATTGTCGACGTGTTGACTGAGCTGATTATAGATTTGCGATTTTGAATCATTTGTAATTCCTCCTTCTAAAGCTCCATTAGATTTTTATAAACATCAGGAGTGATTAAAACAAGGAATACTATTTTTTCCAAAAGTCGTGACGGGTTATCCAGCATGGCGGACCTTAGGATGCCGGATAAGAAAATGTTTACTACATTACTGAGTATGCATCTTTATCTTTTCTATTTTTATCAGAATTTCGTGTAATCCGAATTTTTCTTAATCCGAACAGACAGCAGTCCCAATTAGTTCAGATTAGCGGGGCTCTACTGTATTATTAAATGTTATAAAATGGAAAAGTCCCAAATTTTCATCGGAATTAAGCAAATTGCTATCCTGTTAGAATTAAAATACTGAAATTTTGTAAAGCTATAAAGAATAATTTCTTTAAGGGGACAGTTTACCTTTTCAACAATTTTGTTTATTTTTAAAAATATGGTTCAAATGATGAATTCACTGTATTTCAATGTTCAACTAAAAGTACATTTTGAAAAAAAAAATTTAACTGCATATTTAATTAAACTTTTTAAAAAGTTTTAAAAAATTTGAATTTTTTAAAATCTTTACTATTTTTTAAAATGTAAATTTTTTTGCCCAATTTAAAAAAAAAAGATTTTCAAATGTATATTACCCAGGACAGCGTATGGATTTTTAGATACATCTAATATTACATTTAATGTAATGTTTTTACTGATACATATAGTGTAAAATAATGAAATCTAATACACCTTCATATACTTTTATTTAAAAAAAAAAAAAAAAAAAAAAAAACCCTGAAGGCTAATTCCATATGCAGATTTATTACATATATAATAAAGAACATATACAAAAAATTTTAAATCTCTATCTCAAATACAAAAAAAGCCTTATAATTTTGAAAACATGAAAGTGAAGAAAATATGAACATGGAGAAAAAGGCCGTTTAAAGTTTTCATTTGTGTTGGTAATTGCGCTGGTTGTATTAACAAAATTTACAATATCACGCAATATAATTACTGTATGGGTAAAAATGAAGTGTCAAAATATTCCCAATTAAACGGGCTTTCATTTAATAATAATAATAATTATAAAATAGCCATTTTGACCAATTTTGAGGTAAACTGTCCCCTTAAATTAGTTTAATGCCGTGATTTTGGTGCATTTTTATCTAACTTGTAATATATTTTCTTATTAGAATTAAGCATTCAAGACATTTGTAAAATGTTTATACATATATAAAATAAATATACTTAAATAAAACACAGTCAATTTAGTAGCATTAGTATAAAGTATGGGAAGTAATATTTCAGATCATTCTTGTAAGTGAAATACAAAGAATTATTTTTTTTATGTGTTAGGCTTAACTTGGATGAAAAATGAAGAAAAGCACACATCTGCATATTTTCCTCTTTATTATTAATATGAAATAATAAGGACTTGTATAAATAAAATAAAAATCCTACTCAGAAACTGATAAATGATATAAAAATTTTAGTTTGTAACATAAAAAATGTTAAAATACAATCTAAAGTTCTTTTATGATGTTGACATGATCTATTTTGCTTTTAACCAAATAAAATTATAACAGTTAATTGTTTTTTAAGAATTTTAATTTTTAAGTTGTGCAGGAATTTCACACATGTAGAAAACTGGAGTATCCGTCAGTACTTTGGCATTTAAAAGAATATTGAGATAACTTTGTTGGTGTTATTTATAATACACATACATGTAAATAACATCTCTAAGGTATTTTCAGAAGGGAAGACAGGTATGATTTTTTCATAAATGACTTCTAAGTTTCATGAAAGATTTACTGTGTTTTGAGAATTTATAAGATAATTGCTTGTTGTATTAGCTACCAAATACAAAATGTCCTATTTAAATTTCGTCAAGCATATTTAAAATTATACATAAAATAATTATTATACAAACTTAAAATTTAATATATTCCCTCTTTGGGACCGGTGTCTCTTACACAAATTTTATTTGTTTGGCGCCACTAATTTTTAAAAAGTTGCCTTTACTTACATAATCAAGAAAATGCTGTAATTAAATAAGGCAAATATTGTTTTTCTTTGTTGTTGGTACCAAAAATAAAATTTTAATGCCCTTTTTGAAGGTGCATATATACACCTATTGTCTCGAATTGGTTAAATATATTGTTTAAAATTTACTTAAAGCTATATAAAGGATGTGTTTAGAAATTATAAGACCACAAACAATTTGTATGCTACCTATGACTTATGTTTGAATAAAATATGTGTTAGTTTTTGTAATTTGATTTAAAAAAAAAAAAGAGAGAGAGATGGAAATTCCAAGTTATGATTTTCTAAGTGTAATTTCTTCAAATATATTGCATGAAAAATAGTCATAGAGGAATGTAAGTTTTTAAAATCTAAGTGATTTTTGAAAGAGAAATTACTACATTTATGAAACATTCTAAATTCATGATATATTACATTGTATTTAAAATCAGTGACTGAAGCTGTATTTGAAGTTTGTTTACCTATAAAATTGGTTGTTTATTATTATTATTCAATAGTCAATGTGTGGAAGGGTAATTTTTAAATTTACTGCTTGTCAGATTTTCAAAATGTAATTTTGTCTGTTATAAATTGAGCTTTGTGTTAAATTCCAATTTCCAATTTAGTATTATTCTTACTTTTCATAGAAGAAAAGTAATTTTATGTATTTAACAGGAGGATCTAGAATTTTTTTAATTTATTGTTAAAAAAAAATTAAAAATATGGAAATACAGTCGAACCTCGTTAACACGAAATTGAAGGGCCTGCGAAATTTTTTCGTGTTAACCGTCAAAATAGTGGTGCCTACTATATTAGATAAAAGAAAAAAACTAAATAAATAAACTTACAAATATATCCCTGCTAAAATCATAAATTAATAAAAAATAGAAATTTTAATTAAGAAATAAAACAAATTGGTCATTATTTTAGGCAATAATAAGTTTATTTACCTGCTAATCATTTTAAAAAAGTCCGTTATTGTCTTTTGTTTCAATTTTTGTAGACTGCTTTGTTCTAGAAGCGTATGGTCCTCATCTAATTTGTCCAAAGCTCGGGAAGCATTCTTTTGTTCCATAAGGAAACGTTGTACAGTTTTTAATGGTGTGGTAGCTTCATTTAATGACACTGAACTTTTCTGTTCTGTGTTGAATTCTTCATCTTCGTCTGAGATGTCGATGTTGTCATCTTTTTTTTCAGTTAATGATGCAATTATTTTTTCGTCTGTCGTCACATCTAAAGTCTATCTTCATCTATGCAAATATACTCGACAAACAATGTCTGCGAAATAATTCCCCGTTTTTCGGCTTCTTCTTAAATCAGTCGTCATTTCAGATTCTGTTTCAATAGTTTCTTCATTTATCTCGTGCGTAAATCCCGCGTGACGGAAACAATTTTTCACAGTTCCAGTAGTGATACTGTTCCAGGCACTTCTTAGATAAGTTATAGCTTCTAGTAAATTCACAGAAAATTTCGTTTTATTGTCAAAATATTGAATCATTTTATGAAAAATTCTTTTTTGTACTGCACTTTTAAGCATTGGAAAATTCCATGGTCACAAGGCTGAAGTTTTGCTGTAGTGTTCGGAGCAAGAAAGACATTCAATTGCTTTTAATACTGGAACATCTTTATGAACACTGCAATTGTCCAGCAATAAGCAGATTTTTCTCTTTTCTCGGTAGAATTTTAAGTCCAGATCAAGTAACCATTTCGTAAAAATAACATTGTTTATCCATGGATTTTTGCTGGAAGCGTAGCAAACTGGCAAAGTTTTAACGTTTTTGAAACAACGTGGTTTCGCCGGCTTACCGATCTCGAGCAATGATAATTTTTCACTTCCGCCCATGTTGCAGTCGACCATAATCGTAATTTTTTCTTTGCTGAATTTTCCTCTAGTACATTTTTCTCCTTTTAAAGTAAGTGTTCACGAGGGTTATGCTCTGAGAAAAAGCCCCGTTTCATCGGCGTTAAAAATGTCACGGGGTGCATAATTTTTTTTAACGTCTAACCACTTTCCTAATAAAAAAGACTATAGAATTCTCATCTACGGCAGGTTCTTCCACATATCTTTTTGCAGTTAATTCTATGACGCTCTTTAAATCTTGTCAGCCATCCGTTAGAACATGTGAAATCATTGTAACTGAGAGCATCAGCAAAAGCCTTTGCTTTCTCTTGCAAAACTGCACCAGTTAAAACAATGTTCTGGCTTCTTGCTTCTTTTATCCACCGTAAGAGAGCAATTTCTTCTTTTTTTCCAGTGCGCATCCGTTTTCTTGCTGGTTCGAATTGACTGACAGCATAAGCCGCTTCAATCTTTTCACGATTCTTTAAAATTATAGAAAGTGTGCTATTGGGTATTCCATACTTTGCCGCAATTTCTGATTTTTTCAGCACTTTATCGCTGACTTCATTTAAAATCTTTTGCTTTGTTTCTGAATATACAGTTTGCTGTTTTCGACTTACCTTTCAAAGAATTCTACAGAGCAACTGCGAGCAGAGTTTCAGTAGTCAGATATAGAAGTGAGGATTGTCACTTCTTTCACTCAAAGATATGGGATTTCGGAAACACTGTTTATGGTTTATGTCACTATCAATAGAGTCAAACAATTAATGGAACAATCACATTAAAAAAAAGAAACTCCTTCACCCAAACATTCATTGTGGCCGATCTATCGCTCAGACAGGGAATATGTCCGCCTAAAGGACTAAACAGGTAGCTAACAGATACGATTTCTAAAGATCAGAGGTCAGTAGCAGGAACCCCTGACAGTTCGGACACCACACCTTTCTATTGATTACCTCCCCTTTCTTTTATTCACATCTCCTTTTTTCTCCTTTCTTTTGTCGATGACCGCAAAATGTAATTCGAAAAGAATAGGAAGACATATGATTGATTCCCATCAAAGGCATACTTGCTCAGGATGTGAATAAATGCAACTTAAGCGAAGGGAGGGGGGGGGGGGGAGGAATGCGGAATATCAGAGGATAAAGAAAAGCAGAGATTAGCCAAATATTTCACCATTTTTTGAAACCCTTTTCCTATTTGTCATTTTCAAACAATGAGTAAGAAAAATTCCACTTTTAGTAAATAAGATATGACATGTAAGTTTGAAATATTGAAAACTTCGCTTAAGAAAGAATGCTTTGATTTTCGAGCAAAAAAAATTTTCGCCTTAAGCGGGATTTTGCAAAATACTATTTCGTGTTAAACGAATTAATTTACATTGGTTTTCAGATTTATCTGACGGGACCTCAGTATTATTTCGTGTTAAGCAAAATTTCGCGTTAAGCGATTTCGTGTTAACGAGGTTCCACTGTATAATGTATGGAAATTACTTACAGATTTCCATGTAAATAACATAAACTATTCTGTGTTAAAATTTTTCAATTTTATCTTTCAGTTTCTAATTTTTATGCATTATTTTTAATTTTTACAGAGGAGGTGGGAAAAATCCATTTACTCCAGATGATGATAAGGGATATGTTGCATTTGCTTTATTAGGAGCCTTAGGATTACTTGCCATTGTAGCATATAATGAATTTCGATACAAAGAAATCACATGGAAAGAATTTGTTAATACTTACCTTGCAAGAAATATTGTAAGTATGGATTAACATGTAATGTGTTCTAATCAGTAAGTAAGCATTTTATGTGTAAAATTTTGAACATTTTAAGATGTAATTTTTTTTCTTCAAAATTTGAATAATAATTGATATTAAATCAAATAGATATCAAGAGTCTTGTAAAAAATTCAAATTCCATGATATTTTTATAAACAGGTTTAAAATATTCCGTCATACAGTATTTTAGAAATATGGAAAAAAATATTTTTCCAAAATTTCGAAAATACCTTACATTAGAGATTCTGACGCTTGCTTATTACCAAATATCTTTCAACAATTAACAGTAGGTTCAATCTTTTTATATAAGAAATAAAGCCCAGTGAAAATGACATCATTGACATAATCAAAATAAAATATTTTATTGAGCTGACTGAAACAAAGCTCTTATGCGTCAATTTCAGTAGCATCTTTGTGACTCTACTCCTCCTAACTTGTTTGGCTGATGACCATTCAGTTCAGCATAATGACAGATGCCATAGGCAGTCATGGTTTGCTTTAAAAAAAAAATCTGACAAAAATCGTGTCCTTGAATAATAATTATAGATCAGAAATGCCATAGACTTAACATTAAAAGTGACTGTCTTTCTTTCTTTCTTTCTTTTTTTTTTTTTTTTTTTTTTTTTTTTCCACTGGTCACTGGTCTTCACATTACATAGTCTCTCTTTATATATAAATCAGGTCACGTGTCTCTATGTTCCTTATATAAATCTATAATTTTTGAGTGATAAGCACAAAACTTCATGTACATAAGTTTTAGAACAAGAATAAAATTACTGGCTATTTTACGAATTTCTCAGGCCATGCTTTCTTCATTTTATCATATATCTACCATAGCTTATCTTTATACAAATAATTTTTTTTGCTAATGAATTTTTTCTTTGTTGTTTTCACACTGTAAAAAAAAAATTTTTTTAATGATACATGTACTTTGCTTTATAAGTTAATAAATATTCAGATCTATTTGCTATATTTACGCATAAAAAATGGTAATGTGCATTCTTCATGTGTAAAATTAAAAATTTATACTAAAGTACAGTAAACTCTGTCTAAGGCGGAATCGGTCGGGACTAAGAAAATTTTCCGTGGTAGACAATATTCCGGCTTATGCAAAATAGCCCCCCCCCCCCCCCACCTTAAAAAAATGCGCAAATCGTATATTTTTTTTTACGTTCATAACTTTTAGTAATATTCTTTAAAATGAAATTTTTAATGAAATTAGATTGTTATTAAATTTATTGTTTTTCATAATTTCGAAACACATTATTTGAACACAAAAATAAATATTACCAATACGAAATTGCTCTAATTCTGAAATTTAATGAAAATCGTTTAATCAGTGCAATCAATATATACTTTATATTTCGCATGGTATTTTAAAAATCAAAAAATAATCCTTTATAGATGTTTGTTTTTTCCTTCGGTTTACCATGCATTCTGCACTAACGCGCAAGTCTGTTAATATCTGATTTTCAGTTTTTTATTTCTCTGAACAAGAAAAATAATTTTGAGGTACCTAATTCTTCTCAAGCCGTCCTGTTTGAATTCCACCGCTGTCTTTAACATTTTCAGAAGCGCGGTCATCCTCATTTGCTTTCTAGTTTCTTTCAAGACAACAGTTGATCTTTTCAGGTGGCATTTCTGAGCAAAGTTTCGCAATCCATTTAACAACATCTAAAACACTGATGTTTTTTGTCAGGTCGGTGGCTGAAGAACAATCATCAAAAGATGCAATAATCGACCGCAACACATATATTTTGTAGTAGATTTCAGCATTTTAATAAATCATTGACTCATTGGTTGTGTCACTGAAGTAGTATCTGTCAGAAGAAATTGTAAATTTATATTCAACAGTTTGACATCAGCATGACAAGGTGCATTATCGAGGAACAAATTTTATTTTTTAGTTTCTTCAATCATTTGTCTATTGAACTCTTTCAGCCGCCCCTCCATTAAAACAAACGACAACCAGTATTTCTTCTGAGATTTCCAAGACACAGGCAGTTTAACAGTATTTACATTCTTGAAACATAACGTCGTTTTCAATTTCCCAATCACTAACTTTTTTTATAAACTGCCCTACAAATTCGCAAAAAGTAAAACAATGACACGCTCATTGGAGGTTTTACCTCAGCGGCATTAGCTTCATCTTTTTACAAGGAACTTATTTGGCACACACGATAAAATAGCACAGTTTGCATCGCATTGATATACCGTAAAACCTCCCTAAAGTGACCACGTTCCGTTCCAATAAAAATGGGTTGCTCCAAGAGGTGGTCTCTTAACGGGGGTCATGTTTAAATCTAGATTTTAATTGGTGAAAAAGGTAACAATTAATGTTACTAAAATTTATTTTTCACATTAGGAAAAAATATGAAAATTTAAGTTTCAAAACAAAAGTTAATTACATAAGTTAATTCCTACAGAGTTTAAAAAATGAATACATTGACATTTGCTTTGATTTTACAGTTTTATCTTTTATAACTTTTATTTCAAAGTTCAGTAAATAAATGCATTTTTTTTTTTTTTTTTTGGATGGGAACAAATATTGACGATTCATTAATTTATCTATTTCTTTGATAGTTTCAGACAGAATAGGGCAGGGTAGTTTATGACTGCCATTCTTAATTTGTCATCAGAGTTAAATTCATTGCCTAAAAGGGCACAAAGTTGTTTAAACACTTAAAAGTTACAGGAATTAAAAAAAAATTCTAAACTTAGTTTAGAAGTTTGATGAATAATGCGCTCTCCAGAATTACTTTTCCTAATAAAACCTTCTTCAAGCAACCAGGAAAAAACGGAATTTGTTCCATTTTCTTCAAAGAAATAGGGCGTTCTCACATGGAGGGAGCTCAACTGGGATGATCGCTGAATGGAGGTAAAATTAGTATTGAGCCTATGGGAATAAATTTCGTTCCATGAAAAAATGGTCGTTAAAGGAGATTAATGGAAGTGCTCGCACAGGGAGGTTTCACTGTATGTCCTTCTGTTGATATCTTTCAATCAGTAGATGAAAGCTTCCTTTCCATTCCCGAATTTCATGCTAGTGGACATCTTTCGGCTGTCAGCAAGCATGCTTCATGGCAATGTTGTGTAGATTATGGAAACTCATTAATCATTCACGAGAAGTTTTAAAGTCCATTTTACCTATTTTTTCGCAATATAGTCCAGATGTGAGCTAGCAATCAAACATTCAAAAGTTAATGCTTCTTAATAAACTTTTTCATGTCTTAATCTAAGTTTGTAAAAAGGATTAAGATCAGACATGATAAAAATCAAAAATCACTGATGGATCCGTTGCAACCAAAGATAGTAAATAAAAACTTGTGTGGAAATATAAATCACCAAAAACAACGTTTAAACACACAATAAAATACATAAAGTAATGTGAACAAACGTATACGTTTCGTGAGTTCCAGGACTCACATCATCAGTGTATAAAATCTAAAAATAAAAAAAATAAAAAATTATTAAATTAGATTTTATACATTGATTGATGATGTGAGTCCTGAAACTCACGAAACGTATATGCCTGTTCACATTACCTTATGTAGTTTATTGTGTGTTTAAACATTGTTTTTGGTGATTTATATG
Source organism: Maratus speciosus (assembly GCA_963932465.1). Taxonomy (NCBI): domain Eukaryota; kingdom Metazoa; phylum Arthropoda; class Arachnida; order Araneae; family Salticidae; genus Maratus; species Maratus speciosus. The sequence goes on along the minus strand of OZ010793.1, from coordinate 502,955,475 downwards.
ACGTATGTATATCAGTTTTAAAGTTGCATAAATGGAGTGCTTTTCACGTTTAAAATATCCTTTTTTCCACCTTATGCAAAATTTTGGCTTTAGTGGGACCTTAAAAACATTTCCGTTTCCGCGTTAGACAGATTCCGGTTTATGCAACAAGAATTAATGTTATTTTCTATGGGTTCGCTGGGACTTGACAAATTTTCTGCGGTAGACAGATTTCCGGCTTGCACAGAGTCTGCCTTAGACAGAATTTACTGCATTAAAATAACATAGTACCTTCATTTAAAAGTATAGTTTAATATAAATTTCTGATTATACATTGAGAATTTAGAAATCTTAAAATGTAGTTTAAATAATGTTTCATTTTGTTTTTCCTGTTGTCATATCTTAAAAAAAGAGACAAAACAAAAATTATATATTTTTTAATAAATTCACTACTTTTGCTTCCTACGACACATAAAACTAGTTGGATGTGCCAATCCCAAAACTTTCTTCTATCTTATACATCTTAATATTTCAAAACCTAGTTACACATGTTAATACTTCAATATTATTAGTTCAATACTATACCAACTTTGATTTTCATCTTAAATTTCTGCTCAAGTCAATTAAACGGACTAAAAACGAGTTAATCTATATCATGATATTTGTTAAAATAATTAATTTTTCCTTATTCTGTCGTTATCAGCTGTTTGCGAATAGCCGGCATAGCAGGAAGCGAGTTCCCGCCGCTGCATGAGCCGCCGATGCACAATAGAACTACGAAAAATCAAGAAAAGTATACAAAAATCGCTAGCACAGAGCCCCTTTACCGCGCAATATTTCCAAATTCAAGGAGAACCTGTTGGCCAAAGCCAAAAACAAGCACAAACATTTTGGTTCAATTGTATGCATAATTTTATACGCTGTTCGATGGTACAATAATGAAAATGGCACAGATATCGGAATTATAGCGCCCCCTTCTTTCGGAATTTTTTCAAGTTCAGGGAGGACTTGTTTGCCATAGCCAGAAACATGCACAAAAAATTTGGTTCAATTATATGGATAACTTCATACACTTTTCGATGGTACAATAATGAAAATGGTACAGACATCGCAATTATAGTGCCCCCTTCTGGCAGAATTTTTCCAAATTCTGGGAGGACCTTCGTGACATCACCAAAAATAAACACATAAAATTTGGTTCAATTCTATGCATTACTTCATACACTTTTCGGCGGTACAATATTCAAAATGGCACAAAAATTGTACAAAAATCGCTATTACAGCGCCCTCTACGAGCGATTTTTTTACAAATTAAGGGAGGACCTCCTTACCATAGCCAAGAACTTAAAATTTTTTTTTGGTTCAATACTATGCATAACTTCATACACTTTTCGATGGTGCAATATTCAAAATCGCACAAAAATCGCTATTGCAGCGCCCCCTAACGGCGAATTTTTTGCAAATTCATGAAGGACCTGCTTGCCATATCCAAATACTTAAAATAAAAATTTGGTTTAATTCTATGCATAACTTCATACACTTTTGGACGGTACAATATTCAAAATCGCGCAAAAATCGCTATTACAGCGCTCCCTACCGGCGAATTTTTTCCAAATTCAGGGAGGACCTGCTTGCCATAGCCAAAAACTTAAAATAAAAATTTGGTTTAATTCTATGCATAACTTCATACACTTTTGGACGGTAAAATATTCAAAATCGCTATTACAGCGCCCCCTACCGGCGAATTTTTTCTAAATTCAGGGAGGACCTGCTTGCCATAGCCAAAAACTTAAAATAAAAATTTGGTTCAATTCTATGCATAACTTCATACACTTTTCGATGGTACAATATTCAAAATCGCACAAAAAACGCATTTACAGCGCCCCCTACCGGCGAATTTTTTCCAAATTCAGGGAGGACCTGCTTGTCATATCCAAAAACTTAAAATAAAAATTTGGTTTAATTCTATGCATAACTTCATACACTTTTGGACGGTAAAATATTCAAAATCGCTATTACAGCGCCCCCTACCGGCGAATTTTTTCCAAATTCAGGGAGGACCTGCTTGCCATAGCCAAAAACTTAAAATAAAAATTTGGTTCAATTCTATGCATAACTCCATACACTTTTGGATGGTACAATATTCAAAATCGCACAAAAATTGTTATATCAGCGCCCCCTACCGGCGAATTTTTTCCAAATTCCTGGAGGACCTGCTTGCCATAGCCAAAAACTTAAAATAAAAATTTGGTTTAGTTCTATGCATAACTTCATACACTTTTGGGCGGTAAAATATTCAAAATCGCACAAAAATCGCTATTACAGCGCCCCCTACCGGCGAATTTTTTCTAAATTCAGGGAGGACCTGCTTGCCATAGCCAAAAACTTAAAATAAAAATTTGGTTCAATTCTATGCATAACTTCATACACTTTTCGATGGTACAATATTCAAAATCGCACAAAAAACGCATTTACAGCGCCCCCTACCGGCGAATTTTTTCCAAATTCAGGGAGGACCTGCTTGTCATATCCAAAAACTTAAAATAAAAATTTGGTTCAATTCTATGCATAACTTCATACACTTTTCGATGGTACAATATTCAAAATCGCACAAAAATCGCTATTACAGCGCCCCCTACTGGCGAATTTTTTCCAAATTCAGGGAGGACCTGCTTGCCATAGCCAAAAACTTAAAATAAAAATTTGGTTCAATTCTATGCATAACTTCATACACTTTTCGATGGTACAATATTCAAAATCGCACAAAAAACGCATTTACAGCGCCCCCTACCGGCGAATTTTTTCCAAATTCAGGGAGGACCTGCTTGTCATATCCAAAAACTTAAAATAAAAATTTGGTTTAATTCTATGCATAACTTCATACACTTTTGGACGGTAAAATATTCAAAATCGCTATTACAGCGCCCCCTACCGGCAATTTTTTTCCAAATTCAGGGAGGACCTGCTTGCCATAGCCAAAAACTTAAAATAAAAATTTGGTTCAATTCTATGCATAACTCCATACACTTTTGGATGGTACAATATTCAAAATCGCACAAAAATTGTTATATCAGCGCCCCCTACCGGCGAATTTTTTCCAAATTCCTGGAGGACCTGCTTGCTATAGCCAAAAACTTATAATAAAATTTTGGTTTAATTCTATACATAACTTCATACACTTTTTGATGGTACAATGGCGACAGACAGACGGGCACACAGACAGACAGACATTTTCTATAAACATGTTTTTTGGAATCTCTGACCCCTAAAACATGCAAATCCGTCGAAAACCGGAAGTCGAAAAAAATTTCGATTACAATACTTTCTTCTATTGAAGATAGAAGAAAGTAAAAAGCAGGGAATTTTTCCATAAGTCTGGTGCCCATGCCAAGTTCATGTATTCTAATGGCAATTTTGTGAAAAAACATGAATTGCAGTCATGAAATTAGGTGCGATTTTTAAGATAAACATTGAATGCGTATAAAAGAGTGTTTTTTAAGAAACTATTTTTACTTTTATATTTATTTTTAGACTCAGTCCTTTTTCTTTTCAAATGAAACTCCATGACTGAAAGTCATACAAAATAATGGCATCATTTTCATGTAATCACTGTAGATTTAGTTTTTATGAAAGAAAGTTTTAATTTAAGTACCAGGCCATATAAGATAGAATTAAACTAAATGCTATGTCGATGTGTTGATTTTTTTCTTTCCCACAGTGTCGTATGTTATTCTTTTACATGCTCCATAGAAAATGTGTATTCTTAGTTATAAAGTTGAGCCATTTTACAATGATTGCATCAAAGTAACATCATGATTTCTGATTATCATTTTAATGATTCATGGGCATGAATGCATAGAGCTCCATTATTGTAATCACAATTTTTTTAGGATAACACATTTTCTTTGAGCTGTCCTTGGAAAACCTTGGTTGGCATTGTATAGTAGGCAATGGTCACAGATTTTCATTCAGATGGCATTTTAGATCCCCCTTCCCCACCACCTCTAAAAGTTTCTTCATTCAATTGTGTGTGAACCAGAAATGGACAGTAAAGGACTTTAAAAGCTGTACAATTCCAGTTGTCTCTGGAAAACCTGGTGGCATACATTAGTCAATGATCATCGAAATTTTTATATGATATTAGTAAGCTATGTGACTGCCTAAGGGGGCTTTGTGTGTTTAAGGTTCTCAGGATAGTCGGGTCTCTGGTGTTACCTTTCTGATGCAGATTTGCTGTGCCTCTTGGCACCATACTCCTTCACTTTTTCCATCTTTGCCTAGTCTTTGACTTAGCTTTGTCAACAAGAGTAGGGCACCCAAAATAAAAATTTGTGTGCTTATTATCAAGTTTATATTTAGCTTCTTGTGCTCCCAACTAGAGTCCTGCATGGGTCAAACCTGCAAATTCCATTTTAAGTCAACCCGCAACCTGACCCGAATCTGACAAAAAAATTCCTCGACCTGCAACCCGACCTGAACCCAAGGTATTTCAACCTGCACCTGACCTAAACCCACAATATTTCAACCGCAAACTGACCCGAACCTGCAATGAAAGAAAAGTAAATCATGTTTTAATGCCATTATGAAAAAATTCTACAATTGTAATACCATTTTTATATTTTTCATAGAATTAACAAATATATATTCTTTAATATTCAAATATAGTAAAACCTCTGAATAGTGGACACCTCGGGATCGCTGAATAGAATCAAACAAAAGGTTACCCCGAATTTTTTTTTTTTTTTTGGCTAAGAATGAATCTAATTTTCTTTCTGCATGTCAGGTTCACACTAGAAAAATTCTTGCGTGTCATGCATAAGTTTTTTGCCACTCAGATTGTTGAGATTTTCACAAAAAAATTGAGCACAAATATGTTTCAGATGAAAAGAAATACATATTTGAATTAGAGTCCTGCACGGGTCGGGTTTTACCTGAGCCATTCCCCGTATACGACTCAATTAAATGAATATCACATGTATGATAAATTATACCCGAATTTTGATACAATGAAAACAAAGAAAGTAGGAAAATGTTTCAATCTATATGTGACAGTATAAAATTAAAAATCTAATCTTTAAATATGCTTTAAAATTTGTTGCAGTTTCAAAAGTTTCACTTATAACAGTATACCTTGTATTACACAATTAGCATTCTGCCTTATCGTACTTTAAAAATATAATATGCAGCAAAAGGCTAAATAATTCTTCCTTTCTATCAGACAGTAGATTTTTGTCATAACAACGTTAGAAGTATCAAGATCAAGACTAGAACATTAGAATTGTAACTATTCAGCAAAAATGCTTTAGCAATACAGATGACATTCATTATAATCCTTATCGTACCATTAGTTGAAAAAGTATGTTTATATAAACTTCCAGAAACTAATTCTAAGACTAGACGCAATTTTCTTTCATGAAACTTTGATCTGCAGTTTAATAGATGTTTAACGTGAAAAAATATTTTGGATATTCTTTTAAAAAATTGGGTCATCTTGAAACTGACCCAAACCGAAACAAGGAAAGCCAACCTGACCCGCAACAAAGAAAGTTGAAGTCAACCCGACCTGAACCACTGGTCAGGTTGGGTTCAGGTAAAAATGGGTAACCCGACCCAATGCAGGACTCTACTCCCAACCCTGCAATGGCCCTTGATGAGTTTTCCACTAAAGTTTTCAAAGTTATATTTCTGTTGTTCATTTATTTGCTTCTAAATTTATTTTTTATGTTTTACTTCACTTTTGATGGAGGTTTTGCATGGTGGTTTACACTCTATGTTGGTACTCCTTAAGCACCAGCAATTGACTGAATTTGGCATTTTAATTTATTTTACCCAAAATGCTCCTATGGTTAACATGTTTTATTATTAAAATAGCTCACTATTAAACAAAACATACTATCTTAACAAAGGAATTAAAAAATACTAGGGGATCATACCCGGGCTTCCTGTTATGTTGATAATTTGAGTTTTCCTTAAATAATTAAATATTAAAAAAAAAAAAAAAAAAAAAAAAAAAAAGTAATGCTAATTTTTAAGATGTTTTATATAGATAATAGTTGGTTTTTTTTACTTTAGAATAACTTCTTTTTTGTCAGTCAATAGTTCAAATTACTCCATATTATACTTAATGGTTTATTGTAATGTCAAATAATATTTTGAGGAAGTTTTTTTTATGTTGGCTTGGCGCCCGCCAATGTAAAGACTTTTTCCTCAGTAATTATGAATATTTTATGTGTAAAATATAAGCTTATAATGTTTAAAAATGTAGAAAAAAAAATATTTAAAGTTACAACTAAATCGCAATTTAATATTGAAAATATGTGTTCAAATGACAAAATAATATTATTTTAGAAGTTTTTAGAGTTATTCTATTTGTAAATAATTAAGCTTAATTTATTATTTCATTTTTAATCGCACGTGGTTCCGAATCGGCGATGTTTTGAGTATTCATCCGCGTACGATCGGACCACGTTTTACATGCAACTAAGACTCCTTTTAAAAATCGGAAAATACTGTGTAAAAATAGATATTATGTGTTATTTAAATGATGATTAATTCATTTCAAAAAGACCTAAAAATAAATAATAGCGCATATCTCTGTGTTTTTCGGCGCGGAACGGAACTTTGTACCGTTGCGCTGGACGAAAGAGGTAAAGAAGCAAGAGGATAAAAGGAGAGATCTTCGCTAAAAACGGGGCTTTTTTCTCTTCGGAAGATCGGAGTTCGGAGGTGGCAGGCTCGGCTGCAAGGTGGAAGGAGCGACCGTGAGTCGGCTGGAAGGTTTAGAAGAGCGAGAGAGATCGCGGAGTCCGGAGCTAGGAAAACCAATTGGCTGCAATGATGCTGAAATTGAGTATCAAGATTGTGGAGAGTCTTCAGAGAGAAGACTAAATGACACCGACGAATTGCCTGGAGATGTTGTTTAAATTATGAAAATACTGTAAACATTAATAGAGGTACCTCTTATTTATTTTATCCGAAGAAATTATAAATCATTTTCAATCATGAACAAATTTGCAATTTATCTTTGTTAGTTTTAAACTAAAAGATTAGATAAATAATGATACTTGTTAATATTGTATGTGTAATTTTTTTAAAGATGAACTAGATTTTAATATTAATTGCTTATATCCTATTCCTTAAATAAACATTAATTTAAATCAGTAAAAATATCTCTGTATTAATTTTTCCTTCCCACAGCAGCATTTTTCCTTTTTAGGTGGGTTTTTTTTATGTAATGAATAATCTATACGATCAGTTTTTTTTTATTTTCTCTTGGTAGAATTTATCTACCACGTGTTTGTGTCTACCTAGAAATGTTTTAGGTACGATACAACACTTTTTTGGTGCCTAGTGACCTTTGCCATTTTGGCGTCGCGGCACGGTTCGGGTCCGCGTTTTTTTTTTTTTTTTCTCGGCCAAATTCGGCGCCGTCACCTGTTGTTTTCTTTTACCTTTTGCTGCTGTGGATAATGGAAAATATTTGTAAATGGAGTAATTTCTTAAGAAATTCATTTTTTAACATGATTTAAGTGGCTGTAGAGAATATTAACTTTAACTTAGTTTTCATTTTTGATTTTCCACATGTTGCATGAAATTTTTATTTTCACAATTTTTATATATTTTTATAGTAATTTATAATTACAATTAGTATTATTTTGGGGGAAACTTGCAGTAATTGATAATAATGAGCACTGAGACAGATACGCCTGAGGAGGTGACTGGACAGGCTGGGAAAGGGAATGAACAGAATACTACTTTAACTGATTTAAATAATAGTGTAGAAAATGAGAAATCCAAAAAAGAGAGTAAAGAAAATAACCCAGCAAATACTTCTTTTGGTAGTAGCAGTTCACCACCAACATTATCACCAGTCAGGAGTTCAGACAGCTATGGGAGGAACACACATGGACCAGTGTCTCTGGTACCAAACCTCACTTTTAACTTCAATCAGTTCATTTCAAATATCCCAAATTATTCAGGAGAAAATCCCGATATAACAGTAGCTGATTTTCTAGACAAAATAATAGAAGTTAGAGACTTTGCAGGTTGGCAGGAGGAACAATGCGTCTTTGCCATAAAGATGAAATGCATAGGAGAAGCCCAAAAATTTATTAAGTCCCAGCCTCACTTAAAAAATACACACAGCCTACAAACTCTAAAAGAAGCCTTAATTAGCCGATTCAGTAAAACTGTAGATGAGGCATACCATTTACAAGAGTTTACAACAGCCCGCCAAAATATTAGGGAGTCAAATAGAGCTTTCCTGTCCAGAGTTTTGGGTTTATCTTACAAATGCTTTGCAGATCAAGAGGCCATCCGAGAAAAATTACTCGTACAAAAATGTCTGCAAGGTATGTTACCGGAGGTGCGAAAATTTGTCATGCCACATTCTCCTAGCACTTATAAACATATTTGGGACTTGGCAATTTGTCAGGAGAAATGTGCAGACTATGACCAAACACAAGCACCAATTAACATTGCTCAAACTACTAATAATTACTCAAATGAAATGCAAGAAATTAAAAGTCTCATTCAAAATGTAGTCAGCGAGAGTGATCGAAAAATCGCAGAACTTAGTAACCAAGTACAAACATTATTACGTGTCACCCAAGGTCAGTCACAAGGGTATGGGGCAGGTCCATCACAATACGGGGGTAGGCAGTACCGTCCCAGACGAAATATTGTTTGTTACCAATGCAACCAACCAGGCCACTTAAAAAGGAATTGTCCCTCATTACACACACAATCACAAAATTCTAATTCAGATTCTTTAAACCAGTAGTGGGGCAAAGCGGGAACGTACCACTGTCTTTGGATTCTCCCCCTAATTTGGTACGCATAGATACGGTTAGTGCTGAAGTAGGACAATTACCTATAATTTCCCTTAAATTAAATAAACAAAAAATAGATTGTCTTATCGATTCAGGAGCAGCAATAAACTTAATTTCATCCGAAATTTTGAATAAACTCTTACCAAGTTGGGTTGATATAGCTGAGTCTTGCACAATGCAAGTCATTGGCGTCAACAATGACATCATGGGCTTAGATAAGAAAATTAAACTTTCCTTAACTGACCAAGACGTTAAATTTGATGTAACCTTCTTTATTAGTAATAGTCTAAAAACAAACTATAACGCAATTCTTGGATCGGAATTTTTAAAATCTCATAACATTATCATTGATTATAAAACTGAAACGTTAAAATATATAAACCATACGATTTTATGGAACAATATAAAAAATATAGAAGTTAACTCGATAAATTTACATAAATTTGAAGGTATAGGGAGTACGGTAAATAAAAATGTTATTGAACCTCGATCTGAACAATTCATCAAAATTAAAATTCATGGGTTACCACAAACTCAAAACCTAATTTTTGTTCAGCCATCAAATAAATCTCTAAATAATTCTTGGTTAGTAGCGAACGGAATTTATAATTATGAAGGCAACAAAGATTTATGGATTAAAGTAGCTAACGTAACAGAAAGGAAAATTCATATAAATAAAAATTGTCAGATAGCAAAAATTGAATTTGTTGAAGCAGTTAAAGTCCAAAATACAACTGTAAATAATTTAGAAGTGGAAAATGAGATAACTGATTTTAATCCTTATGGGGAGAAGTTCGAATTAGATCATTTAACTGAATCACAAAAACAGGCAGTCATGGAAGTCATAAATAAAAATAAAGCTATTTTCGCACAGTCGGTTAAAGACTTAACAGGTTGTAACACAACCAGTCATCGGATTTATTTAACAGATGATATTCCAGTCCGTTCTAAACCCTATAGGACACCATATGCTTTAAGAACAGAGCTGAAACAACAAATTGATGACCTACTTGAAGCTGATATAATTACCCCTTCTGATTCTCCTTATGCATCCCCAGTAATATTGGTTAAAAAGAAAAATGGTTCTTACAGATTAGTTTGCGATTACCGAAAGCTTAATTTAAAAACTAAACCCTTGCCATTTCCCCTCCCCCATATTTCAGATTTATTAGATAAATTAAATGGTGCTCATTACTATACATCTTTAGATTTATGCTCAGGATATTGGCAAATGGAGTTGCATCCTGATGACAGATACAAAACTGCCTTTTGTACAGAATTTGGTTTGTTTGAGTGGACAAGATTGCCACAGGGCCTAATCAATGCTGCAGCTTCTTTTCAAAGGCTAGTTGCTACAATTTTATTAGGTTTAGATACTAATACTTACATTGATGACATAATTATTGGTTCTGCAACTTTTGAAGAACACATTCAAAAATTAGATCAGGTTTTTAAAAGACTCAATTCTCATAACCTGAAAATTAACCCTGAAAAATGTCAAATAGCAAAAAATTCAATAACTTACCTTGGATTCCAAATTAAAAATGGTGCAGTCTCTCCAGATGAAAGAAACGTAAAAGCTGTAGAAAACTTCCCCATACCAAAAAACAAAAAAGCTGTCCGTAGTTTTATTGGAATATGTAATTTTTATAGAAAATTTATTGATCATTTTGCCGACATCGCAAAGCCCTTAACAGAATTAACTAAATTGAAAACCCCTTTCAAATGGAGTCAGGAAGCAGATTCAGCGTTTAACAATTTGAAACAGTGTTTGACTTCTTACCCTTGTTTAATGTTGCCTAATGTTGAGCAACCTTTCTTTTTACATACCGATGCGTCGGGTTTCGCATTAGGTGCTGTACTTAGCCAAAAAGATGAATCAGGTGATCTGCATCCAGTCGCTTATGCTAGCAGAACTTTAAAGGATGCCGAAACAAGATATAGTACGTTTGAGAGAGAACTTCTCGGTGTAGTTTGGGGAATTAGTAATTTTAGACATTATCTTTACGGGAGGGAATTTACTCTTTTTTGTGATCAGCAGGCAATTTCGCAGGTGTTGAGAATCCAAGACAGTAGTAGAGTTTCTCGTTGGGCTCTTGCACTGCAAAATTATAATATAAAATATTGTCATACCCCAGGTAAATGTAATGTACCAGCTGATGTACTATCGAGAAATGTCAATGTGATACAAGAAATAAATATCAACACAAATTTTTCAAAAGAATTTATTAAATCATCACAAAATCAAGATGCAAAATGTAAAAACATAATTGAACAATTAAATAATATAAATGAAATACAATTAAATGAATTAACCTTCTTTTTAAAAGATGATTTATTATATTGCATAAACAAAAAAGATGCACATAATGACAATCAAACTAAATTAGTTATTCCTAAAACTTTAATTTCACATATCTTAAATTTAGCTCATGACTCTGTAACCTCAGCACATCCAGGATTTAAAAGAACACTAATTAAAACTAAGAAAAATTACTTTTGGTGGGGACAATATAAACACACACTCAATCACGTTAAATCTTGTGTACAGTGTGCCATTCGTAAAGGATATAAATCCAAACAGAAAGCTCCATTGCAGAGAGTCGAAATTACTTCACGTCCTTTTGAAAAGATTGCAGTCGATGCAGTGGGTCCGTTAAGTACTACAGCAGTGGGAAACAGACACATTATTGTAATTACAGATTATTTTACAAGATGGGCTGAGGCATATCCTGTACCGAATTTACAATCTGAGGTTATAATATCAGTGTTAGAAAAATTTATTTCTACTCATGGGATTCCTGAACACCTCACTACAGACAAGGGCAAATCTTTCATATCAGAGGCAATCTTAAAAGTATATGAGAAACTTCACATTAAAAAACATACTACGACCAGTTATCACCCGAGTGCAAACGGGGTTGTGGAACGGGCCAATGGCACGATAGTTAATATGTTAAAACACTTAGTGGACTCTTCAAATGAAGATTGGGACAAAGTTTTACATTTTGCTCTATTGGCTTACAGAACAGCTTATCACGCTGCTATAGGGGATACCCCAGCACATTTAGTGTACGGTAGGGATCTACTTTTACCTGTTGACCTCATAACCAAACCTATTCAAAGATCTTACGCAGATACTCGAGAGTTAAGTGAAGATTTACATTTAAGGTTAAGCAAAATTTTTCGCTTGGTCAAACAAAATTTAACTACAGCTGCAGAAAAGCAGGAAGAGTATAGGTTAAAGTTTGCCACAGACAAAAATTTACAAGTGGGGGACTTGGTGCTATTGTACACACCAGTAGTTAAGCCAGGGGCTAGTAAAAAACTTACACAGTTCAATAAAGGACCTTACCGTATCACTCAACAAACTAATACAGTAAATTTTAAAATTGTTCACATACAAAACCCCAAGGACGAGCAATTAGTACATGTTGATAGATTGACTAAAATCACTGAAAGAATTATTTTTCCTGCACTTTTTGAGGAAGAGATTAATAATGGGGAACGGGATACAGATCAAAACAATCAAATTGACATGGATGTTAAGGATTCTCAGGTAGAAGAGATTGTTGATCAGTATCCAGTTTTTGATTTGATAGGTTATAGTGATAGTAGTAACAATCAAGCTCATGCACACAATAATAAAATTAACACTGATAATGTTGACATAAATACAGGCTTACCTGGTCAGTCACATTCAGGATCTAGGCAAAATTGTAGACAGCATACGAGACCTGCAGTCGTTAGTGATTACAATTTGCGCACCAGAGACACACATGGTTTTGTTGTGAAAAAATAAGATTTTGTGGTGAATACATTTTCACCATTGAATAGTGTTGTATATAATTTTTTTTCTATTGTATTGTATTGTATAATTTGTGTAATATAATTTATGTAACGTATTGTATAATTTGTGTAATATATTGTATAATCAGGATCAAATTTTAGTTTTAAATTTTTGAACAAACTTGCTATTTATTGTATGAATGTGATAAAGTATACGTATAAATCTTAACACACCAGTCAACTAATGGAAATCACCTTGAATTGTTTATTATGTATAATCTAAACATTATGGTTATGGATGCATGTCAAAATTTGATGAAGCAAGATTTCATTAATGTTTGGTAAAGTTGTCTGAATCCTGATTTGGTTGGTTTTGGTGACTGGGTGTTCGGAGTTTAGCCAATTACTTGAATTTCTATATGGGTAGTTAGAGGGGTATTCACATGCAACATGTATTTTTTTTATTTTTTTTTGGCGAGGACCTGATTCTTATTCTTTTGCTTACAAAAAAATTTTTTTCAGAAAAATTTTTTTTTTGAGGGGACGGAGATGTAATGTGTTATGTTGATAATTTGAGTTTTCCTTAAATAATTAAATATTAAAAAAAAAAAAAAAAAAAAAAAAAAAAAGTAATGCTAATTTTTAAGATGTTTTATATAGATAATAGTTGGTTTTTTTTACTTTAGAATAACTTCTTTTTTGTCAGTCAATAGTTCAAATTACTCCATATTATACTTAATGGTTTATTGTAATGTCAAATAATATTTTGAGGAAGTTTTTTTTATGTTGGCTTGGCGCCCGCCAATGTAAAGACTTTTTCCTCAGTAATTATGAATATTTTATGTGTAAAATATAAGCTTATAATGTTTAAAAATGTAGAAAAAAAAATATTTAAAGTTACAACTAAATCGCAATTTAATATTGAAAATATGTGTTCAAATGACAAAATAATATTATTTTAGAAGTTTTTAGAGTTATTCTATTTGTAAATAATTAAGCTTAATTTATTATTTCATTTTTAATCGCACGTGGTTCCGAATCGGCGATGTTTTGAGTATTCATCCGCGTACGATCGGACCACGTTTTACATGCAACTAAGACTCCTTTTAAAAATCGGAAAATACTGTGTAAAAATAGATATTATGTGTTATTTAAATGATGATTAATTCATTTCAAAAAGACCTAAAAATAAATAATAGCGCATATCTCTGTGTTTTTCGGCGCGGAACGGAACTTTGTACCGTTGCGCTGGACGAAAGAGGTAAAGAAGCAAGAGGATAAAAGGAGAGATCTTCGCTAAAAACGGGGCTTTTTTCTCTTCGGAAGATCGGAGTTCGGAGGTGGCAGGCTCGGCTGCAAGGTGGAAGGAGCGACCGTGAGTCGGCTGGAAGGTTTAGAAGAGCGAGAGAGATCGCGGAGTCCGGAGCTAGGAAAACCAATTGGCTGCAATGATGCTGAAATTGAGTATCAAGATTGTGGAGAGTCTTCAGAGAGAAGACTAAATGACACCGACGAATTGCCTGGAGATGTTGTTTAAATTATGAAAATACTGTAAACATTAATAGAGGTACCTCTTATTTATTTTATCCGAAGAAATTATAAATCATTTTCAATCATGAACAAATTTGCAATTTATCTTTGTTAGTTTTAAACTAAAAGATTAGATAAATAATGATACTTGTTAATATTGTATGTGTAATTTTTTTAAAGATGAACTAGATTTTAATATTAATTGCTTATATCCTATTCCTTAAATAAACATTAATTTAAATCAGTAAAAATATCTCTGTATTAATTTTTCCTTCCCACAGCAGCATTTTTCCTTTTTAGGTGGGTTTTTTTTATGTAATGAATAATCTATACGATCAGTTTTTTTTTATTTTCTCTTGGTAGAATTTATCTACCACGTGTTTGTGTCTACCTAGAAATGTTTTAGGTACGATACAACATTCCCGGGTTGCAGAATATAGATGAAAACCATTTTCAGTTGAAAACTAATAATTTTTTTACATGCAATATATTTTTTAGATTACCTACTAACAATAAAAAAGCATTTTTCATATGAAAAAAATGAGTTATACAATTAAATAAAGTTTTTAAATTTATCAAAAGCGATATTTTCGTATTAACCACATGCTAAGAGTTATTAGACCAAGATTTTGCTGCTTACGGCATCCTTTTATATTCTGATAATTTCAGAGATTTAAGCGCGTAATTCAATTACATGTCTGTTAATTTTGTGTTTTATTTATATTATTTTATATATTTATTTATTCACAGAGGAATTTTAAAATTTTTTTATGGAATATTAGCCGTAAGAAAATGATGAACTCTTTATTGTTGTTTTAAGAACAAATGTGTTAATCTTTTGTAATCGAGCTCCACTTGCTTTGCATGTGAACAGTCGCACTCGTAACTCGAGATTCTAATCTCAGTGCTGGAGAGTAAAAATTGACGTAATTTATGTTGCTAGACGCATTTGTGCAAAAATGTTTAGTTTTATCTAAGAAAACGATAGTTTTCTTTGAAATATGACGTCATTTTCACTTATTTAAGCATTTTGCCTAGTGTCTGAAACTTAGTATCAATACACATGTATAAAGAAAAAAAATCTGAAAACTTTATGAGGAAGAATGCATGTTTTCAAAAGCAGTACGTAATTTTTTGTTCAAAAAAATTATGTTTCAAATGAGATTTTGCACCACTAAACCCTATATCACAATTTTTATCAACACTTTTCAACTTTTATCAGAAAATGGCATGAATAAAGATAAATAAACATCATTTTTTCTCTCTTCTCTGCAATAATGAAAGCTACCTAATTACCACCATTTTGAAGAAATTTCATAAAATATTAAAAATAGTGATGGTTAAAAACAAACAAACAACAACAAAAAAAAAAAAAACAGCCAGTGCGGGCACACCTACAAATAAACAAATTACAGTTAAAAAAGTTAGTAGTAAAAATGGTTCAGCAGAAAGTTCAGGGCAGATGACTAAAAAACAGCCTTGTGTTTTAAATATATAGATTATATAAAATTATAAAAAATTAAATAAGAAAATTATGTTATTTGGATAAAAATATATTAGAATGTCTTAAAGAATAGCAATAAGAATTTTTAGTCAAAAATTTTGGACAAAATCTTTGGGTACCTGATATTATTCTAAACCTCGAATTATTGCCAAGATCTTCTTTGTTTACATGCCTAACTCTGCGAAGCGAATTCATCCAGGCAAAAATCATTATATTCCACGAAATTTCACGTTATCACAATTTAAATCCAAGGTTGGGAGAGCTTAATTATAGACTTCACGATTCAAGATATTTTTATTGGGAGAGCATAGTTGTAGAATTTACGATTCGTTTTAAATCATATTTGGGAGAGCTAAGTTCAAGAATTCATGATCTGTTTTTAAATAATATTAATGTAAACAAACATATTTCACAACTGAAAATGGCGCTGGTGTTGCTCAGTATAAAATAGCACAAGATGATTAAAAACTTTGTTAATTCTATATTTACACTTTTAATATGTACAATATTTACAACGGAAACATTTGAATAATATTTGTTATTCCTCACTAGGAATTCCAGATAATTTCTTTTATATGTTCAAGAATATTTATTTCTCCCTTTTCGGAAGATCAAGAAATGCACAGCCAGCATGCTGCTTTCGAGATTCACATTCAAACTGAACTAAAAACAAGAGAAATGCTTTTAAAACAATTAATACTTCAGCAACTATTTCTTCTAAAAGAAGCCAAGCATGATTTCATATTTGGAAATAAATTTCCCCTTTTTTACTTTCTTCTATCTTCAATAGAAGAAAGTATTGTAATCGAAATTTTTTTCGACTTCCGGTTTTCGACGGATTTGCATGTTTTAGGGGTCAGAGATTCCAAAAAACATGTTTATAGAAAATGTCTGTCTGTCTGTGTGTCCGTCTGTCCGTCCGTCCGTCCGTCTGTCCGTCTGTCTGTCGCCATTGTACCATCAAAAAGTGTATGAAGTTATGTATAGAATTAAACCAAAATTTTATTATACGTTTTTGGCTATGGCAAGCAGGTCCTCCCGGAATTTGGAAAAAATTCGCCGGTAGGGGGCGCTGATATAACAATTTTTGTGCGATTTTGAATATTGTACCATCCAAATGTGTATGGAGTTATGCATAGAATTGAACCAAATTTTTAGTTTAAGTTTTTGAATATGACAAGCAGGTCCTCTCTGAATTTGGAAAAAATTCGCCGGTAGGGGGCGCTGTAAATGCGTTTTTTGTGCGATTTTGAATATTGTACCATCGAAAAGTGTATGAAGTTATTCATAGAATTGAACCAAATTTTTATTTTAAGTTTTTGGCTATGGCAAGCAGGTCCTTCCTGAATTTGGAAAAAATTCGCCGGTAGGGGGCGCTGTAATAGCGATTTTTGTGCGATTTTGAATATTGTACCGTCCAAAAGTGTATGAAGTTATGCATAGAATTGAACCAAATTTTTATTTTAAGTTTTTGGCTATGGCAAGCAGGTCCTCCCTGAATTTGGAAAAAATTCGCCGGTAGGGGGCGCTGTAATAGCGATTTTTGTGCGATTTTGAATATTGTACCGTCCAAAAGTGTATGAAGTTATGCATAGAATTCCCCAAATTTTTATTTTAAGTTTTTGGCTATGGCAAGCAGGTCCTCCCTGAATTTGGAAAAAATTCGCCGGTAGGGGGTGCTGTAATAGCGATTTTTGTGCGATTTTGAATATTGTACCGTCCAAAAGTGTATGAAGTTATGCATAGAATTAAACCAAATTTTTATTTTAAGTTTTTGGATATAGCAAGCAGGTCCTCAATGAATTTTCAAAAAATTCGCCGTTAGGGGGCGCTGTAATAGCGATTTTTGTGCGATTTTGAATATTGCACCATCGAAAAGTGTATGAAGTTATGCATAGAATTGAACCAAAAAAAAAAATTAAGTTCTTGGCTATGGCAAGGTTGTCCTCCCTTAATTTGTAAAAAAATCGCTCGTAGAGGGCGCTGCAATAGCGATTTTTGTACAATTTTTGTGCCATTTTTACTTTCTTCTATCTTCAATAGAAGAAAGTATTGTAATCGAAATTTTTTTCGACTTCCGGTTTTCGACGGATTTACACGTTTTAGGGGTCAGATATCCCAAAAAACATGTTTATAGAAAATGTCCGTCCGTCCGTCTGTCCGTCCGTCCGTCCGTCCGTCTGTCCGTCTGTCCGTCTGTCTGTCGCCATTGTACCATCAAAAAGTGTATGAAGTTATGCATAGAATTGAACCAAATTTTTAGTTTAAGTTTTTGGCTATGGCAAGCAGATCCTCCCTGAATTTGGAAAAAAGTCGCCGGTAGGGGGCGCTATAATATCAATTTTTGTGCGATTTTGAATATTGTACCATCCAAAAGTGTATGAAGTTATGCATCGAATTGAACCAAATTTTTATATTAAGTTTTCGGATATGGCAAGTAGGTCCTCCCTGCATTTGGGTAAAATTCGCCGGTAGGGGGCGCTGTAACAGCGATTTTTGTGCGATTTTGAATATTGTACCATCCAAAAGTGTATGAAGTTATGCATAGAATTGAACCAAATTTTTATATTAAGTTTTCGGATATGGGATGTAGGTCCTCCCTGAATTTGGAAAAAATTCGCTGGTAGGGGGCGCTGTAACAGCGATTTTTGTGCGATTTTGAATATTGTACCATCCAAAAGTGTATGAAGTTATGCATCGAATTGAACCAAATTTTTATTTTAAGTTTTCGGATATGGCAAGTAGGTCCTTCTTGCATTTGGAAAAAATTCGCCGGTAGGGGGCGCTGTAACCGCAATTTTTGTGCGATTTTGAATATTGTACCACCCAAAATTGCATGAAGTTATGCATAGAATTTAACCAAATTTTTATTTTAAGTTTTCGGATATGGCAAGCAGGTCCTCCCTGAATTTGGAAAAAATTCGCCGGTAGGGGGCGTTGTAATAGTGATTTTTGTGCGATTTTGAATATTGTACCATCCAAAAGTGTATGAAGTTACGTATAGAATTGAACCAAATTTTTACTTTAAGTTCTTGGCTATGGCAAGCAGGTCTTTCCTTAATTTGGAAAAAAATCGCCGGTAGTGGGCGCTGTAATAGCGTTTTTTGTGTTATTTTGAATATTGTACCATCGAAAAGTGTATGAAGTTATGCATAGAATTGAGCCAATTTTTTTGTGTTTGTTCTTGGTCATGGCACGAAGGTCCTCCCTGAATTTGGAAAAATTCCGCCTGAAGGGGGCGCTATAATTGCGATGTCTGTACCATTTTCATTATTGTACAATCGAAAAGTGTATGAAGTTATGCATACAATTGAACCTAATTTTTGTGCATGTTTTTGGCTTTGGACAACAGGTTCTCCTTGAATTTGGAAATATTGCACAGTAAAGGGGTTCTGTGATAGCAATTTTTGTATACTTTTCTTGATTTTTTGTAGTTCTGTTGTCCATCGGCGGCTCGTGCAAAGGCGGGAACTCGCTTCCTGCTAAGCCGGCTATTTGCAAACATCTGATAACAACAGAATAAGCAAAAACTATTAATTTTAGCAAATATCATGATATAGATTAACTCGTTTTTAGTTCGTTTTATTGACTGAAGCAGAAATTTAGGATGAAAATCAAAGTTGGTACAGTATTGAACTAATAATATTGAAATATTATCATGTGTAACTAGTTTTTGAAATATTAAGATGTGTAAGATAGAAGAAAGTTTTGGGATTGGCACATCCAACTAGTTTAAATTAAACATCATTTCTTCTAATAGAAGACCACGATAAAAAACCTATACGCAGCTTATTACCTGCTACGTTCAAGATTCACATTCACAAAACCAACTAAACTAAAAAAGGAACAAGAAAGAAAAAATGTTTTTTAATATTGATTCTCTAGTCAGACCACGTGACCTGGGATCACTGGCGCCTAATCAGTCTGGCTGAGAAAAGAAGAGGTTTGCGAAATTTCACAAACTCCCCCCCGATGAACAAGGGTTCATCAAAATGGGGATTCAAAATAATTAAAGTAGAAATAAAATTATTCTAAAAAATTATCAGTTACACTATACATAAATACAATACAAATCAAAATATATACTTACATACTGGACTTCAATAAAATAATAAACAATTTAAAAAATTTGTCAACAGGTTTCTGCTACTAAAAATAGAAAGAACAATTTAAATCTATACAACCTTTTCTGGAATATTCAATACAAAAAAAAAAAATAAACTAAAAATTAGAAATATTATCAAACAAGAAACTTTTTCTTTTTTTAAGTGAAAATAATAATTTTTTTTTTTTAAGTCAATAAACAAAAGAGTTCAATTTTTTTTTTTTTAAAGTCAAATGTCAAATGAGAGTTTTTGAGTCTCTAATAATATCAGAGTTTTTTTTTTTTTTCAGTTCTATTAATAAAAAAGTTCAGAGTTTTTTCACTTCTAAATTATACACAAGAATCAATAGGTCTTTTAATGATGGAATTATTTGCCTTCAGTTCATAAGACCTCATTTTTTTTTTTTTTTAAATCTCTGTTCACAAATACCTAACTTCCAGAAAGTTCTTGATACATGTTCATATGCATAAAAATCACATTATATATTTCAAAGTCAGAAGTTTTATTCTGGTCCGTGTAGTGAGCAGATACTCATTTTTCAAGCGCTTCCAAAAATGATTCAGAAGAGTCTCGCGCAAACGGAAGCGTTTCACTAAGGATTCTTTGGTTGCAGGTAAACACAAGATATGCTTTAGAGTTGCTGTAACTAGTTGACCAGGGCGAACGCTAAATTTCTTGGAGATTGCACGTTTGTTCAGGACTGATTTTATACACTGCCTAGATCTTAAAATCGAAAGCTTTTCACGAGCTTGTACTAATGTACTGGACACTCCTGAATGAAAAACTTTTTCATGTGCATCTTTCACGATTAATTCAGTCAATTTATGTTTTGCAGGAATCACAACGGGATGTTTTTCATAAAATGAGGAGTCAGACTTTTGTAACAGTCTTCGTACGAATAGCAAACCTTCATCTGACAACATAAGAATCAACTGTAGAAGATTCAATTCTTTAGGGATACTCTTGCTACATTTCAAGTATTTTACAACTTCAGGGAAACTTTCTTCCTGCATTAGCTTAAACCAAAAATTTTCAACATGTAAAATTTTCTCAGCTGATAATTCTGAAAAATCTCTTTTCTCTATCTTTAATTTTATATTAGAAATAAATCTAAATAGCCAAGCAGTTACTCGATACAATTTCTTTAGGGAGCTATACTTTTCAAGAATAAAAATGGGAATTTCATCAGATTTATTTGTTTGAACAACACAAGAGATGGTGGCTGCTTTTTTATACTTCTCTTCAGAAACATCAGGTAATGGAGATGCAGAAATTTTAACACTAGGCCACTGATTTTCAGGCAAGGAAAGAAATTCAGGAACATACACATTAGGGTTAGCATCAGGAAAAACATGCAATTGGAGATGCTCCTTTTCCATGATCAGGTTGCTAAAATACTGCCAGGGAATTTTCAAGTGAGCGAGATCAGGGATTTCTGAAAGCCAATTTTGCCAATCATTTTCTAGTTCACCAGAAACAAAAGGGGCAATAAATCCGGCTGAATCAAGGAACATAGTTGCAATTTTCAAAACATTGCGTTTAGTAGAAGAATCATTATTTAATTTTTCTAACAAGGGTCGTAATTCTAGTCCTAATGTATCTTCTGTATTGTTCCAGATCAAACCTAAAATTTTCAAGGAAGTATTTGGGGGTTCGAAACTCGAAACAGGAATGTTTTCATCATCTAAAACATTAGAATTCAAGTTAGGGACATGATACAAACATTTGTTTAATGATAAAGAATCACCATATTTGGAAGAAGCATCATAGACTATGCGCATTTTTGTTGTAGTTTTGTCGTCACGGATAACAGGTCTGTGGGGCATGTAATAGGAATTATTAAAATGTTTCTCGATGCACAATTCTATCACACTCTCATTAAACTGCTCTAGCAAAATGGAGTTATATTCCTTAATTAAAGAATCGTTTTTCAAGAATTTATTTTCTACACTAGAAAACCGCTTCTTTGCTACTTCAAGATTATTTCTAAGCAATTCACGAGAATTTTTCCACAATAATTTTGCTTTATAACGCCCATTTACGAATTTTAAATTTTCTTTAAATTCTTTTATTACCTCATGATCGGTAATGTTCTTTTCATTGCTTTCAGCAATGTCAATTGCTTCTAGATCCCAAAATGTGTTCAGCTGAGTATTTATATTTTCAACTGAAACACGTAAACAAGCTACTTCTTTTTTATTTGACTCTATCTGCCCTTGCACCGTATGGCCGAAAATAGTTTCTGCAACGTATAATTCTTTTGTCAATTTTCCCTCGATTCCCTTTAATATTTTCCACAAAAAGTCAGACCCTAGCAAAATATTTATTTCCTGTTCAAGACCTGTATCAGCAGGCTTAAAGCCTCTTGTTCTCATTATCTCTAGAAGTTCTGGTTCTAGAGTTTCCACAGAAGCTCCAGTTATATTATCAACCACTAGTGCTTCGATATTTATCAAGTTAATAGGTTGCACAACACTGGATAATTCTAGAGGAACAACTTCATAACAAGATTCATAAGGGCGTCTCCACCCAAAAGGATAAACTAATAAATTTTCTCTTCGCAATGGCTTCAATTTTAATTTTTGTACTAGCGATCTCTTCACGAAGCATTTTTCTGAACCACTATCACATAAAACGCGAGCCAACAAGCATTCCTTACCAGCAGACACAGAAACTGTACAAGTCTGCAATAATGTAGATTTATTTTGTTTATATTTTTGTTCTGACATCATAGATACAATTGCACCTTTTATTTCTTTTTCAAGATTTTCTTTTGCTGTTTCTTTAAAACAAAACAAAGGACCATGGGTAGTGTTACCATATTTGGAACAAGGGTTAATTTTTGTTCTACAGTTTACAGATAAATGTGACTTATTTGTGCATTTGTAACAGCGGCCTTCTTTCTTTAATTTATATCGTTTTTGTTCATCAGTGAATTTCGAACAATTTAGTCCTACATGATCAGAAGACTTGCAAAATATGCAAAACTGTTTTGTAGATGTATTTAAAGCAGCAGCTGAAGGTATATTTTTCTTTTGAGGAAATTTTTGATATTTACTTGAAGAATTTTCATATTTAGTTTTAGAATTTTCATAAGCTTTGCTTTGGGAATTGTTTACTAAATTAGTAGCTTCACGACATCTTAATTCCGTTTTAATAAAATTTATTAAATCGGTGACTTTACAGTCCTTATCGGGATCATGTTTTCGATGGAAATCTAGTATCAAATTTTCGGGTAACAATCTTAATAATATTGGTAGTAATAAATGGCCGTAGGAGCCTGATGTCACTCCTAACGTATCAAGATTTCTCATACAAGTTTCGATATTATCATACAACTTTCTTAAAGAAATAACAATGTTAGTGGATTTCACTGGTTCAAGATTTAGAATTTTATTCATGTAACAGTTTATGATATTTTCCCGCTTACCATACCTCTCTTCTAACAATTTTAAACAAGTAGAATGATTTTGATCTGTCAGTTCAAAACCAGATACAATATTATATGCAGGACCAGACAACAAAGATTTGAGATATTGGAATTTTTCAATTTTTGATAACGATTCGTTTGAATCTATCGCACTAGTAAATAAATTAAAAAATTCTAAGAACTGGCTTGCATCACCAGAAAATTTTTCTATGTTAAGTTTAGGAAGCTTCACTGCCGAAACTGGTTTACTTCCGATTTTTGAACCGTTACTTGATTCTAGTACAACTTTTGGTTCAGTTTCGATTTTACATTTTTTAAGCCTCATCTTAATTTTAAATTTCAAACTGGATATTTTTTCAGAATATTCTTCTACCGATTTTAGTTCTTTTTCATATTCAGTTTTTTCCTGAATTAGCTCATCTATTTCGGAATCTAATTCCTTTAGTTGAGCTTCCTTTTCATTTACGAGCTCTAATGATTCCATTAAAGAATCGCAATCAGTTTTATCAATATCAACAGATAATAATGTATCACATTTTGTGATTAATTTTGTAACTGCTGTGCGAACGGTAGCTCTTTTACTTTTAAGCTTATCAGGCTTATCCATGTTTAAGATTAAATTCAATTTTCAAAATAAATTATCATGAAAAATGTATATTATCAAGAAATCAACAGTCATGCAGAATAATAAAGGTATTTCTTACCTTTTTTCCGGGTCTTGAGGCACCAAAAACTTGAAGAATAATCTTCATATATTCCACGAAATTTCACGTTATCACAATTTAAATCGAAGGTTGGGAGAGCTTAATTATAGACTTCACGATTCAAGATATTTTTATTGGGAGAGCATAGTTGTAGAATTTACAATTCGTTTTAAATCATATTTGGGAGAGCTAAGTTCAAGAATTCACGATCTGTTTTTAAATGATATTAATGTAAACAAACATATTTCACAACTGAAAATGGCGCTGGTGTTGCTCAGTATAAAATAGCACAAGATGATTAAAAACTTTGTTAATTCTATATTTACACTTTTAATATGTACAATATTTACAACGGAAACATTTGAATAATATTTGTTATTCCTCACTAGGAATTCCAGATAATTTCTTTTATATGTTCAAGAATATTTATTTCTCCCTTTTCGGAAGATCAAGAAATACACAGCCAGCATGCTGCTTTCGAGATTCACATTCAAACCGAACTAAAAACAAGAGAAATGTTTTTAAAACAATTAATACTTCAGCAACTATTTCTTCTAAAAGAAGCCAAGCATGATTTCATATTTGGAAATAAATTTCCCCTTTTTTTAAATTAAACATCATTTCTTCTAATAGAAGACCACGATAAAAAACCTATACGCAGCTTATTACCTGCTACGTTCAAGATTCACATTCACAAAACCAACTAAACTAAAAAGGGAACAAGAAAGAAAAAATGTTTTTTAATATTAATTCTCTAGTCAGACCACGTGACCTGGGATCACTGGCGCCTAATCAGTCTGGCTGAGAAAAGAAGAAGTTTGCGAAATTTCACATCATCCGATCTGAGCATGCACACTGTATGTCACTGCTCTTCTATAAAGATACTCTAATTTTTTGTAAAACATTGTGTTTTATCAGTTTCCAAAGTAAAGCATTTTCACCTGTGAGTTATTTCAAAGCAGCTGGTGTGAAAATTCCAAACTTCTACAAAACATATTTCAGTATTAAGATTTAAAATACATGCTTTTTTTTAAATAAAATGACGTCATTTGCATCCGCTAAAGTATTTTACTTTTACTATCCTATCTTAAACAACATCTATAGAAAAGTATGCATATGGCGTCATTATCACAGAATAATACATGCACCCAGCAAAAAAGCAATGTCGTCATTCAAGAAGTATGACAAAACAAATCGGGTATTTAATGACTCATATATCTCCATTTTACTTTTTTTTAATAGCTCCATGTTTCATCAGAAATCATTCATTTATATATTTTCAAAATTCGGAAAATATTATTATACACAGATTAATAAAATTGTATTCTTTCGGCTTTCTGATATGAATTAAATGAATGCAGAGAAAAAAAAGGTGCACAAATATTCTTTAAAATACATTTTTGTAAGGCGAAAGTGTTGCAGGGTTCCTACACGACTGGAAAACAGGGAATTGTCAGGGAAAATGACAAGTGCTCAAAAAGTCATGGAAAAGTCAGGGAAAATGAAATAAAAATTCTAAAACCCTTTAAAAGTCGGGGATTTTTAATGCACTATCATGTGTCAACATTCTCCCGAGTTCACGATGTGTCCACAAAAAAGTTCAGATTTTTCCCTTAAAAGGAGGATTTTTTGCTTTATTCACATTTTTAACATAAAGATGTTTTAGATATACAAATTTGTCACCAAATAGTCGGTACTTAAGCAAAAGAAATGTTGAGCCATGTTAAGGTTGCTAGGATGAGATATTATGAATAATTATATAAGAAAAAGAATAAAAATTATGAAACAAGACAAGAAAGTTGTAGCTGAAGTTAAAATGTTAAAAGACAAAAAATTGAAACTTTTACCCAACAAACTGCTTCAGAAACAACACAAATAAATGACGTGATAGTAGAAGTCTAAAAAAAGTTAAATGTTTAATATGTGTAAATTCAGTTATGTAAATAAAAAGTTACTTTGAATCCATCTGAGCTGTATTTTAGTTTTGCTTGTTTATATATATATATATATATATACAGGGTGACAATTATTGAACTATATGAAATTAAATCGTCATAACTTTTGAACAGTTTGCATGATGAAGTTCAAACTTCGTGGTTGTCCGCAGGGCATGACAGGAATTAGCATGCGCACGCAACTTCGTCAATAAGCGAAGTTGGCGCATTTGGGGGATTGAGAATTTGCATTTAGTGTTCGAAAAGTCTCTCCACCCTCAACGGGTGACTCTGTGGTGTGCAATGTCCAGTCACGGAATAATCGGTCCGTTATTCATTGACGGCACGGTGACTACTGAACGATACTTGAAGGTTTTGGAAAATGGTTTCATCCCCATTACCCAAACTGACTCTGATTTAGACAAGATGTGGTTCATGAAAGACGGAGCTCAACCCCATCGGACAAAGAAAGTGTTTGATGTCCTAGAGGAGCACTTTGGGGACCACATTCTGTCTCTGGGGTACCCAGGGGCCGCTGGAATGGGACTCGCCTGACTGCCATATTCTCTAGATCTGAACACATGTGACTCATTTTTGTGGGTCTACATTAAAGACAATGCATAAAGAAATAACCCCAAAGTCATATCTGAGCTGAAAACTGTCATTCAGGAGGTCATCGACAGCACTGATGTTCCGACACTTCAGCAGGTCATGCAGAATTTTACTATTCGTCTGCGCCACATCATAGCCAATGATGGCAGCCGTATCGAACATGTCATAACCTAAATCCGAATATCTGTAGTGACATTTACATGTTGAATAAAGTTTGTGCACTCAGTAGTTTTTAAATAATTTACATTTTATTTCATATAGTTCAATAATTGTCACCCTGTATATATATATATATATATTGTAAATGCCAAATGATATAGATTTTTAGTTTCAATTTTATACGTTATTTTAATTTTCAGATGTAAGTTTAATCATTAAGACCTTGAATTGTAATTCGTATTTCTAAAAATGTCGTGAATTTTGGTCAGGGAATTGTAAGAAATATGGCCTGGAAAAGTCAGGGAATTTTGCTATTCAAATAGAGTATGAACCCTGGTGTTATATCGTTTTTAAAGCAGGGTTGCAATAAAATAAAAATCATTTAATTGATAAAAAAAAAATTATATAAAACCAAAATTCCCTGGTTTTTATATCAGACGATATTCTTGACATAGCACATATTTTAATTTAATTTTTTTTTTTAATGAAAAAATGGCAACTAAAAGATACAGTAATCTACTATTTTTCCCTTTACTTTTAATAGAAATGGTGTATTTCAATTGCTACAATTACAAAATTGTTACTAAAAACTATAAAAAAATTAATATCTCAAAAATAAATTGAGATACAGCTTTCAAACAAATTGCATTTAAAAGTACATTTTTTCTCCTATACGACGGTGTAAAAATTGAAAATGTACGATGTTTAGAAGTTTAAAAATTTGCTGTAGCGAAAATTGCAAAACCGAAATTTCATTTCAAATTTCAAAGTGTTGCCATTTGCAGAATGACGTATGCGTTATGCACAGATATGTTTGTCCTTTATAATATAGACTTCTCGAACACTAAATGCAAATTCTCAGTCCCCCAAATACGCCAACTTCGCTTATTGACGAAGTTGCGTTTAAATAAATAATACAAATTTCAATAACATTGAAAGATTCTGAATTCCGTACTGTTGGTGGCAGTTTTTGACAGCCACAAACTGTTTTGTTAGAGCTGTTGCAGAGGTATTGTTGCTGTTAATATGTTAAAGTTTATTTCTAAATTAAAAATTTATCAATGTTGGCTTGATAAAATCAAATGAAGGTTTTTTTGCTCAGCTCAATTAATTTTGTGCAGGGCCGCATGCGCTTGCCCAGTTTTTATGGAGGAAAATCCTTTTTTTTTTCCTTTTGGGAATCACATTATTTTTCATTACCAGAAACATTCTTTGCTTCCAAAATTAGTGCATCATTTACCTCAATCATTTTAATTTTAAATGCCTGAGCTTTAATTGAATACCTTATTATTAAAGCTCATTAGGCGCGTTCGTAATTATATAAATATGTAGCACCTATAGTTGTCGTTCGGTCTGTCTGTCTACCCGTCCGCATATAACAGAGCAAAAACTACCTAACAGTCAAAAGTGTTCTGTTACATTACGGCCAATGGGAAAAATTATTGCAAGTGCATTTTAATGATGTTACAGCCTTCCGAATGGTCTGAAATTTTAAATATATAATTGTTGCAAAATTTTGTCGAGTCATTTCAAATTTTATGAAAATCGGATGTATAGTTTAATTACAGGGACAGTCAAAAGTTTTCCGTTACATTACGGTCAGTGGGAAAAATTATTTCAATGCATTTTAATGATGTTACAGCCTTTCGAACAGAATGAAATTGATATGCACTTATGAAATGTACTAAGGTATACATTCAGTACAATATGCGGTGCAAAAAATATTTATAAAACTAGCTACAGTACGAACGCACCTCATTTTTCACATATGACGTGCAATTTCCCACTTGTTTTTATGATAACATGGAAATGACATAATTTTCAGAACATTTTTCCATGCATATGAAAATCTCGAAATAAATATTTGGGTGTTTGATTTATTGACCTGCAGAAATAAAGATTAGTAAAATATGATGTGTTGACATAATTACAGTAAAATATTTTATTTTCTTGGATGAAAATTATATTTTATTTTAAGAATGATGCCATTTTCATCATTGTAACTGTTCTACCATTCAGCGATTGGTCCATTATTTAAATGCAATCATTTTTAAAAGTTTGAGCTTTATAGATACTAATGCTCTTAAAAAAAAAAAAAAAAAAAAAAAAAAAAAAAGTCATTTTTACTGGTGGAAGTGTTCTTCTGATTGGTGGCTTGTGGTCAAGCAAATGCATTATACTTACAAATAATATAGTCTAAAATCCACTTCTCAGATTAATCAATTGAAGTAATTTTATAGATGTAAAATTTGTTTAATTTTAAGGACATCATAAAGATTATCTTAATAATTTATATATATTTATATATATACATAAATGAACAAAAAATAAAAATCTATAAAATGCATTTTTTTTCTTTTTTGCAACAATTTTTAAAATGGTATCTAACTTTTTATACGCTTCTGTAATACGCCTTATCAATTGATGACTTATTATTTTGTAAACATGTAATATTTGTTATGCAGCTAAGTTTATTATAGCAGTTTGCTCAAAATATGTTAATTTCATTTGTTTTAGGTTGAAAAACTGGAAGTTGTAAATAAAAAATGGGTTCGAGTAAAGTTTGTTCCAGGAAACCAAATTGATAATGTAAGTTTAATATATTTTTTTTGTGATTACTTTTCTTAAATTATAAATCCTAAACTAACGATGTTGTCAATATTGTGCATATTTATTATATTATCAGTATTGTATGTACAGCATATCAATAAGTACTAATTTTTTATGTACATACCTCAATCAAATAGCACATGAGCGCAGAGAAAGTTAGCTTTTTAGAGTTAAAACTTTATTATGTCAAGGTTTAAACTTTATGACATCTATATTATAAAAGTCCAAGTCATGTGACTATCATAAACATTTGTGGGCTGACCGCTTTTCTTTTCATATGCGAGGTGGCCTTTTTTACTCCAAATTAATTTTTGGGGGGGAAAAAACTGTGTAAAAGTTACAATTTTAGAAAGATCATTAAAAAAAAAATTATTTGAGAGATAAGTTGCATTCAAATATGTGTATATTCTGAGATAACACTTAAGTTGAAATTAGGCTGGTGGCTCAATATCTCATTTCATCAAAGTAAACAAACACAAGATATTCATTCATTGTGAGCAATAAAATATTAAACCATGAAGTAATCATTCGCAAACCAAGTTCTCCAGTGATAAAATTTGCAGCACTGACTGGTGTAAGAAAAATAATTCGTACCTACAAGTTCAATCAAAGTTTAGCATAACTCTGTTAGCTGAAGTGCTATACACTTCAACTTCCTTCACGATCTTTTCTTGGCAAAGTTAAATGTAAACAAATTCAATTCATGTCCAGTTCAAATTTCAAAATGAATTGTCAGTAATTTGATACTTATGTATTATCCATGCCTGGAAGATAGATCACCGAAAGTGATTGTTAATCAACAATCATATTTACTATTGACAGTGGCCAATAACGTTCTAAACAGTAATACAAAACAATAATTTAATATATGTTTATCAAACATGCAGTGTTAGATTAATGGCTTTTCGCTAAGATATTTAATGATTGTGGTTTTATTTTTGGCTGTATATTATATCTGCTGGAATGAATATGAAACATATTTTAATCACATACTGTATCTATACTATATTATACAATTGAGAATGTGAGTTTCAAAACTTGCCTTCACCAAAATAAAAAAAAATTGTGTTTACTCCATAAATCTATTCTACTGGTAAACCTGCACTGAAAAAACACTACAATCTGCGAAAAAAATTAGTTTTGGTCATGTACTTCTGGTATGGTAAAAAGTTGCTTTACATTGAAAACCAATGGACACAGATAGAGGTTTTTTGCGATTTCCCAAAATTTGATTTTCTGGATAAGGTGAATTTTGAAATTCACGTCCTCAAGTATATATACAGGGATGCCACTTTCCACGTTTCCATCTTTTGGCGGATTTCTACTTTTCTTGTTTCTTTAAAAATTGATCTCTGCAGAATTGTAAAAAAAAAAAAAGTCTGTTGATGTGCACCAGGAATGTCGTCAAACGGTTCATGAATAAAATTGCAAATTTTGGTCAATCACTCAAGTGAAAAATTGTGACTTTTGTGAGACTGTCATGGAAAAAAAACTTAAATTTTGTCAGTTGGTCATAAAAAAATTTAATTTTGTCAAACAATTGCAGAAATTAATCACTAATTTTGTCGAAAAATCAAATTTTGTCCGTTGCTTGAGAAAAAAAGTAGCGAGTTTCGTCATAAATGCAGAAATTAATCGCGAATTTTGTCAAATGATTATGGAAAAAATCACGAATTTCGTCAATTGTTTGTGAAAAAAATCAGAAATTTGTCAATCAGTCAGGAATTTTATCAAACAATTGCAAAAATTAATTGCAAGTTTCGTCAAAGAATTACAGAAATTAATTGCAAATTTCGTCAAATGATCATGGAATAAAATCACAAATTTTGTAAAGAGATTGTGTAGCAAAATTACAATTTTCAAAGTCGGCCAAGGAAAAAATCAGAAATTTGAATCAAGTTATGATTTTCTGTACATATAAAAATGTTAGTTAATAAAAATGTTAATTAATTATTTAATATTCACATTATATCTTCTGATTAGAATACATGAAAACCAAACTCTGCATTTGGCTGAAAAAATGTTAATGTAGTATAAAACTGTGCATGTGGACAGGTAGTTGTATTCTTCAACTGAACTATGTAAATACAATCTATTTATTACAGAAAATTTTTCGACCTGTTTGGAATTTTATCAAACAATTGCAGAAATTAATTGCAAATTTCGTCAAACAATTACAGAAATTAATCGCAAATTTTGTCAAATGATCGTGGAATAAAATCATGAATTTTGTAAAGAGATTGCGTAGCAAAATCGCAATTTTCACAGTCGTTCGAGAAAAAAATCATAAATTTTAAGTTATGATTTTCTGTACACATAAAAAGGATAGTTAACTATTTAATATTCACATTATTTCCTCTGATTAGAACAGTTGCATAGCCAGGATTTTGTTTCAGGGGGGTGGGGGTCCAGAATTTTTCCTTCATGTTATATATATAGTAAAACCTGTCAAGATAAAAACCTAAATATTGGTGAAAACTCCATTTTCGTGTTATCAGGTGCATTTGTATAGTATTCTTTTCCGTAGCACTATAGAACATTTCTGTTTAAGACAGAATTCCATTATAGGCAGGTTCCATATTTACAAGTTTTGTGTATTTATATAAATGTACTTATTTATGTCATATGAATAGAATAAAACTTGTCAAAATAGTAATTGTCTATAACAGAATCCTGTCTTTAACAGAAGCGTTGCATGGTCTTAATATGAATTGCGATACAATTAAATTAGCTGAAAACCTGCCTGAAAGGGGATTTTCATTGTTCTTTAGTGAAATATAGTGAAACCTGTGAAAGCGGAATCTTGCTATAACGGAATGCTGTCTCAAACGGAAGAGTTTCAGAATCCCTGCGAAACGAAAAATAGATCTTATTGAGATAGTGTATCTTAGAAGCATAATGAATTACACTTCTTTACATGGAAGCCTGTCTGAAATGGAGCTTTTTACCCGTCCCTTGCAATCTTGTCTTGACTGTGTAGTGCATGTATAATAGAAGTATTTCGAGTAACTTTAAGAATTTAGGTATATCCTTATTTAATTTCTTAATTTAAAAAAAAGTATGGATAAAAAAATCCCTGCCGGCTCGGGTCTACAGGCGGAGGTAGATTTCGAAGTTAAGTACTAAATTCACCAACAAAACTTAAATCAGAGATAAACCCAGTTCCTTCACTAAGAATGAGCATAACGTGAAAATTTTGCAATAGGAAAGCAATTGTTGTGGTGAGAATTTTATTGCTTTTTTTTTAATTGTTGACAACTGCTATAAGGAAAAATAGTTAATCAAAAGTTATGAAGGAATTTTTCAAAAGTCGCACCATGGTAATGACTGCAATAGGTAGTATTTCTCACGAAATCTACCTAAAAATATAAGGCCAATCTCTATAATTGCAACTAATAATACATTGAAGTTACATTAATATTTACCAGTGAAAAAGATTCACTATGATATAAAAAGCGCAGTGCATACTGAAGAGTTAAATTTAATTAACCCATTCACTGGCATCCATGAGTATGCTTGTGGCTTTAATTTATTAATTACTTTGTCACCACTATTTTAGAATTAAAAAAATTGCCTCGTTTATTGGCATAAGTTTCGCTGTATTAGTAAAGCGAAATTTGCCTTTCTGAATTTATGGTGGCAAATGACTTTCAACAAAAAATTTGAAAATTCTTACTTTATAGTTTTGGCAGTGAATGAGCTAAATCAAGTTTCATATTACATAATATTTGCCTACAATAAAGTTAGGATCAAGTGGTTAAGTTTAAAACAGCAATTTCCATGTTTAATTTCTTGCCATTGAATTAAGAACTTGTGCTGTAATAGATATTGGTTAATGATTTCACATAAGTGTCAATTGCATGAGCCGTTCATGCGATCCACCACGCTGCCCATGGGAGTTTTTGAGATAACCCAGATAGCATGAATATTAGCAGCAAGTTTGATTTTTTCTGATATTATCTTTCCGTGACAAATTTGAATTGAGAATTTCGTAGCAAATCTCCCTCAAGGTATACCATCATCCACTTGCATGTGTAGTTTGTTGTGAAACTGATGGCAAGACTGTCTTTAATTCACGAAAGTGACGAAAGCAAAAAATCCCTCTGTTGAGAGAATAGACAATCAGTACATACGCAGAAATTGCAGAAATTTTATTTGATAGGCACTGCTTTTTCTAAACACTATACTTATTAAATACTAAGAAATGCTTGAAGTGAAAAGTACAAATATTACCTAAACTTGTTTATGGTGATAAAACCCATCCATGCACCTTCTGACGGCGCTTTCGCATCAATAGACCTGATCAGGTCTATAGACCCCTTAAAAGGGGTTAAACTTATAGTGTGACATGGAAAGATTTGTAGTAAGTTTGCATTATTTTTGATTACTTGCTTGCCGTTAGTTTGCAATAAATTTGATACAGCATGAATTTAACTTGCACAACAAGTTAGCTGCAAGTTCAAAGTGTGGTGACTTCAACGTTTGGGTTATCTTGCTGCAGTCTTGTTATAAACTTTCAGTCTTGTAATGCTGAGCTTGCTGCAACTTTACAGGTTTTCAAAGCAAGACTGTTGTAAATTTTCTGCAAACTAAAAATGCTATGTGGGAAGGTTTTAACTTTAAGAAAAAGATCTTGCATTTTCAGCTACAGAAACTAGTAATAGTCCAAGAGCCAGCAGCACAAAAACTTATTGTTATCAAGCACAAGAAAAAAACCTTTATTTTATGGAAGAGTAGAAGTAGGGTAATCTAATGATCCATGTCTGCTGGAAGTGAAGTGGTGCATAAGCCAAAAATTTATACCACCTGTGGTTCACTCGTAGGTTTGTCATTGTGTTTTCCTGTTCCCAGTCCTCCATGTTTGTTCATACCTTTGTTTGTAGGACAAACACAATGATAAAGCTATGAGTCAACCACTAGTGGTATTAATTTTTGGCTTATGCACCACTTCACTTCCGGCAGACATGGATCATTAGATTACCCTACTTCTACTCTTCCGTAAAATAAAGGTTTTTTTCTTGTGCTTAATAACATAGGTTTTTGTGCTGCCGGCTCTTGGACTATAATATAAGAAGCACATACATCAAATATAGTTCATGCTGGAAAAAG
This sequence comes from Maratus speciosus, assembly GCA_963932465.1. NCBI lineage: Eukaryota > Metazoa > Arthropoda > Arachnida > Araneae > Salticidae > Maratus > Maratus speciosus. Next base: position 502,921,178 of record OZ010793.1, on the reverse strand, counting down.
CAGTTTTGTTACAAATGTCTTATTCAGCCATAATTCTTTTGGGTTTCCATGTTTCATGTCTCGCCACTTTTGATACCATATTCGATATAATATTTGCTTTCGATATCTGGTCGTCTTTAAGGAAGTTAAATTTTTGTAATAAGTTTATTTGTGATGGATCAGCACTTTTTTGGAAGTATTAAAATGTGTAAAAAATGATTCATGGTGGTGTCTGTTTTTGTACTTCCCAGCTAATTTATTTTAGATGGTTCGAAACAGTTTTAGAACATTCTCCAAGTTCAGCAGTAAGCTTCGGACTTTGGTACATTGATTAGCTTCAACTTATGCTTTTGATTTCTCATTATTAAAGACAAAATGTCACCCAAGACCTATTCTATACACAGAACTCTTATTACCACCATGAAATTTCTTGAAGCAATGTTAAACTGAGCTTTCACAAATAGTAATTGGGTTCGAAGGTAATATTGAATCCAGACATTTTTTTTTCGGGTCAGATTTATACAGTTCTGGAAGGGACACATGAGTTCCGTGGAAGAGGGTAGCGCCCTTCTAGACCATTAATAAGAATAAAATACCGAATCTTCCTTTTGCACCCTTAAACAGCTTGACATGAGGATCAAGAACCTCATCTCTGTATATTTCAGCATTCACAGTTGCTTTGGTAAAACTGTGTCGGTCACTGCTGCCATTCAAAATTATGCCCGTCCATACCATGATTCCACGACCTTTGTATCGATGCCTTTCACGGATGTTTGCAGCCTTATTGCATGTGATTTTCTCCCTCCATATGGTAACACTTGTGTAGTAACTCTCTCAACAAAATCGGGATTCATCGGTAAAGAGAACTCGGCTCCAGTCCGTTGTACTCCAATGATGATGATCTCTGCACAACTTTAACCGGCTGCATTTCGCTACCGTAGTTAGTGGAACACAAATCATGAGTTTCCTTGCATGCAGCCTGTCACTCACAGTAAACCAGGATAGTCGAGTTCTTGGTGCTGCAGCAAACTCCCTGCAATCTGAACTGACAACAATTGCTTTGGCAAATTACAGTCCTGAGAGCCATCTTGGCATGTTTTCTACCTTGACGTGGTTGTCTGTGCACTTAATACCAGGTCTTTAAACCGTTTCCAGATTCTTGACATGATGCTTTTGGCTATTTTTAAGTCTTTACAGACCCCTAAGAGGGTCTGTCCTGCTTCCATTCTCCTTATCGCACGCAATTTCTCAAAATTGGTCAAATGTCTTCTGGGCGACATATTCCACCTACTAGAAGCAAAAGTTTTACCTGTACAATCCTTAAAATTAGACCAAATCACCCACGTGCGCTCCTTTTCACACGTGAACCGAAAGAACAGGCTGAGGCTGAAAAGTTTGCATATTTTTCTGTAGCGAATGTTAATCCCATTGGACTATGTTGATAACGTTGACATTGAGCTACATTTCTGGAAGTTCCCTTAATAGAATTAACATAAAGCACCTTTTTATGGTTGTTCCTTTAATTTTTCTCGCCAGTGTATTTTGAAAGTGGTAACAAATAACCAGTCCAAAAATAAAGTTACTTTTATTAATTGCAGGCGGCAAATGTAAAGTAATTGTTAATATTGTCCGTTATAAAGTGAACAAAGATAAAGGTCATGAAACTCAACCAATGTACCGTTATTGCGTTCGTATAAAATCGTTCTTTCCCATAAGTGTTGACAACAGAACCCCATCGAAGTCCAAGATAAAGAAGTTTTAGGTTTAATCTACAGTAAATTTGTGTAAACGGAATAGCAGGTATACTTGCATATAATAGTTATCCTTCCGTCTCGGGACCTTAAAATGTTTTTGTTTATGAGAGGATTCCGTGTTTTCAGAAAACCTGCCAAGAAGGATTCACGATTGGAACAAGTTTCATTTCAGATAGGTTTCAAATGTTAGCATGCACAAATATATAGTGTTGTTTTCGTCGAACCTTGTATTGTTTTCCTTTGAGATAGGTCATTTTCACAGATTTTCCTGTAATAGATTTATGCTCTTCAGAGGTGGTGTTATAGCAGCGGTTTCCAACCTAGGGTAGCGTACCTCTGGGGGCACGTGGCAGGTCTGCTGGGTGTATGTGAATATAATATCGGTAATGGCAGAAGTCACAAAAATGTTAGGAATATCAATGTATTTGCATCGATTTATTATATGGTTCAGTGGCATATTTATGAAGTGAGGGGCCTCTCTCACTGGAACTTTTTGGGGCCCTACGTCTTGAAAAATTGGGTACATTTATAATTGAAAAATAATAGATCTTCAATACTTAATTACAATAATTACTTGCAAATTAATTTAAATGCATTCAAATCGTTAAAGATTAATTATGCAAAATTTATTTCCTATTCAAATTACATCAGATTATTTTCTATCAACTTGGATACTGCGACGGAGAAATATGCTGAATTTATATATGACGACCCCAGAAGCCAAGGGATACAAGTGACAAAATTTAGATTTCGAATAAATTGAGCTCAAAGTTGAATATCAATAGTAATTAACTTAATTGAAATATGGAACTGTTTCTAGTTTCTTAGTGGTCTATGAACTCTTATTTCAAAATCTGTGAAAAAAAATGTAGTGTACAATGTTTTAAAAATTTATAACTAAGCAATATTTATAATCATTCGGTACTTGTACCCTTTGACTTCCAAGCGGTACACATGAAATAAAACAATGAATTTATAAAAATTTTAAGAATAATATTGATACAAATGAATGACAGAACAAAATTTTGTTTTAATATAAGTTTTAAAAATGAAAAATTATGAAATAAAAAAAAAGAATTGATGAAATATTTAAGAACAATGCTAATACAAATGAATGAAAGGGAAAATTTTTGTTCTAATATAAGTGTTAAAATTTTATTATATAAGTTTTGTAACATTGAAATTTTATAATTTTTTATCCGTTAAAATGCATTTATTTAACGTATAAGAAAGTAAATTTTAAAAAAATAATAATAATAACGCAAAACAGTTTAAAAATATGGAATAATATTCTTCTAGTGATGACATGGGAACAACACATCTACATTATCTCATCCTTATCAGTTTCATAAGCACGATTAGGCTCATCAGCCTGATCTTCAGAAGCATGCGGGGTTTCAGTCTGTCCTGGTGCCCCTTGGTGAGGAAGACCTCCGTAGAAAAAGTGGTACACTCGAGGTACAAATTGCAATATTTTAATGGGATTTTTAAACTTAAGGTACTTGAGTTTTGGAACTCTAGAGCATCTTCCTGCATGGCTGGACTTTACCTTTAGCTCTTGGATAAATTCTAATTCACTATCAGCTGTTTCTTTGTAGAATAATGTGAAGGGTTTTTTTCTCAAAATGTAGCCACCGCCTATTTCGAATGCTTTTCATTGACTTTTTAAAGATTGGTGCTAGTGACTCGATTAATAAAATATTCATCTCTTAGCACTTCTATAGTGAAATTTTTGCTGGAATCATTTACAAGTTGAACCCAGTGCCCTGGAGCATATTCTATGAGGCAAAAGTCTTGGTCACATTCATTGTAGGAGTGTCTTGAAATATTGATCTACTGTTTCTATGTGTGTATTTTTTAAGGATGTACGGTCAGAATTTCACAATAAAGTGGCTTATATTCTGTCCTCCACAATTGTCACTAACAGCTATAATATGCCTTACTTGAGAGGGAAGAGTCTTTATGAACTTCAAAAGACAGAATGCGATCTCTTGGCAACTACGAAAAGCCTGCCTTTTATTCCACATGGATATGTGGACAGTTCCGCTTTGAAGGTTATGAATGTTCAAGTTGTATGTCCAATGTTGACGTAGGTAATAAGCCTCAGAATTGGTTACATGTGGAGTTGGCATGATGTTTTGCAAGTCAAAGCATATTGCGACCTTTGGATCATCCTTTAAATTGTGGTATTCGTCTTTCGCTAATCTGGCAGCTTCTGCTTTGCAGAGATGAAGTTTCTCTTGAGTTTCTGCCTGTTGTTCCTCGTCTGCATTTCCATGGTCTATTTTCAATTGTAGCTTATCACATATAACACATGTATCAGCCCCTTGCCGGTGAAAACTGAAATTAAAATGGCTGTTAAAAATGTGTCTATAGAAACTTTCCTTGACGGGCTCTACGCGCTTTTCTTTAATTCAAAAGTGAACATAGAATTTGTACATCTCCTTTAAATTGAGTTCTGGATTCAGGTATTTACTGTTGGGGGGGTCATTCCATGTCAAATCATCCAGCAATTTTACGAAATGTCACCCACCGTCTCAGGTTTTGGTACATGAAAACTTACATGTATAAGATGCTACCACGTGAAATTTTAATTGAATCCAATTAAAATATTTCAAATTATAAGCATCTGAACATGCAACACTTCTCTTTTTCGATGGACATTTTTAAAGTGTTGATTTTCTGTATGGTTCTACAAAAAACTTCATACCTCTTCACCAAATAATTAAAATGGTTAAAATTTTTGGCAGAACTTTCTTTATATTATTTATTTCATAAAGTAATACCAATTTTTATTTTCTTTTTACAACAAATATATTTTTTTTAATTTTTGAACTTTTGAATACCCATATAAAATTGACATTTCATATATGAATTTCACAAAAATATTTTTAGATGGGCCACCCATTTTATTTTGCTAAATATTTTTTTATGAGCTCTTTATTAGTCAATCTTTTCTCAATAAAAAAATTAAAGAGGTGTTTTTTTGAAAAACTTGAGAAAAAAAAAATTTTTAAAGATTTTTTGAATATCCATATAAAATTGACATTTCATGTATGAATTTAAAAAAATATATATATTTTTAGATGTACCACCCATTTTTTTACTTTCTTCTATCTTGACAAGAAGAAAGTATTGGTTTCATGAAAATTTTCGAATTCCAGTTTTCGACGGATTTATACGTTTTAGGGGTCAGAGATTCCAAAAAACATGTTTTTACAAAATGTCTGTCTGTGAGTCTGTCTGTCTGTCTGTCCGTCCGTCCGTCTGTCTGTCTGTATGCGACACAAATTTTGTGGGCGCTCTATCTCAAGAACTAATGCACGGAATTTAATAAAAAATTATATTCAGGTAGTCCCTGATATAGATTGGTGCTGATTAGTTTTTGGTGTAAATCACCCTGCAGGTGGCGCTGCTATGTAGCATTTTTTAGGATTTCCGCAAAAGCTCTATCTCAAGAACTAATGCACGGATTTTTATAAAACTTCAGATTCTGTTAATCCTTGATATGAATTGGTGCTGGTAACGTTTTGGTGCAAATCGCCCCACAGATGGCGCTGCTATGCTGCATTTTGAAGCATTTACACGATTTTCGTAATAGCTCAATCTCAAGAAATAATGCACAGATTTTCATCAAACTTCAGATTCAGTTAGTGCTTGACATGAATTGACGTTTTGCCTCTTGTGGTGTAAATCGCTCAACAGGTGGCGCTGCTATGCTGCATTTTTTGAGATTTCCGCAATAGCTCTATCTCAAGAACTAATACTTAGGTTTTCAACAAACTTCAGATTCAGGTATACCTGGATATGAATTAGTGCTGTTTATGTTTTGGTGTAAATCGCTCAACAGGTGGCGCTGCTATGCAGCATTTTTCACGATTTCCACAATAGCTCAATGTCCTGAACTAATGCACGGATTTTCATCAAACTTTAGATTCAGTTAGTCCTTGACATGAAATGATGTTTTGTACCTTTTCGTTTAAATCGCTCAACAGGTGGCGCTGCTGTGCTGCATTTTTTGTGATTTCCACAATAGCTCTAGCTCCAGAACTAATGCACCGATTTTCATTAAACTTCAGATTCCGGTATACCTTAATATGAATTAGTGCTGTTTATGTTTTGGTGCAAATCGCCCAACAGGTGGCGCTGCTATGCTGAATTTTTCAGAATTTCCCCTACAGCTCTATCTCAATAACTAATGCTCGAATTTTCATCAAACTTCGAATCCAGGTATACTTTGATACGAATTGGTTCTAAATTGATGTAATTTCTTATACTATTTAAATGATTTAATTGACGTGATTTATATAGAAGAAAGTTTTGTGATGGCCACAACATACTAGTTTATTAAATATTTTTTTATGGTCTTTTAATTAGTCAACCTTTTCTCAAAAGAAAAAAAGTTAGGTGTTTTTTGTAACACTTGAGAAAAAAAAATTTCTTAGATTTTTTTTTTATATGCATGTATTTTGAAGACACATAAACATAAAGAAATAATCTAACATAAAGATGATCTGGAGACCGATAAACTTTATTAATATTCAATCAGCTCGTAAATTCCATTATTGATAACATAGTGGACGCTCCTCCCCCTACATTCCAAAGATTCATGAGATACATATTTAGACAGATTCTTCAATATCCTGTCAAAATAAACATAAGTGCCATATTTTTCTAACTAATCCTAGATTTAAATATTTATTTATTTATTTTTTTTTTTTGGGGGGGGGGGGGGGAGGGGGGCATCTTGACAGTTTTTGTCAAAATAGTTTCAATTATTAATATATGATATTATAAGAGGATTGACTTTTAAAACTAGCATCAAGTCTTTTAACTTCATAAACAGAAATAAAATTATAAATAAATTAAATAGAATTAGTAGCAATTCAAGGTAAAAATAATGAAATTATTAAAAAAGCAAAAGAATGAAGATTTATTTTGATAAATTTTGTGTATAATTTAACAATATGTTACATAAAATTCTATGTTATATATCCTGTAATAAAATCATAAAAATTATATACTTTTTTCTTTGTTACTGATATAATATATACATACAAAATTTACTTACATATATGAGACAAAAGCTTTTCAAGTTTTAACCAATTTCAAATATAAGATTTATTTCTGTGCCAGATTTGCACTTTTTTATAATTGAATGGTTAAAGGTGTTTAAGATAAATTTAAATGGAAATAGGAAACAGAAATTCAACATATTGTTTCACTAGATATTGCTTTTTATAAATGCTCCACTTACGATTGATTGTTTCAGTAGATTCTTTTGAAAGAGCATATGGCCGTTCTGTTGCAGCAGTCAATTCAATGCAACATAATATATGCTTGAAGGGCACGTTGCAATAATCATTATTTGGCCAGCAAAATGAAGTGGAAGGTCCGTTGGGATGCATAAACTTTATATTTGCATCATTTTCATCATAATCTATGCTCTGAATAATCTCAATAGTGATTATTTATGTTTTTATTACTTTAATTTTATTTCCTTTTGAAGACTATTATAGGTGAAACAAAATTTAAACTATAAATTTATACTTTCCACATTTTTTTAAAGAAGATGTAAAGCTTAGATTGTTTGAATGAATATAACTTTATAAATCAGTTTATAATTACTGGCTGTTTTTCAGTTAGTTTAATGAAAATTTTATTTGAATACATAGCAGAAATTAATTTTCTATAACAGAAATAATCTGAATTTTATACTTTAATTTATTTAAATAACATTAAAAAAGTTTTTAGAAACGAAATTATAGTTTAATTATAATATTTGTTTATTATTATTACATGTATTTTTGAAGAATTTTGAACTTTAACAATACTTTAGATATATTCTGTAAAATTAACAAAAAAAATTTTTTTTCTCAAGAATTTCAAAAAACACCTTTCTAATTTTTTTTTATTATTAAATGGTTTCCTTTTAAACTATGTATATAAAAAAATCAGCCAAATCAAATGGGTAGCACATGTAAAAAAAAATGAATTATACATATTATCATATTTTTCTTAACTCCTTAGATAAAATATTTTTAAAAAACAATATTCGAGTTCTAAAAAAATTTATAAACCATTCTTTTAATAAAATACATTATTTAGAATCTCTAAAATATATATATATCTAATTTTATTAATAATATTTAGAAAAATAAGCATTTTTATCCAACATTGCATGTTTGACGGAAGATCATTTTCAGCAAAAAATTGAGTGAAAGGGGTATTTTTAAATGCTTGTAACTCATGAAAAACTTATTATTTTAAACTGAAATTTGGTGTAACAGCGTATCTCTAGACATTGTTTTTGTGTTTAAAATTTCATAGAAATCTGTGACAGTGGGTGACATGGTCTGGATGAAGTGACATGGAATGAATCCGAGGGTCTTTTCTCTAGTATAATGGCTTGCGTATCGTGGAAACTTTTTTTTGTGTGTTCTTTGATGACATCAATACGGTCTTGTGGAATTTTATTCGACAGTCATTTCTTTCTCTTTCATCACGAGAAGGTACGCCAGAAACTGTTTCTTCATTTTTGTTTACTATGTTTTGCAACAGTTTGTTAAAAACATCTTCGTCTTTTTGTGCCAAACGCCATTTAAAGATCATCAAATTTGTGTGGCGTTTTAAAAATCATGAACTTGGCTTGTATGTCATTGGTCGAGTTTCAGCTATGTGGACGTCAACGGATACAAGTGCACTTATACCCCTTGGACTCCACGCGTTTCACGGTTTCAGGAAAGAGGTTAAATAATTGACCCATAGAATGCAGCGCATAATTAAAAAATCCCTGCTGCGCCGGCCTACAGGCAGAGGTAGCTTTCGAAATTAAGTATACTAATTTCACCAACAAAACCCAAATCATTATTAGATATAAATCCACTTTAACTGTTTTATCTGTCTGCTTTTGACGAGTTTTTATTTCCTTTTTATAAAATAGCTGGTTTTATCAGAATCATGTTAAGGCAATATTAAAAAAAATATTTTTCCTTACTTAACAACTCGAAATTTTCTGGCACATTTTCAGATTCATTTTTAATAAAAAAAAATATGAAACATGCTGACGTGATTTTTGAAAAGATTTATAAGCGACCTGTGTTTTTATTTGTCTTTCAATTAATTAAAACTTGATTAATAAACAATTATTTTCTCAGTAGGGCACTATTTTTCGTTTCTAACACAATCGCTTCAGGAAATTCTGTTCAAAATGCCCACTTTGACATCATTTTTTGAAATATATTCTGCCTCTATCAAAAAATCGATCATTACTGTACATTATATAGTTTCTGAATAAGACAATCAAGCAATTGGATGCGTTTGAGAGCAAAAATGAATTTAAAAATGAGTAAGAAAATAGACAGTTTGGATTTGAATGCACCCTTAATAAGATGATTTTTTTCTTCAACCGCTATGTATTTTTAATTTGTTTTTGCTGTAAGAATTGGCCCTATCAAAAACTTGATATATTGGATAACTTGATATAACTTGGATTTGATATCTTGAGAATTGATGAAGTAAGGAATTTTTTTCTCCCAAAAACCCTATTTTTTGCGTCCCTTGAGCCTATTTTAAATTTTATCAAAAATCTGCGATGCATGAATTTTTGGCGCTACTTTTAGAAGTAATAAAAACTTTAAACTGATTTGATATGTACAAAAATTAAGAAGTTATGGGGTTTTTTTGGTTTTCACAAAACCCCTCCCTATTTCCATCCCCTTTGTCCGCTTTTGCCCATTAACGAACTACACCGAGATTTTATGTCCCTTGATTTTATGTATCAGTCTGGATGAGATTTGTGCAGAATTGCAGAAGTTATCGTGTCCAGAAGAAAGTGATAACACAATTGCTTCGGGAAATTCCGTTCAAAATGCCCACTTTGACATCTTTTTTGAAATATATTCCGTCTCTATCAAAAAATCGATCATTGCGGTACAGTATATAGTTTCTGAATAAGCGAATCTACCAATTAAATGCATTTGAGAGCAAAAATGAATTTAAAAATGAGTCAGAAAATAAGCAGTTTTGATTTGAGTGCATCCTTAATGCAATGATTTTTCCAACACAATCCGCTTCGGGAAATTCGGTTCAAAATGCCCACTTTAACAGCATTTTTAAAAATATATTCTGCCTCTATCAAAAAATCGACCATTACGGTACATTATATAGTTTCTGAGTAAGAAAACGTACCAATTGGAAGTCTTTGAGAGCAAAAATGAATTGTAAAATGAGTCAGAAAATACGCAGTTTGGATTTGAATACACCCTTAATAAGATGATTTTTTTCTTCAACCGCTATGTATTTTTAATTTGTTTTTGCTGTAAGAATTGGTCCTATCCAAAACTTGTCTATATAGATGTTGTAGACAATATTAAGAAGATATATGATAAATTCATGGGGATTTTATATCTTTTGAATTGACGGAGTTATGGATTTTTTACTTCTTCAAACCCCCTTTTTGTTTTTGTTTTTAATTTTTTTTTTGCAGTACGAATTGGTCCTATCAAAAACTTGTGAATATAAAATTTGTAGATAATATTAAGGAGATTTATAATAAAATTAATTGGAGTTGATATCTTGAGAATTGACGAAGTTATGAATTTTTTTCTCCCAAAAACCCTATTTTTTGCGCCCCTTGAGCCCATTTTTAACTTTATCAAAAATCTGTGATACATAAAATTTTGGCCCTATTTTTAGAAGTAATAAAAACTTTAAACTGATTTGATATGTACAAAAATTAAGAAGTTATGGGGGGTTTTCGGTTTTCACAAAACCCCTCCCTATTTCCACTCCCTTGGTCCGATTTTGCCCATTAACGAACTTGACTGAGATTTTATGCCCTTTTATTTTATGTATCAGTTTGGAAGAGATTGGTGCAGAATTACGAAAGTTATCGTGTCCAGAAGAAAGTGATATAGATGGATAGATAGATAGATAGATAGATAGATAAAGTTTTTTACTGAGGGTGGTTTTGAGTTCTAGGGGTCATGATCGGTGTAGATCTGCAAAAATTTTTCAGAAATTCCAACATAGGAACGATCCCAATAGGTAGTATTTCACAGGGTCGGACTGGGTCAGTATAAAGGGCGCAGACCTTGGATTTTCAGAGGGCGCAAAAATTTTAACGAACTCAAGTCAATTTGACTTGCTTGTATTGTATCTGGCTTGACAAGGTTTAACACACTTGCATAGCACCAAGTAAAGGATAATGGCTTAAATTAAATCTTTAACTCTAGGTAGAAGACTTCGCAATATTCTCCGTGCATGTTTAAAATTCCAACAATCCTACACAATATTACGCAATTTTTTAAACCACATCACATAACATCTAAAAGCTCCAGCAAGTTGAACACAGATTAACTTGTAGTAGATTACTGATATCAAGACTAGAGCTTTCTTATTTTCTTCTATCGATAGACACCTTGCAGAAAAAAAAAATCATCGCCCCTACCAATTTTCCTGAAAATCACTGTATGAAAAGGCATAGGATTGATTAGGATAACAATTGATTAGGAATAATATTTACTATTAAATACTTTTTCATAAATTTTGCTTTGGAGGCTGTCTACATATTAAAAAATACACGAACGTTGATTTTTCAAATGGTAACATCCACTTTTGACACCCTGTTTGAGTTCCTTTCTAGGCAGGAAAGATATATAGCTTATATGCTTTTCTTAAATCTTAATACTGTTATAAAAGAAAATGTGTTAGGGGTTTATCCCTAAACTTCGGAAAATAAATTGAAGATCTTAGATGAAAAAGTACCAAAAACTCTCAATTAGTCCCCAGTAAAATTTTACTAGAATAATAAATTTATTAAAAACTTACTTTACATTACAAAAAATCCTACAAAATATTTCTTGTAAGTTTCTACGATTTTTTTGTGGCTTCTTTGATAGCGGAATACGAACCCCTTAATTTATGGAAAGGAAAAATTTCTCTAATATCTCCAAAACCAATTATTCATATCAGTTGTACACATCAATGTTTTTAACAATTGGGGTTTTTTCATAATATACAGGGTGTTTATAAAGTCCCGGACCCATTTTGATGTTTAATAACTCATACAATAATAAAGATAGATTAAAATTAATAACATAAATGGTTAGATAGGCTCAAAAAGTTTCATGACCCTTGTCAATGAACTTCCACGCGTGCCCCCTCCGTCGCACAGAGAATATCAAGTCGATAGTCAATTTCACGCCAGGTAGCGGCAAGCATGTCGGCATCCACAGAGGCTATTGCGGTTGTAATTCTGGTTTTTAAGTCATCAATTAGACATGTTGGAAAACTTCGTATTTCCACAACTAGAAGAGCTTCAGCCACATGTCATTTTGCAACAAGATGGTGCACCACCTCATTGGGGTACCATCGTTCGTACTTCTTTGAATGACCATTTTCCAGGAAGATGGATTGGGCGAGGAGGTCCAATTCCTTGGCCACCCAGATCACCTGATATAACGCCGCTGGACTTTTTCCTTTGGGGATTTGTAAAGGAGAATGTTTACAGGGGGAGAGTGTCGAACATTGATGACTTAAAAGCCAGAATTTAAACCGCAATAGCTTCTGTGGATGCCGACATGCTTGCCGCTACCTGGCGTGAAATTGACTATCGACTTGATATTCTCCGTGCGACGAAGGGGGCACACGTGGAAGTTCATTGACAAGGGCCATGAAACTTTTTGAGTCTATCTAACCATTTATGTTATTAATTTTAATCTATATTTATTATTTTATGAGTTATTAAACATCAAAATGGGTCCGGGACTTTATAAACACCCTGTATATTTTTTAAAATGACTTAGTTAATAATTTCTAATTAAGAAAAGTTTTTGAATAGAAAAAAAGTTTGGAATAAGTTTGGGTCTATTCACTATATCTCTAATGAATTAATAAAAAATCATCAGATAATTTTTATGAAGTTAAAAATTAAGTTTCTGAAATGGATTTATCTTTAACATCCTCAAATTTAAACCCTTCTAACCCTACCATGATTTAATTTAATGCATATAAACTATGCCTTTTTCTGGGCTGTCTCGATCCAAGAAACTCAAATAACGTGTCAAAAATGGGGTATTATTGCTTGAAAAGTAAAAGTTGGTACAATTCTCAATAAGTATACGACTTTGGAAACATAATTTATGCATAACAATAACTAGTAGATATTATTTTCAGTTGATTGGTACCTACATATTTTTTTACGATTATTTTTAGCAGAATTTGTAAGTTGTAAACCACATTTTTTTCCACTATCACCATTGATGCACTGAGGATCCTTAGAGAAGCTAACACTGTTTTTTGCACAAAGCGCCAAATAGGGTTGCTACGGTGCTGCTAAGGGCTTCAACCTTTTTTTTTTTTTTAATATTTTTCTTTAATGTAATAGGAATTAGTTATCAAGCCAGTTTAAAATGTCATAAATTCAATTTCTGTTACAATCTGAGAGCCCCTACTTTTTATCATCTACTGTTTTGTTATTATTCATATTATTAACCAAGTAGCATATTTACATGTGGTATCTACAAATATCTCCTTCAACACACAAGAAACATTCGGTATGCAAACTTCGTTTAAAAAATATTTATAATTAGAACAAGAATATACTTTCCGTTTGGAAATAGAAATTTTGAAAACTAAATCTCAAGCTTCTTTTGTACCACGTATTATAGGGTATTGGAATGCTGAAATATAAAGCTATTTGAATGTGAAAATAATGCTTGCTTATGAAAATAATTGGTATTTTTTATCCTTAAAAAATTACTATTATGTGTCCATAAAGAACTGAATTGATACCATGTTATGAAAAGTTTTCTACAGAAAAAGTACATCCTAAAACATTGCTTTGTTAGTCTAAAATCCCTAAAACAATTAAGTAAATTTACTATTCCCAGCACACTCTTCCCATGATTGCAAAACTTTTATCATTGTTAAAGATCAAGGGAAATATTTAAGTTTCCGTACTTGAGTGTAAGTGCTCCAGGGATTGTATTCATGCAAGCTGCAGGGTACATAGCCAGTGTTTTTTAACCAACTTAAAAAAAGAAGGAGGTTCTCATTTCGACGCATATGTATTTTTTTTTATGTATTTTCACTGATTACTCCTAAACTAGGCGCGAGATTACTATCCGAAAATAACGGCAGATTTTGTGAATGAGAAAACGCTGTCTGCGAGATACCACAGCTTGCAGGATTGCAATCCAAAAGTATTCTCAACTTTGTATTCCCCGAAAAGAAAGATCATCATGTTTTCCAATCAAAAACAAAATCCATACAAAAAGTTTTTTGACTTCTGATACGTCTCTCTTTTTTTTCTCTTTCAAAAAGCACCATTATATGTGCATTCAGGGGCGGCTATAAAGAAAGGGGGCGCAGAGTACTAAAAGCAAAAGGACTGAAAATATGCAAAATACTGGTTAAATTCTAAAACATATCATGAAAAGAAGCGATGAAAAAAATTTCGTCCAGGGCGCAATGGCTACTAAAGCTCTCGTTGGGTGCATATTTTCTCTTTCAATCGCATGCAAAGATGTCCGTTTTGGTTTCCGATCCTGAAATTGCTACGATATATCTTTAATTTCTTTGTGATAATAATAAAAAATACGTCTCTTGTGCTGTCTATTAATTGATGATTATCCCTAAACGAATTCTCGAAATTTAGTACACTAATCAGAATGTATGTATACAACAAGTGAAAAAATATTGGAGCGGCTTAGGCACTTAGGAGCGCGACGTTTTCCCTGGGCGAGGGCGCACCGGCCCTCGGGCCGATGGGCCGGCAGGCCAGTCCGAGCCTGGTATTTCATACGAAATCTACCTAAAAATCACGTATATCTCTTTGCATACAAACAAATAGACCTATTTCTAGATAGCCTGTGCACTTAACTCAATTTTTTCAATTTTGTCACTTATACCCCTTGGCTTCTGGGATCCTCATATGCAGGGGTGCAGAAAATGTTTCTACTCCCAACATTTCCCCCAATCCACACGAAAATTTCCCCAAAATTTTACGGTATGTTATAGGTAAGTGTTGTATTACCGTAGGTATAGAAAATTTATTTTTCAAATATTTCTCAACTTATGTGTGAGTATATATGGCAGGGGTGATTCTGAGTGGAAAAAAAAAAATCCTAAAATTCACAGCAAATTTTCTGAAAGGTTACAGCAGAGTGGGGGAAATCCACTCCCAACACTATGTATTTTTCATGGACCTTTTGACGCAATTCGCGTTTTTTCGCGATCTGTTGACGAAATTTGCGGTTATTTCGCGATCTTTCGACGAAATTTGCGGTTATTTCTCCTTCCTTTTGACGAAATTTGCAGTTGTTTTGTCACCATTTGATGAAATTCGCGGTTGTTTTGCGATTTTTTGACGAAATTTGTGATTCTTTTGTGATCTTTTGACGAAATTTGCGATTCTTTCGTGATTTTTTGACGAAATTTGCAGATTTTTGCGATCTTTTAACGAAATTTGCGGTTATTTCGCCCCTTTTGCCGAAATTCGCGGTTGTTTCGCAATCTTTTGACAAAATTTGCGTTTATTTCGCGATATTTTGAGTAAATTTATGTTCATTTCGCGATCTTTTGGCGAAATTTGCGGTTTTTTTCGCTTTTCTTTGGCGAAATAGGTTATTCGCCCTGTTTTGACGAAAATCGCGGTTATTTCGCCATGTTTTGACGAAAATCGCGGTTGTTTTGCGATCTTTTGACGAAATTCGAGGTTGTTTTGTGATCTTTTGACGAAATTTGCGATTGTTTCGCGATGTTTTGACGAAATTTGCGATTGTTTCGCGATCTTTTGGCGAAATGTGCATTTATTTTGCGATCTTTTGACAAAATTTGCGTTCATTTCACGATCTTTTGTCGAAACCTGAGGTTATTTCGCGATCTTTTGAAGAAACCTGCGGTTATTTTGCGATCTTGTGACGAAATTTGCGGTTCTTTCACGATCTTTTGTCGAAACCTGAGGTTAATTCGCGATCTTTTGACGAAATTTGCGGTTCTTTCACGATCTTCTGACGAAATGTGCGGTTATTTTGCGATCTTGTGACGAAATTCGCGTTTTTTCCTTAATTCTTCGCGAAAATTCGCGGTATTTTTATGTCCGAATTTTTAGATGACCGGTTTTTTTTTTTTTTTTTTTTCTCGGAACCGATTGTCTTAAACTTTGGAAAAATTCGGAACATAATCACCCCTGATATATATTATTCTGAGTATATTCGGGGTACATATTATTCTGAGATCGATTTGGTGAAGGTCGCCATACGGATATTTTTATTTGTACTGAAATTGTTCTATCTCAGGGAATTATGGAATTTGTTGTTAAAAATCGAAATCAATTGTATATGTTTCTGAAAAATTTCCCCCGATCCTAGATCGCCGGATCGGACATATTCTGCACCCTGCTCATATGTTATTTTTCCCCATCTTTTAGAACATAAAATGATAATTCAAGTTGCCAGTCTGTTGGCTGTTTCAAGTCTTTTAGAGCAAGACAACTTTTTTGTAAACCTACTGTGCATTTTAAGGCCAATATTTGCAGTAATCTAAAAAGTTGGTAAATAGTTTTTTCCTTATATTAATGTCGCTTTTTTTGGAAATTTTGAAGTTTCAAAGGAGAAGAGTTGGTGATAATATAGAGTAGGTGTAAAACTCAACTGCTAAATGTCAAACTATTCCACGAATTTCTTATGAAAAGCTTTCTTTTGAATAAAGTTCAAAATTGTTCATTTAGCATTCTGACAGAAAAATCAGACATCCCAGATAACAAATATTTCAAAGAAAAAGTTTTGGATGAGGAGTGGGAAACTATATTCATAAAAATGCATCAAATGTTTATTTTTATTATTGACTAGTTGATTTGCCCGGCGTTACCCAAGTCCGTCAAAAAATAGCACGAAACGCGAAAAAACTCTAAAAAATACATTAAGAAATCACGAAAATTTAAAAAATTGCTGCATGAAAACTTCACTGTGAAGAGAAAAAAATTACTACTGTATTAAGCAAGAAGATTAGAAAAAAAATTACTTTTACTAATGTGGAAAAATCACAGCAAACTGCTAAAACCCACTAAAATATCAAAGGTCGCAGAAGGCAAAAATTATTATAGGGCTAAAACATTAAAACAAGATTTCTTCTACAAATGTCGAAAAATTCTAAAATTCGCATAAAAAATTCACGGAAAATTCAAAAATCGCTGTACGAATTCGGAATAAACCTTAATGAAAAGAGGATAAAAGTTAAGAGAATAAAACCATATTCCTTTCAGTAATGTGGAAAAATCGCTTCGAATCGTGAAAAAGTGCTAAAAATTGCATAAAAAAAAAAAAACTGAAAAAAAATTAATCAAAAAATTTAAAATCACTCTTCGAGGTGCAAAACTACATACGTAGAGGTATCTTCTCAGCAAATTTTGTAGCTCTATTTGCAGCCGTCTCTTCAGAACATTTCCGACGAACACACACTCACACACAAACTTCTTTTATAGGCCGAAAGGTTCTTGATAAGATTTTCAAAGTTTCAATGTTTTATTTTATTTTTTGTTATGGAGATGCCAGATTTTACCCTTGAGATTCCTACAAAATATTCATACATTTGAAAATCCACTTTCAGTAATTATCATCCATAGACGATAACGTATTCGAATTCTTTTGTACAGCCTTGTTGCACAAGATTTTGGTACATCCTTGTATATAGATTTTGGTACACACCACATAGTATACAAAATTTAAATTCATTTGGAAAATGGATCCGCTATTTGAAATGGCTCAACTCGTCCCGCTGCCCCCTCCCTTACACCCCTGCCTACATGTTCTTTGATCTGTACAGAGTCCGGTTAAGACGAAGACAGGCCCAGGGTCTGATATTCGTTCGGTGCCTTTACTAAAATGAGAAAAAATATATTTTCCATGGCTTAGAATACAGATATGAATATATAAATATATAATTAGAAAAACATACACATTTTTTAATCCTATCCAACACTAGAAACACAAAATTTTGATTTTAATCAGTAAGGAAGTCAAAATACACTTAAAATATCAGCGTTATGAAAACTACAGACTAAGTGCGGGGCCCCCAAAATCCGGGGCCCCAGGATGATGGCTCAGTTGACACATAATTTAATCAGGCCCTGAATCTTCATAATTAAGTCGTCATAAATGGTCTCTAACAGGGTTCATTTCCGCTCAGATCCAAGTTTCATTTGAATCCCAACCGATCACAATCCTGATAATTCATATAGGAGAAAAAGATATGGGAAAGCTAAACCATTTCTGGAAGTGGCAGATGATAGAAAAATATTCTATTTATTACATGAAAATGAGGTAATACTAATTGAAAAATAAAAAAGAAGACTAAGAAAATGTTTTGATCAAAATGTCACATTTTCTCTCTGAACTCGAAAGAAGAGTTGGGGGCCCTTGGAATGCAGGGCCCCTTGCGATTGCGACAATCGCGACCCCTTAAATCTGCCCCTGATATGGTTGTGATAAGAAAATTACTAATGAAAAAAGCATGTTTACGTTATCTCCTTGATTGGAGTTGGGAAGGGGGGCGTTTTTATGAGAAATGGGGGTACTCTGAAATGAAAAACCTAAGAAAGGGGTCCGTGAAAGAAAAAAGTTTGGGAAGTGAGTACGTTTTAGCAGTTTTAAGGGATACTGTGAAAACAGAAAGTGTTTATAACGGAAACCTGCCTAAAACGGAAAAGTTCATAGTCCCGAAGAAAGACATACCTTTGAACTATACCTTCTAAGACGAAAACCTCTCTAAGCGGAATTTTTTATAGATCCTTTGTGATTCTGTCTTAGCAGTCACCCTGGAACCCCCCCCCCCCCCTTGGTTACGCCACTGGATTAGAATACATGAAAACCAAACTTTACATGTGGCTGAAAAATTTTTAATATAGTATAAAATTGTACATGTGGACAGGTAGTCGCATTCTTCAACTCAACGATGTAAATACAATCTATTTATTACAGAAAATACTATAAAACATTTTAACATAAGAAATTAGCCAATGTATTTATTTTTTGTTCAGTACAATATAGTTCACAAAATTTATGTATAAATGTTATGAAATATGCCTTTAATTTTACTGTACATGTGGACAAGTAGTCGTATTCTTCAACTCAACTATGTAAATACAATCTGTTTATTACAGAAAATACTATAAAGCATTTTAACACATAAGAAATTTGCCAATGTATTTATTTTTTGTTCAACTAGGGGGCTCTGCCCCCTACGAGC
Organism: Maratus speciosus; assembly: GCA_963932465.1. Taxonomy (NCBI): domain Eukaryota; kingdom Metazoa; phylum Arthropoda; class Arachnida; order Araneae; family Salticidae; genus Maratus; species Maratus speciosus. Next base: position 502,902,195 of record OZ010793.1, on the reverse strand, counting down.
TACGCTCGCCAACCCCTGTTCAGGCACACCAAATCCAAAAAGCATGCTAATTTGATCGGCTTTAAAAATATTGAATTAAAATTTAAAAAAAAAAAAAAAAAAAAGTAGCGATCTCTCTGTAAACGGGTTTCCATTCGTTTTCCTTGGATTGGGGATTTTTAAGACCAAATCTGTTGCTGTTAAGAGATACAATGGCTGTTTTCGTATTTAATTAAAAAATTAGTTAAACATTTGAAAATAAGCTAATGTAAAATGAATTAAGTAAACAGTGTCATTGTCTCCCGGTATTTTTTAACAGCGCTATAAGATAGTTCTTTTAAATAATTCATTTTAAATGTATCATTTTAAATCTGACGTAATTTACACCAAAGTTTTATTTCTCTTATTAATATTCAGGTGAAAATAATTTTGTTGTTAGGAGGAAATATTATTTGTGCTGTCTTCGAATTCACGATAATAGTTGAAAAGATTATCTCAAAATATTTTGCACAAATATAATTTTAAATTTAAATTGTTTTGCCATATTTTTTGGCCATTTTAAATATGACATAATTTCCTCCATTTACAAGTTTTAACGCATAATAATAATTATTTTATTTTAACATTTTGTTTCTTCAAGTGTAAATATAATTCTTATGACGTAATTTTCCTGCTTTTAACATGTAATCATTTAATTCTAATTTTAAAGTTTTTTTTTTCTGTTGATAATAGTGACGTGTAAATAAATTTTTAATTTGAAGTAAACATTATTTTTTGCGCTGTTTATACAATGGGCAACAGTTTAAATTAATACCATTTTCTAAAATTGTAAAAAATATCTCTCGAAATGCTGAAAATTTAAATTTAAGATAAAAATAAAACCTGAAAAAATGAGTAAAATAAAGAAAAATAAATGCAATCTGCACACCAGGAACTTATAACATATAAAATGATCGAAAAATGATTAAATTCTCATCTATAGTTTTTGCTCCAATAAAACTTTTTTAATGGAACGATTTTGTCCAACTTTAACATTAAATATTACTTAAAATAATTCTTCGGTTTGAAAACTGTCTGCATCAGCGTGTTTATCAAACATTTCTCTATAATACCACCGATTTTCATATTTTTGTATGCAACAGTTTTTTTAATATTAACGAAGAAAGGCCATGTTTAAGCATTCAAATTTGTATGCCGATCTACCGGGAATATCTACACAGATTTTCATTGGTCCATTTCCAAATCAAAACTTTTTTTATATATAGAAGGATACAATATAGTTCACAAAATTTACATATAAATAAATGTTGTGAAATATGTCGAAAATTTTACTTTCAAACATAATTCCTTCTTTTTTGCTAGTTTCTGAGTGACAGCGCTGTATATAAGTGCTTCTGCAATTGCTTTTAATATTTCTACTACGTAATATTAGCTCTAGAGTTACAATATAGAAAGAAAAAAAATGGTTGCTGTTATTAGTATTATTGACATGGCATACTTGGAAGTCAGTTGATGTCAGTAAGATATGCAGTTATGAACACTCTGTACTTTTATGTTAGCCGGTCACAATTAAAAAAAAAAATCACCAATAGCAACTTTTATGTATTGCATGTGTAAATTGGAAACAATTTTTTTATTTTAAAATAAAATTTTATAGTTAATAGTATTATCTTTCTTATTTATCCTTTTTAGTATTTTAAATGAAATTATTGAAAAGCATGTATTGTAAATAAAATGAGTGAAAAGTTTGTATTTTAAATGAAATAAAAGCAATATAAATATGGTATGGGAACAATATTTGTTGGTTTATTACCTGCGCCCGCCTAATATAAAAGTAACAAAAAGTCCTGAACTGTATGAAGAAAGAAGGGCAAAGATATACAATATTGGACAGGGATCGGTATACAGTAACCGCCGCTTAATAAAATCAAATTCGTTCTGAGCCAAATTGATTTTAATAAGCGGCTGATTTTTATACCCGGCGAACATTCCCTAACCCAAAAACGAAGGTAGTACCCCGCAAACTTGGAAAGAAATTGCAAAATGTGATACCTAATGACATTAACACATAGGATTATTTTTGTTTAAAATAGTTAATTATTCATTCAAAGTTAATAACTACCATGCATATAAAATTAATAAATACTTACTACATATAAAATATTTTAATTACCCATTATTACTTACATTATTGGGTTTTATGAAAAACTGATTAATTGTGCTTTGTTTGGTCAGAACAATCAAACGTTCAATGTTTTTAGCAAAAGGGTAATACTGGCTGTACAATTCCAGTTCTGCGCCCCGATCCTCTAGTATCCTTCTGAGTGTATGAAGAGCTTTGCGCGCATCAGCAACAGTGGGTGAAGGATCTGACTTTTCGTCTACGTCAGAATCTTCATCTTCACTAGCTGGTCTGCTTGGAACTTGCGAACACAAGAACTGTTCCACTGTTTCTGTGTCAGATATTTCACTGGAGATTAGGAGATTTTCATCAATTTCAACACATTGAAGGAAAAACTTTTCAAATTCTTCCTTACCTTCAGGGGTGGCGGCAATTTCTTGGGACTCTTCGGATTTAAATCTGCAAGAAAAAAACAGTTTTTTATCACTCTGTCCTAAGACATTTTAATGTAATGCATTGCATCCAACAGACTGGCAGATTTTGCTATGGAGCTTACAGAAGAAGACGCAATGAATCACATACTTTGATTTCTGTTACTGCTTTTTTGGCCAATTCCTTCCATTTAAAATTAGGTGGAAAAAACACTATTTTTATGTGCTTCAATGTTAAATCTGTAGGATGTGCAGTGCAATTATCCATAACCAAGGCAACATTTTCCGTAAGTTTTTTGTCCCATTACCCAAGAAAATCAGTGAAAATTCTAGATGTCATCCATGATTTCTTATTGTTGAGGTAGTCTACAGGAAAACTCTTCACTCCATTAAAACAGCACGGTTTCTTACTTCCTCAAATCAATAAAGGTGTTTTCTTGATGGTTCCTGTCATGCTGTACGTCAGTAAAAGAGTTACACATTTTTTAATTCTCTTGCATCCATCACTGGACTCTGTTTTGATCATATGAGTGTGCTATGGTGAAGCCTGATAAAACACTCCGGTTTCACCAGTGTTAAAGATTTGAGAAGGATCATAGTCTTTCAACAAATCGTGCAAAATGTTTGCTTCCCAGTAATCTACAGTATCCAAATCTGCGTCCTGATTTTCACCTTACAGTTTGTGATAAACGATGTTTCGTTCTTTCCATCATGACAACCAGCCCTGGAGTTTTCAACAATCATCATTTGTGCAAATTGTTCGGCTTTCTCGCACGAAAATCCATGAGAAACGGGAACTTTTTTAATATGGACTTTATAAGCCATTCTAAAAGTGCTGACTCGACATCTTCTGCTTTACCTTCTTGCTTCAGTTTATTGCTCAAATTTCCGACTTAATATTATCTCCGTTCTTAAGCAAATTGCATAAAGCAGATTGGGAAATCACAAGTTTTGACACCGCTTCCCTTTGGCTATATTAGGTAAATTATCATAATTCTCTAAAATCTCACTCTTTTCTTTCAAGCTTAAATCATTTTGCTTAGACATCTTACTCGTTAGGGGTTTTAAATGGAACAAAACTGAATCACGCTGAACTAAATTATCTTTTAAAAATTACAGAAAGAAAAAAAAAATAAGCCACATGGTCACTGTAACAACAATTTTTGAAGCTTACCACTGTACTAATAATCTTTGAAAAAATGTATTCGTGTATCCTCTCGCCCATACGTCTACACCATATCCCATTCCTCTTTAATCCTCCTTATCTTTCAACACTAATATTTTACGAAATCCGAGGGAAAATTTGGTTGTTAGGACACGTGATGGGCGTGCTTGCTGCTAATCAGGTGTCACTCTCTGGGATATCAGCTGTAATTTTTTGGTTTGTTTTGTTTACGTTTAATCTGAAAAAGATAGCAAAAATAAAATTTTTCAGTAAAGATTAAACTGATTGTTTTGTTTGCACATATCTACTACATTTTGTTGCTGAAGAATTGTTTGAGTTTATTAACCGGCGATCCTGATTTTATTAAGCGGCAGTTTTAACAAAAATTTGTATTGATTTGATACCGGCCCTCTCAATTTGATCAGATTAACCGGCTTATTTTATTAAGCGGCGGATACTGTATAGAAGAAAGTCGATAAATTTGAATAAGATTGCAATTCAAAAGTCAAAAATGGCAATACTTACAGCAATTATTTTTTAAAGGGAATGTGACTTTCATAAGTGGTTTCCAAAAGTTTTATGTTTCACCAAACTGTACTCACTAAAATACGTCAATTAGTATGCAGTCAGATTATAACACAAAATCTTATGCAAGTCTACAGCCAAGGAAACTGTGAAACAAAAAATATATTAGAAACAATATGGTTTAATGTAAATATGGATTCATTTAAGGATTTTCACAAAAAACAGTTCATTGCACCAAATTGTATTATCTAAAACACTCCAATTGGCAGTGGACCCAATTACGGAAGATTACTTAATAAATTTTGAAATCTCCACATTAGCCAATGTACTGCAACTGATCAGCAAGCTGAAATTAAACACAAATGTCTAAATAAGTTAAGTGATTTTTTATCAAAAAATATTAACTACATAACAACAAAAAATATATGAAATGTGGCCATGACAGGGGTGCAGAAAATGTTTCTACTTCCAACATTTCCCCCAATCCACATGAAAATTTCCCCAAAAATTTTGCGGTATTTATAGGTAAATGCTGAAACCGTAGGTATAGAAAATTTATTTTTCCAATATCTCTCAACTTATGCGTGAGTATATATATGGCAGGAGTGATTCTGAGTGAAAAAAAAAAATTCTGAAATTCACAGCAAATTTTCTCAAAGGATCAATTTGATCCTTTGGAGTGGAGGAAGGGGGGGGGGGAATCCACTGCCAGGACTATGTTTTTTTTGCGGCTCTTTGACGAAATTTGCGTTTTTTCGCGATCTTTTGACGAAATTTGCGTTTTTTAGCGATCTTTTGACGAAATTTGCGGTTATTTCACGATCTTTTGACGAGTTTTGTGGTTATTGCGCCTTCCTTCTGCCGCAATTCGTGATTATTTCGCCCTCTTTTGACAAAATTCGCAATTATTTGACGAAATTCGCGGTTTTGCGATCGTTTGACTAAATTTGGGGTTCTTTCGTGATCTTTAGACAAAATGTGCGTTTTTGTTGCGATCTTTTAACGAAATTTGCAGTTATTTCGTGCCTTTTGACGAAATGCGCGGTTATTTCGCGATCTTTTGACGAAATTTGCGGGATTTTTTTCGCGTTCCTTTGACGAAATTCGCGGTTATTTCGGCATGTTTTGACGGAAATCGTGGTTATTTCGCCCCTTTTGACGAAATTCGCGGTTGTTGCACGATTTTTGAACGAAATTTGCGGTTGTTTCGTGATCTTTTTACGAAATTTGCAGTTGTTTGCGATCTTTTGACGAAATTTGCGGTTTTTTCGCGATCTTTTGACGAAATGTACGTTTATTTCGCGCACTTTTGACAAAATTTGCAGTTGTTTCGCGATCTTTTGGCGAAACTTGCGGTTGTTTCGCGATCTTTTGGCGAAATTTGCGGGATTTTTTCGCGTTCCTTTGACAAAATTCGCGGTTATTTCGGCATGTTTTGACGAAAATCGTGGTTATTTCGCCCCTTTTGACAAAATTCGCTGTTGTTGCGTGATCTTTGGACGAAATTCGCGGTTGTTTCGCGATCTTTTTACGAAATTTGCAGTTGTTTCGCGATCTTTTGACGAAGTTTGCGGTTCTTTCGCAATCTTTTGACGAAATTTGCGATTCTTTCGCGATCTTTTGACAAAACTTGCGGTAGTTTCACGATCTTTTGCGATATTTGCGGTTATTTTGCGATCTTGTCATGAAATTCACGTTTTTTCCGTAATTCTTGGACAAAATTTGCGGTATTTTTATGTCCAAATTTTCAGATTGATGGCCGATTTTTTTTTAATTTTCGGAACCGAATGCTTTAAATTTTCAGAAAGTTCAGAACAGAATCACACCTGAAAAACGATACATATTATTTTGATATCGATTTTGTGAAGGTCGCTATACGGATCTTTTTATTTGTAGTGAAATTTTTCCATCTCAGTTAATTATGGAATTCGTTGTTAAAATCGAAATCAATTGTATATGTTTCTTCAAAATTTCCCCCGATCCTAGATCGTCGGATCGGACATATTCTGCACCCCTGGGCCATGATTGCAAAAAGTTCTTGATTTCTCTATCAGAATTTCACGATTTGGCGAAGAATTAAGCATATCAATTAAATTATGAATAAAAGTAACATGTTGCAATACTTAGCATAATCTAAAGAAGACTAAACTGGTGACCGGAGGCGACTAGTAATAAAGATAATAATACAACCTTTTATTTAATGTTCTAATTGAATATGATTTCATATTTGTAAGTAATTTCGATTTAATTCAAATTTTTGAAATTTTTATGTTTTGAAATTTTTTTATTAAAATAATTAATTTTTTAGATGTTACTTATGTCACTTATTTTAATATTTTTTCCCTAGAATAAATATTGGTTCAACATAGGCAGTGTTGATACTTTTGAAAGAAATTTAGAAAATGTTCAACTTGAAATGAATATTGAACCATCTAATTTTGTGCCTGTGGTCTACAAATCTGAAATGGATGCGTAAGATATTGTTTTATTATTATTTTAACCAGGCTATCTAACCTGGCTTTCCCATGTTACAGAACGTAGTTTAAAACAAATTTTAATTGAAACTATAATAAAGTTTTTTAGTTTAATATACAGGGTTATTCATAATTCTCTCCGGGGTTTCGAAGCGCTGTAGTTAAATTACTGAGAAGAATACAGCAAAAAAGGACATTTGAAAGAACACAGAAACAAATCAAGTTTTACTTACATAATTTATTGTACCACACATCAATTGTCTTGTCAGTTGGTCCCTGTGTTCGATATTTCATATGAAATGCCTGCTGAACCAACACCACTGATTCAGATTTTGCAAATTCCAAGACAACGCTTTCTGTCTGCCTGTAAACGCCATTTTTATTTACTACCTGCCTTCAGTGGTTCATGTACTGACATTTACAGGCAGTTGCTGACAATAAAACTTGATTTGTTTCTGTATTCTTTCAAATGTTCCTTTTTGCTGTATTCATCTTAGTTTTTTAACTACAGCGCTTCGAAACTCCAGAGGGAATTATGAATAACCCTGTATATACTTATAGTTTGCCCACTAATAACACAAAAAATCATTTTTATTTGAAAAATATCAGTTATCTATTCAAATAAAGTTTTGAAATTTATTAAAAGTGATAGTTTTATGTTAACCACATGCCAGGGATTAATAGTAAAAAAAAAATCACCAAAAATTTGGTTCTTTACAGCAACCTTTTTGATTCTGATTTTTTTAGTGTTTAAGGTAGTTCAATTACATATCCATTAAATTTGTGTTTTATTTTATTTTTTAGTGAAATTTTAATTTCATCATGGAATGTTATCTGGAAACAATTGCTGAACTATATATGTTGTTATAAGTGTAAGCAAGTTAATCTTTCGTAATAAGGATGCACGTGATAAAGATTTGCAACAATGAAATTTCTCGAATCCTTAATATAATAAAAATAGTAATTATATATATTATATATATATTTATTAATTAACTGCCTTATTGGGCAGTTTTTTGTGGCCAGAGTGGGTAAGAATAACATTGGGGAAAAAATAATAAGTTTAATTTTTTTCCCTCTCTCTCTCTCCCCCCTCCCCCCCCCACCCCACCCCCATATACTATTTCTGAAAGGTAAATACACCTACATCCAACTAAATTTAATAAACATGCATTTATTAAATGCCATAATTAATGCGCCTTAGATTTTTTAACAAATGAAAGTAATAGCTACTTTGTCAGGAATAAAAGAAAAATCAAAATTAATATATATTTCTAATATCTGAAATTATCATATTTCAGAAACTTTTCTATAACTTTGAGCTTCTCAGGTGTTTATTTTTTAAATTTTAATTATGAAGTTATGGTGAATGTTAACTTGTTTTTCTCTTATCCTACCCCCCCCCCCCCCTTCCTTCTTAAGAGAATAATTTGTTTTATCTGCTATTCAGTTCCCAGTAAATGTGTTAATTTTATTTCATCAGTATTTTTTAATATATTCTTATTGAATTTAAACTCATTTATAATTATTAAACAAAGAATGATACAAAGATGATGATAAACAAAGAATGATCGAGATAATGATTTTAAATGATTATTTTATATTTTTCTGACTCTGTGTATATAACAACAAAAACAGTATCTGCATTAGAAAATATTTAATGTAAAAGTCTTGCAGCATATATTAATCTTTTTCTTTTCTTTTCTGTCAAAGAAAAAATATGAAAAAAGTTAGATTTTCATTGAATATTTTGCACATTTGTGTGTTATATCCAAATGTTTTTTAATTTCTTCACTTTGTATCTTGTTTTCTGAATGCTCTTTAAACACATTTGTTTTAATAATAATTGATATATATTTGTATTATAATATGTATAAATGTATGAAAACGAATATTATATGCATGGATGTGTGCATATAGATATTATATCTGCATCATATGTGAAGTCTTATGATTCGATGCATTATTCTTAAATATTACTTAGTAATGGTAAAGCATTATAAATATATTATTTTTGTTTGGTGAAAACAATAATACTATGCCTGAACATATTTATAACTATAAAAGATCACTGAGTTTACAGACAATTACGATTATATAGAATGTTAAAAAACCCTAAAAAACATTTAAAAAGGACATTTCGTATTCCATAGAATCTCTCATTAGCAAATTTTAACATAAAATTCATAAAAAGTTGTAAAATATTTACTCATAGAAAACATTGCATCAGACAGTTAAAGTTGTAGTTATATTAGCATTGAGTATTCTGCCGGAATCAATCCAATTTTGTTAATAGTTAAAACAGTAACTCAGGTAAATTATTGTGATGGTGTCTAAAAAAGTTCAACTTCTGTAGTTGTTATAGTTCGATCTAATTACAAAAGATTTAGCAAAATTTGGGAAGTGGTCAGCCTTTAAGACATGGTCCACAATCTTTGAATTTTCATTTTCGAATGCATGCTTGAGCTCCTTGACTCTTGTTTCGAGTATTTGACTTGTCTCCCTAATATAAACTATGTTGCTCTATTGGCATGGGATACCATGTACCACATCTTTAATCTGGAAACTTAAATATCTGTGTTTTGTAGTTGCCTAAAACATGTTCTAGTGATTTCAATGCGATGAAAGTCATGTAATGCAAAGGGTATTTAATAGATGTGAAATCTTTTCTGATATGCATTTGTAATATAGAATGGTTCTGACTGGTTAGTGTTAGTACATTCGAAAGATGGAGAGGGGGAATATTCATGTGTGCTTGTAAGAATTAAGAAAATACAGTACAGAACCATTTATCCGGAATGCTTGGGGTCAGATATATTCCGTATAACTGGTTTTTCAGTTAACTGGTTGTGCATGAAAGCAGCATCCATTTGTTAAATTTTGTGGAATATATGTGGTTGTGGCATTATTTCTGATATTAAATTATTAGATTACTTGGATTAAAAATCATTGCAAGAAAGATCAAAAGTTAACCTGAGTTTAAAAGAAAGTAAATTATGGGAATCTCTTAGGAACAAAAATTCTTCTGTTTCCTCTGCATGAAAATTAAAACATTTAAAATATAACCAAATATGTTATCATTTCAAATACTAGATGTTGTTGCCAAATTATACAATTGTTTAAGCAAAGCCTATGTCAAACTGGCAGTGTGTGATACCTTTTTCTGCAAAGATTTTGAAATCAGTCTATCAGAAATATCATTCCGGATAACTGGTTTCTGGTTAACTGGTTTTCCGGTTAAACTGGTTTCCGGATAAATGGTTCCATACTGTATAAGATTACAAAATCGTGCCGGGTAGCCATAGTCCAGGGGAAATGTACATGTTACCGCGAAGGGTCGGTTAGAGTTTTCTTTTTCTAACTTGTTTATACTGAGGCCAGCATGAAAAACCTGAATTTTCCAACAAAACTTCTTTCGGAAGAATTTTCTGCAGCCAAAAAACAGCAAAATTTTGGGGCTCTTGATTTTTTTAGAAACTATCTCGAGACCCATTGTTATAGAAAATTTTTTGTCAATTGCTATCTTAAAGAGGACACAATTTTACACAACTTTCATATTTACAGCTTTTTTATACACTGAATAGCAGTGCGGCATTTCAAAAATAAGATAATTTTTCAATTTTCTTAAAAACTGTAGTATTGCCCCAATTATTCAAATGTTCCCTACAGATATAATTATATGTTGTGAACTTCTACATATTGGTAGCAGTAAGTTATCTATTATTTCCACATCCTTTTCTTCATTTTCGTCACAAACAAAGATATTTAATAAATCTATATAATTTAACAAGTAAGGGAGAATGTGGATGAATAAGACAATTTTCATAATTTAAACAATAACTTTAAGTGTATACAATTGTTAATTTTAAAGCATTGTTTAAAAGAATACTTCAATATTTAGTAACTTATTGGTACAATAGTTTCAATAAATGCGAAATTCTTGTTCAATTTTAATAATTATTTTTATAATGCATGCATATTGTTCCATGGATCAATGGGATAGGTATGAAAATTTGTGAAAAACATATTTTATTCCACAGGACAGTTGTATATTTTATTAACCACTTTTTGATAGCATTTGTTTTAAAGATAGCAAACATTGGATTGTAGTTCCATATAAAAGGAGAGGGACTCAAAAATAAATATCTTTTATGTAACAAATACTTTTACCTTATAAAATATATCTATAATTAAAAATGACAACAGATTGTTTCATTAACTAATATTATGTATTTATATCTCTTGTAAAATCTAAAAATTCTATCAATAAAATATTTAAGATCACTATTTTCGTAAAAATGTTTAAAAAATCAGTTTTTGTAATTATTGTCAAAATTTTTCCTTTTATATCATATAATAAGTTGAACCCAAATTTTCGTTCATAACTTTAACAGTGAAGAAGATATTTTTGCGAGATTTTCATCATATTAACTTTATCATTGGAAATGACTGAATTTTGGTCAGTAACACAATATATGTACCACCACTGCCAGCTGCATTTTGAATAATGGAATGTCTAGCTTACTGTTTGGATGGGAATTTTGCTAATTTCCAGCACTTCTCGTCGTGTAATCATATCTCACAAAAAGAAAATAAGTTTGTTGAAAATATTGTTGTAATATCTTCAGTTTGGCCGAATATTCGGTAGTATGACCAAATAGGCCAAATATAGAATATTCGGTGCATCCCTACTCATTAAGGTATAGAAATGAAAGGCACTCAGATAAAAATGGGCATTAAAATATTATCTTATACCTTGAGATTTCTTCAATTTCCTCGTGTTATGCTTTTTCTTTTCTTATAGAGTATATCGATTAATTAAACCTTGAGTTTGTTAAATTACATTGTTGGGGATATTTATTATCCCACAGTACTATAAAAAAATTATTTTGTGTGTCCCTGTAAATGAACGATGAATGTTATGCATATCATGTTCTTTACTAAGCATCTTGTAGTGCACAGTCTAAGCAACCAAGTTCGTAAAGGAAAAGCATAGTATGTTTGCATTAGTAACTATTTCGAACTTCTGATTTTAACTATGAACAGTTTATCATTAGAGGACTCAGATTGGTTGCTCGCGAGATAAACTTCCCAGCTACTAATGTCTAGTATTGCATCCATGAGCTACCCTCAAATCAATAGCTCATTGTCAACTTGACAAGACAATAATCAACACATATTTTAAGCTTGTGTTATTAACCATTGTATATCAATGCACTAATATATTGCAATATGTGTAGACCAATAGCAATGGCGGAATTAAAACACAGACATAACAGTAATGAATGGACAAATGTAGAGAATGTATTGTGATATATTGGGATATTAAATATTCTGGGACATTATTGAAAGAGCGATAATCTCTTGAGAGGAATATTCTGGTTTGAATGAAGCAGGGCAGCGAATAAAAGCATGGATTGCATGAAAGAAAAGATTGAAGAAGATATTGGTACAGAATATTCAGTCCTTTTTCTCAGAGTTTGAAGTTGCAATGCAGAAAAAAAAAAAGTTATTTGGATATAGTGGTACAGTCAGAGCTTAGATATCATTATGGGATATATCATCAGAGTTTAGATGTTGTTATTAAAGCAATTAAAAAATATCAACATTTGACCAATATATTGATAAATAATCCAGTCCTAATCCCTTCACTTTGCTCTTTATCAATCAAGTTAGTTCAAATATTGAACGTGTGCAAACAAATTTGTTTGTAAAGTGTTTATTCCTGTCATCTTAATAAATGTTAGATATGTAGATTTTTCTCTTAAAAATGCAATAAAAATAAACCCTTTTTTTATTTCTTTTTTTAGAATGCTTGCTGTTTTTATTCTTGTTCTTTGACAGTTAAAACTATGAAAAAGTTTATGATATAGAATTTAAGAAATAGTTATCTAATTAAATGTTACTGTTCACATTCTTGACATTACATTTATAAAACAATTATTTGTCTAAATGTTATAATTTATTTTGTTTCTAAAGACACTCATGTTGACACTATTTCTACCAGTGTCAAATGACGCCTTTTTAAACTTTTGATTTATGTTTATTTTGCTCGTAGTTTTTGAATGTAGTAAGCATAAAAAAGTCTTCAATGTATTAAAAAGGATTTATAATTAGTTTCAATTTAAAAATTACAAATGACCCATAAAGCAAAATCTTTTAAAAGGTGTTATTTTACCCCAGTAGAAATAGTGTTAAAATATAATCTTATACATATGTAAATAATATTTTACAATTAATAATTATTAACCGGTTTCTTTTTTCACTTTAGATCTCGTGCAGCATCCTCTTTACCTGTTCTACTTATATTAAGTATCTTATTTTGGAATATGCGTAAAGGTACAGGTATGATGGGGCCTGGAGGTGGTCGAAGAGTGGGTGGTCTCTTTGGCATGGGTGAGACAACAGCTAAGCTAATAAATCCATCTGAAATTGGTGTGAAATTCAGGTTAGTAACTTATGCTTCAGGAAATTTATCAGAATTTCAATCATCAATTTAGTACACATCTTGTAGATAATGTTTCTTTCTTTTTGGTAAATGATGCAAAGCTTGGCCGACACCAGTGTGAAATCCAGGGAGACGCAAGATATTTAAACTGGTGTGCCTGTGGTCACACAGTCTGGGTCCCATTTTATAAAAATGAGAGTATAAGCATGAAATAAGCTAAACTAAGACAATCAGTTCATATCAGATCATAATTGTCAGATTCACTGTGCAAAACAATTTTTAAACATAAAAAACAATATAGAAATCTAACAAATAAGATATATTAAATATTTGAAAATGTTTAATTTGAAAATATTAAATTTAGTTTCTACCAACATTTTTAAAATTGGGAAATAAAATAGCAGCTCCTTTTTTTCGCCAGGAGGGAAGGGGGGGGGGTCCCCTGAACACCTCGTTTAAAATAAATTTTAAACACAGGAACAACATAAAAAGAAAAGCAGAAGTATAAATTATATTTCGCGAGAATAAAAAAATCAAAAAAAATCTTAGTTCTACTTTCTCTTGGTGTTTTATTATTTTTAATCATTTAGGAACAAAAACTTTTGCTTTTTTTTTTCCCAAAATTGTGAGAGAAAAAGAAAGTAGTCAAATTTCATAATCTTGGGAGGTTCTCTCCTGCCTTCTTCCTCTTGCTGGAGACTAAGATGCAAAGAAATATTTTTGTATTTGTGAATTGTCCTATAAATGCAGAAATTTTGTCAGTTCTTGATTGCCACAGTTTATAGATTTATATAATACTCTAAACATAAAAAGTGAAAAATTTTGTTAAAGTAGAAGAAAATAGTTTTAAATATTACTTAATTAAATTTGTGAAGTATCTTTTTCACAAAGGAAAAGTTCTGCTAGTCATTATTTTTATATCAATTTTTGGTTCTAATATCAAAGAGAAAATGTGCACAAAATTTATTTGAGTGTAATATACAATAAAAGTACTTTTTTAATTGAATATAAATTAAAACTATTAGCAGTAATATACATATAAAATGAAAGCTCCTTTTACTGTACTATACACCGTCATTCAACTTAACTGTGAAGTGATCGTCATGTGAGATTAGGTGAATTTTATAGTCGATAGCCAATAATTATACTTATTTATATAGTTGAGTTTATTTAGTACTTGACTTTTATTCTTTCTCAGTTACATCATAATCCTTTTTCAAGTAAGGCCTGGCTTCCAGATTGTCATAGTGATTATTAGCATAGCCTTTTACAAAAAAAATCAGCTCTTTTCCTTGTGCTGGTTGGTTTTATTCCATACTTCTGATTTTTCCCAGTAGATGGCGAATGTGTCAAAATGTAAGGAATTTTAAATTTAGTTGGTTTCAATCACTTTGGATTTATTCCCATGTCTATGATGTAAGCAAAAGCAGTTCAGCAGTTTTTATCTTAAAGTTAATTCAAATTTAGATTATTGAGCTGAGATATAATGTTAAAAGGGCTTCTGAATATTTGATTTAGAAGTTAAAAAAAGAATCTAGGTACTTTAATTTAAATTTTGAATTTTAAAAAGGTTTTATTTTCTTATCCTTTCATGAATTTTTTCAATTTCAATTTATTTTGGACTTGTTTTTAGTATTTTTTTTTTTAATAAAACTAATAATCCAATAAGTAGAGCCCCCCAAAAGAAGCCTTATGTTGCAAAAAATCGGGTAGTTCCGCATTTTGGATAAGTTGATGTTCTAATAAAAATCTGAAGCTTTCAATATCTCTTTCAAAACACTTTATCCTTAAATTAACAAATCAAATAAATCAAATGTTTTTAATTGGTGCAAGAGATCATTTTTGTAATTTGATAAAAAATCCATGCTTTTGTTGGATTATGAATGCCTTTCAGAACTTGTAATTGGGGGGGGGGGGGTAATTAATAATGTCCATTAATTACGACTTTTTCAAAGTTTTATGATTTGTCGTTTGATGTGAGATGTTCAGCTATAAGTATGCAAAATTTCATGTCCCCAACTTAATTAGCGGCTCAGTTAGAAAAATTGCTTGAAATACACAAGTTAGAGACCAGGGGGGGGGGGGGTAAATATAAGACTTTTTGAAATTTATATGATTTGTTGTGTGATAGCAAATGTTCAGCTATAAGTATGCAAAATGTCATGTCTTCAACTTAATTAGGGGATGAGTTAAAAAAATTGCTTAAAATACACAAGTTAGAGATCAGGGGGGTAAATATAAGACTTTTTGAAATTTTTATGATTTGTCATGTGATCACAAATGTTCAGTTATAAGTATGCAAAATGTCATGTCTCCAACTTAATTAGGGGATGAGTTAGAAAAATTGCTGAAACTACACAAGTCAGAGACCGTAGGGGTAAATATTAGACTTTTTCAAAATTTTATGATTTGTCATTTGATGTGAGGTGTTCAGCTATAAGTATGCAAAATTTCAAGTCTCCAACATATATAATTTCTGAGAATGGACTCTGTGACAGACAGAAAGACAGAGTAGTGAGACGAATAGGATTTTGTAAATGAACGAAACCCTGAAATATTACAAAAAAATTGACTTTTTCTTTTCAATAATGTCTTACCGGTACATTTTAGCTGAAAACTTTTAGTATCAATCTTGTAGAGTATAAAATTTGCAACAAATTTCATAACAAAAGTTTTTTTCTAGGCCCATAAATAGCATGATTACACCACTTCAAAGTTCGGGTTCAAAAAAAAAAAAAAAAAAAAGGCAAAATATCAGATTTTTTGAGGTTCTCTTAACTATAACTTTATATCAATATATTTTTGCAAAAGCAAACTACTACAAAATTTGTAAAGGATACAATTTTCTGAAAATTTGATACATACAGTCTTATTCTTGCTGCAACATCACCACAAGGGGGATTGAAAACATGTTTTTTCTCCCTTTAGAACACCTATATAACATATCACAAAACAGAACTATCTGACTTTTTGCAAGGTAAAACTGCTTTATTAACTGTTCTAATATTTTATTATTTTACCTAATGTTAGAGCAGTGTGGCTTTGTTATTTATGGATTTGGAAAGAAAACTGTATGTATGAAATTTGCTGCAAATTGTATCCACTATAAATTTTGTCTAGCTTTCTTTCACTAAAATGTACTGGTAAGAAATTATAGTTCTGTGAATTGTAAAAAATCCATTATTTCGCCAATTCTCCTTATCCAATCTTTTGGAACAGTGTAGCTTTGTTATTTATGGTCTACTACAAGATAAAATTTGCTTTTAAGGCCCTACTTCAGTCAGGCGAAAAGACAGGTTCGCTAATGCTATTCCTATGGAAGAAATTTATAAAGATATCTCGGTCGCAATTTTCATTGGAGATTTTTTTCAAGAGGATGCTTTCATTTTAGGAACCGGTTCTGAAAATGAAAGTGTCCTGATTAAAAATACCTGTAAACGAAATTGAAAAAGTAGAAAACGGCCTGCATACAGATCGACCTCAGCTAGCCACTGCAAAAAAAATCATCTAAAAATATTGAAATGCGACCGAGATATCTTTATAAATTTCTTCCATGGGAATAACATTAGCGAACGGGTCTTTTCGCCTGACTGAAGTAGGGCCTTAATACAAGTTTTTTGCTAAAATGTACCAGTAAGACGTTATTGGAGAAAAAGCTTTGAAAAGTCTTCTTTTGTCTTTTTCCAAGATGGTAGCTGTGCAGAGAGAGGAGGCGATCAGAAAGTTGTGAACTTGTGCTTTTTATTAGATCATCAACCCATACAACCTATCCAAAAAACAGAACTGCACCAGCTTCTGCAAGATAAAACTGCTAAATTTACTGAACTATAAGTTATTTTTCTCAAAACAGTAACAAGATAGATTTTTGAGATCTTTGTTGTTTTTAGCTTGTAACGTTTATTTATCTTACAATGTTCTAAAACATCTTTGCTAATTAAAGTGATTGCTTGCATATTACCATATTTAATTGCATATTTTGTGATTTTTTTTTTCACTATTTTTTTGTTTTAAAAATAGAGGTGTGAAAATGCAGAAGTTTTTTATTCTATTAATTTTTCTCAAAAGACAACGTAGAATAAAAAAAGAAATGACCTTCTATAAAATGAATGTAACATTTTAATAAATGAATAATTAAGATTAAACAAAATGTATAACAGTCAAAAGTTTGCACATAATTTTTGAACTGGGGCAATATATTTTTTTCAGTTTCTTGGATCATTTTACAATAAAATATGGGAAAAAACCCTTTATGCTCTGAAGCAAGAAAATACATGTGAGATGTATTTCTCGGATTAACAGCTGCGAAATTACTGTTTCACAATATAAAATGTTTCATTTGCTCTAAATTCTCTTCCATCTGCCCTTTTATTGTTTTACTTAACAAAATACTCTACCATGAATAAGAAGTTTTCTAGCAAACAAATCAGAACTTATGTATCACACTATTAATGATATTGCTTTATCAGTTTTAATATCATCTGCACACAATTGTGCAGCAACTCAAAGAAAGAGATTAATCAAATGTGTACATATATATATATTCTAACAAATTTGAAAAATGAAAACTATAAAGATACATGTGGCTTAATTATATCAAATTATCCCATAATTTTGATGACAGAGCTCGAAAAATCACATGCCTGACATCAGAGTTGCTACTTTTTTTTTATTTGATTGGCACCACTTTTTTGGAATGGTAAAATTCGCTTTATTTAATGGCAGATTAATTAAGTCAAATTTTACCATTCCAAAAAAGGGGTGCCAATCAAATTTAAAAAAAAAAAAAGTAGTAACATTGATGTTGGGCATGTAATTTTTCGAGATCTGGTTGATGTAAAAATTATGTGAATCTTTTTTACCCAAACTTTCTTTTAAAAATACAGTGTGTGTAAAATACATAATGGTGCAAATTATATGAGTAAATGTGATTTATTCTTTATTATTGAAAGTTTTGATAAATCCTATCCTTTATCTAATTTAATGCACATGAAGTTTATCAAACTTTTGGTAAATTAATATTTGTATTGTATGTTTTATTCACTGCAGTGTTGCCAAATTGGGGAATTTTTTATTCTATGTATCTACTACTATTTCAATATAGAAATATTCACTTTATTTAATGAATGGTATTCACTAATTAAATAAAGCAATGATTACTAGTCCGAAAAGTGGTAGATATATATATATATATATTTTTTTTTTCTGTCCAAAAACACATTTAGATACATATAGACATTTCTTTTCCCAAAATATTTTCAAGTCTTAAGTATAAAAGCATGTATAATAACCACTTATAAACAGATTAAGTAAAATAATGCTATAAAAAGTGATAAAATATCTTTATTAAGATTGACGATCGTTTCGTCACACCAACAGCGACATTTTCAAAATCATTCATGATAGAAAATATTTTCACATAATATTCTTTATATTATATTTATATAATATATATTTTAATGAAACTAAAATTATAACATGCTAAAAGTGAAAAAAGTACATTTAGAGGCATATAAACAAAACATCTTTTAATCCTTAATTGTTGTGCCCGATACATTCATGGGCACTTTGCACAGGAATGTATAGGGAGGGATGATTAAGGAGCTAATAATACCAACTTATCCAATAGATAGAAAATTATGTGAAAATATTTTCTATCGTGAATGATTTTGAAAATGTCGCCGTTGGTGCAACGAAACGATCGTCAATCTTAATAAAGATATTTTATCACTATATTTTTATCAAAGATATTTCAGCATTATTTTACATAAGTCTTAACTATTTTTATTTTCTGAGATTTATCTTGCAATGCAAATGTTAATACAAAAACCTATAAAATCTTTATATTACTTTTTCTATTTTTATTGTGATTAAATTGCTGGAAAAATAAACATCTCTTGGACATTTTGAACTGTCATAGGATAAGTTATTATATATGCATAAATCGACACCATAGCAATCCTATTTGGCACCTACACCTAGTACAATTTTGTTTTTGCTATTAATTATCAGTGCTGATAAAATGCCTATTCCATTTGGCACCTTTTACAGAGGCACTGCTCACACCAACATTGCTGCAGCTCTGGTTAAGATTTTGCATTGCATCTGCTTGAAAATTCCTTTTAATATCTCTCTATTCTAAAAAAAAAAGAACTACCGCTGTCACCGCCGCCGGCTTTGAATTTTTTGTGACTGGAGGTCCTTCTTCGTTAATATTAAGAAAAATAATGCATACAAAAATATGAAAATCGGTAGTATTATACAGAAATGTTTGATAAACACGCTGATGCAGACAGTTTTCAAATCAAAGAATTATTTTAAGAGATATTTAATGCTAAAGTTGGACAAAATCGTTCCACTAAAAAAGTTTTATAGGAGCAAAAACTATTCATGGGAATTAAATCATTTTTAGATCATTTTATATGTTTGAAGTTCCCGGTGTGCAGACTGTATTTCTTTTTTTATTTTGACTTATTTTTTTAGGTTTTATTTCTATTTTAAATTCAAATTTTCAGCATTTCTAAAGATATTTTTTACTTTATTTTAGAAAGTGATATTAATTTGAACTGTTGCCAACTGTATAAACAGTGCAAACAATAATGTTTGCTTCAAATAAAAAAAAAATATTTATACATGTAAAGAAATTAAAAATTTATTTACACGTGACTATTATAAACAGAAAAAAACATTCGGAATTAGAATTAAATAATTATGTACAAAAAGCAGGAACTTATTAAAAATTACGTCATAAAAACTATACTTATACGTGAATTTTAAGAGAGAAAGGAAATTGTAAAATAATAAATTCATTAACATGCGTTAAAAGTCTTAAATAGGAGAAATTACGTCATATTTACGTCACATTGCAGTTATTACATAAAATGAACGCAAAATAATATTGCAAAACAGTTTAAATTTAGAAATTGCGCTAGACATTTATTTGATATTTTGAGAGGATATTTTTCAACTATTTTTGTTAGGAAAATGCAAATAATATTTCATTTCTAACAAAAGTATTTTCACATGAATATCTAAAAGAGAAAGAATAGCTTGGTCAAAATTACGTCAGATTAAAAACGATTAATTTAAAATGTCTCATTTAAAAGAACTTTCTTTTCGCTTTGTTAAAAAATACCCGGAGACAAAGACTCTGTTTACTTAATTCCTTTTATATTAGCTTATTTTAAAATGTTTAACTTATTTTACTTAATCAAAGACAAAAACAGCGATTGTATCTTTGGTACTACTTAGTTATCCCGTCGACCAGAAATCTATCATTCGCCAAACTATAAGATTAAATGCCAATAATGGTTGATCGTAAATGTCACATTAACTTGACTTTAAGCAAGTTACACGTGTCTATGTCATCAAGTTATTTTTATTTCGACGTTTTATTTGTATTATATGTTGTACTAATTTATTTGTTCTTTCGTTATTTAAAATAAAAATTGTCAATTTGTATATTTTGGTGATTTATATAATTTGGCGAAATTGGTCGACGGGATAATCAAGTAGTACCGCAGCGGATTTGTCGTTAAAATTCCCCAATCAAAGAGAAATGAATAGAAATCCGTTTATACGGAGATCACCACTGTTTTTTAAATTATAATTCAATCTTTCAAAATCTTTTTAAAGCCGATCAAAGTAGCGTGCATTTAGAGTCTGCGGTGTCTGGACGGGGGTTGACGAGCGTAGCTCGTAGGGGGCAGAGCTCCCTAGTTTGTAAAATATTGGAACTATATTGTATTTATAGTTATTTCTCCGTATGAGTGTTTTTTTCTTTTAACTATCATTTAACTGAATAGTCTAAATGTTTATCATATGTAGGAATATATTTTCTTCTCCTTTTTACAAACCTTGTAAAATTGAATGCATTAAATACATATCCTAATGTCTTTTAGAGAAATGAAAACTTTCTGTGGCACTCCATTTTCTACATTTTATTCTCTTGAAAGGCTAATTTTGTAAAAATTTGAATCATTTCTGAGCATCCTATGGAGTAACTACAGCATGGCTTAGGTAGTAAATGTCACAAGTCTGTTTGGGCTCCCAAGCCTGTCTGTCATAATTTATGCATGCAGTTTAGAATTAGGAAGGGATCTCAGAATGCAGTTTTCCAATGGTACCCTATTGGTATAGTTACATCACTGCTTTGAGCATTAGGTTTTAAGATTTCTGGAGATATAATTGAAATTGCTGTATGATAAATTGCAAAAATGAGACTAACCTTCTTTCATACAAATAAATAAATAAACTAGTAAATCTGCAGATCAAGAGAATCAACGTCAGCTCTGCAAGTCATTGTCTTTTAATCTCACTTTGCATAAAATTCAACATCCTTCAATCCACATTTTATTATTTTTACTTTCTTCTATCTTCAATAGAAGAAAGTATTGTAATCGAAATTTTTTTTCGACTTCCGGTTTTCGACGGATTTGCATGTTTTAGGGGTCAGAGATTCCAAAAAACATGTTTATAGAAAATGTCTGTCTGTCTGTGTGTCCGTCTGTCCGCCTGTCTGTCGCCATTGTACCATCCAAAAGTGTATGGAGTTATGCATAGAATTGAACCAAATTTTTAGTTTAAGTTTTTGGCTATGGCAAGCAAGTCCTCCCTGAATTTGGAAAAAATTCGCCGGTAGGGGGCGCTGTAATAGCGATTTTTGTGCGATTTTGAATATTGTACCGTCCAAAAGTGTATGAAGTTATGCATAGAATTAAACCAAATTTTTATTTTAAGTTTTTGGCTATGGCAAGCAGATCCTCCCTGAATTTGGAAAAAATTCGCCGGTAGGGGGCGCTGTAATAGCGATTTTTGTGCGATTTTGAATATTGTACCGTCCGAAAGTGTATGAAGTTATACATAGAATTAAACCAAATTTTTATTTTAAGTTTTTGGATATGGCAAGCAGCTCCTCCATGAATTTGCAAAAAATTCGCCGTTAGGGGGCGCTGTAATAGCGATTTTTGTGCGATTTTGAATATTGCACCATCGAAAAGTGTATGAAGTTATGCATAGAATTGAACCAAAAAAAAATTTTAAGTTCTTGGCTATGGCAAGGAGGTCCTCCCTTAATTTGTAAAAAAATCGCTCGTAGAGGGCGCTGTAATAGCGATTTTTGTATAATTTTTGTGCCATTTTGAATATTGTACTGCCGAAAAGTGTATGAAATTATGCATAGAATTGAACCAAATTTTACTTGTTTATTTTTGGTCATGTCACGAAGGTCCTCCCTGAATTTGGAAAAATTCTGCCGGAAGGGGGCACTATAATTGCGATGTCTGTACCATTTTCATTATTGTACCATCGAAAAGTGTATGAAGTTAGCCATATAATTGAACCAAATTTTTTGTGCATGATTCTGGCTATGGCAAACAAGTCCTCCCTGAACTTGAAAGAATTCCGAAAGAAGGGGGCGCTATAATTCTGATCTCTGTGCCATCTTCATTATTGTACCATCGAACAGCGTATAAAATTATGCATACAATTGAACCAAAATGTTTGTGCTTGTTTTTGGCTTTGGCCAACAGGTTCTCCTTGAATTTGGAAATATTGCGTGGTGAAGGGGCTCTGTGCTAGCGATTTTTGTATACTTTTCTTGATTTTTCGTAGTTCTGTTGTGCATCGGCGGCTCATGCAGTGGCGGGAACTCGCTTCCTGCTATGCCGGCTATTCGCAAACAGCTGATAACGACAGAATAAGGAAAAATTAATAATTTTAACAAATATCATGATATAGATTAACTCGTTTTTAGTCCGTTTAATTGACTTGAGCAGAAATTTAAGATGAAAATCAAAGTTGGTATAATATTGAACTAATAATATTGAAGTATTAACATGTGTAACTAGGTTTTGAAATATTAAGATGTATAAGATAGAAGAAAGTTTTGGGATTGGCACATCCAACTAGTTTTAATTACATAAATATTTATAAGCATATAAAATTCTTGGAAGGTTACGGAAATTAGAAGCGATAAATTATACACAGTGTGACAATGATATTCTGAAATTCTGGTGAATGGCTTAGTCTGGTAATTTTTTAGATGAAAAAATACATTTCCCCTCATTTTCTCATTAAATTTAAATTGGTTATTAGTCCAGGCAATAGGGGATTTTACCTGGCAAAATTAATGGAAGTTCTGGAAATTGGCTTACTTTATGTTTTTTGGGTCACTGAATCCGAATTTGTAACTTCCTACCAAAATTTCCTCCGGCAACCCCCCCCCCCCCCCCCCCCAAATTTTGGTAAAATGCCCTAAAAAAAGGTTTTAATTAAAAAAATCAATATTTTTATTGTTTTAGGGAAAAAGTATCTAGAAATTCAGAAAGTAGACAATATTTGCAACAAATTAGACATATGACATTATGACTTAGGATGAAGGGGAAGGGGAGATCTGTCTCGGAACATGCGCCGCGGTGCTGCGTGGACTAAGTTGCGCAATTCCACTCACACGTTTACATTTGCCCTCCCCTTCGAACTTTCTCTATAAGGTTTACTTTAAGTTTTTTGGGTCGCTGAATCCGAATTTGTAATTTATCCCCAAAATTCCCCCCCCCCCCTCCCCGAAACGTTCTAAAATAGTTGTTTTTTAAATTAAATTTTTTATTGTTTTAGGGGAAAACTATGTAGAAATTCGGAAAGTTGACAAAATTTGCAACAAATAGTATGCATGACATTACGATGTAGGATGAGCGGGGAGGGAGAGGGCTGCCTCGGAACATACACTGCGGCACTATGTGCACTAAGTTATGCAAGTCCAGGTAATAGGGAATTTTACCTGGCTAAATTAATGCTAGTTCTGAATTTCGGCTCACTTTATGTTTTTTGGGTCGCTGAATCCGAATTTGTAACTTCCCACCAAAATTTCCCCCGGCAAACCTCCAAAAAATTGATTTTTTGAAAAAATTTGGTTTTTGAGCACAGCGCGCGGGGAATGTTCCAAGGCAGTCCCCTCTCCCCCTGTTTATCCTACGTCATAATGTCATATATCCTATTTGTTGCAAATTTTGTCTACTTTCTGAATTTCTACATAGTTTTCCCCTAAAACAATAAAAAATTTAATTTAAAAACAACTATTTGGGGGGGAGAATTTTGGGGGTAAGTTAAAAATTCGGATTCAGCGACCCAAAAAACTTAAAGTAAACCCTATTGAGAAAGTTCGGAGAGGAGATGGGAGGGCGAATGTAAACGTGTGAGTGGTTAAGTGGAATTGCACAACTTAGTCCATGCAGCACCGTGGCGCATGTTCCGAGGCAGACCCCCCCCCCCCCCCTTCCCCTTCATCCTAAGTCATAATGTCATGTATCTAATTTGTTGCAAATTTTGTCTACTTTCTGAATTTCTAGATACTTTTTCTCTAAAACAATAAAAAAATTGATTTTTTTAATAAAAACCTTTTTTGGGGGCATTTTACCAAAATTTGGGGGGGGGGGGGTTGCCAGGGGAAATTTTGGTGGGAAGTTACAAATACGGATTCAGCGACCCAAAAAACATATAGTAAGCCTTTTTCCAGAACTTCCATTAATTTTGCTAGGTAGAGCCCCTATACGATCTCTATTGCCTGGACTAGTATAGCTTGGATTTCATTTTACACTGAGATTTTATTAGGATAAGCAACAGTTTGAACAATGATTTTATGTTATCCTAACATCCAAATAGAAATATTTAATTAAACTTAATCTATTATGTCTAATTTTAAAAATCTAATGTTTTAAAAATTTTGTTTCAGGAACACTTTTTGGTGGTTATAGATGTACAGCCTTATCTAAATAGATTCAATAAAATTACGTAAGAAAATCACTTATTATCATTAAACTAAAATTATAACATGCTAAAACTGAAAAAGTACATTTAGAGGCATATAAACAAAACACTCTTTATAATTGTTGTGCCCAATACATTCACGGGCACTTTGCACATGAATGTATAGGGAGGGGCGATTAAGGAGCTAATAAACTGATATACATGGTACACACAATCAATGACTTTATCAAGATCAGTATTGATAAAAGAAATATTTCAGCATTTTTTTAAAAAATGTACTTAAAAAACAAAAAATATTTGATCACAGGTTTGGTGAAACCAAGTGCTCTAATAAAAAGGGACATATGTGAATCTGAATTATTTTATCCCATTGTTTTTAATTTTGGAAAGCATCTCTTCCATATTCTAAGATTAATTTATTAACAAGAAAGAAAAATCATGTGTTAAGCATAGATTATGAAATATTTTCCAACATTTCCAGAATACATAAACCAGGGGTGCAGAATATGTCCGATCCGGCGATCTAGGATCGGGGAAAATTTTAACCACCTGGGGAAATTTTGAAGAAACATATACAATTGATTTCGATTTTAACAACGAATTCCATAATTAACTGAGATGGAAAAATTTCACTACAAATAAAAAGATCCGTATAACGACCTTCACAAAATCTATCTCAAAATAATATGTACCGTATATCAGGTGTGATTCTGTTCCGAATTTTCCGAAAATTTAAGGCATTCGATTCCGAAAATTAAATAAAAAATCGGTCATCAATTCGAAAATTCGGACATAAAATTACCGCAAATTTTGTCCAAGAATTATGGAAAAAACGCGAATTTCGTCTCAAGATCGCAAAAGATCGTGAAACTACCGCAAGTTTTGCCAAAAGATCGCGAAAGAATCGCAAATTTCGTCAAAAGATCGCGAAAGAACCGCAAACTTCGTCAAAAGATCGCGAAACAACTGCAAACTTCGTCAAAAGATCGCGAAACAACTGCAAACTTCGTCAAAAGATCGCGAAACAACTGCAAACTTCGTCAAAAGATCGCGAAACAACTGCAAATTTCGTCAAAAGATCGCGAAACAACCGCAAATTTTGTCAAAAGTTCGCGAAACGTACATTTCGTCAAAAGATCGCGAAAAAACCGCAAATTTCGTAAAAAGATCGCGAAACTACCGCGAATTTCTTCCAAAGATCGCGCAACAACCGCGAATTTCGTCAAAAGGGGCGAAATAACCACAATTTTCGTCAAAACGTGCCGAAATAACCGCGAATTTCGTCAAAAGAAGGCGAAAAAAATCCCGCAAATTTCGTCAAAAGATCGCGAACCAACCGCGCATTTCGTCAAAATGCACGAAGTAACCGCAAATTTCGTTAAAAGATCGCAACAAAAACGCACATTTTGTCTAAAGATCACGAAAGAATCCCAAATTTAGTAAAACGATCGCAAAACAACCGCGAATTTCGTCAAAAGAGGGCAAAATAATCACGAATTGCGGCAGAAGGAAAGCGAAATAACCACAAAACTCGTCATAAGATCGTGAAATACCCGCAAATTTCGTCAAAAGATCGCTAAAAAATGCAAATTTCGTCATAAGATCGCGAAAAAACGCAAAATTCGTCAAAGAGCCGCGAAAAAAAACATAGTGCTGGCAGTGGATTTCCCCCCTTTCCCCACTCCAACGGATCAAATTGATTCTTTGAGAAAATTTGCTGTGAATTTCAGAAATTTTTTTTTCACTCAGAATCACACCTGCCATATATACTCGCGCATAAGTTGAGAAATATTGGAAAAATAAATTTTCTCTACCTACGGTAATTCAGCATTTACCTATAACATACCGCAAAATTTTTGGGGAAATGTTGGGAGTAGAAACATTTTCTGCACCCCTGACATAAACAAAACTTCGCCACCCCATTCTTTTGTGCAGCTCTGTATATGATCTGTATATTTGTATATATTCTACATAGTATGCTAAAATTTTGTTTAGTTAGAAAAAGCATATTGAATATTAAAATTCTCCTTTAGTAATTTCTACCAATAGAGGGGAACGTACATGAATTATTTTCTACAGCCTTGTATATTAAGGGAAGATTTTTATATGTGCCACATATTGAACTTAAATTTAATGCAGGAAAAAACTTGCTTAAAACTGTTGAACTCACATTTCCAGGAATTACTATGCTTAAGTCACCATGTATCCATTTTTTGCATAGTCCTGTATATGATTCTGTTTAAATTTTAAAAACATCTGTTATTGTATACTGAATGTAGCTGAGTTTGAAAATGCATAACTGAAATTAAAAAACACTCTGAAGCCATTCACACTCATTCTCAGTAATGCTTATGAATTCTTTTGTATATCATATATATTAAACGAGCAAGCAATTTTCCTGATTAGGTATGATATCGTAAACGACTGAACCGATTTTCACGAAACTTGTGTTCTATACTAAATCAAGCACGAGAAAAAGATCTAGCTAGGTCCCGAATTCAAGAAAATTGATTTTTACAGGGTAAAACAAAATCAGAGGTGAAACTTCTGCTTGCTATAAATCGAATAATGATCATGCAATTTACACGAAATGTGTTTTCTATACTAATTTGAGCACAAGAAGCACACCTAGCTAGGTTTCGAATTTGAGAAAATTTGTTTTGATCAATTAAAACAAACTCAGCACTGACAATGTTGCTATATATCGAAAACGGTTCTAACGATTTTCATAAAACTTGACGCTTATACTAATTCGAGCTCAAGAAATCGATCTAGCTAGGTTGCTAATTCGAGAAAATTTGTTATCTACTGTTGAAACCAGGGCTGCGGAGTCGGAGTCGGGCCCATTTTTGAGCGAAAGAGTTAGAGTCGTCCATTTTACAAACAGGTCTGCGTTGTCAGAGTCAGCCCATTTTTGAGCAAAACAGTTGGAGTCGTCCATTTTTCCCACCGACTCCGCAGCCCTGGTTGAAACAAACTCATTACTCAGAATGGTGGTACCAATCGAAAACAATTCCGACGAATTTTATAAAATATGCTTTATTCAATTGTGAGAAAACCTTCCAACTAAGTCTCGACTGCGGAAAAAAAATGTTGTCAGGTTTAAAGTAATTTTTAAATATTTAATCTTCCGTAATCGAAATTCCCACCAATACATTTATCAGCAACAGGTTCAAAGGATGATCTCGAAGGCGGTGCTAACTGCTTGCCTTTTACATTAAATCGAGCACTAGATAACGGCCTATGTAGGCCAAAAGTACAGCAACATTCGTTTTAACTGACTAGAAAAAATAAAATTGATTTTACCAAATGTTGATTTCGTTAACTTAAGTATTTTCATAAATATAATTGTAAATATACTAAAATTTTTTATAGATAACTGCGCTTATACTTTTGCTATGTTTTAAAACTACTAACATACTGTTAGAAATATCACTGTAGTTTGATGCCATGAAGATACACTGGCTGTTAAAATCTAACACCCCCCAACCAATGAGGGATCTCTTTGCCTGCTGTGAACCCCACCAGAGTAAGATCGGCGAGGTCAGAATAAGATGGCCAAACTATGCAGGAAGCCAAATGCTTGTTTGCAATGTTTCCAATGTTTTGTGATCAACTCATAAAACTGCTACAGAAAGCAGTGGAGTGGCATATCTAGGCTTATCAGTTCAATGAAAGGGGGGGGGGGGGGTGTGATATAAAGAAAAACTTACTAAGACAAAATTGAAAAAGACAGCAGAATTTTTTGTTTTAACCAGGTTTTTGTCATAATAGGTAGCACAATTCTAATACAATAGACTCCCTCAAATCCGCACAGCTTGGGATTAGAGGTTGTTCGGATTTTAGAATTTTGCAGATTTCTGGTCATTGATTTGTTTACATTTTTGAAACATTAATTTGATTGGTAGTTAAGCAAGAGAAATTATAATGAATGCTTACAATAAAGTGAAACAGTAAAATAAGTAAAATATTAAAATAATTTATTAGTTTAAAAGTAAGTAATTATTAAAATAATTATGTAAAATAACAATTTAGAAAAAATATTAAATTATTAGCGATGAAATCGATTCGATTCCAAAAATCCTATGCTGCCATCTAGTGGTGAAGCCATCGCAAGATCAATACGTCATTATTCGTACTTAGCACTTTTAACTTTAGTAACTTTTTACATTGTTATTTAGAGTCTTGAATGCTTTTCTTATACAGTGCAGGACCTATTATCCGGAATCCTCGGGACCGAAGGCTTTCCGGATTTTGGAATTTTCCGGATTTCGGGTCCTCCCAAATTTCGTCAAAAAATTGCGAGAAAAACGCAAATTTCGTCAAAGAATCACGAAAAAACACAAATTTCTTCAAAGGATCGAAAAACTCCCCTGCAATTTCGACAAAAGATCGGAAAAAATTCTCAAATTTCGTCATAAGATCGCGAAAAAAGCCGGAAATTTCGTCAAAAGATCGCAAAAAAAAAAAAAAAAAATCGTTAAAAGATAGCAAAAAAAATTTCTTCAAAGAATCGCGAAAAACATGCAAATTTAGTCAATGGATCACGGGGAAAAAACGCAAATTTCGCCAAAATCTCGCGAAAAAAATACAAATTTTGTCAAAAAATAGCGAAAAAAACTTCTTCAAAGGATCACAAAAAACCCCCTTAATTTCACCAAAAGATCGTGTACAAATGAGAATTTCGTTAAAAGATCATGGAAAAAACTCATAATTAGTGCCGAGGAGCCCCTCCCCCCCCCCCTCTTCTGTAAACTTAAAAATTTTCTGTGAATTTCAGAATTTTTTTTTTTTTTTTTTTTACTCAGAATCACCCTTGATTCAAGTAGTAATACAATTGTGTAGCCATAATATTTTGTCGAAGTGAGAGAGGGAGGATGTGAAATATCTGACTATTTTTTTAAATAACGAATCGTAATATAAATTTTAAACTAAAATTTGACAAAAAAAAAACGTTTTTTTTTTTTTAAATTTGGGTGCGGGGTGGGCAACCGTGTTCCCCCATCACTGATGTAACATATTTTAGTGGTTACACATTGCAACACAACAGACCAAAAAAAATTAGGAATCTGTAAAATTTTTGAAAAATTTCAAAAATCACAAAATTGTAGTAAAAATTTACAAATTTAGAAAATTTTCAAATTTTTTTTTCCGGATTTCGGGTCCTTCCGGATTTTGGAATTCCGGATAATGGGTCCTGTACTGTACTGCTTTGTATGTTTAGAAATAAATTTGTCTATAATTTTTTTTAAAAATCCGCGAACAATAATTTTAAAATAGCGTTCTGGTTCTTGGATTTTTCCATTTCGAACCCCGGAATTTTTGATATAGATATGCTAATTTATATCAAAATCAAAAGTAATCGAAATTTATTTAGTAATAAATCAGCTGTAATAGCCAAAAGAGAATGATTAACAAAAAATTTAGTAAAAAAAATTGCGGTAGTCGATGATTTCGGCGCCATCTTGAATTTTGTTCCTGCAACTTAACAGTAGATTTCATTGTTTACATCTGAAAAAATATGTGGATTTTAGGCATTCGTGGATTTTAGGGTCGCGGATTTAAGGGAGTCTACTGTACAAGGAAATCTGCTAAGACGGAATCACATGGGGCCAAACGAATTCCGTTTTAGACAGATTCCGGTCTTACAATAAAGGTGCAGATTCCCAAAATCTCGAAGGACCCAGTGGCTTCTAAACCCAAAAAATCCAGTGGCCACATTGTGAAACAAATGAATAAAAAAAATAATGTTTATAAGGGGGGAAAACTAAAAAAAAAAAAAAAAAAAAAAAAAAAAAAAAACCCTCAGGAATTCAAAGTGAAAAATTTGAAATTGGATGTATGACATGTATGTACATGGGTAATGATATTAAATGAAACGAAGGATTACTAGGTTTTGAATATTTAGCAACATGTAATGAGCTGAGCGCCTATGGAATAAAAAAGTGTATTTTTTTTTTTTTTTTTTTTTTTTTTTGTCTTAGTTCAGTTTATATGTTTTTTATGTACTTGAAACTATAGTATATAATTTAATAAATATTTCAACATTAAAACAAAAATTCAATATTTTAGTTTTTAATATTTGATATAAAAAGGTTAATTCTAAATTAAAATCTAAAGTGCGTAATATGACTGAATGAATTTATTATTGCTGTTGCGATTCATTACTATGAATTTTCAAATTAATAAATAATAGTGCCAATTTTGAACAATATTTCAAATGAAAATATGACTATTTCAATAAGTGCAAAAACTTTTTTTTTTTTTTTTTTTTTTTTTTTTTAAATATATCAAAATTGGTGTTTTGAAGCAATTTTTCAGCACAGACAAAGCGAAAAAAAGGTCCCCATGAGACATAAATTACACATAACAGTGGCTCCAACTTTTCAAAAAATATTGAGTGGGCTCAAAATGATTTCAGTAAAATGGCATGGCCAGTTTGTTTTTCTTTGATGGGTGGACAAATTGCATCTTGCGTTTTCTAGAAAGTGCAAAAAAATCCGTGAATTTTTCATAATCGAGTTCGGTGCCCACGCCAAATGAATGTATTCTAAAAGAAATGTTTGAAAAAAAAAAACATGAATTGCAGTCAAACAAATAGATGTGATTTTCAAGATGAACATTGAATGCTTATAAAATAGCGTAAAAAAAAAAAAACTATTTTTGATTTTATACTTATTAGTATTGTACTCTTCATATTTTGTTTATAATTTATTTTCTACTTTTTAGCCCTTAAAATGTATTATTGTTGCAGTTTATGGCAACCAGTTGGGATGTTTTGGCATGCATTTGTTGGCACATAATTAAATTTATTGTTGTTTCAACTCCCATACAAATGTAGGTGTCATAGAGAATACTTGGCGATTGATCACCTGTGGTGTGGTAATCGAAAAATGCCTAAAAATTTATGCATTAATTTATAATTAAGTTCTAAAAATAATAAAAAGTTGTGCTGTCTTCAGAAAAACGCCAGTGAACATAATTTTTATAATTCTAGCCTATCAAGAAGTAGGTTAAAAATCGATTATAAAATTCTATCTTTACATACAAAAATCAGATTGAGTAAAAAAAAAAAAGTATTAAAAAAAAATACCAAGCGATGCTCGGTCTACCAGGTACTAGTCTATATAATTTATGTACACCACATATTAAGCAAAAATTCGGTAACCTTAAAACACATACCATAATCAAAAACACTCTTCAGCAATCATCCCTAATAGACAATAGTTCGGATACAGTATTGTATCCAAAATCTTTTGTGTGACCTTGTAAATTAACGATAAATGCGATGCACATCATATTCAACTATAAGCTTCTTGTAGTAAACCTCAGTAACGTATATAAATTTCATAATGTTTGAAATAGTGCAATACAGTTAAAATATGCTGCAAACAGTTTTTCCTCGTGGATCATTATATAACCGACCTCTTTTGTCTGACTCTATAAAAATTGATATATGCTTTGCACTCCATATACTACAGAAAGGATGTTTTAGTGCATCTCAGAAATTCATTTCAATTTTATTATGTTTGTAACAGAGTAACATCATTAAAATATGTCGCAAAAGAATTTTCTTCATGGACTGTAATATAATGAATATTTTTGAGTTCCTTGTATGCGTGCTGTAAGTGCTCCACATAACATATTTTGTAGTAACTATGTTAAAACATTAGTAACTATGTTCTTATGCAATTTAATAATGTATATAAATTTCATTATGTTTAAAAGTGTGTAACACTATTAAAATACACCACAAATGATTTTTCCCATAGATCAGAATGTAATGGAATACTTTTGAATGCCCCTGTAATTGAACTATGAATGCTACACACTTCATTTTCAATACCGAACATACT
The DNA here is from genome assembly GCA_963932465.1 of Maratus speciosus. Lineage (NCBI taxonomy): Eukaryota > Metazoa > Arthropoda > Arachnida > Araneae > Salticidae > Maratus > Maratus speciosus. The sequence continues at coordinate 502,869,435 of OZ010793.1, read as the reverse complement.
ATGGCAAACCGCAATAATGTGTATCAATTACACTTAATTCTGACTATATTTTCGCGAGTTAGAGCATGGGCAGACAGACAAACTGAGGTCATAAACTTTTTGTAACTATGCTGAAATGTTTGAAAAAACATTTATATGCCATTAAATGTACTTTTTTTTCACTTTTAGCATGTTAAAACATTAGTTTAAATACATCCCAATCTACTTGATAGCAATAACATACTAAAATCATCCAAAAATAGGCATATTTGGAGACTTTTAAATCTACTGGATAATCATTCATTATCGTATCTACTGTTAATTGCATAAATCACACCGATTTGGTGTTATAAATTATTTTTTTATAGTCTTTTAATATTATCTACTTCTACATTCAAATTAAAATAATAATTTACTGACTTCGTTCATATTTGACACAAAGCTAGATGGAAGATCATACATATTAGTACTAAAGTTAACAAAATTTTTACTTTCCTCAGCCAGACTTTCTTCTTAATATTTTGTAATTGGTATTATTTGAATGACTTTTCTTTATAGGCTACGAAATACAGTTGCTAGGTAACGAACAAAAGAAAAGGGAAAAAAATGAAATATGTATCACGTCTAATATGTAAATTGATGAAACAAAATATTTTATATTATTGGAAAACATGTATAAAGTTCCTCCAAAATTTATACCCATGCTTTAAAAAATCTGTGAAATATATTGACAAAAATACAAAATAATAGGAATAATTTAAAACCTTATTTAAAAATTTTAGCATCTATAATTTAACATTTAAATCCATTAATCAAATGTGCCATTTTGTTTCAACAAATAGAAATTTGAAAATTGTCTGACTTGCCTTAGAAAAGCATTATGGAGCAAAATAAAATGAAAAATGAACCAAATTTAACCAAAACTATACAGCTAAGTCCAGATACCGCAGGAATATGCCTACTTAATTTCAAGCTAATCGGATGCAATTTTTTTTTTTTTTTTTTTTGGCAGTTATCGTGGAACAGACAGACTAACTAACAGATGGAAACCAAAGCCTTTTTGTGTCTCCACAGTAAGCCTTCACTTATGTTTCAGCAATTGTGAAACACTTTTCAAACTTTTATTTTAAATTTTCTTTCAAAATATTGAAATAAACATCTGTAAATTTTGAGAATTGATTACATTTCAGCCAAACACATTTGGTTTTTAAAAAATGAAGCTAATTAAAAAAAAAAAAAAAAAAAAAAAAAAACAGATTTGAAACGGACTTCCTTGGAACTAATAGTGCAATGATTTTTGTTTTCCAATTACTAGAAAGTTTACTGCCAACATATAATTTACAAAATATTCATAAAATCAATAAGTTTTGAGCATTTTAGTTTTAAAAGAGGCAGAAATACTCTGTTTCAAATCTCAAATTATTATTATTTTTAATCTGTTTTTTGTGGATTTTCTCTTTTTTTTTTCTTTTACCCAGTCTTCATGAAATGCATGTTATGTTCCATTTGTCATGGAAGCAGAAATTAATCTCATGATTATTAGTTCTGCAGTTCCCAATAATAAGAAAGAAATTAAAGCACAAAAAAGTTCATTTTTAATACAGAATACCCATTACAAAAATTTTAAAAATTCACCTAATTAAAACTGTTCACTGATTTTTTAAAAAATATATTTAAATTAATGAGTGATAGTTTTGTAGATCCAATAGTTTTAAAATATACACTTTCAAAAAGGCAGTTTTTAAAAGACATTCTTAAAGTATAAAATTGTGTTACGCTGACAAATTTTTCTCTGTAACAGTGCAGCAATTTTTGTTTTATTAAAATTGGAAAATAAAACTTAAAGATTGGTAAAAATTGCACAAAACATTCATTTAAAAGAAAAAAAAAAACCTTTGTCTTGATTTTTTTACTTCCGGTCTTCATGCCTAATTTGGTAGGCATATAACTGTCTACTTACAATTCAGCTGACAGCCAGGCTCTGCACACACACATATGTACACACTCCTTTTTATTATATCTAGAGACTGCTTAGCGATGTCATTAGGCTTTTGAAATCCTGGATTATTGGGTGTTGACATTTCTAAAAGACTAGGTCCTCTTTTAGAAATAAAACAGTTTTAATATAAAGTATGCCTCTTTTGAAATCTCTCAAGAAAAATTATGCATTCTGAAGGACCCATTTATACTAGGTCACAAGAAATAACTTGGACGAAGTTTCAAACTAAAAATCTGTAACTACCACTAAAGTTATAAAGTTATTGTCATAGGGAATTGATTCTAGAAAGCTACGAAACAGGTGTAAGTAAGTTAGTTGTGATAACCATTATGGTTAACAAACGATCTGCCATACTTGAATTAGATAAGCAAGGAATGAAACAATGTGAAATTGTTCAACGATTGAAAGTGCCTAATCAGACAGTTTCAAAAGGTTTAAAGAACTCGGATATGAAGGTGACAGGCCACGAAGAGGAAGAAAACACACAGTTGACACATCAAGAAACCGGGTAGTTATCAAAAAGTGAGTTCAACGAAATCTTAGGAAGGTTGCTAGAGAGATGAAGATCATCAGAGAAACTGCACTTTTGATGGCAAGAGTAGAGCTTGGTCTTCACCCTTACAAAATGAAAGAGGCTTAAAAGCTAACAGCAGAGAACAAGCGCACAAGACTTCAAAGGTGTAAAGAACTGTTAAAGCGGGCCACGGGTGATCGATGGCAAACATTTGTCGTCACAGATGAGAAACTGTTTTTGATTGAAAAAGCTCACAATATCCATAATGATAGAGTTTGGTCAGCAGAAGCACCTGGACCTTCTTGCATTGTTGAATGGCATCAACGACCCCAATCTGTAATGGTTTGGGGTGGTATATGTGGTAGTAGGAAAACACCACATGTTTTTGTTGATCAAGGCATAAAGATTATTCAACAAACATATCGCAAACTCATTTTGGAAGATGTTGTATCACCTTGGTCACAAAAGTTCTTTGGAAACAAAAGATGGACCTTCCAACAGGAAATTGCACTTGCACACAGAGCTAAAGGCACTCAAGATTGGTACAAGACATACTTTGTTGACTTCATTGGTGCTCAAGAATCACCACCGTATTCCCCAGATTTGAACCCCATGGATTATTCTGTTTAGTCCATCTTGGAGACAAGGGTGTGTCCTAAACCTCATAAAACTTTGGCATCCCTAAAAAAATCCTTATGCAAGGAATGGGATAAAATATCAGTGAGTTGCGGCCCATAGCCGAAAATTTTGTGACACATTTAGCTCTGTATTAAGGCTAAAGGTAGCCACTTTGAAAATTTGTAATTTTTTTTTTTTTTAATTTGTATTAGACGAAATAATGTATTCAGATTTATTTTGAAGTTTGGTCATAATATTTTCATTAGCATTAAAGTTAAAATGTATCATGTGTGTCCAAGTTATTTCTTGTCACCCTGTAATTATACATCCCTTCTATAGCTCTGCTCGTACCTGGGCCAATTTTTATTCATGACATTCGGGACTTTTTTCTGCAGGCCTAGGTTAGGCTGGGTCTGACTTCTTTTATCCAGGCCAAGCCAGGACTGGGCTTCATTCTTCCTAGAGATCTACAGGGGCTGAAGTTTTAAGGCCCATTTCCAGTCCACCCGTATGAAAATCATTGACCTGGACCATGCAAAAATTGATAAAATTTGTCCTGGCATGTTCGAGTCTGGAAATTTCAGCCATGCAGACCTGTAATCCATTCTCCAATCTTTTGTTTATATTATGCACTATAGCCGATGTCTGGCATAACTGCTACATATTCAGCATTTTTTTAAGAGTGAATATCGTAAAATGGACGTATCCTCTTTCCCTCCTATTTTCTTCTTCTTTATGGACATCCATTTAATTTCTTCTGCTTTGGTAAGATTACTATTTTTATATTTAATTGCATTTACTGAAATATGTAAAATCCATAAAATTTTGGACATATTTATGTAATTGTAAATAAGATAACAAAAGTGAAAATCAATGAGTTATAACAATATATTCTGCTTTTTTGCCATATTTTTTTCCCCATTGTATTGTTAAACTACTTATCTGAAATAAAATATTTAGTAATATTCTATCATTTGTATATACTGTTATGCTTGCTTTATATTAAATGACACATTTTCCACTTACTGAAGAAATATATATGTATGTGTATCTAGAGATGTAGCAGGCTGTGAAGAGGCTAAAGTTGAAATCATGGAATTCGTCAATTTCTTAAAAAATCCTCAACAGTATATTGAGCTTGGCGCCAAAATTCCAAAAGTATGTTTTAAAATGAACATCTTTTATTTGCAAATGTATTTCTAGTTCTAAAACTATATTTGTAAAACCTTAGGGTGCCATACTAACCGGTCCACCTGGAACTGGAAAAACACTCCTAGCAAAAGCCACTGCAGGTGAAGCAAATGTACCTTTTATCACAGTTTCTGGATCTGAATTTCTAGAAATGTTTGTTGGTGTTGGCCCTTCCAGGGTGAGTCAAGTTTTCCCCCTCAGTATTTAAACACTGTCATTTATCTAAAGTAATAGTAAATATATTAAATCAAAACTGATTTTGCTAAAAGTAATTGTTATAAAAATCAGAAGTGAAGTGAAAAGGCATCTTAAGGGAATTGGTCAGTTAACTACACAATCCCCCTTGCTAATGTTGAACCTATAGACATAGAATGCATTCCTGTATTAAAATGTCTCTCCAAGCAATTAATATTTTTTAACTTCTTTTTTCTGTGTACTCTTCTTAAAGGATGTCACTTTTTTTCTTAGTTTTCAAAATATTTTTCAAGTATATGCTTAATTTAATATCTAACAAAAACATAACTGTGAAAAAAGGGAGCCAAGTTCCGTAAAAAAGTAAAAAAAAAAAAAAAAATACTGCCAAGAAAAGAAGTGATATGTAATTGGGTGCCAATTTCAAATAGAATTCACTCAAACTTACCTACTGCAGTATTATAGAATTGTTTAAATTGTTTAAAAATAAAATTATTGATATCATATTAATAATAAATCTAGAACTTGGCAAGTTTTTGATAAATGTTATGCCTATCATTTTCATGTCTTAATGAAATAATGATGTTAATATTAATAATAATGTCATTATAAAAAATTTTAATATAGTTATAATTATAAACAACTGACTCGTGTTACAGATTTGATAAACCAATAAACACACAGATACACTCCCTCTCGTCTTTGGTTATTGCTCTAGCGGCACTCCCCCTCTCCGGAAACCTCAATGCAATCAAAGAGACAGATACACTTATGCTTGTTCATTATTCTAGAGACTGCACTCCTTTAAGGAGTCTCAAAACACTCAAATTAAGGCTTCCAAACATGAAATAACAAGTTTTAATATAATAATGCCATTAATAAAAATAAATGACTCGTAGGTAAAAACTTGCCAAGTTCTAGATTTATTATTAATATGCTATCAATAATTTTAATTTTTGAACAATTTAAACAATGCTATAATACTTCAGTGGGAAAGTTTGAGTGAATTCTATTTGAACTTGGCACCCAATTACATATCACTTCTTTTCTTGGCAGTATTTTTTTTTTTTTTTTTTTTACTTTTTTACGGAACTTGGCTTCCTTTTTTCACAGTTATGTTTTTGTTAGATATCATTACTTTTTGTAAAGTCACAATATACTTAGACACTTTACTTAATGCTTTTTAATGTGTTTAAAAGTGACTATTTTTGGTACTACTTGATTATTTCTTCGACCAATTTCGCCAAATTATATAAATCGCCAAACTACTCGCCAAATTATACAAATTGACATAATTTTAAGAACAAATAAATTAGTATAACATTAATAAAAATACAAATAAGATGTCCAAATAAAAATGTCATGGTGACATAACAAACACGTGTAACGTGTTGAATGCCAAGCGAATGTGACATTTATGATCAGCCACTATTGGCATTTAATCTTATAGTTTGGCGATAGTTTTTTGGTCAAAGGGATTATCAAGTAGTACCCTATTTTATTCCCTTGCAACATTCAATTTAAATTTTCTACAACAAAGTATTTGGCTGTCAATTTGCGGCAGAAATCTAATAAATCTTTTGCTTAATTATAACATTTATTTGATACACAGCTTATAAACTTGAAAGTAAACAGACAGTAATTATTAAAAAATGAAAACAAAATAATCGTTTCTATTATTCAAATAAATATTGATCATGCATGCGCGGCTGGCTACCATGAGTCTAAGCAGTAGTCGGCACTTTCAGAAGCAGAAACGTCCTTTGTTATTTCACATTCAAATATTTCAGTGCTACTTTCTAATTTTGTTTTAATGTTTCAAATTTTCTTTTAAACTGACGTCATTTTCACCGATAGAAGGAACTCTGATGCATTTTAGGGCGTGCTACCATGAAAACTGCCACTAAAATCAAAATAAAATAACGTGCTTTCAAATGTGTTTGCTTAATTAAATTTTATATGTTCTGTGTATTCCATTTGATTTTAGTTTGCAAGAGTTTGCTCATTCCTTTAAGTAAGTGTTTATGGGATTCTGATATGATTAGTTTATTTGAAATTTATCATTTTAGTTTTTGCGTTAACCATTTTTTATGATTAAATAATGACTAAACGAAATATTGATATTGGACGCAATGCAAGACATAGTTAAAAAGAAAAAAATAAATAAATAAAATAAACGAAAGTCGGGTGTCCACAGCTAGACTGACTGGACCTATGGTAGCCACACATCCATGATCAATATTTATTTGAATCATAGGAATGACTCTCTTTTGTTTACATTTTTAATTCTGGGATTAGACAAATTTCACTTGAGGATGTCTCGAAATATATGCGTATTTCGACATATGAATTATCTCAAGATATTTTTATTTTTTCACAATGTGTATAAAAAGGTAAATTTTATGCACCATTATTCAAAAAATTAATTCTCTGAAATTAACGGAAAATGGCTGATATTCAGGTGATCTTGCTGCATGGTCAGCCCGGATTCAACATTTGGCGCTTTTTTTGGCAAATTAAAATTTCACCTAATAGACATAATGTTAAAGTAAAAATGGACACCCCCAAGTGGGTAATTAATCGATTTTCACAACTTTTTTTTTCAATTCCTTAGTTTTATAGTGTGAACGAACTTCGCACCAAATTTGAAGTCTGCAGGTGCAGTAGATGTATGAGATCTTTTTGATGAGTGAGTCAGTCAGTGATAAAATTATCGATTATGTGACATTTTCAAATGTCATTATCTCGGAAACTAATTATTTTTTACTTATAAAATTTTGGATTCTGGGTAATTAGGGAGTGCTTACTACGTACTTCGTATTACAAGTACGTAGGTCAAATAGATTTTCAGTAGTAGAGTGTCGAAATTTGACGAAAACAGCTCGAAATGGTTCGTGTAATATAACACACTAGTATGTCAGACGAACTTGGCTGACACACTGCCGTGTGTCTAGATTCCTCTATTATTTTATATCTCTATTCTTCTATTATTTTATACCTCTATATTTTCATGTAAAAAAGATTTTTCTTGTATATTATATCTAATGAAACATATTTATGGAGTCATAAAATGAGTCACTGAAGGTTTTTGAATCTGCAAATAACTTAAAAATTAGAACTAAAATGAGTTATGATACTTTGAATTTTATAAAACCTTGAAGCTTTCTGTCACAAAAAAAAATCATCTGTCTGTTTTGTTTTTTGTCACAGAAAGCTCTGAGATTTCAAAAAATCCAAAGTATCATAACTCAGTTAGTTTTTGCCATAGAAGAATGGAATTTGAACTGTTGTACTTATCAGAGCATGGATAAAATGTTTCTAACTTATAGGATACATGAATCATACAGAAATTTAAAAAGTGTAACCTTTGAAAATTTATGTGAAGGCTATTTCATTATAATCTTAATTCCTGCCTTGTTTTGAAAACTTTTGCAATTTACATTGCCTGCAGAATTCCAACTTCCAACAGGTAAGAAATTAAAGTATGTTTTAACCTCTTTGGGTCACATTATATACCAGATCAAAATATAGTTTCTAGTAATTTTATATTTTGAGATCTCATAAATCATAACATTGAAATATATCTCAATAAATAAATAGAAATAAGTTTTTGATTAATTTTTCTAATTTCTAGGTGAGAGATATGTTTTCAATGGCACGTAAGAATGCCCCTTGTATTCTTTTTATTGATGAAATTGATGCTGTTGGAAGAAAAAGAGGAGGCAGAAGTTTTGGAGGTCACAGTGAACAAGAAAATACCCTGAATCAACTGTTGGTTGAAATGGATGGTAATTAAAATATTATTTTTTGTGTATTGAGCATGTTGTTTACTAATTTTTATGAAGTTAGATGCTAAAATGTACTTTAGCATTATCAATTTAAAATAAAAATTTACAGTGGTGGCCAGAATTGTGGACATTTTTTGAAATTTTCATGTTTTATAATTTTGTGTGCTTATAGAATATATTAATTTTTACTTAAATAGAAATGTTTATATATCAAATTCAAGGAAATTTAATGTAGAATTTAATAAATTAAAACAGAATTAAAATATCTGCACTGCAAAAAAAGTTATGCTTATTTTAGTCTAAAATACAAACACAATTAGTCATAAATGCTGAAGTGTATTGTAATAAAAGCTTCTTAACCAATCACAAGGACTATTCTGAGAACCAATCAAATGTCAGTAACTAAACTGTGGTATATTTTGATTTCTAAAAGTGCTATTTTTCTGGAATGAATTTTGCAGAAGGTTTAATACTAGTGTAACAAATAGAATGTTTTTTTTTTTTTTTAATATTTCTATTTTTTTCTTAATGCAAATAATTTAAAACAATGTTATCAACAACAAGAGCTTATTGGACACCTACAAAAAGAAGCAGAATTGTCATATTGAGAGAAAATGGTCTCTCTTATGCAGAAATTGCAAGACAGGTAGATGGATCAGTCACTTTATCTAGCGTACGAAAGTTGTGCTTACCTTATAAAGAAACAAAATCAGTGGTAAATAAGGCAAGATCAGGCCGAAAAAAATGCACAAGGGCTTCTGATGGTAGAAAGATAAAAAAGATATGCCTCAAAGATAGAAGGTTTTCATCAGATGTTGTTAGAGATGTGATATGAATGCAATGGGTATTTCAGATAGTTCAAAAACAATAAGGAGAATATTAGCAGGTTTTAAACTGAAAGGTAGAATTCCAAGGAAAAAACCATTTTTAAATCTTCAGCAATGCAAGAAACGAGTTCAGTGGGCAAAAGAACACATTAATTGGCCAGAAAATCAGTGGAAGCAAATAATCTGGAGTGATGTGAGTAAAATATCGCTCTTTGGTAGTGATGTGTGAAAATATGTGAGACGGAGTGTAGGGGAAGAGCTGTATTCTGATTGCATTGAAGCAACTATACAAAGAACCCAACAAATGTCATGATTTGGGCCTGTATGTCTGCCGATGATGTGGACCACATTCATGTGATTGATAGCATTCTGAATGCAAAAAAATACATTGAAACTGTCATGGAACCAAAATTGATACCTTCTATCAGGGATCTCTTCCCCAATAAAGCACCATTTATCTTTCAGCAAGGTTCAGCTCCATGCCATACGGCAAAAATATGCAAAGAAAGATTTAAAAATAAAAGCATACAATTATTACCCTGGCCAGGAAACAGCCCTGATCTGAATCCTATAGAAAAATTGTAGCGATGTTTGAAAATCCTTGTACAAAAAAAGCATCCATCTAATATAACACAACTTATTGAAGCTATAATTGATTCTTGGCATCATGTGATTAAAAAGGATGAACTCCAAACACTAGTTCTTTTAATGAAAAGACACTGTGAACCTGTAATAAAAAACAAGGGTTATCCTACTAAATATTGAATGTGTAAGTGTAACTTTAAAATATAATGAAATCTAAGATAGATCTTATTTTTTGTAAGCATAACTTTTTTTGTAATGTAGACATTTTAATTATATTTTTTTTATTAAATTCTAAATTAAATTTCCTTGAATTTGATATATAAACATTTATATTTAAGTGAAATTTATTATTCTTCAAGCAGACAAATTTATAAAACATGAAAATTTCAAAAAATGCCCACAATTTTGGCTACCACTGTACACATTTGTTTAAAGCTTTGTGCTATATTGGGTGTGTTATACTTGTGCTATACTAGGTGTAATTGATTTTAAATACTTCCTAGCATAACAAAATTTAAATGACGCCTTGTCTAGAAAGTATATTGTTCTGCAGGTTTTAATACTACAACTAATGTTGTAGTACTTGCTGCTACGAATAGAGTTGACATTCTTGATCAAGCTTTGCTACGACCTGGTCGATTTGATCGTCAAATTTTTGTACCTGCACCTGACATAAAAGGAAGGTAAGAAAATGATTAAAATTACTAAAATATCAAAATTAATTGTGCTGTCATTTTTTTAACCTGTAAATTAAATTCACATTCAGATTACTGCAGGAGCAAGCTTCTACCAGTAGTTTAGTACAGAAAATTTTGCTCCATTTAAATGCAGGATTTTTAATTAAAATAAGGTGAAAATTCTATTTATAAAATATTGGTAAAAGTTTGGCCCTGTGTTAATGAGCCTCCGATTAAATCCTTGATGATGTTTATTTTATTTTAGAGCATCGATATTTAAAGTCCATCTTCAGCCTTTAAAGACTAAGCTTGATAAATTAGATCTTTCTAGAAAAATGGCTGCTTTGACACCTGGTTTTACAGGTATGCTTTTTAAAAATTCCATTTTTAATATTGCTTTGTTACAGTATAATAATTCTAAAGAGGATCCTCTTTTTTTATTATTATAGGTGCTGATATTGCCAATGTATGCAATGAAGCTGCTTTAATAGCTGCTCGTGATTTAAATGATAGCATACAAATGAAAAATTTTGAACAAGCTATTGAAAGAGTTGTTGCAGGTGATAAATCAAAGACTTTTTATGTACTATTTAATTTACATCTTAGTTTTTAGATGTTTCTAATAATGAATGATTATTTATGATTTACATTTTCCAATTTTATTCAGAATGAATGCTTCAATATTATTTTTATGTATTAGCATGTCTTTATATTATTTTGTATTTAAGATTCTCCGTTTAATGTTTACAAAATTTTGTAAAACAAAGTGCCTTAACTAACTGTCCTTGGAGAGGACAATTTTGTCAAAATTGAAATGTTGAAAATATTGCAAGAGTTTTTCAAAAATTAATCTCTGATAAATTAAAAATTTATTCATAAAATTCTAATGAAGATATCTCACATTTATTTAGTGAATATTAATTGAATTTTTTTTAGGTATGGAAAAGAAAACAAATGTTTTACAACCTGAAGAAAAGAGAACTGTAGCATACCATGAAGCTGGCCATGCTGTTGCTGGTTGGTTTTTAGAGCATGCAGATCCATTATTAAAGGTATCAATTATACCAAGAGGGAAAGGTTTGGGATATGCCCAATATCTACCAAAAGAACAGTATTTATATACTAAAGAACAGGTAAATATTTTTACTTAAAAATATACATTTGATAGTGTCTCAATGATGGGTCCTATGAGCAACATTTTTAATAATTAATAGGCCTCTAGTATCAGGCTACTGAAACAAACACCACCAAAAAAAAAAAAAGAAAGGAATTGGTGGTCCTTGGGGCTAGTGACCGTACATTTACTTCTTCTCCTTTTTAAGTTTATTAAAGAATATGTTAGTATTAATTGACATTTTGAAACCTTTTCCTGGTACATCTATTATAAGTGAAAGAGGGTTTAGGATTTTAGATGGTATTAAAACTGACTAAAGGACTCGGGTAAATAAGGAAACTTTAACTGATTTAAGGCAAGGTAACGGAAACTTTTATGTTTTTTCTTCAGTTTCACTGTAGCTTCAAATCATTCAAGTGAGAAATCAAAGAAAGTTACAGTCAAACATTATGATCATATGCTGATGAGATATAATTACAATTATTAGTAGCAATACAGCTTTAGTTATTATGTTTTCTTATGTTACTTTCTTTGTCATTTTATTGTAACATTGACATATCTTATTAATTTTACAGTTAAATTTTCCCCATCCCTTACTTTTTATGCAGTTATATTGGAGTCAACATAATTTTTAGATATAGTTACATGATCACTTAAACTTATAAAATAATTATTTATAGTGCATTTGAGAAAAGATAACAAAATGTAGCGTGCAAACCAGCCATGATGCTCAGAAACCAATGTCTGGTTATGCATAGCATAACAATAAACTAGTTTAGAAAGAGTATTTGTTGACAGTTTATTTTGAATTTTAGTTTGCACAAATGAAAAATTTGAAAAAAATCTTTGGATAATAGGTAGAAAATAGATACACTGGCAAACAAGATAAAATGACTACAGGCTACTTACTGAAAATAAAGAATGTAACTTTTTGTCTCTTTCTTGCAGTGTAAGAGGGAGGGGGAAAATTCTAGTTTCCTAACAAGGCATAGCAGAGAGTTTTTTCAATATATAATTTTCAATTTAATTTAATTACTTTTATCTGTAACAGTAACAGTTTATCTGTAAATAACTATTAATTAGTACCAAAGATTAAATATTTACATATATAAAACCTTTTGAAAATTAAAAAATATTAATGGCTGACAAAATATTTTACTTATCTGGTTCTTAAATTCCTAAGTATTAGACTGAATCCCACCTATTTTATAAAGATTTAAAATATGTAAAAATATTTAATTATATTTATTAATTAGCAAATTAAATAAAAGTATTAAATGATATGTTATTAAATTTAATTGTTTATATCATTATTATTCTTATTAGCTTATAGATTTAATTGCACATTAAAGACAAATAAGAATTTGCCGTTTTTTCCATTTTTGCCCTGGTTTTTTCCAGTTTTTGCCACTGTCCTGGCAAAAATACCTTTTTGCTGGCAAAAATGCCACCCTGGTCAGTTGCAAGAAAAAGTTTATTTTGCAGAATTATGTGTGATTAACTTCTGCACTTTTCCAAAGGAATTTTATACTTGTAGTTGAAATTGTCAATCAGATTTAACAAGCACCCAATGTGGATGAGTCTTTTCTGTTAACTATTGTTTAATATGAAATGCCTTCTGTTGAAAACACATTATATTAGCTAATTCTCAAAAAAATTTAGTATAAAAACACAGGATTTTTAATAAAGTTGTAAACAGCTTTAATATTTTATTAAAAAAAAAAAAAAAAAACCCATCAAGTAACAATTTATGTTAACTGCATGATGTATAAGAAATTTTGTTTTCAAAATATTTGCAAATCTTTACATATACAATAGAAAATTTTTATAATTTACACATTGAGACATAAGGGTGAGCATTTCATAGAATTTTGAGTTATATAAATCTTATTTCAAACATTAAACTTCCCAATTAAATATGCCTAGAACATACAATATTCAGTAGAAGATTTTTATATTGGATTCCTCAAAACCAGAAACTGTGCAGACTATAAATTTTTGCATAATATAGATCATTTCACACGTTGTGAAATTGCCTTATAAATATGATCCAAATATGCCTGGAAAAATCCTTATATTACCCAATTTTTAATTTAATTTAATAATAATAATTTTTTCATTAAAAAATCTTTGAATTAAGGAGCTAAAGATAAAAGAATTTCTGAAACTTAATCCTGTAGAAGACAGTAATATTTCTACAATGTGGATTGCAAGTGCTTTTTAACTATAGAATTTATTGTCTACATCTGAGAAGTTGTGTGTTATATAGAAAATTGCTTTGTATAAAATTTCATTATAAAATCTTCTATTGTATATATGCTTTTAGTTACTCAATGGATGTTGAAGCAGTATTCTAATTCAGACTCGGAATATTTCAAAATGTATGGTGTAATCAAAAGGAATGTTTTATTAGTATGTTATTTGATTCAATGGGGTGTGCTTTTTCTTTTACTCAGTATCCTTAATCAAATATTGAAGGGAAAATTGTTATTAATCCAGCCTTCCTCTTAGTCAAGCTATTTTCAACATATTTGGGTTAACTATATTGGCTCAGAATACTGCAAGGAACTAAAAGAAAGCTTGTGAAGATACACACCAATGTGTGCTGTTACTTAAAAATAATTTTATGCATATAAAGTTTCAGCATTATATTTGATTTATTTTTTATAATATTCTAAGAATCTTGCTGTGTAAAAATTTTAAATGGTGTTCTTGAAATGAGAGTTGAGTTATTAAAATGGAAGAAAATCATGATATAGTATTATAACAAATTACAAATTAACAGAGGAAATAATAACTCTTCATTATTAAGTAAATATTTGTAAAGATTATAGAGTTTTGGTAATCATGTTTTAATATTTCACTCTGTAATGATCAAAAATACTATTTATAAGAACTTTTAGGGATTCAAAATTAATCATAAATGATCTTCAGTTGTATGTTATTTGAGAATTTAGGCAAAAGAAATGACAAAATTTTCTGTTTTTATTACGTTTATCTAGTAGAGCAGGGATGGCTAACTTGCACCAAAAGATGTTTTTTTTTCCTTTGAAAATTTACTGAACAAATACATAGGTATGTTCAAAACTATTTCATCTGTTGATGTCTAATATTCTCTCTAATTACAAACACTTACCAAATTCCTAAGGAATATGTTAAATGCAAGGGATTAAAAAAGAGAGAGAGTATAGCAAACTTTGATCTTTCTAAGGAAAGTATTTATGTGAAATTTAGCTATTTAATTGGCTGCAAAGCACTATAATTGGTCGTATATGCCCATCTGTTTTGCTTTTTTTTTTTCTTTTTCTCCAAATTCTGTTTGTTTTGAAATGACCATGCATATGTATTTTTTTTTTATCAATACAGTTAATAGTATTCAATAGTAGTTTAATCTAATTAACATAAATATTGTGCATGCTTTTTATTTTAAATGTTAATTTAATGATGGAATCTTATCAAAAAATGAAAAAAAGTTTATTAATAGTAATTTTTTTACTCGGTCATGAAAAGTTGGAAAGGCCGGGTGGAGGAAGGTATTGTAATATTCAACATCATCAAAAATCTTTGTTTACATAATGAATGTCATTATTTAAACTGTGCTCACAATACTAAAACTGCCAAAATTTTCTAGGCTTAGAATTCTTTTCTTTTTCTTTTTTTTTTTTTTTTTTTGGAGGGGGGGGGGGGGTGGCATTTGAATGTGAGCTACGTTTATTGTGTGTGCATTCATATTTAATAGCTTTGTAGGGACTTAGATATCACTGGACAAGAGTCTATGGTAGCGTAAGTTACTAAAATCTAAGTCCTTTATTTAGTCTCGATTAAATATGAGTATATACAACTTAAATAATATTAGTCTTGGGTTCTCGTCACTTTAACAGGATAAAAAGTTCCATCAACGGGCTGCTTCCACAGATATAGTGCTTCAATCGGAGAAAAGACTGATCAGACGACCATCTATCTCATCTCCTCGCTTCGCTCCTTCACCACTAGGTCAAGCAAGACCTCCTCGCCAGCGTCATCACTCTCCCGCTTCCTAACTCTTTCTCTCTTCCTCCCGCGTTGCCACCTCGCCTCCCTCCAAGGCTGAAACTCTCGGTCCTAGGGAAAACTAGTCTTTTTCCCTCTTAGCCGATGCCACCGCCTATTTCTCGAAGGCTGAAGCTCGCCGCCCTAGGAGAAATCGTCTTTTCTCCCCCTCAGCCGTTGCCACCGCTCACTTACTGGACGGCTGAAGCACCTGCTCTCTGTGCAATTCAATGGAATGTTAAGTTAGCGCCGGAACGAAATTGTACTGCCAGTTCCATTCATATTTGCAGACTCGACGGCACCATAGCTTTGTTCAGAGATGAACTATAAGTTTATGAGATTTCTCTTAGCGTGGGAAAGTCCAGAAGACCCTAGGGGGATCTTCTCCTGAATTAATAGTTCGTGAATAAATAGTCTTTAGGGGTAATTAGTAAAGTTCTTACAGCAATCCCCCCTCCAAGAGAGATTTTTCACGTAGCTGGAAAATCTATAGTGAAGTCAGTGTTACACTCAAAATTCGTTCACCACAGAGGTTAACCATTCGTTTTTTTGTACTAATCACACATAAATTTACACACTTTTCCAGGAACATTATTATGACAATTACAACAATATATACAAAATGAAAATTATTTATACCTTCTGATGCAAGCAATTTTTTTTAGAGAATCATATACAATTTTCCTAAATTTATTCAGCCCTACTTAAGCAATAGTGCACTCTTTCTTTTCCCGGGTGGTGCCTGATTGTATAATGATAAGGTTGCCGCATCAATGACCAGTGGATCAATCTTGGACTATTCACGACGTTGTTTCGGATCAACCTTACCCAATATTTACTGGTCCTCTGCGCTGATTTTCTGCTAGATAGTTTCACTTTCATTTTTACTCCTGATGCGGTTTAATGCAACTCCTCTCTGTCCCATATGATTACTCCAATAATCAGAAACCCTTTTCGCGTTGTTTAAATACAACAAACCAAATATCTTAGGAGAATCATAATTCGAATTGTCTTGCCTTCTAGCGCCTAAATCTAAGTCGTGCGTACTCGAATAGTTTTCTCCCGGATCAATCTGGAAGACACCCCTCTTCTTCTTAACCTCACGAGTTTTCGTCCCCATTTCCACTAATAATTCCCGAAATTGCCTGATACGTCTAATTAAATCCAATCTAGGTATGAATTTTAAACCTTTAGAACGTTCGTCTCTTTTCCATCTCTTGTATAACTTTTTAATTTCGTTTACGGTTTTTGGCCAACAATAACGATTCAAGAATTTATAACCTGACTTCTTCTTCGTACTTAGAAGTCTACCTGCACTCTCCTTACATAAGGATAACATATCTCCTTTGACTTTCAACGGGATTACCATTTTTTCTTGGTCAGATTCCCTGGTATCTTTTATTTTCCTAATTCCCCACCCCTCGTTCATTTCAAAATGTGATTTCACCTCGTCCGCTCTCTGCTTAACACAATCGAACTTGACATTCTTTTGCGCATCACTCACATTTTCTTTGTTTCCTAGGGTCAAGTTTTCATCCCGCGGTACGGTCTCGCTTAGTCTTAGAAAAGTCTCTTGCTTTTTCTCCATTACTAAACTGGCTTCTATTTCTCCCACTGCGTCCGGGGTGTTGAATTTTAAAGTCTCGACTCTCCCCACCCTTCCAGCTAAATCGCCTCTCTCAGCCAGTTTCAAAACCTGTTCATTAAAGGGATTCAAATTCGGTACGAGCTGTGCGCTGTCAACTACAGGTAGAAAAATTCCCTTTTTCTCTTCGACAAAGATTCCCTCTTCTGGGTTACTCCCTGACCTCGGGGGGTCGCACTTAAAAATTCCTCTTTCTACCTCGGCGCAGAGAATTGGCTGGTCCATCGGCTTAGATGAACCGGCTGGTTTTTCATTTTCGCTCTCTGTTACGGTAGGGGGAATGGACGAGCTCTGAGATTTAGTTTCGCTTTTCGTATCCGCGTTTCCGGGGTGCGCTCGCGGCCCAGTGCGAACTGCGATGATTGAACGCGGGTATCGTCTCCGCCTGTCAATTAATTGCTGCGTTTTGTTCCCTAACAAATAATGAACCATGTCCGTTTCTTTATCTACTGCGACCGCCTTTGTCTTTATAGTATTACCTGTACCCAGATTAATTTCTATTTCTACAATAGGTAAACACCGAAGTTTATTATCTAATGCCTGTCTAACCCATACACTTTCACCCGTAAATCGGTCCTCATTTACATCGTGAGCCGATATCAAGTCCAAATTACTTCTGCTATCGCGTAGAATAGTCATTTCTTTCCCATTAATTAACCCGCGACTGACGTAGGGTTCAAAGGCACTTTCTAAGTCTTGTAGGCCTGCGATATGGTAAACTGCTTCGGTCTTTTCAGCTTTTTTTAGCTCCGGGCAAGAATACTTGTAATGGCCGATTTTCCTACACAAAAAACATGTAATCTCTTTCTTTTTATCGAATGTTTCATTTCTGTTTTTCGAGTTGTCTTTATCCCTCCAGTTTGTCCTACTCTCTTCCGTTCTACTATCCGTTTTTGATTGCTCCGCAAATTTATTTCGCTCTAGAGGTTGGAAAAGGTTTTGAAGTTTCGGGGGCCCTTGCCGTCTCATAGTTTTCCTAGCCGAATCATACGCATCTAATTTCTTTGCCAAATCAAATGGAGTGATTATCGTGCTCCAAACATCAATGAAATGATGCTTCGTTTCCGGATTAACCTTTCTTTTTAACTGATCTGTGATTATTAGCTCTCTCAGTTGGTCGAAATTTCCCACTCCTAAACCACTTAACCATTGATCAAAGTAATTGGAAGCCTCATATACGTAATCTTTCCACGTTTTGTTTTCAGGCTTTTGTGTCGTAACAAATTTTAGTCGAAAGTCTTCTGCCGAAAGCTGGAACCTTTCTAGTAACATCTTTTTTACATGATCAAAATCGTCGGAACATGCGGGTGGTTCTCTCAAGATAAGCTCCCTCAGTTCCGTCGGCAACAATCCTAGTAAATGCGTAACCCATTGACTTTTCTCGATTTGGGCTTTCTGCGCTTGTCTTTCGAATAAACTGAGATAGATTGATATTTCGGACTTATCGGAGTCGAATTTGGGCAGGACTGATTTTAAAGATATTTTCGGCTCTCTCTCATTTTGGCTAGAAGCTAAACTAAACTCATCTGGTTCCCGTTCTAACCTAATTCTCGCCAATTCATGCTCCCGCTCCAAAGCCTTAGCCTTTTCTTCCCTCTCAAAGGCCTTATTCCGCTCTCGTTCTAACCTTTCTTCATTTTCTCTCTCATCCCTATCTTTCTCTAAGATTTTTAGCTGGACTAGTGCTAAAGTTTCGTCATAGTCCTCTGCTTCTTCGAGTTTTTTTATAATTTTGGCTATATTATCCGACTCTTCTATGCTCGCGCCGAATTCAATAGCTAACTCTTTTAGATCGCACTTTTTCTTACCCGCAAACACTGACATGTTTCCTACTAATTAACAGTTATAAAAAATGCTATGCCAAACATGCAATTATCCATTTCGAAGCCTCTAAATATTTCCCTAGTTGTGGATAATCACAAACTCTCGCGACATAAAAATATCACAACAATTTCAATAATATTAATATGATAAACAGCCTTATCATTAACCAACCAAGTTTTCATATATAACTTTAAATATTCTTTGATATCATTTCTTTTAAGTAAATTGCTCAGAAAGTCTCTTAAATTTTGAAAACATACATTCTGAATAAAATTCACATACAAAACAGAATTTAAATTATTTGCATTCAGTGCATCCAACGATGCGCCACCTCTCATAAGCAATTTAAATTATCCTCACTGAATTATTAACCTTTAGTACAAATAATACTTATTTAAAACAGTTTTAAGGAACTTTAGAAAATTAATATTTACTTAAATTTCTTAGAATCCAGTTGGAAAAATTTCACAAAATGTTATTATCAAATTCCTTACTTCCTAAACTCTATTAAATATACAATGATTAAAAAAAAAACATGTTTGTTATTAACTATACTATTTCGATTAAACCTCTGTAATGAATCAAATAAAGAGTGCTAACCTGAGATATTGTTGACTGCTCTTCTGACATCCGTCTTAGACTGGTACAGCTCCGGTCATCTGTAGGCTAAACTATCCGGCAGGCTCGACTTCCCTGCATTCGGGTGTCTTTCGTCTCTTGCACGGCGTCGGATTGCCTTGGGTCTGGAATCCTTGCTGGATTCGCCGAAGACTCTGCTCTGGGATCAAGGTCTCCTTTCTACCCTCCGTTTGTCGATTTCGGATCTCCGGAACGTCTTACGTCTCTTGCACGGCGTCAGAATGCCTTGGCTCTGGAATCCCTGCTGGATTTGCCGAAGACTCTTGTCTGGGGATCAAGGTCTCCTTTCTAATCTCCGTCTGTCGATTTCAGCTCTCCGGAACCTCTTGCACGGCGTCGGATTGCCTTGGCTCTGGAATCCCTGCTGGATTTGCCGAAGGCTCTGGTCTGGGGATCAAGGTCTCCTTTCTAATTTGCGGTCTGGTTGCGGCCCTTCCTGTTTTTTGACGAACTGTGATAGATTATATTCACCAGTTCTTAATCCTCTTTAGCTGCCAGCACTGTAGGGACTTAGATATCACTGGACAAGAGTCTATGGTAGCGTAAGTTACTAAAATCTAAGTCCTTTATTTAGTCTCGATTAAATATGAGTATATACAACTTAAATAATATTAGTCTTGGGTTCTCGTCACTTTAACAGGATAAAAAGTTCCATCAACGGGCTGCTTCCACAGATATAGTGCTTCAATCCGGGAAAAGACTGATCGGACGACCATCTATCTCATCTCCTCGCTTCGCTCCTTCACCACTAGGTCCAGCAAGACCTCCTCGCCAGCGTCCTCACTCTCCCGCTTCCTAACTCTTTCTCTCTTCCTCCCGCGTTGCCACCTCGCCTCCCTCGAAGGCTGAAACTCTCGGTCCTAGGGAAAACTAGTCTTTTTCCCTCTTAGCCGATGCCACCACCTATTTCTCGAAGGCTGAAGCTCGCCGCCCTAGGAGAAATCGTCTTTTCTCTCCCTCAGCCATTGCCACCGCTCACTTACTGGATGGCTGAAGCACCTGCTCTCTGTGCAATTCAATGGAATGTTAAGTTAGCGCCGGAACGAAATTGTACTGCCAGTTCCATTCATATTTGCAGACTCGACGGCACCATAGCTTTGTTCAGAGATGAACTATGAGTTTATCAGATTTCTCTTAGCGTGGGAAAGTCCAGAAGACCCTAGGGGGATCTTCTCCCGAATTAATAGTTCGTGAATAAATAGTCTTTAGGGGTAATTAGTAAAGTTCTTACAGCTTATAAAGCAGAAACAAATCTCGGAAATGCTTGAATCCATAAGTTATTTATGCTGTGGTATACTAGGCAATTATTATTATTATTTTTTTTTTTATCAAAAGTAAATTGAAGTTGGAATCAATTTTTTACTTTTTGCTCAAATATAATTTATAGCTATTTATCATTAAATAATAGTGTTAAAAGTTTAATATGTTTAATATTGGAACAGATGTATTTGTTGTACGCAGGAAAAAGTAAAAATTAACCTGCGAAAAAAAGGCAAAATTTTGGTGATGATCTGTTATTGTGGCAACCCAGATTAATGGGAACCATAGCTTGCTGTGTTGTTTTTGGAAGGTGGTTATAAAATTTCTCAGTCTCGTTTTGTACTTTTTTTTTTTACATCCTGTATATAGATTCTTCAAAATCAGAATTATTCAGGTTTTTTTTTAAAATCTGGTACTCATAACTTATTTTAAAAATTTGTCTGCATAATGTAAATAATGTTTATGTATATTTCTTATTAACTTAATGTTATGATCTGAATTTTTATATTTAGATGCTAAATTTATTAAACTTGAAGCTTACTTTTGTAATTTCCAATTGTTTTTGTATACGTTAATGGGTTGAAAATGGTGTTATTGAAATTGATCGTAATTATGAAAGTACAAGAAAATTTTGTTTTGAAATGTGGCAGTTACTTTAAAACATTAACTTTTTTAAGCTGCCAATAAAATCACTTTAATTTTGAATGTAACCACCACATTGGTTTATCTCAGAGTTTCAGATTGGCGATCATTTTCCAAAATGGCACATTGGCACATTCTGGGGAAAAATCACCAAGTTCATTCTGTGCAGAACAAACACATCTGTTCTTTAATATTTGTTAAATTTATCATTAATTTTTTTTATTACTTTTGATTGTGAATAATTAAAATGGATTAATTTATGCATACAAATTTATTTATACACATATTTTCTTTTAATCAGCTTTTTGACAGAATGTGCATGACGTTGGGTGGAAGAGTTTCTGAGCAAATATTTTTTGGAAAAATCACTACAGGAGCCCAAGATGATCTGAAAAAAGTTACACAAAGTGCTTATGCTCAGGTATGTTATATTAAACTATATTTTCAAATAGATATTTTTTTTATAATTTCATGAATTGTAGATCTATCTTACTATGTATGTAAGTACACCATTGTTTAGATATCATATGTCTGAAGCTTTCAAAAATAGAATGCATGTATAATCTTGTTATACTTAGAGATTTTTTTTTGTATGTATATAATTTTAAAAAAAAAAATTAATTTTTAAAAATGAAATTGTTCAGTTTTTTTTTGCATTAAATGTGTATTTTTAACATTTTTAACCCATTTCATTTTGATCTAAACATACTTGAGATATAGTAATAAAATACTGTATCTTATCTATAGTCACAGTTTAAGTGAAAATATGTTATTTTTGATTATATGAAAGAAAGACTAATTAATATTTATAGTTTTAATTGCATTGATGTTATGACAAAGAAACTTAAAGGAAAGATTTGGATGATCTATTTCTTATTCATACAAACTCTGCAAATAGTTAAATACTCACTAGTAACAAAGTAGCATGATCTTCACCAAAACAGTGATTTTCTTGCATGGTCTTGGAGAAATTGTTATGCTTGTGGAATCTATCATTGTGTGATTTATCTTTTCCAGGAAACTGGCGTCCTTTCCTAAGAGGTGGCGTAGATGCAGAAGATGACTTAACTTTTTGTAACTTCCTCTAGTCTGAAGATATTGAAGAACTCTTTGTTACTAAGAACTTTTTGCTAAGCTGAGCTCTTTGTTTTTCAGCGACGTGTTTTTCTTTGTTTTTGCTAAGATGTAAAACGTTTAATTTTGCAGATTTCTCTGCTGTTTCATTCAGAGGTTGAAAACTATCTTCTACAAAATTTAACTTCTTTCTAGGAGTTCTTATAAAGTACCAACTTTGGTTAGCGACATCTAAAAAAATTTTCAGTTTTGCTTAAAAAGTTAGTTCAGATTAAGTTTCGATTGTCTTTGGCAGGCGGCAAGGCGAACAATACAGTTCTAATGAAATGGCCTTCAATATTTATATATGCTTTGTTTTTGTGAATTTATCATTTCTTTGTAATCCATCAGCTAAGATAATGGCCATCTTTATGTTTTAAAACTTGGTACATTTTTTTTGTTGGCAAAAGAGGGTGTCACCAGATATACAGTGCATATCAGCACAAGCTATGCCATTCATCCCTTTTATTCTTATTGTTAGCAAAGATTTTTGTGGTTTATGGGCAAAAAATTATGAGTTTTATAGCTTTAAATTCAGTTGATACTAGGAAAGGAAAGAGAGAACTTCTTAAAGCACTATTAAAATGATTTGCTGCTGATTTCAAAGTAGTTGGATGTGTTCTCTGTACCTGATGAAAAAAGACTAGTTCTTTCGAAAAGCTTTGCACATTTATTGAAATTTTTATGGTGTTTTAAGAAGTTCTCTCTTTCCTATCATTGGACACAAGCTTATTTAATGTCAGTTGATACTACTACTTTAATTGTGGAACAAGTACACTTAGACTTAATAAAATCTTGTCTTCCACAGCTGTAGCAGTTTAGAAAGAGTCAATCTTCATTATTCATAGTATTCCTCTGGAAGGAATTAGTATTCACAAAATCTTCACTTTTCCTATCGCTTTCATTCATGGTTTTACTAAATTCACTCGTTTTATTGTTACTGTTTATATTTGCATCAAATATTTGTAAAAATAAAAATTTACCATCATTTCACAGGATCAGTTAAAATGTTCCATTCATCTAAGCAATGTTATTTATATCCAGGTAGACATTTCTTCTTCAACAGTTTAGCTATAATTAGTTATTGTAACTTTTCAAATATACCAATAGTCAATTCTGCAATCCAACCCTCAAAATAACTTATAGTTTGAAAGTAGAAATCTTTCCATGTACTTTGTGGTCCTTTTTAATGTCTGAAAAATATTCTAAATTTTTCAACTGTTAGTTTAAACCATTTTAATACAATGTCGTGAATATTCAGGTAGTCATGAAATCTTTCTTTGGGCTCTTGAGCAATTAAATTTTCTATTTCATTTGGTATAGCTCCAATTAAATAGGTAACCCACATATCCATAGAGACTTTTAATAATTTCATTTGTCTTTCAAATAATAGATATAAACTCATGTTGTCGTTTTCTGGATTAAAATTCAGTATTTTTTTTTTTTTTTTTTTTTTTATTTAACATGCAGTAAGGTTAAATCTAATTGATTACGACTTGTGGTCAAGATACTATCATGCTTTTCACTGCTCAATTTAAGTTATTTCAGTTCAATTGTTCTTTTACATTCCTTTTCTTCTCATTCCTATGTTTCTTTCACTTCTCTACAATAGTTTCTAAAACAACTTTAAATTCTGAATCTTCCTCAAATAAGGAGCCTTTTGTTATCTTTTCTCATAATTCAACAACTTTGTTATCAGTACTTACTTCAGGTCCCAGTTCCACAGCCAGCTTACATAAATCTGTTTTCTTGCCTTTTTAAATAAATGCCATAATTCCGAATATTTTATTTCCTAACATAATTTTTTTATTTATACTGATGAAAAAATCAAATATTTAAGGAAAGCAATTTCAATTATCAAAAATTTCAAAATGCTTCATTCATTGATGTTTTTCAAAACAAAGCAATTTCTTTTTTTCTTTTTTTTTTTTAACTTTTGATAGTTGCCTTAGCAATGAAGCTGTCATTCAATGGAAATAAAACTGAAAAAGAATTTTAAATGCAAAAATATTTTTTTAATTCAATCGGTTAACTTGCAATAAAATAATGTCTATATTTTCAACTTTATGTGATTCTTGATGAATCTTGTGAAAGTTTTTCATATAAATACAAGGTTATAACTCCATAGATAATGGGATAAAATATGAAAAATAATTCTTATCTGCTGCTGTGGATTAGGTCCCATGTTGGGTAGCCATTTTAACTCATTGTTGCCATGGCAAAGAAACATAAAGAAAAGATCTGGATGATATGTTATTCATACAGACTTTGCAAATAAATATCCAGCAAATAAATGTATACAAAATAACACTGTCTTCAGCAAAACAGCAGGGTTAATAAACATTTTAAATTGAACACAGTTTTACTTCAATATTTTAAAATAAATTAAAACTTTTAATAATAGGAAATCCTTACATATCAACATGGAAAAAACATTCTAGAGCACTATTTAAGACAGTTGCCACTCGATAGTCCTAAAACTAACAATAAAACTTAAAGTTTCAAATATAGAATTTAAGGTGATTGATATGTTACATAGTCTTTCCTTTTTCATTAAAAAAAAAAAAAAAAAAATATATATATATTATTATTATATGAATGAATTTAAATATATTTAAATTTTTATTGGGTTTATTTCTTCTTAAATATGTTTATCATTTTTATGATAATCTTTAAATAGCTCAGAAATAAGTTTTAATTCTTTCTGGTTGTAAAATTTTTTATTACAAGTGTTTTTGCTATAGCATTAATTTTATTATTTCATAATTATTTACAAACATGTTATTAAGAATTTTTTGTTTATTCAATATCTTGCAGTTATCTACATTTTAAATAATCATGAATGAATTGATTAATATATATATAATCGGTTACATCAGTGAAAATATATTGTTTTTGTGTTATCTATTTTAAATATTTTGTAGTGAGAATCTTCTTGTGTGTGATAGTTATTTTCTAACACATTTTTACTGCATAACATGTCTAATTTATTTCACTAATTATTACTATAAAATGGGGTGAATAGGAATGGGGATGTGAAAAATAACAAAACTTCATGAGATGACAAAATAGCCAGAAAATATATATACTAACCTTTTTAAATTTTTTTTTTTTTTTTTTTGTCAGATTCTTAACATGATTAATAAGTTGGGAAATTTTCGTTGTTAATTTTGGCATCATTACTTTCATACTTACAATATTATAAACAACATCAACATAAATTGCAGATGTTTGGCCTATCCAAAACTTCTTATTCTATTACAAAGCTATTGTTAATATAGGTTTAGGTTTATTATTATTGTTATTACTATTTTGCATATAGACCTATATAATGGTACCTCATATTAGTTTTTTCATTTTTATTAAATTTTTCTTTTAAAGATGCTTTCTTGCCATGTTGTCATAGAATTTTAATGTGTGGGGCAAAAAGGATTATGAAATTTTAAGTGTTTCTATTCAGATCCAGCAGCTATTAAAGCTAAAGGAAGACCAAATGCTAAATTAGTTCAAGAATCATTTTCATCAGATTACTCGGACCAAGTTCGAGTTTTTGATAACATCTGAGGGAAAAAATTTCTGACTTTTTAAAATTCCCAAAAGCCCTGAAATGCCTCAGACTTCAGATGAACCAGAGATATCTTTATTGTCAAAGTGTATGGTAAAACCAAGTACACAGTCAGACTCTGTGTTAGCAATGTACTAAATCTTCAATATCATGGGTATGTACAATTTTTTTTTATGAAAAGGTTTCTTGAACTTGGAAATTTGTCAAAATAGAAGAAGTGGCACACTTTGATCTGAAAGATGTTATGAAAGAATTGACCCTTTCAGAAAATCTTTACAATATGATGAGCTTAAAGAATGACATCAGTGATTTATTTTTATATTAGATCAAGAAAAATTTTCTCATTTTCATGAAAAGTTATGCTTATGCAACAAAAAATTATTTTACATAGCTATATATTTTTTGTTGGCAAAAACTTAGTCTTCATATTCACCCCTTACAGTTGTTAATCATTCCATTTCATCTTATACTTTTAGAAATAGGAATACATGCTAATTTTAATAGATTTTTTATTCATGGAGGGATTTGTGGAGTAATTAGGAATACTATATGCTTTTTAAATATATATTTTATATTTAATTTTTTAACTTTTGACTGTTATTTTGAAGTAAAGAGGAAAGTAAGGCCTAAATTTTTGTTTCAGTTTTTTACTTTAAAAAATATTTATGAAAGTAAAAACTCTTCCTATTCACCCTAATTTACAAAATAGTTATAAAAATGATGCAACATTTTTTCAGGTTGAAAGGATTTTAGCATTAAGGCTGTTCTCAACTGCTCTGCTCAACAAGCGCAAAACATTTTGACACATTTACAAATTCATTTTTTAATGGAAAGATATAAAATTGGAAGGCCTGACTATGGAAGCGATTTGGAATTGAACTGTGTTTTCCATTTTTTGATAAATAAATTACCTATTGAGTTATAAGCAATTTTGATCATGTGACAAAGATGTATTTCACCTTTCATTGAGTGTTTATTCTTCTTTTGCGCTGAAATTTAATTCTAAAAGCCCATTTTGACACTATTTTCTGAAAGATCTATTGCATTAGCAAAAAAAAAAAAAAAAACAGTTCGATTACATAGTTTCTGAACAACAAGACCTACTAGTTTCATGCATTTCTGAAAAAAAATAAATTAAAATTTATGCCATAAAGTTGTCCTTTTGGATTTGAGAACAGCCTTAATGTATGAATGAATAAATTGTTTCATTTGTTAATTATATTTCTGTTAACAGTGTATTTATTTTATTATCTAGTGTAGATGTTGTTAGATGAATGATTTTTAATTTACTTTTCTTGTCGTAATTTAAGATATTAACTTTAGTAATTATCTTAAAAAAAGAATTTATTGCTCATATATTGCTAAAATAATTCTCTTTGTTAGTGTTGAATATGCTATAAAAAAAATAGTTTAAAAATCGTTAAAGATCTTTGTTTTTTTTCAATCTTTTTACATTTAGAATATACAAACACAGTTCTGTTGCCTCTTTTCTAATTTTCTAATGAAGAAATTTTTAGCTTTATTTTCTTATAATTATTAATTTCTAAAATTAGAAATTTAATTTTAGGTTGTACAATTTGGTATGAATGAAAAAGTTGGTCAACTTTCATTTGATTTGCCTCAGCCTGGAGATGTTGTTATTGACAAGCCATACAGTGAGGCTACTGCTCAAATAATTGATAGTGAAGTAAGAGAATTAGTGTCACGATCATATGACAGAACTCTAAAGTTATTACAAGAGCATCAGAAGGATGTAGAAAAAGTAAGTTAAATAATGTGCATGTGTGAATAAATTGTTATTCATCAACATATGTGTCAATCTCAAAGAATATTAGAAAGTTATTCTTTTATTGGATCTTGTAAAAGAGAATATATTTAATTCTTTTATTAGATCTTGTAAAAGAGAATATATTTAATTTTTAATGTATAAAATCTCAATAATTTAATTCAGCAGTATGGTAAAAATTTTAATATAATTTTGTTTTTTATACTTAAATTTTATTTACTGTATTCGCAAAATTATCATAATAATTTTTGACAAGATTGTTACAGTTGTTTAGGGATAGTGATAAATTCACAAATAAATGATTAATTAATTAAAATAAAAAATAATAGTATAAGTAATAATATTTAAATGATTAACCATTATAACAAAATAAAGCTTGCTTTAAATAATTATATCTAAATAATATTAGTCAAAAGTAAGGGAGCTTGCATGTTTTCTGTTCGAATGTTTTTCAGTCTTTCTCATACACAGATAGTTGTTGGGTGAAGGTGTCAATGTTCTCAAGTATGTTTCTCATGATTACCCCCCCCCCTTCCCCCCCACACACACATCTTTAGTTTTTCTATGGTTACCGCTCAGTTAGTGTGGTAGTTTTGAGATATGCAATATGTGTTTACAGGCTAGATTAAGTCATGTTCTGGTGTGGCTGCTAGAAAATTTTTGAGTTCAGAGAAACCAGACATCCAACTTTGCACCCTTTGTAAAGTAAACTTCAGTTTTTTACATTTACCTATGAACTGTAGAGCAATAAAATAGTACAGATTGGATTAGTCCATGACATTCGTAATCCAGGGAGATATCTGTTACAGACATAAAATTTGATGATATTTTGTATTAAAATATTTCATTTATTTTGTGTATTTGCTGAGAATATATTATTTTATTGCAATCAGTGTAAGATTAGCATTGAAATTTTGCAAGTGTGTTTTATGATGTTCTGAGTTGATATTTCTTTGAAACTTTTTCGAAGAACTTGTTGTGTTTCACTTGGACAACCCTTTGTAATGTAAATCATCAACAATTAATATTCATCATTTAATTTTTAACATGAATTTAAATCACTTAGTTGAATCATATGTAATATATATATATAATATGGTTTAAGGAAATTAAAATTAATAAAAAGTAAGAGTTAATAATATTAAATTTGCTATTAGTATTTTCGATAAGGTCACTATTATTCACATTAACATTATTTTAGCATTAAGTATTTTATTAAAAGTACTCATGAAGATTAGAAATATAATTATAATGAAATGAAATATTCTTATAATTATATTTCTCACTATTATTTTTTATGCTTTTTCCATCAATATACACCTAATGCTGTGCCAAAAATAAATATTTATAAATTAATTTCCTCTTTCTAAACCCTTTCACCGTCCGAGGGTTTTTGGGTATTTTTTATAAGAATGCTTGTAAATTCCAGGATAAATATATTTATTATTCGTAGTTTGATGGTATAATACCTTTAATATCACTTCTTTCTATATATGGTTCAAAATAAAATTCTGCTTAAAATATTTTTGTTTACAGCCATTTTAACATAATTTCTAGAAACGGAAAAATCCGGGCTGGACGGTTAAAGGGTTAATGAATATCAATAATTACATAGAGGCAATTTCAAAACTGCAGAAACTTAACATGAAATCTCATATAAACCAATAGTATTGAAAATCTAAATTTTAATGAAATCGATAACCGAATGCAATATTGACTGTCTCTACTTAGCTTAGGTAAATTTTTCTCTCCAATGATCTGGGCTAACATAATGTAAGGATGTTTAAAAAAAGCCAATAACAGAGCTGCCAACCATTACGGATTCTGCGGAATTATTCCGCATTTTAACTTTAGATTACGGGATTACGGACGTCTCTACAAAAATTACGGAAATAATAAAAAAATCCGGAAATTAAAGTTTTGTGATTATTTGAGATTATGTGATAATTTTAACTACTGAAACAGTTGTTTATCCATATTTCGATAGCATATTAAAGCAGAAAGTCAAATTCAAGCTGTAAGTGACGCGTTCGCAAGCCGAATTCGCTACGTAGATAGCAGAAAATGAAAGTGCGGAACATAAACAAGCTCATTTCTTCCTGTATTTGGCGCAGTCACTGAGCTAACAGCTTATTGGGCAGAGCTAACTGCAGAAGGCGTGGCTTATGACGCTGCTTATCTGACGAAAGAAAGCAAAGGGTAGGTACAATCCATGGGTAACGCTGATTCAAGCCAATTCAAAATTTGCTTTTCTAAATTGGCAACAGCTTCACATTTTGCACGCGCATCGCCTATTATGATAGTTGTTGCACGTGCACGTTGTATTTTGTTAAAGTTTTGCGACTGATCGTAGAATTTCAGTGATGGAGACGGAGCCGAAGCCAAAGAAAATGAAGGTTTTGTAACGATACCGTGTTGAATATACTAAGGAGTGGCCGTGTATGCAAAAATCAGAAATATCTGAACATTATATGTTTTGCACGGTTTGCTCCAGTGATTGAATCAAAGAAGCATGAGAAAAATGGACTCTCAAAAAATATAAGCCTGTTACTAAATTTTTTGCTGAATAGAGTGACGAAAATGCCATCATAAAAGCAGAAATGTTGTTTACACGTTTTGTGATTGAACATAACGTGCAGATTGCTAGTACCGACCATGCTGGCGGAATTTCCGGATTCTAAGATTGCCAAAAAGTACGGCTGTGCACAGACTAAAACATCTGCAATCATTCAAGACATGGCGAAATCAACGCAATCCGAAATTGTGAACGATTTGAAAAATCGCCCCTATTCCATTGCTACCGATGGCAGTAATGACAATGATGATAATAAACTATATCCTATCATAGTATCGTATTTCGACGAATCTGCCGGTAAAATCGATACCGTATTATTGTCCTTGTGCCAGACGAGTATTAACACTGGGGAAAGGCATTTTTAATATTTTAAATGCTCAACTGAGCAAGAAACAAATCCCATGGACTAATTGTTTATCATTTTCGTTAGATAATGCATACACGATGACAGGTCAGTACAAGGGTGTTATTGCCTTCCTTCTGAAAGTGCAGCCTTCTATTATTCAGCTAAAAAAGCTACTAAGTTAGCCCTTATGGGTAGTGGAAGTTAGTCTTAATAAAAATATTTTGGAAAGAAATTTATTTTTATTGTCATATATTGTGTTTTATTTTATTAAAAAGAATTCATGTACAAGTCAGTATTTTTATGGTAAGTTAAGAATTTTTGTGATATGTTGAGGAATTTTGATTAGGTGAGTGAAAGAGTTTTTCTCAGTTTCAATTATTGTTTCTTAAATTTCAAATATGTTTAATTCATTAATTGCTTTATTATTTTTAATTATTAGACTAATAATTATCTATAATTTGTTTCAGTTTTGATTACGTTATGTTTGTATGTTAACATCTTGGTAAGGGTGTAGGACGGTCCACGGGTGGGTACGGCTGATTACTGATGGCTTCGGTTAAAAGTTGGCACCTCTGCAATAAACAAATCTCTGAAACAAGAATCAATAAACAAAATATATTACAATTAATATTAAATAGAACATAAGTCGATTTAGAAGATGAAATGTTGTTGAATAAATATTACGATGTAATTTTGAAAAGTTAAGAATTACTATTGAACTGTCCTTGCAGAATTTAGATTTATAATTTATCCGAGATAAAAATCAACATATCCAATTACTTCAGGAATAAGAATCCAGAATTGAAATGAATTTTAAAAATATATATTATAGTTTAATGTGCTTATGATGTGGTTACAATAATACAAAATCATTTAATTCCACATAATAGTATATTTAATATAAAAATTTAATAGTCCATGACTTGTCAGTTTTCCTGCAACTAACATACCACTTTTTTTGTTTTCCAAGCATTTCATTGGCTGTTAGGGAAGAGGCTTTTCCATCGCCAGTTTTCCAAGGTTTTGTTTGGCTGCTACTGGACTCGCTTCATTTCAGGCATCAAAATAAATTGCTCCAACACAAGATAGTTGCTTGCTTTCTGAGCAACTTTCTTGAAGCTATAGGTTAACATTGTGTCACTTGGAGTTAGAGGCAACTTTGACGCCTTGTGTAATAGCACTTTTAGATTCTCTTGCCTTTTTGTACCAAAGAAGAAAAAAGAAAATCCATATATAAAGTATCTCAACAAAATTTAATAACAAGCAGGAAAATTAAATTAGAGAAAAAGGAGGAAAAAGTGAAAACTTAATGTTTGGCCAGCATTTATCCAGTGGCGTAGCTAAGGGGGGCGACCACCCCGGGCGCCGAGGCCAAAGGGTGCCAAATTGAGAGAGGTTTTAATTGCTTTACATATTTTGACAATAGATAAGAATTGTTGAATTTTTTTGTGTGTGTATGTGCGTCTGTGTGAGAATGTTTTCTTTAGTAAGATATTTTGTTATATCCAAATAATGAAAGGAGAAAAAGCTTTTATAAAGGTTTCTAGGGATAGCTCAACACACTTGGTACCTAAGATAATTATGTGCCTGAATTGAGGCACAAAAATATTAATAGGGGGTGCCAAATTAAGAGGAGATTGAGACTGAAATTATTCACATATTTTGACAAAAATAAGAATTGTTGATTTTGTGTGTGTGTGTGTGAATGTTTTGAAGAAAATCAGTTAAGGTGGTGGGAATGGAGATATCCATAATTGTCAATCGCTGATGGAGGTTTCTAACTGTTTAGCCTCCAGTTTATAAATCAAAAGGCCTGTTTGCCACATTTCTGGCATCAAAAGAACATTTTTTTTTTAATACTAGTTCAAATTCCTCTCTTTCAAAATGAATCTCCGCCATGGGTCCCTGCTGCCTACGTCCCCGTATAGCAGGTGTGCGGCGCACGCGCTGGAAAATCTGGAAAGAATCATAAGAGAAGTTGAAAGAAAAAATTCTGCAGAAATCGGTCCTATGAAACCAGAGATAAAAATGCCCCCTGGTGGTGGAAGGTAGAACTAAACACTGTAAGACAATCAAAACCCAAGTGGAATGAGCAAAACCCAATTGAAATTGAATCCATAGAATCCGAGATAAGAATGCACCCGCTGCACTGGAAAGTGGGGCTAAAAACTGCATGAAAATCGTAAGCTAAGTTGAAGGAATCAATTCCCATTGAAATCTGACCCATAGAATCTGAGAAAAGAATGCACCTTTAATGTTAGATAATAGTACTAAAGAAGTCTATATTTTGGAAAACATCTTTTAAATGTAAATAAAGAAGAAAAACCCTTGTGGGCGAACTCAACTCATATCACAAGACTCTTGCCACAGAATACACTAATAATCTTCGATTAAATTGATAAAGTGCTTTTAAATTATGTTTTTAGTATTTGGCAACGTTTAATAATTAAGTCGATTGTCCACATGTCATATAATTTCTGATCCACCGATTTTCGGAAATTAAAGAGAGCAGTCGGTTGGAAAAAGATCTCCTTTTGGTTCGGTTTTTAATAGATGTTCGCCCTGAATGGTTCTTTCTCCAAGCTTTTGTACTGTCGCCGTTAACTTTTAGAAAACATTAAGAAAAATTACTGACCAATTTTCAAAATTTTATACACAGGTGTAAAATAGTGTGCTATATGTGCTCTGAAATTTTTAAATTGATATCTTAGTTAGTTTTCTTAATTTTCGCTGATTAGTGAAAATCCTTAATTTCTTCCATTTCGGCTGTGGAATCAGGTTCAGATGTGCATGCGATTTTGCTATTTTGTGAAAGAAAACGTGTTTTTGATGAGTTGTTTATTAATATTCTTGGCTAATTATCAAACAAATTTGAAATCTGAGTCTGGTGTGCATCAGGACCTGCCTTGGTCTACCCTCACACAAATTTTCAGACTTACAAGTGCGTTAGATATTTCTAACCATCTCTGTCAAACAAACACACATATAGATTGGTTTTCATGCTGATTTTTGTATTCTTCATTCCATATGAATATTTTCGTGTAGTATGGAGGTTTCTGTGAACCAAATACAAAATAGATTTAGCTGGAAGAACAACAAGTAAACATATTATTTCTTCTTTATTTGAAATTCCATTTTTCCGATGAATTCACATTGAGAAAAGCCAAATAATAAAATGAGGGCAACCTATCCCCAAATTTTCCACTTCTTAAATCGTATAAAAAACAAAGTAGGACTTTTCAGTCTTCCTAGTACTACCAGTACAAATGGCTGTTTTCGTCATTTTAAAAGTTAAATATATTTGATATATACTTACATTCAGTGCATATGCATGAGAGAAAAATATATCTATGAAAGGATAAAAAGCCTTTAAAATTCCAAATTAAAATTAAAATCCGAAGTTTCTTTCTCCTAACTTTAAATCTATTTCTAAAACCAGTTTTACCCCTCGTAACTTTGTTTCCCAGCAATTCATCTTATTACTTTCAGAGATCATTTTAGGACGATTCTTAAAAGTGAAACTGCTAATCTAAGCGCTTTTTGCAGGCATCTGTGGGTAGGTCTGATACGTCACAGTCCCTGGGCATTGTGCGGGCCTTGACCACAGATCAATCAAAACTTAATGAACCAATTAAATTAGATGTTCCTCCCAAATTAACAATTCTGCCCTCTGCTGGAAAATATTAGAATCTTCAGCATATTATCCAAAACACGTGCGAAGAAAGATGGAATTTGGCTATTTGAGAGGCTAGCTAAACTTACGGCTATGTAACCTCCCAAAATTATGCAAGTTGGCTCCGGGACCGGCGATCGACTCGCGAATCAGATGTATGATAAGCGCCTAATAAATGAGTTCGATTCGCATAAAGGTTCCCGAGTCAATTTCTCATCCCATCTTAACCATCATCTAGGACAATATCACCTGGAATATCTTTACTTTATCTTATTATTACAGAAGTCGCGCAGGATAAAAGATGCGCGTGAAGAAATCCCAAGCCTTAACCCACACGAAGTCAAATTCCGAGATTTGAGATCGGCCACGAACAGTTAGTTTAGCCCAGTGAATGCTGAATTCGGACCGGATAGATCCCGCTCATATGCTTTGAAAAGTCCCAAGCCTAGCCCGTCACCTGCCGTTGAAATCCAACGAAAATCCCAGCGCTTACATAATCTCCACGCCTGTAATCCCCTGCCTGGCCAGTGACGTGTTTCCGAAAACGTCGTAAGTCGGCGAAAAACTTTTTAAATCATCTGAACATTTCTACGGCAAAAGGACACCCGGAAAAGACTTACCACTGTGAAAATCTCGGTGTTATTATCCAAGTCTGAAAAACAATCTGCCATGAATAGTTTGGACGAAACAAGAAGAGAAACCATTATTATTTTTTTTTTTTTTTGCCCCCTCTCTCTCTGCGTCGTCTGATAACAGAAGTTGTGAGATTTAAAGGAAACTTTTTTTTTTCTTTCCCGGACAACCAATGAAAAGAAGACTTTGTTAAGACAACTTGGGACTTGGAAATAACACCTTTTGGAGCACCTGAGAAAAACTTCCATATCTCCAGTATAATAATGTCCATATTACAATAGTTCTCAGAAACATGAAAAAACTCCATAAATACCAGGACGTGACACACCCAAGAAGAATCATTATAAATTTGTTAAGACAATTGCAACAAGCGCAATATTACGTTCCGGGATTGAAAACCAATAATTCCTTATTCTACTTAAGTGATAAGAAACATTTTCCTCGCGCCAAATATAGGTCAAAGAACAGCTGTGTTTTCAAGGCTAAACGATAGTAAAAATGAATCACGCTTGAAATCACTGGACAACTGAACTTCTTTTATTTTTCATTTAAAGTGGTGATTAAAGTGTGTACTTTTTTTATAAATTTATTTACATGTTTTTATTTGGATATGCTAACTTACAGGTATGAAGCTTCTTTTTATTTTACTTTTATCGATGTTTGTCTTTGAAAAATTACGTATAAAAGATGGGAAAAAAAAAAAAAAAAAAAAAATACTGACGTGCTTTCTTTTAAAGATTATTTTCCTTTTAAATTTTTTTCAGTTTGTAAATTAGATAACATTACAGATTTCTTTTTATGTTCATTTTATGAAATATTTTAGTAATAAAAGTTTTTTTTTGTACATTAAACAATGTTAAGTTCTACGTAATAATGAGAACTATGAATGAAAAGATAACAAAAAATACTGTTAGCAATATGGGTATTAGATTAAAGGGATTTTAAAGATTTTAAGCAAATTTAAATTTATTATTTTCAAATTTTTATTACTTTTATTTTTTTTAATTTTCTTGTGATATTTAAAGTTTATGATTAAAATTATTGAAAATTTTCATGTAGACATACTGCATGCGCGTTAAAATCGTAATAATTAAGGTAACAGTAGTTCTTGTTTTCTTGGTCATCAGGTGAAGCATACGTGCGATCACCAAAAAGTAAATTTATTTTATTTTAAAGTTTTTGCGCATACTGTGAATACATGTTGAACTAGTTACATGTTTTAAACAGAAAATTATCAAAAAATACTTGCGCCATTGAATAGTTAGTATCCTGTTCCAGTAATTATTTTTATAAATAAAGATGAGCATCCTGAAATTTTTACATGTGTGTAAATAGTAAGTTATGTCAGTTTGTGTGTTATTTTCATTTAATCCATATTTTAATCATTTTTGTGTTGGTAAGTAAATTTTTTTGTGCATAATGAGAAAAGATCAGCCCGTTTTTCAAGTATTTGTTTTTATATATAGAATTTTATGCCAATTATTATTCATTTTAGAGTTTTGTGTATAGCTAAATATTATATTTTATATTGTTATATTTTAATACTTGAGTTTTTACTTTTTAATATTTTATCCAATATATAGTTTTTTTATAATAAATCCCATTTTATAAATAAAAGATATGAGCAGGTATTTCACCCCTGCCAATTTTAGAAAACAGGTGAAGGTCCCGCCCCCACCATGTTCAAAATATTTCCCATAATTTAATTATTGGTTTAGACATGACCTTGGTAACCCCACTTTAACCGTGGTAAATTCAATAGTGTCTAATTCCACACATCCAATTTTTAAAGATGACCATGGTTCCACCCCATTAAGTCTTAAACAATTTTTTTTTTTTTTTTTAAAGTAACTTCCACCGAAAACAACCCTCCACAGACAAAGGGGATTCAGTGACTTGCATAATCTGAACAAATGTGGCAACTGTTGATAAAATAAATGTCCGGACAATAAAAGCTAGCTAACAAAAATTTGTCAACAGGTTGCCATGCACTTAGAAGTCTTGGTCATAATCCTGTTTGTTTGAACCAGGGTCTATTATTTTATTAAATTTTTTTATTTCTTTTATCTATTTAATTTTCCTGTTTTATTTATTGATTTTTTTTCTTTTTGCCAGTAGTAAAATTCTTGAATTCTTAAAAATTTAGAGATTTTTGCTATTTGCCAAGAGCTGAGTGAGATGTAAATGTGGTTTTTTAAATTATGACTTTAGTTTATTAATGCCACTGAAGAAAATAAATACCTCAGTCTGCAAATTGGTAAACACCATTACTTACAGGTAAACTGCATCTGCATCTTCACACAAAAAAATAAACATAAAGCTCATTTTTCTTTTTTTTTTTAATTTTTGCTAAAATCTCCATTGAGATTTAGGATATGCGAAAACCGTAAATGGTTTAGGATGTGCTAAAACCTCCCTGAGGTTTAGGATAAATACTACTTACCTTGCAAGTAGTCTTCCATGTAAATAAGACTTCAAGATATTATTTTTCTTTATCATCATACATATTTTAACGTACTTATTTCAACATTATTTAATATTTGCTATAATACTATATTTTTTTTAATTTTGCTAATTTTATGTATCAACATATTTTTAATATTTCCACATCTACTTATAATAAAAGCTGAGTGCACGTGACCGACGGAACGATGCCGGTGCGAACCACTCTGGTCTGCGAAACGACCGTAGCTAAACGCCATGTTAGGCTTAATGAAAAACATATCTTAACATATGACAGCTAAATGATAATTTTTTCTACTTGAAATCATGTCTGTTCAGCATATTTTCACTAAAACATGTATATCATATCCATTTATAATGTATTAAGCTCCAAAGTGAAAATAAGCTATTATAAACATCGGATTACTAGATATCAACAAAAGAACACTGTTGCCATTCACAATTTCCGAATATTGAAACAAATGAATGACTCTTTGAGCGCTTCATTAAAAAAAAATACAGGTTAACTATCTGATTTAGTTCTTAAAATATTTTTAGAAGCTTATTAAAGTCTTTAAATATTTTAATTTTGTTTTAAACCTTCAAAAAGTATTTTTGCAGCCATCTATCGTCAATTAATATAAACAATCGAAGTTTGTTAAAAATACAAGTTAATATTTGCATATAATTAACATATTAAAATTAATGTGAAATTTTCAGAAATTACATTTCACTTTGCTAATCATTATTATTATTGTTGCAAAAAAAAAAAAAAATGTGGTGAGTCATTCACGTTGAAGAATCATTCATCAGAATTATCTAAATGCTGCTTTGATGTTTTGAACAACACGCGGTGGATTTGAATTTATTCAATCAAATCAGTTTTTATTTTTGTTTTCTATAGTTTAAGGATCTTTTTAGCGATGCCTGATGAAAATGATGAAACACCGATTGAACGTAGACGGCGATTAGCTAGAGAAAGAAAGTCGAGGTGGCTTGCTCGACAATCACAAGCAACATTAGACCGTATGAGGGAAGAAAATCGCCAACGTCATCGAAGTCAATGAGCTGAGATCAGAGCCAGTCAAGAAATCGAATTGAACCGTATAAGGGAAGAAAATCGCCAACGTCTTCAAAGTCAACTAGCTAGGTTTACGAAAAAACGTATCAATGCTTCAGTATAAAGTGGCACAAACTGCCATTAGACGTGGTGAATTCAACCCTATTTTGTATGGAGGGCCACTTACTCAACAGTGGGTTATTGATTCATACCTTCAAGTTGAAGCAAACAATCTAAATTTTGTCAGGCAGCAACAATCAAAATTACGATGTGAAGAGTATGCTGGACTTGTGGATTACGTTTGTCAAGCAGCAGCAAATGCAAATTTACCAGCTGGAAGAGCTATTATACTGCCATCTTCTTTTCAAGGCTCCCCTCAAAACATGCGTGAAAGGTATCATGATGCCATGGCAATTGTTACAAAATTTGGCAAACCAGACATTTTTTGTACTTTTACATGTAATCCCAAGTGTGACGATGTAAATATATATTAGTATTGATGAGAAATGCCGTGAATAAGATAAATTGAGTGATCGTATAGCTAAGATGATAAGGTTGACTTGCAGTAAAAATAAAAGGAATAGTCTTACTTAATGGATGAATAGTAGACACATTGAAGAGACAGCAGTTACAGAAATCTTCTTTATTCGGTGATTCACTTTGAGAGGTGGAAGGTAATTAGGAGTAGGTAGGTCACTGTACACATTTTAAAAAGGTTCCACGTAGAATTATTAAAACTTGGAAGTCATTCCATGATAAAGATGATTACTGGTTAAAATCATTTTTTAAAGAATGTCTTGATGATCAAAAGTCCGAAATCAAATATGCGTTAGATTAAAAAAAAACCAGAGACCGAAGATAAACTTTTAGATATCGAGATGTAGTTATCGAAAAACATCGCTCTTTGAATTTAGGCGCTAAGGCCCGAAATTCAAACGACAAATCACGTTGTCAAAAATAATACATATTTTCGTAAATCTTAAAATCTGATCCGATCTTAAAATCTGTTAAAAAACTGGCTGCATTGATATATATACTGCATAAAAGGGGTTTACAAAACTACATGCAGAAATGATTTAAATCTATTTGTTAAAATTAAATTTACGTATTATGATTAAATCGTATGAAAACAGAGAAAAGAGAAACGAAACTTTACAAGGAGAGAATGAAGCTCTAATTCGCCATGCGAAGACACACCCCAATATGACGCGGTCGACGTCACTTGCAACACACCCTGGTTCTAAAAATAGAACACAGGAAGAGGGGGAAAAGCTGAAATCAAAACTGCGGTAAAAAGGAAATAAAAAAAAGCGATTTGAACGATGTTTTGCGTTGAAAATAAATAGTTTAAAACATGAGATAATAATGCTGCATTACAATTTAAAAAAGTAAATAATAAATGTGATTGTTACATCACACCAAGTGGCCTGAAATTTTGAATAACTTGCCTGATGGACAGACATCATCTGACAGACCAGATTTAGTAGCACGCGTGTTTCATATAAAATTACATGCACTATTAAATGATATCACAAAAGGGGAACTCTTTGGAAAATGTCTTGCATACGTATATACAATTGAGTTTCAAAAACGTGGACTACCCCATGCTCATATTCTTTTGATCCTTGCACAGGAATTCAAATTCCATGATGCTTCACAGATTGATAGAGTCATAGTGGCAGAGCTTTCAGTTCATCACCCTTGATTACATGAAATTGTTTCGAGGGCAATGATACATGGCCCATGTGGAACTCTTAACCCGAAATCACCTTGCATGGAAAACGGTAACTGTAGCAAGAATTTTCCAAAAACATTCCAGCCTGAAACTCGAGTCAATGTTGATGGTTACCCATTTTATCAACGCCGTGAAGATAATAGTGTAATTATTAATGGAATACCTGTTGATAATCGTTGGGTTGTGCCGTACAATCCTACACTCTTGCTTAAGTACGACTCTCACATTAACATAGAAGCATGCACCAGTATCAAATCTGTAAAATATATTTACAAGTATATTTATAAAGGTTATGATTCAGCTAATGTTGTCATTCATGAAAACAACAATCAACATGAATTTCTAAATGATGAAATTTCAAATCATGTGAATGCCAGGTATGTTAGTGCACCTGAGGCAATGTGGCGTCTCCTTGAATTCAAAATGCATAATAAATCACATTCTATAATAAGACTTGCCATCCATCTGCCACATCAACAGATGGTTTACTTTCAACAAGGTACGGAAAATGCAGCACTTAATCAAAATCGTGACACTACTCTCACAGCTTGGTTTAAATTAAATATTTCAGATCCAAATGCAAGACAATACCTATATGCAGAAATACCTCTTCATTATGTGTTCGAAAAAGGTATTTGGAAACCACGACAACGTGGAGAGGAAAAAATTTTGGCTAGAATGTATTCTGTTTCTCCAAAAGACATCGAGCGTTACTGCCTTCGTCTACTTTTGCTCAAAATTCCTGGAGCAGCTAGCTTTGAGGACTTGCGAACTTTCGAGGGCGTTATCTTGCCCACATTCCTTGAAGCAGCCCGTCAAAGGCAGCTTTTGGCTGATGATCAGGAATGGGACAGATGTTTATCAGAAGCCTGCATTTTTCAAATGCCTGCACAGCTCAGGCAAGTATTTGCCTTCATTTGTCTTTTTTGTAATCCATCAAATCCTCTTGAATTATGGGAAAAATTTAACGATTCTTTGTGTGAGGATTTTAGGATGAATTTCAATGATTTTATGGCGCAACAACATGCTTTACACAGTATTCAAGCAATATTCAGGAGCCATGGTGTTACCTTAAGTACATTTAATTTGCCAACACCCAGTCCACTGGATTATCAAGATCCAGTTTTAGTTTATAACCACATTAGTGAAGCCTCTGATGCTATTGAAAAAATTGCATCTTTGAACTTGCAGCAAAAAGAAGCTTTTTCAAAAATCATACAAGCAATTGACAATGAGCAAATAACTCCACGATGTTTCTATTTGGATGGTCCAGGTGGATCAGGTAAGACATATGTATATAATACTCTTTTGGCCTTTATACGGGGATGTGGTGAAATTGTTCTTCCTTATGCCACCACTGGTATTGCTGCCATTTTGTTAAAAGGAGGAAGGACCGTTCATAGTGGATTTAAACTACCGGTTCCAATATTGGAAACTTCAACATCTTCAATGCGTCTCACATCAGATGAAGCAGTAACTATCCGTCAAGCAAAGATCATCATTATTGATGAAGCTACAATGATGACAGTTCATGCTTTACGTTGCATAGATGCTCTGTTAAAAGAGCTAATGGGAAATGAAAAACCATTTGGCAATAAAGTTATGTTGTTGGGAGGTGATTTTCGTCAAACATTGCCAGTCGTTACACGCGGTACAAAAACTCATATAATTGAAGTTTGTATTAAATCAAGTCCACTTTGGGAACATTTTTTTCATTTGAAACTGTCACAAAATATGCGTTCTGAAGGTCAAAATGAGTTCAACCAATGGCTGTTAGATATTGGTGAAGGAAAAACTTTATCTGTTCAAAATTTACCATGTGATATCATACAAATTCCCTCTAACATGCTATGTACTGGTTCAATCGTTGCAGAAATGTATGGAAATGAAATTGATACAAACTACATTCAGGAACTTTCCTCAAAAATTATTTTGACCACTACTAACAAGGATGCAATGAAATTGAACAACGAAGTTATGAATCTTCTTCCTGGAGCCGCATCTGAATTTTACAGTGCAGATTCATTCGAGTCAGATTTATCAGAAGATGAGACAAACTTTTCGCAGGAATTTTTGAATGAACAAACTCCCTCTGGAATGCCTCCCCATAAATTAATATTAAAAGTTGGTGCTATTGTGATGCTTCTTAGGAACATGAATCCTAAAAATGGTTTGTGCAATGGCACCAGGTTAATTATTCGAGGCCTATATCGACATTTCCTGGATTGTGAGATCTTAACTGGTGCTAATAAAAATGATAGAGTCTTTATACCAAGAATTGACCTTACACCAAGTGATACAAATCTTCCATTTAAACTCATCCGGAGGCAGTTTCCTATTATTATTGCTTTTGCAATGACTATCAATAAATCGCAGGGACAAACATTCAACAGTGTTGGTCTACATTTAGAGGGGCCAGTCTTTTCGCATGGTCAACTTTATGTTGGACTATCATGATGCAAAGAACAAAATAAAATAAAAGTATCCATCCGTAATACAAATCTGCAAGGGCAACTTTTGTCAGATAATAGGGTGTTCACAAAAAATATAGTTTTTCCAAAGATTCTTTTCTAGAAAAAATACTTACCCCAATAATTCACATGACTAAATAGCTCTATGGTGTTAGTATCTGTTGTATTATTAATGAAAAAAGTGTTTTAATTGCATCTAATTTTCTGTTGTATTTGAAGGGCTCCCTCTCGAAGCTTATATTCTCAAGTCGAAATGATTTTGCTTTATGCTTCTACTGGTATTGCTGCCATTTTGTATGTCATTTTTGAATGGGGGATTATATATTATATTCTTGAAGCAACTTCACAATATGTTTCTTATTATTTTTGCGAAAAACTACATTATAAGCATACAATTTGATGTGTTAGAATTTTGATTTTGTTTAATATTGCTGCTGAACTGTACACTAAAAGGTAAATTCTTTTTTTTTCTAACCTGTATTGTGTAAAATATAAACTTTGTCTGATAGTAGAGTGTTTACAAAATATATTTTTTTTTTAGAAAACTTTATTGTACTACTAATGGAATAAGTGCTTTAATTGCATATAATTTCTGTAATTTATGAATTATTGCATATATTATACATTGATATTCGAATAACTTTTTACAGATCAGTTTTAAATTCATATGCTTAAAAAATGAAATTCTTACAACTACTCAGTATTGGCTCAGTACTCGGCCAAAATTTCGCCATTTAACGAGTACTTGGTATGCCTCTATAAAAAATCAATTGGTTTAAACCGTGCCAACCCTGTTAATCCATCAGCTTAAAAAGAAATGTTGAGCTTAAAAAATAACTGAAATTTACTTTAAGTCTCTAGATTTATGATATTTGTTGCATAATTTTATTATATTTTCTTTATAAATGGAAATTTTGCTTATTTTATGGCATATTGTTATTTCTTATGATAGTAGGCTTAGTCTAGCATTGTTAAATCATAGTAAATTTTAATTTGCTGCAAGCACAGAAAATTTTACTTCTGTGGTCAACACTAATTATGTTAAGTCCACATTCATTGTTGTACAATTTTGTGATTTTTGACACTTTTTTCCTACTGTGAATTAAGAAACTAATATTCTCAGGCTGAAATAATTCTGCTTCATACTACTGGCATTGCTGCCATTTTGTTGTGTCATTTATGGGGAGTTATATACTGGATTCTTGAAGTATTCAACTTCGCAATATGTTTGTCATGTTATTTTTGGTAAAAACCACATTATATTCATAAGTGTACAATTTGCTATCTTATTTTATGTGCTATCATTTTGAATTTGTTTAACATTGATGTTGAACTTTACACTAAAAGGCAAATTCTTCTTTCTCTAACTTATATAGTATTATGTAAAATGTGTATATTTTTTTTAATCTTTCTTTATTAGAAAAATGTCTTTTTTTCTGTCATTTTTGATGAACTGCTTTCTTACTTTGAATTGAGTAGCTAATATTCATAAACATACAATTTTCTGTCACTTTTTATGTATCTTTCTGCTTTTTATTATACTGGAAAATATTGTTCTTCAAGAAATGCTAAAATATATACTCTATCATACTAGGGGCGCACAACCTTTTTATGAGAAGGCCCATGTATGAAAATGTCTGGGTTGTTGAATAGCACAGAGAACATTCTCTTTTTTTTTTGGGGGGGGGGGGGGGGAGGGGGAGGAATCTGTGGCCTATAATCAAATGAAAAACATGATTTCAAAGGGAA
Source organism: Maratus speciosus (assembly GCA_963932465.1). Taxonomy (NCBI): domain Eukaryota; kingdom Metazoa; phylum Arthropoda; class Arachnida; order Araneae; family Salticidae; genus Maratus; species Maratus speciosus. The sequence continues at coordinate 502,824,764 of OZ010793.1, read as the reverse complement.
GGCAGTTTTTCATCACCCATTCGACAACATTTGAGATTTTTCTACACCCAATCAACAAATCTTGAGAATTTCATGTGCCTGATCAACGAAATTTGTGTTTTCTCAAGCGCACGATTGGCGAAATTCACGGTTTTTTCTGCGTGCAATTGGAGATTGTGACTTCTCCGGGCTCGATCAATGAAACTCGCGATTTCTCCTGGCCCAATTGACGATATTTGCAATATTTTTTAAAATTGTGACTGACAAAATTCTCAGCTTGGGAATTTCCTATGTGGATATCTATGGTATTGGCTGGTCGATTCACGGAATTCGTGATTTTTAACTGGCTGTGACGAAACTTGCAATTTTTTAACGAGACAAAATATCAAAATTCATGATTTTTTTCTGCCATTCATGACAAAAATTGCAATTTTTTCCAGTTATAAATTTAAGAAATTCATTCGTGGACCACACGTTGTGCATCTCTACTATACTATCATACTATCAACCTAGACAATAATTTAAAACTAACAAAATTGTAATGTTTTGTGCAATCGTTAAACCACTTCCGAATCTCGATTTGATTTTGTTTATGTAACATAATGATTAGCAATGTGATGTGTCAAGTTCTTTAAAAACTCATTGATAACACTTTTTTTTTACAGAAAATTTCACACATGGATTATTTTGTTTAATATTTAATTTGAATGTTTTGTCGTTGAACCATTTGAAAAATGGATTATTTAGTCAATATCCTGTCATTTTTGACGGGGGTATATACTAGTTTTGAAATAAAAGGTGAAGAAAATTTCAACTTTTTAACTGTTCACATTTTTAAGTATTTCCCTAAGTTGAATATTTTTATATTTTTCTGTACATTATTTTTTCTTTTGAATACTATTTGAATATTTTGTACATAAAACATATTTTCCACAGTAATCAGGTGTACTTTTATATTTTTATTAAAATAATTTTAATTATTGTGGAAAACATAATTCATGACTGGGGGAATCTCTTACAATACATGAAAAGTAATCTTATATTGTGTTTTCTTTATAATTATGGAAAAGAATTTTGTTTTAAGTTTTCCTATGTTTATTTTCAATTTCTAATATTATAGTTGTACCTAAAGTTATATTTTTACATAGTTGAATTTTATATAAAAATGTGAAATATATGCTCAAAGACTTTAACAAAAAGAGCATAAACTTCTTGACCAAAGGACTTCAAAAAAAGAAAATTATGGTCAATACTTAAACTATATTATTTTATTTTGTGTTTTCCCATATATTTCTTATATTATTAGTGTAATTTGTTTTTTCAGCTTTTCTTTATATTCTATGGTATTCTTATATTTTATGTCATTAATTTTTTCAAGTATTATGTAAAGTTCGGTCAAGTTGTCTCAAGAGCCAAATCCCAAACTTAGATATTATTGCATAAAAACTTAAAATGTTAAATTTTTTCCTTAAAGTTTACAACTCAAAATTTAAATTTTAAATATGTTTTCCAGCAGAAAAATTCAGTCCTCATATCTTAGTAAACTTAACTTTAACGTTACATTAAATTTAAATTTACCTTCAGATTTAACTTTAACCCTAATCTGTAATGTTGCACTTATCTGTTTTTGTATTCGCCATTCTCCATGCGAGTCCCCCCGGATTTGCAGGCAATTCCGGGTGGACCTCAACTTGGAGGGGGGGATATGAAAGGATAAAAAGCCTTTAAAATTCCAAATTTAAATTAAAATCCGAAGTTTCTTTCTCCTAACTTTAAATCTATTTCTAAAACCAGTTTTACCCCTCGTAACTTTGTTTCCCAGCAATTCATCTTATTACTTTCAGAGATCATTTTAGGACGATTCTTAAAAGTGAAACTGCTAATCTAAGCGCTTTTTGCAGGCAGTTGTGGGTAGGTCTGATACGTCACAGTCCCTGGGCATTGTGCGGGCCTTGACCACAGATCAATCAAAACTTAATGAACCAATTAAATTAGATGTTCCTCCCAAATTAACAATTCTGCCCTCTGCTGGAAAATATTAGAATCTTCAGCATATTACCCAAAACACACCTGAAGAAAGATGGAATTTGGCTATTGAGAGGCTAGCTAAAGAGAGGCTAGCTATTGCTAATTGAGAGGCTAGCTATTGCTGACTGAACTCCTTTATTTCGTCGCTTCATCTTACATTCATGTTCGCGAGTTCATTCGGATGTCTCATGAACCATTTATGTCAATTTTGGGATCTGCATGGTCGTAGGTTGTGCAGACATCTCAAATGGACAAAATCTAATCTTTTTCGTGTGCGTTCTTGCTAATATGTTGGCAATATTTTCCAGCAGCGGGCTATCAATTTGGAAGAAACATTTAGCTTAATTAGTGAATTAGTTCTTGATTGACAAGTGGTGAAGAACCGCAAAATTCCCGGGATCTGTGATGCATAAGGCACCACAAACAAAGGACAATTATCCAAACGTCAGCATTTTCTATCTTATGTTACTCTTTGAAATTAATAGTGAACGTAATAAATGTTGTGCTGGAAAACAAAGTTACAAGAGGTAAAACAGATTTTAGAATATAAGATTTAAAGTTTGGAAAAATAACTTAAGGATTTTAATTTAAATTTTTGAAATTTAATTTTAACTTTGAATTTTAAAAGGATTTTAATTCTTATCCTTTTCATATATTTATATATGCATTTCTCTCTATTAATATCTTATGATTGTCATGCGACTGTGCTCATATTTATAAACCAATTTGGATATGATTGAGCATATGTTAAGGGTTCATTAAGATCTCGACCAAATTTGTTGGACATCTTGATTTGCCATTCTGTTTCGAAATAGCAATCCCTTAAAAATTTCAAACTAAAATAAAAATATGCAAACAATTATAATTTATTTCTTGCACTAGAAAGATTCAAGAACATTTTTTGGTTTCCCCTCATCTTAAAAAATGGTATAGCAATTTAAAATTCTAGGGTGACAGCCGTTTTGAAACAGGAGATTTTTTTTCAATAATCGGGCGAATTTTAGGAGTTTTAGCAAAAGTGGATTTTTGAAAATTTATTTTCAATGTTGGTACTCCCATATGCCTAAAATAACAGTCATATCCGTGAATGTTCCGCTAAGTTTTTGAAATTCCCATACAAATTCAGTATTGGCGAAAACTAGAAATCATCTATAATCGGGTTCCATGCATTTTAGTTTCGTGTGTTTGAGTAAAATTAGCTGAATCCTTAAAAACAAGGGAGAGAAGAATGTAGCTACCTTTTCCTCCCGGTACAAGCCAAAAATATTTTTTTTTTTTTGTCTTGGAAAAAAAAAGTGGTTATTTTTTTATGGGATGGGGGGAGGGGGGGGGGGGCATAAAATTTCTTCTCGTCCCGGGTGCCAAAAAAGGTAGCTACGCCACTGCATTTATCACCTAGAAGAATTGAACAGTGGGTCCCAGTACAATGTGTCTCGATGGTTTCAAACTTCACGACTCCAAACTCAAGAACTCCTAATTTCCGCAACCTCCTCACTGGGTAACTTCTGGATCGTGACATTGTCAATTACTGTGATAAAAAACAACTACTTGTATCTATGTTACTAAATATCTATTACAGAGTTTTAAAGATATATTAGATCTTTTGTTATTTAAGTAAAATTTTAAGCACCATGTTTTAATTATTTTTATGTATTTAGCTTACTTATTTTGTCTTTTAGGTTGCTTTGCGTCTTCTAGATAAAGAAATTCTTAGCCGAGATGACATGATAGAACTTTTAGGTCCTCGTCCATTTAAAGAAAAGTCAACATATGAAGAATTTGTTGAAGGAACTGGTTCTTTTGAAGAAGATACAACATTACCCAAAGGTTTACAGGACTGGAATAAAGATTTAAAAGAAAAGGAGAAAGAAAAACAAAAAAGTAGTGAATCTTCTAAGGAGGCGCCATCTAGTTCTTAGTAATTGTAAAAATTATAATTTAATGTTTAGTGACTCTTTTGCTTATAGCATTCAAAATGAATGTAAGAAATTTTGTTTTTATAAAATGCATTTATTGAAAAGTGCTGTGTGATAACAATTGAATGTTGTGTAAAAGAACATTAAATTATCTGTAAAATAAATTTTATTTAATTTTGCTTAGTATTGCACATTTTCTTTTTATATGCATCTGTATAAAGAACTTATAATAAACTTAGAGCAATTATGCATAGTATAATTGCTCTGAGTTTATGATTATTCTGCATTTTTGTTACCAAGAAAATCATGTTCTAATGCTTTTAAATTTAATTTTGAAGACATGCAAGGATTAAAGTAATGCTATTAAATTATTTGAATCTTTTAAATAATTAAGAGTTCAAAATTGTGTAAATCAATCAGAAATCCTTAAATGACAGTTTAAAATTATTCTACAACATTTTTATCTGTAGAATTACAGAATTTCAGATTAATTTCATATTTGATACTAGCTGCTTGTAATGACCAGCTTAGTCACCCTCAGATATATACTATGCCAGCAATTCCTTAGCTGTGAGTTGCAGATAGTGCTTTGGTGGGTCAGAGTTCATATCTCCAAAAATATAATGAACACAATATGTTACAATTTTAAAGGGAAAAATGTACATAAATAACTTTAAAAATAAATAACAGACAGTGTTTTATTAAACCTGGCATCTTGAAACTAAAATCGAATTAAATTAGCGTAGCATGACCCTGATATAGACTCACTTGTCAAACATCAAAAGCTTGAAACTAAAATCAAATGAAATAAGCATAACACGACCCTGTTATAGACTCACTTGTCAAACACAGAACAATAACATAATTAGAATAACTTTTAAATTGTAACTTTTTAAATATATTCATTAATTGATCCTATATTACATAGAAAAGGTTTTATTTTATGATTCATTTTTACATTCGGTTTACCCTTTACTGTTCTTGTATGTATGCTTGTATGAAAATTCACTTTTTCTATATGATATACAGGGTATTCCTAAAAGAATATCAGGGTTTTTAATGCTTGGTAGTATTTATTTCATAAAACAAAATTATAATTAATACATAAAATGAAAGAACAACTCAGTTTTACCTACAAGCTTACAAGTGTTTAATGTGAGCACCTTTCATCACACAGCACACATCAAGTCAATAGCTCAGTTCTTCCCAAACATTGATTAGTGTTTGTGGGGTCATTGTTACAACAGCTGCAATGGCCAGCTGGTAATGGGGGCACATACACACAATCCTTTATCCTCAGGTAGAAATCACATAGCGTCAGATCGGGTGAGCGTCTGAACAGAATTTCTTTGCTAATCAACATTTGGGAAGAACTGAGCTATCGACTTGAGATGTGCCGTGTAACGAAAGGTGCTCACATTGAACATTTGTAAGCTTGTAGGTGAAACTGTTTGAGTTGCTCTTTCATTTTATGTATTAATTATAATTTTCAGCTTTATGTAATAAATACTACCAAGCGTTAAAACCTCGATATTCTTTTAGAAACACCCTGTATTATACAAAAGTCAACATAGTATTATGTGTATTAGGTGTATCACAAACAATTTTAGTATAAGCATAATAGTAATGTTTGGGCAATTAGTTTAGCATAATAATAAAGATTGGGAACCATTGTTCTATGCATTTCAAACTATTATGAAGTCAATTTTGTTATTTAATCCATTACCAACTGAGCTGGCTGAGAGATTTTGCCATCATTACAGCATTTCATATATTTTGTCACTGGTTACTTTAGCTTTCTGTTGTTTAAAAACTGCATAGCTTACAAAAAAGCTTTCAGAATTATGCTTTGGAATGCCCACTTTTACTTATACAGCATTCATTAACTATCAGACATACTGAAATTTTCTCATTGATACTGATCTCCGATTATTTTTCATTGTTCTCTTTACTTAAGATTGTTCAGGCCAGAAATATAATTTAAAATCAACAATCATGCCAAACTTACTCTGCACATTTCTAAATGACTAAGTTTTTACGTAATATACATTTAAGATACAACAAATATTTGACATTTGGCCAAAATTGAATAGTATTGTTCACAATATATTCCTACTTGCACATTAAAAGGTTTTAATTAAAAATTCATAGCTAGCATGTACAAAAGAAATTTTATCAATATTGTTTATTAATATATGCAAAAAAAAAAAAAAAAAAAAAAAAAAATCAACTCTTTCCACCACCTTAGAGGACTGCCTTTTTTGTTTGTTTTTTTAAATCAATTTCTTTTTTTAACTTGTTATAAGGACAGAAAATTGTCTGTTTAGTTGAAGCCTAAAGATTACATAATGAATGTTTTCGATAAGATTCTGATTGTAGATATACTTCTTTCCCTCAGTTTGTTTCAGAAGTTTCATGAAATAATGAATTTACTTTAATGAAACAAAACCCCGTAGCAGAAATTTCTCCAAGTGTCTGCAACAGATAATTCAGGGGCAAAAAATAATCTGCAGGTAAAATATAATAAATGGAGCGTTAATTAATCAATCACTTACCTGTAGCGTTTTTAGGCATTTTATAAATTTTTATTAATAATAGTCTTAACTTTTTGTATTAAGTAATAAAGAGCTAAACATAATACGAAGCAAAATAAAAGTTCGATGAAAAAGAATCTGCAAAAGAGAAAAGAAAATCTGCGACGCCCATCTCCCGTCTCGAACTTTCTGCTACCGGAAAACAAAATATCTTAAAAATCTATTATACAGTATTTCAAATTTAATAAAATTTTATTGGATAATTTTTTTTTGTAATTTATAGACCAATGTAAGAATTGTGTGTAAAGTGCTTATCTTGCTGTCAGATTGAAAGTAATTATTCAGTGGCTGAATACTAAACTTTGATTTCGACTCAATATTTGTTATTAAGCCATCATTGCATCCCTAATAAACATTCTATAGCCAGTAGCATATGAGTAAGTTTTCTAAAGCTGCTTATGCACAATGAATACAAAACATATCTATGCTTTGAATCAAGACTTTATTATAAGTACCTAACAAAGTCCGACGAAACATGTCAGTACAAAGGAAAATAATGTAAATGGCTGTTTTTATGTTATGCAACATTCTTCCAATATTTGCTAATAATTCAGCAAAGTTTCCCTCAGACAGTTTCAAGAGGGTGCTGCACCCTGCCTGCCCTTAGGTTTACAAAATAGCACCCCTCTTGCCCCTCATTAAAAAAATTAGCTCCCTTGTTGCCCCCACCTGAAAAAAGTGTCTTTACTCCTTTGTTTATTAAAAAATTTACTTGCATAGGAAAAATTGACTCATTGCTGTCTTTAAAATAGTGTTCTGTCTATTAAATATTAAAAAGTAGTTTTAAAAATCAAAAGAATGCCTTTAAAAATTTTAAGAAATGCCCTTAAGAATCCAAAACATGGCCTTCAGAATCCAAAAGTGCCCTTTTCCCACAAGCAGCACCCTGCCCTTTTTTAAACCTGGGGGAAACTCTGAATTCAGTACCAGTTGTATAAATACTGCACATGTATTGGTTAAACTATTTGTTCCGAGAATTATTTTGTTGTTTTAATTAAAATTGCATGATTGCTACCACTTTTATGAAATAGTAATATTTGCCTTTATTAACTGTTATTAAATAAGGTGAATATTACTATTTTTAAAAAGCGGTAGCAATCAAGTAATTTGAATTTAAAAACTCCTGCCCAATTGGCAGCAATGTTGAATTCTGACATTTTTCTCCAAAAGGGAATTTTGAAGCTCTGGTAGAGGATATATTTACACTTTTAAACCATTGTCAAACACAAAATCTCTAATCTTTAAGGAAGGGGAAAGCCATTTTGATACTGTGGGGAAAATGTCCCAACCCCTGAATTCATCACTGCTTGGTAGGACATCCTGCCATTTAGGTAATATGTGAAAGTTCTACACTTCAACTACTGGATATTTATTTTATACGGGATTTTGCATCTACATTCTGAATAAATACTTCCAATATTTATATCAATTGCAGCATTTCTTAAACTCAAAGTTGACATGAACCATATTTTGTTTTGCTCTTTCCTCCAGGATTTAAGACTTCATAAGAGATTTATTTATCATACTGCTCATAGAAGGAGTACTAACTCCTTATTCTGTTACATTAAATCCAGCCGTCTGCCCATGAATGCAAAATCCCATAGAATTTTGGAGGAAAAAGTATGCCATAACACAGATATCCTCCCAAAGAGTAGTGTAAGGTTAGATATTTTCAAATTCATTTTTTTTTTTTTTTTTTTTTTTTTAATACGACAAATATGCTATAATTTTTACTAAATTCTATATTTATAAACGACAAGATTTCATCATTCATATTTAAAAATAAAATTTTATGAAAGTTCAACAAGAAACATAAAAGATTTGTTAAGTATAGCTAATAAATATATGAATAAAAGTGTGAAAATAACCAAAAGTGGTAAAAAATGTGAAATTTTTGAAAAAATGACATTAATACAGAGCTGCCATTTGGAAGTAAAAGCGACTATAGCAAGTTTAGCCCAAAATGCAAATCTTTCAAAAGTGACTATTTTAGAGGATAAAGGAGACTATTTTCCAATCCATAAAAACAATTGGAAATAAAGTAATTGCTCTTTTCAATCGAAATGTAGCACACTGATGTCCATAACCACTAATTAAAAAAAAAATTACTTAGATAATCACCTTCAAAAAAAAAAAAAAAAAAAAAAAAAAGATTCAGCAAGAAAATCAATGCAGTTTTTATTAAAAAAAAAAAAAGTAGGTTTTAAAAAATATTTCTCTCTAATTTATTAAACCAAAATTAAATTTAAGATAGTTAAACAAATGTACAACAGCACTATTATTTTTTACAAAAATCACTGAAATGCTAGAAAAAAATCAGGCTAGACCCGAACCTGCAGAAAAACAGTATGGCCCAGGCCAGAAAGAATGAAAATAGCCTTCCACTCCACCCCTTCAAATTTTGAAGTGGTGAGAAAAAGCTTTTCCAGCTTTTTTTTTTTCTAGAAAGATTGAAAAAAAAATCTCTCTAAGTAAAAGGTTTTCTTGCAGTTATTTTAGAAAAAATAAAATGAACATTCTTTTAGGCTTATGCACACTAAAGAATTGTTTACACTTTATACCAGGCATGTCAAACTCATTTACTGCCAAGCGCCAAATTAAGAATTATATGCAAAGCCACGGACCACATTAAAGAAAAAGTATATATATATTACTACTGTCACACGTAATAAAAATTGAACATATAAAATACAACCATGTTAAAGAAATATTCATTTCAAAGTTACAAAGTTATTATTATTCATAGTTTATTTCATATTTTGGAACAGATTTGTTAGTGGCCCGCAGAATGAACTTGGCAATTTTTCCCCAAAATGCCATTTTCTAAAATGATTGCCAATCTGAAACTGAGATAAACTAATATGGCAGTCACTTTCAAAACTAAAGTGATTTTATCGACATTTTAAAAAAGTTAATGTATAAAATAAGTGATCACCATATTTCAAAAAAAAGTTTTCTCACAGTTTTGTAATTACGATCAATTTCAATGATGATGTTACCACACTAACATACAAAAACAATTTAAAATTAAGGAAATATTAAAAATTACAAAATTAAGCTTCGATCTTAATAAATTTAGCATATAAATATAGAAAATCAGATCATAAATTGAATTAATAAGAAATAATATAAAAATATTACTTACATAATGCAAACAAATTTTTAAAGTAAGTTACAAGTACCAGATAAAAAAAAAAAAAAATCTGATTTTAAAGAATTACATGTAAAAATGTCTATATACATGATGTGAAAAAAAAAAGAACAGTATAAAAACAAAACGAGATAGAAAATTTTTATAATCCTCCCGAAACGATACAGTGCTATGGTTCCCATAAATCTGACAATGAGTTGCCACAAATAATGGTTGATCACCAAAATTTCACAAAGTTCATTTTGATGACCACCAACACATCTGTTCCCTCCTTTTATTTAAAAAAAAAATAAAAAAAAAACTTTATTAACCCCTTTGGGACGAGCATCACATATACATGACACATAAGGTGGTCAGGATCCTTGATTATTCTTACCAGTTATTTTTATTGTAAATTTTGCCTTATTTAATCGGGGCATTTTCTCAATTCAATTAGGCTAAAATTTCTGTTTTGAAAAACCGGTGATAAAAGATTAAAAATTCTGTCATCATGAAGGGATTAACTAAATCTACAAAATTAACATGTTCGTTGCCTAGCATGATTCAGCTGAGTTTCTTGCCGGCCCAAATCCAACCGCCTATTGTTACAAATGTCCAAAAACATCCCAAATGTGTTCTAATGAATACCATGGGACATAGTATAATGTAATATGTTACCATAAATATAAATTAATGAAAAGTATAGTATAATGTGTATATGTTTGTTATATATCCTATATTTATATTTCAATGCTTATTCCATTAAATTCCTTTTAAAAATCCAACTGAAAATCCTATTTACTTGACAAGAGCGTCACCCATATTTGGGTGACAGGGCCCCCCCATGGAAGCATACCCTTCACCCAGATATAGGTGACATGGCAACAAACATGTTAAATCGAATTTTCTAAACTATATTTGGGCAAATTGTTTGGGAATCTATTGGGAATTGGGAATCCCTTGGTTTGGGAATCTATTTTGCCACATATTAGTCATTCTGTAAAGATAAGAAAAGAGCAAAAACATAGCGTCAAATCTTCTAAGTTTTTTTTCAAAGTAAAAAAAAAAAAAAAAAAAAAAAAACATTTTGAACCAGAAAATTTACTTAATAAAATGTGTTTTCTTTCTATGCAGACTTAATTTCATTTATATATCATAATTTTAAAGTGTGTTACAAATAGTGGCGGCTCGTGCCAATCTTCAATGGTGGTGCCCGGTCCTCATAACATATTGTAAATTTTTATGTATTAATGTTTCTTGTTTAAACATGAAAACAAATTATTTAAGAATAAAATGAAAAAATAATCTTACTTCTGGAGACAAAAAATTAATTATTTTTTCAAGTAATCAACGTTAATTTCAAATTTATCAAATTAATTATAATTTTTAACATACTATTAATTGCCGTTATTAGCATTGAACATACTCTAATCAATCGTTATTTAATTGAAAAACAAATATACAAATCATGCATAATAATAATAATAATCTCACAACGTTACCGAAAAAAATATAAACTTTTTACTTGCAGACATTGAAACTATTCAGAAATTAAAATTTAGTACATTATTTAAATAAAAATTCGGTATGTTTTTAGCTGCGCAAATCTTTCACTTACATTAAATTTAATTACCATTATTTACATCAAACATTATTAAATTAAAAAACAAATTCACAAATCAAAGAAAAAATAATTATCTCATAATTTAATAGAAAAAAATACATACTTTTCTTGCAGAGATTTAATCCATTCACAAATTAAAATTTAATGCATCATTTAAATAGAAATTCTGCACGTCGATTTTTTCGACGAGCAAATCTTTCAATTACTTTTACATTAAATTCTGATATTGTACTAATAAAATCTTTGTGGACTGAAAGAACAGCAAGGGCATTTAATCGTTCCTGTCCCATGGAGTTTCTCAAAAATGTTTTAATTATTTTAAGTGTGCTGAAGCACCTTTCTGCTTCTGCTGTCGATACTGGTGTCACCAGGACAATTTCAAGTGTCTTTGAAAGCTCAGAAAATTCTTCGGAAAGATTATTGGTTTTCATAAATGTTAACAGGCTCGAAACTGTTTGAATGTTTTCAAAAGTGGAATTATGATATATTACACGAAGTTCATTTATTAATTTTCCTTTATCAATCATATTGTAGTTTTCTGCGATAATAGAAATGTTTTTTTCAGGGAAATTATCCTTAAATAAACTGAATTTTTTTGGATCCAGTACTGCAAACGCATTAAGAGTCTCCTGCTCTTCAAACCTGTTTTTCATTTCGGATATTATAATGTCGCACGCTTCTTTGGCATTTATTTTTATTGTGTTATAGCCGCTGAATTTTATGCGTTTCCTTTTGCAAGTATTTTCATAATTTTCAGCAGTTTGATGAACATCGATTTTCCCTCTGATTTCATTAACGGCATCTGTAAAACTGTTGAAAGCTTGCAATGCATTTAATGAAGTGGTATTTGTCATCTGAACAACATTATATAAAATATTTACATGTTGAAATATCGAATTGAAAGGAGAAAGAGAAAATCATCATCTTCTAAAATTCTGTGTAAACCATGCGATTCACTGATTGTTCTGTCATCCCACTGCACTTCGTTCTGAATTCTATCAAAACACTCTGATAGTTCGGACTTATTTTCTTCTATGAAACTGATGATACGTGAATGAAAGTTCCACCTGGTTTCTGACGGTACGGGAATTCTTTTAGCACATATTTCACGAAATAAATCACTACGCTTAGGTGATGCCGAAAAAAAGGTAGAAAATGAATTTACATTTGCAAAAAATAATCTGATAGATTTAATATTAGTGCAAGCTTTCTTCAGCACTAAATTCATTTGGTGGGCATAGCAATGGATGTACTTTGCATGAGGAAAATTGTCTCTCATTTGCTCTTGAACCCCAGTATGGCACCCGCTCATAACAGGTGCACCGTCATATGCTTGCGCAATGAGCTTATCTTTTAAATTAAATTGTTCTAAATTTTCAGTTAAGATTTTAGTAAGTCCCTCTGCTGTTCTGTCATGGACATCAATGAATTGAACAAACCTTTCCACGGGTTTGTTGTTTTTTATATATCGTAAAATGATAACAAATTGCAAAGTGCAGCTTACATCAGTAGTTTCGTCAGCTTGTAATGCTACAAAATTAGAAGCAGAAATCTCATTTTTAACTTCATGCATATACGTTTCATATATACAATCCAACAGCTCATTCTGTATAGTTTTTGAAGTATTTTTAGATACTGTAGCATTGTTTAAATGGTCTTCCAATATAGTGTCCAGTTTTGAGGTGTATGTGACCAAATCTAAAAATATACCTCGGTTTAAAGAATCTTTACGTTCATCATGACCCCTTAAAGCTATTTCATGAAACCCACAGAATTTCAAACAATTGATCACACGATTTAGCACATACCTGTTCTTCTCAACCATTTCATTATGTTTTTGTAATGAAATCCTGTAACCTTCATCCAACTGCGCTACAATATTGACAGTTCCAAAGGTTTTATAGTTGATAGCATTATTTAAATGAGTAGTACTCATTTCATGTTTTTTTTACTCTTTCAGAAAGATGCTTCAAATCGGTACAGCCAGCCATACTCCATAATTTCCCCCCTCCAAACAATAAACAATAAAAACAGAACAATGCTTTTTTTTTCTTCACTCGCTGAAATCCACGGAAATTTGTCAAACCACTGTGTAGAGAAATAGCGCAGTTTTTTTCCCATCTTTTTGTTGCATTTAAAAATTCTTCGGTTGATAAGGTCCCAGGCGTTTAATTTCAAGCTTTTCTTCCAAATTCATTGTTGAAAAGGGCTTTCGTAATAAATCGTCTACAGAATTCATTTCTTTTTTTTCTTTCAAGAACTTAACAATAACATGCGTCTCCGTTTAAAGAGAGTACTCAAAGATCGAGTAATTTGACGAATAACCAGCAATAGTAATACAAATGTCGCCAAATATTTTTGAGAATCCCCGTATTCTAACAGACACTCATTCACCTTTCCTTACTTTGCAGTAAGGGCAAACGCGCCGAGTGCCCCAAATTGCAAAAAAATACGGAAGATTTAGCTCTAAAAGAGCAATACATCGCCAAAATTGAATGAGACGTGAGGGAGGGAAATACTCGAATTAACGCGCCATATGGGCACAAATGTCTCGTGCCCAGATAAAGTAACCTTGGTGTCGGGAGGAAGTAGTGGTCAGTAAAGTGATTTATTGCCTCTGAGAAAAGCATAGATGCTGAGAGTCGATAACGGATGAGTGGGAGCGATGTAAGAAGCAGTTTGTTTGCAATATATTTTCAGTAAACAGTTCTTTTTTTAATATTTAAATTAAAAATATGAATATATATATATTTTTTATGAAGAGAAAATACTGGTGGGGCCGTGCCCCAGTGGCCCCAATGGACCGGCCGCCGCTGGTTACAAATCATAGCTAAAATAAGACTAATTGCATATCACACATCGGGAAATAGGTCTGACTCATACCGAAATTTGGAAACACCACAGTCATATACAGTGAAATACGTTTAACACGAAAACACTTGAAAAATCGGTTTACATGAAATGATATAGCAGTTCAGACAGTAATTTAATGCATTTTTTGTCTTTTAACATGAAAAAAATTCATTTTCGAGCTAGTTAGCCTGAGTTGAAATTAGTGAATTTTGTGTTAAAACTACTGAATTTTGGGTGAAAATCAGTGAATTCGTATGTTTATTTTGTAAATTAGGTTATTTTTTATTAGCGCAATGGCTGAGAAATTGGTGTGAAAACAAACTGCTATTTCAACGAAAACAGAAATCTGCAGAGTTTGGCATTGCCAAGTCTACTTTATACACAATAATAAAAAAAACAAGGATCCCATTACATTAAGGTTCGAGCGCAGTATGTTTAAGCCAGAGAGAAAATGTATGAGAACTGCTATAAGCACGAAGATTTAGAAACAGCTTTGCTTATTTAGTTCAAACAAGCTAGATCTCAGACTGGTGAAAAAGACACGTCAAAGAAAAATATCTGACTTTTTCTCTCAAAAACAATATTTTTAGGTAGATTTCGTAAGAAATACTCCCTATTGCAGTCGTTACCATGGTGCATCTTTTGAAAAATTTCTTCATAACTTTTCATTATAGGACCTCAGGAATCCAAAACCACCCCCACCTTAAAAGTTTATATATATATATATATATATATGTATGTACTAAATTTTGTCCGCACGATAAAAGTCGCAATTATGCACGGATCGTCTTCAAATTCACCAACAACTTTTAGATGGCTAATATCTCGGCAGGGATTGAAAATGGGTAAAATCGGCCCAAGGGAATGGAAATGGGGAGGGTTCAAAATTTTGAATACCGCCTTAACATGATTCTGGTAAAACCAGCTTTTACACAACAATGACAGGAAAAAATAAATATTTTTCGTTATAGCAGTTGCCAACAGTTTAAAAAAAAGCAATAAAATTAATTCTCACCACAACAATTACTTTTCTATTGCAAGATCTTCACGTGTAAAAATAAATTAAATAAACAGTTTGACGAATTGAAAACAAATTAAATATTACGTCATAAGTTTTTTGGAGCAAGATTTCCGCATGAAAACTCAAAATGAAATAAATAGTTTGACGAATTTAAAAAAAAATTAATTAAAAAAAATGCGTCATATTGGAAATAAAATGGACCTCAGCAGGTGAATATGTAACGTCCTGTGAGTTTGAAGAAACGTATTAAAACATGATAAAAACCCGATTATGGAAATATTAACTTATTTTAACACTTTGAGGTTCTCTGAATTTGCTTTAGCTATTTTTAAACCTATTCCATATACATACTGTGTGTATTCGTGTATATTAGAATTTTCACAAAATATTTAGCTCCCTAGAGCTCATTCTTAGTGAAGGAATTGGGTTTATCTCAAATCTTGATTTAAGTTTTGTTGGTGAATTTGGTACTTAACTTCGAAATCTACCTCTGCCTGTAGGCCCGAGCTGGCAGGGATTTTTTTTACTTGCTTTTTATCCTAATGGCTGCAACTTACTAGTAGTTTAACAGGAAATCGAAATAAAATTTGACGACATCGAAAATATTTTTAAGTTTTGTTCTTTTTTTTACGGATTTCTTAACGAGAAATTCTTTTAACAGGAAAATTTTTTTCGATCCCCTTAGTTTCGTGTTAAATGTATTTCACTGTATTTTCATCCCAATATGGAATCGCACTGAATTTCAATAAAGTTTAAGTTTACTAAGTTAGTGTATTAATAGCAGATGAAAATTTCAAATTCTTTGACCACTGGTGGTCTTTTAATAATTTACATTCATAATTTGTCTGTTTAAAATGAAAGTGGTAACCTGATGCAAGTTTGAAACTAAAAGTAAAAAGTCATCAAATTTCTGTATAAGAAGGTAAATGTGCTTATCTTCATTATCCAGTTCATCAAGATGTTTAGACAGATGATTAAGTCAGTGCTTATGAATATAACTATTTCAAATAAATTTTTAAGTACATATTCAGCATTTAAATATATATACACAACCAAAATGATACAAAAATGCATTATCCCAAACTTTGTATTTTTCTTTAACTTTTGTAAATACACCTTTTATAAAAGCAGTCTTGACACTGTTATTTGCAATGTAAACTTATTTTTAATCCAAAAACTCAGTCATAATTTTCACGAGTAAAAAAAATATCACAGTGGTTGCTTCATGTATAAGGGTTAATATCCAAAATCTTCTCACTTATTTTTAAGTATATAGTACGTTTTTGAATAAAACCACCAGCTGATTGGAATTCTGTGCATCTGTACTTTCATTAATTACAATATAATAGGCATCAAACATTAAAACTATAGATTTCAGTTGATTATTGAAATTCTCAACTAAATAGAAATATTTCTAGCAATTGTACTTATATGCTCGTGGTACCTTCAAATTTAGTTAGACACTATTTCTTAGTCAGACATTATTTCTTAAATTTCATGGTGAATGATTTAGACTTGCAGGCAACTAATATAACAAATCAAATAATTATTTTCTAAAGGAAGTTTTATCATCCATCATCAATAGGCTTGATGAACATTTTTTATTTTAAATATCTGTTTCAAATCTCTCGGGTTTATCTTTCTGGTGTTTGGCCAAATTTTTATTTATTTATTTATTTATTTTTTTTTTTTTTGGTACTTTGTGCTGTAGTGCCTCTGAAACAACTCAAAACATTCACTGGGTATGTAAGTGGTGTTAGAGAGAGTTCCATAAAATTTTGGTTTACAATTTTAATGAAATACTACAAAACAAAATTAGACAATGAAATTGCAATTGTGCAATATTCAATTCAGACTAGTGATGGGCGATTTCGATTTTTTTAATCGATTTAATCGATACTATGGCCAACTCGATTTAATCGATACTATAAATTTTTTAATCGATGTCTCTAAAGGTCATATCATTTTCATTTTCCTTCAAAAATTTAAGGTCAAGTAGTTGGATGTCCAATCTCAAAACTTTCTTATGTCTCATAAATGTTAAAACTTCAAAATTCGCTATCACAGTGTCAAATTTAAATAACCTATACCCATCATGAGGATCCAAAAGTATAGGTTCGTTGAAATATGTGTATTTAAAAAATATATATAAGAATCCCATTTTCCTAACAAATCATTGAATTTCGGCCCACACCCTCTTAGATGTCCGCAACGGAAAATCCCAGTTCAAAGGGCATAAAAGCGACACCTGCTGGGTAGTATACACCCAAGCCTAATAAGGATCTATTTATACGACAGTGTAACAGAATATGAAGTTTGATTAAATTCCGTGCATTAGTTTAGAGATATGGCTATCATGAATATCATGAAAAAAGCAGTATAGCAACGCAGCCTATTACATGATTAACACGAAAGACTCAGAAACAACTTACGTCAATGACTAACAGAATATTAAGTTTGATGATATTCCGTTCATTACTTCTTGGGATGTTATCGCAAACATTGTGTAAACCCTGAAAAACAGTGTTGAATTCAGGGGCTGGTACGGGTGGACCCCCCCCCTCCCCGGAACATTGAAATGTCCCCTAGGGAGATTTGAGATTTTATGCTTAATGGACGAAAGTCTAATCCCCCCCCCCCTCGTAACTCTAGAATGTTCCTTGACAGAACCATAGAAATCCCCCCCCCCTCCCACGGAGAAAAATGTCTGAATTCAACACTGTTGATAAAAGCAGCATGGCAGCACAATTTGTTATATCATTCACACAAAAACCTAATCATGGTTAACTTATGGCATTGTCTAACAGAATATTAAGTTTGATGAAATTTCGTTCATTAGTTCTTTTGATGAAATTTCGTTCATTAGTTCTTGAGATATTATCCCTAAAATTGTTTAAATCCTGAAAAACGTGTTGAATTCAGGGGGTTGCCTGGGGGGATGACATTCCTCCCCCCGCAACAAAGCATAAAATCTCAAACTTTCTGGGGGGCATTTGAGTGTTTCGGGGGGAGGAGAATGTCACCCTGCAGGGCAACCCCTTGAGTTCAATACGTTTTTGTACATTAAAAATTGATGAAATTTCGTTCATTAGTTCTTGAGATATTATCCCTAAAATTATTTAAATCCTGAAAAACGTGTTTAATTCAGGGGATGGCCCGGGAGATTCCTCCCCCCCCCCCCCCCGCAACATTCAAATGCCCTCCAGAAAGTTTGAGATTTTCTGCTTTTTGTACATTAAAATGATGTACAAAAGTCCAATCCCCTCCCCCTCTGAACTGTCCCTCCCGGAGAAAAATGTCTGAATTCAACTCAGCTGATAAAATCAGCATAGCAACGCCCCCTGTTGGGCGATTTACACCGAAACCTAATAAGCAGCAATTTATGCCAACGTCTAACTGACTGTGGTTTTATGAAAATCCGTGTATTAGTTCTTGAGATAGAGCTATTGCGAAACTCGGGAAAAATGCAGCATAGCAGAGCCACCTGCCGGTAGATTTACATCAAAACCTAATCCTCAACAACTTATGTCAACGTCAAACTGAATTTGAAGTTTGGTGAATATTCGTGCATTAGTTCTTGAGATAGCAATCTTGCAGAAATCATGAAAAATGCAGCATAGCAGCGCCACCTGTTGAGCGATTTTCACCAAAAAGTAATCAGCACCAATTTATATGAAGGTCTAACTGAATCTAAAGTTTCAACAGATTCCATTCATTAGTTCTTGAAATAGACAGCTCACAATTTTTTTGTCAGAGACAAACAAATAGACAGACTGACAGACAAAAAATTTATAAAAATAGTCAAATCGTATTCCAGACAAGAAGTTCTAACACTATAAATCCTTAGAAACCGGAAGTCGAAAATTTTCACGAAAACAACACTTTATTTTTCTAAAGACAAAAGAAAGCAAGAAAAGATGAATGCATCGATTCTGCCCTTGGATCAGAAACGGTGAATCGATTCAGTTCAGATTCGATGCCGATGTCGATCTTCAGATGCGATCTTCAGAATCGTTACTTTTTTGATTTACTTCAATTCTTTAGATGCAATGTCGAATCGTTATATTTTGATTTACTTTCAATTCTTTAGATGCAATGTCGAATCGTTATGCTTTGATTTACTTCAATTCAAATCGCATCGCGGTCGATCCACGATTCGGGTTGAATTAATTCTTCCAATTTTGCTGTTTTAGTGCCAGAATTGCTGTAAAATTTTGTATAAGAGCCTTTTTTTACTTTCTAGGTTAAATCAGTGTTGAATGCAGGTATTTTTCTCAGGGAGGGATTTATGAGACTCCGGTCGGGATTGGGGGGGGGGGGGGGGGTATTTCAGAGTTCCGTAATGGGGGGGGGGTGCACATTTGTCCATTAAAAAGCATAAAATCTCAAAACTTACGGGAGGGACATTTCAATGTCCCGGGAGGGATGTCCTCCCAGGCTACCCCCTGAATTCAACACTAGGTTAAATCGTTATACTTTTGTTTAGAAGCCTAGTTATTCAGGTTACTAGTTTATTATATTGTATTTTTCATGTTCGTCCCTTCTAATCTCTCCACCCCCCTCTCCCCTTTTCCTCGCTAATCTTAATTTACAGGGCCGTTCAAAATTTGCATGCAATTTTTAAAATGTCCAATTCTTGTTCTATTTTATTATAAAGCCACATTTTGAAACCTTGACCAAAGATACTTTTGAGGTCGCCCCTCCGACCGTTTGGGGCTTACCTGCTCCCTCGGGGGGTGGGGGGGGGGGAATTTTTTGTTTCTTCCAAACCATATCGTATAACATATCGTTGGAAAGCTTTTAATGTGATCTTTTATTTTCTGTCTCTAGCCTTCCTTCTTTTTGGTAAGGGTCAATCGTGCTCCAACTTATGTATTGATATTTTTGACAGTAATTTCAAAGGAATATATATTTATTCTTTCGGATTTACTGTTTTAAAGGCAGAACTGCTGTCAAATTTCGCATAAGAGCCTTTTTCTTTCTAGGTTAAATTGTAATATTTTTAGTTTAGGAGCCAAGTTATTTGGGCTACTAGTTTATTAAGCTGTATTTTTCCAGTTCGTCACCTATACATCCCCCCCCCCCCCCGATCCCAATTTTCTTAACTATGGTCCAATTTTAATGGGACCTTTTTTGACATTCTTCCCGAGTCATTTGTTTACCAACTAAACACTGATATTATATCTGCAGCTCTTGGTGAGCACTATTTATGAATGGTAATAACAAATTTCGTCTCTTTTCCATTTTAAACTTATCATTCTTGGTTTAAAGCCACGTGACTCAAGGTTCTCGTTAGTTAAGCCGTATTTTCACCCGTAAGTTTGTCAAAGTGTTTGTGTAAGTTGTATTATAAAAAATTCAGTCGTTTACAACCAAACTTACTGATTTATGATACTTTGGATTTTATGAAATTTCGGAGCTTTCCGAAACTAAAGAATCCCCTGTATGTTATTAATTTTTTTCAAGGGTGTAGGTATGAAAATACGTGCTAAAATGCTTTAAAACCTTTTTTTTCAAATAATATATTTAACAATTTAAACAAAGTGATTCCCGAGAATTTTGTACTGTTTTAAAAGGGGGCCACATCTTAGAATGTAAGGGGCGTAAAAATTCGAAACTTGGACAGGGCGATGCAAAAAAAAAAAAAATCTCCTTTCAGAAATTTGAAAAAATATTATCTTAATTACAAGCTGAGATATTAATTATTATTTCACTAATTGGTTTATTTCTATTAAATGCTTTTTTTTAAAAGGCAGTCACGTGATTTTTTATAGCAGCATTAACGTTTTCTACCGTTTAGCGTGCGGTTCTTTGACGGCGGGCTGAGATAATTACTACTTTTTCAATATCAAAAATTTTATAAGTGTTCATACCACTATTTTCGAATAGTAATTTCACAAATATCTTGAATTCTTGCTTAAGATTACCACCTCCTAGACTAATGTATCTTCGGATAGGTTGTATAAAGGAGTTCGTTTAGATACACTTTTGTTTTGAATAGACTGCGCTCCCTGGTGGTGAAATATAGAACTAACAGACCACGATTTCATTTAAAGTAGAAAATCTAACAAAGCGACTTGTTCGAAACTTTAAGACAGTTTATAACACATAAGAAAAAGTTTAAAAAAGAAAGGTGCGAAAATTTTGGGAGGAGGGGGGGGGGGGAAGGCCGCTAGAATTTTTTTTAAGCCTTAGCGTTCCTTACCGTTTTAGGTGGGGTTTTTTGACGGAGTCCTGAGATAAATGCTACTTATTAAATATAAAAAAGTCAAAAGTTTAGTTACCACTATTTCCGAATAATAATTTCGGCAAATAGCTTAAATTTTTTATCAAGATTGCCACACTCTTGAGTAATATATCTACTGATAGGTTGTTTAACGGAGTTTCGTTCACAGTTTTGTTAGGAATAGAGTGCGCACCCTGGTGGTGGAATCTGGAACCAACATAACGCGATTTTGTTAAAATTAGGAAATCTAACAATGCGATCTGTTTTAAGCTTTAAGATTGTTTATAATATAAATGATAAAAAAATTATAAAAAAGAATGGCACGTCACATTTCGGGGGGGGGGATAGAGGGGAGGGGCAGAACAAAATTAGAAAATATAACAGGGCGATTTGTTTGAAATTTTAAGATAGTTTATAACACATAATAAAAAATTTTTAAATGATGAATGTCAAAAATTGGTGTGTGTGTGTGTGTGGGGGGGAGGTGAGCGCGTTTTTCCGACCCGGTGGGCAAAGTGGGGGGAGGGGGGTACACCTATACGGTGCTGTAGGCAGCGGGAACCCGGTTCGCGGTTCGTTCGCTTCGAGATTTCATATTAGGCGAAACCCGCTAGTTATTAGCTATAATGTTAAAGATTTCCAAGCAATATACATGTGCGTCCACTATCCTTCTAAGACAGTAAAATTAATTGATTTTTATTTCTTCTGAGAAAACTAAATTTTCACGTCTTGCAGCGACGATTTTTTTTTTTAAATAAAAGAACTTAAATGAACTTTGCTAGTTA
Source organism: Maratus speciosus (assembly GCA_963932465.1). NCBI lineage: Eukaryota > Metazoa > Arthropoda > Arachnida > Araneae > Salticidae > Maratus > Maratus speciosus. Next base: position 502,802,608 of record OZ010793.1, on the reverse strand, counting down.
CATTATGAAACTCAAATTGTAAGAATACTAAATCGGTTCTTATGGCAACGTGAATTATGTCCCTGAAAATTTAAATTTTAATTCAGGCTGGAAGAAAATCACAATGATTTAATTACAGGGACAGTCAAAAGTTTTCCATTACATTACGGCCAATGGAAAAAATTATTTCAAGTGCATTTTAAGGTTGTTACAGACTTTCGAACAGAATGAAATTGATATGCACTTATGAAGTGCACTGTTATAGTACGAGCGCACCACATTTGCCACGTTTGACGCGCAATTTCCAACTTGTATTTAACCGAGACCTTTCTTAAAAAATAAATTTATATAAAATCTAAATTACAATATTAGTAAAATTACATCTTAAAACTAATAATTTAAAAGTTAAAAACTTTATTATTTGACTCAAAGGTCTGTAATAGCTTACGACTGGGCCCCTGACTTTGTCTACCCTCTAAATGGGAGGTGGTCGCTACGGCTCTGCTGATTCGCTAAGTTTTGAAATTAATATTTTTGAGCTTATCTGTGCGAATCTGTGACTATCGAAATATCGATTCTAGAATTTGGGAATCGATTCTTATTGTGATCGATTCAGTTTTATACGATGTCGATTTTAATCGATTCCTGAATTTTCCAGAATCGCCCATCACTAATTCAGACACTCTGTGGCTGAGTGGTTAAGGCACCCCTCTGCTAATTGCTTGCAAAGTGTAGGGTTTTGACTCCCAGCAATTCCGTTACCAGGCTTTTGATGGTTTTAAACCGTCACGTCACTGTAAAATTTCACATTAAATGCCACACGTACAACACTACATGTAATATTTAAAATTCACCATTAATTACTGTATATGAATAATTAGTATCATGTAAAGTATTATTGTCAAGTTCAATTTTTCAACATGGTAAAACTGTGCTTTTTAAAAGGTAAACTTAAGGTTTAAAAGTGCTCACATGAACTGCACATTTTTTTCTTCTGTTGCATTAAACATTCCTCGAGATACTGCTACAATTGCTGATGTATGTCATGTTTGGCTTAAGTCTTCTAAAAGAAGATTCACTGAAGCCCATATTGAAAAAGTGCATAATAGAATGGATCAAATCATAAAAAAATATCATTTTTTGGCTTACATTTTGCACCCCAACCATAAGGAGGAAGGGTTGACTGATGCACTTGCACAAGTTAACTCAGCTCACACATGGGCTAGAGAGAATCGACGATTGCATACAAAGCTTCATACACTCTAACCTCAGAAATCATTTGGGTTAATTAAATGTGCTACAGGGTGTTTGCATCCAAGAGATTGGTGTTGTTGAGAAAGACTTTTTGATTACAACAGCATTTAATAAACACATTCCCATTTATTTCTTTTAACAAAGGTTATTTTTCTTTTGTTTTTAAAAATATAATTGATTTGCTTGTTATACATTTCACATAAAATTTACCGTAAAGTTCAAATCTAGAAATATTTTTGTATAACTTAAAAAATCAGTTTCCTTTAAACAGTCGATTGTTTTTGTATTTAAAGACTACCCCTTTACCCCATCCCCCATAGATAAAAACAAGTTGGAAATTGCTCGTCAAACGTGGCAAATGAGGTGCGTTCGTACTATAACTAGTTTTATAAATATTTTTTTCGCCGCATATTGTACAGAATATATATTTTAGTGTACTTCGAAAGGCTATAACATCATTAATTTGCACTTGAAACAATTTTTTCCCATTGGCCGTAATGTAACGGAAAACTTATGACTGTCACTGTAATTAAACTGTACATCCGATTTTCATAAAATATGAAATGACTCGACAAAATCTTGCAACAATTATATATTTATAATTTCAGACCATTCGGAAGGCTGTAACATCATTAAAATGCACTTGCAATAATTTCTTCCCATTGGCCGTAATGTAACGGAAAATTTTGATTGTCCCTGTAATTAAACTATACATCCGATTTTCATAAAAATTGAAATGACTCGACAAAATTATGCAACAATTATATATTTATAATTTCAGACCATTCGGAAGGCTGTAACATCATTAAAATGCACTTGCAATAATTTCTTCCCATTGGCCGTAATGCAACGGAAAAATTTTGATTGTCCCTGTAATTAAACTATACATCCGATTTTCATAAAAATTGAAATGACTCGACAAAATTATGCAACAATTATATAGTTTAAATTTTAAACGATTCGGTTGGGTAGTTTTTGCTCTGTTATATGCGGACGGACAGACAGACGGACTGAACGACAACTATAGGTGCTACGTATTTATATAATTACGAACGCACCTAAAAAGAAAGAAAGATATCTTATTAAAATAAGCAGCACACTTCTTTTCGTGGAGGTATATCTTCCTAGTATATTCTGTACTGTCAATACAGCTCCTAGAATAGTGTAGAAATCTGCTATCCAAAGAGCGTTAAAAAATTGTATCCCTTAAATGTGCAATGATGCAGAAATCCAATGAGCCGATCGCAGCAACATCTGCATTACATTTTCAAATTTCATTCGTCTTGGAGTTTTAGAAAATATCTTGCAGATGTTGCTGCGATCAACTCTTTAGATTTCAGCATCGTTTGACATTTAAGGGATACATTTTTTTTTTTTTTTTTTTTTTAAGTACTACTGGGATAATTGATTTCCACACTAATATATTCTAGGTGCTGTACTGTCAACTTGCTCGTTCCCACAAGTATAGAAAGCACTCATTATTACTGGAAGTATTAAAACATCTTGAAATTTTTAAGCAATATGAAGATGCAAATGTCAACACTTGCTTTATACAGAAAATAAAATTTTGGGAGATTATATAAAACCTGACTATGTCCATAGGTTTTCATTGTCAACACGTCAACCAAGATTTTATAGTGTTGACTACAAGCTGCCTTAGCAGGGCGCAGCGTCGGGCGGCCCTTTTTATTTCTTTTTGGCACCTGGCAGCTCTTTTAAACCCTTCCAATGCACGCGACTGCCCCCCTTTTTAATACTTCCTATGCATCCCATGGCAATTCAATTGATCCCAGGATAATTCTAGGGACTAAACAAACCAGTTCAAAATATTTTTAGTGAACAAGGTACAAGTGTGCCCTTCTTTTTTAGAATAGTATTCCTTTTTTAAAAAAAATGTACCCTTTAAAAATAGTGTTCCTTTTTGAAAAATTTTCGCCCAGTGGCCCTTTTTTAGGGTTTCGTTCATCTGACGAAACCCTATTCGTCTCTCTCCTCTGTCTGTCTGTCCGTCACAGTGCCCGTTCTCAGAAACTATATATGTTGGAGACTTGAAATTTTGCACACTTATAGCTGAACACCTCACATCAAACGACAAATCATAAAATTTTGAAAAAGTCTTATATTTAACCCTCTGGGCTCTAACTTGTGTATTTTAAGCTTTTTTTTTCTAAACGAGTCCCTAATTAAGTTTAAGACTTGAAATTTTGCATACTTATAGCTGAACACCTCACATCAAACGACAAATCATAAAATTTTGAAAAAGCCTTATATTTAACCCTCTGGGCTCTAACTTGTGTATTTTAAGCTTTTCTTTCTAACTGAGCCCCTATTTAAGTTGAAGACTTGAAATTTTGCATACGTATAGCAGAACACATGGGATCACACAAAATGAAGTCTTATATTATTTACCCACCGTGCTCTAACTTGTGTATTTTAAGCAATTTTTCTAACCTCCCCCCATTGCAACCGGTGGGTACTTTTCTAACTTTTGCCGACACCACTTTGACCACTCTTTCATACTATGCACATAGCCTTACATATTTCAGTTCCACTTTCTACCACCAGGGGATGCCTACCCATCTCGGGTGCTATAGACCCGATCCCCTCGACTAATATACCTACGGATAGTTGTAAAATGGAGTTTCATTCGGATAGATGCTTGTGTAGAATAGAGCGCGCCCCCTGGTTGCGAAATGTGAAACTATCAGATTTCACAAAGGGATAAAGTGTTTTGAAAGGAATATTAAACGAAACCCTCTGTGCGATCTGTGATCACACTTGTCTCTAAAGTCAACATTATTTTAAAATGTCAGAAATACACGATAAAACTAGTTTTTTTTTGCAGATTGTAGTGTTTTTTCGGTGCAGGTTCACCAATAGTATCAAGTAATAAAGTATTACTAGAGAAAACTATTTTAATTTTAGATAAGCCCAAATTTTGAAACTCCCATCCTCATAATATATAGGTAACAATTGCGTCTAACATGATGGTGACAGGTGTTTTAAGGGATATGAAAAACAGCACATAGAACAATACATTTTTCAAATCAGAGTTGTATTACGCACTTTCATTTAACAGGTATAAATAAATTTATGTCATATGAACTTTTATTTTTGATGAGTAATAGTTCAATTAATATTTTCAAAATTAGTTTTTAAGTGGGAATTTCAATGTATTTAAGATGACAAAAATATGAAAGAAAGGAAGAACTTTTTTGTAGCTTTTCAAATGTATAATATATTTTAAGTTTTAATTTACTCAAGTGGAAATGAATCGCTTCTGGTAAAAAACAAGGTTTCCTCCCACAAAAAAAGTCCCCCCCCCCCCCCTCTTTGTGCATTCCCATCTTTACTTTTAGCAAACACAGATTTAACCATCCTGGTAAAAATATGTTCGGTACTTGTTAGTTATCCTGTCGACCAATTTCACCGAATTATATAAATCGCCAAATTATACAAACTGCCGTAATTTTTATTTTAAATAACGAAAGAATAAACTAGTGTAGCATTAATAAAAATGCAAATAAAATGCAAAAATAATCACTTTATGACAAACACGTGTTGTCATGTGAATGTGACATTTACGATCAACCATTATTTGGCATTTAATCTTACAATTTGGAGACACTAATTTGATCAAAGGTATAACTAATAAGTACAGTACAGGACCCATTATCCGGAAGGACCAGAAATAAAAATTTTGAAAATTTTCTAAATTTATACTAAAGCTTTGGAATTTCTAAAAATTTTCGAACTTCCCAGTTTTCTATTTTTTTTTTTTCAGTCCGTTGTGTTTCAGTGTGTAACCACTAAAATAGGTTACTTCAGCGGCAGGGGAACACAGTGCCCCGCCCCAAGAGGACCCGAAATCCAGAAAATTCCAAAATCCGGAAAGCCTTCGGTCCCGAGGATTCCGGATAATAGGTCCTGTACTGTACCATATATTCAATCGTTCAGTAGTACCAAGTGGTCAAAACTTAATTTGTTAAAACGATATTAGGTCATTCCATGTCAAATGAACCAAAAAATTTCCATTTTCAACCTGACCATTTCAGATTTCAATGAAACTGTCAGAGATCATTCTCTCTGGTGATATAAATGAGAATACATTTGTATCGCGTTAAATTTTCATACAATTAAATTTTATAAGTTTTAATTCGATACCCAAGTTGACTATGCTCAGTTTAAAAAATTTTAATTTTTTTATTTAAAATTTTAAATTTAGACCAATTTACTGCAGTAATTTTAGCAATACCAAAAATTATTCAAATGTAAAGTTGACATTTGTTAATTAAACCTATCCAAAGATCAATTTGAATGGAAATTACCTAGAAAATGAAAGTTTTTTATGGTAACTTATGTTCCTTTTTTCAATAATGTCAGTTACATAATAAATATAACTGCCAGAGTTCAATAAATAACACAAAAATTAGATAAATTTCATCTAAATTGAGCTTTGAGTCTAGGTTTAATTAACAAATTATGTCAACTTTATATGGTGTTATGCTACTAAAACTACTAAAGTAAATTGTTCTAAATGTAACGCAAGTTAACATGGAATGACCCCCCAAGGCGATTTCATTTGTTATTCTGGATAAGACCATCTTTCTAAATGATGAAAGCTTGCACAATCACTCATCAGGTGTATTATGACAGCTACAGTATCCCCCCCCCCCCCCGATTGCACACCTAATGTTATACATTGAAAAATAAGATTCCAGAAATATGTTGTAGTTTGTTTGCATCGGTTTAATATCTCCATCTATATTTAATTATTACAATATCAAAATATATATAATGACATTAATATACAGCTTGAGCAACTTATGCAAGATGAAGTTATTAAATAGCATTCCAAACACTTTAAATTGTCTAAAATTGATTGATTATTAAACTGTTTCGACAACTGCCCTGGTTAAAATCAACTTAGACCCATTCAAGTTAAGACTGCTTATAAGTAAAAAAAAAAAAAAAATAATAATAATAATTCAAATAAAACTTAATAGTATCGTATGTTTACACATGAGAATGAGATAGCACCTACTGTTTGAGAGTTTTTTTTTAAAATAAATTTCTTTTGCTTAGCAAATACAGTAAAGAACACAAATGCATTTTTAGCGAACAATTAAGATATCGTGAAAATGCTAAAAAATTTCGGAATTGTCAGGACATTAAATCTGTATGTAAATTTAAAACAAACAATCTGGATTAATATTTAGTAAAATGTTCTGATTAAGTAACAACTTATTTTTTCATACCTAGAGTTCTTTAATTCAGCAATAGACTTTAAGAAAGGAGTATAGTGCTTTGAGATTATAGTTTTGTTTTTAAACCCAAGTTTGAATTTTAAAAACAAAAAATGCAAAATGCATTTTAACAATACTTTTACAGAATTTAATAAGTTAAAAAAATTTCAGATTAATTTTGTCTAAATTAACAATTCATTTTAATTCAAATGTGTAGGTACGTAATGCATGTAACACCTATTAATTTCAGAATTTAAGATAAATTCAGCGTTTGCATTTAAAGAATGAAAACCAAGCTGTCTCTTTAGCATCTAAATACAGATTTAATAAAATAAGATGTTAAAATCAAATTTCACTTACCTTTAAATAGTTTCGCTATACTAACACATCAGCGACAATACAAGACGTGTAATAAACTAATACAAAAAATTTATTACGCAATAATTACACCAATGAAATACTAAACAAAAGCACGAAATATAGGTATAAATTTAACAAACACAGAAACGATAATAGTCTATTAGAGAAAAGAGAGTTCAAGTGTTAATCAACTGAACACAGTTCAGAAATTACTCTTTGGCCTCAGCGTCTTGTTGTTGCTGCTGTTGTTGCTCTTGTAATTTTTGAGCCTCTTCAACAGCTGCATGCTGCTGAATAGTAATAGGAACAACTCTTTCGTTCTTAGGTGGCTCAATCATTTTTCTTGGTGCTTTAATTGTTAATACACCATCCTTGCTCAGAGAGGAGGTAATTTTATCCGCTTCAACATCGTCTGGCAATTCGTAGCGGCGGGTAAATTCTCGAGAAACAAAGCCGTGCTCATCAGCATGCTCTTCGTGTTTGCCATGAATAACAACGAAATTGTCCACAACTCTTACATCAATTTCATCCGGTCCGAATTGCTTGACATTCATCATCACTTTGAAGTTATTTTCACACTTCGAGTCAACTTCTCTGCTGGAACTGGGTTGACGAGGTCTAATAACATTAAAATGAACATGAGGAGGATTAAAATAATGATCTTCAAACAATCCATAACGAGGTTGTGATTGCCGCATAGCCTCTTCTCTCATAGCTTCTTCCAGAAGATCTCGCAGCATCAATGAAGAAAACATTTTTGTCGACAATAGATTCCAAGTAAATACGGATTCACAGATTACAAATGAAAACCGCTATAAAGCAACAACTTCTTCAGACAACAGACACTTCTCAAACGTAACGTTGATATTTTATTAATCTAACAATATAGAATAATTCAATCGCTCAGACGTGGAAACCGGCTTCTGCAACTGATATATATAACGAAAACGAAATTCTGGATTTTTCCAGACGGCTGCAGAATACGCTAGAGATTACGGAAGCACAGCGAGTGTTTTGATTGGTTAGTAAAATATTGTTAGAAGAAGGTTGCCATATTTGGCAGTTTATTGCTAAAGTCTACATAACGGAGAAAATCGAAATGAATTGTATTTTTAAATGATTATTCTTACATATTTTATTAAAAATTTATACTTTAAAATGTTTAAATAGATAAGTAAGTATAAAAAACTAAATGTATCGTTATCAGGTAACAATGTCAATCTACAAGTTGAAATATATAGGTCGTAAATATTTCATTTCCATATTTCCAATTATTTTTCTAAAAATAATTTATTAAAAAACTTGATCTACTGATTTACATTGGTTTAAATATTAACCCTTTGTTAGTCAAAACAAAATAAAGGTTTTTATTCCACTTATTTGGGGGGGGGGGTGATAAAAACGTAGTCGTCTTCGCGGAAGCAGTACAGAAAATTACTCCACAAATTTACCTTACGAAGAAAAGTACAAGGCTGGCCTAGTCTAGTAAAACCTAGCCTAGCCTGTAAGTATAGCTTTAGCTTACAGCTTAGGCTGTTTGTTAACAGTCAGCAGGCTAATTGGAGAATCATCTCCCTTTCTCCAATCAGCCTGATATTTTTCAGGCCTATTGCAAAGAACCAACAGAGAGTTAGGCTAATTGGAATAAGGCCATTTATTTCTCAATCAGCCTGATTTTTTTTCAGGCTTATTGCAATGAGTTTATACAGTTTTAGGCTAACTAGAAAATGACAGATATATGTTTGTCCAAATAACGTGTTGTATCCAACCCGAACCTGTGACTATTCTATTTCCATTTGAAGCCAACCTGCAACCCGACCCGACTCGAATACGAAAAGAAAAAATTCCATCGAACTGCAACCCGATCCGAACATGGCAAAATATTTTTCGTCGACACGCAACTGGAACTGAACCTGAAAATTCTATTTGAAGTCAACCCCCAACCCAAACCGAAATAGAAAAAAAAATTCCGTAGAACCGTAACCCGATCCGAACACGACACAGTAATTTCCGTCACACACAAACCGACCCCGAAAGTGAAAATTTAATTTGAAGTCAACCCGCAACCAAATCCGAACCCGACAAAAAAAAATCCATCGAACCGTAACCCGAAACCAGATACGAACACGACACAATAATTTCCGTCACACACAACCCGACCCGAAATTGAAAGTTTCATTTGACGTTAACCCGCAACCCGACCCGAACCCGACAAAAAAATTTCAACGAATCGCAACCCGATCCGAATTCGACAAAATAATTTACGCCGACTCGAACCTGAAAATTCCAGTTGAAGTCAAGTCGGAACCCGACAAAAAAATACCACCTAACCGTAACCCGATCCGAGTACGACATAATAATTTCCGTCACACGCAACCCGGCCCGAACCTGAAAATTCCATTTGAAGTTAACCTGCAACCCGGCCCGAACCCGACAAAAAAATTTCACCGAGCCGCAAACTGATCCGAACCCGACAAAATAATTTCCGCCGACACGCAACCCAACCTGAACTCGACATATTTCAACCCGAAACCGAAGTGCTTCAACCCGAACACTAAATGAAAAGAAATTGTTGCTGGATTGTAATTTTTTTCTGTGCTTCTGGTGCACTCGCGATAGAATGTTTCTTGCGGGTCAAATTAATTTTTTTGCACATCGGGAATTTGGGATTTTCGCAAACAAATTAATAAAACACAGCACAACCATGCTTCAGATAAATGGAGTTTATTGTATTAAGTTTTTTAAATGTTTGCTATAAATATATATATATATATACAGTCGGACCTCGTTATCCCGACACCCGGTTTTCACGTCACTCCGCTTACCACGTCAGTTTTTCAATGTCCCGATTTTCTGTATATGATTTTAATGTAAATAAACTCCGGAATTTACGTCGTTTTCTAATTTTCAATTCCAGATATCCCGACGGTTTAGGAATATTGTCCATTATTCATAATTCATCTTATAAGCACGAAAATTATGCGGTAAGAAATGGTTTAGCTAAATATTTCACAAAAGCTTGAAAAATACCCATTGAGATGAATGAGAAATTTTACTTCAATCCTTTATCTAAATAAATAAACCCACACACTATGAATGACCATCAATCTACTCGCGGTCTTTTTGTTCTGGTCAGGTGGCCCTTTCTCGTGGTTACACGGAGTTTTTCATCCAACTAAAACCAAAGCATTGCATTGCATTGAAGCGATCAGAAATTATCTAACATCCTTTTCTGAAACAACAAATATTTATTGCAGTTCATTGTATAATATTGGAAAAAGAATTGGAGGAAGCACATCTAGGGATAAGCAAACCTTAATTCATCAATATTTCATGTAACAATAAAAAAAAACAAGTCATCATAAATCGGATTTTTATTCTTTTTAACCATTTGGAAAAATGGTGATTGTTCTCGTCAGGGTAGGAAATGAAAAGCATATCTGAACGTTTTCATTGGTTTAATCCGCATTTTATTCGTTTTGTGATTGATCTATACAGTAATCTGTTCCTGTATTTCCCTTTAGTTTCAACAGAGATGGACAACAGAGTGCTGCCACTATGACAAAAAAGTAATAAAAACTACAAAAAAAAAATTAATAACACAGAAACAAATTGAGATACAGCTTTCAAACAAATTGCATTTAAAAGTACATTTTTTTCTCTACACGACGATGTAAAAAGTAATATTGTGGGATGTTTAGAAGTTTAAGAATGAAATTTCATTTAAAATGTGTCATCAGATTTCTTGGAAATCTGACGACGGAAAAGCCTTTTCCCGAACAGCCAATGAAATGCTTGGATAATACGCAAGTTTCAGGTAGATAATAACTAATGAAAATGAAAGAAAATGAATAACAGTTTCTGCCAAAGAGTTAATTTTAATTTGTAAGATTTTCAGGTGCAAAAGAAAAATGGAATAAGCCAATTAAAAATAACAAAAAAGATAAATAGGACAGGAATGAATACATATAAATATTTCACACCAAATACGAGTCGCAGGCGATTTCTGTCGCTTAGGAATTTTTACGTGTAATAACACTATTAAAGTTTAATTCATGGCGTACGTAATGTATGATCAACTCCGTGCGATTTTTTTAGGTCTTAAATTTTAGTCTTTGAAAAAATCATTTTCCAAATGGTCGTTGTAATTTGTTAAATTGCTTTTATATTTTCTTTTCAATATTGTTTTTGTGTTTATTTTGTTTTATAATTATAATTTAAGTATTGCGCGGCAGCGCAATACTTATTTATTTCCAGTGTCACTTCTCAATGTTAATTTAACATAGAAAAGCCTATGGAGATCATAACTTTTTCATTTTTTCTTCCCACCTTTTTGTCCCTGATGCCACTCATTTTTAATTCTTTGCAAATTCTAATAATATTATAAATTCAAAGTGTAAAAACATTTGCCAGACGTCAGGATCAAAATGGATCATAAAATGCCTTTGCATATAGGTGGATTATAATCTAGAGAGTAACATGGGCTAATTTTTATTTACATTATTCAAATATTTTTCTTAATAATACCAAATTTCGCTTTTTTCATTGAGAATCAACGGACATTTTCTAATGAAATTTAACATTTTTCCTTCATTGTTGTAAATAATTCAAAAGCCGTAATAATAATTTGCCTATTTTTAGTTGAATGATAATGATTTTCACGTGAAACATGGAACTGAAGAAACTGAAATAGTTTTTTTTTTTTTTTTTTTTTTTTTTTTTTTAAGAATTAAAAAGAAGATGAATATGACGTCATAGTGGGAAAAAAATGACATTTTCAAGCAGATTATTTTAGTTCAGATTGTAATTTTTTGACCAAACTACAACAACCGCCATTACTGGACTGGTGAAACACTTTGAATTATACATAGGTAAATCGCATCACAAATTGTGATGCGATATCGCACAAATCAAAGCCTGATGATGATACCCTCCATTAATTTTGAAATGTGTTTGTCTGAATGCTAGGGCTGGATTATTTATCAATATATCGACAAATATTGATATTTTTTAAATGTTGCAATAACAATATCTAAACCTTGACTCCATTGATATATCAAAATAAAATAACAATGTTTTGAGCTCACTGGAATTTTGAACATGAGCCTCTAAAAAAGAGCGTAGAATATCTCAAAACCAAATAAAATAATGTTTTGCGCACACCGCCACAGCCCCGAAAAGCATAACCCAATATTCCATTACAATGCTTTCTCCCTCTATCCTCTCCAAAACAGAAAATCTACCTCGATTATCTTTCTTTACGTTGATTATCTCTAGACCTATTCCAATTATTCCAATCTTCCCTCAGTGAACTGCCTGTCTGCGTAATACTGAATAACACATATCGTACTTCTCTTCTCTCGCCGTTATGACTGATCCACACACATTGATATAACTACAGCTATTGATATGTCATGAATAACCAAACGAGCTCTGATTATTGCTGAGTTCCAGTTGATACAGAATAGCTGGTTATCATTGAGTACTTAGCCGAACAGCTGGGATGATCCGCTTGCGAGCGACCAATTAGAGTCCGTTAATTGTAAACTTTACTTTTTTTTTCTCTAGTCAAGTTGGGAGAAAAGTCAAGGACAAAGCAGTCGTTCACTGTGATGATTCGTTGCTTTTAAAAAGAGCTTCCCAGACTCTAATGTCTACTCTGCTACTGAATACAATGCTTATTCATATTGTGTATTGATATTCTTTCTTTAGTGTCGTTTGTTGTATTTTCATTAGGACGAAGTTTTCTCTCATGAATTTAACATATCCTGTCTTGCATTTTAGCTTAAAAGGCATATTTATCAAAAAATAAATTTAAATTAGTATAAAACTATTCCGAAATTTGATTTGAATATTTATATTTAAAAAAAAAAAGGTTTCGATGTTGTTTTCTTGTAGTAAATAGGTAAGAAAATATGAATACAGTGAATGTTTTCGATTAAGAATCCATTCATTCCTTAGAGAAAGATTGAAAAGCAACATGTCGGCTGTATTTATCATCCCCTGAAACCTACTTAATTACAAGCATATTAGCATGATATGTGGCATTAAATTAATTTTAGTTTTTCCCCTGCTTTTACTTATTTTAATTATATTAAATTAGTCACTCCCTAAATTTAAGAATATTTTATTTTAATTTTTTTTTTACAATATTCTCAGTTATACGCAGTATAACTCAGTTGCAATTTATTAAATAGTTAAAATGTTATTAATAAATAATCCATAAAGTAGGAAGAGAAGAAAACATACTATTTTTAAAGAAAAATATAATGCAACAAATGGTATAAGTGCAAACAAATATCAAACATTGGTTTCTTCCCCTAAAATATTTCTATTTTGCATAGATAAGTATACATATTTTAATGATGCTGTGTGAACATATATAGGTATAAAACATTGATTCGTAGCTTTCTACATCTGTTGGTACTTAAATTGCTGCTACTGTACCATTTTTGTTTTCGAAATTAGCAATATTTCTATTCTTACACAGTTTAAGGTAGTTTAGAGTAACACAGTTTAAGGTAGCACAGGCCGACATTTCCAGGCCCGGGCCAGGCCCGACTCATAAAAAAAATTTGGCCCAGCCAGACCCGATACAAAAATTAAAAGTTCGGCCCGAGCCCGCCCCAGCCCGGAAAAAAGTTAAAATCTCGGCCCGGCCCGAAAAAGAATTTGTCTCATACGAGGAGTTATGACCGAAAATATTTATCTTAAGGTTTTTTTCGTGTTTATAATCTTCATTTTTAGAGAAGTACCGCAGGGTGGATATTTATTTTTTAATTAATCTCTATTTCGTGTATGCAAATGTGTTAGTTATCATTAATATTGTTAATCCATATTCCATGTATTGAAGTGTTAAAAATCTGAAAAATACTATACAGTAAAATCTTCTAAGACGGAATTTCATAGAAAAAAAATGCGCTATAGACAAGTTCCCTTCTTAGCAAGAGTAAATGTTTTATATATTCTTTTCTTACGTATTAGTATATTAATTTTGCATGGATAAACACGTTTTTCAGTTTAAAACAGGGTTTCGTCATAGGCAGATTCTTTTTCACACGTTTTACTATATTTTAATTCAGCTATATTTTAATAAGCAAAGAAATCTACTATTCTTTAAAAAGAATAAATTTTAATGTTTAAGTGTAAAATAATGGCGATTTAAAAGTGTATACATTTTTTGCAAAAAGTTTTGGGCCGGGCCTAATTTTACTGACCTTTGAATGGACCAGACCACGCTGAGACGATGATTTTCAAACGGGCCGGGTCAGAACTAGAAATGGAAATTTCGGGCCGTGAAGATTAGGAATGAAACCAGTCCCGGCTCTGTACAGAAAAAAAAGTTAGGTCCGGTCCGTCCCGAGCTTTCAGAAATAGATATGGCCCGGGCCCGGCCCTGCCCAAAAAGAGTGGAGGGAGACCAGGCCCGAGCCTTCAGAAAGAAGTATGGCCCGGGCCCGGCCCAAGTGCCATAAACGAAAATAGGCCCGGTCCACGGTCAGTGCCGGGCTTCGGGCCACGGGCTGGACCATGCAGATCTCTACAGTAGTTATCGCGATATATCAGTAATATCGATATTAACTCGTTGATATATTGCGATATTAAATTTCTGATATCGTCCAGCCCTACTGAATGCAGTAGTTATTAAAAAACTTGACATATTAAACAAAAACCTAATTTGCAGAACAAATTAAAAAAAACAAAATTTATTTCCTAAATTGTTTAAGCCCGAGAAGGGGCAGATATTACGATATTTCCTTCAATTCGTTCTACATTTAATGTTAAATTTTTGTAACAAATAAGCTAAACCAATTGAACATTAAAAAATAAAAATGAAATTCATACAATATAATGCTTTAAACACCTATATACTTAGATTCCGTTCAAATGAAATCGAAATAAATCTTAGACTTTTTCCATTTTTAAGTTGTAAATATTTGTACTGCAGATTTTGCATTATGTTTATGACGATTGTACATAATATGATAAGGTACATGCAAAATACAAAACTTTAAAAAAAGTCTAAGATTTATTTCGATTTCATTTGAACGGAATCTAAGTATATAGGTGTTTAAAGAATTATATTGTATGAATTTCATTTTTATTTTTTAATGTTCAATTGGTTTAGCTTATTTGTTACAAAAATTTAACATTAAATGTAGAACGAATTGCATGAAATATCTTAATATCTGCCCCTTCTCGGGCTTAAACAATTTAGGAAATAAATTTTGTTTTTTTAATTTGTTCTGCAAATTAGGTTTTTGTTTAATACTTTAATGCTTAGACCTACAAGAAAAGTTATCAAATGAAAATTGTCCTAAATGAAAAATGTAGCTTTTTATAAACATATTTTTTCTCCAAATCCGGCTACCGCGACACTCCGCTTATGACGGCACTTTTCTCTGGTCACCAGAGTGTTGTGATAACGAGGTTCGACTGTATATATATTTTATTGGCAGACTAGGAGGCTCAGCCCCCTGCGAGCTACGCCCGCCAACCCCCGTTCAGGATTCGCAGCCTTTAAAAACATAATAATGTCAATGTGCTCTGTTTAAAAAATATTACCAAGTTACGGAAGATTGAATGATATATCACTATAACGGCGGCTATCTTCTGTAACCGGGTTGCCATGCTCTTCCCTTTGAATAGGGCATTTTTCGGTTACCATGGCCTCATCCACCGCTATCATAACAACTGATCGTTGTTTTCGGGATTGATAATTAAAATCAATTACACATTTGAAAATCAGCTTGTGTAAAATGGATAAATTAAAAACGTCGTTATCTTTCAGATTTTCATAACGACGCTATCGACAAAATCTCTTCCTTTAGATTCGAGGTTTAAAAACTCCGTCTGCTTGGGAATAGCTTTCAGTACCACGGTATTGAAAAGCATTGTGTTTTGAAATTTTACGGAGCAGAGCAGGTATGGCTTATATCTTGAATTCTTTTCAGACCCGTAAGTAGGGGCCAGGTTGGGCAAGGCCCCGACCTGGAAAAGTATTTGCCCGTCGTAGCACAATTGACTGGACACCCTGATCGACGCATTAAATATTTGAACTTTTCTTTTCCCCAATTTAAAAAAAAAAAAAAAAAAAAAAAAAAAAAAAAAAAAAAAAAAAAAAACTTTTTTTAGACTATACCGTAACCTATCAATTACCCATCCCTAAAACTTCTCAATTTAAACACAAATTCATTTCTAAAGGCTTTTGTTTTTCCTTTTATTCCAAGAGCTGTAGGACATTTTTCGTTTTGTTGCTTTGTAGAAATTTACCTTACCGACTCCCCTAAGAGTCAAACTACAGATTTTAGAGATTAATAGGGTTTTAAGATTATCCTCTTAACTCTTTTTCTCAAACTAATTAACTGATGCTCGCGAAAACAATGGCGGATCTAAGGGGGGGGGCGAAGGGGCGATCGCCCCCCTCCCCCCCCCCACTTGGGCAAAAAAGGGTTTGTAAAACGGCATTATGCATCCTCACTGGAAATGACTTGGGGCAAAGCTCGAGCCCGGCAAGACCCGGTCCACGAGACTCGTCCTGGGTCAGGTCTTCTCTCATTTAGAGCGGGCCGTGCCCTGATCTTAAATTTTTTTGCAAATTCGGGTCGGGCCAGACTTCTTTTTCTTCCAGGTCGAGCATGGCCTGGACTTCATTCTTCTTTGAGGTCAGCACTGGTCAAAATTTCCAGCTCGGGGCTCGTCCCGGAGTCCCGGAATAAAAGCTAAACGTTCGGTCCGTGTCAGACCGTATGATAAACAGTATTGGCTCGACCGCGACCTGTGTACTTCTCTAAATTTTTCTCTCCGAGCCCAAGTTGGTCTGGCATCTTACTTATTTGTTGTCCGTAAAATTTATATTTATGTTGTACATTTGTTTAGCGAAATAATCGTTAAAAATTTAATTTGATTTGATAAATTAGAGAGATGCATATTTAAAAATCTACTTTTTTTTTCTTTGTAGAGCTTTAAAATTGTGATTTTCTTTTATCATCCGTTTCTTTCATTCTAAACTGATTTTCTTACTGGATTTCCATTTGAATGTATTTGTCTAACAAGGAAGGTCTCCATTCTGGGCATACTCAGAATATTTAAAAAAAAAATACTAATTAAACTACTTATGTATGTAATAAAGGATCAGTCAAATTTAGCGGCGGAATTACAGTAGAAAGTCTGTAAAAAAATAAAATATTTTTGAGTATTTGGCGCGAAAAGGCGAAAGCGTCGCGGTATTTGGCGAGCAATACTTTTCCTCGCCAAAAGCAAACGATTTTAGTGCACCTGAAAGTAGTTGATTTTTAGAATGCGTGTAAATAGTATTTAATGAATTTAAACTTAAACAATGAGAGAGTTTTATAAACATATTTTTTCGTATTGCATATTTATGTTGCTTGTTATTTAATTTTATTACTTTAAAAACAATTTCATATATAAAAAATACTTTCATATATTTAAGCGTATTCCAAAATAAAGGCAAGATTCATTTACCAATTATTCATTTCAAAGAATTCGTCGTTTCCATAGCAACAGAATTGAATCTACAGTGCTCCATTGGACTTAATTTTGAGACATTGAAACAATTTTAATTTATTTTAATTTTGTTTTAATTCATAAAATTTAATATTTAACTTTCATTATAAGTATATATATATGAAAAAACTATAGTTAAATCAATCTAAAACTGACAAAACTAAAGTAATTTACATTAAATTTATTTAAACAAATTCAACATGAAACATTTTTATCTTAAAGAGTATTCGGCATAAAAAAGTATTTTTCGAAATTTCATTTCATCGCCAACCGATGATAAATCGCCCAATAAACGAAAATTTCATTATTTTTTTACGAACGTTCTATCGCGGTTCCGCCAAAAAAAATTTATAAATATATATATATATACACATAAGAAGAACACCCTGTAATTTTTTCAGATTTTTCTGAATATGCCCGTATGGAGACCTTCCTTGTAAGTAATGATTTTTACGTAGTGTTTATGTACATAATTGCCTAAATAGTCATTAATATTAATGTTTTTAGGTATTCATAATTTTCGAGCATAATGTAAAATAAAATATGAGCATAAGTAAGTGTGCTTTAATGAATAATTTTAATTGCAAAATGCAGGCTGGGCTGGAGTTGATTTTTTTAGCTTTTATATCGGGCCAATACTTTTTTTTTTTTTTTTTTTTTTGTGGGTTGGACCTGGAAATTTCAGGCCCTGGTAAACCTCTAACTGACATATCGAAGCCAGCTTTAATTTTTTTAAAATATGCTTCTTTCAGCCACCATCCCATAGCTACTAAATATACCGGGTGTCCTAAAATAGACTGACTGATTTTAAATACAATTCAATAACTTGCAAATGGCGACAGCTATTAAAAAAACATACTTGAAGGAGGTCACGGAGTAAAAGAGGTGGAGGGGAAACTTAATAGGCATTACTCGCCGAAAACGCAAGTTGCATTTTGGTAAATAATGAGGGCGCTACAATCCGCATGTTGGCCATTCTTTTAGCGGAATATCGTATGATTGTATGTATAAGAGCCGTACGTTAGAATCAAAAAATATTTTATGTTATTCGTTTATTTTTTACTATTGATATTACAAAGCATAAATTAAGATGGGGTATAAGTGCTTTGTTCCTGGATTGAAAACAGGTATATCAGTGACATAAAAAAAAAGAAAAAACGAAAGGAAAATAAAATTGAGCTTGTTCGATGCTCCACAGGTGAGAGATTATTTTAGGCTTTAATATAAAGCTATTTGCTTGTAATTATATTTAAATTGAGAAATTTTTATCTTAAATCGATCTTAGTGTATATGTTTTTTAAATGTTATACTTAATGAACACTAAACATTGCTTTGGGTAATTAATTAGCAGGTACCTATCTGGCAAATACCATTTAAATTGAGATTAAACCATTTAAATTGCAGAATTTTGTCATGTCAAATTCTATAAAAATGGAATCAAAACTTAAAAAGATATTAATAAAAGTTTCCTTCATTCTATTAAATCCTATCATACGAAATTAATTCAATGATATCCCATGATAGGTAATGATTCTAGGTTGCCATGCTGATTATTCTATTAAATCCTATCACATGTAATTAATTCAATGATATCCCATGATAGGTAATGATTCTATGTTGCCATGGTGATTATTCTATTAAATCCTATCATACGTAATTAATTCAATGATATCCCATGATAGGTAATGATTCTAGGTTGCCACGGTGATTATTCTATTAAATCCTATCACACGTAATTAATTCAATGATATCCCGTGATAGCTAATGATTTTAGGTTGCCATGATGATTGTGTTCTATTTAAGATGGAGTCCTATTATTTTCGTATTACTGAATTTAATGTATATAATCGTAATAAATTTTGTATTCATGCACTTTTGCATGAGAGTGAGTCTAAAGGGTTTTTAAAATTTTATATTTTGTATGCTCTGACTTGAAAACATATAGTAATCTAAAATATACTGTTACATTTTTCCATAAATATTTATGAAGTATTCTGGAAAATAATCTTAATTGTATATAAGAAAAATCGGAATTTTTTGTAGAAATTGAGTCGGGTCTGTTTTCTTTTTTTTTTTTTTTTTCTTTTTTTTTTGGAAGGGACAGGCAGGGCCTGTTTTCACTGATTTTTGCATGGAGCGGGCCAGGGCGTGAACTGCGAAAATACAAACGGACCAGGCCGGGCCGAACTTTTAGTTTTTCCACCCGCCCGGTCAGGGCCAAGCCTAATTATTTCTCTTTCGGGGCGGGTCGGGTCTGGCTCTGGGAATTCCGGCCCTCTACCCCCCCCCCCTTCCTCTTATAAGTAAGATTATATTAGAATCAAACCTTACGACGTTTGAAAAAATTAGTTCCTCAACAATGACCTATAATTTACACGTTTTCCTTCCCAAATAATTAAGATAAAAATTTGTTTTAATTGTACATTTATTAATTGCATAGATATCAAAAGTTATGAATTATAAAATTATTCAAAGGTTATAAAATATACGCGAGATTAAAATTTACTCAAAAATATTGAATAATACTTTTAATTTTTAAAAGTCGTAAGTCTATTTATTTCTTCGTTGCAGAATAATCCGTGATATTCAATGTTTATAAATGGCCTGCCTTCACTTTTTTTGTCAGAATGATCTCTGATTTTAAGTGTCTTAAGAAGCAATCAAAAAGCCAAGTGCCTTTAAAAAAATATGTATCTTATGAAGAAAACTGTAATTAATCAGATTTCTACTTGTACGACTTTCTTAAAATTCAAATTTTCTAGTAAAAAATTTTTAAAAATCAGTGCTTTTCCCATTGAAAAGCATTGTAGAACAATCGACCGATAGCCTACATTCTACGGTGTCGCCACCTAACGGGGGAAAAACTGCATAGCAAAATTTTAACATTAGTTTCGCCTCCACCTCTTTTACTCCGTGAGGAGGTTTATGTAAGATCTCAGGAGCAAGGGTGATTCTGTTCCAAATTTTCCGAAAATTTAATCCTCTCACTGCGCATCCCGCGATTTTCACGGCCAACGTAAAAGTGGCGAAATTTGCGCAACCCACAATTTCCGCAGCAAATCATTTTTTTTTTTTTTTTTTTTTTTTTTTTTTTTTTTTTTTTTATGATCTAATTCTATTTAAAAAAGACGCTCTTTCACGGAGACTTTAGACATATTTGAACTCTAAAACATATGCAGATTTGAAATATGTGATAAAATAAAGGCGCAATTTTTTAACCTATTTTCATAATATATACATCTTCGCAGCGAGAGAGTTAAGGCATTCGGTTCGAAAATTTAAAAAAGTCATCAATCCGAAAATTCGGACATAAAAATAATTGCGAATTTTGGCAAATGGTCGTCGCAAAAAATCTATTTCGTCAATCGTTTGTAAAACTTCAATTTCGCCAAAGAATCGCGGAAAAAACGCGAATTTGGTCAAAGCGCCGCAGAAAAAAGCGCGAATTTGGTCAAAGGGCCACGGAAAAACGCGAAATACTTCAAATGATCATGGAAAACGCGAATTTCGTCAAAGGATCGCGCAGAAAACGCGAATTCTGTCAAATAACCGCGAAAAAATGTGAATTTCTTCAAAGGATCGCGAAAAAATGCTAATTTTATCAAAGAATAGCGAGAGAAACGCGAATTTCCTCAAAGAGTCGCGAAAAAACTCAAATTTCGTCAAAGGATCGCTGAGAAAAGAGAATTTCGTCAAAGAATCGCTTAAAAAGCGCGAATTTCGTCAAATGATCGCTGAAATAGCGCGAATTTCGTCAAAGGATTGCTGAAAAAGTGTAATTTTCGTCAAAGAAGCGCGGAAAAAACGCAAATTTTGTCAAAGGGTTGAGGCAAAAAAAACGCGAATTTTATCAAAGGGCTGCAAAATTACACTAATTTCGTCAAAGGGTTGCGGAATAAACGTAAATTTTCTCAAAGGATAATGGAAGAAATGTGAATTTCATCAAACGGCTACGGAAAATCGCGAAGTTTATCAAAGGGCTGGGGAAAACATGCGAATTTCATCAAAAAGTTACGAAAAAAACGCGAATTTCGTCAAAGAGTCGTGGAAGAAATGCGAATTTTATGAAAGAGTCGTGGAAAAAATACAGTGGTCTCTTTAGGAAACAGCAGACATAGATACACCTATGTTTATTATTATAGGTATAATTTTGAATCTGAAATAATATACTGAACTATCTTTTGAACAAAACGGGTTAACCCAAACCGAGCTTGCATGAATCTACACTCAGCCTGAAATCGACCTGGATCGAAAACAGCTAACTCTACCTGCAACAAGAATAGTTAGTTTCCAAAAGGGAATCCCCCCCCCCCCCACACACACACACACTCCTCTGCTGTAACATTTCAGATTTCTTTAAAACTGAGAATCACCCCTAATCAGGAGTGTTTTTACTACGATTTTTAATTTTAGTTTAAAATAGAAACCAGATGGCGATGCAAGTAATAGGCGCTAAATAGGTGCCCGATTTAACAACTATTGTTTGCAGCGCCATCTGTCGCTGCTATTGTAAAGTAAAATCAAGAATCGCAGTAAAAAAATCTCATGCCATCTTACATAACCCTCCTGCAAGATTTTTTTAAATTACTGTCACCATTTGCAGGTTACTGAATTTTAAAATCAGTCAGTCCATTTTAGGACACCCGGTATGATTTTTAAATAAGTTTCAAAGCATTCTTTATTGAATTAAAACTCATTTTTTACCGACTTCAAAAAGGAGGAGGTTATCAATTCGACGCGTATGTATGGTTTTTTTTTTTTTTTATGTATGTTCACCGATTGCTCCGGAACTTTTTGTCCGATTTATGTGATTTTTATTTTAATTGAAAGAGGATACTCTCGAATTGGTACCACTTCCGTTTCATCGAAATTGGTAGAGTAGTTTTTTAGTAATTCAACAAAAACCAATAAAATGAAGGATTTCACCCAAATTATCTTTCATTGTTGTAACCGGTTTCTCAATCATAAGCATAAAACTATGTATTATATACGTTAGCGCCAAGTTGTCGCAAAACTTGGCGCAGTTACGTGAATTATCGCCAAATTTGGCGACCAAAATAAGTCGCCATAAATGAAACCAACTTGGCTGTAACTGACTAATTTGGCGATATTCCCATTCAAATTCAGTAATGGATCTTCCCCAATCTGTTTCTTCGCATTTCCTAATCGACAGTCATATTTAAAATTCTCAACTGGCAATCGCATTCAAAATAGTAATTTAATATACATTAATTAAATGTACACCATTATTTCAAATGCTGAATGATACAGAAACAAACTAAATTAATACAAAACAATAATTTAGTATACAATAGTTTAGTTTAATTAAACACATAACATAAGACTGGCGGCACATAATAAATAAATAAATATACAGTGGAACCCGGTTAAGACGCTCACGGTTAATACGCGATCCCGCTTAATACGCGGATTTTTTCCGATCCCTTGATCATCGCCCATAAGACTAATACAAAAATATCACGTTTAAGATGCGAACGGTTATTACGCGATAGATTTTCGGTCCTGTGTGTCAAAAAATCACGTTTAAGACGCGAATTCATTGGTGAAGATGCGAATTCCTTTTCTCTTCTCCAGTGTTTCCAATTTAGCGGATTTTTTTATTCAGATAAAAACACTGTTTCTGTATACTAATATTTACTTTATTTAATAACAGATTACTAATCGAAAATAGTGGTAGATATTGGAATTAAAAACCCTCTAAATTAGCAACACTGCAATTCTTCTTTGATCCCGTGATCTAAGATTCTCTGTCTCTCGTTTCGTGTATTTTTTTTTAAAATTGTAGTAGAGGAATTCATAATGCTCAGAAACGTCATAAAATTATTATGATTAAAGATGATTATACCTGTTGTTTGTGAGTTTTTAAATGTACTTTATATCACTACTATGTTTTATAATGCATGTTATAGACAAAAAAAAAAAAAAAAAAAAAAAAAAAAAAAAAAAAAAACCCTCGCAAAGACTAAACAAATACGACTGTCGTTATTTAATTCTTTTATGATTTCTTTACTTTTGCTGTGCTAACAATATTTGTTACACAAAAATTAATAAGGATAGTTTTTTCTTACATTAAAAAGAAGGACAGATTATATTGATACTCATTATCACATGTACTAAATATGATTTTAATAAAAGGATTGTGCTTCAAAATTTAATATTTTTATTCTTTCAGTTAAAAAAAAATATTAGTCTAGCAGAAAAATTATTTTTGTTGTTTTATGTTTGTCTGTCACTTATTAACGACAATAAAGCCATGTTTGAATCCATATTTATTTTCAGTTATTATTCCAGTCGGTCCTATAAAAAGATACACTGAGTAAAGTTGGAACAATTAAATTTAAATCTAAATATATGTATAAGACACAATTTTCGACCATAAACTTATATATGAAAGCTCTAAAGTTCATTTAGACGACTAGATGTGTAAATAAGCCCAGTTTCTGCAACATTATCCAAATCACGTTTAATACGCGATCCCGCTTAATACGCGACTTTGGTCCACTTCCTTGAAACGCGTCTTAACCGGGTTCGACTGTATATATATATATATAATATTGGTACTTCTTAGTTATCCCGTCGACCAAATTACTGTTGCCATATTGTAAGATTAAATGCCAATAATGGTTTGCCATTAATTAATTCATTCTAAGATTAAATGCCAATAATGGCCAATAAAACCATTAATTCGACGTTTTATTTGTATTTTTATCAATGTTTTACTAATTTATTTGTTTTTTCGTTATTTAAAATAAAAATTATGTCAATTTATATAATTTGGCGAAATTGGTCGACGGGATGATTAAGAAGTACCATAATATTATATACATACCTATATTATATTATATTAAACAGTTATATGTATGAATGCTTTATGATTACCTTTAATATTTCCACTAGATAACATTAATGATAACTTTCCTGTACAGGGGCCTTGGAGAGAAAATGAAAATTTCACGCATATTTTCTGACAACCTATTAACTGTCTTGGTACTACTTAGTTATCCCGTCGACCAATTTCGCCAGATTATGCAAATCGCCAAACCACTCGCCAAATTATACAAATTGACATAATTTTTATTTTAAATAACGAAAGAACAAATAAATTAGTATAACATTAATAAAAATACAAATAAAACGTCGAAATAAAAATCACTTGATGACGTAAACACGTGTATCTTGCTTAAAGTCAAGTGAATGTGACATTTACGATCAACCATTATTGGCATTTAATCTTATAGTTTGGCGATAGATTTTTGGTCGACGGTATAACTAAGTAGTACCACTATCTCATATACACAAGCAAGTTTTTCAATATTTATAAATTTATTTATTGTAAACAACCATTTTTCTACTTTTATATGCAAACAGAAGTTGAGCCAAGATCCCTATGCTGTTAAAGTACAAGATAAAAAACATAGAAAGAAATAAAAGGAGTTACTCTTGTGGCAACCGCAGAAAGGCAAGGGAGAAAATTCTTCGTTCGGAATGGCAGCTGGCCAGAGCCGTTGTCATAGCAGCGCAGACGAAAATGTTTACATTGCGTTTTTGTGTGTTCGAATACGATGAGTGTCAGAATCGACGTTTATCAATGTTCTACGAATAAAGGTAGTAAAGTGTTTTTAAGTGAGTGACTCACCACAATGGTGACCATGGACTGTTCTTATATAGAGCATCAGCCTTCCTAGATGAGTTGGAATGTTATCCGATCATCTTCATCTTTCAAAGAATACATCGTTCTACAGCGGCTCGATGGAAAGCAGATAAGTTCTTCTGAGTCATTTTCCTGATATTTTTTCTGTTATTTTATTAGAAAAATTTAACTCGCGAATTTATTTTGGTTTGATTGTACTATTTTATATATTTATTACCATAAATCATGTCTAGTGTCGATGCTGTTCAAATTCCATTATATAACAGATCAGATCCTGCGCTATGGTTTGTGATGTGCGAAAGCACATTTGCTTTAGCTACCCCCAAAGCAATATCAGAATCTGTTACAAAATATAATTATATAGTTTCGCATCTTCCACCCGATGTTGCATCAATCATTCGTGATATTTTAATGCAACCAGATGCTACTGACCCTTATGGTGTCTTAAAAAAGGAATTAATTGCGCGCTCAGGTGAATCATCCCAGCAAGAGATACGACAGCTCTTGTCTGGAGAAGAACTAGGAAATCGGAAACCTTCAGATTTATTACGTAGTATGAAACGTCGCGCGGAATCCCTAAATGTTCCAGACAATTTAATGTTAGAATTGTTTTTGCAACGATTACCAAATTCTGTTCAGACAATTTTAGCGGCTATTTCTGAATTAACCCTTGATAAAGCAGCGGAAATTTCAGATCGTATTTCAGAAGTTACCCCTTCCCCAGCTTCTGCAATTGCCGTGTCCTGCTCGAATGAACAGGCGATAGAGGGTAAATTATTGAAAGAAATCGAAAAATTAAATAAGCGCATTGATCAGCTTGCTGTTTCACGTGGTCGGTCCCCATACCGCAGAAACTGGAGTAAACCTCGAGGGCGAAGTAATAGTGATAATCGGGATTCAAGTATCTGTTGGTATCATAGACGATTTGGAAAAAAATGTAGGGAAGAAAAATGCATAAAGCCGTGTTCTTGGGCGGGAAACGAAACCAGCAAAGAGTAGAGGCGACTTATTCTTTGCCTCAACAGTCACGTCGCCTGTTCATTAGAGACCGGACTACAAATGTTTCTTTTCTGGTCGACACCGGTTCGGACGTGTCAATCCTTCCTGCCAACAATGTACAAAAACGGAATCCACCCGTACAAACGCTTTTGGCTGCTAATTCTTCCCCTATAAATGTTTATGGTCAACAAACCCTTTCTCTAGATTTTAAGTTAAGACGAAAATTTAATTGGACTTTTCTAGTGGCAAATGTTAGTACACCAATTTTGGGAGCAGATTTTCTCCATAATTTCGAATTGGTTCCAGATCTCCGCCACAAATGTCTAAGAGATTTAAAAACAAAATTTGAAACAACAGGTCACATGAAATGTGCATTAATTCATTCAGTAAAAACAATCAATATTGATAATATATATAATGAACTTCTTAAACAATTCCCATCTATTACAAAATTACCAGATCCCAATCAGCCTGTCAAACACAACACAATGCATTTTATTTCAACAAAAGGACCTCCAGCTGTGGCAAAACCCCGCAGGTTGGCTCCGGATCGCATGAAAATTGCTAAAACAGAATTTCAAAACATGATACAACTCGGACATTTAAGACCTTCACGTAGCAACTATGCATCACCTTTGCACATGGTTCCAAAAAAGGGAACTTTGGAATGGAGACCTGTAGGTGATTATCGTGCCTTGAATGCGCAAACCAAAAAAGACAGATACCCGATACCAAGTATAGCTGATTTTACTGCTAATTTACGTGACACTAAAATTTTTAGTCGACTTGACCTCATCAAAGCATATCATCAAATACCAATCAATCCTGATGATATTCCCAAAACAGCGATATGCACACCTTTTGGATTGTTCGAAAGCACACGCATGCAATTTGGCTTATGCAATGCGTCTGCAACATTTCAGAGATTCATAGATGAGGTAATACGTGATTTACCAGGCGTCTATGCTTTCGTCGATGATATACTCATAGCCTCTAAAAATGCCGAGGAGCATTATCATCATTTAAAAGCACTATTTTCCAAATTAGCAGAATATGGTTTGTGCATAAATGTATCCAAGTGCACATTTGGTAAACCTACCATTGATTTCTTAGGATTTCGAATATCTGAACATGGTATTCAACCACTTCCAGATAAAGTTAAATGCATAATCGATTTTCCGCAGCCCACAACCTTATCTCAACTTCGAAGATTTTTGGGTATGTTTAATTTTTATAGGTCTTTCATATATCAAGCTGCACACATACTTGCGCCTTTAGTGAAATTGTTAGAAGGCCATACAAACAAAAAGAAATCTCGTTCCCGTGTTCCTAAAACCGAACCCCTTAATTGGAACGAAGATGCTGAAAAAGCTTTCGTAGCTGCCAAAAATGCAATATCTCAGGCTGCTCTTTTACGGCACCCTATTCCAGGCGCTCAGTTGAGTATATGGGTTGACGCCTCAGATGTCGCGATCGGCGGCACCCTTATGCAGTTTTATCAGGAACGTTATGAGCCTTTAGCATTTTTTTCCATGAAATTAAACAACAGTCAGCGGAATTGGTCAGCATATGACCGGGAATTATTTTCTATTTATTCGGCAATAAAAAAATTTCGGCACATGCTAGAGGGGAGAATTTTTCAAATTTATACTGATCAAAAACCGCTAATTTATGCATTTAAGCAAAATCCCCATAAATGTTCGCCGCGGCAATCACGCCATTTAGATTACATTTCCCAATATTCCACTGACATTAGACATGTACCAGGTTCCGAAAACATTGTTGCAGATTGCCTCTCAAGAATTGAAATTGATTCTATTTCAAAATCTCCAATCTTAAATTTTGAGGAATTCGCAAAAGCTCAGGAAAATGATTCAGAGCTACAGAACCTGCATAATAGTACATTGCTCAAATTGGAATTGAAACCTTGCCTCATTTCTGATTGTAGCCTACTATGTGATACTTCAACAGGTACGCCTCGACCCTTAGTTCCTAGTTTCTTTCGTCGGCTGATATATGAACATTTGCACAACCTAGCCCATCCAGGCATAGCAGCTACCACAAAACTAATTTGTTCCAGATACGTATGGCCAAATATGAAACGAGACATCAAAAACTGGGTTCGTGGCTGTGAGAAGTGTCAAAGATCAAAAATACAAGAGGCACACCAAAGCACCTCTTGGCACGTTCTCTCTTCCTGATGCACGTTTTTCCCAAATACATATAGATATCGTAGGTCCCTTGCCTCCATCTGACGGTTTCAGCTATCTTTTAACGATGATTGACCGATTTAGCAGATGGCCAGAAGCCGTACCTATATCTGATACACAAGCTAAAACAATTTGTAGTGCCATATTAAAGCATTGGATATCAAGATTTGGTTGCCCTTCGCTCATAACCACGGATCAAGGCCCACAAATGCGATCAGCAATATTTGATGAATTTACGAAAATGATGGGAACACAGAAGATCCGCACAACGGCATATCATCCGATATCGAATGGCATTATCGAAAGATTTCATCGACATTTAAAGTCATCCATCAAAGCTCACGAAACCAGTAGGTGGACTGAAATATTACCGATAGTTTTACTAGGCATTCGCACAGCAGTGAAGGAAGATATACAAGCTTCTTGCGCTGAGCTTGTCTACGGCACTACGTTGAGATTGCCCTGTGATATGCTGGATGAATACAAGATCCGACCTTTCAACGATAACTTCGTCACGCAACTACGAAACACCATGCGGCAGTTAAGTCCAGTTGCTACATCATCTCACTGCCAAGAGAAGTTCTATATACACCCTTCCTTGACATCTTGTTCACACATCTTTCTAAGAGTGGATCATGTACAACCTCCATTGTGTCAACCATATACTGGTCCTCACAAAGTCCTAAGTAGAACTGGGAAAACTATAACAATCGAGCTTAATGGTCGTAAGTCTACGGTATCAATAGATCGAGTGAAGCCAGCTCATTTGATTTCTACTTCAGACTTGTCCACGAAAACTGTTCCAGAGAACTCTAAATTAAAACTCTCTCTTAAAGCGGACAGTAACCCTGACCAAACAAAAACTGTCACACGTTCGGGCAGACATGTCCATTTTCCTAAAAAACTGGCATCTTATATTACTTACTGAAATTGTTGATAAATTGTTCATTTTGCATACTACACATTATGCCTATATTTTGTTATATATTGCAATTTTATTTCATGTAAATATCCTTGTAATTTTTCTCCACAAGCGTGGATTCTGACACAGATAGTCAAAAAAAAAAAAAAAATAGTATACACTTGTATATCGTTTCTTCGGTACCCTACGTCACTGGGGGGATACTCTGTGGCAGCCGCAGAAAGGCAAGGGAGAAAATTCTTCGTTCGGAATGGCAGCTGGCCAGAGCCGTTGTCATAGCAGCGCAGACGAAAATGTTTACATTGCGTTTTTGTGTGTTCGAATACGATGAGTGTCAAAATCGACGTTTATCAATGTTCTACGAATAAAGGTAGTAAAGTGTTTTTAAGTGAGTGATTATATTATACGAGCGACTCACCACACTCTAATTAGTATTACAGGTGGCATTGTTATGGTGCGGTGTATTTACATGGCACAGAACTTAAACATCAGTAGGCATAAACATAATGGCGAAAGCAAGTCAGTGAGTTACGCAGTCATGAAAACATTTGAATTGTACAAGAAATGAGAGTAAGTAAATTTGAATCAGATTGCCCGATAAAAGCAAAAAGTGTGCGATACTAACAGCAAACATGGTTTAAAGGAAATGCGAATATCATAAGTTGCTTCCGAAAGTTCTATATGTTCTATATGTTTTGCAGTACTATACTCACTAAAATACGGCAGTTACTACGCAGACCAATGACACTTTAGCCAAGACTATTAAATGAGCATGATAATGAATTTCTAATCTTCCGTAGTCGAGCCCACAGTTAAGGCTAGCGTGAAACAAAAAAAAATATCAGCAGCAATTGGTTTAATGTAAATGTGGGTATCATAAAATATTTAATTCGCAAAACGCTTCAATGCACCAAATCATATTAGCTCAGAAACAACAATTGTCAGTGGACGCAATAACGGTAGATTACTTAATAGTTTTAAAATCTCCACTGCCCAACATACTGCAAATGATGATGCAATAAGAAGCATAAATGCCTAAGTGAGTTAAGCTGATTTTGTCAAGAAAGATTACAAACAAAAATAAACAAAATGCCGTCATGATGCAATGAGTTCTCAATTTCTCTATCAGAATCTTTAGATTTGGCGAAAGATTAAGCAAATAATTTAAATTATGAATAAAAGTACCATGCTGAAATGCTTAGCATACATTTAAGCACATTGGCATTACGTATACATTATACATTACATATTGGCACTTGCATAATATCTCCATATAAGAAAACATTAATGCCACCAAAAAATAAATTGTTTTCAAATTCTTGAAACCTCAAAAGAATTATATATATAAATTCTCTTTTGACACCATAGAAATTTCATCAATGACCAGCCATTTGAGGGAACGCCATTTAACACTTCCCCCTGTAGTCTTTTCACGATCATTTTTTGATAAGTTATTCGGTTGTCATGTACCCTAATGGCTCCTGGTGCATGTAAACTCCGTCGATGGGTGCGAAGACCTCGAATTTACCTATGAATTATACCTCTAAGGTGCCTTGCTAGATGAAGGTCTCGTCATCTGATTAAGCTTCTAAATTACGAGATCAACATGAGTAGCAATGCGCAGGTGCTAAACAACAAGATATAAATGTTAAGTAACTGGCATAAAAAAGTTCATAATTAAGAAATAGGCGCTGCCGATAGTAAAACGATCTAGGCGTTCATCAGGTTTATTGCCGCTACGTGGCGATTAGGTGGTCTCCTACGCCGATGCCATGTATCAAACCCGTTCATCTAGGGCAACCCGAAAGATAAGGGCCTGGTCATCGGTTAGAAAGTATGAAAAATAAGTCATTGGGTCTCTCTTCTCTATTTCATAGAGCATTTTTAGTCAGCCGAAGAACTTTTTATTGTCAGTTTCCAAAGTTCGATATTTTTTCATGCGAGCAGCATCTCTTGTCGTTCTACCCATGTCCAAATAGAGAAACAAAAATATTTAACTAAAAAATAAAGCTATTAAATCTGAAGAAGAATAAATGTAATATATATATAAAGAATTTTGATAAAAAACCCGTGTGTTTAATGTACACACAAATCTGGACAAAAGTATTTACTTATCAAAATAACATCTTTAAAAGTTTCTTTAAAAGTCCTTAATTTCCTCCAAAAGGATCATGCAAAAATTGTAACCCAAAAAAAAAAACTAAAAAGTGAAAAATAAACTTTTTTACCAAAAATAAAACCGACTTCAAAAGATACTACAAAGTAAAAAATAATTTTTTTACATAATAGTTAATAAGAAATTAAATTAAGAGCATTTCATTTACCATGCGTATCATTATGTTTATGTACATTAATTTGATTTTTTGGAGTCGGTACCAGCCAAGCCAAGTTCAAAATTAAAATTGTTTATCCAATACAAATCGTAACAAGATTCAGCAAAACCGTTTAGGAAAAAAATTCCATTCTCAGTCAATTCTGACACCATCCTGCATTTGAAAATCTGTGTTTGGCTACGATTTTTTTACATAATAGCCTGTATAAACGCATTAATTTTACAATAACCCTTAATTTATCGCCCATAATTACAACTAATCTCACTTGAAAATACACGTTTATAAAATCAGATGAAATGTTTCAAAAATGGTAAAATTCAAATTTTTTAACTAAATAACAAATCGTGAAAAAACTCGTAGTTATTTGGATGTGTGTCTGTTGGATAGTTATACTTAACTTCGTTTGGCTGGCACCGACTCCAAAAAAGCAAATTAATGTACATAAATATGATAATACGCATGGTAAATACAATGCTCTTAATTTAATTTCTTATTAACTATTATGTAAAAAAATTATTTTTTACTTTGTAGTATCTTTTGAAGTCGATTTTATTTTTGGTAAAAAAGTTTATAGATATAAAGAAGCAAGCGGTCTTATAACAAATTAGTATTTTTTGCATAATCCTGAACATTAAAAAGTATTATTAAATAATTGTTGTGCGTGTCAGTTATGGATCTTTTACGTTAGCTTTTATCTTCAAAAATATTTAGACTTTCTTTTCAAAATTCGGGTCGGCCCGAACCCTTTTCGCAAGAGTGAAAACCCAATCCGAAACTGACCCAAACCCGAACTAATGTATGCCAGTCTGCCCCAAACCCAATGCGCTAGAGCGCAGCTAAAAATTAGAAGTCAACTCGACCCGCAGCAGAAAAGTAGAAGTCAACCGGACCCAAACGCGACCCACAGCAAAAAAGTATAGTCAGCCGGACCCAAACCCGACCCGAAGCAAAAAGCAGAAGTAACACGACCCGCAGTAAAAAAAAAATAGCCCCGACCCGCGCATCAGATTGGAGTCTCCAAATTTCTAAAATCGCCCCCCCCCCCCCTTGAGGACTCTCCGGATCCGCCCTTGCGCGAAAATCGTTATCTTTGAAAAACTGTCATAGATGAAATTTATTATCGGTCGAAACCAAAGGCTTCGATTTTCAGTTGCAGTTGATTACCTATTTTATGACTTGACACAACAGGTTCCACAAAACAGGTAACTATCATGTGTTACAATCATGTGGTTTTGTCATTGTTCACTTCACTATGTTGCTTTGGCGGCTTTTCAACTTAAGGTTAAGGCTCCTGTCCCTGCCGGCGAAAGCACTCACGAGCTTACGTTAATCCTATGGGGACGGATTTTTCTAATATCTCGTTTTCATTTCGACATTTTTACAGATTTTTTTTTTTTTTTTTTTTTTTTGCATTGGATAGCCAAGATCAGTGCGATCTATATCGCACCTTTTTTACTTTTTCGATTTTGGTTGCAGATATTTTTTAGAATGACACTTTTATTTTCAGAACCGGTTTTGAAAATGAAAGTAACTTTATAAAAAACATCTGCGACCAAAATCAAAAAAGTAAAAAAGGTGCGATGTAGAGACGGACCTCGGCTATCCAATACAAAAAAAAAAAAAAAAAAAAAAAAAAAAAAAAAAAAAAATTAAAAATGTCGAAATACAAACGAGATATTAGATAAATCACTCCCCATAGGATTAGCATTAGCTCGTGAGCGTCTTCGCCGTTCTTTGGAAAACGTTCTTTGACATCTTTCTTGACACTGTTGCAAATTATAAAAGTTTGTAAAATCAGTGTCACACAGAATTGCAACATCTAGAAAGAGATTTTCAGAGAAAGGGGTTTTATAATTACATTGTAAATGTCCTCTATGACTATTTGAATTTAATATTTTACTCGCAAAAGTCATGCTTTGTTTGGATTCGCGAAGCATTATTTAATAAGATAAATATATGAAAGTAACAATATTTTTCTACATTATTTTTGTATCTTTATTAAGCAAAAATGTTACTTTATGTTTTGGCACATTTTAATTTTAGAAATGTAAGTTCAGTCAAATAACTAAGAATTTCCTCGGACTTTTTTATTTATAATACACTGTGAAAAATTTTCGGAACGTTTCAGGAAATTATCCTGAAACATTTCTCATATTTTACCTGAATTTCGAATTTCTTTATGTCCCACGTCAATTACGGCAATAATTCGTGTAATATTTTTGAGAGTTTTCAACTTTTCCGTAAATTACTTTCTGCGCATGCGTGCTTCATGTTTTTAAGGTTTCGTTCATCTGACGAAACCCTATTCGTCTCGCTCCTCTGTCTGTCTGTCTGTCCGTCCGCCACAGAGCCCGTTCTCAGAAACTATACATGTTGGAGACTTGAAATTTTGCATACTTATAGCCGAACACCTCACATCAAACGACAAATCCTAAAATTTTGAAAAAGTCTTATATTTAACACTCTAGGCTCCAACTTGTGTATTTTAATCTTTTTTGTTCTAACTGAGCCCCTAATTAAGTTGAAGACTAAATTTTGCATACTTATAGCTGAACACATCACATCAAACGACAAATCATAAAATTTTGAAAAAGTCTTATATTTAACCCTCTGGTCTCCAACTCGTGTATTTTAATCCTTTTGTTCTAACTGAGCCCCTAATTAAGTTGAAGACTTAAAATTTTGCATACTTATAACTGAGCATATCACATCAAACGACAAATCATAAAATTTTGAAAAAGTCTTATATTTAACCCTCTGAGCTTCAACTTGTGTATTTTAATCTTTTTTGTTCTAACTGAGCCCCTAATTAAGTTGAAGACTAAATTTTGCATACTTATAGCTGAACACAGGGCCTGTTTACGGAATAGGCCAATGAAGCCCGTGCTTACCCACTGAAATACAAAAGGGCCCCCAATTTTACTTTTCAAAACTAATTTTTAGAAAAAAGAAACTCAATCACTGTAAAAAATCCTTTTTTTTTATGAAACTTTTTTTTTTTGTTACTATATGGCAATCTGTAAATCACAAAAAATATTTTGAAGTTCACATATTCTCAACTATAGTTCCATATTTGTCATTTACAAAATAAATTGGTTATTTGCAGTTAAACATATAATAAAATACTTTTATATAGGTAGTTTTAGTTTAATTTTAAAAATGTTATTTACTCTAAACTTTGATGGTAAAATTTCAAATTATTTAAGCATACGAAAATGAGATTTAGTAAATAAAAAAGCAATTTGTAGAGTAATAAGGGGCCCCCTGTGTGACGCCGGGCTTCCCCTATTCCTAAGTGTTAAGCGGGCCCTGGCTGAACACATCACATCAAACGACAAATCATAAAATTTTGAAAAAGTCTTATATTTAACCCTCTGGGCTCTAACTCATGTATTTTAAGCCTTTTGTTCTAACTGACCACCTAATTAAGTTGAAGACTTAAAATTTTGCATACTTATAACTGAGCACATCACATCAAACGACAAATCATAAAATTTTGAAAAAGTCTTATATTTAACCCTTTGAGCTTCAACTTGTGTATTTTAATCTTTTTGTTCTAACTGAGAAGACTTGAAATTTTGCATACTTATAGCTGAATACATCACATCAAACGACAAATCATAAAATTTTGAAAAAGTCTTATATTTAACCCTCTGAGCTCCAACTTGTGCATTTTAATTTTTTGTTCTAACTGAGCCCCTGATTAAGTTTAAGACTTGAAATTTTGCATACTTATAGCTGAACACATCACATCAAACTACAAATCATAAAATTTTGAAAAAGTCTTATATTTAACCCTCTGGGCTCTAAGTTGTGTATTTTAAGCTTTTTTTTTCTAACTGAGCCCCTATTTAAGTTGAAGACTTGAAATTTTGCATACGTATAGCAAAGCACTTGCGATCACACGAAAAATCATAAAATTTTCAAAAAGTCTTATATTATTTACCCACCGGGCTCTAACTTGTGTATTTTAAGCAATTTTTCTGACCTTCCCCCCATTGCACCCGGTGGGTACTTTTCTGACTTTTGCCGACACCACTTTGACAACTCTTTCATATTATGCACATAGCTTTACATATTTCAGTTCCACCTTTTACCGCCAGGGGGCGCCTACCTGTCTCGGGTGCTATAGACACGATCCCCTCGACTAATATACCTACGGATAGGTTGTAGAACGGAGTTTCGTTCGGATAGAGGTTTGTGTAGAACAGAGTGCGCCCCCCTGGTTGCGAAATGTGGAACTAACAGATTTCGAAAAGGATAAAGTGTTTTGAAAGGAATATTAAACGAAACCCTCTGTGCGATCTGTGATCACACTTACCCATTTGTTTTTGTTCCATTAGCCATTTTGATAAAAAAAGAAGAATAAAAAACAGCTGCCTAGGTATTTAGGGACAAACGCATTCTGAACACATGCCATCTTTGTTTGGATATCAAACAACGTAAGTAGCTAGTTTAAACCTTTTTATGCTTCATTATTTGAATTTTCATTTTATCTATAATACGAAACTTTATCAAATTTAAGGGGTCTCAAGACTCTTAAAATTGGAAAAAATGAAAAAAAAAAAGACCATTTTCAACATTTAATATCTTAAAATGTATTTAATTTTAAGACACAATTTTAATTGGAATAAAATATATAAGTATGCTCTTTCATTTCAAGCATTTGAAAAATTATAAGATGCAGAATTAGCATTTACAGGGGGCTCCAAACTATTAGACATTTCTCGAGCAAAAAATCGGCATAACAGCTTACGCGCACGATTACAAAATAAGTGTTGCAACTAGAATGAAAATTGGTACCTACTTATACTTCAGATTGTAATAATTACCCTGAACCTAAATAAATTTGTATTTAAAGCTTTTTTTATATTTTTAATTCAAAGTTGTATTTAGCTAATGGAAAATTAAGAAAATTTCAACAGTATAATCACCTAAAAAAATATTGTTTTGAACAATAAAAAGGAAATTTTAGGTTCAGTTTATACAGACGAACATGAAACATATGTTTTGAAAATTTCATGAAAAAATATTCATAAGTTTTTAAGATATCGTGCGCGTTATGCCCAAAAAACGTCATTTGGAGAAAAATGGCTGCAAAGTTTCCGAAACAACGCTTCAGCTATTGAACGTGCATAAATGTAAAAGCCATAACTTCAGTTCTAATAGGAATTTCAAGGAAAAAATTATATCATAATGTTCAGAAAAGATAGGAGTTTAACATCTAAAAAAATTAAAATTTCGAAAATTTTAAAGCTTTAAGAGTCCTGAGACCCCTTAATTTCTTAAATAAGACACTGAATAAAAAAAGTATATTGATTATTTTTTGTAATGTCTAATAATGAAATAATTATTCTTTTTAATAAAAACTGAATGTATCTGCCAATTGAGAAAATGCTTTTTATTAAAATGTATAGATAAGTAATATTTTTCAATTTGCTTTTGAAATAAGCTTCCTACAATTTAATACGAGTAATGCATTAATATGTTTAAAACATTATGAAATTCATTTTTTAAGGTAAGCATCATATTTTATTTACAAAATTTCACAGAATTGCAGTATAATCAAATCCAATTATGCTGTTAAAAATCAATAATTTTAATAATTTATGAAATAAAGTACATTGAAATATTCCACAAACGGTTTTTATAATTTTTGTATTACTTCATGAAATTTAGCTTTTTTAATCCTTTAACGGGTGCCATTTGCATGGCGCAAACACCATAAATTCACAAATTTACCATAAGTATTTTCGAATAGAAAATTTTGCTTTTATATTTTGGAGATATATTTTTTTTTTACACGTAAAAATTATTATATTAAAATACTGGTTGTAAAACATTGTACTTTTGACATTATATCACTGCCCTTCAAAGGGTTAATGCATTTGGAGTCATAGAGGTAATTATAGTGCTACAAGTGTTTTTATTTATTTATATATTGTTTTAAATGAGTAATAAAATCAAGTCCATGCTCACCTATTGTTATCTTTCAAAAATTTATATATTTTATTAATAAGTTTTTGTATTTTCTTTAATTTATAAATTAATTAAAATGTCCTTTAAATACATAATTAAGCCTATGTTATATGTAAATTGTTTTGAAAAATCTTATTCGTTGAATAGAACCACATATTGTCTTTTTTTAGGTGCGTTCGTAATTGTATAAATACATAGCACCTATAGTTGTCGTTCGGTCCGTCTGTCTGTCCGTCCGTTGTCCGCATATAACAGAGCAAAAATCTATCCAGCCGAATGGCCTGAAATTTTAAATATATAATTGTTGCAAAATTTTGTCGAGTCTTTTCAAATTTTATGAAAATTGGATGTATGGTTTAATTACAGGGACTGTCAAAAGTTTTCGTTACATTACAGCCAATGGAAAAAAATTATTTAAAGTGCATTTTAATGATGTTATAGCCTTTCGAACAATGAAATTGATACGCACTTATGAAGTGCACTAAAATATACATTCAGTAGGGTAGACCGGGGCTAGTTGGCCCGCTTTTTCTTCTAATAATTTAAAAATATATACAATTCAACATTTTAAATTTCTTTTTATGTTACCACTATCAGTGTACTTTCAGGAAGAAGTCCGAATAGTAAAGTTTGAAAATATTAACTATAAGTATTAGTTTAGAAGCTCAAATTGACACCAAGTCGCTTGGGCCAACCTGCCCCGATTGCGGGGTAAGTTGGCCCACGTCACTTTTTAATGCTCTGATAGTGTAAAAGTTTAAGAAATGATCAAAATTTTACCAAATCTTAATTTTTATTTATTTCGAACGAAAACACAATATAGTCTCCTAAATTAAAATAAAAAATTTCGTCAATTCACAAGATATCAAATTCACTTAAGTTTATCATAAATCCTCTTAATATTATCCACAATTTTTGTATTGACAAGCTTTTGATAGGAGCAATTCTTACAGCAAAAAGAAATTAACAAGTTGGAAATTGCTCGTCAAACGTGGCAAATGAGGTGCGTTCGTACTATAACTAGTTTTATAATTATTTTTTGCACCCCATATTGTACTGAATGTATACTTTTTTGCACTTCATAAAGCGCATAGTCTGATACATCATTAAAATGCACTTCCAATAATTTTTTCCCATTCCCCGTAATGTAACGGAACACTTTTGACTGTCCCTGTAATTAAACTATACATCCGATTTTCCTAAAATTTGAAATAGCTCAACAAAACTTTGCAACAATTATATCTTTAAAATTTCAGACCATTCGGAAGGCTGTAATATCATTAAAATGCACTTGCAATAATTTTTCCCATTCCCCGTAATGTAACGGAACACTTTCGACTGTCCCTGTAATTAAACTATACATCCGATTTTCCTAAAATTTGAAATAGCTCAACAAAACTTTGCAACAATTATATCTTTAAAATTTCAGACCATTCGGAAGGCTGTAATATCATTAAAATGCACTTGCAATAATTTTTCCTATTGGCCGTAATGTAAAGAAAAACTTTTGACTGTCCCTGTAATTAAACTATGCATCCGATTTTCCTAAAATTTGAAATGGCTCGACAAAATTTTGCAACAGTTATATCTTTAAAATTTCAGATCATTCGGAAGGCTCTAATATCATTAAAATGCACTTTCAATAATTTTTCCCATTGGCCGTAATGTAAAGAAAAATTTTGACTGTCCCTGTAATTAAACTATGCATCCGATTTTCCTAAAATTTGAAATGGCTCGACAAAATTTTGCAACAGTTATATCTTTAAAATTTCAGATCATTCGGAAGGCTCTAATATCATTAAAATGCACTTTCAATAATTTTTCCCATTGGCCGTAATGTAAAGAAAAATTTTGACTGTCCCTGTAATTAAACTATACATCCGATTTTCATAAAATTTGAAATGGCTCGACAAAATTTTGCAACAATCATATATTTGAAATTTTAGACCATTCGGTTGGGTAGTTTTTGCTCTGTTACATGCGGACAGACGGACGGACAGACAGACGGACGGACTGAACGACGACTATAGGTGCTACGTATTTATATAATTACGAACGCACCTAAAAACGAAAAAAGTGTGTGTGTGTGGGGGGGGGGGACAGGGAGATTGTATAAGAAAAAAAATCACATTTCCCTTAATCCGTTGCGGGCCAACATGCCCCGTGCCAAATGGGCCAACTTAACCCCCTATCGCCATTTTTGTTTTTCATGACTGTAACGAATTATTCTGAAAGTATTTCAATAAAAAAACATGCCCTACAATAACTACGAACAATTATTTTTCTGAATTATTATATATCAAAATCTAAAATGTAATTTACAAACAAATAAAAAACGATTATTTATAAGAGAGGAAATTTACTTACCTTTGCAAAATTTTGAAAATTCTCAATAATTCTGTAACGGACGCTCCGACTTCAATGGTGCTTATGTTGGAGGAGGAAAGCGAAGAAACGCATACTTGGCTGGACTGACAATGTTATCTAACGCAAAGTTAAAAAAATATTGCGACTGTGCCAACATGCCCCTATGGCCAACTAGCCCCGGTCTACCCTACACTATGCGGTGCAAAAAATAGTTATAAAACTAGTTATAGTACGAACGCACCTCATTTGCCACGTTTGACATGCAATTTCCAACTTGTTTTTCGTTTAATTAACTATAAACAAAATGACTTTAATAAATTTGCGTCTTTGAGGCAGTTGAAATAATTTTAGAATTTTTACTGCCCCGCCTTTCCTATTTATAAAATGTGATATATTTAAAATAAGTGTAATGTACTATTTCTCTCATTTTATTATGTAAAATTTGAAAAAAAAAAATTAACTCATAAAAGTAATTTCTGCACGTTTTATACTTATCTTTTGTATTGCTTATCGAATCTTCTAGCAAGGATGTAAATTATTAAACCGGAAAAAAAATTGATTAAAAGGAAATTTTATATTGTCTAAATCTTATAATTTTAATAAAGAAATAAAAATAATGTTTGCATTTAAAAATATATTTAATTAACAGTTTTACCCTTTATTTACTCGCCCAAGTCCGAGCTGGGAACTCAGTTTTAGCAAATAATTTTTATATGTTTAGTCATGAGTTTCGATTAATATATTTTTGTTATACATCTTCGATTTTGTTACCGATAAATAAAAAATAATATTTTTAGAATTAATGCGTTTTCAACTTGATTCTAGAGTTACACTTGAAACTAACATTAAAGTTTAATTTTGTACAATGTATGAGAATTACATCAAACAAAGTATGTTAAAACTATATGAAGTGAAAACTATTACTTTAGAAAGGCAACCAAGAAAGCTAATACATGTAAAAATTGAATTGTTAATATTAATTAGCTATAGTGATAAGGAGTTTTAGAAATTTTAAAATCACGCTATCTCGCGTCGCCACCGATGAGGAATTTTACCCGGCGCACAGCTGTAGTTGCTGTCCATAGCAAAGCTGCAAATCCAAGGCAGGAAAAATAAATTCCGTTTGGGTTTTTTTATCTGTTTTTTGAAGATGTTTCTCAGAAGATTTCTTAAAAAAAAATAATAATTTATCAATATGAAATTAAAATTAAAAAGGTTTTTGAAATTTATTTGCCATATTTTATGTTGAAAAGACGAGTAGATCTGAAAATAGTGTTTCCTTTTATTTTTTCACATTTTTATGTAATATTTTAACGTTTCATTACATGATTTTTTTTTATATTGAAAAAATTATTTTTTTCCACCGAGCTTGCATTTATGAACAAATATAATAGTCTTATATTGTTTGTTAACCTTGACTGTAAAAAATTTTCCGGAGGGTTCCGGACAAAAGTGGTGGCATTAAGATGCTACGGCTTTTTGCCGTGTGTTTGTATGTTTCACAACAAAGTAGTGAAACATTCCAATTTTTCAGAAACATTCCGTAATATATACTCCGAAACCTTTCATAACTGTTATGAAAGGCTTCGGAGTATATGTTACGGAATGTTTCTGAAAAACGTAACAGCAAAAAGCCGTGGCATCTAAATGCCACCACTTTTTTCCGGAACCTTTCGGAAATTTTTTTACAGTGTATAAGACAAGTATAAATAAAAACATTTTCGAAGCAAAATTTTATAAAATATTTTTAAATTTTCAACTAAAAGCTCTTTTAAAGATGTTTTTACATTTTCCAATAGCCTCTGGTGTTTTCTCAAATGGTTTGAAATAGGTATGTTTCCAATCTTTGTAATTCACATCAAATAATCTTTGATAGCAATCTTAGAATACAGTGGCGCAGTCAGAAATCCGCTCTAGGGGGTGGGGGGAGGGGTTGAAATGTTGATAATGGTGATCGCCGGTTACTTGAATCTCCGGTTAATTGAATCAGTCTAGTTAATGAATGAAATCATGATGCTTTTTTTCTCGGTTAGTAGAATCACCTGTTACGTTGGTTGTGATTCATTTAAACAGCGTTTACAGTTGCAAAACATAAAATGCACCAATGAAATAACTATACTACTACTATGTTAGATTTATATAAAGTGTTTAAAAATTGATGAGGAAAATTTTAAGAAATGGATGAGCACAGTACAGCAAACAATTTTTGTACGATAAATCAGGAATCTATTGTTCAGTCAAAAATACACACGGGATTTCACTGCAAGACAATCCCGAATTCTTGTTCTTAAGGGGCTACTTCAGTCAAGTGAAAAGACCTGTTCGCTATTGCTAATCCTGTGGAAGAAATGTATAAAGATATTTCGGTTGCATTTTAATATTCTTAAATGATTTTTTTTTTCATTGGATAGCTGAGGTCCATCTGCCGTTTTTACTTTTTTGATTTCGATTGCAGATTTCTTTTATAAGGATGCTTTCAGTTTCGAAACCGGTTCCGAAAATGAAAGTGCCCTCACTAAAAATATCTGTAAACAAAATCGAAAAAGTAAAAATCGGCCTTTGTACAGATCGATCTCAGCTATCCAATGCAAATAAAATCATTCAAAAATAATAAAATGCAACTGAAATATCTTTATAAATTTCTTCCCTAGGATTAGCATTAGCGAACGGGTCTTTTCGATTGACTGAAGTAGCCTCTTAACTTAAAAATTAATTAAACAATTTTAGCAAAATATTCAATAGCCTTACCTTACATTGTGTCAGATGTAACAATATCACAAGAATTGGTGAAGTTTATCATCATCCGTGTCCAAACAGTGCTGAATTTTAGAATCCCATGCAAAAATTAGTAAAATTTCGCCCGGTCCAATAACTTTTTCAACACTTGCATATATTTTACTTACCCATCATACGTAGTGTAGGGTAAGTCTTGTAATCGTTTTTTAAATTTCCATTGTTTTCAATTTATTATTTTTAAAGAATTGTCATTTTCTAGGCAATAAAAATAAATATAACATTTGAAAAAGGACCTGCATGTGACGAAATCCTGTCTTAAACGGAAAAAATGTTTTGATCCAT
Source organism: Maratus speciosus (assembly GCA_963932465.1). Classification (NCBI taxonomy): domain Eukaryota; kingdom Metazoa; phylum Arthropoda; class Arachnida; order Araneae; family Salticidae; genus Maratus; species Maratus speciosus. The sequence continues at coordinate 502,759,682 of OZ010793.1, read as the reverse complement.
ACAAAATTAATATAATAATACGTGTGAAAAGAATATAATACATTTACAATAGACGGTGTACCTTGCTAAGAAGGGAACTTGTCTATAAGGAACATTTCTGCTCTGCTATGCGATTCCGTCTTAGAAAATTTAACGACATAGCCAGGGGTGATTCAGTTCTGAATTTTCCGAAAAAAAAACAAAACAAAAAAAACAACGGTCATCATTCCGAAAACTCAGACATAAAAATATCGCGGATTTCGACAAATGTTCGCTGTAAAAAATCAATTTCGTCAATCGTTCGCAGAAAAAGCACGAATTTCGTCAAAGGATCGCGAGAAAAAGAAAAATTTCGCCACATGATCGCGAAAAAAATATTAATTTCGTCAAAAGACCGCGAGAAACACAAATTCCATCAAAAGATCGAGAAAAACGCAAATTGCATCAAAGGATCGCGGAAAAACGTAAATTTCATCTAAAAACCGCGAAAAGAAACGCAAATTTCGTCTAAAGATCGCGAAAAAACGCAAATTTCGTCAAAAGATAGCAGAAAAAATGCAAATTTCGTGAATAAATCGCGGAGAAAACGCAAATTTCGTCAAAGAATTGCGAAAAAAGCCCGTAAATTTCGTCAAAAGATCGCAAAAAAAGCAAATTCCGTCAATTGATCGCAGAAAAAAGCGCAAATTTTATGGAATGATAGCGAAAAAAAAAATCCTCAAATTTTGTCAAAGCATCACGAAAAAAAAAGGCAAATTTCGTCTAAGAATCGCAGAAAAACGCAAATTTCGTCAAAGGAACGCGGAAAAAACACGAATTTCGTGAAAGGGCCGCGGAAAAAACGCATAGTTAATGCCGGGAGAGAATTCCCCCCCTCTGCTGTAATCTTTCAGCAAATTTGCTGTGAATTTCAAGATAATAAAATAAATATCGCAGCCCAGGACATTTTTTTAAAAATGGAGAATGAAAACATGAAAAAAAGCTAAAATAAGTTTTTTTTTTTTTTTTTTTTTTTCAGAACGCTTCTTACAAGACAATTTTTAACCGTAATAGCGTAAAATCTCTATTTTGTAGAAATTCATTCGGGCAGGGTAGGGCTTATTAAGTTTTTGTATGAGCCAGGCCGAAATTTTAGCTTTTATACCGGGCCAATAATTTTTTTTGTGAAAAAAAATTGGAAAACGGGCTGGACCGGGCCCGGGCCGAAATTCTTTTCTACGAATCGGTTCGCGCTCGGGTGCTGAAATTTCAGCCTGTACGGACTTCTAACAAGAAGTTTGAAGCTGAAAGAGACCTATAAAGTGTATGTTTTATCCTTTTGTCTGGAAGTCGATGGTCCATTATCGTTTCGAACAGAGCAAAGACAGAAATGCAATTAAAAAACTGTACACTGTACAATACTTAAACTCAAAGCATCTATACGGCAGGAAATGATCATTCTCTTAGCATAAGACATTTCGAAAACGTGATCACTGACTTTTTTCAAAACAAGTGATTAGTTCTCACTTAAGGCTGTTCCTTAAGGCTGTTCTTAACTGCTCTGCTCAACAAGCGCAAAACGTTTTGACACATTTACAAATTCATTTTTTAACGGAAAGGTATAAAACTGGAAAGCCTGGCCATGGAAGCGATTTGGAATTGAACTGTTTTTTTCATTTTTTGATCCATCAATTACCTATTGAGTTATAAGCGTTTTTGATCACGTGACAAACACGTTTTTCGACCGTTCTCGAGTGCTTATTCTTCGTTCCCGCAGAAATTCGGTTCAAAACGCCCACTTTGACACTATTTTCTGAAAGATCTATTGCGTTTGCAAAAAAAATAGAAAAAACAGCTCAATTACATAGTTTCTGAACAACAACACCAGCAAGTTTCATGCATTTTCGAACAAAAATAAATTAAAACTTATCTCAGAAAGTTGCCCTTTTGGATTTGAGAACGGCTTTTACAGCTCTGCTCAACAAGCGCAAAACGTTTTGACACATTTGGGGCATTCTCACAATCTTTTGATTTTTATGTCCTTCAATAATAATTTTTATTTTAGTACATTTTCTTGTTTTTTTTAACCATTTGGAAAAATGGTTATTGTTCTCGTCAGGGTAGGAAATCAAAAGCATATCTGAAGCTTTTCATTGGTTTAATCCGCATTTTATTCGTTTTCTGATTGGTCTATACAGTAATTTGTATTTCCCTTTACTTTCAACAGAGATGGATACCTTCTAATGCCACTATGACAAAAAAGTAATAAAAACTACAAAAAAAAAAAAAAAATTAATAACTCAGAAACTAATTGAGATACAGCTTTTAAACAAACTGCATTTAAAAGTACATTTTTTTTTTCTCTATACGACGGTGTAAAAAGTAATAGTGTGGGATGTTTAGAAGTTTAAGAATGAAATTTCATTTAAATTTGGCGTCAGATTTCTTGGAAATCTGACGATGCAAAAGCCTTTTCCCGAACAGCCAATGAAATGCTTGGATAATACGTAAGTTTCAGGTGGATAATTAGTTTCAGGAAATCTGACGGGCCGCTTGCAATTTTTACGTATAATAACACTATTAATGTTTATGTTTAACTCATGGCGTACGTAATGTATGACCAGCTCCGTTAGAAGTTTAAAAATTTACAGTACCGAAAATTGTAAAACTGAAATTTCTTTTAAAATTTGTTCATGATGGGTCCAGGAATGTTAATGTTTAATTCATGGCGTACGTAATGTATGATCAACTCCGTGCGATTTCTTATGTCTTAAATTTTAATCTTCGAAAAAATCATTTTTCAAATGGTCGTTGTAATTTGTTAAATTGCTTTTTTTTTAATTTCATATACTGGGGAACATCCCATTGCATGATTGCATAACAATAACAACGAGATAAATAGGTTTTGGATGATGTTGGGGGTCCAAATACCAGGAAAAGCGTCATTTTAGTTAATGGTAAAAAAACATAAAAAACATAACATATAGAACATTAAAAAAAAAAAAAAAAAAACAGCTTTAACTGAAAAGCTATGTAATTACATTTAATTTTTAAGCTACAGTTAACAGAATGTAACTAGAAATTTCGTTTAAAAAAATAATTGCTTTTATTTGTAAAACTAAACTGAATATTTTCCTCATGACACTACCTTGGATGTTTTATAATCTAGGTTTTTTTTGGCATTCTCAGTCAAAGCAGTCAGATAATAATCTTCAGGAGCGTATGAAAGGGAGGGGCTCGTGGGGCTCCCATTCAAATGACGACTAAATCAATTGAGTTGTTAAAAATCTCTTGTTTTTTGCTTTGATTATTTATTCATCTCTGATTAAACATCTCCGTACATAAAAGATATATATATATATATGATTGCATTTATAGCTGGTAAATCTGCAGATAATTGCCATCAAACGTCAGACCTATATTTTTATTTTGAATAATTTTTTTATTTAGTATTGCAAACGTTCATCCCGCAGTTTCATTTCTTTCATATTAGTATTACTAATTATTATAAGTAATATTTCAGGTAATTTAAGTCTTACGTGAAATACAACTAGTGGCATTGATATCGCAGTACCCTTTTTTTTTGGGGGGGGGGGGATTTTTTTTAACACTTTCCAAAAATAGTTTTGAAAAGTGTTTATGAATTCGGTTTGTCTGTCTGTCAGCACTCGTGTAAATATTCACAGATTACCATAAAATTGATATATGTTATTGGAATTTACTATGACATGTTCACTATTGAAAAAGAAGTATGTAGTATTTACGCTTCATTTACAGGGACATCCAAAAAATTACATTACGGCCTATTGGGGAAAATTGTTTACAGCGTACATTTAAATGATTTGAAATTTATGTATATCACTAAGATGTACTGCAAAGCACTTACTGTAGAACCAGATGTACATACAATTTATCGTTCATTTACAGGGACACACAAAAGAACTTGGCTACAGTATGAAGAATAAATGCTGGAAGTACGCTTTCAGTTGTAGTACGTATTTAAAAAATTAACCTTTTTTTTTTATATTACTTAATGTGTATAAATTCGATATATCATATACAGGGCTACACAAAAGATCTCATTTCCCTTTATTGATAGAAATTGCTAAATGGGAATTTTCAAATGCATTTAATTGAACTAACTACTTAGCATACTGTGCATTGATACAAATCTATAGATCATATTATAGGGTTGCCCAGAAAATTAGATATTTTTCTGACTATTGATGGTAACTGCAGAAAATTGGTTTTCAAATGCATTATGCATTTTCTAAATTGTTTTTTAGACATCTTTCACATTAATAAACTAAATTTCTGTTCCAGTATTCTGAATGTGTTGGAAAGTGTTTATAATTGATGCTGAACGCATGATTTTTCTTCGTATTTTAATCAACAGAGGTATGACCCCTCATCTCCCCCCCCCCCCCCCTTGGTAGCGTTTCATTAATTTGATAACTGTAATTCTCTTGAATTCAGAATTATAAATCTTCTATCTCAAATAATTAAAATAATTACCTCACGATAGTGGCATTACCAACTGAATGAAAAAATTTTCTCATAAAAAAATTATTTATTGCTAATCCTAATTGTTCAATTTATTTAAAAATTCCTACCTGAGTCTCGAAATGATTTTAATGATTTCATGTATCAATAACTAAAACTTCTGATTAATATTGTTTTTAGTATGTTTTAAATTTAAGTAAAGCTAAGTAAGCTAAATAAGTAAATAGTAAATTTGATGTTCTAAGCTACTCCATCTAAAAAAAAATCTTTTTTTTTTTTTTTTTTTTTTTTTTTTTTAAACATTTGTTGATAATATCTAATTTTTTTAAAAAAGGGCTTGTTACAATGCCTCACTTTATCTAAATTTAAAACTAATATAAAATTAAGTCGTCATATTTTTTTTCCCCTTTTATAATGTAGCAAATTTCTATCTCAAATTTTACTATTTTATTAATTTTTTGTGTTAGTGTCTATTAGAAATATTATTTCTCTTATTACAAGTACATTCTTCACAATGGGAAACATACCTGAGAAGTTGGATAATATTGTTGCTATATAATTATTATATTGAAAAATATGGAAAAATATTACTATAATGATTAATTAAAAAAAAATATTTTTAAAGAAATTCCTTAAGGGTGTTCATTATTGCCACGTTTATCCTGTTTTAAGTATGTTCCAAATTTTATAAGGAAAATACACAAATAAGCACATGAGTTAAACATTTATACGTGGAAAAACCATAGATATAGTAAAGTTCTTTTTACTATATCTATGGGAAAAACTCACAATAACGAAAAAAAAAAAAAACCACGTGTAAATGTTGACATAAAAATATCCACATATAATACGTTCTTATCGCCAAGATTTAAGCAATAAACGTCATTTCTGGCACACCTAAGATGTGGTAACCAGTGGACCAATCAGGTTATCCAGCCAGTGGGAGAAATAATCGCTCGTGGGTTCGACGGGCGAAATTTGACTTTCCATAAGACTTTTAGCATTAGTTCGAAATCCGACAATTTCATTGGCTTTCGGTGAACTGAACTTCTTTCCCTGAAAGGAAGAAATCCATTTTATGAGTAACAGCGCTGCTACTCATTTCATCAAATGTATTTCTTGATAGTAATAACTTGATGCATTAAAAAAAGCTTATGTATTTCTCATACTGAGCACGGAATCAATCGTTATACAGTTAATAACATAATATATAATTAATTATTAAATTTGATGTAATTTTCTAGTAAGAAAATTATTAGCAATTCTAAAACAACATTGACTTAGTTAAATTATGATAAAATAATGAGATTTTTATAATAAGCTGCTTAGAATTTTTTTTTTTTTTTTTCTCAGATGTTTGCAATCAGTATTAAAATTCTAGCAGCTTAACTAAAAATAAGTAATTGAAGCTCCATCTAGATATATAAAAATGTTTTTCTATGTCAGTTTAAAAGATACTGTTATTACACATAAATAGATATTTTATTTTAATCATATAACATTGCTTCTGATAATAAATTAATAAATAAAGATAAAAACAAAAATCTCCATAATAATAATAATAATAATGGTTATTTTCAATATATATATATTGCAACTAATAGCAAAATATTTTTCCTTGTTCATGTTTGATGTATATTACATTTTTATTGCAACATATATATATATATAATAAAACTTTTTGCGAATAATTATTAAAACACAGATATATATATATATATATTTGTTTTTGTTGCATTTTTACCATACATTCAATTATTTAAAGTATAGTAATTTACTGTCTTCAATGGTTAAATTATCATTGAAATATATATTATTAATGTAATTTATATATAAAGGATAAATAATAAATTTTTAAAGATGAATAATTTAATAATTTAATTCTGTTAAATACTATTTATATGTTACTGGAGTTCTAGCATAAAAGTACTTTTCATGAAAGTTTAGAAGATATTAAAATTAAATTTTAATAAATATTAATTTTAAACATACAGTTTATATATGATAAGAATTTAGTAGTATTAAATATACAATAAAAAAATTAGAAAGCAGCTGATAAATTTATAAATATTTTTATATATGAAAGATAATACTTAATTTTGAGAAATGAACACTTTAATAAATTACTACTGCTAATTATATATATATATATAACTGACTAAAGTTCCAACAAAAAATATTTTTAATGTAAGGTAAGAATATATTATTATTACATTATTATTAAAAAATAGATTAAAAGAATTTTTAATTTAATTATTTAAATTTATTTAAAAAAAATCTAACTGAAAATTTTTTTTTCAAAGGAACTGGTGATAAAGATCAACTGATTTTAACTAACTGACTTAAGGGTGTTCTCAAATCCAAAGGCAACTTTCTGACATAAGTTTTAATTTATTTTTGTTCGAAAATGCATGAAAGTAGCTGGTGTTGTTGTTCAGAAACTATGTAATTGAGCTGTTTTTTTTTTCATTTTTTTTTGCAAACGCAATAGATCTTTCAGAAAATAGTGTCAAAGTGGACGTTTTGAACCGAATTTCCGCGCGAAGGAAGAAAGAGCACTGAAGAGCGAGCGAAAAACGTGTTTGTCACGCGATCAAAATTGCTTATAACTCAATTTGATCAAAAAATGGAAAAACAGTTCAATTCCAAATCGCTTCCATGGCCAGGCTTTCCAATTTTATACTTTTTCGTTAAAAAATGAATTTGTAAATGTGTCAAAACGTTTTGCACTTGTTGAGCAGAGCAGTTAAGAACAGCCTTAAGAAAATATTATTATTACTCTTTAATTATTAAAGAAATTTATTTATTAGAAAACTACCGTATAAGTCATATGAATTTTTAAGTTTAATTCAATTATCTGTATAACATTTACAATTAAAAAAAATAGTAATCTAAATAACAGATAAATTAAAAATGATCAGAACTTTATAAAAATCTAACATGAAAATACTTTTAATGTAAGCCTAGGAGATTTATTATTGCATTTTAATAAATGTTTACTTTAATTATTGAAAAATAGATTAAATGAATTTTTAAATTTAAATTTATTTAAAAAAAATCTAATTGACAAAAAAAAATTACAACGGAACTCGCAATAAAGATCAACTGATTTTAACTAACTAACTTAAGAAAATATTATTATTATTCTTTAATTATTAAAGAAACTTATTTATTAGAAAAATACCCTATAAGTCATATGAATTTAAAAATTTAATTATCTGTATAATATTTACGATAAAAAAATTTCGAAGCAACCTAAGTAACAGATAAATTTAAAATGATCAGAACTTATAAAGTTCTAATATGAAAATACTTTTAATCTAAGCCTAGGAGATTTATTATTGCATTTTAATAAATGTTTACCTTAATTATTAAAAAATAGATTAATTTAATTTAATTATTTAATTTATTTTAAAAAATCTAACTGCTAAAAAAATTTACAAAAGAACTGGCAATAAAGATCGACTGATTTTAACTAACTGACTTAATAAAAATGAAAACAAAACTCTAAAAAAGTGAAAACGCCAGCGCGAGGACAGAACACGCAACTTTAGTATTACAAATGCAAAATCTTAACCAGCCCTAGTCTTGACCACTGGGCTAGATCATTCATGCATTTGAGATACCAAAATACCATGTGCCGGCTTCACACAGTATTTTACTCTTCTACTTGTCCTTTCAGGGAAAGAAGTTCCGTTCAGTTTCATTGGCTATCGGTGAAGCGTCAGCCAATGAAATTGCAGGATTTCACACTAATGCTAAAAGTCTTATGGAAAGTCAAATTTCGCGTTCGACGGAGAGAACCATGGAGGAATGAGATAGATGGAGGTGTAGTAAGGTGGCTGGGGGTGACGCGAAAAAAGTAACCCTAAAATCCGCTACAGAAGGCCCAAACAAAACCACGTGCTTTGACACGCCTATCAGTTCAAACCGGTTTAAACCTGTATTTCTTTGCTTTCATTTTTTACCGTCGTAAATTGTTATTCAAGATATGATTAAAATTTCGATAAAAAATGACTTATGCGCTGTTATAGGATGTAGGACTAGATCAGAATGTATCAAAAATACTAATATTGGGAATTAAAACGGCCTATAGAGGCGCTGCTCGCAGCCTTCGGTACAGGAAAATTGTCCCTTTAACTAATGCTAAAGTGCCATTGAAATAATTCTTTATTGTAAATACATTTGAAAGTTTTAGATATTCAAATTCGAATAATTTTTACTTTGTCATATAAGACAGAACACAAGAAATCTGAAATTGTGCAAAAGAATAATCATTCTGAACAAATTTAAAATACATGTAACGCAATGCGCTTGCTCTGTACTATCCTGAAGCGAGAAGTTACATCTTTTCTCCACCAGATGGCGTATTCGAGCGCTTGAATCGCCAATATCACTTTACAGAATTATTTGATTATTTTATCATATGTATTTTAAGTATAAATATCAGAAGCGTCTTTTAAGATTTTACTTGAAAGGGTAACTTTCTTTCGTTATTGTCCCAAAATCGTTTGCACTCGAAAATCTAGATTTTCGATTAATATTTGTAATTTAAGTTTTCATACATAATTTTAAAAGAACACTTTCATCATTATATTTTATCTATTTACATGCAATTATTAATATGTTGTTAAAAACAAATAAAGACGTTTAACTAAATTAGCAGCGATTGATTCAGTCAAAAATGGGTGCCTATTTGAAGCGCAATCACAAAATTTCATTCCATTAATTCAACTCCATTAATTAGTTTGAATTACTTGAGTTTTGAAACATATTATTATTTGCAAAAAAAAATAAGTTCACCTGATAGGAAAACTTTAGCTGTAAGAATGAAATTATTATCAATAAATGATTGGTTTGCATTTGAGTAATTGGACTTGACCTTTCGATACAAAGTTTTATTTTTCACAAAATTGTTATGCATTTCACAAGAATATTTTTTTTTCCCTTAGAAAATTGACATCGAAACAAAAACAAAATTTCTATCTATCCCTTACAGTAATAATAATAATAAACTAGTCGGATGTACCAATCCCAAAACTTTCTTCTATCTCATACATGTTAATACTTCAAAATTCGCTACACACTACCAAAATTAAATGGCAAGCTATACCCATCATGAGGATTCTAAAGATATGAAATTCCGTACATTAGTTCCTGAGATATGACTATCGCTGAAATCGTGTAAATCCAGCAAACTGCAGCCTAGCAGCACCACCTATTTGGTGCTTTACACCAAAATCTATGATACACACCAAAATAACCAAACAAAAACTTATGTCAGCGTCTAACAGAATCTGAAGTTTGGAGAGAATCCGTGCATAAGTTTTTCAGATAGAGCTATTGCGAAAATCATGAAAATTCTAGCGTAGCAGCGCCACCTATTGGGCGATTAACACCAAAACCTAATCGGCAACAACTTGTGTTAACAATCTAACTAACTCTGAAGTTAGATGTGCATTAGTTCTTGAGGTAGAGCTATTGAGGAATCGTGAAAAATGTAGCACAGCAGCGCCACCTGAGGGCGATTTACACCTTCACGCAATCAGCACCAACTCATATTAAGGACCAACTGAACCTAAAGTTTGATGAAAATCCGTGTATTAATTCTCGAGATACAGCTATTGTTGAAATCGCGAAAAATGCAGCATAGCAGCGCCACCTGTTGGGCGATTTAGACCAAAAATTAATTAGCACCAATTTGTATTAGGGACTACGTGAATATAAATTTTTATTAAATTCCGTGCATTAGTTCTTGTGATAGAGCGCCCACAAAATTTGTGTCACATACTGACAAGTACTTTAGATACAGTACTGTATCCGAATCTTTTGTGTGTCCTTGTAAATGAACGATAAATGCTATGCACGTCATATTTCAGAGCAAGTACATTGTAGTAAATCTGAGTAATTTATGTCTATTTCATTATATTTCAGTAACATAATTTCGTTGTAAACTGTACCCCCCACCCCCCATATATCATTATAACGGAATTATTTTGTATGGCCCTGTAAATGAATAATAAATGCTTTGCAAACCCCGCATTCTACAGAATGCATGTTTTACTGCACTTTATAAATGCATATCAATTTCTTTATGTTTTAAATTGTCTAGCATCATTAAAATGCACTTGAAACGATTTTTCACATTGACCGTAATGTAAAAGAATACTTTTTACCGCCCATGCAAATGAACTATAAGTGCTACACATTTTTTTTTTTTTTTCAATAGCGATCACGCTATAGCTATAGTAAACGTTAATAACATATAAAAAATATAGGGTGATCCCAGTATATTTACAAGAGTTAGAGATCGGCCAGAAGGCCAGACAAACCGAAGACATAGACATTTTTCATCTATGTTAGAAAGTGTTAAAGAAAGAAAACTTTTAATAATACAATTTTTACTTCATATCAAATGTTTTCAATATTTTATTTAATCTTATTTTGACATTTATTCATTGCTAATTTTCCAATTCCAATCATTTTAAAAGCAAACATTTATTTTAATAAATAACAACACAACAAAGACCATTTAAAAAATGTACCATTTTTTCTTAAAATATACTTCAGCTGTAATTCATCTCTTTGAATTCGTCTTATTACTACAAAATCCCTTCCACGTGCTTGTTTTGTTTGGGCCTTCTTGGACGTTTAAATTTGAGCGATAAATGGTTTCATATTGCAAACCTTTTTTACGGCATACTGCAACTCCATCTATCTCTTTCCTCCATGGGAGAGAACAAAGGGATTCGCTCTCTATTCAATTCCTCCTCTGACGCAATGTAGGCAAAATGTTATGCAGCATACGATGCAATGCTATTGATTGGTTGATCTGATCTGATCGTCAGGAAGAAGAATGCGCAGACCTTAGCGCAGAGTAAGAAAATGAAATTTACGTCACATTTCTATTCGATCTATTTTTCAAACCAGAACAGGCTTTCAATTAAACTATTCAATAATTCAATCAACCACCGTCAGTGTTTAACTTGAGCGTGTTCAGAAGTGCACTTCGCGCCGCGCGCGCGCTCAGAAGTTTATGCCATGGAGTAGGTGTTATCGAAGAAAGGAATTTTAACATAATTCAATTATTTCATTATTTTTATGGTTCAAAAAAGGTAAAACCAACGACTATATTTCTTTATTCTTCCAAAACATGGTTTTCGTAACAGGAATACATGCCTATATTCACTCAGATAAAATCTAAAATAGTCGGGAAAAACATCACGTGACCTTCTTTATCTACTTTAGCCCATTTAGCATTTAAAATTAGTTAACCAACCGCGCCCAAACTCCGCGCGAGCTGCTCAAAAAAATTGTGTGGGCGATTTGATCACGTGATTGTGCGTTTTCTGCTTATGCGTTATTGGTTGTGCTTTGTTTGGTAGGTTGATTGATACAATTTAAGAATTCAACTGGTGATCTAAAAATTTTAACAATTTTCTTTTTATTTATTTAAAAATGATTTATCAGTTGATTTATATCTTCCGTGATAAATAAAATGCTGTTAGTAAACCAAGATTGTGATATCAACATATGAGATTTGTTTGTAATCTACTATACTGGATGGATTTCAATGGAATTTGCACTGTTAGTTAGACAGTTTTTCAGAGAAGGTTTTAATATATATATTTCTTATTTTATGATTGCATATTTCAATACCGTGTGGATAACAGACCAAAATACATCATCAAACATGAGAAATAAATGGCATTCAAAATTCTGTTAGTATAAGCAAAATACTTATTTATACTTTCAGTAGAAAATTTATAAACATTCTGATCATACTTTATTCACTACAAAACTAGACAGCAGACCTATATATTTTATCTCTTTAAAAAATATATGTACAGGTATTTTTAGTTAAAATAATCTACAACTATTACATTTTATTTTTATAATGTTCAAAGTAAAATATGATTTCCAGCCTAGTCTCGATAAAAATTCACTCGTAAAGTACTCAAAAAAAAAAAAAAAAAAATCAAGGAATTATCCTACGTGCGATATATATTATTTTTTCATTTGGATTTGCCTAATGTTTATATCATTATACATATACATACTTAGAAACGAAACTTTGAATATTTAAAAGGTGTTCAGATGTAAAACTTTCATCTCGAAATACCTCATTTTCTCACATTTAAATAAGTATTTTATTATTATAATAAAAATACACGTGCCTCTGTATAATAAAAATAAAAAATATATCTTCATCAAAAATATCTTATTCATTATGAAAAATATAAAACAACCAATAAACAAAACAAAAAAAAATTGTAACACAATGTGGTCTCGGAAGGATTCGAACCCAGAATCCCTGGTCTCGAGTTCACTGCCTTATCCATTCGGCCATCTGGCACACGATGCTTCTGTATCAAAATATCTTTATAATTAGCACCTTAATTAATCAAATCCATGATCTGTTCCTGAACACGCTACGTGCCTACCTGTACACTACCTGAACACACTGCATCCATGATATGGACCCACTCCATGTTCCTGACTCCTGAGCTCGCGCGCGCTGCGCGCGTGCTTCTTGAACACACTCCTTGTCAACTTCAAAGTGAAATTCAAAATCAAAGGAGTATTTTGTTTTGGTTTTCAGATCAACTCTAGCATAAATAATGGAGTTGGGATTTGATTTAGAACATAACTTACGGTTCAAAGATAACATTGGAAAATATGTTAAAATAAAAACTGTTGATTCAAGTGAACATGAAGGATGGCTGAAATGCATCGATCCCATGAGCGGTAATTTTTTTTTAATAACATTTGATGACAATTTCAAGGAAGTACGAAATGTTAATTTATTTATGGGAGATGGGTGTTCCAGCATGGAAGCTTTGAAAGACTCTGATGAAAATGTGAAAGATTTGCTTATTATGTATCCTATGTCTCGGAAGAATCGTCTGGATGATACATCTGACAGAAAGAAACGTCTAATAGCTTGGATAAAGAAGAACCGATTACCTGTCGTCGAAAGTGAAGATGAATCTTTGATCGTAGGTGGTAATGTCACAGTTAAACCACCCTATGGTATACAAAGTTGTTCAAGTTTGAATGTAAGAACATTGAAACGCATCCGTCAACTAGTCTCTAAATTGCCATCTGATATATAGATCTCAGCTTATAAACAGTTGAGTTGCATTTTGCCCTAAAACTATCTCTTTGCATAGTTAAATTTGTAAGACTATTAAATGTGTACTTTTTGTGATTCTTTATATTGTTTTCTTTGCAACCTATTTATTAATTAGCCATTTTGGAACAGATGTTATGTATTCCCGCGGCCGCCATCTTGGATGTTTTCTTGGCGTGAAAATCCCTTTTCCGTCTAGTAGTAAATGTCGCCAAGCAGCGATTTCTGCGCATGTTAGGCTTCACGGGGCTGCCAGAACACATGACTCGTCGGGGTTGCCTTATTATCGATAAACTCCTACAAAAAATCGCCACGAAATCCAAGATGGCTGCCACGGGAATATATAACATCTAAGCCGATATTTTATGTGCATCATATGTATCATTAGCATTTATTTTTTTGAAAAACCTTTTTAGAAACAGTTTTTTTTTTATAGAACTTATAAGCAAAAGAGCTACAACAGATTGAAGCAGTTTTGCATATTGGTCATCGTATGGTCTATAAAATTTAAACAGTTAAGGCTCCTGTCCCTGCCGTCGAAGACAATCACAAGCTAATGCTAATTCAATGGGGAGGAATTTATCTAATATCTTGTTTGCATTTCGACATTTAATTTTTTTTTTTTTCTTGCATTGGATAGCCAAGGTCTGTCTCTACATCACAACTTTTTAACTTTTTCGATTTTGGTCGCAGATATTTTTTATAAAGTTACTTTCACTTTCAAAACTGGTTCTGAAAATGAAAGTGTCATTCTAAAAAATATCGGTACTTCTTAGTTATCCCATCGACCAATTTCGCAAAATTATACAAATTGACATAAATTTCATTTTAAATAATGAAAGAACAAATAAATTAGTAGGGTAGATGCACCAGTTTTGGCCACCTTTAGAGAAAATTTGAAATAGAAATTTTACAGTTCTTGACTGATTGAAGCATATTAAATCATAATAACATCATTCTTTAGTAAATTTAATTGTCTTTCTGTTAACTATAACGAATTTTTACAAAATATTTTAGATTGTGAGTAATAACTTATCAAGTAATTTATTCCAATTTGTAACAGTTTTGGCCACCCCTACACCAGTTTTGGTCATCTCTATGCACCAGTTTTGGCCACTCTAATATCATGTAGTTTAACAAACATTTTAATTGATAATAAGTAAAAATAAAGCATTTTTATGCAACATCTATTTTATCACACATATATTTGTTTGCTGTATTAAGAGAATTTTGCAAATTTCTTTATGAATTGATAAAAAACATCAAGTAAAATATACTTATGTTGATTTTAACTGAAAATTTCTATTAAAAAACAAAAAATATATATTTTAATTTGATTCATAAAAGAGACAACAGTGCCTATAGGACATAAAGATTAACTATTTAATTATTTTTATAATTATTCATGGATTTTGGCTTGTTTAGAAAACTTGAATCCTTATCAAAGAGATATTTCTTGAAAGCATTTTCTGATTTTGGTTTGATTTTCATCTAAAAGTTGTACTTCTTGAAATTATCTTTTTATTTATATTAGCTTGTGCCTTATTTATGTACCCTGCTTCTTTGCAAGTTATTTTAGGGTGTGATTTCAGAAGCGAATCATACCATTTCATGCCTGGTCTTCCATCTTGAAATGGAGTTTCTATCTTGCTGGCTAAAATTTTCTGCACAGAATCTTAAAAGTTGTTCCATTTTTATAGGAAATGGTATTCTGACACTATCTAAAATCCACTTTTTTAATTGATTTTTAACTTCAATTCCTAGTACCTAGATCTACTACTTGAGATTCAACATTATTAGAGAAAAGTGGTGTCTGTCCTGCAAACTTGTGATGTAAGGCAAGAATGTGTTACTCCAAAACTTTGCTAGCTTGTAGTGCTGGCATTACATTTTGAATGGCCTTAATTTTACTTCCTATCTTAGAGCAGTGTTCCCTCTAGGCCATTTTTTAAGAGCACAGAATCTCTTTTAAATTTGGTAAAATGAATCCTGATCTTTTTAAGTAATGTGAAATACATTCTTACTTGTATTTAGATATGTCTAGTAAAGATTTTCACAATATTTAGTATTTCTAAATCCATGTCTGAAATATTGCAAAAATTATGGAACTTCATTTCTTTAGGAAAAATACAAGCAATTAAATCATGCTATAATTTTATTGAACTTTTTAATTTATAAGTTGTAAAATCTTTCAAAATTTATGTTTTAGTTTATTTATCATATCTAAACAATACATATCACCTCCCCTTTTGTTTTATCAATACTAAACACAATACTGTATTTTCTTTAGCAATGTCATTCTTTAGTGACTAGCACAATGTCCTTCTTTCTAAAATGAATTATCTATTGGACAGAGAATAACAAATCTCTTTGATAGAACTGCCATTAGCCTTGCTTTTTTTTAAATTATTATTATTGAAGCCATTACTATATAAAACAAAACTAAATTGATTTTGATTTATCCAGATGTTCTTAAATTTATTACTCTCTATAAAGAATCATGTGGCCAAAAGTGGAACACATGTTGTACCCTTTTTGGCCACCCCCATGGCCATAACTGGTACATATAGCAAATTTAATGCACCAGTTTTGGCCACCCCCCATTAAACTGTTAAAATAATTAATTTAAATGTAAAATTGCAGCAGAGAGAAAGCTTACCTCATAAAACCTAATAGCAATTTGTTTCAGAACAAAAAGAAACCGATAAGTGCCTAATGTTGAACGACTCTGAAAACTTGTCAGCTAAGCAAAAATCTTAATACATGTAAGCACACACTACAGTTTCACACATTTATTTTTTTTGCAAGTCACATTTTATCAAAAAATAAACAAATGATATAGTAAATGATAAAAGAGAGTTTGCTTAAAATGTAAGAATGCAATTATTTGTTAGCATCAATTCACAGGCTAAATATTGGACAAATTGATCCAATGTGGCCAAAACTGGTACAGTGGCCAAAACTGGTGCATCTACCCTATAACATTAATAAAATAACAAATAAAATGTCGAAATAAAAATCACTTGATGACGTAAACACGTGTAACTTGTTTAAAGTCAAGTGAATGTGATATTTACGATCAACCAATAGTGACATTTAATCTTATAATTTGGCGACAGATTTTTGGTCGACAGGATAACTAAGTAGTACCAAAATATCTGCAACCAAAGTTGAAAAAGTAAAAAAGGTGCAATGTAGGTATGAATCTCGGCTATCCAATGCAAAAGAAATTATTTAAAAATGTCGAAATGCAAACGAGATATTAGAAAAATCCCTACCCATTGGATTAGCATTTAGCTCGTGAGTGCCTTCGCCGGCAGGGACAGGAGCCTTAAGATTTTTTGATCAGTAAAAATGTGCTACAGGAAGAAAAATCATTTTGTGTTTTTTTATTTTTAAAGTTCTGTGCCCTTTCCCCTCTTCTTGTATTCTTTACTGTGTTTAATGTGAATTTGTCAACACAAAATCATTTACCATCTGCAGGCCCAGATCATGACTGACTGGGGTCCTGGTCAAAGATAAATTAGGGGCCCCCATTCGAATCGTTGCAACATTATTCAAATAGAATTGATGGTCAGTCATATGTAATGCATAAACAATATTTTTGCACTTTGGATTTTAAATAGAAGAAAATTCTTATCTCTGCCAATTTTAAATTAATAACTTCAACTTATGGAAGAGTGTCGAATACTCTAACAAGTAAAGGTATACTACTTGCGGATTCGCCCGGAGTCCGCCATCTTGTTTCTTTGTTTTATCATTGCCGATTTTAAATTTCTTTATTTGGATATATTTATTTATTTTTGTTGTTTTTTATGTTTGTCGTTTATGTTGTTAAATTAAGCATAAAATGGTTATAAGTGACCAACAAAGAAAGAAGATGGCGGACTCCGGGCGAATTCGCAAGTTGTTTCCAAGTAAATATGTGTTAATCAAGTTACCGTAATTTCTGGCCTATAATCTGCAGAATATCTGTTAAAAAACCTCAAAAATTTTAAGTGTGGATTATCTACCAGTGCAGATTATTTGCTGAAATTTTTTTAAGCAGAAGTTCACGTCAGATATCCAGTTTCTATCGGCAGTTATGAAATAAAAATGTAAACAGTTATCACACTATTGTCTGCTATTGATCGTTTGCAGAGTTGCTTGTGATTGGTTCAAATATGACATGTACGTGCTAGTGGGAGAGGCTTCTGATTTTTATGTTATTTTTTTTTAGCCTTTTGACAACATGTTTCTATAGTTGAAAGTTATAATAATGTCTAAGATCAAACGTGTTATTTAAACTGAATGTTATTAAAAAAGCGGAAGATGTTGAAGATGATTTAAAAACAGCAATTATTATAGAATTATCTGTATTCACAAGACAGTCTATGTTTTAGATATAAGATTGAATGAAAAAAAAGTATTTGTATTTTTTAACTTGTAATTATTTTATAATTATTTATATTTTTTGGCAATTATTTTATTACAATTATCATTTAAATAGAGCAACTAAATAAATAGGGAGGTGGTTTATTTGTAGTACTTTGGAATGTTGAAAACAATAAGTAATCCTCGTATAGTCCTGCGCATAATCAGCAGATTATATGCCGGTGCGGATTATCTGCTGAAATTTTTTTTAAGGGCTAAAAATTGCAGCTGCATATTTTAGGCCGGAAATTACGGTACTTTTTTTACATCTTTGTAAGCTGTACTACACACAACCAGGGTTTGTAAATATAAAAAATATCCAATATTTTGATATAGGGTGAACTTCCAGTAATTGACCACATGCCAGTAATTGACCAAAAACACATTTATGTGTTAAAAACAAGAATCAATGTGTTGATAAAGTATTTTTGAATGCTGAATAAAAATATCTAACATCCAATGAATTGCATAGGAAAAAATTACTTTTGCTATCTATATTCTGATTGAATGTAAAAAATTAAAGAAAATGCACCTTCTAACAATATCAAAAATGAATACATTCTGTAATAGTAGCGTTGTTTTGTGAGTTGTTTTATTCATCTTGCAGCATCAAGTTTAATTTAGTTCCATTTGTTCATCAAATGAGGTGTGTAGTTCATTTTTGTTTGTTTTAAGTTAATCATTATGCATTTAATATTAAATTCATAAATTAAATGACGTTAAGGGGGGTGGTCAACTACTAGATGTGTGAATGTTGAAAGCATTCAGTAATTGACCAAAGTGGTCAACTACTGACTTTTTGCTTGTTTGCATCCATTCCTTTTGATACTTAAAAAAATACATAGATTTCTATTATGAAAGCAATATTCACCAATTTTTTAGTTAAAAAATGAGTTCTTTCAGTAGTTGACCAGGGTGGTTAATAACTAAATATGCTTGGTCAATTACTGATCAAGCAAGCATACATTTCTTATGTTAAGAGGGTCATAACACATTTATATAATAATAATGTAAGAAAAGTGTAATTAAAATGTAAAGATAACAAAATTAGTATAGTGAGGCTCTAAATATCGTTAGGGTTTGTCACACAAATCTTATAAAAAAAGTTTTACCACCATCAGCTCCAAACATAGTTTGTGATAGATTTCTATTACAATTGTTGTGAAAGTATGTTGTTAAAATTGCTATATAAAATGTTCTTTATGCTAATTTTATCCATGACAAAGCTCAACCCTAATTAACTGCAGTTGTATAATAATAAAACATAATAACAATACAGAATTTACATTAATATTACAGTAAGTTTTGAGGGACAAAAGTAGAGTGTTGATTGCCAAGTGCTTCAGAAATGTATGCATAACTTTAGCACAAATAGGACTACAACTAAAAAAAAAAAAACTTTTCACTAAACGAAAAGGGCATTTAGAATATTTAAACATAATTTAAAATTAATTATAAATAAAATGACAGATTTTGTCATCCCACAAAAATATAAAGCAATAGGGAAAATCTTAAATATATTTTATGCATATATCAATTTTATAAACAGAGATTAATGATTATGTATCTCGGGCCACAAGTAATAAGATTACTGGGCCATATGTGGCCTGCAGGTTGAGCATGGCTGCTTTAAAGCATGACTAAATTATTGGGAAAGTAAAGAAGATAAACAGAAGAAAGAAGACAGGAAGTAAGGCAAGTTAAAAAATTAAAGAAAACAAAACAAAACAACAAAAAGAAAAGGTGAAAAAGCAGCAATAAAGACTTCAACATATAAGCAAAGTCTGATAAATGATTGGGTGTGAAAGGCATGTGAAGAAATCTAGATGGAAGAAGATATGATAGGAATAAAAGAAATCTGGTATGAGGCCTATCATACTAAAATGTGCGTCTACGTGACACAGGCAACAATTTGCATTGGATGACAGTGTGACAAAGAAGTTGACTTCATGTGTGTCAGTTGTTTTGGTGAAACAGATGAGGATTAAGTTTCATTTTTGTGTTAACTTTAAATTAATGGATTTTTTTTATAAATAAATTTCGAAGTAGTAACTATTCTTTTCTTGTCTATATTTACATATAAATATCACGTTTTACCACTAATTTCAATCTTACAAAACATTGTGGAAATTCACTAATATGTTTTCTGTTCAGAAACAGTTTTAATTTTTTACAAAAAGTCTCTTGACTAGTTTTTTAAAATCAGATCATAATGTGCTCTATATAGAATGTACATCTATGTTTTCCATACAAAGTGACTGACTAGCCAAGTTCAGTGATGAATTTCCTTTACTTTTCTAGGTTTTCCATGCCAATAAAAACAATTGGTACTTTTCAATTAGCCAGGTGGCAACAATTTTTCAGGTGTCGAGATTGTGTGATGTTACATACCAAAAACCTTAATAATTGCCAAGGAGAGTAAAAGAGGATTAAGCAAAAAAAAAAAAAAAAAATCTATAAGAGGTTCAAACAGTCCTTATGAAGAGCACAGCTACATATTTTGCTACTACTGCAATTTAAAAGTCCTTGGCTTTATGATTGAAATTCATTTTCTAAAAAATTTCTCAGAAATTTCAAATTCGTCAGTTTTTTTAGAAATTTGAAATTTCCCCAATTTTTTTCTGACTGTCCAGGAGGCTAGACATCCAGTTTCTGTTGAATAAAACTTGGCAAACTTCCCCATTTTTTCATATGATTAATTTTAAGAAGGTTTATCAGTTCAACTTCAGAGTGGTCTATTACTGACACAGTGATGGTCATTTTCTAGCATTAAGTGGTCAATTACTGGCAAAATCTCACTTGACAACTATTATATTTAATAAAATAAAATTGCAAAAAAGTAGACAAAAAATGTTTATTTATTATTGATCCTTATAAGTGATTGTTGCTTTTAAAAAAAAGTTTCAAGAAATATCTCCTTAAATTTAGCACAGAAAAAAAAATTGTGAAGAAACTTTCACTAAATGGTCAATTACTGGGTAGTTCACCCTATATCCGATATTTTCAAAATAGTCAACTTACTGCTGATAATAAATATTTTCAAGCATAATATAAATTAGAAGCTAAAAAATATTGCACTAAACATGAAAACTTAATCAAACAATGATCTAAAAATGCATTTCTCTTTTCCATTTTTTTTTTTCAACTAAGAACAAAATTGAGGATCAACTAATTGAATTGAAGAATTTTAACATAAATGTAAGCTTAACTTATTTTGGTACTTTTCGGTTAGCCGGCCGCCAGTGTTAAATATACATACATATACAGTCGGCCCCGCTTAATCGGGTAACGGATAAACATATACCCCGCTTATAGAAATAAAGTCTTCTAGAACCAAAATTTTTCCCATAGGGGCAATGTTAAAATTCCCCACTTATTCGAATAATTTCCCTGGATAATGCAATAACGACTAATCTGTTGTGACAAATATTTTTCCTAGAAAAGGCCTTTTATTAAAAAATTTCAAATCACCCAAATACAGGTTTCTCAGAGGAAAGGGAATGAAGTCCCGTTTGCGTGTCACGTCAAATTTGAACAACTTTTCCCAGGGTCGCCATAGCAATGGTCGTCTCAAATGAAAGGGATGTTGAGAGGGGGAGGGAAACAAAGAGACTACGTCTGCATGATTAGGTAAAGAAAAATGGATTGGTCACGTGATGTTGTAGAATATTCGAGGTTATTGCACTGTGACACAGAAAAAATACACAGTTCTGACCAAAGTTCGGTTCTCACTTTATTTATTCAGTTTGTTTTAAGGTTCTGAAGTAGAAAAATATAAACGCGAAAAGAAAAGATTTAAGTTTGTGTGATAAATTGAAGGTTTTGGATGCCATGAAGTACATAAAAACACAAACTGAAATTGCTAAAGAGTTTCAAATTTCTCAGTCTCAAGTTTCGACCATTAAGAAAAATGCTGATAAAATTGAAGTATGGAGAAACAGTGGAAACCTACACTGAAAACGGAAAAGAAAATCTAATGACGATCTCAATAATGCTGTGTTGGAATGGTTTCATTCAAAAAGAAACAAAGGAGCTTTAATAGACGGGGCAATGATTATGCAGAAAGCCGAAGAAGTTGCGAAAGATTCTATTAATGAGAATTTTTCGACATCTAAAGGATGGTTATATAGATTCCAGCAAAGACACAATGTAGCATTTAAGAAACTACTTAAGAATCGGGTTCTGTAAACGATGCAGTTTGTGATGAATGGATTGAAGAAACTTTACATCCAATTCTTGCTGAGTACAAACCATGCGATATTTTTAATTGTGACGAAACAAGTCTACTGTATAGAGGTATACTATGCCAAAAGGAACAATTGCAAAAAAAAAACCCGAAAAATTGCATGGATTTAAAATAAGTAAAGATCGCGTAACTGTGCTATTCTGCGTAAATCAAACGGAATAAGAAAAGCTTCAACCTCTTCTCATTGGCAAAAGCAAACAGTCTAGATCTCTAAAAAATGTAAAAATTATCCTGTTGCATATGATTACTCACAGAATGGTTGGATGACAAAACATATTTTTGCAAGTTGGCTGACAAAATTGGACCTAAACATAAAAAAGCAAAATAGAAAATTGCCCTATTTATGGATAATGTTGGCAGTCACAAAACAGAGCTCAATTCGACTGAATAATGTCAGGGTAGAATTTTTGCCTGCAAATATGACGGCCAAAATACAACCTCTTGATCAAGGAATCATAAGATCATTCAAGGCGTTATATAGACGGAAGATTATAAATGAACTTCTCCATATTTTGGACTTGGAAACAGGAAACTGTAATGAAACATTTTCCAGTCTTTCAAAAAAGATTAACCTTTTGACTGCTATGCATTTCTGCAAAAAACCGGAATTTTTAAAGCCTAAATCTTATAAAGATGATTGTTGGGACACAGAAGCTGAAATTTGTGATCTTCAAGAATTTCAAGAAGAGCTCTATAAACTCCAAATTGCACAAGAAGAACTTTTGGAATTTATAGAATTTGAGGAAAATGAGGCTACAGAAACTGATGAGGTGTCAGAATCATCTGCTTGCACAGAAGAAGGTGAAAATAATGAAGTTGTAATAGATCCTCTCCCATCCTTGAGTGAAGTAAAGAAATCATTATCAATTATACGAAGACATTTTGAAGCTCGAGGTGGAGATTATAAAATATTATATGTTTTGGAAAAAGAACTGCAGATATGTGCGCAAAAAACATTAAATAAACAATCAACTGTATTGGAATTTTTTTTCAAAAAATTGTAATGAGGTAAGCAATAAAACCAAAATATTCATCATGTAACTTAAGTGAATGTGTATTATAATGCTTAATAGTAGAGTACAGGACCTGTTATCCGGAATCCTCGGGACCGAAGGCTTTCCGGATTTTGGGTTCTCGCGAATTCTGTCAAAAAAATCGTGGGAAAAATGCAAATTTCATCAAAGAATCGCAAAAAAAACACAAATTTCTTCTAAGCACTGCAAAAAAATCACAAATTGCATCAAAATATAACAAAAAAAACCAATTTCTTCAAAGGATCGAAAAAGCCTCCTGCAATTTCGTCAAAAGATCTCGAAAAAATCTGCAAATTTCGTCCAAAAATCGCGAAAAAAAGCAAATTTCGTCAAATGACTAAAAAAAAAATGAAATTTTGTAAAAGGATCGCGAAAAATACGCAAATTTAGTTAAAGGATTGCAGAAGAAAAACGCAAATTTCGTCAAAAGATAGCAAAAAAAAAAAAAAATTCTTCAAAGGATCGCAAAACACTCTCTTAATTTCGTCAAAAGATCGCGTAAAAGCGTGAATTTTAATTAAAGGATCACGGAAAAAACGCATAATTAGTGCCGAGAGCCCTCCCCTCTTCTGTAAACTTTCAAAAAACTTGCTGTGAATTTCATATTTTTTTTCTTTTTTTACTCAGAATCACCCCTGATTCAAGTAACATAATTGTGTAGTCATAATATTTTATCAAAGTGAGAGGGAGGGTATGAAATCTTTTTTTTTTAATTAATCGCAATATAAATTAATTTTAAACTAAAATTTGACAGAAAAATGATTTTTTTCTAATTTTTTTTTTTTTTTTTTTGGGGGGGGGGGGGGGGGGGGGAGAGGTGGCACCGTGTTCCCTCATCACTGCTGTAACATATTTTAGTGGTTACACATTGCAACACAATAGAACAAAAAGAAAATTAGGAATCTGTAAAATTTTCGACAAATTTCAGAAATTGCAAAATTTTAGTAAAAATTTTCAATTTTTTTTTTCCGGATTTTGGGTCCTTCCAGATTTTGAAATTCCGGATAATGGATCCTGTACTGTATAAGAATTTTAATTTCATTTTGTAGTTTTCTTTTTTTTAAAGAAAATGACTTTTTTATAATTAAAATAATTGTTTTTTAACTGCTATAGATTATTAGTTAGATTTTAAGATATTATTAACGATGTGGTAAGGTAGAATAAATTTCCCCACTTAATCGAATATTCCTGCTTAATCGAATAATAGATGTTGGAACCACCATATTCGTTTAAGCGGGCCGACTGTATATAACATATATTTACATATATATATATGTACATACATACATATATATGTAAATATATGTGTATATATATGTATGTATATATAACACTGGCGCCCGGCTAATCGAAAAGTACCCTTATTTTTTATTCCCTAACCTGTTGTACAGTTCAGACTCAACTAAACCAAAATCAGAAAAGATTCTTTTCTAAAGAAGCTCTAACATAAATGATTACCTAAATTACAGTTAATCTTCAAATGTCTGTTCTGAATTAATTGTCTGACATAATTATTAGTTATACATTTAAAAATAAAAGTTTCAAACATGAAGTTTGGAAAAGATATTTTTCTTTTCTACCTTCTACCTAGAAAAGTCGTTGCCAGAGACAAAAGTTGTTTATCTACAGAATGACACAGTCAATAACAGTTGAAAATTTCATTTACATTGTTTTGACTGAAGAAAATATCAAGATTATACTGCACAGTGATATTTTGAAAATAAATATCAAGCATCTTAATATTTTGAAGATAAATATCAAGAATTTGAAAATATCAAAAATGTTGCTATTTTAAAAATAAATATCTGATATATATCCATTGATATATATCAACGAACCCTGCGACACAGCATAATATCAAATCAAATACATTCTACTTCACAAATAGAAAAGGTTATTTCAATAAATCTAAAAAGATGGCAATTTTTCGTTTTTTTTTTTTTTTTTCCATATTTAACTCTAAGTTAAAATAAAAAACTGAATACGGAAGAAAATTTATCTCAATCAAAAGGAGGGGCCTGCTAGCGGGCGAGGCCAGCTAGTACAATCTATTAAAATCACAATATTATTTCTTATTTAATATTGGTTGAGGTTAGTTTTGCGGAACCATTAAGCTCTGTGAGTTCAAAATGAAATTTGTTTTTCAGAAAGTTTAGTAGAATCTTTTAAAGATGAAATTTGTATTTGAAAATTTTCAGAGTTGGAATTGAAAAAAAAAAAAAAAGTAAATATTCTATAAATTAATATGTAGGTTTGAGGGCTCCTGGTCAAAGTCCCAATTTGCCCATGTGATAATAAGGCCTGACCATCTGTTTTAAGTGGGATGGCTGATATTTGATCATTTGATTTGGTTTTGAGTGGGATGGCTGGTGGGGTGGGATATTTGATTCTTTACTTTGGTTTTTTGCAACAGATGTGTTTGTGGTCTGCAGAATGAAGTTGTCAATTTTTTTCCTAAACATGCTGCAATGCCATTTTTGGGAATGATCGCCAAAAGTGTTTGCCATATTTCAAAGAAAAATTTCCTGGTAGTTTTGTAGTTACGATCAATTTCAATAATAACATTTTCAGCAATTAACATACAAAAAGAAAAACAATTGAAAATTAAAGAAATATTAAAGGTTACAAATGTAAGCTTCAATTTTAGTAAAGTTAGTGGCTGAATCCCAGAACAAGCGAGACACTTGGTGACCATCAATTTGGCAAGGCAATAAATCGTTTCTTCTGGTAGTATTACTTTTTTCGTATTTTTGATTCCGCCTACCTGAAAACATCGTTTTATTTACGTCATTGATGATGTATTCTCAAATTCGAGATTGAAAAATTAGCTCTGCGATGTTTTGACAACTCAACTCCGCATGTTTTGTAATTTGTACTAAGGATAGTTCTTTAGAAGGGAGACATTTTGTATTTGTTTTTAATTGTAAAATTAAAATGACGGCAAGGCAAAGTTTGATATTGTTAATATTTGTTAAATTTTTTTGTTGTTTTTAGTTGTAAAATTTGCAAGTTAAAATACCTGTGTGATTTAGTTTGAAATTGTGAGTATTTGTTCATTTTTTTGCTTTAAGTTCAGGGTCATTCCATGTCAAATCAACGAGAAAAATGCAATTTTTGGACCTCGACATCTCAGATTTCTATAATTTTTGGTTTATAGTTTGTGTCCATGGAGTATATGAAAAATCTAATTTTTAAATTTTTTTTCTCTTAGCGGTTTATTTTTTACGGAATTTTAAAAATGGTCAAAAGTACCAAATTTAACCAAATTCTCAACCACAAAATCTTCTATAATTCTTTAACAAATTGGGCTAGAGAGTTAAGTTATATCTCATTTGAAAGCTCTTTTTATGAGCTTTAATATGATATGCAACACTTACAATTTTGTGGATAATAAATTTTGTGACAAATTTTCAAAATTTTTGAATTTAAATTTTTCAAAAACACCATCTTTAATTTTTTTCAAAAAAATATATGTTAATCTTTGACTCTTTGGCTACAAGTATGCCAAATTTCAAGATGGAGAAATGATGGGGTTTTGAACTATTAATTTTTAAATATGAGTTATACATGAAAAATTTCAAGTATCAGGGCAAAATTAACAATTGTACAATTTCTTTCCATATATAATTCACACTTCTTTTTCATTAAAAATTTCAGAGTTTGATGCTAAGCAAATTTATTTCTAAGGCATGAAAATTTTCTAAAGCATATTTCTCAAAATATAATTATATAATTTGCCCATAAGGGGACTCTTCATTCACTTGAAAGCACCTGATCGGTAAAGTTAATCCTATGGGCAGGTTGTTTTCGAATTTTCCATTTAAATTTGAATATTTTTAAATGATTTTTTTTACATAGGATAGTTGATGTCGATCTCTCATATGTCTATTTTTTACTTTTCGATTTTGGTTGCAGATTTTTTAATAAAGATACTTTCACTTTCGGACCGGTTTCGAAAGTTACAGTACCTTTATTAAAAAAATCTGCAACCAAAATCGAAAAATTACAAAAATTCCCTATTAAAGATTGACCTCAGCTATCCTATGGAAAAAAAAAATCGTTTAAAAATATTCAAATTTAAATGAGAAATTCGAAAACAGCCTGCCCATAGGTTTAGCATTACCAAGCACATATTTCAAGTAAGTGAAGAGTGTTTTGACCTGGCACTTCTATCTTTTGATAATTTAATTCTACAGCCATCACATATTTTCATGCCCTTTTGAATATTAAATCTTAAACTGCACTACCAAGTTGTTACATTCCTAAGTTTTCCTGATTTTGAATGAATTGTTTTTTTATAGGGATTGATCTGGATGAGTTACCTCATCTATATAACTTTTCTATTTCCATTTTAACTCATTTAATTATGTCTTTTTCTTAAACTCGCTTTTGTTTTATTCTTTGTTTGGCACAGCATGTCCCTAAAGGGATTTTGTGCAATAAAACTCAATACAACCAACCTTTATAGGGATTGCAGCATTTAACAGAAAATAATGCCCAGTCTTTCTTATCTTCTGACATCATTAATAGTAGTAATTCAAGACTTCTTTGTTAAAGCATTTGATTAAAGTAAAATGAAGCTTGTTTATTAAATAGTTATCCTTCTATATGTAAAAAAAAAAAAAAAAAAAATTATAACGATTTGGGAATGTGCGAAACGATTTTGAAATGAACCAATGAAAATCTGCTTAGGTATCTCAAAATGCATCTGATTATTCAGAGCTTTCTGACTTTTCTTAGCAGGAATTGTGCTTGGTGAAAACCATGACAGTAGAGAGGATGGGTGCGAAAAGGGAAGAATCTTCTGCATTTCAATAGACTTATTTAAGGGGTCGATGGAAAACTTACTTGAAATATGTGCTTGGTAATGCTAAACCTATGGGCAGGCTGTTTTCGAATTTCTCATTTAAATTTGAATATTTTTAAATGATTTTTTTTACATAGGGATAGTTGATGTTGATGTCTCATATGTCTATTTTTTACTTTTTCGATTTTGGTTGCAGATTTTTTTAATAAAGGTACTGTAACTTTCGAAACTGGTCCGAAAGTGAAAGTACCTTTATTAAAAAATCTGCAACCAAAATCGAAAAAGTAAAAAATAGACATATGAGAGATCGACATCAACTATCCCTATGTAAAAAAAATCATTTAAAAATATTCAAATTTAAACGGAAAATTCGAAAACAACCTGCCCATAGGATTAACTGTACCGATCAGGTGCTTTCAAGTGAATGAAGAGTCCCCTTACGGGCAAATTAAATTATATAATTATATTTTGAGAAATATGCTTTAGAAAATTTTCATGCCTTAGAAATAAATTTGCTTAGCATCAAACTCTGAAATTTTTAATGAAAAAGAAGTGTGAATTATATATGGAAAGAAATTGTACAATTGTTAATTTTGCCCTGATACTTGAAATTTTTCATGTATAACTCATATTTAAAAATTAATAGTTCAAAACCCCATCATTTCTCCATCTTGAAATTTGGCATACTTGTAGCCAAAAAGTCAAAGATTAACATATATTTTTTTGAAAAAAATTAAAGATGGTGTTTTTGAAAAATTTAAATTCAAAAATTTTGAAAATTTGTCAAAAAATTTATTATACACAAAATTGTTAGTGTTGCATATCATATTAAAGCCCATAAAAAGAGCTTTCAAATGAGATATAACTTAACTCTCTAGCCCAATTTGTTAAAGAATTATAGAAGATTTTGTGGTTGAGAATTTGGTTAAATTTGGTACTTTTGACCATTTTTAAAATTCCGTAAAAAATAAACCGCTAAGAAAAAAAAAATTTAAAAATTAGATTTTTCATATACTCCATGGATACAAACTATAAACCAAAAATTATGGAAATCTGAGATGTTGAGGTCCAGACCCCACGTTGATTTGACATGGAATGACCCTTTACCGATGACTGGAAATTTGCAAAATTATGGCAATTCAACATTTTTTAGAGTTGGGTTTCAAGAAAGGAGATGTCTGTTAAGATATGTTAATAATTTTATGCATATTTTGTTGTAATGTTTTATATTAGCCATTTATTGTATATTTCTCATGTATGTGGCCCTTACGAGTTTTGTACATTTTGAGATTGCTGAATCCAGTGCTTTTTTTTTTCAGTTAATGAACGCATAGCTTTCATACGTTCATTTACTAATTGCTGCTTTAACGAGTTTTGTGCATTTTTGAGATTGCTGCACAACTAGTTTGCTGAATCCAGTGATTTTTTTTTTCGGTATATGAACACGTCGCTTTCATATGTCCATTTATTAACAGCCGCTTTAAGGAGTTTCCTGCGTTTTTCAGATTGCTGCAGAACTAGGTTGCTGTATTCGGTGAAATACATATATATATATATTTTCATGAACGCGAAGCATTCGTACTTCTGTAAATTAGAAATGAATTGTTCAATGTTTACTCTGATATAGGTCGGTACTTTAAAAGATTGAAATGACGCGAGGATTTTTTCTGAAAGTTGTTGAGAAATGAAAATTTTAATCATTAAATCATTGCTCTGATTTAGAAAGGTAAATTTAAAAATTTAGCATTATTCATAAAATTTATGTTGAAATCATTTGTTTTATTTTGAATCTCATAAAAATGAGCTTTCCTGTGTTTTCTAATGCGTCCTTAATTATAAATGTTGTATTTCCCATGATTCCAGGATGATGACGTAGTAAAAAGTCTGGCGGCAGCCATGAAAGTGGGCCAATCACGTTAGTTTCCTGGTAGGCTTACGTGGGGTTGTCGGTGCGTGTCAGAAAAGTGGCCAAATGGGGTGTCTTGGCTGTTCTGGGATTGTGCCAAGTTAGGATTTAAATATAAAAAATCAGATCATAAAATTCAGTTAATAAGAAATAATACTGAAATATTACTTAGTACATTATGCAGGCAATTTTTTAAAGAAGGTTATGAGTACCTTTTTTTTTTTTCTTTTCTTTTCTTTAAAGGGAGTAATTCTGATTTTAAAAGAAGAAGTTTGATTCCACAGTGGAAGGCATATCACCTTCCGCTACCTTCAACACATTTGCCACGCCTTCGTCTGTTGTCAAATTGAAAGACGGCTTGAGCTACTGCTACAATTTGGCAGTTCGAAGCCTTAGTTTTCTCAGTTCACTCTTAGTTGTAGCACTTGTTCAGTAGCACAAGAATGGTGATGCAGTTATAGTTATGTAGTGAAATAATTATCATTATCAACCAGACTTGGCTGATTGATGTTAGAAGTTCAGCATCAGAGGAGCCATTGATATCGAAGAGAGAAGTACAATTCATTCAGTTATGTTTCTCTTTATAATAATTATAATTTTTATGTTTAAAGCTTAACAAAGCGAATTATAGTTATTTTCTCAATAAAACTTCTCATTATTCACTAAAAAAGACTACCGGTGGCCAGTGTTGATTTCAGGGGGTGGCCCGGGGGGTACTTCCCCCCCCTCCCCCGGGAACAATGAGATATGTCTCTCCCGGAAGATTTAAGATTTTGTGTTTTTAATGGTCAAAAAATGCAATTTCCCCCCCAGAGCTACAGAAATCCCTCCCAACACTGCCAGTGGCATATTCAGGGTATGGGTTGATGGGGCACCAGTCCCCTCCGAAATTTGTAGAAAATATCCGTTTTAATTACGAAAGTTTAGCAAAATGTAATGGAACCTGCTAAGATGAAATTCAAAATGAACCAAAAAAGTATTCCGTTTTAGACAGGTTTTCATCTTTGAAAGTGTGTTATTTCACAGAGGCCATAAAACAGCCATTTCAGCGAAGTTAGGCTCTTTTTACATGTGTTTTATTATGTAAAACATTATATGCGGCGATTAAAAGGGCATTATTAATTTTAATTAGTTCGTAAAACATTAATAAAAGGCTTACACTTGCCATTCATCAGTTTAAAATATGCAATTTAAGGTAATGCATAGATTGAGACATCTCAGTATGAACTGCAAAGCTTTAAACCTAGCAGCATAAAAAAGTTGCCGACTCCTGCACTAGAGTCATAAATGTTCATGGATATATGCTATAGTTTCATTTGAAAATCAGGTGGTATATGGAGCTTCTTAAAAATATCCAGAAGGTATATGGCAGGGTCGGCGAACCTATGGCACGCAATAATAAGTGGAACGCTGCAGATTATTTTTGGCACAACATAGATTTAGGTTTTACATCAAGATGTAATAGAATTTCACAAAATGAATTAATCTAGATGTTGTCTGTGTTTATCTGAATTTAATTAGCTCGGCTGGTTTGGTTGTCATTGTCATACAGATTGAAGAAACTGAAATATAACTTAATATATCCCAATCAAATTCAATATTGACTCCCAAAATTTTAAGAATAAGAGAGAATTAGGAGATTAATGCAAAACAAAAGATTAAAAGGCATTATAAGCAAGAATGCCGATGGTGAAATTATAACAACTTGGAATTCGATTCTAGACAAGCTGTAGATTCTGGCGCTTGTTATTTTTACAATTTTTTCTGCGAGACATTCTTTTTGGAAATAAATAATATGAAACGTTCAAGTTAAAGCATCTTGTCAAATGAGTCTAATTCAACTTGCATTCTGTTAAAAATAACTAAGTACAAAACTGATATAAATTATTTGGCATCTAAGATGAGACTACAGAAATAATATTTAAAAAATAAATTTCTAAAGTATAACATCAAATATTACCCATATTTTTTGTAATGCTAAAAACAAAATTTTAAGTAATTTTGATTCATTATTATTTGATCCATTATAAATTCTTATTGTTGGCACATCATGATCACGTAAAATATATTTTTGGAAAAATTTGGCTCGTGGATGTGAAAAGGTTCGCCGTCCCTAATATATGGCATATACCTCCATATACCGTTCACTGCACCTACGTTCCTAGCCTCTATCTGCATGTTTGCAGTCTTCAAAAAACGAATACAGTACAAAACCATTTATCCGGAATGCTTGGGGTCAGATGTATTCCGGATAACTGGTTTTTCTGGTTAACTGGTTGTGCATTAAAGCAGCATCCATTTGATAAATTTTATGGAATGTGCGTGGTTGTGGCATTATTTCTCATTTTAAATTATTAGATTAGTTGGATTAAAAATCAATGCAAGAAAGATAAAAAATTAGCCAGAGTTTAAAAGAAGGCAATTTATGGGAATCCCTTAGGAACAAAAATTCTTCTGTTTCCTCTGCATAAAAATTAAAACATCTAAAATACAACTAAATGTGATGACGAAAAATACTAGATGTCATCAAATTATACAATTGTTTCAAGCAAAGCCTATGTCAAACTGGCAATGTATGACACCTTTTTCTGCAAAGGTTCTGAAATCAGTCTATCAGAAATATCATTCCGGATAACTGGTTTTCTGGTTAACTGGTTTCCGGATAAATGGTTCCATACTGTATATACAGTTCTGTTATTTCTCTTGGGGTTTTGATAGACTTTTTTAAAAATTGATAAACAGTTTCATTCTATGAAATTTCAATGTAATTTATATTAGAAATATTTTATAACAGTTTTCATTTATTTTAAAGCATTTACTAAGGAAGCTAAGCCTATCTTGCCTCATCTGATGAGCTGCCCATGATGGGAGCAGAGTCATATAGGGAGGACAGGCCAGGCAGTGTTGAACTCGGACACTTTTCTCCAGGAGGGATTTCTGTGGCTCCGGGGGGGGGGGGGGGGGCTGGGGGACATTGCACATTTTGACCATTGAAAACACAAAATCTCAAATCTTCCTGGTGAGAGGGGTTCATTTCTCTGGGGAGGAATGTCCCCAAGGCCACCCTTTGAATTCAACACTGAGGTCAGGGCAATTGCTTCCTTCTCTGTTAAAATCTTCTATTTATCACCTATTTCTTTATTTTCTTATTAGTTAAAAGCTTCCATTTAGTTTTACCAATATATTATTTACATGTAAATAACCTATAATAATACAAATATCCTTTCGAAAATGGAATAAAAGTAAAATAGCTCTTTTCAGGTCGACAGAAAATCTAGATTTGATCCAATGAAAGAATTTTGCTTCCTCTGAGCAAAATCTGAAACAAGGCTACTACAGTATCATTTGCAGCCTATAAACATCATGCATAAGCACCATCCAGGAAGTGTCCCCTCTCCCCAAATTTCGAAATTTTAATTAACTAAATTTTCTTTTTCACTCAGAATTAAAAAAAAAAAAAAAGTAGGTTTTTTTCCCCCCCACAAAGGACTTACAATAAACGCTGAAAGAAAGAGGAGATAAGGATTTTTTGTCTAGAAGACTATCTCCCTAAACGTTCTGTGGAAGTCTATTTGTGGAGCAAACATTCAAACCGTGTTTTCTCACAAAAAAAAAAAATAAAAAATGAGTTATTGTTATTTTTATGAACTCTGTGTTAAATTCCACAGAAATAAATGGTATTTTTTACTAAAAAAAAATTTTCTCCGATTATAAATCAATTTTAAAATTTGACGTTTCAATCAAAGAGTGTTTCCTCCAAAGCCTGCATTCAATCAAGCAGTGATTTCTCCAGTCTGCCAATCACAGTTGTCACTTAATGTGTACTTTCGAAACCTACCATACATATCACAATTGAAACGGATTGTTTTAGAAAAAAATAAGAGAACTATTAAAGTTAAAGGCTTCCAGAATTATAGATTTCATGATCTAAATGAAGAACATGATGTAAATCTTCTTAAAAAGGGAGTTACTGTTGCCTTGTTCAAAGGGTTGTTTTAGAATATCTTCCTCTTAGCCACGCCATACCAGTTGAAAAGAACAAAGATGTTAAAAAACTTTTGAAGGTAATGTATAGTGAACAGTGGCAAAATCAACCTGATGATATATTCAAATGATACAACCTCCATGATTGATAAGCCTGCAATAAAGAAGAGGGATATGTGTATAAGTGTCTAGATGAAGATATTGGTTTTAAAATTTGAAGTGGATTTCTGGCAAACGAGTATTTATTTAGTAAATATTTAATGAATACTACTAGGTACCATAATCTGTCATTTTATTTTAACAATAATCAACTGAAATTCGGTATTTATTCAAATAAAATAATGCTATTGTATTATTTGTGAGTTAGAACTTATTTCATTCAAAAAGTGTTTTATCCACTTGTCAAACAATCAAAACATGTTTCCTCCTCTGAA
The DNA here is from genome assembly GCA_963932465.1 of Maratus speciosus. Lineage (NCBI taxonomy): Eukaryota > Metazoa > Arthropoda > Arachnida > Araneae > Salticidae > Maratus > Maratus speciosus. Next base: position 502,725,264 of record OZ010793.1, on the reverse strand, counting down.
TTCGGTCAAAACGTGATTTCTCCAAATATTAAATGCATTTTATTAATTTGTTTTATGTTTAATATCTTAGGTATGCTTGCAATTCTTTCTAATAAACAGTAATAAAAATACACAATAAAAATGAGAATTAAATACAAGTTATTTTCTTATTTATCAGTTTTTTGTGTTTTTTGAAAATTTGTATCTGAAGGAGAAAGCATGGTTTGCATGTTTGCTCCACATTTTTAGTTCTGTTTTTATTTTCATATGTTTAAAATTTATCTCGAATGTTGCATCAGGGTGGCAGAGCCCCTTTGATGAAATAAGAATTTCTTTTAAAATTTCTTTTTGAAAATAGCAGGTAGAAATTTATTTTTCAATTTTTAAATCTTAAATTTCTGTGTTGTTTTATATGGTGATATATTTTTAAAATTGTGTTTCAAGGGGAAGTGGGTTGTCAACAATTTTGGGAGTACATTCGTTCAGTGTGTAATAACCCGCCAGCTTGGATATTTTTTTCGCCAATGTTGGCGAAAACGAGGATTCTCGAGAGATGGCGCCATCTAGTGCTTTTAATTGAAATAACGATATGTTTCGGTTTCGGATTTTGTTTTTTCTCCGTAATGCATGCAGACGCAGAGCCCTTTCACATATGAATGAAAATAAAAGCCCTGCCACGATTTTAATCCATTTGCTTCTAAAAGTTCCGGGACTCACGCATACATTAAGGTGAAAAAACTAAGTCTGAAACAAAAACATACTGCTTTTCCAATAAAAGTAGATCAAACGCGAGGTTCTCAACGCGCCTGCAAATTACATTTTAATAAAAATGTAACCATCCTTTAAAATTATGTACTGTTATGAAGTAAGTATGCCTCTAAGTGTGTTTTCTTGTATCTTATTATTGCGTTACTAAATATGTAAGCTACAACAAGAACAGGAACCTTTATTTTTAAGAATAAACTTTTTAATGGATTTATCTACATAAATTTATCAATGAAAATGTCAGTTTATAAAAAAGGAGAAAAAGAAAACTTCCTGCATGACTTCCTTAAGAGAAGACTTCCTACATCAAGAATTTAAAAGTATTCGTAATTTTTCTTTGCTTTTTACTAAAAATTTCGAAATGTTAGCATTTCAGTAAAATTCTAAAAAATATCATTTTGGTAATCATATATGTTTTAACTGACAGTTATTTTTTATTATATTAAAGTTGTCATATTTTCTGTGTACTTAATATAATAAATATAGTAATATATCAAGGATTAAGATTAATTTAAAAAAGTTTAATAATATATAAAAACCCGCTTGAATTCGTTGAAATCTAGATAATGTTGGTGTCATGGGTACTTGAAATCATTCTTTAGTGCTGCCATCTAGGATTTAAAATATGAAATGAAACCAATTTCGGCCTTATTCCTGCTACATCACTCACGCGAAAACACCCATTTGCTAAGGTTAATCCTACGGAAGCAGTGTTTTAAGATCGCTCGTTTGCATTTAAATTTTTTAAAACCATTTTTTTTTCTTTTTTGCATTGGCTAGCTGAGATCAATCTGTACAAAGGCCGTTTTTTACTTTTTCGATTTTGTTTGCAAGTTTTTTCCTCTATTAGGATACTTTTACTTTCGGACCCGGTTTTGTAAGGGAAAGTATTCTCATTAAAAAAGCATGGAAAGAAAATCGATTTTTTTTTCAGTTAGACCAGGCACAAGCAATCACCTCATCGGGTTGACGGCTTAAATTCTAGGATTAGTTAAAAGTCCATTCGCATATTAAGGCTGTTCTCAAATCCAAATGGGCAACTTCCTGACGTAAGTTTTAATTTATTCAATTCCTACTATTAGCTCACACTCTCCCTATATTTATTTATATATTTATCTTGTTCAAATTTTCAATCGTTAATAAAATACTCATTATTCATCCTATCAAGTTGAAATAAATTTTTTTAAACTTGTACTGGATTACAACTGATGTTAATACGGTTTTTCAAATATTAATTAATTAATTAAATTTTAATTAATTAATTTTAGTTTTGCATGGGAAACAAAATGGCGGCCATTGGTTATTGAAGATCAATGAAAGTTTTTTCAATAAGGGGTTACCATAGGGGGGACCCTGTTCTGTCGCCAAATAGCGCCAAGTTTGTTGCCAACATGGCGATATATCGGCAAATTTGGCGGCCAAAATGAGTCGTCAAAAGTGACGCCAACTTGGCGATATCTCTAATATTTCGCCAAATTCCCATAGAGTTCCATTGTAAACCTACTTGCTTATAGAAAATCAACAAATTGAGATATTTTAAGGCAACAAAAACTAATATTAGCTTAAGGGATTATATTAAATTTTTCTTTGATGGCCTAAGTAGGAATTGACTTTAAAAACAAAATTTTTATATTACTTGTTTTTGTTCGAAAATGCATGAAACTAGCTGGTGTTGTTGTTCAGAAACTATGTCATCGAGCTGTTTTTACCATTTTTTTGCAAACGCAATAGATCTTTCAGAAAATTGTGACAAAGTGGACGTTTTGAACCGAATTTCCGCGCGAAAGTAGAAAAATCACATAAGAGCGGGCGAAAAACGGGTTTGTCACGTGATCGGAATCGCTTATAACTGAATAGGTAATTGATTGATCAAAAAATGGAAAAAAAAGTTCAATTTCAAATCGCTTCCATGGCCAGGTTTTCCAATTCTATATCTTTCCGTTAAAAAATGAATTTGAAAATGTGTCAGAACATTTTGAGCTTGTTGAGCAGAACAGATAAGGACAGCCTTTAAATGCAACTGGTCTGCCCAGCCATATCTTGGTGGAAAACATCTACAAACCCGATTTTAGTGGTTGGCTGGTATGGTATGTTTACTATTTTGTTTTCCTTTTCCCAGTCCATATGTTTTCCACTGAACTCCATATATAACAGGAGCTCTGTCTTCCCATTTCCTAACATGATTTACGGCGGTTAGCGCGGAAGGATACAGTGTGACGATAATTTTAATTCGCTTTCATGGCAAAAAATGCTGTTTATCGCATTCCCTTATACGATTAGAGAATAATTTATTAATTTGACAAGTATAACTTAATTAGAGAAGCATAAATTAGGATAATGGCAAATGAGAACACTAATATCTAACATTGATAACAAGGACTATTTTTTACATTTGCCTTGCAAGGTTCTGACCGCCGACTAAGAACTGCCTCGTTATATATGGAGCTCAGTGATGTTTTCATACCTTTGGGTGCAGGAAAGCAGAATGATAAACCTGCCGATCAACCACTAAAATTGGGTCTGCAGGTGGTTTCCATCAAGGTATGACTTGGCAGACCAGTTGTATTTTAATATGCTAATCGAGTTCTATCTAATCCTAGAATTTCAGACGTTAACTCGGTGAGGTAATGATGTGTGTAGCCACCTCCCGTTCTGTGTTTTGGAGATTTTTTTCGGGTCTTTTTCTTGTTATGCCACAGGATGTGCATAATTAATATAATTGCAAAAAAAAAAAAAAAAAAAAAATGTTAATCTTTTATAAAAACTAAAAATTAAAAAATAATTTTAAAATTTTTATGACTGAACTGAAAGGAAATTTTGAAAAGTAAAAATAATTAATATTCTAACATTTTGTTTCTCTGTCTTTTACAAATAAAAATTAAGTGAAAATCTTTTTGAAGCCGTTTTTATTTTTCCCTTCAAAGTGTCAGTTGATACTTACTGACACGTCGAGGCAGTGACAGTTAGTATCTCAGCCCTTTAAAAATCCGAAGCGCCGTTCCATGCAACCCCGAAGGAATTGAACATTTGAGGAAAATCAAATAGATACCATGATTTTACATAAGTGAAAAAGATAAGTGAATTATGAGAAGGTTTTGGGATATACACATTTGATCCGAGATTATCTGCTATGTCAGTGACTGTGAAAACCAATAGAACAAAGTGTGCGCACATAACTGAAGGAAGAAAGATGCCCGTGTCGCGATGGCTAGGGAAATTTACCGCACGTAGAGGTCTGAAAATTTAGAGGGTAGTGCAAGGTCGGTCCTGGTGCAATTAAGGCCCAGACTATTTATTTTTTGATAATTAACCGAGATATTAATTAAAAACTAATACGAAGTTCATAAAAAAGCATTCTTTTTCGAGAACGCGATCGCCTTTGCACTTAAGACACTTCTTCCAAACATCCCAGCAGAGAGGAAAGAAAAGACGAAAACATTGCTTTTTTTCGCCATCTTTCATAGTTCCCATTACTAAACTGTTTGAAATGCGACAAAGAGAAATACCGGTCGTTATAACGTACTTAAACTGTATAATGGTGCAACCCGTTCGAAAAAATACATATATGCCAATATTAACTTTTTGAAAAGAAAGAAAGGTTCTATGCGTCGTTTGATTTATTTTTTTCTCTCGCATCTGCCTAACTGACCAAAATATGGAAAATCCGATTACACAGAATTAAAAATCGTACTTTTACTTTTAAAACGCCGCAAACCGTTCAAAAAATATTATTGTTAACTCTCTCTCTCTCTCAAAAAAAAAAAAAATAATAGTTTATCGAGAGCCGTTTGGATGTTTTTCGTGATTTCTACAATTTTTTAAAATCTGCATCCGCGCTTCGGATCATGAAACAAAAAACTGACAATATCTATATTGATTTTCCTTTCGAATAGCGCAATCTGTTTAAAAAAAATACGAATATTAACTCTTTGAAGAACATTCTTTTGCGAAGCTCACTTACGTAAATTCCGTTTTTTCTGCGATGTTTAACATTCTGCACCAGCTTCGTAAAATTAAAAACAGCAACAAAAACACCTTAAGATATCAGACCACATTTACGTTCATTTTCCTCTCGAATGCCACATTCCGTTTAAAAAATATTAATATTAACCTTTTCAAAACCGTTCGTTTCCGTAAGCCACAGTAGTGTGATTATGAGAGTTTGGCGCCCCCGGCGGTGTGGTGGTGTGAAGGGGTGTACTGGCTCGTGGTGGTCTGTGGTGGCGCGCTGATAAGAGTCGGTGGTGGAGGAAACGCATGTCTGTGGTGGAGATAAGAGGGAGGTGTGTTGTCGGGAAACTGTTAAGAACTTGTATTATAGTACGAGGGTATTTTATTTTGTTTTGAGGAGTTAGAAAATTTTTGCTAACTGAATTTATTTTACGAATTTTATTTTGAGGAAATAGAAAATTTTTTCGAATTTTATTTTCAAGTCTTAGAAAATTTCTTTTTCTTTTTCGAAGTTAATTTTGACAGAAGTTTATTTTTATTTTTCGAATTTTATTTTTAGGTGTTAGAATTATTTTTCGAAATGAATTTATTTTTCGAATTTTATTTTGTGGAGATAGAAAATTATTTATAATTTTGACTCGTTAGAAAATTTATTTTTAATTTTAACTCGTTAGAAAATATTAGAGAATTAAATTTTTAGGTGTTAGAATTATTTAACTCACGTAAAAATATTAGCTGAATTCTTTTTTGAAAAAAAAAAAAAAAAATTATTTTTTTAATTGTGGACCCACCATGGCCAACACGCTTTGAAAAATATTCAAAACGCCACAATTTCTTTTTAACACCTGCTCTGCATCCAAATTTTGTCTATGCTTTTCTTCTTCTCTGCGAGCTACCTGAAAAGAGAACAAACAGATAGATTTAGTATTTTCTCTCAAAAGTGTTTATGCTTGAAAAGGAAGTTATGGTTAGTTACCTTGTTTTGCAAAATTTACTGATTTTTTCTTAGACTAGATATTTTCAGCAAAATGATTTCATTGGAGAAACCTAAAAGAAAAATAGAGATTATTTTCATGAAACGTTAACAAATGTTTTGTAAAAGAAAATCTTAAAACGTTAGTTACCTTATTCTGCAAAACATATTGCATTTCTTCCTAATCTCAGGAATTCATGGGGGAAATTTAATTTTCCTAAAAGACAAATAGAGTTTGAATATTTTCATGAAACTTTATCAAATGTTTTATAAACGAAAACTTAAAATATGAGTTACCTTATTCTGCAAAACATATTGCATTTCTTCCTCATCTAAGAATTCCATGAGGGAAATTTAATTTTCCTGAAAGAAAAATAGAGATTATTTTCATGAAACTTTATCAAATGTTTTATAAACGAAAACTCAAAATGTGAGTTACCTTATTCTGCAAAACATACTGCTTTACTAGATATTTTCAGCAGGGTCAATCTCAACTTTAAGCAGGATAATTTTAGCAAGGAGAGGTATTCTCAGCTAGGCAGGATGAATCCCAGCTCAGCAAGATGATTTCAGCAAGGAGAGGTATTCTCAGCTAGATGATTTCAGCAAGGAGAGGTATTCTCAGCTAGGCAGGACGAATTCAGCAAGGAGAGGCAGTCTTGAGAAGGCATGGTGTTTTTAAGGCTGTTCTTAACTGCTCTGCTCAACAAGCGCAAAACGTTTTGACATATTTAGAGATTCATTTTTTAACACAAACATATAAAACTGGAAGGCCTGACTACGTAAGCGATTTCAAATTGAACTGTTTTTTCCATTTTTTAATCAATAAATTACCTATCGAGTTATAAACGATTTTGATCACGTGACAAAGATGTTTTCTCCCTTCGCTGACCGGTTTTTCTGCTTCCTTCGGGAACTTCGCTTCAAAACGTCAATTTTGACACTGTTTTCTGAAAGATCTACTGCGTTTGCAAAAAAACCGGAAAAAACAGCTCGATGACATAGTTTGTGAACAACAACACCGGCTAGTTTCATGCATTTCCGACCAAAAATAAATTTAAACTTATGTCAGAAAGTTGCCCTTTTTGATTTGAGAACAGCCTTAAGCAAGGCATTTCAGGATGACTTTAGATGCATTTAGGGAAACATTTTAGTTTGGATGTTAAACTGGGCCCTCCGACCACCAGCCATGTTTTCTCATGGCTCCCCAATTTTGAAATTTAGCAAACGCACCGCACACACTGAAGAATTTTAGTTCTTTGTGAACAATATATATATATCATTTTGAAAATGATGATTTCACTTTGAGCAAAGTTTTTGCAATACTTGAGAAAAGTTCTTGTATCAATGCATGAAAATGTCGATTTCACCTTGAGCAAAGTTTTTTTGCATTGAAAAATGTTTGCACCTTCGAAGAAATGAAAAATTATTGAAGAAGATTTGAATTTCACTTCCTGAAAAATAGTGGAAGACTTTTGCGCCTTTGAAGAAATCAGTTCATGAAAAATTATAGAAGAATTTTTTTTTTCACTTTATGAAAAATTATTGAAGAAGATTTGGATTTCACTTCCTGAAAAATAGTGGAAGACTTTTGCGCCTTTGAAGAAATCAGTTCATCAAAAATTTTAGAAGAATTTTGCACCTTTGAAGAAATCAGTTCATAAAAAATTATAGAAGATTTTTTTTTTCACTTTATGAAAAATTATTGAAGAAGATTTGAATTTCACTTCCTGAAAAATAGTGGAAGACTTTTGCGCCTTTGAAGAAATCAGTTCATGAAAAATTTTAGAAGAATTTTTTTTTTTTCACTTTATGAAAAATTATTGAAGAAGATTTGGATTTCACTTCCTGAAAAATAGTGGAAGACTTTTGCGCCTTTGAAGAAATCAGTTCATGAAAAATTTTAGAAGAATTTTGCACCTTTGAAGAAATCAGTTCATAAAAAATTATAGAAGAATCTTTTTTTTTTTTATTTCATGAAAAATTATTGAAGAAGATTTGAATTTCACTTCCTGAAAAATAGTGGAAGACTTTTGCACCTTTGAAGTATAGTAGAAGAAGCTTTATTTAAACATATTTCAATGCACCCCCCTTTGCAGCAAGAATTTTATTAAAAGAATGAATGATGATTTATTAGAAGAATGAGTGTCCTTGGTTTATTGGAAGAACGATGAATGTTCTGGATTTCATGGAAGAACGATGAGTATCCTGGATTTCATGGAAGAATGATGAATGTCCTCGGCTTCATGGAAGAAGAATGAAAGTCCAGGATTTCTTGAAAAAGAAGAATTTCCCACCAACCACCCGATACCTTTGGATAAAGTATCACAACAAAAGAAGAAAAAGATTATACTCATTGCCCCCTTTTTCGTGAAGCCTTTATATATTAAATGATGTTATATATTTGAAAGAAATTTTTGAAGACAACTATTTAAAAGAATGACGATGATATCTTGAAGGAAACTATTTGAATGATAACAGTTCTTGCTGTGATGAAGACATGCTTGGAAGAACGGTGAAAGTCCTCCTTGGTTTCTTGGAGGAATGATGAATGTCCTGGATTTCTTGGAGAAAAGATGAAGTTCACATGATTTCTTGAAGAAGAAGAATTTCCCACCAACCACCCGATACATTCGGATAAGGTATCACAACAAAAGAAGAAAAAGATTTATTGATGATTATTTTGATGATTTTTTATTTGATAGTGCCCATGAGCATATGTGTGTACCCCATCTTCCAATATATATCTTTTATCATCGAGTGGTGTAGTCGAGGGGGGACGCGGGGGGACGGCGTCCCCCTACTTTTTTATTTTACCTCGAGCGTCCCCTTACTTTTTATTTTCAAGGGGGACGCTAGAGACGCGGGAGGACTCAGATTTTCCAAACTTATTAATTTTTTAAAAAAAATGAACACAGCAATAAATTAACAATTTTAGAAATAAGATAATGATTTTTAATGCTTTTCAACAAAGTTGAAAAGTGTTTACTGTACTGGTTCGACTATTCACATTTTAACTTCCATAAGTTTGCCTAGATTGCGGCAAAATTTTATGTATATTTTTGAGGTTCGATGTAATATATCACTATTGTAAATGATGTGTATAGCATCAGTATTTCGTTTATGTGAAAATAAAAAGAGAGTGGTTTCTTATCACGTTTTATTGGCAGAAATTGTTTAAAATAGACATTAAGGAAGTTATAATATTTTAAATATAACGAAAATGACATTTGAAGTTCATTACCTGTTCCCTGCCGGAAATAGCATTTATCGTTCGTTTACAGGAACATTAAAAAATACCAGGGACGTTCCAAACACCATAATCCGATAATTATTTGAAATGCATGGAAAACTATGGAAAACGATGCTATGGAAAATGGTGCGCAAAACATTTATAGTATTTTTACAAGACTCACAAAAGAATCCATCACATTGTCATCTATGGGTGCAGTTGCTTAAACGTCTTTTCGATTATATTATTAAGGTTCCCAACACATTTTACTCCTCCAAAAATGGGAAAGGGCCATTTTATTTAAAAAGGGGACTTCAAGGAACATTTATATTAAAAGGAGCCATTCGTCTAAAAATACTGCACCGAGTTTTCCGAAATATGCAAGCACATTTTTTTAAAAATACCCCAGAAAATATGTTATAAAGATGGTCATTATGCAATGTACACAGCTTTATTTAAACATAGTTAAATATTCTACTGCAAGAAGACAAAGTTTTCAATATTCAGCACTCATCCTATATAATTGCCCTTAAAGAAGCATGAACTTTTAATTCAAATTGTTGAGTATTGAAATTAACATGTATATTGTTAATTATTAACCTTAAACACAAATTTTAGTTCCTTTCTGCAAAAAAACTGAGATAAGCTATGATGTTCATCAGAAATAGCATAGTACGTCAAAGCCGATCAAAATCAGTATTGAATCAACAATTATTCATAATCATCTTAGATATTAAATTTGGTGAAATTCCACCCCAAACATGCCGAAATCTTTCTATTACGGAATCATTAAAAATGCGAAACAGTAGCACCAGCTGTTGGGCAAAATACACCAAAATCTAATCATCATCAATTTATGTCAAGGGTTAAGTGAATGTGAAGTTTCATACCAGAGATGCTGAGATATAGTTATGTAAATTGCGAAAAAATGCAGTATAGCAATACCACCTGTTGGGACACATACGCCAAAACCTAATTAGCACTTGTATGTGCTAAGGTCTAATTAAATATGGCATTGGATGAAATTCTATGCTCTAGTTTTTGGAATAGAGTGGCTACGAAATTTGTATCATATACAGAGAGAGATTTTCAAAAAATTGTCAAATCATATTCAGGTCAACCTAAAATGTGTAAATCCTTCAAAAAGATCCCAATACTTTCTTCTAATGAAAACGTATTTGAAAAGTATAACAAAAACAAGAATAAATCTTAATTAAGATTTCCTTTAATAGAGGGATATGCTGCTACAACAAAATCGAAATCAAAATTAAATCTACAATAATAAAGATAGAGGTTGGTCTGTGTGGTCTATGTTCTGAAAAGACTGCTGCACATACAGCTGCAAGATGGAAGAGAGGTATATCTACGTCTAAAATTATGCACTTCAAACCCAGTTTTCTAAATTTTTTGCAATTTTTAGCTTTTTTCTTTTATTTACCGTTCACGATGATTTTTTCGTTAATAAGAGGAATCCAGTTTCAATATTTTAGCCCAATAGTAGTAAATGTTGTCCTTTTTTCAACTTTTTCAATAAAGTTTATTCAGAATTTGTACAACGATTTATTTTTGGCGAGTTTTTATGCGAATTTCAGCCTTTACTTTCGCGTTTTGTTTCAGTTTTATGATATTCGAAAAAGGAATTCGGTTTCCAACTCTTAACCCTAATGTAATAGATTTGTTCCTTTCGCGATTGCGCCCTCAGATTTGAACGTAAAAGTTTTGTACATACATAATTTTTACGTATTTTTAACTTTTTTTTTTCATTCCGCGGCGATTTTTTGACATTTGTGAAAGAATTCCAGTAAACAATGCGTACTATAGTAAATTTTGTCTTCTGCGATTTTTCGAATTTTCAGCGATTTGTATACATTTCGCGGTGATTTTTCCACATTAGTAAAAGGTATCTTGTTTAAATGTTTTAGTCCATTATAATAAATGTTGTCCTCTTTTCAATAAAGTTTATTCGGAATTAGCACAGCTCTTTTTTAATCTTTCGCAATTTTTTATGCGATTTTTAGTTTTTTTTTTTATCTGTTCCAACCTTTTAATGCAGTTTCATATATTTTGTCCTCTTATCAATAAATTAGTTTCGGAATTTGTACCGCAATTTTTGTATTTTTTGCTAATTGTTTATACAATTTTGGAGTTTTTTATGTTTTGCGTCGATTTTTTGACATGTGATTTCAATCTTCTAGTATGTTGTAGTTTTTTTTTGCATAAAAATGTATAATAAATGTATGATAATGGGCTAAAGCGATATAGGGCCAATCTTCTAGTATGTTGTAGTTTTTTTGTATAAAAATGTATAATAAATGTTGTATTATAATTAATCACAATAATAAATAAATTGTATAATAAATGTTATAAATTTTGTTCTCTGCGATTTCTGACTTTTTTTTTTTGTTTTTTAATGCAATTTTCATTGTGTTTAACGTTTTTCTGCATTCCGTGGCAATATTTTGATATTCTTAAAAAAATTCGGTTATAACGCTTTAGTTCACTATAGTACATTTTGTCCTCTACGATTTTTTAACATTTAAAGATTTTTAGAGTTTTGTGGAGATTTTTCCACATTAGTAATTTTTTTGAAAAAAATTTCAGTCACCGACAAAGGACGAAGAGGACCAAAGGGACATTTTACTAAAAGGAAACTTTAGGGGGAGGAAAGGACACCATTTCGGAGCTCTGCATTATGCATTTGATGTATTTTCTATTTTATTTATTATGCTGAACAAAACCTTAATTAGCTGAGTGATATGTAAATGATATTTGTATACAAAGTAACACACACACACAAAAAAAATTCAAATACACTTCTATCTATTTCTTTAAATTCGTTTTGCAGCTGATTTAAATTTTAGTGTGTTATGTGATGCGCGTATGATAGTTAATTTCTATAGATGGCCACTTAAAATAATTCGAATAAATACATTACCATTTGTAAGCAATTATTCCTTGCTATGTGTTTAAACTAAAAGAAATTTTATTTTTGATAAGAGATGCTACACATGTCTTTCCATCACACATTGTTGCTCTAAAATTAATTTTACAAACGTTTGTGAATAATTAATATATTGCAGGTATACAGGGTGTACCATAAAGATTGACACGTGCTTTAATATTTTACCTTTTGGAGATAAATGTAAATTATAAAAATAAGATAATGAAATAGTATTGAAATATTATGAGTGTGAAATATTCTCGTTAATTTTTTAAAAATGCGTACATTTTTTTAAAAGTTTTGTACTACTGTTCTACTTAAACGTTTGTGAATAATTAACATATTGGAGGTATACAGAGTGTACCATAAAGATTGAGACGCGCTTTAATATTTTACCTTTTGGAGATAAATGTATAAATTATAAAAATAAGATAATGAAATAGTATTGAAATATTATGAGTGTGAAATATTCTCGTTAATTTTTAAAAAATGCGTACATTTTTTAAAAAGTTTTGTACTACTGTTCTACTTAAACGTTTGTGAATAATTAATATATTGCAGGTATACAGGGTGTACCATAAAGATTGACACGCGCTTTAATATTTTACCTTTTGGAGATAAATGTAAATTATAAAAATAAGATAATGAAATAGTATTGAAATATTATGAGTGTGAAATATTCTCGTTAATTTTTTAAAAATGCGTACATTTTTTTAAAAGTTTTGTACTACTGTTCTACTTAAACGTTTGTGAATAATTAACATATTGGAGGTATACAGAGTGTACCATAAAGATTGAGACGCGCTTTAATATTTTACCTTTTGGAGATAAATGTATAAATTATAAAAATAAGATAATGAAATAGTATTGAAATATTATGAGTGTGAAATATTCTCGTTAATTTTTAAAAAAATGCGTACATTTTTTTAAAAGTTTTGTACGACTGTTCTACTTAAACGTTTGTGAATAATTAATATATTGCAGGTATACAGGGTGTACCATAAAGATTGACACGCGCTTTAATATTTTACCTTTTGGAGATAAATGTAAATTATAAAAATAAGATAATGAAATAGTATTGAAATATTATGAGTGTGAAATATTCTCGTTAATTTTTAAAAAAATGCGTACATTTTTTTAAAAGTTTTGTACGACTGTTCTACTCAAAATTTGTCAGTTAGAAAAATTTTATTTTTGCTGCAACAAACTCATTATAAAACTACTGATCTGTATCTTTAAAATAAATTAAAACTTGAAGAAAGAAGGCTGACTTATAAAACTTTTTGGAACCATTTAAATATTATTTCACCAGTGAAAATAGGAAGTATTTTTATAGGATAAAATTTCAGAACAAAATTAAATAATAACGAGTGTAAAAAGAAAAAAATGCATTACAAGAATATTTATGTAAAAAGCTACACGGGCAGCTATTGTAAAGAGACAATGTAGTTTTAAAACTTAGAAACATAATTAAAAAAATAATAATAACTGCCTAAGCATTCTCTAACTGTTTACCGTCAACTACAGTAACTGGAACTCTTCTGAAAATGCATTTGTAAATATTTTAGATTTCTTTCTCACTAATATTGTTGAGGACATATATTGAATTTTATTTAAGGTCAACTGCATATGCTTAGTACCGTCCGTTGCATTTTTCTTCTAATATATCGTATAGCTTTTCGAATTTGTTATTATTATCATCGTCCCTCTCCACCCCCCCCCCCCCCCCTTGCATATTCCCTACCTTACTTTAAACATTTTAGCATCTTTACATTGCCTACTTATCTTCAACAAGTAAAAAAAGAGTAAATCGTGCTTAAATTTTTTCGAGCACACTGTACAGGCCGACCTTAGCTAAAACTTGAAGATGTCAGAAAGATTGCCAGACTTTAATAGCAACTTTGTATTTTTAGTGACAAAATCTAGCGCTTTTAATGTTTAATAGTAATTTCATTTTAATGTATAATTTGTTTAATCTTTAACGGTCCATCCTTATCCAAGGTAAAACCACCAGCTTACTCAAAATTTGGAAAATATAGAGTGGTTATTGACACAAAATCTAGAAAAGTATAAAGAGTTGAGGACTTTTTTGAGAGCAAGCAATTCTGAAAAGTTCTCTCAGAGAGTAAAAGTAATGCATATTATTAAACTGTGACAAAATTAAGTATATTGTTGTTGTTTTAAAACGATTTTTCACTTTTATTTAAATATTTAATAACTAAAAGAAATTAATTTAAAACACTCTCTTTTTTAATTGATTTCAAAACTTGGTACGGTGTTTCAAAATCAGGTGTCAGAAATGTAAAGGCAGCTAGAGGGGACCTAAATAAGCAGATTTCGTATAGGAATGTGGGTGCGAAATACAGCGTTGAGGAAGTAGAGATAGAGGGCGCTGTTGAGATCGGCGGATGAAAGCGCTTTGCTGGCTTGAATTGTCATTCTCCGCCCGGATGTCGAATAACATGTATCATTACACTAATGCGGAACTTGCCGATATGCATTTTATGTATGGAAATGCGCAAGTAAATGGCTTCCATCCAACACACGTCCAACAGTTCTCGAGCTTGTCGAAGGACTATCCCCAACTGTGCATGATGCTGCGTCTTCCTCTGCAGGAATTCTGTGATATCTTCCAGTGCCCGTATCACGACTCGAAGCATAAAACGATCCACTCGCGCACAACATCCGATGAAGACGCTCAAATGTTCGACGATCTGGCTGATTTCTACCCGAGAATCGTTCCTTGTACATTCTTTGAACAGCCATTTTATTTCCTTATGCAGCCCCATACATGAAATGCATGTCGGCAAGCTCAACATTGGTGTAACGACGCATGTTGCTCGAACAGGGCCGAAACTAGCCTTTTTGGCGCCCGGGGCAAACATGGATTTTGGCGCCCCCCCCCCCCTCCACCATAAAGTAAATTTACAAAAAAGAATTTTACTAAATATCTAACAGACAACTTATTTTTAAATTTAAAAAATATATAAAACTGAACTACGTAATCAGCTTTGTCAAACACTGATCCATTAAAATCTTTGAAAAGTTATTGAAAAGAATTGCATTTTAATCTTTTTAAACTTTTTTTTTTTTTTTTTTTTGCATAGTCTAAATGAGGACGATATCTAAAAAAGAAAGGTTTTACTAAGAATTTTACTCTGTGCATTCCCCTTCCCGTTGTCCTGGGCAGTCAGCGCCCATGGCAAGACGGAAAAAAAAAAGAAAGAAAGGAAGCTCAACACTGTTCAGCGGGAAAAAAACAAACAGCTTTCATGGAATTTCTTTATCTAGAAGAAAAATCAGTTTGAGGGGTCACTTCTCCTTTGGTAGTTATCCGTAGTGGACAGTAGGGTGTCCCACAATAGAGACTGACCTTGAAAAACGGTAATGATTCTCCATCGGATTCTCCTCACAGGAAGTGATTTAAAAGATAGAAACAAACGCATAGGCATGATACTTTAAAATTTTGTATTGTAATGAATCTTTTTATCTATTTGTAAAGTTTAATTCATTTGGTTCAGTTTTCCTTTTAAATTTTCCAGCTGCGAGACATTTTTATACAAATTTCATAATATATATATATATATATATATATACATTCTTGTGTCAAACGTCAAACAAAATCTTCATTTTGGCGCCCCTTCACCTCCTGTTAAAGCGGCGCCCGGGGCACGTGCCCCCTCTGCCCCCCCCCCCCCTAGTTTCGGCCCTGTGCTCGAAATCCGTACGGAGAATGAAGATTAAGCCAGCGAAGTGCTTTTATCCACCGAACTCAACAGCGCCCTCTACTACCTAAACGCTGCATTTCCACACCCACATTCCTGTACGAAATCTGCTTACTTAGGTCCCCTCTATCTGCCTTTACATTTTCGACATATAATTTTGAAAAGTATAAGTTATTTGCTATCTAAACTGTAGTTCAAAAAGCTATATTTAAAAAATTTCTGCTCGACCCTTTAAGCAGTTTATAGAATGCCATCAACTCCAATAAATTTATAATTTGAGTAGATTTTATTCCTGTTAATAATGTGATAACATTCATTGCGTCGGTTCACACATTCAATTTCCAATCCTATTTTATTTTTTCAATCGGAATATCAACGCATTAAAAATAACTTCTATGTCAAATTTTAAGTTTCCAGCTCTGATATTTTCAGAAGAATGGCAATTTTAGAAGGTTTTCAGCTCATTTCATCACTTCAAATTTCGAAATTTTTAAAAACCGTTCTTCGTGAGCATCTACATGTTAATAGTTACGACTATATTTATTTTCAAATTTATTGTAAAAAACAGCTTCAAATAAATCGTGGTCAGATGATTTTAGAAGATTTTCTCACCAATTCACTTTTTAAAAAAATTTTGAATTCTTAAAAAAAAATGTTTTAAGCGAGCATGTAAATCCTGAAAATACATGGGTGCCATGTTTTAAGTTTCTTGAGAAATCATGATGAAACTGTAATTTTAGAATATTCTCTCCGCTTTTCATAGCGTTAAAATTCTAATTTTTGAAGAAGAAAAAAATTCAAGTATTGCATTTACACATTAGAAGCAACCTAATTACTATATTAAGTTTCTATCTCAAGTTTCTTTTACAGAAACTTTGATGAAATGCAATTTTCGGAAATTTTCTGTAGAAGGATATTTATCTATTACCCCTCTTTAAAATTCATATTTTTAAAAAATCCGATTTGGGTCAGTATTTGAGCACTAAACGTATTCTTCGGGCCAATAAAAAGCATTATTTATCGATTATCTTCTGCTTTGGTCACATTGTTTGATAATTTTTCTCACATAAACGGTACTTACTTGTTATTTCTGATCAAAAAATTGCCTAGATGCGACAACCGTGTCGAATTTCTCCCAAATTAGGGTTTGGACAGTAGCATATAGTCTCAGAAAGTCTATTCATAATGTATAACATACTCTCAAAATTTGAGCCCAGTGGAAAACATCGTTTGAACGCTATCATGTTCAAATACTTACATATATTGACTCATGGAAAAAAAAATGACTTCCGGAGTCTGAAAGAAAAAACCAACACACACACATGTATACGTAAATACATAGAAAATTGTTGTGAAAATAGACAAAATAAATTCCGCGGGTCTCAAAAAGTAAAGATATACCAAAATTTCAGTCTTATTTTTCTTTGCCATGATTACAATAAATTCCTTACACTTATATCTGACCATAAAGTAAAAATGCAATAATTTTCAATGCTTTCAGTGGAAAACAGTTCTTGTATAACTATTTCCAAAATAAATAATTAATAACAAATTCTAATAAAAAATTCGTTGGTTGAATTAGCGTTACTGAATTACAAATTCTATTCCAAAAATTTTCAGTCATGAAATAAGGTTTAAATTTTTTGATTCTATAGCAAGCTATTTAATTTTCAACAGATAAAAAAACTTTAATTAAATTAATTTAAATTTAATTTTTAAATTTAATTTTTTAATTATTTTTCTCTGAAATTGAAAATGAAAAGAAAGATTCAAAATAAAGTTTGCCCTATGGATAATACAGACCCTAATGTTCGAAACTATGAGCGTCCCCCCACTTTTTTTTCCAGGACTACACCACTGAGGGGAGTTAATGCCACTTTATTTTGCTCGATTGTAAATATTTTATGACGCTCATTTTGCATTCTGTATTGGATTTCTCTCGTAATTTTTGATTCGAATAACGCATTTTTATAATTCTCATGTTTTATTTTTTTGGACACCACACTTTTAGGACCCCCTTGGCTCACTTCTTCTCACCCTCTGCTGAAAGAAGCGAGTACATTTTGGCTCTCAGCCCCACAAATTCGTATGCCGGCACTGACTTTAACTCATCTTTGAAGCAGCCAATTTTCTTTTTATTTTCCGTGCTATAGAGGGAATGAGCCTGGGGATATTCGGATGTGTCAAATAATTTATGATGTTTTTTCATATCTGCATAAATATCGTGGGTCTCTATATGATAGGTTAACTAGTCAGTGTCAGTGAAGAGGAGCTTTGCTTATCTCCATACGTATGTTTCACAAAATCATAATGAAATTTGTACATATGGAGTTTGCTTAGCTCCAAAATGAAAAAGCCGGCATACAGGGGCTTGTCGAGGGTGACTACTTGTTTCATCCTCTGAACCCCTACTAAATTTTCATCAAAGACTTTAACGGATTTATATGTTTGTGCTGCCACAAGTTTTTTCAATTTATTTTCTTTATTTACCAATTGGATGTCCACTCGCCGTCTGACGGATTCCATTGATTTACCGTACACCGAGTTATTCATCAGCTTAAAGAAATCCTTTTGGAAAGGAGATAGGTTGCATGTTTTCGCTGCTCAGTATTAAACTCGATGTACGGTTTAAGCCAGGCCCTCTGTTTAAATTTCATGATTTTATGAACATGTCGTGATACCATCCCCAGGCTCAAATAGTATTTCAAATTTCTGTAATAGACAATATAATTCTTATGATTTAGATTAAGGCACCAACTTCTCTGTAGCAACGTACGGCATATTTTTTATCAAGTAGTGTGATTATGAGAGTTTGGCGTTCCGGCGGTGGCGCGGTGTGGTGGTGTGAAGCGGTGTGCTGGCTCGTGGTGGTCTGTGGTGGCGCGCTGATAAGAGTCGGTGGTGGAGGAAACGCATGTCTGTGGTGGAGGTAAGAGGGAGGTGTGTTGTCGGGAAACTGATAATAACTTGTATTACAGTACGAGGGTATTTTATTTTATTTTGAGGAGTTAGAAAATTTTTGCTAACTGAATTTATTTTACGAATTTTATTTTGAGGAAATAGAAAATTTTTTCGAATTTTATTTTCAAGTCTTAGAAAATTTCTTTTTCTTTTTCGAAGTTAATTTTGACAGAAGTTTATTTTTATTTTTCGAATTTTATTTTTAGGTGTTAGAATTATTTTTCGAAGTGAATTTATTTTTCGAATTTTATTTTGTGGAGATAGAAAATTATTTATAATTTTGACTCGTTAGAAAATTTACTTTTAATTTTAACTCATTAGAAAATATTAGAGAATTAAATTTTTAGGTGTTGGAATTATTTAACTCACGTAAAAATATTAGCTGAATTCTTTTTTGAAAAAAAAATTACTATTTTTTTAATTGTGGACCCACCATGGCAACCCGCTTTGAAAAATATTCAAAACGCCACAATTTTTTTAACACTTCCTCTGCATCCAAATTTTGTCTATGCTTTTCTTCTTCTCTGCGAGCTACCTGAAAAGAGAACAAACAGATAGATTTAGTATTTTCTCTCAAAAGTGTTTATGCTTGAAAAGGAATTTAAGGTTAGTTACCTTGTTTTGCAAAACCTACTGATTTTTTCTTAGACTAGATATTTTCAGCAAAATGATTTCATTGGAGAAACCTAAAAGAAAAATAGAGATTATTTTCATGAAACGTTAACAAATGTTTTGTAAAAGAAAATCTTAAAATGTTAGTTACCTTATTCTGCAAAACATATTGCATTTCTTCCTCATCTCAGGAATTCATGGGGGAAATTTAATTTTCCTAAAAGAAAAACAGAGTTTGAATATTTTCATGAAACTTTATCAAATGTTTTATAAACGAAAACTTAAAATATGAGTTACCTTATTCTGCAAAACATATTGTATTTCTTCCTCATCTAAGAATTCCATGAGGGAAATTTAATTTTCCTGAAAGAAAAATAGAGATTATTTTCATGAAACTTTATCAAATGTTTTATAAACGAAAACTCAAAATGTGAGTTACCTTATTCTGCAAAACATACTGCTTTACTAGATATTTTCAGCAGGGTCAATCTCAACTTTAAGCAGGATGATTTTAGCAAGGAGAGGTATTCTCAGCTAGGCAGGATGAATCCCAGCTCAGCAAGATGATTTCAGCAAGGAGAGGTCTTCACAGCTCGATCATTTCAGCAAGGAGAGGTATTCTCAGCTAGGCAGGACGAATTCAGCAAGGAGAGGCAGTTTTGAGAAGGCATGGTGTTTTTAAGTAAGGCATTTCAGGATGACTTTAGACGTATTTAGTGAAAAATTTTAGTTTAGATGTTAAACTGGGCCCTCCGACCACCCGCCATGTTTTCTCATGGTTCCCCAGTTTTGAAATTTAGCAGACGCACCGCACACACTGAAGAATTTTAGTTCTTTGATGAACAATATATATATATATATTATTTTGAAAATGATGATTTCACTTTGAGCAAAGTTTTTGCAATACTTGAGAAAAGTTCTTGTATCAATGCATGAAAACGTCGATTTCACCTTGAGCAAAGTTTTTTGCATTGAAAAATGTTTGCACCTTCGAAGAAATGAAAAATTATTGAAGAAGATTTGAATTTCACTTCCTGAAAAATAGTGGAAGACTTTTGCGCCTTTGAAGAAATCAGTTCATGAAAAATTATAGAAGATTTTTTTTTTTTCACTTTATGAAAAAATTATTGAAGAAGATTTGAATTTCACTTCCTGAAAAATAGTGGAAGACTTTTGCACCTTTGAAGTATAGTAGAAGAAGCTTTATTTAAACATATTTCAATGCACCCCCCTTTGCAGCAAGAATTTTATTAAAAGAATGAATGATGATTTATTAGAAGAATGAGTGTCCTTGTTTATTGGAAGAACGATGAATGTTCTGGATTTCATGGAAGAACGATGAGTATCCTGGATTTCATGGAAGAATGATGAATGACCTCGCTTCATGGAAGAAGAATGAAAGTCCAGGATTTCTTGAAGAAGAAGAATTTCCCACCAACCACTTGATACCTTTGGATAAAGTATCACAACAAAAGAAGAAGAAGATTATACTCATTGCCCCCTTTTTCGTGAAGCCTTTGTATTTTAAATGATGTTATATATTTGAAAGAAATTTTTGAAGACAACTATTTAAAAGAATGACGATGATATCTTGAGGAAACTATTTGAATGATAACAGTTCTTGTTGTGATGAAGACATGCTTGGAAGAACGATGAAAGTCCTCCTTGGTTTCTTGGAAGAATGATGAATGCCCTTTATTTCATGAAGAACGATGAATGTCCTGGATTTCTTGGAGAAAAGATGAAGTTCACATGATTTCTTGAAGAAGAAGAATTTCCCACCAACCACACCCGATACCTTCGGATAAGGTATCACAACAAAAGAAGAAAAAGATTTATTGATGATTATTTTGATGATTTTTTATTTGATAGTGCCCATGAGCATAGGTGTGTACCCCATCTTCCAATATATATCTTTTATCATCGAGGGGAGTTAATGCCACTTTATTTTGCTCGATTGTAAATATTTTATGACGCTCATTTTGCATTCTGTATTGGATTTCTCTCGTAATTTTTGATTCGAATAACGCATTTTTATAATTCTCATGTTTTATTTTTTTGGACACCACACTTTTAGAGACCCCCTTGGCTCACTTCTTCTCACCCTCTGCTGAAAGAAGCGAGTACATTTTGGCTCTCAGCCCCACAAATTCGTATGCCGGCACTGACTTTAACTCATCTTTGAAGCAGCCAATTTTCTTTTTATTTTCCGTGCTATAGAGGGAATGAGCCTGGGGATATTCGGATGTGTCAAATAATTTATGATGTTTTTTCATATCTGCATAAATATCGTGGGTCTCTATATGATAGGTTAACTAGTCAGTGTCAGTGAAGAGGAGCTTTGCTTATCTCCATGCGTATGTTTCACAAAATCATAATGAAATTTGTACATATGGAGTTTGCTTAGCTCCAAAATGACAAAGCCGGCATACAGGGGCTTGTCGAGGGTGACTACTTGTTTCATCCTCTGAACCCCTACTAAATTTTCATCAAAGACTTTAACGGATTTATATGTTGGTGTTGCCACAAGTTTTTTCAATTTCTTTTCTTTATTTACCTTTTGGATGTCCACTCGCCGTCTGACGTATTCCATTGATTTACCGTACACCGAGTTATTCATCAGCTTAAAGAAATCCTTTTGGAAAGGAGAGGTTGCATGTTTTCTCTGCTCAGTATTAAACTCGATGTACGGTTTAAGCCACGCCCTCTGTTTAAATTTCATGATTTTATGAACATGTTGTAATACAATCCCCAGGCTCAAATAGTATTTCAAATTTCTGTAATAGACAATATAATTCTTCTTATCATTTAGATTAAGGCACCAACTTCTCTGTAGCAACGTACGACAAAATTTTTATCAATTCTTGTAGGGAGATAACATTTCTTTTTCAATTTTAATTTTTTCTGCGGCGAGTGGATAATCATTATGGAGGTCATGTAAACTAGATGGATAAGCCAAATCCACCTCGAAAATGTAGCCATCTTTGCCATAATCCTCCAATGATTGGATCCAATTGGTGTCGGCTTCATGGGTGATCCATTCAAATTCGCCGTACGGTAGGGGTTCAGACATAGAATGCCCATACAAATTATTAGCATCAAGATACATAATATATGAGGTTTCTTTGTTAGGGTCTGGGTTTGGCACTAAATTATTATTAGCACATGCCCAGCGATGGCTAATCATGGCGATACCCCCTCGAATGCCACGTTCGATCATCAGGTGCATATTCACATCTGTGAGCAATTCGAGGGGTTGCTGACTCATTTTTAGTGATGCTTGCCTCGCAAGGCTGTGTGCCGTGACAAAATGTGCGCAGTCTAATTCATAAAACTGCGCACATAGTTTGCGAAAATTTTGGAACACGTCCGATAACTGAAGAGCATCACATTTGACATATAAGTCCTGATAGTCCCCCAGTGTTTGAAGATGAAACGTGTCCCAAACTGCCTGGGCATGTGAATAATGAGCTTCGGAAATATGCTGCTGCGTTAAATCGCTGAAAAAGGCTTCACGTGGGGGCAATGAGGTTTTATCAAATTTATCAAAAGAAGAGAAATATTGGTAAGGGTACACACCTTCACGCAGTAGCAAATCAATGCTATTCAAATTAGATTTTAAAATTTTGAACTCTTCCAGTCGTAAATTAGCCACCAGTTTTTCGAGAGATGTAGACATAAATTGGAAACTATCGATGAATTGAAGTGATATTCGGCTTTTATTATATTGCTTAGAAAGAGAAAAGGATATATACTTCTCCATATTATTGGCAATTACATGAATTTGATGATCTTGAATATTACCCAGACCCTGCATTATTAAGTGAGCGTCATAGTTCTTCAAATTATGAAATACGACTGGAATCATTTTTCGAAGACGATATTGTAGATTACAAGAAGAATGAAGTGCCCCTCGGTATTTTCCATTTAGATGATCGTGATCTTTTATTTTATCCATATTGAATGACTGGTGGCAGAAATAGCATTCTGTGGCATTTTTGAAGTCTTCGTCTTGTGCTGTCATTTGAATTGGAACAACATGAGTTAAAATCTCTGCTAGCTCGTCTTTGACTTGTATAATTTCATTAAAAAATTCTTCTACTGCATTTTCCCCTCTATAGCACTTAATTTTTTTATAACATTCTCCATCTGGCCCCACAACAACATAGGCAAATCCACAGGCTTGATGAGAATTAATTTTGTTCGAAAAGGATTTTTTCTGAAGTTCAGTATTTTCTTCTTCCACATCTGAAACAATTGTTTTTGCTGTCATGGGAACCAAGATGGATTCGAAGTCTGCGTAAATAATATAGGGAACGGGATGCTGATATTGTGGCTTTGAAAATTGCATAATACTATCTTCAGGTCGTGGCATTTGAATCCGTTGTGGCTTATATATGTTACAATATTCTGAATGCTTTTCTAATACATCTTCTCTGCAAAATCGATTTAAACACCGATAGCAATAGAATGAAGCACCATTATGATGTGTACGATCACCCATGAGCCGAGAGAAACTACGAATCAGACAATAATGATGATTTTTTTCATTAGTAATCAATAATAAGTTGTAACATTCTTTGTCGTCCCGTTCCGAAATATGCAGTGGAAAGACTTCATTTTCATAGCCAAAGACGTTGACGCATATTATTCAGTTCTTCAATCTTGCTGATTTTGTTGAGGGCCACTGGGCATTGAATTTTGCCTAATTTTATTTCATCTTCAAAGGCTGTATAATGATATACTCGATAGGATGATGTTTTCCGTCAATTTTATGTTTCTGAGATAGCAGAGACCAGACTAAACATTTGTTGTCTGTATTCAGAATATTTAAGATAGCATACTTATTTTGTAATTTCTCAGGAGTGGGGATGTATGAGCTTGCTGCAAGAGGATGGTATTGGGCTGCAAATAATTCCAAATAACGGACATATTCCAATACCCATCCTGACCCTTGTTGTGTAAATTTTTCAAACGATTTTATCATCTTGGCATAGGCTTCTTCTATGTGTTCTTCCATGGTTGCATTATCCATTTCGATAAGGGAAAACGATCGAAAATGCGACGTGATAATTTCTAATTCCCCCTCCTGAGTGGTGCGACTCAGATTAACGTGGACAACTGTGTACCATTTTATTGCTTCCTTGGTGCTAAGCTGGAATTGCAGTTCTTCTTGAAGGTGCGTTCGATTATCATTAAAAAATACATTCAAATCAAGTTCATTGGATTCATTTGCATCAAAATTAATAACTGACAAAGAATCATTTAAGACATTGAAACGATTAGAATTGCGTGGTCTTTTAACGGGGGGTGCATTGTGAGTGGTGTTTTTGAGTAAATTAGTTTTACTTGAAAAACTTTCTGAGCACTCATCGCATGGATGTAGAATGGTGGGCCTCATATGAACTTTTGGTGATTAATCAAATCACTCTTTCTAACAAAACATTGAGTGCACATCTCACACGCAAATGGTTTTTCACCAGTGTGAGTTTTCATATGCCTTTTTAAATCATATGCCCTACTAAAGGCCTTGTGACATGTTGAACAAATCTGTAAAAGATAAAAAGGGCCCATTTAAGAATTTTGTTTTAGTTAAACATTTGTTTGAATAAATTTCAACCTAAAAAATTCGTTTTTAGTTTGTTTTAAAACCCCCTTTAAAAAAAAAAAAATCAATCTAAAAATTCGCTTCAGTTTGTTTTTTAAATTTTCCTTTTAAAAATCCAACCAACAAAAAACATAATATATACTTTTTTGGCTGGGATTACGGTGCCTAACTTAAGATCAACTTAGAGACTTACGACATAAACAAAACCTAAACGGCATTACGGTGCCTCGCGATCTTACGACAGCTTGGAAGCAGCCGTAAGTTAAGACAGAAGTGGATGCGCGCGCAACCACAACAAATGTAACTGCGGCCTGTGATTGGCTGACTGTAGGAGGACTTACGCCGAAGCACGAGGACTTGCGCCGAGGCACCGTAATACCTCTTGGACGTAATATAACCTATGTGGTTTATATACGTAACAGTCTATTTAAACATGCAGAAAAGCCCAGTGGAGGTAAAGGCTGGTAAATAGGACGTATTGGAAGTGAAATATTTAAATGAGCATATATGAAAAACGATCTCTTAACTAGGATAATAAAACAAAATGCATAATAGTAGAGTTAACGAAGAAAGTTTATTTTACTTGGATGACACAAGATGATGATACAGCAAATAATCAATATGAAGATTAACACAGCAGTTGCTCTTGTACACATAACGACACGCCATAACAATGGCGGTTTGCAGAAGGCTTGAAGACACATTTTTTAGACATTACTTTAAGATTTACAACTATTTAAAAATAAACTCATAGTTAAAATAAAATAACAAGTATGTTAATTAATACTTCCAGAATGTTGGACCAGCCAACATTCAGTGTCTAGAAAAGTTACTTCCATTTAAAGGAAGATAAAAATGCAAACTAACGATGTCCGGATCATTTATTTATATGAAATGGCTAGGATTGAAATCGACGTTTCGGAGCAGAGACCACGAAACGGACCAATCACAGAACGGCATCGAATCGATGCAAAAGCTAGATTCGATGATAGATTCGATAATAAACACGATATTGTCAGTCGCCATCTGGCGGGGAAAAATATCGTTACGGAAATACGTAATCACTTTGAAACGTGGTTTTGCCGATGTAGGTTGCAAAGAAAATGGAGTCCGTGAACGGAAAAAGATAGAGATAGCTATTGACGTTACAGGACTAATACATTATGTAAAACTGATAGATAAAGTCCGGAAATGAAGTAAAAAGGTAAGTTAAGTTTTGGAAACATTTATTACTGATATTATGAGATATTATAATGAAGTAATAAATAAAAAATAAAATATGAATTTGTAAATAAAAAAGATGATTGTGGTATGAAATTATGATAAATAGGAAATAGGAGGCGATGAGAAAAAAAGTGTTTGGTATCTCTATCAAATGCCCCCCCTCTCATTGCCTCTTTAAATAAAGAGATAACTATAAAAAAAAAGTTAACTCAGAGAGCAAAGGATTGAAAAATCCATAGATATCACCATTCAACCCAACTCACCAAAACTAATTAACGAACAAAAAAAAATTTAACTTTTTTTTTTTTTTTTTTTTTTTTTAAAGGGTGAAAATTTGGAAGGTGAGAAATTTTAAATTTGAAAAGTTAAGATTGCTTCAAAATGAAAACTTGAAGAAATACATCTAGTTCCTTTCTGAACCCAAAACGTGAAACAACTCCAATAATTGAAAAGTTGAAAAACTTGAACTTCAAAAAGTAGAAGTCAAAAAAACTTTAAACGAAGTTTTTAAATATACTTCGAACATGAACTAACAATTTAACAATTTTAACAAATGACTAGAAAAAAATTTAAATGATGAAAGTTCATAAAAGAACAAATTAAATTAAATTTTAAAGTTTAAGTGAAAATGTATAGAGAATTTGCTAAACGAGAAAAATTAATTAACTCTTCAAAACAATTTATTGGCTAATAACAGATCTTCTTTGCCTAAAGACAGAGGTATACGTATCTCAGACTGAAGATTAACAGAAGCCTAACAAAGAAGTTAACTTTAAAAAAGTGCAAAATTCTCATACAATTTAAATTACAAAAATGAAAATGATGATGACGTACCACTTCAAAAATATAACAGTTTCCAATTTGGAAACGTTATTACCAGCTCTCCAAGATGTCTTGATCACAATAGTTACAATTGAAAAATATTTTTATTACAATTTTAAACAATTCATATAGATAAAATTTTAAGCAATTATGAGAACTTGAGATCCAGGCATCTAGGCTCAAGCAACAAAAACGACGGCTCTTTCAACAAACTAACGTACAAATCCATTGAGAATGAATTAAGGGCACATTTATACCACAATCTCCCGGTACCAGGAATCATTCACACACAAATATTGGGTGTCGCTCTAGATGCCTAGAATAGATAAACACAAATTAATGATATGCATAAGAAAATTCATTGTATAAGCACAGATACAAACAGTTTAAAATAAGATTTCTTTAAATATTTAAAAGCTGTTTTATAAAAAAGAAACCCTTTTACTAAGATATATTTATAGTTGATTTTAAGTTTTAAAAAACTCTAACCAATTAAACTTAGACAATGGTCAAGATAGCTGGTAACGCATGAAAAAGAATATATACTGGCAAATGAACAGGAATCAAAATAGCAATCGTTTACACTTATCCTTTAAACTGAATTTAACAACATTTAGGTACAGTGTAACAACAAAAAGCTTAAAAGGATTCAACAAAATTCACCAGCATAAACATGGGTACGATGTATGAAAAATTTATATATGATATATGCAAAATTTATATATGGAAATGAGATGAACTGTATGAAAATCTAATAAGTACTTCACATCATGAACAGAAGCTTTATAAAACTCAAGATCTCATTTTTGGATAATGGCTTGGTAAAAATGTCCGCCAGGTTCGATCTGCTACGCACGTGACTGAGCAAAAATTCCCCCCTATTAAACAAATCTCGAATAAAAAACAGCTTAACGTCAATATGCTTGGATTTGTAATTTTCCACAGGAGATTTAACAAAATCTATTGCTGCTTGATTATCTGCTTTCATCTCAGCTGTCCTCCCCAGTACAGGTACGATCCCCTCCTGTGCACACTCGCGACGTATCCGGTCAAACCAGACCAGGTTCTTGACGGCCTCAGTCATTGCGACGAATTCAGACTCCATGGTCGATAACGAGACGCACTTTTCTTTAAAAGTGCGCCAATCGACGGGAGCCTCGTCAAGCATGACTATTTGACCGCCAACCGAGGTCCGATCATCGCGGTTAGCCGCAAAGTCGGCATCAGTAAAGATCGTGAGATCGTTAGACCTGAACGAGAGTTTCAGCTTAAAATGCATAGTAGATTTTAAATATCCTAGCAATCGTAGCAACCCATCCCAATGGACTATACCTGGGTTCACCTGAAACTGGCTCAGTAAGTTCACGGCATAGCAAATATCGGGTCGAGTACGGTTCGCAACAAAAGAAAGACAACCCAATAAATTACGGTAAGGAAAACGGGACATTTCCTGAATGTCATGATCGGAAACTGGACAACTGGATCTTGAAAAAATAATACCTTTACTTATTGGCAATGATGAGACTGGAATTTTAAAAGAACTAAATCTATTACATACATCTTGAATGTAGTTTTGCTGGTGTATGATAACTCCTGATTGAGTATCTTCAAATTCAACACCTAATAGCTTTCTAGTTCTACCCAGTTCCTTTATATCAAATCTTTCTTTTAATTTCTTTAAGATGTTATCTATAAGCTTTTGAGTTTTTCCAAAGATCACTATGTCGTCCACATACAATAGTAATAAAATATTAGAATTAAAAATATAAACACAATTACATGTTGAAAATTTCTTAAAACCAATCTGTAGTAGAGCTTTATGAATTTCCATGAACCACTCTCTCCCACTTTGATGCAAACCATACAAAGTGCGATCTAGTTTGCAATATAAATGCTCTTTTCCAGGCTCTGAGAATCCGGGAGGTTGGTTCATATACACGTCCTCACTCAGTGGTGCATACAGGTAGGCGCAGGTCACGTCACACTGAGTGTGTGACCACCCGCTACACGAAACAAGAAGGGAGAAAAAGAATCGGATAACGCCAAAGTTCACAACAGGGCTAAAAGTCTCTTCGTAGGACTCTCCCTTTATTTGTTTGAACCCTTGGGCAACAAGTCTAGCCTTGTGCCTGGCCATCCGTCCAAATTCATACCGTTTCGTCGTGTAAACCCACCGGCAACCTACTGGAGTGACATGTACCGGTAATTCTTCCAAATGCCAAACTCCACGGTCTCTCATAACCTTCATTTCGAGCTTCATTGCTTCCCACCAGATCGAGCTCTGTTCTGATCTGCATGCCTGCTTAAATGTTCTGGGAGTTTCACTATTATTAGCTAGTCATGCGGATATATGTGAAAAACTAGACTCGCTAGAATTGTCATCTTCACTATCAGAAGGAGAGGATTCTTCAGGAATGGGGACTATACCAGAATAAGGATTGGACTGTGTAAAATCAAAGATTTCAGGCTTAAATAGAATATTGTTTTCTTCACAGTATTTCTTTACTTCATTTAAAGAACGTAACCTGTCGTCTTTACCCATTTCATAGTAATAGATGTCTATACGATCTTTTTTTCTACGCATGACAGGTTTTCTAAGCCAACAAACATCTTTAAGAATAGTTGGCTGAATAGTGTCACTGGACCCCGAATCCTTGTCCTCCCCCCTCCCAAGCGGGTAATCTTGAGAACTGCCGGAAGGACCTGGGATAGCCTCAGGTTCATCTTCAACGGCAACATCTCGATTAACCTCAGCTTTGGGAGGGAAGAGGGCATAATCATCGGTGCCCAGTACAGCTACACTGCGTCTTACCCCAGCTGTACATTCATCAAAATACACATTTGAAGATTCAACAATATCATCTGTTTCTGGTATCCAAATTCTATAACCCCGTGTACGAAATGCGTACCCTACCAAAAATCCCTTTCTGGCACGTGCTTCCAGTTTCCACGACCTTTGCTTTGGAATTTTAACATATGCTTCCGTACCAAACGGCTTTAAATGCCGGACAGATGGCTTTCTATTACCATAAAGTTCGAAAGGCGTTTTCCCCAGAAGTTTTGGACAGATTCTATTCCAGCTGTATACAAAGTATTTTAAGGCCTCTGGCCAGAATTTTGGGTCTAAATTACTGTCAATTAGTAATGTTCTAATCCCGTCTGCTGCCGTAGCCATGAAACGTTCCGCAACGCCATTTTGCTGTGGCGTGTACGAATTCGTGAACTCGTGGCGAATACCCTTTTCATCAAAAAAACGCGTAAAAGAAATGTTGTCAAACTCCCCACCGTTATCAGTCCGAAAGCTCTTGACTTTCCTATTCAGGTATGTTTCTGCCCGTATAATATGCTTTCTAACGACATCAAACGTGTCGGATTTCAATTTTAACGGGTAAACTGATACACGGCGGGAAAAGTCATCAATAATTGACAAAAAGTAACGTTCGCCACCTCTTTCTTCTATACGGCATGGACCCCACAAATCTGCATACAGAAGCTCAAGTGGATGATTAGAGCGGATATTCTTGTTAAATTTATGTGAAATATTCTTTAGCTTGCCAAATTTACATGATTCGCAAAATAAATTGGTCTCTTTTAGTCCTGGTAAGCCACGTACGCCTTGCTTACGGCTTATATGTGCAATTAAAGAAGGACTTATGTGACCATATTTGCGGTGCCAATGTAACATTTTCTCGTCCTGTTTAACGGCAGAAGTTTCAAATTTAACAGATTTATGAACAGAGATTGGAATTTTTGGATACAGCCTATAAATTCGATCTTTTAAATATGCGCTAAACAAGTACTCGGCCCCCCGACGGACTTTCACCTCACCATTATGACCCTGAAAGGTCAAACCATTTAAATCTAACTGAGGACCAGAAATAAGGTTTCTACGTAACTGATCAGAATACATTACGTTACACAAGGTAAAAACCCTTTGACCAAAACGAAGTTTAACTTCCCCTTTACCCTTTATGGGAAATAGTACATTTTTGATGGCAACTGACATTTCATCATTTAGTTCCTGAAAATTAGAAAACAAATTTTTATTATTACAGAAATGATGGCTCGCTCCCGTGTCTAAAATCCAGTCACAATCATTTACAACATTACTCAAACTAGAATGTGAGATAAAAAGATTTGACTTACATGTACTTTTTGATAACTTCGAGCGAGAGCCACCACCTCTGTCATTAGAAACATATGGAGAAGAATGTCTAGTATGCTTGTGTCTGGGATTCTTGCTTCGTTCTCTGGAACCTCTCAGACCTCTAGGAGATGAGTCGTAGGAACTAGTAATGGAGTTGGAGTCATCATCCGGCGGACTAGAATATGAAGTATCACTGCGGTACCTCTCGGGAGACTGTTTGAAGTAGCGATTACGGGAACTGGATCGGCTTGAGGAGTGACCACGTTGAGAATATGAAGAGGGAGAAACATCTCTGTGACGAAACTGGTTATTTGGAGACTTTGAAAAGCAATTGGTCTGTAAATGACCCAAT
Organism: Maratus speciosus; assembly: GCA_963932465.1. Lineage (NCBI taxonomy): Eukaryota > Metazoa > Arthropoda > Arachnida > Araneae > Salticidae > Maratus > Maratus speciosus. Next base: position 502,693,972 of record OZ010793.1, on the reverse strand, counting down.
TTTCCACATTTCCAACATCTTTTTCTTTGATATTTTCGAAAATGAGATTTTCCATTAAACGATTTCTGCACTTTTACTGTATTGGAGATGTTCACTTGTTTAGCATTATCTCGATCACGCAACTTTTGTCTGGTCTCTTCAGCCACCAGTTCATCGACCATCAAATCAAATTTAAATATATCCGCAGGTTTAGCCAATATCTGTTGTACTAAAGTGTCGTAATTTGACGGTAGAAAACGCAGGAATTGGTAACTTAAGTAACATTCAGCAAAATTTTTATCTATAGACTTAATTTCTTGGTAAATTTTCTTCAGCCTTGTCGCAAAAAGATTTATAGATTCACCATATCTTATCCTTTCTTCCATAAGCTCATTAAACAAGGACATATGATGAGTACGTGAATCTGGATGAAAATTTTTGTGCAATTTATCCCAAGCTGCAACTGGTTCTTGACAATCATCAATTAATCGCTTAAATTCTGGCTCTATATTAAGAAAAATCAAGGAAAGAGCCTTGTTTACACGGGAGGTAAATTGATTGACCATATCGGCAGTAACACTCGTACTAACTTCAGGTACCATCTGTTTTAAACTTATTATATCCCACAGGCCTTTTTCTAACAACAAATATTTCATATCGCTACACCATGTAGCATAGTTCCTTGAACTAAGTTTATCTATTATATTTGTGGCCATCATGGAAAAAAAAAAATTTAAACACAGCCAAAAAAAAATTTTAAGTACCAGAAGTGCCACCGCCCCCCCGAGCTTTTCGTCCGTTATCTTCACCTGTGCCTTTAACTTCTAAAAAAATTTTAAAGTTGAAGAAAAGTAATCTATCTAAACAAAAAAATTCATCATCAATCAGCAAAGTAAACCAGTCTATTGTAGAAAAATCATCAAATTCGGAATAAAGTTCGTTAATATATGCAAAAATCCTATAACTAAAGAGAGTTTGTTGAAATATGCAAGAATCCTGTAACTAATATAAGTTCGTTGAAAAAAAAAAAAAAATCAATAAACAGCATTCAAAGTAAAAATTTGTTTTGATAACTCAGGAAAAGTTCAGGTTTATTGCAAATAATATTTCATTTTATCTTAAGAGATCGATTAGCTCATACACTTCCTAGGTTATGTCCGCCCATAACCCATATTCTTGGACGTAATATAACCTATGTGGTTTATATACGTAACAGTCTATTTAAACATGCAGAAAAGCCCAGTGGAGGTAAAGGCTGGTAAATAGGACGTATTGGAAGTGAAATTTTTAAATGAGCATATATGAAAAACGATCTCTTAACTAGGATAATAAAACAAAATGCATAATAGTAGAGTTAACGAAGAAAGTTTATTTTACTTGGATGACACAAGATGATGATACAGCAAATAATCAATATGAAGATTAACACAGCAGTTGCTCTTGTACACATAACGACACGCCATAACAATGGCGGTTTGCAGAAGGCTTGAAGACACATTTTTAGACATTACTTTAAGATTTACAACTATTTAAAAATAAACTCATAGTTAAAATAAAATAACAAGTATGTTAATTAATACTTCCAGAATGTTGGACCAGCCAACATTCAGTATCTAGAAAAGTTACTTCCATTTAAAGGAAGATAAAAATGCAAACTAACGATGTCCGGATCATTTATTTATATGAAATGGCTAGGATTGAAATCGACGTTTCGGAGCAGAGACCACGAAACGGACCAATCACAGAACGGCATCGAATCGATGCAAAAACTAGATTCGATGATAGATTCGATAATAAACACGATATTGTCAGTCGCCATCTGGCGGGAAAAATATCGTTACGGAAATACGTAATCACTTTGAAACGTGGTTTTGCCGATGTAGGTTGCAAAGAAAATGGAGTCCGTGAACGGAAAAAGATAGAGATAGCTATTGACGTTACAGGACTAATACATTATGTAAAACTGATAGATAAAGTCCGGAAATGAAGTAAAAAGGTAAGTTAAGTTTTGGAAACATTTATTACTGATATTATGAGATATTATAATGAAGTAATAAATAAAAAATAAAATATGAATTTGAAAATAAAAAAGATGATTGTGGTATGAAATTATGATAAATAGGAAATAGGAGGCGATGAGAAAACCAGTGTTTGGTATCTCTATCAATACCAAGTTACGACTGATCGCAGGAACGCCTATCCTACGATCGAGCGTAAGATACGGTCGAGCGAGGCACCGTAATCGCAGCCTTAAAGAAAGAAACACCTACCTGGTTTTTCTTTGAAGACTCAAAGGCTTTAGGGGCAACAACAGACTCAATGGCTTTCGAAGATCCAGGGTGGGTGTTATCATCAATTGCATTAGATGGCCCAGCAATCGGCTCAAAGACAGGACGGGTCTCATCATTTGCGTTGCGAAATTTGACTTTCCATAAGACTTTTAGCATTAGTGTGAAATCCTGCAATTTCATTGGCTGACGCTTCACCGATAGCCAATGAAACTGAACGGAACTTCTTTCCCTGAAAGGACAAGTAGAAGAGTAAAATACTGTGTGAAGCCGGCACATGGTATTTTGGTATCTCAAATGCATGAATGATCTAGCCCAGTGGTCAAGACTAGGGCTGGTTAAGATTTTGCATTTGTAATACTAAAGTTGCGTGTTCTGTCCTCGCGCTGGCGTTTTCACTTTTTTAGAGTTTTGTTTTCATTTTTATTAAGTCAGTTAGTTAAAATCAGTCGATCTTTATTGCCAGTTCTTTTGTAAATTTTTTTAGCAGTTAGATTTTTTAAAATAAATTAAATAATTAAATTAAATTAATCTATTTTTTAATAATTAAGGTAAACATTTATTAAAATGCAATAATAAATCTCCTAGGCTTAGATTAAAAGTATTTTCATATTAGAACTTTATAAGTTCTGATCATTTTAAATTTATCTGTTACTTAGGTTGCTTCGAAATTTTTTTATCGTAAATATTATACAGATAATTAAATTTTTAAATTCATATGACTTATAGGGTATTTTTCTAATAAATAAGTTTCTTTAATAATTAAAGAATAATAATAATATTTTCTTAAGTTAGTTAGTTAAAATCAGTTGATCTTTATTGCGAGTTCCGTTGTAATTTTTTTTTGTCAATTAGATTTTTTTTAAATAAATTTAAATTTAAAAATTCATTTAATCTATTTTTCAATAATTAAAGTAAACATTTATTAAAATGCAATAATAAATCTCCTAGGCTTACATTAAAAGTATTTTCATGTTAGATTTTTATAAAGTTCTGATCATTTTTAATTTATCTGTTATTTAGATTACTATTTTTTTTAATTGTAAATGTTATACAGATAATTGAATTAAACTTAAAAATTCATATGACTTATACGGTAGTTTTCTAATAAATAAATTTCTTTAATAATTAAAGAGTAATAATAATATTTTCTTAAGGCTGTTCTTAACTGCTCTGCTCAACAAGTGCAAAACGTTTTGACACATTTACAAATTCATTTTTTAACGAAAAAGTATAAAATTGGAAAGCCTGGCCATGGAAGCGATTTGGAATTGAACTGTTTTTCCATTTTTTGATCAAATTGAGTTATAAGCAATTTTGATCGCGTGACAAACACGTTTTTCGCTCGCTCTTCAGTGCTCTTTCTTCCTTCGCGCGGAAATTCGGTTCAAAACGTCCACTTTGACACTATTTTCTGAAAGATCTATTGCGTTTGCAAAAAAAAATGAAAAAAAAAACAGCTCAATTACATAGTTTCTGAACAACAACACCAGCTACTTTCATGCATTTTCGAACAAAAATAAATTAAAACTTATGTCAGAAAGTTGCCTTTGGATTTGAGAACACCCTTAAGTCAGTTAGTTAAAATCAGTTGATCTTTATCACCAGTTCCTTTGAAAAAAAAATTTTCAGTTAGATTTTTTTTAAATAAATTTAAATAATTAAATTAAAAATTCTTTTAATCTATTTTTTAATAATAATGTAATAATAATATATTCTTACCTTACATTAAAAATATTTTTTGTTGGAACTTTAGTCAGTTATATATATATATATAATTAGCAGTAGTAATTTATTAAAGTGTTCATTTCTCAAAATTAAGTATTATCTTTCATATATAAAAATATTTATAAATTTATCAGCTGCTTTCTAATTTTTTTATTGTATATTTAATACTACTAAATTCTTATCATATATAAACTGTATGTTTAAAATTAATATTTATTAAAATTTAATTTTAATATCTTCTAAACTTTCATGAAAAGTACTTTTATGCTAGAACTCCAGTAACATATAAATAGTATTTAACAGAATTAAATTATTAAATTATTCATCTTTAAAAATTTATTATTTATCCTTTATATATAAATTACATTAATAATATATATTTCAATGATAATTTAACCATTGAAGACAGTAAATTACTATACTTTAAATAATTGAATGTATGGTAAAAATGCAACAAAAACAAATATATATATATATATATCTGTGTTTTAATAATTATTCGCAAAAAGTTTTATTATATATATATATATGTTGCAATAAAAATGTAATATACATCAAACATGAACAAGGAAAAATATTTTGCTATTAGTTGCAATATATATATATTGAAAATAACCATTATTATTATTATTATTATGGAGATTTTTGTTTTTATCTTTATTTATTAATTTATTATCAGAAGCAATGTTATATGATTAAAATAAAATATCTATTTATGTGTAATAACAGTATCTTTTAAACTGACATAGAAAAACATTTTTATATATCTAGATGGAGCTTCAATTACTTATTTTTAGTTAAGCTGCTAGAATTTTAATACTGATTGCAAACATCTGAGAAAAAAAAAAAAAAAAATTCTAAGCAGCTTATTATAAAAATCTCATTATTTTATCATAATTTAACTAAGTCAATGTTGTTTTAGAATTGCTAATAATTTTCTTACTAGAAAATTACATCAAATTTAATAATTAATTATATATTATGTTATTAACTGTATAACGATTGATTCCGTGCTCAGTATGAGAAATACATAAGCTTTTTTTAATGCATCAAGTTATTACTATCAAGAAATACATTTGATGAAATGAGTAGCAGCGCTGTTACTCATAAAATGGATTTCTTCCTTTCAGGGAAAGAAGTTCAGTTCACCGAAAGCCAATGAAATTGTCGGATTTCGAACTAATGCTAAAAGTCTTATGGAAAGTCAAATTTCGCATTTGCGTTAGAGGCTACAGCAACCGGTTTCATAAGCTTTCGAAGGGGCAGCGCTTTGTTAGCAGAAATGATCTCAGGTCTTCTGTCTCCTCGGTGGGAAAGCAGGTGACGCTTCAGCGAATCTTTACGCGAAAAAGATTTGTGGCAGATACCACACTCCAATGAAGGTGCAACTTCCTTATGGATCATCTCATGTCTTATGAGAGCATCCCGACGCGAAAAAGATTTTTTGCATTTATGATATTGATGCTTATCCTAAAATGAAACGAAACTTTTTCATCAAAACTCAGAAAACATACATTTCAAACATTAAAAAAAATCAATAAAGACAGACTACAAACCTTAGGAGAATGGATACTGGGCAATCTCTTCTCAACAGAGTTCAGGAAGTCCTTGAGTTGAGATGGACTCAAGTCCATATCCCACTAATAAAGAAAGATTTTTTAATTAAAAAAATTTAACTAAACAATTCCACTTTGCATAAATATGATAATTTTTAAAACGCACCTTATCCAATTCTCCTTCGGGAAAAATGATTGCATTGGCTGTTTCTACAGCTTGCCTTAAATTATCAATATCAGAAGAGGGCATGTTATCCCACTAAAGAAAAAAAGAAAATTCATTGAATTACACTGAAAGATTTATTGAATATGCATTGAAAATGTCAAAGAATTTTGAAAGAAGGGTACTTATTTGAGAAACATGTTCAGAAAATCAGCATGCAGTTTAATCAAACTTTAAATAACAATCATCATGAAAATAAAACTTGGAATAATACTTCAGCAAAATGAAATTAGCGATTTTACTCACGTAGCAAATATTTGAATGAGTATGCATTTAGATTAGCAAGGAATTTTGAAAGAAGAGCAAATGCGTTAGGTAAATATTTAAAACTGATTTCTCACTGAGTAATCATACATGAAAATCAAACTTGGAATAATACTTCAACAAAATGAAATTAGCGATTTTACTCACGTAACACATATTTGAATGAGTATACATTTAGATTAGCAAGGAATTTTCAAAGAAGAGCAAATGCATTGAGTAAATATTTAAAACTGATTTCTCATTGAATAATATTACTTGAAAATCAAACTTGGAATAATACTTCAACAAAATGAAATTAGCGATTTTACTCACGTAACAAATATTGAATGAGTATGCATTTAGATTAGCAAGGAATTTTGAAAAAGCAAATGCATTGGGTAAATATTATAAAACTGATTTCTCACTAAATAATATTACTTGAAAATCAAACATGGAATAATAATAATAATAATACTTCAACAAAATGAAATTAGCGATTTTACTCACGTAGCAAATATTTGAATGAATATGCATTTAGATTAGCAAAGAATTTTTCGAAAGAAGAGCAAATATTTGATATAGTATGAGAAAATAAGCATGCAAAACAAATCTAATTCAAAGCAACGTGAATCTTTCAAACATTGAAAAATAATACTTCAAGAAAATGAACTATACTCATAGATTTATTGAATGTACTTTATAAATTTTGAGAAACGAGTTCAGAAAATCAGCATGCAGTATAATCAAACTTTAAATAACAATCATACATAAAAATCAAACTTGAAATAATACTTCAACAAAATGAAATGAGCGATTTTACTCACGTAGCAACCATTTGAATGAATATGCATTTAGATTAGCAAATAATTTTTCGAAAGAAGAGCAAATGCGTTGGGTAAATATTTAAAACTGATTTCTCACTGAATAATCATACACGAAAATCAAACTTGCAATAATTCTTCAACAAAATGAAATGAGCGATTTTACTCACGTAACTTCCATTTGAATGAATATGCATTGAAAATGCCAAATGATTTTTCGAAAGAAGAGCAAATATTTGAGAAATGATTTCAGAAATCCATCATGTATTATAAGTCATCTTGGAGATTAAACAAAGAGAATATTTCAGAGTTGTGGGGGGAAAAATTATGCAAAGCAACTTTAATTTAAACGACTCAAGAGAATATTTGAGATTTTGGAATGATAATAATAATATTTCAAGAAAATAAAGTTAGCGATTCTGTTTAATAATCTATTTCAAAGCCGAGTGAATATTTCAGAGTTGGGTAAATAATTAAAACAGATTTCTCTTTGAATAATATTACTTGATAAATGAAAGCTTAGGATTAATCACCAAATTAAATGACAATCATTAAACTAAAATTCTTATATTTAGCTCACTTAATATATTTTTCAAAGAATCCTTTTAAAATGAGAACGGTAAAATTTCTCGCGCCATTATTTCAAAGAAAAATTTCAAATTTAATTTGTAAAATAAACTTTTAAATATTTAGAAAATAAAACACAATAAAATAATTTAAAAATATATCGAAATTGCTTACTTCCTCTTCTAATGTTAAAGCAGGAATTTCTTTCACGCTTGAATTCAACATATTCAAGTTTATCTCAGAAATAAAAAAAAAATTTAAGCAAGGCACAAGCAAGGCATAGAAAAATTCACAAACGGAATGAGGTTAAATAACTCATTTTGGTCAATTTATAGCCTTTTTCTGAAAACCTGTTGCCAAAATCTAAAATAGAAATAATTTCAATTTTAGCGTTGCCATTTTATAAATCTAAATACTTCCTCCAGTTAATCTAACGCTGAATGGTTATCTTCTAAACCAATGAAAAGCGCGGATAATTGTGACATCATCCTCATCCGACATTATGACGCCTCCAATATTCAGAAATTTCGCTGTGAAAATCAGGAAGTCACTAATTATCTTTCAGACGTTGTGACGCTCCGAAAATCAGCCTACATCGAGAAGCAGATGTATAGCCAGACATACTGGCGTCTCATAAGTGTCGAAGTCTCTTCCAGCGCAATCTGTTTCTTAACCAGCGTAACGCGATATCGTATGCAAAGCATCTGGTTATGATAAGGTTTAATCGATTTGAGTTGAAATCTATTAGCGTTGCACGTGTCTGCAAATGAGTTTCTAAATACATAATAATTGATTTCACGTGTTAAAGTAATAAGGTAGACAGTTCGGCACCATTCCTAAATCACTGTAGTTGAAGTCGTTTGCTATTACTCATTTTTAAAGAGGTTTTAATTATAGAGTTTAAAGGATTCTATTTTAAATTAAGTAATAAAAACATGTATAAATGGATATACATGTATAAATATACATGGATTCTCTTTTATTAAATTTATTTTTTAATATAAAATGTAAATATTAAGATACTTTACGCAAAATTCCACTGAAAAATTAAAAGAACTTTAAATTTATCATGCATTAAAAAGAAAAAGAACTTTAAATTTATCATGCATTAAAAAGAAAAAAGACAGAAATTCAAGGTTTAAGTGAAATAAATAGTCACAGAGACAATATAATAGTTTAAACAAAAATTTTATTAAGCATTTATTACAAGGGTTTGTAAAAAGAATTACATCACAATTTCTCATTTAATAAAAATTCTTCAAATAGCGATTCATAATATTCAACAGATGAAAATGTTTGAAAGAATGTAAAGTCGTAGAAACAAGTACATCTCAAATCCATTTTTTTCACAATGTTAAAAATATTTGCATTTATAAATACAGATTCTCGAAGTCTTAAAAATTTTTCAAGCGTTAATAACATGATGCAATCATAGTCAGTTTGTCCATTAGCGTCTATTTCACATCCAACACATTCGAATACCGCATTAGTACAAGATTTTAATTCCTCAAAAACACAATTTAAAATATTTTCTTTGGCCTTTTCTGCAGTTAAATGAAATTCACATGAAAAGGACTTTGTCATGATTAATGCAGGAAAGTTGTAAACGAAACATAGATTTAACAAGCATTTGATTAATGTTTGAAATGTGTTCTAAAAGTCTGAAAATTTGATCATTAAAAAGTTTAATGCCGTGTGGCTTAAAGTAAAATCCTTTCATTGCAGAAAAAAATATTTGCTGCATTAAACACGTTTCCATGTCTAAAAAACTAAATATCATTTGATTATTGGAAACAAATGTAGAATCTATAGATTGAAAGTTGCATTTTTGAATCTGTTTTTTAAAATGTGCAAAGGTTAAAGGATTCATAACTACACCTTCTTTCGTTGGAAACATTTTACCATCTTTATATTCTTTGAAATTGCGTATGTGCAATTTAAGTGAAAAATTATTTTCTAATACAAGTTCTAGAAAGGTATTCCATTTTAGATCCCAACTCACAATTATTCAATTAGTAGCTGACAATTCCCACTGTTTAAGAAGTGGGGTAATAGTATCCATATCTTGCATCATTCTAATCATCCAATCGTTAGAAGGTATTTCGTCCTCACTCATCAGAGCTCCCGGTCTGTTTAAAGGGGAGACATGTTTCGATTGGGAATGCAAACTAGAGTCTTGGGTTTCCTCTCGTATAGGGGAAAGTGAAAACAAGTCTAAATTCAGTCTTGGCTTTTTGTGACTCACAGGAGTAGGCAATAAATGGCGAAAGGTGAGACTTATTCGCATTTCTCTATTACTAGGATCTGCAGCAATACCATGTGTGAATAATTCATTTGATCGACCCATCATGGAGTAGAGTGAACCATGGGTTAATTCTATACAAGTCGAAGGAGTGTCCGGTCTTTTAAACTCTATAGTCCTTTTTCCACCGAAACTGAGCACTGAAATAGGAAAAGATGCATCTAAACCACTTTCATTGTCCTTGTGCTGGCTGATATAGTTCGTTCCATCGACATATAAATTCAGAAGCACGTAGTTAAAAGTACAGGCTGTTTCTTTCTCCACTTTATCACGTAATTCGAGTATAAGTGGCATCCAGGGGTTAGCAGGAATAGAAGTTCCGCTAAAAGCATAACTGGTGTTTGGATCTCCAAAGGCAAGCATCTGTCGTCTAGGTCTAACGGCTTTTCCTCGAAGATGAAAAGTAGGCGTGTAGAAAGGAAGATTTCGAAGTTCAGCAAAGTAGCGATCTGCATGACTTTTTTCAGTAAAGTCGCTAATGTAGTGAACATTAAGTCCGTTCTCATTAGAAATAACTGAAGACATCTTAAGTGGCAACAGAAGTCACAGCAGCAAAACACGTTCAGACAGGAACAAATACGTTCGAACAAGTTCAGACAGACTCCAACAAGTTTAGACAGGCACGTTCAAGCAAGCGAGCAACAGGCAACACTCGAAAAGACACTGATAAGAAAGGTGTGCACTTCGCTTATATAGGCGATCTTATCATCTACTGACGTCACTGATAGTGAATCACGTGACTTGCGATATCCACCACTCACACGATGAAAGGAAGTCATGTGATAGCACGTCACCCCTTGTTTAACAGATAAGGAATCCGCCATGTTAGCTCAATCAAGTGAAGGAAGAAGATGTCTTTGAAGCACGTGGTTTCAGGTAAGTACAATTTTATTTCAATGTAGTTAGTATTCGTTTTTCAAATGTATTATATTTTAGTAGGTGATTCTTAAACACACTTCAATCTTAAATATTTGTTTATAAAATTTCATGTTTATCTTTCATTAAATAATCTTATAACTCTTCCCGTTTAAGTTTAGCTTAAAAATAAACACACAACATATGAAATAAAACAGACAGAATTAACGCACACACACACACAAAAAAAATTATTTCAACGATTTAAACAATACATTTCGAATAGTGTCTACATCAATTCGAGAGAAAAAGCTCTCTTTGATACAATCAACTCCGTTTAGAAAGGTATGTACAATAAACTGGAAATTGGCAAGCATAAGAATCATATCCCCTAACTGTTGAAATTTTTCACGATTATTAAACGTGAAACAAGAGTGAAGGCTTTGAGAGGATTGCATAAAAATACATCCTGTACATTCATAAATTCGTTTAATAACAGCCGCTATATTATCCTCAATACAAGAATACGGTTTCGCTAACAACTCAAGTTCGTTTTCCAATGATTTTGCAACCAGTCTACATTTCTGCCTGATTAAGATTGGTAAATGAATTGAATACATGTGATGAATCAATACCTTATTTAATTCACAGGCTTTTTCTTTTAAATTTTCTAGTTGAAAACTATTCAATTCAATTTGAGAAAAATTTTTAAATTTTTAATGTACATCGCAGAATTATCATTCAAAATTATAACACTGTTGTTCGCAATGAAGGAAGACCTTTTATATTTCAAGTTGAATGCGAAAATTTTATATTGAAATTCATACCAACACTGAACATTCATATAAATTTTTCTTTTAGAAGGAATTTCTTCACGTGTAAATACATCGTGTTTAACTTCTCGAATAAACACAAAATATTGTCTATTATGATATTTTAAAGTTAAGAAAATACTATCGCTTAGTTCTTTCTCAAAGACGATCGAACTGCGAGATTTTTGACATTTACAAGGGGGAATGTCATTTGCAGGTGGGGTTATGCATTGAATTGCATCACTAGTATGAGGAGCTGCTTCATCGGCTGCTTTGCCAATGTAGGTTTCCAAGTTTTGAAAGTCCAAGTCGTTAAAAAATGTATTCAAAAACTCTCCAGCAGAATTTGAGTTACTGCAGGAATCCGGAAAAGAGGTTGTTTCATCTAGTGTTGCAGAATCTTGAGGCAGTTCTTTAGGATTCGAGATAATATCACGTGATAGTGAAACGCAATTATCAGCTACAGCAGGAAATTCCATTCTCGCTTGGGTAGATTCTTCTAAACGTTGATATTTTGAAGAGGGAACCATTTCTTCGGATGATCTTTTCAACATAATGAATTCACTCGTTATTTTCACACAATTCAACTAGTAAACATTGAATGATGAAATCTCAATAGTCAACTGAATGTATGGCAAACAAACGTTCCTATTTATAGGTTAAAGAACAGTGTCGGATACAGTTAACATATTTAAACCAACCACAACATTTTAAAAGTAATGAAATAAATGACGTCACAAGTTTATGCAGAATCCCTACGCAAAGTACTTGCAAGATGTAAAAAGTCACACATGCGATGAATAATTTCACTGCATTGTTTGCATTGAAGAGGTTTCTTCCTTGGCCTAGTAGGCTTATGACTCTTTTCATGTTTAAATAATTCAGAAAATCTTGGGAACACGGCATCGCACTGGTTACATTGATGCATCTTCGGATGAGTCTTGATGTGTCGCAGTAAATCTCCCTTTCTAATAAATGTATTATCACACAGATGGCACTTCAAAGGCTTTTTAAGGTGAGAGTTTACCTGTCGAGTGAAAATATTTTTCCTGGAAAAGGATTTTCCGCATGTAGGGCACATGAAGACCATTCCTGGTGAAGGAGGCGTCTCTTCGATTTTCAAAACAAGATCGTCTTGAGCAGGCAAAACTTCTTCTTTAATTGCAAAGGTTTCCTTCGCTACTGAGGTGGAAGTCATCACTTGATTACTAGGCATAATAAATTTAATGTTGAGTCCAGGGCCCGACTTAGACAGTGGGGGGCCCGGGGGGCAAACATTATTCGGGGGCCCCCCTTCGATATTTTGAAATTTTTCGTGAATTATGTTGAAATGACTAAAACTAAACTTCATACCTATTGTATGTATACTTAAATTTCATACCAAGTACTATTCACATCTGTATACAGTATAGTACAAGAAAGGTAACTTAAAGAAACTATAGCATGCATTTTTTTTTTGTTACAGGAATATAAGGATAAATGTGAGCCGTTAAAATGTAAATACAGTTCTCTCAGGCATTATTGGCTGTTTGTGTTAATACTTTTCTATTTAACTTAATCTTTGTATACAATCAACATGCTGTGATATCGTACCTTCGCCACAAATTTTCGACGGGGAAAGCAACAGGCATTTCCGTGGAGGACAATGGTCTTTTGTGTAAAGGCATGCAGAGGAAATACCAGGCATACTTCTGCCCTTGGGATCTGCTCAACAGGGTATTTCAACTTTTCCAGGAAATAGGGGTGGCTGGACAATGTGTGGGAATTCGTCCCTAAAGTGAAAGTAAAAAGAGACTCAGACAGAAGCTAGTGTGGAGGCTGATAGGAGGCTGGGTGACACTGATGAAGTGAGGTTGTTTTTTTACCAACGGAAGAGATGCGAGTAAAAATCGTTTTACTCGGGTTGGCTATGAGAAGTATAGAACGGTTAATAAAAAGTGGGAGTGTCTACCTATGAATGGTAAAGTTTGTTATTTCATTTTTCAAATCTATTTTAGTTGTTCTAATAAAGAACTTTGGTAAGAAACATGTATTATTTTTCAACGATCATCTCACAAGAGCTTAGTGAACCAAAAAGCTCTGGCCCACTACATCACAGCTATAGTATTATAAATGGTGGCAGCTTACGGATTAATTAGGTCTAGCATAAATTAGACTGGACCCACGTGAACTTGATGTACAGAAGGAAACTGTGTTAGAAACGAGGACAGTCGGTGATGAAATCTTGTGTTTGACAAGAAAGATTTTCAAGTGTATCCGGTGAGGAACTGTGAAATCTGGAGTGTCGAATATGTTAGCTGGTATGTAACAAGGACTAAGGATTCGACGATATAGAAAATTTCTTCAGTAAACGTCCAGTGCAGTGGATAGAAGACTATTCATCGATCGCCCTTAGGAATCCATGGAGACAGCTTGTGTGTAAATTTCCCGGCGGAAATCAAGTTAGATCCGGAGATACGACAGTACCTGAAAAAAAAAAGTGCAGGAAAGCCTTGGAGCAGTGTGGAGAAATGTCTACATTTGAAGGTAAGCCCTTTTATGAAATTTTCCAGAGAGGTCTGTTAGGATTTAATATTGTTTATGTCTGTTCTTGGTAATTTGTATATGTTTAATAGATAAAAAGTCTAGGGTAGCTATTAATTTGGGATCGAAATTTTTAGTTAGAATTTTTATATTAAACGGGTTTCTTATGGTCTGTACGGTAATTCATTTGGTTTTGAAAATTTAATATTTATGTATTTCATAATTTACTTGAGGATAGTAAATTACGGTTGATTAATAAAAGAATATTAATCATTAAAATTAATCATAGTTGTGGATGTAACGTTTAGTTATAAAGTTGGGGCATATACAGCTTTTGTTTATTACAGCAATAAAGTTATTTGAAATTTTATAGGTATGCTGTAGGAAAAAGCGGGATTAGTTGTTTTTATATAAATTGTATTTATATAGTGCTGTGAGTATCAAAATAATTTTGAGGATTTACTCAGTTTTAAAGGATATAGCAAGTGCACGAAAATTTTCGGTAGGAAAATTGTATTATTGTTTTATGCATTGAAATATATCTAGAGGATAAAATTCTATTTCTTATTGTAATTTTTATTGTGTTTTACAAATTGTATATATTTGTGTATTGTTGTGATTAGTATATTTTGGGGGAAAACAATGGAAGAATTTCTAGGGAAATATACTAAAAACATCTTGCTTTTGCTGGCAGAGGAATTTGAGACCAACGTGTCGGCAACTGATAAGAAAAAAACTATAATTCAGGCTATTTTAGCAGCATCGGATTATAATGAGAGTTTTGCTAAATCGAATTTAGAATGTATTCTTAAGGAGGATGCAGAACGAAAAGAAATGGAACGGGAAAAATTAGCTTTGGAACGGGAAGACGAAGAGCGCGAAAAAACAAGACAATTTGAGTTAGAAAAATTAAGAATTCAAAATTCTTCGGAAACTGTTAGTCTTTCGTCTAGTGATATGAATGTAGGTTCGCATAGGAATCCAAAAATTAATTTGAAAGAATTAGTTCCACGTTTTGATTGTAAATTAATTGACATCACTCTTTTCTTTATGATCTTTGAAAAACAGGCGGAAAAAGCTAAATTTCGCAAGAGGATATGGTTAGCCAATTAATTCCCTTATTGCCATCAGATATCGCGGAAATTATAGTGAAGCAACCAGCAGAATTAGGAGATGATTTTCAACATGTAAAAAAAGTTTTATTAAATCGTTTTAGATTGTGAACAGGTGCTTTAAAACAGAAGTTTGAAAATCATCAAAGGAAACCTGGAGCGTTATGGGTAGACTTGGTATATGAATTAAGGGGATATTTGGATAATTGGTTGGAATCATTAGAAATAAAGGATTTCGAGTCTTTAAAAGAGCTCATGCTCACAGAGCAAGTAAAAAAACGCGTTCCTTTTGAAGTAGAAGAAAAATTTATGGATGAATGGGATGAAATGAAAGAGGCTTCGAAGCTTGCTGATAAATGTGACAAATATGAGAGTATTAGAAGTAGTTTCAGGAAATCAGAAAAAAAATCTTGGGAAAAAAACCTTATTCAGAGATGCAAAGAAGCAATTTAAATCCGAAAATTAGGGGTGAAGTAAAAGCTAAATCGGAGTTAGAGAATAAAACGGAAAATTTAAAAAATGATAAACTTAAACAAGACCAGGCTTTTGAGAGAAAAAGGCAGATTAGGTGTTTTTTTTTGTAATCAACCAGGGCACATAAAACCAGATTGTGCGGAATGGTTAAAAAAGAAAAATCAGTTCAATACAGTTAATCATTTAAGTAATGATGTTGATTTAGGGAATTGTTTTAAACCTTATCTAAAAAAAGCTCTAATAAACGGGGTTGAAAGACACTATTTGAGGGACACAGGAGCAGGGATTGATCTATGCGATAGAAATTGGGTTAAAACAGAGGATTTTACTGGAGATATAACTTGGGTACGTCAACCTCTTGATAATGAATGTAAATGTTTACCATTAGCATGGGTGACTATAAAAGGGGATTTTGGTTGCATCACATCTAAGGCGGCGATTAAACCATCGAAGTCGGAGCAAGGTTACTATCTCTTAGGTAATAAAACTGCGGAGCTTATTGAGCAAAATAAAGGAAATGGTGTTCCTATAAATATGGTGGTTACCCGTAGTAAGACGAATTCTTTAAAAAAAGGAATGGAGCAACGGGATGTTGATAAGGAAATGTCGTTTGTTGATCAGGCAAAATTAGAAGAGCAACCAGGTAGGGTAGATGAAATTGGGGATTGCTCACAGAACAAAGAAACGCAGGTAGTTCAAATGGATGAGAATAGACAGGATGAAAGTCAAATCGATGATCTTACGTTATTACCGAAATGGGAGGTGAAAGATAATGTGGGATTGAATAAAATTACAGCGAAAGATTTCAGCTTAGCTCAGAAACAGTGCTTGTCTTTAAAAACATTATGGGAAAAGGTAAATAATGTAGAAGAAAAGGAATTTAAAATAATGGGAAATAAATTAGTAAGAGTTTCACATTCAAATAGTGGGGATGAGAAATTACAATTATGTTTGCCATTAGAATTTAGAGAGAAAATAATGAAGATGCGTCATGAGAAAGTTGCGGGACATTTAGGGGCGACTAAAACAAAAGATAGGGTAATTAAATGCTATTTTTGGCCAAATTGTTACAAGGAAATTGAGGCATTTGTAAGAACTTGCGATCTGTGTCAAAAGGTTGGTAAAATAGAGATAAAAAGAAAGCTCCCTTGAAGCTCGTGCCAGTAATTTCAGAAGTTTTCTCCAGGATAAATATTGATGGTGTAGGCCCTTTGAGTTTAAGCGAGAAAAATAATAGATACTTGATTACTTCAATTTGTGTTGCGTCAAAATATCCAGATGCGATTCCACTAGAAGATTTAACTTCTCCGTCAGTGATTGAGGGGCTAATACAAATATTTTCTAGGACTGGTTATCCAAAAGAGGTACAATGTGATTTGGGTAGATCATTTACAAGTGAGTTGGCATCGGAATTTTTTGATAGGTTTGGTATTAAGGTTGTACATAGTTCAGTTTGCCACCCAGAATCGAATAGCGTTGAACGGATGCATGGTAGTTTAAAAAAGGTTATAAAGACATTATGTTTGGAGGCAGGAAAGGATTGGGAAGCAGTCTTGCCAATGGCTTTATTTGCTTTGAGGACTGTAAGTCATGAAAGCACGGGATTTAGCCCTGCTGAGCTTGTACATGGTAAGAATTTACGAATGCCACATACTCTTGTATATGAAAATTGGATGGAAAAGAAAACGGTAAATCAGAATGTAGTGGACTATATTTTGAACTTAAGTAATAGATTGAAACATTGTCAAGAATTAGCGTGTAAAAGAATGAAAGGGTGTCAGGAGAAACGAAAACAATGGTATGATAAGA
Organism: Maratus speciosus; assembly: GCA_963932465.1. NCBI lineage: Eukaryota > Metazoa > Arthropoda > Arachnida > Araneae > Salticidae > Maratus > Maratus speciosus. The sequence continues at coordinate 502,676,680 of OZ010793.1, read as the reverse complement.
ATGCGGTGTATAGAAAATTTAATGTTGGAGACAAAGTGTTAGTTCTGGCTACTTCGAAACCAAATAAAATGGCGGTTAATTGGATAGGACCGGGAACAATTGCTAGCGCAATATCTCAAACTAATTATACTATCGATATTCCGGAAAAGAGAAATAAGTCTACTATTTATCATGTTAATTTAATTAAACCATATTATAGTAGACCTGAATTTGTAAATTTGTTGATTGATGAGGAGTGTGAGGAAATTGAGGATCAAACGGAAATTCCTTATCCCATTGCGGATCCCACTCAATTAGACTTTTGGGAATTAGTAAAAGGAAGTAATTTGGAAAAACGTGTTTCTACAGAGCAAATAGGAGATTTCAGGACAATGATTGAGCGTCATATGAAAGTTTTTTCTACGGACCCTGGGAGTACCCCGTTAGTTAAAATGGACATTGTTTTAACGGATGATGTGCCGGTAAGATCAAAACCATATCGTATGTCGCCGAGGCAATTAGAGATTATGCGTGAAGAGATTCGGAGGCTTTTAGATTTGGGTGTGATTGAAGTCGGGCAATCAGATTATGCTTCGCCTATGATTTTAGTTGAGAGTGCGGATAAAGACGCTCGCCCTTGTGTGGACTATAGGAAATTAAATGCAAAGACCAGAACTGAATTTTTCCCTTTGCCAAACATTGAAGAGGTTGTTGAGAAAGTGAGTACAGCGCCTTTTATTACTGTTATGGATCTGACGAAAGGTTATTTTTCAGATTCCTCTCACGGAAGAAGCTCAGAGATATGCGGCTTTTGTAACACCATTTGGGACTTTTTTACCTAAAGTCATGATGTTTGGACTTTTAAATTCAGCATATTATTTTTGTAAATTGATTGCCATAGTTTTATATGGGTTAGAGTCATTTGCGGTTCCATATATCGATGATATAGCTATATTTTCTTTGACATGGGAACAGCATTTAAAAGATGTGGAAGCGGTTCTTAAGCGGTTAAAAGAAGCAAATCTAACGGTGAAATCATCCAAATGCCAATTCGCGCAAGATCACGTAAAATTTCTGGGACACGAAGTTGGGTCAGGAAAAAGGTCTCCTAGTGAAGCTAAATTGCAGGCTATTAAAGATTTTCCAATTCCGACGACGAAAACACAGCTAAGAGCATATCTGGGAATGGTAGGGTATTACGCGAGGTACATAAAGAATTATGCTACCATAGCAGTGCCGTTAACAGATGCTTTAAAAGGGAAAATAAAAAAAAGAAAAAATCATATGGGACGAGAAGTGTAATAATGCATTTGAAGAATTAAAGTTAAAATTAATGAAAAGTCCTGTGTTATATGCGCCTGATTTTAAGCAGAAATTCATTGTGCAAACAGATGCGAGTTTGTATGGGGCAGGAATTGTTTTATCTCAAATTATTGCAGGTGAAGAGCATCCAATTTTGTATCTTAGCAAAAAATTTTCTCGTGCGGAGCAAAATTATAGCACGATAGAAAGAGAATTAGCGGCTATAGTATATGGATTAAAAAAGTTAAATTATTATTTGGATGGGCAAAAATTTGAAATACAAACCGATCATAATCCATTAGTGTACTTAAAGAAAATGGTTGGTACAAACTCTCGTTTGACACGTTGGGCTCTATTTTTGCAGCCATTAAATTTTGAAATTACACATAAGCCAGGAAAATTACATGGAAATGCAGATGGTCTAAGTAGGAAAATTTAGAATCAGAGTTAGATTTTCTGTTTGGAATTTAGTGTTCAAAATTTTAATACTTGTAATTAGGGCGTTTTATTAAGATATTGTGCTGTATGTAAAAATTTAGTTACCTAGATTGTGTTATAGTGTTTTTTTTCTTTTTTGAGTTAGTATTATATTCAAATATTTTAAATTTAAATTAATTGTTCTAGCATTAAAAATGTAAAATATTTTTATTCTTTTGATTAATTATGTGTAAGGAAAATTCTAAAAATTCCATATTTTGGTATGTCCTTTGAAACTGAGAGAGGGTATTCTTGAATTTAAGTAGAACTTTCATAATTTGGTCAAAAATCTAAATGATATTTTATTGCTGATTTAATGGTGTGCTTGACCTCTCGGGAAATCTGTTAAAAGGGCTTATTACGTGAATTCATGCCAAATATTTCCTGTGGAAATCTCTTTTGGGGGGAGGTGTTGTGATATCGTACCTTCGCCACAAATTTTCGACGGGGAAAGCAACAGGCATTTCCGTGGAGGACAATGGTCTTTTGTGTAAAGGCATGCAGAGGAAATACCAGGCATACTTCTGCCCTTGGGATCTGCTCAACAGGGTATTTCAACTTTTACAGGAAATAGGGGTGGCTGGACAATGTGTGGGAATTCGTCCCTAAAGTGAAAGTAAAAAGAGACTCAGGCAGAAGCTAGTGTGGAGGCTGATAGGAGGCTGGGTGACACTGATGAAGCGAGGTTGTTTTTTTACCAACGGAAGAGATGCGAGTAAAAATCATTTTACTCAGGTTGGATATGAGAAGTATAGAACGGTTAATAAAAAGTGAGAGTGTCTACCTATGAATGGTAAAGTTTGTTATTTCATTTTTCAAATCTATTTTAGTTGTTCTAATAAAGAACTTTGGTAAGAAACATGTATTATTTTTCAACGATCATCTCACAAGAGCTTAGTGAACCAAAAAGCTCTGGCCCACTACATCACAATGCATTTGGGTGATTCCATCATATAGAAAGGCAAGTGGTGACATGCATTTAATAATAATAGCAACAAATTTCAATACTTGTTATGTGTTTCTTCATTCCCCATGATACCTTAAAGTACTTTGGTATAAAGTTTCATAATATGAAAACAGAAAGCAACAGATAGCAGATGTGTGATATTACAGTAATATTTTAATTAAAATTATGTATTTAAAAAAATATGAAATCAGTAAGGAAGAAATGAAATATCACAAAATGAAAAACACTTTAAATTAAAATCTGGTCACTTTTGGATATTTTTTATCATTTGGCTCTCCTTTAACTAAAACTTATATCTGCCCTTGGGGGGGCCCCCTCTTATCGGGGGGCCCGGGGCAGCTGCCCCGCATGCCCCTGCCTTAGTCGGGCCCTGGTTGAGACACTCAAGTAAAAATCACCAACCTCACTCAATGACAGTAAAATACTGAAAAATGACTTTGTATCGCGAATTCTCAATTTATAGAATCATAGAGGGCGCGCATGTCAAAAAGAATTAATTTTGATTGGTTCTGCGAAATAGTGCACTAATTTAATATTAGAATGCAATAACTTTTACTTAATGTGCTTAAATTCGTTGACTACATTTCACTTTATTGAGTGGCAACACTAATGATCTCATATAACATTCACTTAAAAATATGCTTGCGAAGATATGGAATCATAGCTCAACGCTTAAGTCACTCGAACAGTCATTGAGTTGTGATTCCATTTTACCGAGTTCAAACCTCATGATAATTTTCAGAATAATAGCAACAAATCTCACATTATCCACTAATTTACATTTCAAACAAAAGATGGCAGCACCATCTCTCTCGCTTATAGTAGATATATTCATTAAAAGTTTCAATCACCTAAAAATTAACTTCGAAAAAATTTTCTATCTCCCCTAAATAAATTTAGTTAGCAAAAAATTTCTAAGACCCGAAAATAAAATTCGTAAAATAAAAATAAAGTTCCGTTAAAATAAATTAAGTTCTTTCAAATAATTTCTAAAAATAAAATTCGAAAAATAAATTCTCTTCGAAAAATAATTCTAACACCTAAAAATAAAATTCGTAAAATAAAAATAAACTTTCGTCAAAATTAACTTCGAAAAAGAAAAATAAATTTTCTAAGACTTGAAAATAAAATTCGAAAAAATTTTCTATTTCCTCAAAATAAAATTCGTAAAATAAATTCAGTTAGCAAAAATTTTCTAACTCCTCAAAATAAAATAAAATACCCTCGTACTATAATACAAGTTCTTATCAGTTTCCCGACAACACACCTCCCTCTTATCTCCACCACTGAGATGCGTTTCCACCACCACCGAGATGCGTTTCCACCACCACCGACTCTTATCAGCGCGCCACCACAGACCACCACAGGCTTCCACATCCACCACTGCCGGAACGCCGGGGCGGCAAACTCTCATAATCACACTACTAGCCACGTTCGAGATATCCTTTTTAGCACTTTCAAACAAAGTTGAAAAGTATTTATGACTTCGGTTTGTCTGTACGCGCTCTAACTCTCGTAAATATACTCGGATTGCCCTGAAATTTTTTGGATGTTATTGACGTTTACCATAGTTTTCAAATTTATCCCTATTTCAAATAAAGTTCGTAGCATGTTTAGTTCATCTACGGGGATAGTCAAAAGTATTCCTTTACATTACGGCCAATGGGAAAAATTCGTTTCAAATGGTTTTTAATGATGTTACACGCATCCAAACATAACAAAAGTTATATGCATTTATGAAGTGCACTAAAATATGCATTCTGTAGAATATGCGGTGCAAAGGATAGTTATTATTCATTTACAGAATCGCACAAAAGAATTCCGTTGCATAATGATATGGGGGGGGGGATATTGTTTGCTGGGTATTTTAATTATGTTAAACTATTTCATATATAATGAAATTGATATATTTCGCTGAGGTTTACTATAAGTTATTTCATGTATAATACTACAAAGTGCATAGCATTTACAGGGACACACAAAAGATTTTAGGTACTATATTGCATTAGAAGAACTGTACATTAGCGGAGATTGCTGGAAATGCATTTTTAATTATGATATCCGCTTTTATGTTTCACTATATTTATGCATACTAGTATATGGTGTGTATAAATGCTACAATTTATATACAGGGCTACACAAAAAAATTAGAGAGAAGAAAGAGTAAATTTTACTGGGTATGAGCGCAAATTGCTTAAAAGTGGTTTTTAAATGAGTTATGCATTTTTATGCTGCAGTGCATTTAGTTTATTAAGAAATGTTTGTAGAATATAGATAAAATGATATACAGGGTGATGCAAAGAATTGGATACATGCCGTCTATGGATGATAATTTCTGGAAATGGGATTTCAGTAGTTTTAAGAATGTTTTAGTTTGAATAAAATTTTAACTACATAGTGGCGTGTAATAAAGATACTAGGTAAACTACAGGGCTGTACAAAAGTATTCAAGTATATTTCTATCTATTAGTATAAATTGCTGGGAGAGAAATTTCAACCTGTTATGCGTTTTCTTGCTAAACTAAATTTCCCGTTACATAGTGTATATATATATATCAACATACAGATCAAATACAGGGCTGTTCAAAAGAATTGGAATACATATTTGGCTATGGACGGTAACTGTGCTGAAATCAATTTTTGAAATGTTTACTTAGTTATCTTATTTACCTTATTTCCCTATATAACGATGTTTTGTTAAATCTTTCGGAAAGTGTTTCATAATCTATGTCGTGTGCATGATTTTTCTTTTCTCTCTCTTTTTTTCTTTTTTCTTTTTCTTTTTTCTTTTAACCATTTGGAAAAATGGTTATTTTTCTCGTCAGGATGGAAAATTAAAAGCATATCTGGAGGTTTTCATTGGTTTAATCCGCATTTTATTCGTTTTATGATTAGTCTATACAGTAATCTGTATTTCCCTTTAATTTCAACAACGATGGATACCTTCTGTTGCCACTATGACAAAAAAGTAATAAAAACTACAAAAAAAAAAAAAAAAATAATAACTCAGAAACAAATTCAGATACAGCTTTCAAACAAATTGCATTTAAAAATACATTTTTTTCTCTATCCGACGGTGTAAAAAGTAATATTGTCGGATGTTTAGAAGTTTAAGAATGAAATTTCATTTAAAATTGGCCGTCAGATTTCTTGGAAATCTGACGATGGAAAAGCCTTTTCCCGAACAGCCAATGAAATGCTTGGATATTTACGTAAGTTTCAGGTAGATAATACTTAAGTTTCATGAAATCTGACGGGTCGCAGGCGATATTTTTGGCGTGCAATTTTTACGTGTAATAACACTATTAATGTTTAATTCATGGCGTACGTAATGTATGATCAACTCCGTGCGATTTTTTATGTCTTAAATTTTAGTCTTCAAAAAAATCGTTTTCCAAATGGTCGTTGTAATTTGATAAATTGCTATTTTTTCTATTATTTTGATTTTTTTTTTGTGTGTGATGTTTAAAAATTGGCATCGCCCTGGGAATTCAAAATACGAAAAATACCAGACCAAATTTATGTTCATTTTCCTTTCAAATTGCTTAATCTGTTTCAAAAAATGTTAATATTAACCCTTTGAAAAAAATTTGTTTGCGAATGAATTTTGTTTATTTCTGTGATCTGTAAAAAGCAGCATCAGTTACGAAAAAAAAAAAAAAAAAAAAGGATACAAAATCATATCTACGCTCATTTTTCTTTAGAAAGTCGCAAAAATATTATTATTATCTTTTCAAAAAAATATTTTCCGAAGTTCACCCTGCCAATTAACGTTTTTGTTTCGCAATGTTTAACGCTAAAGGGCAAAATTAACACTGGCCACCGGTATACTAAATGAGAAAAAAGACAAAAATTACACATTTTACTGGTTCACACAAGAAAATTCGGTTACATAATGGTCTACGAGGGAAAGTTGTCTTTAATTTTAATAGTGTTACCCTATTTTAAACAATATGACCAGGATTCTCGCTGACTTTTAGCCAACGTTAGCAATTTGGCTAATCAAAAATGAAAACCAAATAAAAACAATGTTATCAAAATGCGTTCGCCGTGAAACTCTGGAAAATCGATCTTTAACCCCTTAATGTATCTTTTTTTCCTCTTCAATATGTTCTAAAATAACCTAATATTTTATAACTGCTGATAGATCAGTTATTCATCGCAACCAAATTATGCGCTACGGAAACTATTAAAAATAAGTACATTCTAAATATCTGGAGTATAAATCTTAAGTATCTGGAAAATAAGTACATTCTTCTGTATGTCACATTCAAAAAAACTTTATTTTCCTAGTATTTTTCGGTTTTGTATTGCCCACATTTCAAAATTGTACTGTTGTTTATTGGGCTCATTAAAACATACTGAAAAGCCTTATTGGAATTTCTTATATGCATTTCGTTTCTCAATTTAATTTTCGTTGTGTTCAATGTGCTAAATACCCTCTCACAGTCCACTGAATGATGTGGCAAGTGTGTTTCTTCGATTGAAATCTATGGTATCGTCCAAATTCTTGGTTCTGCAAGGAGAACTCAAGTAATGCGAATCAGAGTGTCTCTTGTACTGACGCGCACATACACACAAAAAAACCCAGCAAAAATTTGGCGAATTTATTCGTACATTCACTCGCCAAATGAAGCATTTTGGCGCAATGGCGAACGGCAGTGAGAACCCTGAATATGACATTAATATACTTTTTTGAGGTACACTACAAACAAGATGCTTACTGTAGCTATGTATGTACAGTAGATGCTATTTGCAGGGACACACAAAAGTTTTCGGTTTTAGGTCCATGAATAAATAATAGCGTTTTCAGTTGTGGCATGCATTTTTAAATTTAACCAAATATTTGGAATCTAAGTAGTGTGTATAAATACTGTAGATCATATGCAGGGATACACAAAATATTTTGTAAGCATTTACTGTGTATGATTGGGAATTACTTAAGGGTGTTTGTAATTGAGTTATATATTTTTCAGTTGAACTGTACTTTTTCTCGAACCTTTTTCAGGCAGACCACCTGTTTAATTTTTCCATAAACAACATTGTCTTGCGAATGATGTATGAAATGTGATAATGCTCGGAGACGTGGATTTTTCTGCGGTCGCCTTCCAGTCTAATACAATTAACATTTTTCGGGTCGTGTTAAGTTTATACATAAGTGTCATATTGGTTGGAATTAATTTTCGTTGAACGAACAGTAATACATATGCAAGGTTATGAAGGAAAAACAAAGTTTATTAATTCTTGTTTAAACTTTAGATATTAACACAGTAATATGCTTTAATTTTATATAAAAATTATAGAGGAGAAGGTCCAAATACCGGCTATCACTTTTGTTTTCAATCTAGATACTACAATTTTAAAAATTAGTAAATTGAAAAGTGACAGAAGACTACCTTGACATGTAAAAGAATGACATGTAAAGACAATTTAGAAAGAAAAAAAAATCAGTTTAAAAAGCGTTTTCTGTTTATAAAAAGCAAAATTCCAGAAATCTGCAAATTTTGAGTTTTGAAAATGGGGTCTAAATACCGGCTACCTAAGTGTTTTCCAAAAGAATCACACACATAGTCCTAATGTCAATCATTAAGCATTAAGAACATTATTTTAACAAATTTTATCAATTAATATCATTCCTTATGCACAGAAAAAATACGCAATTTTTAATAAACAATCATTTTTGTCAAATTTATGAAAAACTTAACGACTGTCTCTGACAGCCATCTTTCTTTACGTTTCTTTGTTTTTTAATGTGTAGGAAAAAAACTTGCTGCTTGAAATGATAATTGTTTTATCTGAAAAAATCACAAACATAATAATCACTCTCTGCGTCAGCGCAGTCGCTATGGGCCCACATATGGCATTCTTAACAACCGGCGTTTAATTCTTACCGGCGTTAAATTCTTACCGGCTAGCCGGTATTTAGACCTCTCTAGGTAGTCGGTATTCGGACCACTGTTATGTTTAACTTAAAACTGGTATTGCCCATTCATATGGTAAAATACCAATTACTTGCGTGCGGCGATTGAGAGCTAAATATGTATAGACGATAACTTCATCGTCAATTCAAGCCAATATACGATCAGTATATTTAAAAAAAAAAAGGAAAAATGCATATCTGGAAAACTTTTGCTGTCCCAGATTACGTCGTTTCGACACTTTTGCATTTGCTGTTTGTAAATGAGACATACTCCAGCGACATACTTTCCATAACTTTCTTCTCCCAATTAAAGTTGCAAACTCTGCTTGCGCTTAGTTCTCAGAACACCTAGTAGCCGGTATTTGGAGCTTCTCCTCTATTTTATAGTTCTTCATCGTGGTGGGTATCTTTCAAAGCAGTCTCCAATTAGGCAGCCCTTAATTTTTCCGTTTGAATATAGAGAACAATCTTTACTCTTTACATCTTTATAGCTTATCTTTTTAAAATTACTTTCAATTTCACGGTACACTTCTTTTGGTAACTTTCTTTTTGCCGTTTTAAAGTATTATTTAAAAAATATTTTAAGAAGTGCATATGCTTAATTGCACTTAAACACAATTTATAAAATATTATTTCAAATTCTACGTATCTCCGAAGTTTGTCGACTTAATATAATATAAAATCAGTGTGGTTCTTTGCTGTGGTGGCTGCGAGCAGACATACGACCAGTACGGTAAAAAAGCTGTAGTGGTTGAGAACAAACATACGACTGGAACAGTAAAAAAAGCTTTGGTCGTTGAGAGTAGACATACGACCGTAAAGAGTTAACATAAAACAAGATTTATGTACTGATTCGAACACAAGAAAATAAATAGATAGGTATTGACTTCAGAAAAATTTATTTTGATAGGTTAAAAAATCTGTATGCTAATATCGAATATCCTGCTGACATACTGTCATTCACCAAGTCGAGTTTAAAACTGTTCAACTTAAATTTTGTAGGTAAAGTGTTTGTAGATGACAAAAAACATGTCATGGAATAATATTCTGTTTTACGCAAATGCACATTTATATATATATATAATTTATGTTTTTCTCATCTTATTAACAACGTTAAACAATTAATATTTGATGCATTAGATTATGGTTTTCCTAAGAAATTCATATATTATTTAATCTACAATTAGTAGGGTTGATAGTTGTCAGTCGAAATTAACATATTGCGTAAAAAATGCATAAAAAAATCATAAAATTAAAGTTAAAATACAAAATAAAACATTTTTTTTTAAAAATTAGATAGCTGGGTGGGTAGATGTTAGATTACGAAGGTTGGCGGTGTTGTCTGGAAAATTTATCCAAAATATTTTTAACATAAAAAATTACTAAACATAATTAACATACAAAATTAAAAATATATATACATAAAGATAAAGAGCTTCACTGTAAAAATTATTTAGTTACTTGATATATCTGTTTATGATATGTTTGATGATTCAGCACTCTTTAATAATGCCTAAAATAGTTTTAATTTATATATTTATTCAGTATTTTTTTTTCTTTTTTTTTATAAATAGTAGACTCTATTACAGTATATGGTATATATATGTAGGATTTCAATTTAAACATACTTTATTTTCTGTATGACGTGCATGATTAGCAAATTAACCGAGGCTCTGATATTTTTATTATCCATGATTTGAAAGCACGAGTTATAAAAATTCACGCTCACGAGATCAAGATTTGGACATATTCAAAATTAGAAAAGAGTCAGTCTATAAAACAATATTGTTCATGAAGCATTGGCTTACGAGATGCCAAGGAAGGCATTGCTAAGCCTAATTAAATTGTTCGAAAGAAGTGTATTATAAATTTTAAGTGAGAAATGAACTGTATTTTAAAAAGTACCAACGAAATGGTGTAACATTACCTTTATAGAATTGTATTAAAGTGTATGTGTTGTTATTTCAACATCTAGTTATTCAAGTCATCTATATATAAACATTTTACATATAATCTTCCTACATATACCTATATATATATAAGAAAGTCTGGATTTTGTATTAATCAACGCGCAGCCAAAACTACTGAACCTAAAATCTTGAAATTTGGGCTAAAAATACTTCTTATGGTATTGAGTGCCGCTAAGAAAGGATTTTCTAAAATTCCACCCCTAAGTGGGGGGGAACAGATGTCATATTCGCCCCATATTGGCGCGATTTTTTTCTGTCGCCAATATTATATAGGCAACAGGTACTTAACTTGCACCAAAGTGTCGTTATTTTGCTTGATGTGGTAACCCGGATTATGTTGTTTATGCTGTTGATGTTTTCGCCAAATTGGCAACCGAAAAAAATCGCGCCAATATGGGGCGAATATGACATCTGTACCTAAGGGGGTAAAAAATAGAATAAACTTAAAAAAAATTCCTTAAAAATCTGATTTTATAGTTACTTTTCAACTGACAACATATTTTAGTGTATTTTTGTATGCTGAATCGAATGGTACTAACCAAATTATTTTAAGTCTAATAGTTCATGAGATATTTCATATTTTTCTAATTTGGCGATCACTTTGGCGCCAAAACTTCGAAATATCTAACATTAGAAGTGATAGTTCATCCATATTCATTCATATTGTAAATTCGTTACTGTAGCAACGGAAGAAATTCAAAGTAAATCTTTTTGTTAATTCGTTTGGTTAAAGAATTAAACCGGCTATATGAGTTTGAAAAAAAAAAAAATACAAACGCCTTGAAAAAAAGAAAAAAGATATTGAATTTATTGAAAATACAAGGGAGCAATCCACTGAGAAATCTATATATATAAAAGAAAGTCTGGATTTTGTATTAATCAACGCGCAGCCAAAACTACTGAACCTAAAATCTTGAAATTTGGGCTAAAAATACTTCTTATGGTATTGAGTGCCGCTAGGAAAGGATTTTCTAAAATTCCACCCCTAAGGGGGGTAAAAAATAGAATAAACTTAAAAAAAAATCCTTAAAAATCTGATTTTATAGTTACTTTTCAACTGACAACATATTTTAGTGTATTTTTGTATGCTGAATCGAATGGTACTAACCAAATTATTTTAAGTCTAATAGTTCATGAGATATTTCATATTTTTCTAATTTGGCGATCACTTTGGCGCCAAAACCTCGAAATATCTAACATTAGAAGTGATAGTTCATCCATATTCATTCATATTGTAAATCCGTTACTGTAGCAACGGAAGAAATTCAAAGTAAATCTTTTTGTTAATTCGTTTGGTTAAAGAATTAAACCGGTTATATGAGTTTGAAAAAAAAAAAAAATACAAACGCCTTGAAAAAAAGAAAAAAAGATATTGAATTTATTGAAAATACAAGGAAGCAATCCACTGAGAAATTAACTTTATAAAATGAAAATATTTAAAAATGAAAGCAATGTTTGTAGAACTAAAAAAAAAAACTTTTGGTACTTACATCAATGTCAATACAATTGCGCCAAGCATGGCGACATACACTAATTACAGCAACCGTTATTTTTTTTTTATCCAATTGATAGTTTATTATAGTTTTAAATTAATTTTATTACTATAGTTTTTTTTTTAATTATGGTTTATAGTATGTAGTTTTATGTTATATATTTTATTTATTTATTTACTTTAAACAATTTGCTATTTTTAACAAGGTTATGTATTTAAGAATGTTAAATTACTGTTTTAAATGTAGTTGGCAAACGATAAACAAGATTGGCAATTGTCAACAATTTTTGGCGATCTGTTTCATGGTCCGCATAATACGTAAGTACCACTTTTTCAATGGAAGAAATTGGAATTGAAATAATACATCGCGATTTACCATTTGTTCCTGGATAAAAAGAAAAAATAGGTACTTTTATGTCAGCCGTGTGTAAATATCGCCATTAGCATTTAAAAAATTGCCAATAGCAGTAGTTACATTTCGCTTATGTAAATTAAAAACAATTCTTTTTTTTAAGTTATGGCATTATTTCCTATTATTGTTTTACTTTTCAGTTTTTTCAATGAAATTAGCGTATGGCATGTATTTTAAATGTATGTATTTTAAATGAAATGAGTGAAGCGTTTTATTTTGAATGAATATAATAAAATAAGAATAAGGTATGGAAACAATCTTTGTTGATTTATTGCATGCGCCCGGCTGACATAAAAGTATCACAAAAACCATATATTCACCTTTCTTTTGGTAGTTGTTCATGGGATACCTGGTTAATCTTCCATAATCGGATACCTCGCCAATCGGTGTATTAGCTACAATGTTGAAAGCGTCGTTTACGTATGAAGCAAAAACCTTACGATGAATTCTATTACAGATAATCGTATCATCATCATCTACTACATATTTAAAGCGGAAATTTGCATTTCATTCCGATTGTTTATAATATTTTCATAGGATATGCCACTATTTGTTAAGTAACGTTTTTGTGTATCCAAGCTGCTTCTTAAGTCTTCCTGCTATACATGAATGACAAAAAAATTTCTCAAAATTCAGCTACCACCAATTTTGAATATTAATCTCCTTCTTGGTCTTTCTTAACATAGTTTCAGCATCCTCCAGCAAATTTAAAACTACTAAAAAATTTTCTTATACCCAACTACATTCCAGTTAAGACCCTGGCACACAGGGCCCAGTCTTTCTTTATACCTCAGCTACCATTTTTTTCGAACATTAATCTCCTTTTTCAGCATCAACTTACGTTTACTCACTACAGCCGCAAATTAAAAATTGCGTTAATTTAAAGGTAACTTTAAATAACGGATTTCATCAGCTTATTAAATATCGTGTTAATGTTAAAAAGTTATATATGAAATTTACGACGGGAAAAGTCATCTTCCACCGCTTGTGGGCGCATTCTTTCCTCCGATTCTAAGGACCTAATTTCAACAGGATTTGTTTCATTCAACTTAACTACGATTCAGCTTTTTTCTGTATTATGAAATTTTATCTTAGTCTTCAGTTACTATGTTACCAACATTTTCTAATATTAATAATGCATTCTTTTTTTTTTTTTTTTGATTCTATGGGCTTGATTACTACGAGGTTTGGCTCAGCCAATTTGGTTTTCAATTGTCTCCGGCACTTTGGTTTTCAATTGTCCGGAGCACTTCCGGTACATGCTGCCTTAGGTGGCGTGGACCCAGATTATAGGTTTGTTCGGAAAGTAGTTTGTTGGGAAACACGCTAGACGCTGCGGAGGGCAATGGGTGCCTCCGAAATTAGGTTAATTCAAAAGAATTTCAAAAGATATAAAATCATACAAACTTCAGTGTTGTTTAAGGTTATTATTTACAGAACCCCTAGCAACGCCGGGAGGGTCTGCTATCTTTTATCTATCTATGTATATAAAAGAAAGTCTGGATTTTGTATTAATCAACGCGCAGCCCAAACTACTGAACCTAAAATCTTGAAATTTGGGATAAAAATACTTCTTACGACATAGAGTGCCGCTAAGAAAGGATTTTCTAAAATTCCACCCCTAAGGGGGGTAAAAAATAAAACGAACTTTTAAAAAATTCCTTAAAAATCTGATTTTATAGTTATTTTTCAACTGATAACAAATTTTAGTGTATTTTTGTATGCTGAATCGAATGATACTAACCAAATTCTTTTAAGTTCAATAGTTCGTGAGATATTTCATATTTGTCTAATTTGGCCTATCTTTGGCGCCAAAACCTCAAATTTTCAAGTGATAATTTCTAAAAACTCATTCTTTTCATTCTGTTACTATAGCAAAGGAAGTAATTCAAATTGAATAGTTTTTTAATCAATTCTTTTGGTTAAATAATTAAAACAACTTTGTCAGTTAGGAAAAAAATTACAAAAGCTTCAAAAACTAAAACTAAAAAAATAAAAATAATAAATAAATAAGTAAAACTGTTGTACTTTTTCGTTCTACCAACACCATGCCAAAATATACGGTATCATGGCATTTATTTCAATCCTATAACCGTGCAAACGATTTTTATTGGAAACCGAGGCAAATATTAACATTTGCTATTTATTGAACGTGAATATTTTTTATGAGTATTATAAATACGAGTAGATAGTAATCTCGTAAAACTTTTAAATTTATTATTTTTTTAATAGAAAATATTTATAATTGATTTTTGACCGATTTGCACGAAACTGGCTGAAGAAAAAAAAAAGCTAAATAAAGTAAAAAGAAAAAAAAGGCTAGATATGACGTCACATTCTATCAAATCTTTTCAACGTGTAGTCAAACTCACTGTAAATAAATGGCTCCTATATTTTGTTTACAACTTCGATTGTATACTGTCACGTGAACAGTTTGTATATTTATACTTTCACGTAACAGTTTTATGTACTTCAACTTTAACTTGAGTGTTCCAATAAATTAATGGTTTCGTTATGGTCAGTTTAGTATTTTGTAACTATCTTATTATTTATAACATCTGAGTTAACAGGATGTTACATGGCGTCAGAAGTGTTGAAATTAAATTAAATTAAATTTTGTTGTTACTGACGTTATTAAAATGCAGAGAGAAGCTACAAACGCTCGCCTTCCGGCAGAATTGGAAGTCACTGAAGATAATATGGCCATTAAATGGAAGGTTTGGAAACAGGGATTTGAATTTTATTCAATTGCTACGCAGTTAAATACTAAACCAGCTGAAGTTCAGGCTGCTACTTTTATGTCAGCTATAGGATCTGCTGCAATAGTTATATTTAATACCTTTAATTTGACGGATCAAGAGCAGCAGAATGTCGATGTAATCAAGCAGAAATTTGATGAATATTTTTCACCTCAGATTAATCAGACCTACACTCGATATGTATTTTTTACATGCATTCAAGGTAAGCAAGAAACTTTTGATTCTTATATTACTAAGTTGCGTACAAAAATTAAAGATTGCGCTTTTGGCGATTTGCAAGATAGTTTATTACGTGATCAACTAGTTCGTGGTATTAATTCTGATAAAGTACGTGAATTACTATTGGCTGAAAAAGACTTAACGGTCAATAAAGCTATTGATATATGTAGAGCTAGCGAACAAGCTACTTTTCAATTAAAAGAAATGCATTCAGTTGTTGATAATACAGAAAAAGATATTATGATGATTCGGAAATCTAAACTGAAATCCGATACTAAATCTGATATGGTTTATTCACATAAAAATAAGCCAAAGCTCAATAAAGCAAATAAGATATGTTGGCGATGTGGTTTAACGCATGATTATCGTAATTGTCCAGCCTTTAATGTTACTTGCAATCTTTGCGCTTTAAAAGGGCATTATGCTCGCCAATGTAAATTTAAAAAGAAATACCGATCAAAGAATCGAGCCATACAGGAACTTACAGAAGTTTCTAATGATAGTGATGATGAGATTAATCATTATTTTAGCAATACATTGCATGTCGGAGAACTATTGAGCTCACAGAATAATGCTTGGTTAACAACTGTTACTTTACAAAATAGAGTATCTGTGAAATTTAAATTAGATACCGGCTCTGAAGCCAATATTATAACAGAACGTTTAGCTAAAAAGCTTAAAGCACTTATACGTGAGACTAAAGTAAAACGCTTAAAATCTTTTAATAATGAGTTTACACCGGTAATTGGCGAAACCGATATTAAGTGTATTGTTCAAAATACGCCAGTTATTCTGAGATTTTTAGTAGTTAATGGAAATTTTAATTGTATATTGGGATGTTCTACATGTGAAAAACTTGGCTTAATCCAACGTACTCCTGAGTCTGTACAGGTTAATGAAATAGGAACTGAAATACCAGATGCAGTTTTTCAAGGTATAGGTTGTTTGAAAGATTTCGAATATGATATTGAAATTGAAGATGGTGCAGATTTGAAAATACATCCACCTCGACGAATTCCGTATGCAATTCGTGATACTGTCAAAAAAGAAATTGATCTTATGGTTAAAATGAAAATTTTAAAACCGGTAACACATCCTACTCCTGCTGTCAGCCCATTAGTAATTGTAAAAAAAGGTGATAGAATACGTTTGTGTTTAGACCCAACTGATATTAATAAAGTTATAAAACGGCGTCATTTTCCTCTCAAAACAGTTGAAGAGATAGCAGCTCGCATTGGTTCAGCAAAGTATTTTACAATATTAGATGCTAAAAAAGGATTTTGGCAGCTTCCTGTGTCTCGACGAACATCAGATTATTTAACAGTTAATACACCTTGGGGAAGGTATTCGTTCCTAAGAATACCATTTGGGCTTGCATCAGCACCAGAAATATTTCAGCAAGTAATGCATTCGCTCTTAAGTGAATTTGAAAATACTGAATGTTCTATGGATGACATATTATTATGGGCAGACACAAAACAAGAACTACGAAAATTAACTGTGAAAGTAATTAGACGTCTTTTTGATGCCGGACTTCGTCTAAATAAAGAAAAGTGTGAATTTGAAAAAACAAAAATCAAATTCTTGGGTCACCTGTTTACATCAAATGGAATCGAGATTGATCCTGCAAAAGTGAAAGCTATTGAACAACTGAAAACACCAACTTGCTTAGCTGAATTGCAAAGATTTCTCGGAATGGTGAACTATGTGTCGAAATTTATACCTAATTTCTCTGAAATTACAGAACCTATACGTAGGCTATTGCACAAAAATGTATTGTGGGAATGGTCCGAAGATCAAGAAAATTCTTTCTTTAAACTGAAAGAGGCTCTTAAAAATACGCCAAAGTTGGCCTACTTTGATGTTAATAAACCTACGATAGTTTCAGTTGATGCCAGCTCACACGCTGTTGGTGCAGTTCTTCTTCAAAATGGTAGGCCAATTGCGTATGCGACTAAAGCATTAACAGATTCACAACGAAGATATCCTCAAATCGAAAAGGAATGCTTTGCTATTCGTTTTGGGTGTAAAAAGTTCCACGATTATATTTATGGAAAACCAGTTACAATTGAAACTGATCATAAACCTTTAGAGGCTATTGCAAAGAAATCCTTACAGGCAGCTCCTGCACGTCTTCAAAGAATACTTTTTGACGTTCTTCAATACTCGCCCAAGATAGTATACAAAAAAGGTAAAGATATACCTATTCCAGATGCATTAAGTCGTGATTGCATTATTGATCTTGTAGAAGATGAAGAGATAGAAACTTTTGAAGTTTTATGCGATGTTCCTCTTCCATTATTGACTTTTTCAGAACTGTTAAATGCGGTTAACGAAGATTCTGAATTGCAAGAGTTAAAACGTTTAATACTTGATGGTTGGCCACCTAGTATTAGCTCAGTTTCTCCACAACTTCGTAAATACTGGAACTTTAGAGAAGAATTGGCAGTTTATGAGAATTTGTTATTCAAATCAGAACGTTTAATAGTTCCATCTGCATTAAAGTCAAAGTATTTGAATTTAATTCACCAAGGTCATCTAGGAATTAATTTGTCTTTGCATCGTGCTCGAGAAATTATCTTTTGGCATGGAATGACCCGTGATATTGAGTTCTTTATACAAAAATGTCCTGTTTGTCAACAAACAGATCGTTCACCGAATACAGAGCCATTACAAATGAAACCTGTTCCTCAATTCCCGTGGCAACGAGTGGCTTCTGATATGTTTGAATTTTCCGGAAATCAATATTGTCTTATTGTTGACAGTTACTCGGGATATTTCGATTTTAAAAAACTAGTGCATCCTTCATCACATTCGGTAATAGAATATTTGAAAGATACGTTCGCAACTCATGGAATACCAGACATTTTGGAATCTGATAACGGTCCACAATACTCATCAGATGCATTTCACAAATTTACTAAAGATTGGAAAATACAGCACATTCCGTCTAGCCCGCGTTATCCTAAATCTAATGGCCTAGCAGAACGCTATGTTCAAATAGCAAAATTGATTTTAAGAAGATGCTCTATAGATCATACAGATGTCAGATTGGCACTTCTAAATTGGAGAAATACACCTCGTGAAAATTTGCCTTCTCCAGCTCAACGTCTCTTTGGAAGACCTACTCGAAGTTTAATACCTATACATCCCTCTTTACGTTTGCCTCGAATGTCATCTACCGTTCCTCTTCAATTAAGTAGAGAAAAGCAACGTGCAGCTTCGACCACTGACTCACGAAATGAATCTCCATTACTGACTAAAGGTCAATCTGTTAAGCTCCAAACTGATCATCGTACTTGGATTCCTGCTACTGTGTCAGATGTTGCTAATACTCCCCGTTCATACTTTGTTACCACTCCTACAGGCAAGATTTTCCGTCGAAACAGCGCACATCTACGTCCAACAAAGGCTGAAATTATACCAGACCGCCAGATTGCTGTTAACCCTTCAGGTTTTGTTCGATCGGAGAATGATAATAGTACATCACTTGACCCTCTCGATGTTTCTCGTCTTTCTGCTCCAGTTTTTACTCCGCCCAAATCTAAAACAGTGGTTACCCGCTCCGGAAGAGTTATACGCCCTCCAGAACGTTTGAACTTATAAAAGAACTCTTATTCTTATTTGTTTTATTGTAAGGGAAGATGTCACGTGAACAGTTTGTATATTTATACTTTCACGTAACAGTTTTATGTACTTCAACTTTAACTTGAGTGTTCCAATAAATTAATGGTTTCGTTATGGTCAGTTTAGTATTTTGTAACTATCTTATTATTTATAACATCTGAGTTAACAGGATGTTACAGCCGTTACAGCCGTATACGCGTTACAGCCGTATCTTATAGCTATACGTTATAGCTAAGTGCTTTATTGGTTTAGATTCAGTGGCAACATTTTCTGTGATTTATAGTAAAAAGAGATAAGTTAATTCCCTTTTCAAAAAAAAAATTCTTGCCTGATGTCACAACTTAAAATTGATAGAAAATGACAATATTTTCATTTAGTCATTGTAGATTTAATTTCTATTAATGAAAATTTTAAGTTACGTCTAAGAGTGATGTTTTATTTAGAGTGGAAACCCTATTGATCTAATACTTTAATTAAAACTTATAATTACACGTAAAGTAAAGCTTTTATCTTTAAGCAAATGAAATTTCTAATTTTCCAGATAAAATTTCAGTAACTGCTACTTCTTTGGATGCATTTATTGTATTTTTCCCTGTATTGTGAGAAATCGTATATGCGTGTTACGCGTGCTAAAGATAACATGTAATTTAACTTTTAAAGTTAAAAAAATTACCAAAATTGTGTCAAAAGAATATCCTTTTTTCTGAATGCGAGTTTTTTGATAAACGTCAAGTTAAGGTTGTTCATAAAGTTAAGGCTGTTCCCAAATTCAAAGGAGCTACTCTCTCACATATTTTTTAATTAATTTTTGTTCGGAAACGTATGAAATTGGCAGAAGTACTTATTTAAAAACTATGTAATCGAAAGATAGTTTCAATTTTTTGGTAAAGGCATAAGATCTTTCAGTTGGTGTTTTGAACTGAATTTCGAACGCAACACCGCGATAAAGGAGAAAAATCGGTCGTCACGTGACCACAATTGCTCATAAATCGATAAGTAGTTTATTTATAAAAAAAAATGGAAAACTCATTTCAATTCCAAATCGCTTCGATAGTCAGGCCTACAAATTTAGGCCTTCACGTTTAATGAGTCAGAAAGTTTCGCGTTGTTGAGCAGGGACTGGAGAACCACCTTAATGGTGTATTCCAATAAAAACTGCTTATTTTCTTATTCATTTTTAAATTCATTTTTACTCTCAAACGCATCAAACGGGGAAATTCTCTTATTTAGAAACTACATAATGTGCCGTGCTTCTTGATTTTTTGATAAATGCAGAAAATATTGTAAAAAACGCTGTCAAATTTGGCGTTTTGGATCGATTTTTCCGAAGCGGACGATCTAGGAATGAAAGAAAGGGTCATACTGAGAAAATAATTGTTTATAAATCAACTTCTAATTAATTGATCAAAACTAAAACTAAAAAAATAAAAATAATAAATAAATAAGTAAAACTGTTGTACTTTTTCGTTCTACCAACACCATGCCAAAATATACGGTATCATGGCATTTATTTCAATCCTATAACCGTGCAAACGATTTTTATTGGAAACCGAGGCAAATATTAACATTTGCTATTTATTGAACGTGAATATTTTTTATGAGTATTATTCGATAGTAATCTCGTAAAACTTTTAAATTTATTATTTTTTTAATAGAAAATATTTATAATTGATTTTTGACCGATTTGCACGAAACTGGCTGAAGAAAAAAAAAAGCTAAATAAAGTAAAAAGAAAAAAAAGGCTAGATATGACGTCACATTCTATCAAATCTTTTCAACGTGTAGTCAAACTCACTGTAAATAAATGGCTCCTATATTTTGTTTACAACTTCGATTGTATACTACAGCCGTATCTTATAGCTATACGTTATAGCTAAGTGCTTTATTGGTTTAGATTCAGTGGCAACATTTTCTGTGATTTATAGTAAAAAGAGATAAGTTAATTCCCTTTTCAAAAAAAAATTCTTGCCTGATGTCACAACTTAAAATTGATAGAAAATGACAATATTTTCATTTAGTCATTGTAGATTTAATTTCTATTAATGAAAATTTTAAGTTACGTCTAAGAGTGATGTTTTATTTAGAGTGGAAACCCTATTGATCTAATACTTTAATTAAAACTTATAATTACACGTAAAGTAAAGCTTTTATCTTTAAGCAAATGAAATTTCTAATTTTCCAGATAAAATTTCAGTAACTGCTACTTCTTTGGATGCATTTATTGTATTTTCCCCTGTATTGTGAGAAATCATATATGCGTGTTACGCGTGCTAAAGATAACATGTAATTTAACTTTTAAAGTTAAAAAAATTACCAAAATTGTGTCAAAAGAATATCCTTTTTTCTGAATGCGAGTTTTTTGATAAACGTCAAGTTAAGGTTGTTCATAAAGTTAAGGCTGTTCCCAAATTCAAAGGAGCTACTCTCTCACATATTTTTTAATTAATTTTTGTTCGGAAACGTATGAAATTGGCAGAAGTACTTATTTAAAAACTATGTAATCGAAAGATAGTTTCAATTTTTTGGTAAAGGCATAAGATCTTTCAGTTGGTGTTTTGAACTGAATTTCGAACGCAACACCGCGATAAAGGAGAAAAATCGGTCGTCACGTGACCACAATTGCTCATAAATCGATAAGTAGTTTATTTATAAAAAAAAAATGGAAAACTCATTTCAATTCCAAATCGCTTCGATAGTCAGGCCTACAAATTTAGGCCTTCACGTTTAATGAGTCAGAAAGTTTCGCGTTGTTGAGCAGGGACTGGAGAACCACCTTAATGGTGTATTCCAATAAAAACTGCTTATTTTCTTATTCATTTTTAAATTCATTTTTACTCTCAAACGTATCAAACGGGGAAATTCTCTTATTTAGAAACTACATAATGTGCCGTGCTTCTTGATTTTTTGATAAATGCAGAAAATATTGTAAAAAACGCTGTCAAATTTGGCGCTTTGGATCGATTTTTCCGAAGCGGACGATCTAGGAATGAAAGAAAGGGTCATACTGAGAAAATAATTGTTTATAAATCAACTTCTAATTAATTGATCGAAAAATGAAAACACACGACTTCTTATACATCTCTTCAAAAATCACCTCAGCAAGTTTCATGGTTTTACTTTTAAAAATGAGTTTGAAAATGTCTCAGAAAATTTCGAGCTGTTTAGGGTGGAAAAATATTTTTTCGAATACACCCTTAAGCATTATTGCAGGTTATTTTTTTTAATCGAGTTTCATGCCAAATATTCGCTTAAAACATAAGCGATGCTATAGTGTTTTAAGCAAAAGTGCATGCCATAATAGGTGTCAGGCACACTCATTAAAATACGAATACGCCAACTAGCGCACAGTCCAATTACTTTTTTCATAACTGGGTTCACATGATTACATAACTTTCCCCTATAATTTTATGGCTAAGTAACGGAAAACAATATATTTCGCGCTAGAACATTCCCTGAAAAACTAATAGTGCAAATCGCATGGAAATCCGTTCTGAAACACTCAAGTTATATGCACCCGGAACAAAATTCCCATTTGCATTTTATATACTTATTGGATTATTTTGAGTAGTTTCATTTGACATCTGTTAAAATTGTGTTTTATTTTATTTTATTTTTGGCGTTTTAATTTCGTTTTCCAATTTACTTATTGAATAGTACACGAAGCATACAAATTCTGAATTATTTACAATTAATATTTTTTAATTGGGTTGCAAGCATATTTAAAAAATATTCATGCTTAAAAATTACTTAAAATCCATAAAAAAATCTGTAAATTGAGATAAACACTACAAACAAATATTACTGAAAGTACTTTTTTTTCTATAAGACATTGGAACAATCAAATGTGTGATGTTTAGAGGTTAAATTGCAGTAAAAGGGAATTTTGTTGTTGTGTTAGGTTATTGCTACCGAAAATATGATGCCAGCGTTACTCACACACATGTCTTTTCTTTATACTATTGCATTAAGAGTAAACGGTTCATCTTTCGTAATCGGGTTGCCCGCACCTTTAAAAATATCCATACTTGAAAATTACTTTAAAATCCATTAAAATCAGAAAATTGAGATACCTTTTTGGAACAAATTTCATTTAAAAGAACTTTTTTCTATTAGCCATTGTAAAAAATGTTTAATTTGTAATATAAAAAAAAATGTAATGTGTGCAAAAATGTAAAAATTGTGTGATGTTTAGAAGTTAGAAAAATTGCAGCAAAGGCACAATTTATGGGTTAAGTCGTTGCTATCATCAGTATGATGTATGTGTTTTTGCTTTATAATGTACATATATGCGATACAAACGAGAATTTCACTAAATACTGCGCGATTCGGTGAATTTTTTTTTCGTATTGTCAGAAAAATCATATATCTTTCTCTTACATCCGCCACAATAACGTCATGTTTTCTGATTGTCTTTATAATGGTTTGTGGATAGGAATACACAAATTTCAGTTATTGTGATAGCGGTATTATTTCATTTTAATTTATTTTACCTGGAAGGTTCCTTATAATTGACACGGGTGAAGCCGGGTAGTTCTGCTAGTATATATATAAAAGAAAGTCTGGATTTTGTATTAATCAACGAGCAGCCAAAACTACTGAACCTAAAATCTTGAAAATCGGGGTAAAAATACTTCTTATGATATAGAGTGCCGCTAAGAAAGGATTTTCCAAAATTCCACCCCTAAGGGGGGTAAAAAAGAGAACGAATTTAAAAAAAATTCCTTAAAAATCTAATTTTATAATTATTTTTCAACTGATAACATATTTTGGTGTATTTTTGTATGCTGAATCGAATGGTACTAACTAAATTCTTTTAAGCCCGATAGTTCGAGAGATATTTGATATTTTTCTAATTTGGCACTACCTTTGGCGCCAAAACCTGAATTTTTCAACTGATAATTTCTAAAAACTCATTCTTTTCATTCTATTACTATAGCAAGGGAAAAAATTCAAATTAAATAATTTTTTAACCAATCCTTTCTGTTAAATAAAAACAATTTCGTCAATTAGAAAAATAAATTCAAACGCCTCAAAAACTAAAACTAAAACTAAAACTAAAAAAAAAAAAACAAAAAAACCTGGTAATTTTTTGTTCTAATTTTCGTCGCGATACCATGCCAATATATATGGTATCGCGCCATTTATTTCAACCCTAATCGTGCAAACGATTTTATTGCAAACCGTGCCACATATTAACATTTGCTAATTATTGAACATGAATATTTTTATGCAGGAATTTTTAATGATGGAATTTATTTTATTCCATCATAATCTCACAAAACATTTTAATTTGTTATTTTTTGAATAGAAAATATTTATTACTGATACTGATATACATTTTACCATTTTTGCAGTTAGCTGATGATGAGGAAGCTACAATAAAATTATTTCAGAAGTTAGGAATTATACATATAAAAATGTTTTGTTCAAAAAACCATGAATGTCTTCATTGAAAGAATGAAATGTTTACTGCAATGTGAGACTTACGTATTACATACGCCATGCTTCCGTAGTAAAAGATATTTACAATTTCAAGACTGCAGTTTAAATTGACTATATTTTATTACTTGAAAAATATTTATTTATTCTTATTCTTATATTTTAAGTATTTATTTTGGTACCCGTCGACCAATTTCGCCAAATTATATAAATCGCCAAACCACTCGCCAAATTATACAAATTGACATATTTTTTATTTTAAATAACGAAAAAACAAATAAATTGGTATAACATTAATAAAAATACATTTAAAACGTCCACATAAAAATCACCTGATGACGTAAATACGTGTAACTTGCTTAAAGTCAAGTGAAGGTGACATTTACGATCAACCATTATTGGCATTTAATCTTATAGTTTGGCAATAGATTTTTGGTCGACGGGATAACCAAGTAGTACCATTATTTTTATTGATTTAAAAAATGGTAGGTCAAAGTTTGTAATTTTCAAAAGTTATATTTTTTAAATGCTCATTTTTTTTTATCAACAAAATTATTTTTTTTTTCAAATGTATCATTTCATTTTTGTGCTAACTATTACGCTTGGTGACAATGGTGTTGTCATAACAGGAAAATACCAAAACAGTTACTGATTTTATTTCAAATGTAAAGAAAAAAGGTTTAATGAGCAATAAATATTGTAAATATGTCTATAACTCAGATTCTACTGAACAGAATTTTGTAGAACTTACACTGTTAAATAGTAAATTTGGTTTATAAATGGTTTAATGTAAAAACAATCATTCTAAGTTGCTACGGGAGTTCTAAAATTAGGTGAACTCGATTATGAAAGATTTCAAGTCAACTAATTAAATGCACAGTAAGTTAGATAATATTTCAGGGATTTTTTCAATATTTATCATATCATTCTGTGTTGTTTAGTTACGGAGCTATGCGGAAAAAGTTCTCAGTGGTACAGTAAAGGAAATTGGAAGATATACGCTACAGAGATAGGGTATACTAGAGAGTATATATGCTATAGTTATGGAAGTTGAGCTGAGTTCCTTAAAAAATTCAGAAATGATGCAGTATATACCTACCCCTATCTCCCAGAAAGTTCTATAATCAGGTTAACGCGATTACGAAAGTTATATTTAACTATCTCAATATATATATATATAATGCAAAGAGAAATTTCATTACGGCCGCTTATATCTTGAGTACTCCTGAATAGATTTTGACGGCACTTACATTGTTAGTTAGATAATTTTTCAGAAAAGATGTTAGTATAACACATAACGTTCTACGTTGCTTAATTACGTTGCTTTAGTTAAATAATAATGGGGAAAGTTCTAAATCAGATGAACCCAATTTTGAAAGATTTACTTTTTTTAAAGGTTCCAGTGAATGAATTTTTATGGGATTTAAACTGTCAATTAGATCATTTTTAGGGAAGGTTTCGGTATATTTCCAGTTTAAAAGATTCTGCTTAGTGAATTTCAATGCAATTTGATCGGTTAGTTAATTTTTCAGTGTATGTTTTAGTATAAAGCACATATCATTTGCTGTTGCTTGGTTGTTAGGTTGCTTGATTGTAGAATTATAGATGAAAGTTCTAGAATCAGGCGAACCCAATTATTATGAACGATCAGCTTTTTGAATAAGTCCAATTAACAGATTCTGAGTAGACTTGCATTGATAATTTTTCATGAACGCTTTTAGTATATTACATATCGTTCTATTGTTCTTTACCGAATCCTACACTAACAGATCGATCAACTAAAGAAATTGGTCCTTAACAGTCTAAATTTTGTATGACTCAATAAAAGATTAAACAAAAACATAATTTAAAGACCAAATTAGAAATTTATTTCCTACATTGTTTAAGCCCGAGAAGGGACAGATATTAAGTTATTTCATTCAATTAGTTCTACATTTAATGTTAAATTTTTGTAACAAATTAGTTAAGCCAATTGAAGATTAGAAAATAAAAATAAAATTCATACAATATGATGCTTAAAACACCCTAAAAAATTAGATTCCGTTCAAATGAAATCGAAATAAATCTTAGACTTTTTTTAAGTTTTGTATTTTGCATGCATCTTATCATTTTATGCACAATTGTCGTAAACATAATACAAAATCTGCAATACAAATATTTTCAATTCAAAATGGAAGAAGGCTAACATTTATTTCGATTTCATTTGAACGGAATCTTTTTTTTTAGGGTGTTTTAAGTATCATATTGTATGAATTTTATTTTTATTTTTTAATCTTCAATTGGCTTAACTAATTTGTTACAAAAATTTAACATTAAATGTAGAATTAATTGAATGAAATAACTTAATATATGTCCCTCCTCGGGCTTAAACAATGTAGGAAATAAATTTCGTTTTTCTAATTTGTTCTTCAAATTATGTTTTTGTTTAATATGTCAAGTTTTTCAATAACTACTGCACTCAGACGAACGCATTTCAAAATTAATAGAGAGTATCATCATCAGGCTCTGACGTATGCGGTATTGCATCACAATGTGGGATGCAGTTTACCAATGTGTAATTCAAAATGTTTCAACACTTCAGTAATGCAGGTTGCGGTTGATTGGACAAAAACTTCCAATCTGAACATAAAAAATCTATAATCAAATCATAAAAAATTAACTTCACTTTAGATACCATATTTCCCACTCGGGAATGCTATGAATGTAAATGTAAATTGTGTTGAATCCTTACTACAAATATTTAACAACATTATAGCTGTGATAGTAAAAAATAAAAAATAAAAGTTTTACTTAAATTTTTAAACCTTAGTCTCTCCCAAGGGGTGATGTAAACACATCAGAAAATTATTACCTAAGTTTAACTTGGGGTATAAATAATTCTCATCTCGGAGAAAAAATACATTTTAAAATTTAAGTTATGTAATTTCCCACTAAGTTCATTACCTGCGTAAAAATAACTATCCATTAGAAACTTTTTACTAAAATATAAACTTGACCAAAGCAAAAAATTATTCTGAAAATATGCTTTTTATTTCCACTATGACGCCATATTCACCCTTTTAATTTTTTTTAAAAAAACTAGCTCAATTTAATATTTCACGTGAAAATCTTTCAACTGAAAAGAAATAAATTATTATTACGGCTTTTGAAATTTTTGCAACAATGAAGTAAAAATGTTACATTTTCTATGAAAAATGTCCGCTAATTTTCAATGAAAAAAGCGAAAATTGGAATTATTAAGAAAAATATTTGAATAATGTAAAAAAAAAAAAAAAAAAAAAAATTGGCCCATGTTTCTCTCTGGGTTATAATTCACCGATATGCAAAGGCATTTTACCATTCGTTTTGACCCTGACGTCAGGCAAACGTTTTTACACTTTAAATTTATAATATCATTAGAATTAGCCAAGAATAAAAATTGAGTGGCATCAGGGACAAAAAGGTGGGAAGAAAAAATGAAAAAGTTATGATCTCCATAGGCTTTTCTATGTTAAATTAACATTGAGAAGTGACACTGGAAATAAATAAGTATTGCGCTGCCGCGCAATACTTAAATATAATAGCGTAATGACATTCATATTGCTTTCAGCAATTCGGTTGGATACACCAGGTAAATGTCCATATTGCTTTAAAACGCATGATCAAATTCACATATATATTTTGTTTCATTCAAGATTTCTTTAGGAAAACCGACCAGCGTAGCGGGCGAAGGCGGCTAGTATATATATATAATCATGTAGAAATGTAATATCAGATGTAAATTTCTAACTGGGCGAGAAAAATGTCCAGACCAGGATTCGAACCAGGGATCTCTTGACTGAAGCCGCCAATGCTCTACCATCTGAGCTATCCCGGACGAATCTGGTGGAACTTTTTCACCCAGCTAACCTTATTGATTACAGCATCTGGTCTGAAATCTGGTTCAGCTCAACAGAATAAATCGCAGGTAATGGAACTCCAGAAATCTCTGGATATGTAATTAAACTAAATTAATTACCTCCATTTAAACCTCCCATTCTTTGGTCCTCCAGCACACAGTTTTAAATTTCTAACTCTCATAAAAAGAAAAACAAATGTACAATATTTGTTACTTTGATGTTACAATAATGAAAGATCAATCGTCAGACACACTGCTTTTCTTTCAGTTATTTAAATCATTTTCTCATCCTCAGCATACGAGCTTTAAAGTATAAAATTCCTTCATTTTTGAAATTTAGTCAAATGATGTTATTTTGGAGAAAAAAAATCTATTATTTAAATCTCCTTTGAAATGTTCACGTCCTGGCCCTGCATCAAACCGCCGGAACGGTCGTTTGGACCAATAACACTACGCCAAATTAATTGGTTGTGTTTATGATGGCCAATTATCAACACGATGGATATAGGCCCTAAGAGGGGTGGTGCCCTCCGTGGGGGTCTTTCTAAGGGAACTTAACCCGTATTTACGCAAGGAAATCCAAGGTTCGAAGAAAACCACGGAAAACTCTGAACGATTAGGCCGACGGGCGCGATTGGATTCGAGCCCAGCACCTTCCGTCTAGCAGTTTCGAGAGCAGAACCTCTCGGCCACTGGTGGGGCTTTTACTCCAAATTGAATTGGCCTAAGATAAACTAGATTGGCATAGGCTAAACTAGTTGAGACCAGTGAATAGCAGGCCAACCTAGTTTATCCTACGTGTGTTAGGCCAAACTAGTTTGGCCTAGGAGAAACTAGTTTATCCTAAGTACCTTAGGATAAACTAGTTTGGCCTGAAATCGGGCTTGGCCGGTAATATATTTGGTGCTATTTTGAAAAAATATAGGCTTAGATGCCGTATATCCCCTTGGCGCCATCTTGGATGTTTTGAGATTTCTTGGCGATTTTATGTTGGCGATCTTTATCGATATGGAACCCGTGTGACGTGTGTGTTCTGGCGTGACGTGTTCTGGCAACTCCGTTTTTCAGCGAGATTGTGCTTGAGAAGGATTTCGTTTGGGATTTTGTGCATGTGCTTTGATATCGTGTTGTATCGTTCTGTCTTTTTATTTTTGTGTTAAATTTATTGGATGTATTTGATTGACTATGGGTTCTGTAGTCCGTTTAAACGTTCTTGCTGATGTAATTAAGAAATATGAGAAAATTTTGAATGATAAAGGAGGTTTGTTTACAATGTGTAGTCATAAGCCTATTTTGGGAAATGAAGATGATGGTAGGAGGTATTTCGTGATTGAGCTTTCAAGAAAGATCTGTTAAGGTATGTTGATAATTTTATGTATATTTTGTTGTTTTATTTTATAGTAATGTTTTCTATTAGTCGTTCATTCTATATTTCTCATGCATTTCGGAGATTGGTACACAGCAACATAGGTGCATTTACTAACTGCGGCTTTAACGAGTTTTGTGCTTTTTTGTGATTGCTGCAGAAGGAGTTAGCTGAATCCAGTGATTTTTTTTCGGTTAATGAGCGCTTACCGCTCATATGACGATTACTGATTGTCACTTTGACGAGTTTCGTGCATTTTTGTGATCATGGCAGGAGTTAGCTGAATCCAGTGATGTTTTTCTTTCGGTTAATGAGCGCGCAGCTCTCATACGACGTTTAGTGATTGCCACTTTAACGAGTTTTGTTTATTATTTACATTTTATTTTCGTTAAACCTAACATGCGTATAAATCGGTGCTTGGCGACATTTACTACTTGGCGGAAAAGGGATTTTCACTCCAAGAAAAATTCCAAGATGGCGGCGCTGGGAATTTATGACATCTGTTCCTATTAATTTTAAGTATCTATACTAACAAATGAAATTATATGAATCATTAGATAGCTGTTTTTTTTTTTTTTGGTCGATTTCTTGAATGACGACATCGCTTTTTTTCCCCCCTGCATTTGTGTATTATTCAGCAATAACGACGTCATATGCATACTTATACTTTTCTGTAGATGTTGTTTAAGACTGGATCGTAAATGTAGAATTCTTCAGCGGAGGCGAATGACGTCATTTTATATAAAATAAAAGCATGAATAGTGTGCGTAATAAAAGCATGTCTTAAAACTAAAATATGTTTTGTACTATCTATATTTATATATTTTTTTTTTCCTTCTTTTCATCGGGATGCAGCACTAAATTCTGAAAAAGCAGAATTCCTATTTTCTAGTTTATTTATTTTAGTTAATAACTGAAATGAAATTTGGTTTCATTGACGTTCTCAAAATAATTTTGATTGAAAAATAGTAAGGACATAAAGGTAGATTTACAGGAGCACTGAAAGCCCTTTCAGCGGATGCATAATTAAATTTCTTCCTAAAATAAATTCCCTGCATATTTTGCTGTTTTAATGTCTCGAATGCAAAAAGCAATTAGGGGACTAAAACTGTGTTTTTCTTGACATTTAGTTTTTTGCACTTTCAATAGTTAGCAATTGTTATTCTACGTAGAGTCCCGATTATCCGACTCCCGCTTAACCGAATTTCCGTTTTAACAGAGTTATTTTCTTCTAATGGACTGATGGATTCCATTATTATGAAACAGCCATTATAAATGAAGTGTTAGGTGAAGATGAAAGAGTAGTCGTAAAAAGTTAGAACTCTGATTTTCTGGTCAGAATAGAGAACAAAATGGCCATAATTTTTTGAAAAAAAAAAAAAAAAATTGTGGCCATTTCCCCCCCCCCCCCCCCATTCTGACCAGAAAATTAGAGTTCTAACTTTTTACGGCTGCTCTTTCATCTTCACCTAACACTTCATTTATAATAGTTGTTTCATAATAATGGAATCCATGAGTTCATTAGAAGAAAATGATCCATTCCAAAGGTATATGTTCGATGAAAAAAAAATATTTAATACTTTGAGCAAAAAGAAGAATCTACACCTATTCAATGCAATTTTCATGACACTAATAGAATCACACAGCTGCCAATTTGTACGGTTTTGTTACCTCTAAAATTTAATACAAAATTTTGCCATATTTAATCATTGACAATTGTTAGTTTTCGGCGATTGAATTAGGCAAAATTTACTAATAAGTTTTAGTGGTAAGAAAAAATCTTAGAAATTAGTAGCTATGCAGTAGCGTAATACGGATTAAAAAAAAAAAAAAAAAAAAAAAAAAAAAAAGAAACTGCAGCAAAATTGACATTTAACAAACAACTAGTTGGATGTGCCAATCCCAAAACTTTCTTCTATCTCACATGTTTTAATATTTAAAAATATTGTTACAGATGTCAGTATTTCATTTGTATTAGTTCAATACTATATCAACTTTGACTTTCATCTTAAATTTTTGCCTCAGTCAATTAATCGGAGTAAAAACGAGTTAATCTGGATCATGATATCTATTAAAATCACGAATACTCGCGAATAGTCGGCTTATCAGGAGGGGAAGTTCCCGTCGATTCACGAGCCACTGGTGTACAATAGAGCTACGAAAAATTAAGAAGATTACACAAAAATCGCTATTACAGGGCCCCCTTCCAGCGGAATTTTTCCAAATTCAGGGAGGACCTTTTTGCCATGACCAAAAACGTACACAAAAAATTTGATTCAGTTATATGCATAACTTCATACACTTTTCGAAGGTACAATATTGAAAATGGCACAAAAATCGCTATTACAGCGTCCCCTTCCGGCGGAATTTTTCCAAATTCAGGGAGGACCTCTTTGCCGTGACCAAAAACATACACAAAAAATTTGGTTCAATTCTATGCATAACTGCATACACTTTTCGATGGTACAATATTCAAAATCGCACAAAAATCGCTATTACAGCGCCCCCTTCCGGCGGATTTTTTCTAAATTAAGGGAGGACCTACTTGCTATAGCCAAAAAATGTAAAAAAAAAAAATAATAAATAAATAAAAGTTCAATTCTATGCATAACTTTATACACTTTTTGATGGTACAATGGCGACAGACATTTTCTATAAACATGTTTTTTGGGATGTCTGACCCCTAAAACGTGTAAATCCGTCAAAAACCGGAAGTCGAAAAAGAATTCGGTTACCATACTTTCTTCTATTGAAGATAGAAGAAAGTAAAAAACTATCAAGGGCTTTTTCAATTAAACAATTTCATTACCCGTTTTTCTTAAAAGTAACGGATATGTACATCAAAGAAATGTTGCTAGTACCATAAAAATGAATGAATTAAGTGAAAATTTATATTTCATCTCCTTAGTTGGTGACGATTTGTGTAAATCCGGTTTATTCGAGATTTTTGCTTATCCGAGGGAGCTTGGTCCATATTAACTGGGATAATTGAGACTCTGCTGTATTTATAATAAATATTAATGTATTTGTAAGGAAGAACTAATGAGAATATATTTTAATAAAATTATTTATTAAAGTATAATTAAATTATAATAATTTTGCATTTTGCTTAGCAAAAACATAATTTAACTTCCAATTATTATTTTTAGTCACTTGCTCCCCCCCCCCCCCCCCGCCTCTTTCTCCATACACGCAAGCACTAATGGAGAAAATTTGTATGTGTTATTTTATTCAAAAATTTTTGAACCCACGCAATATTTTTCAAAAGTTGGCGCTACTGAAAGAAACAACTCTATACATACGAATGTCATCTAATGTATAAAATTGAAAATTTGTCTGTCTGTCTGTAATTCTATACAAATCCACAGTTTGGAAGTCAGAATTGTGGAATGTTACGTACATGTGTATTAAAATGCGGTCGAGGTAACTAAAGTAATCCGGAATCGAAATAATTTATAGTTAATTTTTAATTAATAAAAAACCACCAATTTAACAGCAGTTTCCTATCAAATTGAAACATTTTTCGTTATTGCAGTTGCCAACAGTTAAAAATCCACAATAAAATTCATACCACAACAACTGCTTTTTCTATTGCAAGATTTCCACGTGGAAAATAAAAATGAAATAAGTAGCTTGACGAATAATAATATAAAAAGTGAATATTACGTCATATTTGAAATATAACATACGTCACCAGGTGAATATCTAACTTAATATGAGTTTGAAAAAATGTATTGAAACCATGATAAAACCCTGATTATGGAAATAGTGGCATATTTTAACCTTTTGGGGTACTCTGAATTTGTTTTCGCCATGTTTAAATCTATTCCATATATATATACGTGTGTGTATGTGTGTATATCAGAATTGTACTTTATTTTTTAATTGTTTGTTTTATACTGTATGGTTAATTTTGAAATTGATTTTCCAAAACAAACATTCTTAAAATTCCGTGCAGCGCCGGGTACTTTAGCTAGTTACGTATAAATGAACTTATGAATGAAACGATGCTGGATTGCACTATAATTATTATACCAGAAAAAGTTTTCTTATTAAATTGTAATTTAAACATGAAAAGAAAAAAAAAAGAACGCATTTAAATGGATAAAGAGTAAGAAAGAGAGAAAAAGAAAGAAAGAAATATCTAGTTTAAGTTTCCGATCACTATTAAGGGAGAAGTCACAAACAAAAGTATATATTTATTTGGTCAGAGTTTTCTTTGGGAAACCCGGCACTGTGGTATCTTTTCGTTTGTCTTTCTGGCACTTCTATGGAGAAGATGGCTCAGTGAAACCATTGGGATCACGTGACTTGAAGACCGCTTCCGGAACCCGGAAGTTGAGCCATTAGCTTGCATGTGTCGTTCCTAAAATAAAGTTGGGAATCAAGGGGTTACTTCAGAACTTTTCTATTTTACCATGTATGTAGTATGTGATGGGTATCCTTTATACATATTTTTTGAAATTTAACGGCTTGAATGCATTGAACGCTCAGTTTTGAAAATGATTTTTTGAAAAAATTGAGTCTTACAAATTTTAGGAGGAAAACGCAGTTTAAAATCAATCGTACAGTTAGAATCTTTATTTGGGAGTCAGTTTGAATAATTTATACTTATATATAGGGTAATTCTAGGATAGATGGCCATAGAGGGGAGATGGCCAGTCTAAATATTTTGAAAACTATATCATAGATTGCAGCATAAACTTTGTTCGTAAAAAATAGTTCAACGTGTTCATTCATTGTGACGTACAGCTGTGTTTTTCAATTATAAAAAGAAAGTGTAATTTTAATGTTTATTTAATTTAGGGGTTGGATTTTTTTCTTGAGTTAGATTTTGCATTACATATGTTACATTTTTTTTTTTTTTTTTTTACTATAAGGACTTTTAAGGCACGTATATAATCCAATCTTTACTTTTAAGTCTAAAAAAAGACGTACAATGGCGGAGTGATACTTTAAATTAGGTGGCAATCTATCCATCAATTTTAGGATAGATGGACATATCAAATCGGGGAGAGATGGCCACATATAATCAATATTTCAAAATTATACGGAGTGAAGATTTTAACTGAATATAATTATTTTTAAAATAATTATACAATTTTTATGTTTATAATTGTATTAATTGATATAATTACTTAAATTTTATCTAATATAAATATTTCAATAACAATAATAAAATATGGCCTAACGCTGTACTTTTGTTTCAGAAAATATTGAAAAACTTCATGAACGTTCATCCCAGAAACAGATAAAGTTGATAAATAAACTTAAAACCGTGAAAATGTCTAAAATAAACGCGAAAAAAAAAAAAAAAAAAAAAAAAAAACACGACACTTCCAGCAGCGAATAAGATGAAATACAATTGAAATTATTAAATTCTACAGATTCCGAGGGGGTAGAATTGGATGAAGATCACTGTGTTGGTTGTGGAGAAGAATTTAATACCACAACCAAAAAGGATTACTGGATACAATGCATAAGGTGTCAGAAGTGGTTCCATGAAATGTGTACAAACTATCAAGATCTTTGCTGAAAATGTGGTAAAATTTTACGAAAAATGAAGGATTGAAATTATACTTCAAATTTTGTTTGTTCAAATTTTATTCACTTATTTTCCGTGATATAATTGCAACTTTACAAATTTTTATATGTTTTTCATCATTAACTACATAAAATGTGTTATTTTTGGCTATTTTAACTTCATTTTTTCTTTCTTGCATCGTATGGCCATCTCTCCTCGACTTGAGAGACGGTCATCTGCCATTTTAATTTCAAGTTTGTTTCCCACTTTTTGTTCTCGATATTTAATTATTTTTTGACCAAAATATGATGAGTATATGTATAAGGATTTTAAATATACGTAAACATTTTTTGTATTTGCATTCTAAGAATTTTTATTTCAATCTTTAAAAACTATGGCTACCTATTCTAGAGTTACCCTATATATAAAATTCAAGTAATAAATATATTAAAATTTGTGGCTTTATATGTGCATAAAACAATTTTTTGATAAATAATTGACGCCTAAAAACTGACGTAAGCTATAATAAATTAAATCATATCTATTTCAAGGCTTCAAAAAAGGAACTCCTTCCCCATTGAAAGAAAAGAAATAGCGAGAAACAGCAGCAATAATAGGCGTGCTTCCCGTATGATGTTAGCAAGCAAGCTTTTTCAGCTTGCATTGAAGAAAACATTCCTCTTGCGAAACAACGCGAAACTTTCTGACACATTTCCTAACTCATTTTAAAACCTAAAGGCATAAAATTGGCATTTCTAGCTATTGAAGCGATTTGGATTTGAATAGCATTTTATATTTTTTTTATAAATAAATTACTTATCGAGTTAGGAACGATTGTTATCACATGATCCAGTTGTACATGATCCAGTATCACAATTTATCCAGTTGAAAAAATATTTCTTTTTCTTCATTATGATCTAGTTGCATGGTATACAGGAGTTTTCGTGTTATCAAACACTTTCATCATAAATCTATATAATATTTGGAAATTTTTCTGTAGAAAAATTCTCACTCCTTGCATTCAATAATATTTCAAATCTTAACTGCTTAAAAGGCGCACAGCCAACAGAGAGAAACAGTGTCCAAGTTGGTTCTCGTAACCGAGTCATCGGTATAGCGCACCGACGCACAGTGGGATGTTTTGACGACGTAGGTGGACAACATTATTTCGTTGAAGTTTAACTAGTTTTTGCTGTTTATTTGAATGCATCACTAATAAAATACTCAAACAGTGATAAATATTTGGTTATTTAACAATGTCTTAAAATAAAAATACAGGGTGCTCACTAAAGTCCTTTTGCACCCTCTTAACTGCCGAACGACTGCATCTATATTCATAAACGTGGTGTCTAGGTATAGTAAAGAGGCTATGCATTACTAGATGAGACCGCTTACAGCGCCACCTGGTGCAAAATGGCGGCATTAGCGTCCCTATCGCGAAAACGGTTCGAAATATGGGATAAAAGTGAATGACGAATTTGTAGAGCATCATCGGTTTAGTTCGAAAGGACACCTTGTGAACATGAATGCTAAGTGAATCTCATTCTGAGCATGAATCTCGTTTTCGAGTTAGGAATACTAACTCAGCTGTTTTGCACCAGGTGACGCTAGAAGCGGTGTCATCTGGCAGAGCATAGCCGCTTTATTATACCTAGACACCACTTTTATGAGTATAGCTGAAACCGTTCGGCAATTAAGAGCGTTGGAAGGACTTTAGTGGGCACCCTGTATAATGCATTACAAATAATGCGTTAAACATACTTATTTTACAATTAAGTAAAAAAAAAATTAATGCACACATGTAAGTTAATATTTATTTATTTTTTGTATTTTTGTCTACTCAGAATTTCTCGAGAAATTTGTGTAGTCACCCCGAAAAATAAAAATTTTTAAATAAAATCATATTAAAAAAAACTTTAATGTTTTGTGGTACCCTGTAAAATATATAAATACTACCAAAATTATTTTCGTTTGAAAAAATGCTGTTGTGTGAATAAATAACCTATATAAATTTTATTCAATTTGAAATAAAAATTCTGCATATACAGGGTGATCTTTTTTAAAGTGACAGTGTTTGGAGAGCCCTTTAGCGCGATCTAACCGCCGAAATGGCACCAAACTTGATATTTAGACTAATCAAGACATGGGAAAAGGATTCCGTGAAGAAAAAAATTAGTTCCAAAAATCGCCGCTAGGGCATTTTGTGTCGCTTTGCAATGTATAAAATGTGAGAAAAGAAAAATATTAACACATTCAATCGTACAGTTAAATTATTAATGTTTATTTACTACATTAACTTCTCCGATGAGGAATTAGACCACCTTCAATATGAGCACCGTTCTCAGAAATAACACCGTGCATTCTGTGCACAACGTTCTCCACAGCCGTACGTAACATATCACGAGGAATATTCCGCACTGTCTTTGTTATGTTGTCCTTTAGAATAGACAAATTTGATACTCCACCAACATAAACTTGAGATTTCAAATAACACCAGAGCCAAAAATCGCATGGCGTGAGGTCAGGGGAACGAGGCGGCCATGCAACTGGAAAACTCCGACTTATGACTCTATCATCAGTGAAGTTTTGGCGCAACAGCTGCTTTACCTTATTACTAATGTGTGGCGGAGCACCATCCTGCATAAAGATTGTCTGTTGGAGATGGTTTCTTTGCTGAAGTTGTGGAATAACAAACGTTTGCAGCATTTCGTGGTACCTTTCTGCATTTATGGTGCACGTTTCGAGTCCTGTCGGAGTGATGGTCTCAAAAAAGAATGGCCCAATTACGAATTCGGCTGTGAAACCACACCAAACAGTGACTTTTGGGGAATTTAATGGAATTTCATGCACGTTATGGGGCTGCTCAGAAGCCCAAATTCAACTATTTTGTGTGTTTACGGACACATTTAGATAAAAATGGCACTCATCTCCCCACAGAATGTGCCATGGGAAAGCATCATCAATTTCTACCCTGGCAAGAAACGATTGAGCGAATGTCACTCGCTTATCATAATCACTTGGTTTCAGTTCGTGCAAGCGGCTGATTTTAAAGGGGTAAAATCTAATAACGCGCCGCAAAACTCTCCATACCGTGGAATAATTCATGTCCAATTGTCGAGCTACACCCCGGGAACTGCTAGTACCAGCAATGGTTCCCTGCGATCCTTCGACAATTGCAGTTGCCACATCAGTTATTACATCTTCTGATACTTGTTTACGTCCTCTCCCAGCACGAATAATCAGTGACCCCGTTTCCTCGAACTTCTTAATTATTTTATTAAGACCATTCAGCGATAAAGGCCCCTTTCGTAATTTTTTTCTGGTTCGAAATTCCCGAAGGGCTGCGGATGCATTGCATTGATTCATATAATACAGCTTCACCAGTAACGCACGTTCCGATAACGTGAGAGGCATGTCCACTGGAGCTCGTTTACTTCAGCTGAGATTATTTGTCGGAGCTGTCTACTACTTGCTTTTATAGCCCCTATTATTGGCGCTGTCATCGCACAACATTTGCATTTTTCTTTGATACCCGTGTTTTATGCTAATTCTTGTTATTGTAAGCTACAGCAGCGCCACAAAATGCCCTAGTGGCGATTTTTGGAACTAGTTTTTTTTTTACGGAATCCTTTTCCCATGTCTTGATTAGTCTAAATACCAAGTTTGGTGCCATTTCGGCTATTAGATCGCGCTACAAGGCGCTCCAAACACTGTCACTTTAAAAAAGATCACCCTGTAGACGGTAATGTATTCGAATTTTTTATGCGTCCCTGTAAAAGAAATACAACTGTTACGCACTTTGTTTCCAATTTAAAAAATGCTATTGTGTATCTCAATAACCTATAGTAATTTTGTAGAAATTTAATTAAAATTTCTGCTTTTTAGCAACAATCTTTCCGCGATTTTTTGTGTGGTCCTATAAAAAATGCAT
The DNA here is from genome assembly GCA_963932465.1 of Maratus speciosus. Taxonomy (NCBI): domain Eukaryota; kingdom Metazoa; phylum Arthropoda; class Arachnida; order Araneae; family Salticidae; genus Maratus; species Maratus speciosus. The sequence continues at coordinate 502,637,419 of OZ010793.1, read as the reverse complement.
AATTCCTACGTTCGTCAAATTATAATTTAATTGAATTGTCATCGGAAAAACACATGTAGGCAAAGTTTCAGCTCAATCAGATAATTGAAAGTGGTTTAAAATTGTCTTGCAAGCTTTAATCTACATTTTTGTGAAGCCCTGTAGAAGCAGTATTCTAAACAAACTTCTACGTTCTTTAAATCATAATAATATTGTATTGCGATTCAAATTACACATGTATTCATTGTTTCGGCTAAATAGGATGATTAAAAGGGATTTAAATTTGAATTGCAAGATTTGAACTAAACATACATACATGCACTGGAAGTTAATATGATACTTGTTTATTAATAAATAAAAACTTACTGATCTGCAGCTATCTGCAGGAGATTCTTTAATTTTTCAATACATTAGGAATGGCACTTTGATTTTAAAAAATGCTTATTGCTAAGTAATGCTGAATAATTTATTAAAAGTCAAGATGAAATTTGCAATCAACATCAAGGATCATCCAGAATTTCAGCCCTTGAAAAAAGCGGTAAAGCGGGTTTAATATCGCTTATTTTCAAACAAAAATGGGTTAAATCTGACCTTGACAAAGCTGTGACATTAGATCAGCAAACTCGTGCTTTCAAATAAAACAGAATAATCACGACGTGCTTTCAAACTTAGAGGAAGCTAGTGTAACTTTGTGCCTCAATATGTATGCCTCAAACCAACTGCGCAAATGGCTACTTTACGGTCACAATTAATCGACACCTCTGTTTTTTTTTACGCCAAAACTAGTACGGATCTCGGAAATACAGACATTCAGCTACCAGTACACGCGGTTTTGTCAAATTCCGAGATAATCAGAAAAATGGATTTTGTGCACCTAGATCATCGAAACGTCCCACTGTGCGACGTTCTAACCTGAAACACTTGGGAACGATACCTAGCCTGGCACTTCTCACTATATATATTATATAGATTTATTCAATTTTTCATCGATGTTGGATTCTGTTTAGTTTCGTGTTTGCTCCAGAGTCGGTGGCTCACGGAAAAATATTTCATCTTGTGCTGCGGTTGTAACTTTGCCAACATATGATAGTGAGAAGTGCCAGGCTGGGTATCGTTCTAAATGGTTCAGTTGGTAGAGCATCGGTACCGATCTGATCTATACCGATGACCCGTGTTCGAGTCCCGGCTTGGACACTTTTTCACTCTGTTGGTTGTATGCCTTTTAAGTAATTAAAATTTGAAATATTATTCTCACCATGTAGTAAATGTTATTGTTGTAACTTGGATAAATGAAACTACACTGTAAAAAAAAAAAAAAAAAAATAACAAGCTGAGAGAAAAAATAGCATACCGTACCGGGGGCTAATATATACATATTTGTTGCCTTCTACTATGATTTATGAGGCCTATTTCACAAATTAACTAAAAAAGCTCAAATTAAAAAAAATAATAATTTAATAGAATACAACGACCATTTGGAATTTATTTCGTCCACCAAATTCCTTCGCATCCTCTTCAACAACAGATCGCAAAGATCAAATTTCAGGCCAACAAAACCTTCATAGATAAACTGTCCAGTCCATGTCCCGTTTCGAGAAGAAAAACAGTTTACAAATCGAAAGCAGTTCCACCGAATCATCCACAGATTGCGACAAATTACCTACGTTGAGCTCAATTTTTCCCGGTTAGAATCGACCGATTATAAAACGCCGTGGCTATTGGATTGGAGTCCCTCGAGACATTGCCTTTTACTATCAATCGATTAAACATTAGATTGTTTCCTTTTTCGCATTCGTCTTATTTTCATGGCCTACATAATGAGTTGAAGACCTTGAGTTTTGCTTTGCAAGACGATTTTCATTTCGGCGTCGCTCTTTGGCTTTGGATTTTTCCATATCTGATAATTTGCGCCGACCCATTTTGTAACTTTTTCAGTTTTTAAAGATTTTATGCCTTTCGATTACCTATTCAAACAATTTTTAATGATTTTATGCCTTTCTATTACCTATTCAAATAAAAATTCTTCTAAAAGTAAAGAACATCATTGAATTTCGTTAAAAAAAATAAAATGCGAGCATCATTTGGCCCCATCCTCGACCGAAAACAACAACCATTTCCAAATGGTTAAAAAAAGGACTAAAATACGGAAATTGTACTGGAAATCGAGACGCCAGTACTATTTCCTTATTTTAACGGAACTTTTCCCCCGTAAATTACAGGAAAAATTCCGTTTTTCTGGAATTTACGGGGGGGGGGGGGATTTCCGTTAAAATACGGAAATAGTACTGGTGTCCCGATTGCCAGTACAATTTCCGTATTTTAGTTCGAGTTTTTTTTACAGTGTAGTGCTGCAGTTCGCAGTCATGTCCAACAAATAAGAGTGAATTATAACACCAAGGTAACGTCCTGATAGCTCAATAGGTAGATCAGGTCACGGCAAGCCAAGGTATTCAAGTTCGAAGTCCTGGTCTGAACCTTTTTCGGTCTATTGGAATAAACTTCAACTGTACTACTCCAATCCAACCTTGAATATGAATGCACCATTGCATAGTTTATACGATTTAGTTCAATTACATAGTTTCTGAATAAGAACACCTGCCCATTTCATGTGTTTTCGAACAAAAATGTATTCAGAAATGTGTCAGAAAGCAGCTTCTTTGGATCTGAGAGGGCCTTAAGGGAGGATTCCGGTGTAAAATCTTTAAGGGGACTGGTCACTCAGCTTTGGAATTCTCCTCCGTAATGTTAAGTCTATGGACTTTTGATGCATTCGTATATTTAAAATATCTCCTCTGAAAATTCATATTCTTAACGTCTTTTTTCTGTGTACTCTTCTTAAAGGATGTCTCTTTTTTTTTCTTAGTTTCCAAAATATTTCTAAAATCTATGCCGAATTTAATATTTTATGTGTTAAAAGCGGGCGAGCTGTGAGTAAGATTTTAACACTTCCTATAAAATTAAGTTTATACTTTAGAAATATTTTGGGAACTAAGAAAACAACAGACATCTTTTAGGAAGTGCACAAAAAATAGAAGTTAAAAATATTAATCTCCCGAGGAGATATTTTAAATAGACGAATGCATCCAATGCCCAAAGACTTTGCATTAGTGAAGGGAAATCGGAAGCTGAGTGACCAGCTCCCTTCAGATCCGAAACTAAGGGGGGCGGGCAGAGGGGGCATGTGCCCCGGGCGCCAGAACAAAGGGGCACCAAATGAAGGATTATACCTTTGGAAGGGATCATTTTCTTCTGATTGGATTGATGTCTTCCATTATCATGAAAAAGCCATTATAAATGAAGTGTTAGTTGAAGATGAAAGAGCAGTCTTAAAAAATTAGAACTCTGATTTTCTGGTCAAAATGGGAAAAAAAAAAATGGCCATATTTTTTTTTTTTTTAAATTATGGCCATTTTTCCCCCCATTCTGACCAGAAAATCAAAGTTCTAACTTTTTACGACTGCTCATTCATCTTCAACTAACACTTAATTTATAATGGCTGTTTCATAATAATGGAAGACATCAATCCATCAGAAGAAAATAACTTGGTTAAAGCAGAAACTCGGTTAAGCGGGACTCGGATAATCGGGGCTCTACTGTATATTTCATTTTTAAAATGATCTTTAGAATATTTTTGTTGGTGTTCAGAGGGGCATCATGACCCCCGTGATCTCCCCCTTGGATCCGCCATTTTGTAGATTAGGTAGTTCAGTATTACATATTTTAATGATTAGGTATTTAAAATTTTAAAATAGTAGGCTATTAGAAAATTAGTAAAATTATTTTTGTATATATACTTTGTGGTAGAGGCGGCGCCAAAATCCATGTTTGCTCCGGGTGCAAAAAAGGCTAGTTTCGGCCCTGGCCCCCTTAAGGGGAGAAAATGGGAGGCCTTAAAAAATAAAGAAAGAAAAAGGTGCAGCTTTTGTTTGCATTGTCTACCGAATGGTTAATACCTATGCGTTTTTTTCAAAATGTTCCATGAACTGGCGGGCATTCTGGGTAAGATAGTAACTAAGCTATCGACTTCAAATTGGGCATCATGCAGTATTCTGATGAACATGAACCCTTAAATTTAATCTTGTCTTTATAATTCCCTTTTTTCTTTTTTGTAAGAAACGTGGCTTCCATGAAAATCTTTTGCATGTTACGAAGGGTGCACTCTCTATGTACCATCAATAACAGGCATGGTTTCAGCAGACCTCCAGTGATCTTGAATAATACTCCACTCTTACCAAAAACATTGCAGGCTCCATCAAAAACTTTATCTACCACTCAAGGTCAAAATCCAGCAGCACCAGTTTCATAAGGTTTCATGACTCTCTATAAACCAGCCAACACTCACAAGCTAAAAGGCAGTGCTAGAAATATTTTTGACCAGCATGACGTCGATGACATCCAGAATCGTCGATATGTTTCTTAAAGAAAAAAAACAAAACAAAACATAGAATATGGCAAGGACCAAATTTCCCAGAAATAACTCACGGTCAGATATCTATTTAAGGAAAACTATTTATTTTCCAGTTGATAAACGATTATTATCCACACCTTTTAGACAATCATAGCACTGTTATAAAATGATTGACATTCCACGCAAGTAACTCATTCAGTCAGCACTTTTTCCTATAAAAATTGTTTCATAATGTAATAAATTCAACTTCCTTGTGACGCAGTTGTTTTTAAACAACCACCCTGACCCCCCCCCCCAAAAAAAAAAATCAATTCTTCATTTTAAAAAATGCTGGTAGAAGCTTATTTTTTGATTTTTAATAGAGCTTATTTGTTACATTTCGGCGTTGATTGTTTTTTATGTTGATATATCTATTTTTATTTTCAGGCTGTGCCTGACAAAATAATTTAGTTTATTTCCTGGTTGTATTCTACAGAATAATAATAATAACTAGTCGGATGTACCAATCCCAAAACTTTCTTCTATCTCATACATGTTAATACTTCAAAATTCGCTATCACACTGCCAAAATTAAATGGCAATCTATGCATCTCATGAGGATTCTAACGATATGAAATTCCGTGCATTAGTTCTTGAGATATGACTATCGCTGAAATCGTCTAAATTCAGCAAAATGCTGCCTAGCAGCGCCACCTATTGGGTGATTTATACCAAATCCTAATCAGCAACAATTTATGTCAACGTCTGACTGAATCTGAAGTTTCGAGAAAATCCGTACATTAGTTTTTGAGATAGAGCAATAGCGAAAATCGTGAAAATTTCTCCATAGCAGCGCCACCTATTGGGTGATTAACACCAAAACCTAATTAACAACAACTTGTGTCAATATACAACTAAATCTGAAGTTAGATGAAAATTGGTCCATTAGTTCTATTGATAGAGCTATTGAGGCAATCGTGGAAAAGGCAGCAGAGAAGCGCCACCTGTTGGGCAATTTACACCAACACCTAATCAGTAGCAAGTCATGACTAACTTAATCTGAAGTTTGATGAAAATCCGCGCGTTAGTTCTTAAGATACAGCTATTGGGGAAATCGTGTAAATCCTGCAAAATTCATCATAACAGCGCCACCTGTTGGGCGATTTACACCAAAACGTAATCATCATCAATTCATATCAAGGAATAACTAAATCTGAAGTTTGATCAAAATCCGTGCATTTGTTCTTGAGATAGAGCTATTGCGAAAATCGTGAAAAATGCAGCATTGCAGCGCCACCTGTTGAGCGATTTACACCGAAAACTAATCAGCATCAATTTGTATTAGACACTAACTGAATATCAATTTTTATTAAATTCCGTGCATTAGTTCTTGAGATAGATCGCCCACAAAATTTGTGTCACATACACACAGACAGACAGACAGACAGACTCACAGAGTCACAGACAGACATTTTGTAAAAATATGTTTTTTGGAATCTCTGACCCCTAAAACGTGTAAATCCGTCGAAAACCGGAATTCGAAAATTTTCATGAATCCAATACTTTCTTGTAAAGATAGAAGAAAGTAAAAAAAAAGGCAGCTGTGGCTGCGTAATACACGCAAAATATGTTCCAAAAACTTTCTTTTCTCTGTATTTTTGTTTCTGCAGCCGCAAATTTAGTGCGGCTTTCAAATTTGAAACGTAACAATAAAAGATGTATCTCCCTTAGAGGTTTGCACGGGCCGGCATTTCCAGGCGCGGTGTAAAAATTAAAAGTTCGGCCCGGGCCCGGTCCGTACAAAAATCAGCGAAAACAGGCCCGGCCCGACTCAATTTCTACAAAAAAATCTTTTTTTTTTCTCGACATACAATTAAGATTCTTTTAATGAGTACTACATACATATTTATGGAAACATTTTACAGTATATTTTAGATTACTATGTGTTCAAAAAATAGAAAACACACAATAGTAACATTAATAATTACTTACAGTTTTTTAGTCATCGTCTCTGCAGACGTTTCAAAATTCGAATAAAATTTCATTAAAAAATTAATGTTGTTTAGAATAAAGGGTTAAAAACATGATAACTTTTGAAGCTGCATAATAAGAAGTAGATTTGTGAAAATATTTCTTTCATTTTTAAGGCTTTTCTCATATCCAAAGAAGCTACATTCTGACATATTTATGAATTCATTTTTTTTTTCGGAAACGTGTAAGATTGGCAGGTATTCTTATTCAGAAACTATGTAAATGCAGTTTTTTTCCTTAGATAAAAGCAATACATCGTTCAGAAAATACTGCCATAGCTAGCAGCATTTTGAATCTAATTTACAGAAGCGATAGCACAGGTAAGGAGAAAAACCCTACAATCACGTGACAAGACACTCTGTTATCTCTGTAAGTAATTTATCAAATATGGAAAAGCTTTTCGATCCCAAATGCCTTCAATAGTCAGGCCTGTCAATTTTATGCCTTTATAAGTTAAAAATGAGCCAGAAAATGTGTCTGAAAGTTTCGCATTGTTGAGCAGTGAATATGAGAGCCAACTTGCGGTATATTTCCAAAGATACTGTTAACATAAATTCATTATCGTTATTAATACCTTTAAAAAAACATAATGCCTGCCCTACACATCCTGAGAACGATTAAGACCAGTTCCGTCCCGGCATGACTATGTACAAAGAAAAAACAAAAATACAAACCTGATCTCGGCCCGGCACGATTCGGCTGAAAAAATTAAACCCGGGATCAGACATCATGTAACTGTACGATGCCGATCTGTACGATGGACATGTTACATTTCTGTATTGATGTTGTTAAACTCGCATCGGCTCGTGACGCAGATTTATATTTCTCGAGAAAGTCATATTCATTGAAAATGGCTCGTATTTTATCTGCTTCGCTTAAATTTTTATATCGGGCCAATAGGCCCACTTAATTTTTTTTATCGGCCAAGCCTTGCCCTGCAGGCCCGTTCAATTTTTTTGCCGGCCCGGCCCGTTGAAAAAATTGTCTTAATTCTGCCGGCCAGGCCAGTTTGAAAGTTCGCCTTCATTTCGCCGGCCCGCGGGCCAGGACCGGGCCCGTGCAGACCTCTAATCTCTCTTCTCTCTTCTAATTCTGTTTCCCTTTTTGCACTCGTTTACTCCCGAACTGAATGTGTGATATTGAAATTTACTTTATATTCTTCTAGGTACTAGGTATGAATTGAAATTTAAAGATAAGTTCTTCCATTTAGTTCAGGTATTAAATAAAATTTTCCCGTTTTCTAATCTCAGATGCTGAACGCAGATTTATACCGACACCGTTGGTCCGAGGCTTTTGGATTAATCGCTAAAGAAAAGGTCGCGTGCCTATGGGGCTACTAGGTCGGGAGATGTAGGAGGTCGAGATCAGCTGCCTTTCATTGTTCAAGATTGCCGCCTAGGTCAGGGGGTTTAGCAAGGTATTAAGGTGAGCAACAGAAATCAGGTAGGCACAGATGTCATTACATTCAGCTCCAATGAAATCATTCTCAGCCTAGCAATGAAAAATAAAAGATATCACTTTCAAATGCACAAAGATTTGTAACACCTGGGAATGGTTTTCTGATAGCTTCTGGAAATAAGATTTTAATGCAAAAGGAGAGGAGCTTGGGGGGGGGGGGGTAAAGACTTATGCATGGTTTCTTAAAAACGAATTTTGGTTAAAGTTTCAAACTTTTTATATCTGAGATCTAGTTTATTACTTTCTTCTATCTTTACAAGAAGAAAGTATTGGATTCGTGAAAATTTTCGACTTTCGGTTTTCGACGGATTTACACGTTTTAGGGGTCAGAGATTCCGAAAAACATGTTTTTACAAAATGTCTGTCTGTGAGTCTGTGCATCTGTGAGTCTGTCTGCCTGTATGTGTGTGTAAAATGAGCAAATCAAATCAAAGCTTTTTTACTTTCTTCTATCTTTACAAGAAGAAAGTATTGGATTCGTGAAAAATTTCGACTTCCGGTTTTCGACGGATTTATACGTTTTAGAATCCCCAGAACACGATTTGATGGTTTTTAGAAAATGTCTGTCTGTGAGTCTGTCTGTCACTCTGTCACTCTGTGAGTCTGCATGTGACAAAAATTTTGTGGGCGCTCTATCTCAAGAACTAATGCACGAAATTTAATAAAAATTTATATTCAGTTAGTCCCTGATATAAATTGGTGCTGATTAGTTTTTGGTGTAAATCGCTTAACAGGTGGCGCTGCTATGCAGCCTTTTTCACGATTTCCACAGTAGCTCAATCTCCAGAATTAATGCACGGATTTTCATCAAACTTCAGATTCAGTTAGTCCTTGACATGAATTGAAGTTTTGTACATTTTGGTGTAAATCGCTCAACAGGTGGCGCTTCTATACTGTACTTTTTACGATTTTCGCAATAGCTCTATCTCAACAACTAATGCTTGGATTTTCATCAAACTTCAGATTCAAGTATACTTTGATATGGATTAGTGCTGTTTGTATTTTGGTACAAATCGCCCAACAGGTGGCGCTGCTATGCTGCACTTTTCAGAATTTCCATTATAGCTGTGTCTCAAGAACTAATGCAATACTTTTCACCAAACTTCAAAATCAGCTAATCCTTGACATAAATTGACATTTTGTACATTTTGGTGTAAATCGTTCAACAGGTGACGCTGCTATACTGTATTTTTCAGAATTTCCACTATAGGTGTATCTCAAGAACTAATGCACGAATTTTCATCAAACCTTATAATCAGTTAGTCCTTGACATGACATTTTATACAGTTTGATGTAAATCGCTCAACAGGTGGCGCTGCTATGCTGTTTTTTGTGATTTCAGCTATAGCTCTATCTCAAGAACTAAGGCACGAATTTTTATAAAACTTCAAATTCAGATACACTTTGATATGAATTGGTGCTAAATTGATGTAATTTCTTGTACTATTTAAATGATTTAATTGACGTGATTTATATAGAAGAAAGTTTTGTGATGGCCACAACATACTAGTTGATAACATGAAACTGCGCATGTTTCCATTTGATAAAATGTTTTTGGGACTTTTTAATATGAGGAAATTTCGTAAGAAAATAAGTTGTTATAATTCCTATAATTAACGCATTTGCTCTTCAGTATTATTATTGGAAATCTAATTTTTTCGTTTTAATTTTTACCTTCACAATTAAATGTGATTCGTTTCAGGTAAAACTTACTCACAAATACTTTATAAAGTTGTTAATTAAAATATGTTATCTTTTTAACAAAAGCCGTAGCGAAAATCTATCGAGTTCATGTACAATTACCCAAGTTGTTCGTGTGGGCAATAACTAGGAAAATCTGTTGCAGATAAAGGTCTGCAAATTTGGTTTCGGATAGGAGTATAAAATTTTCGATTATACTCTTTTTATGCGATTTTTAGCGGGTTTTTTTTTTCGCGTTTTGAGGCAATTTTTCCACATTAGTTAAATCAATCAAAATTCCATCTTTTAGACCAATATGGTAAATTTTATCCTTTTTTCAATAAACTTTCATCAAAACTCGTACAACAACTTGTCAATTTTGGGTTTTTTTTTTTTGTTACGTTTATGCCAAAAATGGAAATTATTTATTAATGGAAACATTTATTGAGCAATTTCGATTTGAAATCATCGACATCCAATCTTATATTTTATATCACTATATGGACAAAACATTCGGGAAACATTAATAAAATAAAAAAAAGACTCCCGAGAAATATGAAATAGAGTTATTTTTGGAAAAATTTAAAGAAAATAATGAGGAGTGAATTTATTTGAAAACGGGATGGACAATTTCAAGGGAAAAGGGAATTGGAAGCCTGCCAAAGCGGTAACTATAACGACGGATGGGATCTCTAATCGTGAGAATGCAAGAAATTTGCTGGTGCATTCGTTTGAATTCTTTATGGGACACTCCTAAATCCGAACCCTGCATGGCATGTGGGTCTGTCTCGCCTCAATTTTCTCTTGCTTTAGACTGAGGTCTGAATTTTTCTTAGCAGACTCAGGCAGGTTCGGGGTCACTTTTTTTTATGCAGATTCGGGTCGGGCCTGGAATTGATAATTTTCGAAGGCAGTGGCACTCCACCACTGGGTTCATTTGTACATTATAGATAAGGTAATTTTAGTTATATTTAAGGGTGTATTCCAATCCAAACTGCTTATTTCCTGATTAATTTTTTAATTCCTTTTTGCTCTCAAACGCATCAAACTGGGAAATTCTCTTATGTAGAAACTACATAATGTGCCGTGCTTCTCGATTTTTTGATAAATGCAGAAAATATTGTAAAAAATGCTGTCAAAGTTGGCGTTTTGAACCGAATTTTCCGAAGCAGGCGATCTGGGAAGGAAAAAAATGGTCATACTGAGAAAATAATTGTTTAAAAATCAAATTCTTAATTGAGTGAAAAATGAAATCGCACGGCCTCTTATACATCTCTTCAAAAATCACCTCAGCAAGTTTCATGCTTTTACTTTTAAAAATGAGTCTGAAAATGACTCAGAAAATTTCGAGCTGATGAGTTCGGAAAAATATTTTTTCAAATACACCCTTAAAGTTGTTCTCCCGGGAAATGCCGCGCGGGGTATACTTGCTAATATCGAAATAAAATTGATTAAAAAAAAAAAAATCCGTACCCGATTTTCATACTAGAATGTGAATCTAGACTAGAGATCTGTACGGGACGGGCCTACTTTCCTTCACGGCACTCGGGCCGGGCCTGGTCTCCACTCGTTTTGGGCCGGGACCGGTTCAGGCCATACTTTTTTCCTGAAAGATCAGGCCGTTTCTTAACTTATTTTTTTCGTACAGAGCCGGGACTGGTTTCATTCTTCCTAGTGTTCATGCCCCAAAATTTTCAGTCCTGGTTTTGACCCAGGCCGAATGAAAATCATTGTCTCGGCGCAGCCTGGTCTATTCAAACATCAGTAAAATTAGACCTGGCTCAAAAATCTTTGTAAAAAATGCATACATTTTAAAATTGCCATCATTCTACAATTAAATATTAAAATTTATTCTTTTTAAGGAATAGCAGATTTGTACGCTTATTAAAATATAGCTAAATTCAAGTATAGTGAAACGTGTGAAAAAAACCTTGCTTACGACGGAATCCTGTCTTAAACTGAAAAATGTGTTGATCCATCAAAATGAATATACCAGAACGCAAGAAAAGAATATATAATACATTTACACCTGCTAAGAAGGGAAATTGTTTATAACACTTTTTATTTCCTTACTTATGCAATTCCGTCTTTTTTACTATATTCCGATTTTACTATATAGCATTTTTCTGATTTTTAACTCTTCAATAAGGGAATATAGATTAAGAATATTAATGATAACTGAAACACTTACAACAAATAGAGATTTATTAAAAAAATAAATATCGCAGACTGCGAATATTCTATAAAAATATCTATAAAAATAGTCTATAAATTAAAGATTATAAACATGAAACAAAAAAAAAAAGGGCTAAGATAAGAATTTTTGGTTAGATCTCCTTGTACAAGGAAAATTTTTAACCAAATCGACGTAAAAATCAATGTTTTGTAGAAATTCACTCGGGCCGTGCTCGGGCCGAACTTTTAATTTTTGTATCAGACCGGGCCGAATTTTTTTCTATGGGTCGGGCCGGGCCCGGGCCTGGAAATTTCGGCCTGATTATTTTTTCAGCATAACTCATAAACTATACTTATCAGATTGAAATTTTGGATTCGCATATTAAAAGCTTCTAGAAATCTTTTTCTATTACAAAAGTTCATAGTTTACAATTCATAATTTTTTAAATATTAAATTCATAATTCATATCTCACCTTTTTTGTTTTATATGTATAACAATCCCATACTTATGTTTGAGATGATTAATGCTAATACCACCAAAAAAAAAAAAAAAAAAATCAATTTAACAAATTACAACGACCATTTGGAAAGTGATTTCTTCAAAGACTAAAATTTAAGACATAAAATATCGCACGGAGTTGATCATTCATTACGTACGCCATGAATTAAACATTAATAGTGTTATTACACGTAAAAATTGCAAGCGACAAAAATCGCCTGCGACCCGTCAGATTTCCTGAACCTTACGTATTATCCACCTGAAACTTACGTATTATCCAAGCATTTCATTGGCTGTTCCGGAAAAGGCTTTTACATCGTTCCGGTTTCCAAGAAATCTGACGACCAATTTTAAATGAAATTTCATTCTTAAACTTCTAAACATCCCATAATATTTCTTTTTACATCGTCGTATAGAGAAAAAAATGTACTTTTAAATGCAATTTGTTTGAAAGCTGCATCTCAATTTGTTTCTGAGTTATTATTTTTTTTTGTAGTTTTTATTACTTTTTTGTCATAGTGGCAACAGAAGTATCCATTTCTGTTGAAAGTAAAGGGAAATACAGATTACTGTATAGACCAACCAGAAAACGAATAAAATGCGGATTAAACCAATGAAAAGCTTCAGACATGCTTTTGATTTCCTACCCTGACGAGGAAAATAACCATTTTTCCAAATGGTTAAAAAAAAAAAAAAAAAAAAAAAAAAAAAAGACTGAAAAAAATAATTATTTTTAAGAAGTATGAATAAAATATTAAAAGTTAATTTAGAATTGGGAGTTTTCGCGTTCGATATCAGAAGTCAAAATTTACTCTAGAATCGAAATATAAAATCAAATTTTTTTGCTTAGTGATGGATATTTTAAAATTTGTAACTAATTTAATATTAACGGACAACTTCACTCACGCGAAAACATACCCGCCCGCTAATGTTAACCCTATGGGAGAAATTTTTTAAAATATCTCGTTTGCGTTTCCATATTTTTAAATGATTTTTCTTGCATTTGTAAGCTGGGGTTAATTTCTAGAAAGGCCGTTTTTTACTTTTTCGATTTTGTTTGCAGGTTTTTTAAATGAGGATACTTTCACTTTCAAAAATCAAAGTATCCTAATTAAAAAAAAACCTGTAAACGAAAAAGGAAAAGTAAAAAACGGTCTTTGTAGAGATCGACCTCAGCTATCCAATGAGAATTTTTTTTTTAATTAAAAAACTTGAAATTCGAACAAGATATTTTAAAACGTTTCTCTTATAGGATTAACATTCGCGAGCGCGTGTTTTATTCCTTTTGCTGACTGCGCAATACTTTAACCTTTCATAAGGAACTAAATCGAAACTTAAAAAAACAAAGTTGTTACTTCTTAATTTTCAGTATCAATTTTGTTGAATACCACACTACTTAAAGCGAATAATTAATGTGTAATAGTGAAATTTTCATAAAATAGAATTTTTTTTCCGTTCCATCCTCTTAGCAACTATAAACATTTGCTAACATCTAAATACAGGGTGTCCATAATTTAAACGACCCTACTTTAAAGTTGTCTACAGACAAAACTATTGGTCAGAAAATTGTGAAATTTTGTGACGGATATAATAAAGAAATGGGAATTTGTTTGAGCGGAAGAAAAATTTTAGCTCAAAATTTCGCCACCAGGGGTCTTTTTTAATGAATTACACATTTTTAAAAGTTTTTACGCTTTATTTTTCTCAGATTAAATAAGATAAATATACAGACCGTCCCCTGAAAAAAAATAAAGCTTAAAAAGTTTAAAAAACTATTGGTGTTCGAATTGAACGGACCGTACAAACTTTGAAAAAAAAAAATCCGCCTACAACATCCGCCATTTTTTTTCACAGAGTTCAGGCCTAGTATTCAGTGGGCGGTGGCTAAATGTGTAATTTATTAAAAACGCCTCCTGGTGGCGAAATTTTGAAGTAAATATTTTTTTTCGCTCAAACAAATTCCCATTCCTTCATTATGTCCGACACAAAATTTCACAGCTTTTTGATCAATAGTTTCGTATTTAGACAACTTTAAAGTAGGATCGTTTACTTATGGACACCCTGTACACGCTTAATTCAAAAGAACGAATTATTAACTCAACAAAAGAACGAAAAGTTTTACGCGTGTTTTTGTTCTTTCTGAGTATCTGTTTTATCAAAAAGAGACATTTTCCACAAAAAACTGGTTTGCCAAATCACCCTTTTAGGAGTAGCATCCCAGGACCGCTCATTTCAGATCGGAACAGAAAAATATCTCTAAAAGAACGGTTTAAGAAGCTTCCCTATTGGTTGAAATCCTGTAACGCGATATATAGTTTGGCAGAGGGAGAACCGAGAACCGTTTTGAAAAGGGAGTCGCTTGTTTGTTTCAAGCGTCAAAGCTTAGCGTTACCTATGCGATTAAAACAATATTACAATTATAAATTGATTGATTTAAAAATGGTATAGAATAAGATAGATGGATTATGCCCACGAAAGCAGGGGGGAGGGGGCAATCATCAGAAAGAATTTAATAAATTTCGTTTTTGTTTCCCAGCTAAAACCAAGATGGCTAACGGCGATTCTAGGATTTTACTAATACTGAAAATTCTAAGGTAAAGTATGTTGTTTTACTTCATCTTTCTTAGAATTCCTTCCCCATTCCTTGTTGTATTTTCACATTGTAAAGATGATTTTTTGCTTTATTTAACGTTATTATTTTTAAACCGGAAACATGAATTTCTTAATTTTTTTTTTTTTTTTTTTTTTTTTTTTTTTTTTTTTAAATGCACCTGTTCCATAATTTTTAGAATCAATAAAATGCGCTTAGATATGTAGTTTTCTCGTATTCAAAGTGTGTAAAAGTACGCTAATTGGTATTTATATTATTAAACATGTATCATCTTGTGCTTATATTATTATTATTATTATACTACTTTGCTCATGACACTTAGAAATATTTGCGGAACACAACCTATGATTATAAAAACTATTAAATAATTATTAACTTATAATATATGTTCTATTTTTTTTAATGTTTCAGTAAGTACAAGTATTTAATAAATTGTGTTCATTTCGATAGTTGTACACATCTACACTTTATTTATTATTTTTTAAATTGACACAGTATTATATAAATAGTACCAAATGTAAAAGATAATTTAAAAAGTATCAGAAAATAATAGATTAGTAACAAATATCATTAATTTATTTTATGACACAACTAGCTTGACCTTTTTTTTAAATTATGATTTTGTGAATTTTTATTTTTGTGTTATACTTCGCTCTGTTCATATTCAAAAGTTTAACTAAAAAAAAGTCCGCAGTTATGCAACACATAAATTCTATATTCCATAATTATTTATCTGTGTCATGAGAAAAATATATTAAGAAGATATAATAATATCGGAAATAATTAAAAAAATCGACATTTCCGGATTAAAACTAATAACGTTAAAATTATATATACAATGTGAAAATATTAAAAAGAAAAAAAATCATAATAAGAAAGATAAAGTAAAAACAGCGCACTTCAAGATATTGACAAGGTAAAAAATCCTGTCGTGTTATGGCCCGAATCATCTTTTATTATTATTATTATTATTATTATTATTATTATTATTATTATTATTATTATTATTATTATTATTATTATTATTATTTAATTTATCTTTCGGAAATGAGAAACAAAATTTCTTCTGTTCTTCTGCACCTGGATTAAAATAAAACAAAATGGAGTTTTAAAAATAATACATTTTGCAAGCTGGGGAGTTATCTATGTTGAAAAACAAAATTAAAAAAAAATTCTGAAAATAAGAGGGTAATAACTTATTTTGCCTATTAAATTTGACAAAAAAGGGGTTTAAAAATGACTTGTCAATAATGAGTGCGGTCACTCGTTTTGCCTATTAATTTAGTCGAAAAAAGAGCGAAAACAGCTTATCAAAAAGGAATGAAAAAAACCACTCCGCAAGATGGATAAAATTCACTCCTATAAAGGATAAGTGCATTTTCAATACTGGAAAGGAGTTAAAATACACTCAGTTGGAGTTAAAATCGCTGAATTTTTTTAAGAGAGCACATACTGCTGTGCTTTCACTGAAAATCGTCTTCGATTATCTGCCAATAATTTACCATCCAAAAGTTTTATTTTTATGCTGCAGTTCTGCAACAGAATTCATTGTTTCATTGATTTATTCATTGTTTTAAAATATCAATTCTTGATTATCCCTAGACTGGTTTGAACTGATTGTTATTTTTCACACTAAAAATTATGTAAATCATATGCAAAGATATTAACTTCCTTTCATTAGCAGTATTAGGAAGGAAAAACAACATTTACAGATAAACTAAAAATGCTGCAATGCCTTTTCTCATAAAGACGATTCTCAAAAGGAAAAAACAAAAACAAAAAATAAATAAATAAAATCTCTCTTCAGCACGCGAAACGTTCACCGACACATTTTGAAACGTAAAAGCAATAAATGACCAGGAATGATTATCGAAATGATTTGGAATCGAATAGGATTTTTCATTTCTCGATAAATGTGAATTATAAGCGGTTGCTGACGCATAATGATCCTTTTTCGGTTGTCGTGCCCGGTAAATTCAATTTAAAATGCCTACTTTAACAGCATTTTCTTAAATATTCTTTGCCTTTATCGAAAAATGAATAACACTGCTCAATTCCATTGTTTGTGTCTAAGAGAACTCGTGGATTTCATACTTCCAAGACTAAAAATCACTTCGTCAATATGTTAGAAGTCAGCCACTTTGGATTTGAGAAAAACCATGAAAATCAATTGTGAAAACGTTAAGGCTCCTCATCAGTCAGGATGCAAATTGCCCTCTCTAATACTAAACCTATGGGCTTAGAATGCATCCGTATTTTTCAAATCTCTCCCCGGAAAATTAAGATTTTTACCTTCTGTTTTCTGTATGCTCTTCTTGAAGAACTTTTTTTTTTTTTTTTTTTTTTTAAATCTACAAAAATGTTTATAAAATGTATATTTAAACTTAGATTTTAAGTGTTAAAATCTAAGTGAAGCAGGTGAATTGTAAGTAAGATTTTAACAGTTTAAATAAAACTAACATTGCATTTCAAAAATATTTTGCCCAATAAAAAGTAAAACATTCTTCAAGAAGAGGATACAGAAAACAGAAGGAAAAAAAATAAATTTTCCGAGGAGAAATTTGAAAAATACGGATGCATTCCAAGGCCATAAATTTAGCATTGCAGATGTGAATTTCCAGCCTGGCTGATGAGGAGCCTTAACATCCTTTAATTAGAAGTATTAAGAAGGTAAAACAACATTTACAGGTAAAGTAAAAATACTGCCATGTAGTTTACATTACCTGAAAATCAAAGGCGAAGAAAATATTATCTTCCCTTTATTATTAGTATTAAAAAGGAAAAACAACATTTACAGGTAATGAACGTATCATTTCAATGTAATCACTCTATTTAGATACTAGCGATTTTAATGTGTATCAGTAATTAAAAGGCATTTTATCTTTTGTTAACCTGTGTAACCTATGTAAAATTCAGTGTTGGATTTAAACTTTATTTACTGCAAAAGAAAAATATCACTTCATAATTAATCTTAAATAAACCAAATTTCGGTTTCACAAGGTATAGCTTCGATTTCAACAACTTCGTCTTACATCAAATTAACAGAGTTGTCATGGTATCCAGATGTGCTGTTGATATACACTGGCCTCCAAAAGTTAAGATACAGGGACTGGATGCTTTCGATTGCACACGTTTTGTAGAATATCTACCAAAATAATTGGCGAATTGTTCTTGAACTTCTAGGATGTAAAGAACATGTTTGATTTCATATTTCTCGGTGAAGATTTAGTCGGGAAGACAATTAGGGGGCTAATAATAAATTTAATAATAAAATAATATTTGCGATCACCTATGTAACGGAAAATGCTGGGAAAGGTTTGTCAGTGTGTTAAATAACTATTTGGGTCCTGTTCAACGTGTGAGTGCTTTTGTGTAAGCATAGCACTCATATTCGTGAAGATGTTATTGTGTCTGTGAAAAATTAAAAAGTTTTTTGTTTATAGCATACTGAGTTTTCAATCGAACATAACACAACTTTCCGAAAACCTGACAAAGAACTGTAGTAACAGTATACTGCAATTAAAACATGAATATATTGAATATTTGATGAGATATGGGCATTTGTATGAAATCATTTTTAACTGCGCACGCGTGGAAGATCCTAAAATTTTTATTATATAATTTGGTAGTCAGCTATTTAGGGCAACTTATATAAAAAGTCCAGTCAAATATCGCGAAAACTCACAAAGATAGGGTCGATATAGTGAGTTGTTTCCTAAAAATAGCTTTATTATAACGGATTTTCCACAACTTTTCAATCAGCTCACCACATTTTTCTAAGCTTTCACAACATTTGACTGGACTTTTTATAGAAGTTTCCACAAAATACTGACTACCAAATTATGAAATAAAAATTTTGAAATCTTCCACGCATGCGCAGTTAAAAATTATCTCATAAAAATGCCCATATCGCATCAAATATTCAATATATAATTACAGTATACTGTTGCTACTTTTCTTTGGCAAGTTTTCGGAAAGTTGTGTTAAATTTGGTTGAAAACTCTGTGTGCTATAAGCAAAAAACTTTTGAATTTTTCACAGACACAATAACATCTTCACGAATATGAGTGCTATGCTTACATAAATGCACACAAACGTTGAACAAGACCCTACTAGTCATTTAACACAGAGACAAATTGATTGTGACACAGTGATTTCCAGCATTTTCTGTTACATAGGTGATCGCAAATATTATTTTATTATTAAATTTATTATTAGCCTCCTAATTGTCCTCCCGACTAAATCTTCACCAAGAAATATGAAATCAAACATGTTCTTTTCATCCCAGAAGTTCAAGAACAATTCGCCAATAATTTTTGTAGATATTCGACAAAACGTGTGCAATCGAAAGCATCCAGTCCCTGTACCTTAACTTTTGGAGGCCAGTGTAATAACAGGAGCACAAAGTTGCAAATTTTAAACAGTTTACCACGCAAAAGGCAGCTTGAAGATGATGCTACTGAAAAAAAGCCAAAAACATTTACCAAGAAAAGAGTTAAAGTAAACCCAAGAAGCCAAAAAGTGCCCCAAAGAAAAAAGAGTGGATATGTCCAAGCTGATTAGAAATCCATAGAAGCAATTGTAGAGGATTGCATCGAGTGCATTTTTTGCAAAGACTGGTGGCATACGCAGGTCGTGGTATGTGACGTTTCTAAGTACGGACTACGCAGGTCGTGGTCACTATAAATGTGACGTTTCTAAGTGAAACAATTCCTTTTTTATATTGCGCACTCTTGCACACTTGACTGCGCACTTTTGCCCTCAATGGTTGTACAAGAGTTTGCATTTACACTGGTTATCAAAAATTAAGGAAAAGTCACAAAATGCCAATTTTTAAATACGGGATTACTCAAAAGGAAGTAATATAATTCGAATAATTACTATTCCTGCAGAACAGCTAGTCCATATAACATCTTATTCAGGTCACACATGGTCACAAGAGTCACAGTCACTACGGCGAAACAAAAAATAGGAAATTCCATACGTCTCTTTTATGAGTCACAAATGACTACTATATGTGACTCCACTGACAGGTCACTGTGACTGCTGCTTTGTGGCGAGTCACCAGGTGACTTTACAATGTCATTTCATTGAGACTCACGTGTGACTCTCATCTGGAGACTCAATTTCAAAGTCATTGTGAACGTTGCATTATGATAAATCACCAAATAATGTCAAATTAAAGCCACATGGTGACTTTTCACCACTTTTCACAGTGGTGACTTTACAGTAGAGTCTCTGTCACTATTTGACAAAGTCATGTGACAGAAAGTCACCATGTGACTTTAATGTGACATTATTTGGTGATTTATCATAATGCAACGTGCACAATGACTTTGAAATTGAATCTCCAGATGAGAGTCACACGAGAGTCCCAATGAAACGACATTGCAAAGTCATCTGGTGACTCGTCAGAAAGCAGCAGTCACAGTGACCTGTCAGTGGAGTCACATATAGTAGTCATTTGAGACTCATAAAAGAGACGTATGGAATTTCCTATTTTTTGTTTCGCCGTAGTGACTGTGACTCTTGTGACCATGTGTGACCTGAATGAGATGTTATATGGACTAGCTGTTCTGCAGAGATAGTAATTATTCAAATTATATTACTTTCTTTTGAGAATTCGCGTATTTAAAAATTAGCATTTTGTGACTTTTCCTTAATTTTTGATAACCAGTGTAGAATGATAATCTTTTGGCAAATAATACCGAAAGGGTTTCTTATAAGTTGATGAATGCAATTTTTTTTGTTAGCTTGATAATCTAATATTATAAATAAAGTACAACATCAACCTTAAAATCTTTTCATTTGTCGTTATTTAATGAAATAGATTAAGTGCGCACTCCGCTACCACCTTATTATATATATATAACCATTAATTAAACATAACCTACCACCATCAAAAACCGTAATATTATGAATTAAAGCTGTAAGTATAAAAAAAGTGCCAAATAATTTATTATAAGAATTATTATGGAAGAAAAAATAAGAAAGTGGACACCGACAAATAATGGAAAAACTTATATATCATACAGCACGATCGTGCTGTATAGTAGAGCTCAGTCGCATCTTTAACGTTTTGAAGCATGATGAAAAGACAACAATTCAATTACAATCCAAACCAGAAAACATTCAGTGATGAATAATGGCTTTTTGGAAAGGTCTTAATTTAGCGATGTGCCTTTCGAAGGTCGGGTCAAAAAATATCCAATATTAAGGCAATGGCACCCATTTAAACTTTACATAGCATTCCATAATTTAACAATATAGAAATATCTCCTTCAATCTTTCTTTCATGTTGCCACATCCTATAAAGAGGCACAATAATTTTAAAAAAGTGATAACACGCGTATTTTGTTTTAAATAAAAATCAGATTTTCTCGCTATATTTTTGCATTTTTCAAATGGACATCATTCTAATCAGAAAATGAAATCATTTCCTATATATATGTAAAAACTTTAACTAAACACGTGTTAAAATGACGCAATATCTTCATTTCAATGTTTTAAATGTTTAAAAATCTATTTTAATACAGGAGTTTTAATTTCAAAAAAAGCAATTTAGGAAAAGATAATAATAAAAAAAATCGTTTGCTAGGTATGACGTCAATTTCTGTTTAACTGACATAACTTTGTAATGATGTTTTATTCTGAAAAGAGACTACTGATATTCTGAAATTAATCTTTATTATTATCACCCATAAAACGAAAGATTTATTTTTAAGTCATACGAAAGAAATTTTTGGTAAATGCTAGTTCATTTGGTTGTATTTATTGCATTTTCCTGCGTATTGTCAAGGAAATCGTATCTTCTTATTACACGCGCCAAAGAAATCATGCATTTTAATTTTAAAAGCTGAAACACTTTAGTATAATTACGTCATTATAACGCAAAATGAAATTAGTTTCGCGAGTTTAAATAAAATTAATATTGTTGGACCGAAAGTAATAATCTAAGACAGGAACGGCGAACCTATGGTACGCGTGCCATAAGTGGCACGCTGCAGATTATTTTTGGCACGGCATAGATTTAAGTTTTACATCAAAATATAGTAGAATTTCACAAAATGCATTAATTAATATAGATGTTGTCTGTGTCACTTGAATCCGATTAGTTCGGTTGGTTGTGATTGTCACACAGACTGAAGAAATTGAAATATAACTTAATTTATCCGAATCTAGCTCAATATTGGCTCAGAAAATTTTGAGAATTCGAAAATTATCGCTAAACAAAAATTAAAAGTGTAATAAGCAAAAATACTAAATTATAACAACTTGGAATTTAATTCCAGACACTAAAAGCTATAGTTTCTGGCGTTTGCTATTTTGACAATTTTTTCTGCAAGACATTCTTTTCGTAAAAAAAAAAAAAAATAAAAAATGAAAAATGAAAAATTCAACTAAAAACGTCTTGTCAAGTGAGTGCAATTAAACTTGCATTCTATCGAAAATAACTAATTACAAAGCGGATATAAATAATTTGACATTTAAGATGAGACAACAGAAATAATATTTTTAAAATAAATTTCTACAGTACAGTCGGACCTCTATTTAACGAACCTCTATTTTGCGAACTTTTCCTTGGAACCAAGAGCATTTTGCGAATTTCTTCGTAAAATAATCTCCAAATAGCGAAGTGCATTCTCTATTTAACGAACTTTTTCTTGTGATCTAATTTTTTTTTCTCCCCATTTCTCAAAATGTTTCTGGACATTTCAAACTTATTCTTTCTTTAAACACATTTTATGATGTTCAATGGCCTTGAACTGGTTTTACAAGGCGCCTTGTTTGTCAGCAGTGAGAATTCGGTAAGTACGGAGCACGAAAACGATAATCCCTTAGAGTAACTTAAAAAAATGTGGATACAGATGAGAAAAAAAGAAGAAATTAACCATGATGTGCTGATTGATGATTGTATTTCACTTAATTCTGAAATTGAGACCTTCCGAATTTGATATTTTCGACAGTGTGAAAAATAAAAACAATGCAGCAATGAATTGCGATGAAGACGAATATGATGATGATGGAAATTATCATTAAGCAGAAATTAACAAAACTTCGTATGATAAAATGCTAAAATAATTTGAAATAATCCGACGCGGATTATAGTTAGAAGAAAATATGCATGAAGGGTTTTTTGGTGCATTGTAAAGATGCGAGACGTATTATGAGAGAAGGCACTTTTTTAAATAAAAAAACTCAGGCAAAATTAACAGTTTTTCAGAAATTAAATTTAAGGACGCATATGTTATTGTATGGTAAAAATTATTCGTTATAATTATAATAAATACGATAATGTCATTAAAAATCGTTAATTTTAATGTATAACTATTGACTTTAAACAGAAAATACAGTGTATTTCCGGGCAATGTTTTGTTTTACTTGCAGATTTCAAAGATTTAAACACATAGAAACAAGTGGGTAAGTGTGATCATAGATCGCACAGAGGGTTTCGTTTAATATTTCTTTCAAAAAACTATCCTTTTGCAAAATCTGTTAGCTCCACAATTCGCAACTAGGGAGTGCACTCTATTCTAAACAAACGTCTGCCCGACAAAACTCCGTTTTAAAACCTATTCGCACTTATGTTAGTCCAGGAAATTGGACCTATAAAACTTAAGATAGGAAAGCCCTCCTGGCCAAGTGGAAATAAAATATGAAAGGCTAGTGTGCATAAAATGAAAGAGTGGCCGAAGGGTCATCAAATGATATATCAGATGAGGGGTTTGGGGAAAAATTTACTTAATTAGCGGCTAAGTTAGAAAAATTGCTTAAAAAACACAAGTTAGAGCCCAGAGGAGTCAATAATATGACTTTTTGAAAAAAATTATCATTTGCCGTGTGATCACAAGTGTTCAGCTATAAGTATGCAAAATTTCATATCCCCAGCTTAATTAGGGCTCAGTTAGAAATAATTGCTTATAATACAGAAGTTGAAGTCCAAAGGGTTAATTATAAGACTTTTTCAAAAATTCATATTTTGTCGTATGGTCTGACGCGTTCAGCTATAAGTATGCAAAATTTCATGTCTCCAATTTAATTAGGAGCTCAGTTTAGAGGTCTGCACGGGCCAGAATTTCCTGGCCCGGGCCCGGCCCGGCCCGAACGAAAGCTATCTTGGCCCGGCCCGTTTGCATTTTTACAGTTCTCGGCCCGGCCCGTACAAAAATCAGTGAAAACAGGCCCGGCCCGGCCCGACACAATTCCTACAAAAAAAAAAAAAAAATCCGTTTTTGCTCAACATACAATTAAGATTATTTTAATGAATACTACATACATATTTATGGGAACATTTTACAGTATATTTTACATTACTATGATGTTCGCAAAACAGAGAGCACACAATAGTAAACATTAACGATTACTTACAGTGTTTTAGTCATCGTGTCTATAGACATTTCAAAATGGAAATAAGGATTCATTAGAAGATTAATGTAGTTCAGAATAAATGATTAAAAACATGATAATTTTTGAAGCTGTATAATAAAAAGTAGATTTGTGAAATATTTCCCTCATTTTTAAGGCTCTTCTGAAATCCAAAGGAGCTACATTTCGACACATTTATGAATTCTTTTCTTTTCGGAAACGCGTAAGATTGGCAGGTATTCTTATTCAGAAGCTATGTAAATGTCTTTTTTTTCATAGATAAAAGCAATATATCTTTCTGAAAATACTGTCAAAGTTAGCGTTTTGAATCGAATTTCCGGAAGCGATAGCACAGGAAAGGAGAAAAACGTACAGTCACGTGACAGGAATCTCTGTTTTCTCTGTAAGTAATTTATCAAATATGGAAAAAGCTATTCGTTTCCAAATGCCTTCAATAGTCAGGCCTGTCAATTTTATGCCTTTATAGTTAAAAATTTTGTCAGAAAATGTGTCTGAAAGCTTCGCATTGTTGAGCAGTGACTATGAGAACCACCTTACGGTATATTTCCAAAGATATATTTCCTGTTAAGAGAAGTTCATTATCACTATTAATACTACAAAACACAATGACTGTTCTACACATCCTGAGATCGACTAAGATCAGTTCCGTCCCGGCACGATTCTCCTGAAAAAAAAAATTAAACTCGGAATCAGACATCTTGTAACTGTACGATGTCGATCTCTACGATGGACATGTTACATTTCTGTAATGATGTTGTTAAACTGGCATCGGCTCATGACGCACATTTATACTTCTCGAGAAAATCATATTAATTGAAAATGGCTCGTATTTTATCTGCTTCGCTTAAATTCTGATATCGGGCCGATAGGCCCGATTAATTTTTTTGCCGGCCCGGCCCGTTTATTTTGTCTGTCGGCCCGGCCCGTTGAAAAAATTGTCCTAATTCTGCCGGCCCGGCCCGTTTGAAAATTCGCCTTCATTCCGCCGGGCCGGGTACGGGCCTCGGGCCAAGCCCGGGCCCGTGCAGACCTCTAGCTCAGTTAGAAAGAATTGATTAAAAAACACAAGCCGGAGTCCAAAGGGTTAAATATAAAACTTTTTCAAAAAAAAAAAAATATTTGTCGTGTGGTCTCAGGTGTTCTGCTATAAGTATGCAAAATTTCATGTCTCCAACTTAATTATGTGTCTCATTTAGAAAGAATTCCTTAAATATATATATGAGAGCTCAAAGGGTTAAATGTAAGACTTTTTCAAAATTTTATAATTTGTCGCCTGGCCTCAGGTGTTCTGCTATAAGTATGAAAATTTCAAATCTCAAATTTAAATATGGTCTCAGTTAGAATGAATTGCTTAAAATACACAAGCTGGAGTCCAAAGAGTTAAATATAAAACTTTTTCGAAGTTTATTATTTGTCGTGTGATCTGAAGTGTTCAGCTATAAGTATGCAAAATTTCATGTCTCCAACTTAATTATGGGGCTCATTTAAAAAGAATTTCTTAAAATATATATGTGGGAGCTCAAAGGGTTAAATGTAAGACTTTTTCAAGATTTTATGATCTGTCGCCTGGCCTCAGGTGTTCTACTATAAGTATGCAAAATTTCAAATCTCCAATTTAATTATGGGCTCAGTTAGAAAGAATTGCTTAAAATGCACAAGCTGGAGTCCAAAGGGTTAAATATAAAACTTTTTCGAAATTTATTATTTGGCGTGTGATCTGAGGCGTTCGGCTATAAGTATGCAAAATTTCAAGTCCCCAATTCACTTAGGGACTCTGTTAAAATGAATTGCTTAAAATACACAAGCTGGACTCCAAAGGGTTAAACATAAAACTTTTTCGAAATTTATTATTTGTCGTGTGATCTGAGGTGTTTAGCTATCAGAATACAAAATTGCATGCCTCCCATTTGATTAGGAATTCTGTTATAAAGGATTGCTGAAAATACACAAATTGGAACCCAAAGGGTTAAATATAACACTTTTTCAAAGTTTTATGATTTGTTGTGTGGGCTCATGTGTTTAACTATAACAATTCAAAAGTCCATGTCCTAACTTAATTAGGGGCTCTGTTAGAAAAAATTGCTTAAAATACACAAGTTGGAGTCCAAAGGGTTAAATATAAAATTTTTTCAAAATTTTATGTTTTGTTTTGCTGTCTCAGGTATTCAGCTATAAGTATGAGGAATTTCATGGCTCCAACCTTATTAGGGGCTCACTTAGAAAGAATTGTTTGAAATACACATGTGGGAGCCCAAAGGGTTAAATTTAAGACTTTTTCAAAATTTTAGGATTTGTCGTTTCATGTGACGTGTTCAGCTATAAGTACCCAAAATTTCAAGTCTCCAACATGTATAGTTTCTGAGAACGGGCTCTGTGACGGACAGACAGACGGACAGACAGACTGACAAAGGAGTGAGACGAATAGGGTTTCGTCAGATGAACGAAACCCTAAAAATGAATTGATGATGGATATTGGTGGGTAAAATAAGTAAAACAAATCGATATAATTTATTTTAAAAAATGTGATTAATTACTTTTAGTAAAAATATTTAGTGTTTATGAATTTAAAATCTATTTTATGTAGTTAAAGTACTTTAAAAGGTGTATCTCTATTTAACGAATTTTCCATATAACGAACTTTTTTCCGGGATTTAGCGACTTCGTTAAATAGAGGTTCGACTGTATAACATCAAATATCACCTGTATTTTTTTAATGCTAAAAACAAAATTTTAAGTAGTTTTGATTCATTAATATTTGATCCATTATTTTTTTTTTTTTTGTTGGCACGTCATGATCACGTAAAGTATATTTTTGGGGAAATTTGGCACGTGGACGTGAAAAGGTTCGCCATCCCTGGTCTAAGAGCTATCAACGTTTTCGTCACTTGATTTTAGCAAGGTTCATTTTGTTGGAGTTTAAGTGGCCTATTAAGCCAAAAACACTCCATTCTCGATAGCAGGAATTCGCTGTCTCATATTTAAACAATTAGAAAAAATCTCTTGCGGCTATGCTGCATTTGAAATGGAAATAGGTAAAATGCGCTTACCTGGGATTCATCAATATCGCGATGACGTATAACTTCATCGGTGTGGCGTGGCCAGGGATTATCCAAAAGCTTCTTGAAGAAATTATTTTTATTTTATTTTGTGAAGCATTATTTATCCTTTAAGGATCCTTTGAGAGCTTAATATAAATCCGCTAAATCCATGGGAAGATATAATGTAATTTAAATTAGTATTGTGTTTTTATGATAAAGAAAGATTCAAATTTTAGCTTTAAATTAAACATATTACTGGAGTATAAGAAACTCCGTGTTGACAGAGAGGCTACATGATTAAGAGTGAGAATACATAAAGCTGCTAAAAAACATATTCGCAGCGTAGAAAAAATATATAATAATTAAAGGTGTCTGGCAAAAGTCAAAATGTTCAGATGTTCCTTTTAGTTACATATCAGTGGTGAAATCTTAGTTATTAGAACATATGCTTTAGAGAGTTACTCAAGTGGGCTGTAATAGCACTCATTATCAAATGCGGAAGTAAAAGAAGTAGTTCGTAAAGTGGCTTGTTAAAATGATCTGTGTTTAGTAACAAGTTCTTTCTTTTATTTTTTAATCACTTTTAGCAGTTGCCGAAGAACATCTGGGGAATTAAATTTAACACCCCTCCTTAATCTCCTCAGATGGATAAGGTAACAAGTTCATAGTCTTGATGTCACACAAAAGTTGAGGTTTGGGTGTGGACTTTGTCAAGCAGTCAGCAATCATGTATTGCGTGGGACAATATTTTAATTCGATAATTTTATCCTCCTTTAATTGTCTTATGGCGTGAAAGCGGATATCAATGTGTTTTGTCCGCTTCGAAAATTTTTCATTTTCTATCATCTTTATACTGCTTTGGTTGTCATGGTAAAGTAAAATAGGTTTTACTTGATACAAGTTAAGATCTTCTAGCAGTTTTAATAGCCATAAAATTTCTTGTCCTGCGGTTGCTGCAGCAACATATTCCGCTTCAGCCGAAGAACATGCAATGCTTGACTGTAATTTTGTAGTCCATTGAATGGGATTATCACCCAGAAAAAAAATATTGCCGGTGGTTGATTTTCTATTTTTAGTGTCCCCAGCCCAATCAGCATCAGCATACGCGATGAGTATTGGTGGTTTATTTTTACTTATTGTTAGGCATAGGTTTTTTGTGCAATTGAGGTAAATAATAATTCTTTTTGCCGCTTTCCAATCCTTCTCGCGTGGCGTTGCACTTCTCCTACTACCGGGTGTCCCAAAAAGGACTGACTGATTTTAAAATTCAATAACTTGCAAACGGTGACAGATATTAAAAAAATTCTTGCAGGAGGGTTATGCATAAGGTCAAAAGTTTTATTACAGTGATTTTCAATTTTAGTTCGATTTACAAACAATAGATGGCGCTGTAAGCAATAGTCGCTAAATACAGGCTCGATTTTTGATCCTTTATCTTGTTCCATGCAGAAAAAGGAGATGGAAATGTATTATCCGGGCCACGAAGTACCAAAAATCGAGCCTGAATTTAGCGACTATTGCTTACAGCGCCATCTATTGTTTGTAAATCGAACTAAAATTGAAAATCACTGTAATAAAACTTTTGACCTTATGCATAACCCTCCTGCAAGAATTTTTTTAATATCTGTCACCGTTTGCAAGTTATTGAATTTTAAAATCAGTCAGTCCTTTTTGGGACACCCGGTAAGTATATTTACTGGTGCCATAATGTCGGGTCGAGTGACTGTGGCAATATACAAGAGCGAACCGATCGCTTGCCTAAACTTTGTATTGTTCGGAAGTAAATTGTCGCTATCTTCTAATTTATAGAAACCTACTTCCATCGGTGTACCAATAGGTCTTGCATCTGTTAAATTTAACTTTCTAACCAAATCTTCTATTTTTGACTTTTGGTTTAATTTGTAACCATCATTCGTTTTGATTATGTTGGTTCCTAGGTACTGACTTATTTCGCCTAAGTCTTTTACTCCGTACTCATTTTGCAATTGTTTTATTACATCTTTAATTATTTCACTTTTACTCGCGATTAAAATATCGTCAACGTAGACGATGATATAAGTGAAATTTTCCTTTTCTTTTCTGATAAACAAACATGAGTCAGCAGTGCTTTGCACAAAATTCATGTTTTTTAATGATTCTGCGATCTTTTTGTGCCAGGCTCTAGCTGCCTGCTTTAAGCCGTAGATTGTTTTATTCAGTTTACACACTTTGTTTTCACAATTTTTTTCTATAAAACCTTCTGCTTGTTTCATGAAAATTTCTTCTTCTATTTCGCCGTGAAGAAATGCGGTGTCGATGTCAATGTGTTGAACAGAAAGATTTTTATATGCCGCTGAGGCTAAAAATGTGCGGATTGTTGTGTGTGAAACTACGGGTGCGAAGGTTTCATCATAACCTTCGCCGTACTTCTGATTATATCCTTTCGCTACTAAACGGGCCTTGTATTTTTGTACATTTCCTAAATTATCTAACTTTC
This sequence comes from Maratus speciosus, assembly GCA_963932465.1. Taxonomy (NCBI): domain Eukaryota; kingdom Metazoa; phylum Arthropoda; class Arachnida; order Araneae; family Salticidae; genus Maratus; species Maratus speciosus. The sequence continues at coordinate 502,607,697 of OZ010793.1, read as the reverse complement.
TCTTAAAAATCCACTTGCAACCAATAATTTTCTTATTTGGTGGGGGATCCACTAAGTCCCAAGTTTTATTTTTCTTTAATGAGTTGATTTCTTGTTGAGCGGCTTTGAGCCAATTTTCTTTTTCTACTGGGTTGTTCATGTTTGCTATGTCATAAAAATCGGTTGGTTCGAATGTGTCATTTGTTTTTACGTGACATACGTATCTGTCGGGTGGTACTCCTCTATTTGACCTCTGAGACCTTCTCGGTTCTACGTCGGGTTGTTTGGACGCGGTTGGTTCTTCGTCCGAATTACTTAACTCTGTTTGAATGTAGTTGTTGTCATTGTCTGAGTTTTCTACCTCTTCGCTTTCTTTTAAGTTGTTTTCACTATTTTCTATAAATTTAACTGTTCTCGCTATTATTATTTTGTTTTCTTTTGTGAATATACGGTAACCTTTTGATTTGTTGTCATACCCCACAAGTATTCCTTCCTGCGCTCTATCATCTAATTTGTTTCGCTGATGTTTTTGTATATAGGCATAAGCTTTACAGCCGAATGTACGCAGGTAGTGTAAGGTGGGTTTTCGGTTGAACCAAATTTCGAACGGTGTTTTGTTTGTTATTTTGGTTGGTAGCCTATTCTGCAGGTGATTGGCGGTATTTATGGCTTCTCCCCAGAATTTTTGAGGTAAGCTTGCTTCGGAGAGTAGACTCCTAGTCATATCTAATAATGATCTATTCTTTCTTTCCGCTACGCCGTTTTGGCTCGGACAAAATGGTACCGTAAACTGGTGTTGGATACCTCTTGCCCTTAGGTATTCTTCCGTTTGTTTACCTAAATATTCCCCTCCATTATCGGATCTAATAGCTTTAGGGAATCTGCCGAATTGGGTTTTCACCATGGCTACATAATCTTTTAACTTTTCGTGAACTTCATTTTTATGCGAAAGTAAGTAAATTACTGTGAACCTTGAATAGTCGTCTATAAAAGTGACGAACATTGTTTTTCCCCCGATAGTAGGTGTACCGATAGATGTGCACACGTCCGTGTGTATCAGATCGAGCACTTTGCCTGTTTTGGGACAGTTTGTTGATTTCGGATATGGGGCATCACTTATTTTTGTTTGGATACATATTTCACACAATGCATTATGATTACAGTTATTTATTTTTATACCGTCTGCTAAGTTTTTATTTATTAATTCTTTTATCGCATTATAGTTACGATGGCCAAGCCGTTTGTGCCAAACTTCTATGCAATTTTTATTTTTACATTCATGTGCAATGTTTACTTTATTAGTTTCAGCGCTTTCTAATAATTCGACTTGATATAAATTATTTTTCATTCTTGCTTCAAGATAAATATTCCCGTTTCGGGATAACGTGCATTTTTCTTTATCGAAAATTAATTTATAGCCATTCTGTGTTGCTTTGCTTACCGATATGAGGTTCGATTCTAATTCTGGTACGTATAATACTTCTTTTAATGTGATGTGTTTATCCCTCCATCGGATGTTTTTGTTTTAAATGTCGTTTCACCTGTACCGTGTGAATTCAGCGTTTTTCCATTGGCAATGATGACTGTCGTCTTTTCAGTGTCGTTAAACTTAGTGAATGCATCTTTACTGTTTAGAATGTGTGTCGATGAACCTGAGTCGATTATCCAGGTTTGTTTTCCTGGTTTCTGGACTAAAAAAGCTGCGTCGCTGCCTTTTCCTGAATTGCCCTGTGTTTTGTTAATCCGAATTGGTTCTGTTTCTCGGTTTTTGTTTTCTCTATAATAGTTTGCGTCTTCATAACTTAACGATGATGTGTAATACTTGGATTTGTGCGGCTGTTGCTTTTGTGACGGTGAGTAAGTGTTTCTGTTCTTAAGATGCCAGCACTCCCTGTAAGTATAGTTTTTTAATTTACAGTATGTGCACTGTTTGTCCTTTTTATTATAGTGTTCAGCCGGAAACTTTTTATGCGTTTTAAACGCTTTTGAGGAATTCTCGCTCTGATCTGTGTTTTCTAAACGTCTTGTATATTCATCAGTGAGTTTTCCTTTTATAAACTCTGAATTAAGTTCATTTTCTGGACGGGCCTCGAGGGCTATAATTAAGGTATTGTAGCTAGGTGGTAATGAACAAAGTAACAGAGTTGAAATGTGCGAGTCATTAATAGTTTCGCCTATGGCTGAAAATTTTTTATCAACAAGTTCTAAAATATGTGTAATGTGTTTTATTAGATTGCCGTTTTCTGGAAGTTTTGCTCCGTATAATTTTCTCAGCAAATATAACTTGCTTGAGAGATTGGCCCTTTCATGAATTGTTTTTAAAGCTTGCCAGGTTTCTCTGGCAGTGTTTAAGTGCTTTACATGCACGATTTGTGAGTCTTCAATACTCAAGTTGATAATTGCACGTGCTTTACGGTCCCTCTTCGTCCAGTCCGTGTTAATTGGATCTGGGGGATTTTGTGTTATTACATCAAACAATTCTTCTTTTATTAAAATCATTTCTACGCGAAATTTCCAATTTGCGTAATTATGCGAATTTAATTTTTCGACAATTTGGACGTCTTTTATCCCTGCCATGTTTACTCTTATTTATATATGCGACGAACCTATTTCCTTTTTATTTATTTATTTACTGTAAAATGAACGATTTCTTCTTTTTTTTTTATTATTATTACTCACAACCAACAAATTGTTCATTCACTAATTATTTAAATGTTCATTACATAAAACATAAATATATAAATGTTTCTTTTTCATTCACCTTTATATTTCTGGTACAATAACATTCATTTTTTTTTATTCAATGCAGCATCTTTTTATTATATTTTTTTTTAAATTCAGAACATGAATACTTTTAATATTTATAATCTAAGCCACTATATAAAATTTTTCTTCTTTTTCGCTAAACATGAGCACTTTATCTGTCTCATTAATCTTTTTGTTGGAGTTTAAGTGGCCTATTAAGCCAAAAACACTCCATTCTCGATAGCAGGAATTCGCTGTCTCATATTTAAACAATTAGAAAAAATCTCTTGTGGCTATGCTGCATTTGAAATGGAAATAGGTAAAATGCGCTTACCTGGGATTCATCAATATCGCGATGACGTATAACTTCATCGGTGTGGCGTGGCCAGGGATTATCCAAAAGCTTCTTGAAGAAATTATTTTTATTTTATTTTGTGAAGCATTATTTATCTTTTAAGGATCCTTTGAGAGCTTAATATAAATCCGCTAAATCCATGGAAAGATACAATGTAATTTAAATTAGTATTGTGTTTTTATGATAAAGAAAGATTCAAATTTTAGCTTTAAATACTTATAATTAAACATATTACTGGAGTATAAGAAACTCCGTGTTGACAGAGAGGCTACATGATTAAGAGTGAGAATACATAAAGCTGCTAAAAAACATATTCGCAGCGTAGAAAAAATATATAATAATTAAAGGTGTCTGGCAAAAGTCAAAATGTTCAGATGTTCCTTTTAGTTACATATCAGTGGTGAAATCTTAGTTATTAGAACATATGCTTTAGAGAGTTACTCAAGTGGGCTGTAATAGCACTCATTATCAAATGCGGAAGTAAAAGAAGTAGTTCGTAAATTGGCTTGTTAAAATGATCTGTGTTTAGTAACAAGTTCTTTCTTTTATTTTTTTAATCACTTTTAGCAGTTGCCGAAGAACATCTGGGGAATTAAATTTAACACATTTTTCTATATGCTCTTCCGTTTTGTGGTGTAGTATGTATGCGAACGGTCTGGCTGGCGGCAGACGTTACGTTTACCTGCGGTAGAACGGGTTATGCAGATGAAAAAAAATTCAAAATTACGTCATTTTAGCAAGGCTCATGTTTCTATATGCTCTTCCGTTTTATGGTGTAGTACGTATGCGGACGGTCTGGCTGAAGGAGACGTTGCGTTTACCTGCGGGAGAAGGGGTTATGCAGATGAAAAAACTTCAAAATTATGTCATGAAACACTTCTGACCTTCCTTGTACCTTTCAAGGCCATGGTTCTGAAAAGTTGTATGAAGGAATGTCTTTAGTTTTTTGGCTAGAAAAGTAGAAATATGGCTTTTGGGATTACATAATCCCGCGCGTGTACAAACGTTACATTTCGATATGTTCATTCGTTACGGGATAACACACACTAAAATAATTTTACTGAAAGAGTGAAAAAAAGGCTGCCTTCGTATGTTGATGAAAGTGTATTAAATGTAATTACTGTAAATTTTATAAAATAATTCATGTTTTAAGCGGTACAACAAATCGCTGCATATTTTCTAAGGAAAAAAACCCGCCATTTTTACAGAAACTGTTATAAAATCGGAAAATAAATATGAAACGCTTGATTTTTCCCTAAAAAGAAGTAGTACTGATGCATTTTACAATATAGAATAGTAGACTTTTTTTAAAGCGCATTTAGCCAAAAATATAATGGGAGACAAAATGAGGTGAGATTTACCACACGCGTGTGTTAACGTTACAAAAATAGGTGCATCTGCTTACGGTTCAGTTAATTATGCCCTAAACGACGCCCGGTAACATGCACCAATTGTCTGTAGGCTCAATTATATAATTTATCCGTACCAAATACACCAATTGTCAATAGACTCGTTTACGTAATTTATCTCCTTAATTAATGCATACCTTACAAAGAACACCTACTTTCCAATTTTTCTGATTTTTTGATCAATGGTTACAGTTAGATGTAAATATGTTAGTCATTATCGTGATATTTTAGTTTGACCTCCGAAATATTATTATAAATATCCAATATTAGTAATATTTCTGATATTATTTACATGTGTATTGTATAATATTTTTCAATCACTTTTGATCATTTTTCTGCATTCAGTCGTTTTCAGACTGTTTTTAATTTTAAATTCCCATTAAGTTCCAAAGACAGAAATTTTCCCTTTTTATAGTTGTTTCGCAGTTTTAATTCATTTCTTATGACTGTTTCTTACCCTAGCTTTTTGTGTGTTTGAGGGGTTGGCCTAGGATACTGCATAGTCCCTTAAACCAGAGGAACGTAGGTACATAGCAGAAAAATTCAAGAGATCATACTATGTACAAAACTTAGTCTAAGGACTAGTCTGGCAGACAGTCCTGAGTAAAGTATAGGTCAGTATCCCAGTATGGGGTCATCAGAGCTCTTGAAATACACTGGTGAACCAATGTTTCTTTTAGCTTTTGATTGGGACAATTGGTTGGGCCGGTTAATTGGGATCATTGGTTGGTTAATTGGGGCGGTTGTTTGGTTAGTTGAAGTTGGTTGATTAAATTCCTGAAAGGATCTGAAAAAGATGTGAAATGATATAAAAAACTGGTGGAACTAGAGAGAAAAGTAGAGCTCGATCTAAAAAAGTTACAGTAAAAAACTGTCAAATAGTTTCAGTAGTGCGTAGAAAAGTAATGGAATCAGATTATCTGTAAAGCTCATGAAATTACCCAAATTTTTGTTGATAGCTGAAAATGTGGACTGAGCTTTACTGGTGCCTTATATTCAAAATCATATTATCCACTCAAAATGAGTACTGGGTATAGCAAACAGAATGTGTAGTTATCTGCAAAAAAATTTCTGTCAGACCCAGAATTGTGGACATGATTGCATCAAGTCAAGCTAAACTCCACAAAGCTGAAAAAATGTAAACCATGAAGTAATATTTCAAGTATAACATTAATATAGTCAAGTTGTTGAGGAATTGTTGTTATTAACATTTCTGACATAACACATGCAGCGTAATAATTTTTATTTCATGTAATTACTGTGAAAAGGGAGCCTTATGTCAATGGACTTAAGCCAGACAAGTAGTTAGCATATGGTTGAATCGTACATGCTTAGGGTTTTGGGCTTATTTTGGACTTTGATTTTCCAGGCTTATCAGTGACCCCTGGAATGGAATTTGGTCCATACTTCGTACTGAATAATCTTTCATTTTCTCGATGCCTCTCATGTTCTCGCTCATTTCCAAATCAAACTCTAACCTATTCTTATGAACTCAAATTTTAAAACTGGTTATGAATGATTGGAATTCAGAATGAGTTAAAAATGCCTTTACTTCCCTGATTGATTTTAAGGGATCTCAGGACTCTTAAAGCTCTAAAATTTTCGAAATTTTAATTTTTTTGGATGTTAAACTTCTATGTTTCTGAACATTTTGATGTAATTGTTATCTTGAAATTCCTATTAGAACAGAAGTTATGGCATTTAGAATTATACTCGCTCAATAGCTGAAGCGGTGTTTCCAAAACTTTGAAGTCATTATTCTCCAAATGACGTTTTTGGGCATAACGCGCACGATATCTCAAAAACTTCTGAATATTTTTTCGTGAAATTTTCAAAACATATGTTTCATGTTAGTCTGTATAAACTGAACCTAAAATTTCCTTTTTATTGTAAAAAGAAAATATTTTTTAGGGGTGTATATTGTTGAAATTTTCTAAATTTTGCATTAGTTAAATACAACTTTGTATTAAAAGTATAAAAATGCTTTAAATACAAATTTATTTAGGTTCAGTGTAATTATTATAATATGAGATTTAAGTTGGCATCAAAATTTTCATTCTAGTTGCAAAATTTATTTTGTAATCGTGCGCATAAGCTGTTATGCCGATTTTCTGCTCGTCAAATGTCTGACAGTTTGGAGCCCCCTGTAAATGCTAATTCTGCATCTTGCAATTTTTCAAATATTTTAAATGAAAGAACACGCTTGTATCTTTCATTCCCATTTAAAATTGTGTCTTAATATCATATACATTTTAAGATATTAAATGTTGAAAATGGTCCTTTTTTTTCATTTTTTCCAATTTTAAGAGTCCTGAGACCCCTTAAGGCACCAGTAAAGCTCAGTCCACATTTTCAGCTATCAACAAAAATTTGTGTAATTTCATGAGCTTTACAGATAATCTGATTCCATTACTTTTCTACGCACTACTGAAACTATTTGACAGTTTTTTACTGTAACATTTTTAGATCGAGCTTTACTTTTCTCTCTGGTTCCACCAGTTTTTTATATCATTGAATTACGTTTTCAAGGGCACAGAATTCAATGATATAAGCAATATGGTTGTTTTCTGTGAGAAAAATAAGCTAAAGCTAAAAATTATTTTTCTCTGTGACCAAACAACCATTATAATCAAGTGAATAGATTAAAAATGAAAACAGAATAGAAACAAATAATATGAAATGGAAAAATCAATAAAACCTGTTTAAATATTTATAGGATATAAAATAGAAAATATATATGAGGCATTCTCACAAAATTTTAACTTTCAGGAATAAAAATCTGGTGAAATTAAGTTTAATAAGATAACATTTTAAACTGATAGACGAGATGATTCATAATAAAGAAAATATTGGTCAGCAGCGAAATTGTTTTAATTAACTGAGGTTTAAGTTAAACTTGCGAGTTTAATTTCCCCTTGTTTGAAATTTTATTACTATAACTTTTTATTTTCGTCTAAATTTTTACTTATAATGAATTTGCATAGTACCCACAGGACATTCAAATAAGAAATAATAACAATGTAGTATTTTTAGTACAAAATTTTGGCGTAACATTGTCTTAAAGGGGCTTAAGACTAAGTGATAGTCACTAAGTGATATATGTTCATTGCTTTTTAGAAACAGTTATTTACATTGGATTAAAAAAAAAATAATCTCGAAAGGTGCAGGAATAAACCTTAGGGAAGGTAAGACTACCAATAAAGCCACGGTGCTCGAAATTGATATTTAAATGCTGACTTAAGTTCTTCAGTAAATTTCCTGTCAAAGAATTTTATCCATTCTTTTACTAGCATACTTCTGCATGAGAAAAAAGTTGAAAAAAATTCTGTGACTGCATCTGAAGTGATTTTCTGTATAATTTTAGCAAGAGGGACGGTAAGGAATCTAAAACCCAGCGACAGAGTTAAAAAAATAATAACAACCGTAAAAATGTGTTAATTTTTTGCTACATATTTATATAAAACAATAGTCCCAGTTTTAGAAAAAAATTGCATTGAATTACTTTTATTGAAAATTTTTTATACGGACAGCTCCAAACTTAAAAATCAGCATCAGTGTACGGGACGGCAGAGGAATTTCGTAGTATATTTGGACCCCCCAACATCGTCCAAAACTTATTTATCTCATTAATATTGTTATGCAGTTATGCAATGGGATGCTTTCCAGTATAAGAAATTTAAAAAAACCCTCCAATAATATGTTCTAAAATGAAAATTATTATTCAGGGACTTAAAAGTCAAAAAATTGTGAGAATGCGTCACATATATATATATATATATTTCTTTTTAGCTGATTTTGTAACTTAATTCTTTCATTTCGGCAGGATCTGCGTTAATTTTTACGTAAAATTATTTTTTAATGAAAAAAAAACATTGTATGAAATTTGCTACCGACTTTTGGCTGATCTTCAAAAGTTCTGAACATTAAAGTAACTATCTGTAATTATTATAAACATTAAAAGAAGGTTTTCGGCTATTCTAAAAAATCCGGTAATTGAATTTATTGTGACATTTTCCCTTCCTCGGATTATCCTGCGAAAGCTATTGCTTTTAAAATCGTGAAAACTGATAGTTTTATAGAGAAATGTTGGATAAACTCGTTGAAGCAGACGGGTTTTGAATCGAAGAATTTTTGATTTGAAAGAAACGGGCTTAGGTTATAATTAGTTGAATTATATATGCAGTCCAACTTATTTATATAGTGAATCTGGATGCTCGAGAACCCGGTTTTAAGAAGCAAAGAGAGAGGGAATGCTTCGTAATATATGATGTAAAAATACATAGGAGATAATTCGGTTTTAATGACCAACTCTGATTCAACAAGCAAATATTTTCTAAATTCATAAAATATTCCCGATTTTCTTCGCTATCATTAAATGAAATGTGTGGAGACACATATGTTCTCCACTTTTTAAGGAAATGAGATGAAGTAGTTTAAAGAAATTGTCACTTATAAGTCATTCCTCTTAAATGTCTTGGTTTATATATATATATATATATATATATATATATATATATATATATATGAGGACGTGAGTTTCAAAACTTGTCTATCCAAAATTTAAAAAATCGTGTTTTCTCTCTCCAGCTATTCTATTAGTAAACCTGTACCGAAAAAACACCATAATCTGCAAAAAAAGTAGTTTTATCCTGTATTTCTGACATTGTAAAATCTTGGTTTACAATGAAAACCAATGGACGCAGTCAGAGGTTTCTTGCAATTTCTCAGAATTTGATTTTTTGGATAAAGCGAATTTTGAAACTCACGTCCTCATATATATATACTCGTATATATATATAATATAGTATAATATATATATGTGTGTGTAAGACCATAATAAAACAACATTAATTTATTATTTACAAATGAGAAAATGAAAATAAAAAATGAAGTCTTTGGGGAAAAATATCCTAAAATAAATTATAATAATAAGCGAGATAAGAAATTGAAAAATTTTAAAATATTGAATAGTATTGAAATATTGAAAAATATTATAAAAACTGAAAATATTTGTAAAATCAAGGGAGAATCGTCAGGCCCAAATTACCTTAAATTCCACACACACACACAAAAAAATGCATGATTTCATCTTTCATCAGTCATAACAACCTAAAAAATGCAAGATTGGGGCCATCGTACATAACAAAGCCAAAAAATACATGTTAAAAAATAAGGGATTAAAAATAACGAATTTAAGAAAGCAGTCATCTCCTGAATAGCGATCCTAGACAGTTATGACAGAGCAAATTTCAAAAGTGTTTGTGATGATTAGCGAATGTTGCCAGAAGCATCACTATACAGGATAAGTATAAAAATACTGAATCAACAAAGGAGTTGGGAATATATATATAAACCATTGGTAACATTTTTCCGATCTGAATTCATTGAATTAATTGGAAGTAAAAAAAAAAAACAAACAAAAAACATAATGAGTATTTGGAGAAATTGATAAGAAACCACGAACTCATAAAAAAAAAATATTTTTAAAAATTCTTATGAATAGTAATCGTAATTTCTTCAACTACTTTCATAGGGTTTTTTTCTGATCTGCAAATTCAGAATTAATATATATATATATATATATATTAAAATTCATATCAATGTACACTGATAATGTTATTTCATGGTTCTAATTTTAACCCTTTCTTTAACCCCCTGCCTCTCGGGTCCAATTTTTTTTTTCAATTTTGAGATCAAAATTACTTTTACATTAAGGGAACCTTCTACATTAAAAGGAAAAAAAAAAAAAAAAAAAAAAAAAAAAAAACAGCCCTTTTTATGATTTTTTTTTTGGAATAAAACTGCATGATGGACCTTTTTGAAATTTTAACAGTTTATTGTACATATCTTAAGGTATACACAATAATTGTTAGATTTTGTTGCTTCTACTTTAAGTTATAAACAAATATGTTCAACCACATTTTTTGACACGGTGGGCAAGATTAAAAAAAACTACTCAATGGATCATCTTGATTTTTTTTTTAATTAAAGCTCATTTAATTACCTTCGACATGATTTAAAGCTTTTACTAAAATAATAATAATAATAATAAAAAGTTATTAACAAATAAGTACGAATTTTTTTTAATCAGCCATTACATAATTTTTTAAGTAAATTTATGGGTTCCTTTAATTTAACTAGAAGCTTTACTCACGAAGTTTACGAAAAAAAATTATTTTTGTGTTTCAGATAATTCTACAAGGCGCTATCGTGCCCACCATCCAGATGAAATTTTCTAAAGCAGTTGAACGTATTTGTTTATAACTTAGAGTAAAAGCAACAAAATCTAATAAAAAATTCTTGTGTATACCTTAAGATATGTACAATAAACTGTTAAATTTTCAAAAAGATCCATCATGCAGTTTTCTTACAAAAAAATCCTAAAAAAGTGCTATTTTTTTGTCTCCTAATGTAGAAGGTTCCCTTAATAAAGCTAATCGTAGTTATCCAAATAGATTTACTGAAATTTAAAGATTATCTCATTGTCTGAAACCTAACGAATGTACTTATTTTGTGAACTATTTAATTCATATTTATATGATAATAAGTTAAGGAAGGATTTTTGGGGACATTTGGAATATATCGTATTCCAAGAGTGTTTAACAGATATTACAACTTTCTAATATTTTTTGCATTTTATCACACATGATTCGTTCAGAAAAGTAACCTGTATTTTAAATTTAAAGAGTGAAATATATGTGTAAAATAAAGGAATCGCCAACGGTGCAAAAATGATTAAGTAAAATTTTATTATTATTGCTATTATTATTGCCAAAACATAAATGAAGTCGTAATAAGAAATGCATATATACTACCATTACTATATGTTGATAGTAACAAAAGTATTTGTTAAGACAAAATAATACTCGATGTACTATTAATAGTACAGCAGACATGTACTAATAGTACACCAGACCCGAAATAGGGTTAAATATAAAATTTCCCTTTATCAATCTTTCTGTAATCAATATCAATAAATATTTCATAATTTAACTGAATTCATATCCTTATGTTTCTTAATATAAAAAACTTGTTTATTGAGAGAACTATATTATAACGGGCAAAATCTCTTTACCATCTTTGTATCTGACTTCGTCTGTGTATGTAACATAAACCATACTTATTGATTTTCAAAATAACTACATCTGTACTGTACTACATTGTATGGCCAAAGGTGACCGGCCACTTGCGATTTTAGACGTTTTGTTAAATATCTAGAAAAATACATGAGGAATTAACCTGAAACTCCAGATGTGTAAACAGTATATATTTCCGCGAAGATTTTTTTCCCGAAACCCCTTAGGAGACCGTCAACAAATTGAAAAAGAACGAATATCTTTTGGATAACCCTGTCAAAACTAATGTAGCAAAAGCGTTCAAGCTGCAGATTATGATTAAGTGGCTTATTGTAATAATTTGTGTTCATTTTTATGAGGATAGCATGTATACTCGAAGAGAAATTCCGGTTTTCATAAAAACAGTCTTAAATTTGCCAAGTTTTTTTGCTTATAATTTGCAGGGTTCTTAATATAAAAACAAGTTCTTTTCAAAAATTATGACAAACAACAGTGTACACAATACCCTGCAATCAGAATTAAAATATAGTAAAAATTGTATGAAAAATGAGCAGGTTTACTGAATAATATTTCACTGCGCATGCCCGAAGGCAATCAAAATATAATGTGCATAATGCGTTAGCTAAATGTATGGTTGCGCTACTCCTGGCTCGGTGTAACTACTGTCCCCTGCTGTTTCCTCCCCAAAGGTCAAGATGGGAGATTGTGAAGTAAGAGTGGATTATTAACGGGACATTCGCGTGTGTTACTTGGCGTTGAGACGAAGAGATTTCGCCAAGCGCTGAATTACAGAATCCCAATGTTAAAAAATATATGAATCGGCAGGTGCTGTTTTTCAGAAATTATGTAATCAAAAGACTTTTCCAGTTTTTTTTTTTGGTAAACGTAAAAGATTTTTCAGAAGATACCATCAAAATGGGCGTTTTGAACTGAATTTTTGGAGGAAAGAAAAAGATATAGTCAGAGAGAAGTGAATGAAAGGTTATCATTCTACCAAAATTGCTTAGAATTCACTAATTAATTTATTTATCAAAGAATGGAAAACTCACTTCAGTTCCAAATCGCTTCCATAGTCAAATCTGCCAACTTTGTACTTCTACTTTTAAAAATGAGTTATTACTTGTGTCAAGCTTACATGGACATATCATGAACATGGATTATACCAGGATCAAATTTGTTTTTCTACATAGTAGAATTGGAATTAATTATTTGCAGGATGTGTCAGGCAGGCAGTATGTTTTGCAAAAATAGTAATAACCACAATGAACTTCTGTTGATGGAATCATTAAAAATATACATCAGGGTGTTCTCAAATTAAAAAAGGGCAACTTTATGACATAAGTTTTAATTTAATTTTGTTTGAAAGTGCTTAAAATTAGCAAGTGTCGTCGTTCAGAAACTATCTAATCTAACTGTTTTTTCCGTTTTTTTTTTTTTTTTTTTTTTTTTTTTAGATTCTTTGCAATAGATCTTTTAGAAAATAGTGTCAAAGTGGGCGTTTTGAACCAAATTTCCGCGTGAAAGAAGACTAACCACTCAAGAAAGGGTGAAAAATGTGTTTATCACGTGATTAAAATACCTTATAACTCAATCAGTAATTTATTTATCAAAAAATGGAAAACACAGTTCGATTCCATCCCACTTCCACAGTCAGACCTTCCAATTTTATATCTTCCTGCTAAAAAATGAATTTGTCAATGTGTCAAAGCATTTCGCGCTTGTTGAGCAGAGCATTTCGGAACAGCCTTAAGGTGGTTGGTTCTCAAATTCCCTGCTCAATAACGTGAGACTTTCTGACAGATTTTCTTACTAATTTTCAACTGTAAAGGCATAAAGTTGCCAAATCGGACTATTGAAACGGTTGGAAATGAATATTAATTTCCTTATTTTGATAAATAAATTACTTATTGAGTTATAGAAATTCTTATCATGTGCCGGCAGGTTTTCCTCCTTTCCCGGGCTATCACTTAGTGAAATTTGATTCAAAATGCTAACTTTGACAGTATTTTTTTATAGATCTTTTGCTTTTATCAAAAAATGGGCAACGCCATTCAATTACGAAGGTTCTGAATAAGAACACTTGCTCATTTTATACATTTCTGGTCAATAATTAATTCAGAAATTTGTCAGAAATTAGTTCCTTTGGATTTGAGAACCGCCTTAATAAATTACAAAGAAATATTTTCAAAAATATATTTTTATTATACAACTTTCATTTGTAATTTATTCTAAATTAAATCAAATTTTTTAATGAATCTTTATTTGAAAGTTGAAAAGTCTTTAGTTTCTAAATAATAATTAAGGTTGCTGTTGAGTAGGTAATTGTCTTGAAGAGACCTAATCTATAATATACTGAAAAGTTTTGACCCGATCTATCATATCTAATTATTTATTTCATGAGCCGGAGCAGATATCTGTTTTTACTTATTTTTTTTCCGAAATTTTAATTTTACACTGACCGGGACAAGAGAATTTTCGTGTGGGCCGGGCTGGGCTGAACCTGGTCCTGGAAATTCGAGCCGTGCAGACTTGCAGCTTTGACCCGAATTTTCTCTTTGCTGATTGTAAGCGTGACAACGTCAAAATATGTTGCGACAAAAAATATGTGTGTACAATATAATTAATATAGCTTTTATTGTAAAGTTTTTATTTCATTAAAACTGCACAAACAATAAAATATAAATACAATATGTAATTATTTGTCACTGTGGATATGACTGAAATTTTAGGTGAACATTTTCAATTACCTTTCATATATGTTATAAATATATATTTATAAAAGAAATAATATTATAAAAAGAGCTAAAATTCATTTTTATGCAGTATAATATAGCGTTTAGCATACATTCCATATATCGGTGAAGTTAGGTTTCATTATTTAAATGTAAATACTGCAACTAAATTTAAATATTGATATTTAACCCTTTCGGGTTTGGTGTACTATTACTAGTACATGTCTTTTCATCGAGTATTATTTTGCTGTAACAATTATTTAGTTATGTTTTACACATAGAAATGATAGTATATGGCTATGCCTTTCTTATTATGACTTCATTTACGTTTTGCAATTTAGTAATAATAATAATAATAATAATAATAAATGTTTACTTAATTCTTTTTGCACCGTTGGCGATTCCTTTATTTTATACGTATGTTTCACTCTTTGAATTTGAAATATATGTTTCTTTTCTGAAAGAATCATGTATGATAAAATGCAAAAAACCTTAGAAATTTGTAACACTCTCTTAAATCCTGTTGTATTACGTTATTTTCCAAACGTCTTCAAAATCTCCTCCTTAGCCTATTTTCATATAAAAATGAATTTAATAGTACACAGTGCATTCATTAGATTTCAGACAATGAAATATTCGTTAAACTTCAGTAAGTCTATTTGGATATCTAGGATTAACATTATTGAAGTAATAATTTATTTCTCAAAATAGAAAAAAATTCGGACCCGAAAGGGTTAATGTAGTAATCTATTATTTTATTTTGTTAAATTATTATTCTCATTAGATTATTTATGTAAATTGCTTATATAACTTAATATTTTCAAATTAAATTAATTTTAAATTATATAAAAATTACTCTTGTATTCTGTGATATTAGAACTTTTTTCTACGTCTTCCTTCCTTCTGTTTTGTTTGTTTGCTAATTTATTTATGTTTATTATATTTGACTTAATAATCTGAAATTAAATTAATTTTAGAGCAAATAAAAGTTACTCTTCTGGAAAGACAAAATAAAAATTTAAATAAAGGTGAATGTCTTACATGATAAAATACGAATCAAAGAAATTTTGTTCAAACAAGAATTATTTTAATTGTGATAATTAAGGCATTATTAAATAGTGTAAGGCCCATTACATAAAGTAAACCTGCCTTTTCATAACCAGCATATCTTAAAAATTAGTTTTAATCATCCATTTTGGCAGATTTTTTTTGAAGATTTCTTGCAACCTCAATAAAATTATCTTGATAAATAATTTACAAGTTTTTTAAACTAGAATATTTTATTTTAGTAATAGTTGTTACTTTTTAACCTGATATGAAATAAATAAAAATTATGCTCTGTTTTTCTAGAATCTAAAAGGGTCGTTATAAAATATATTCCTATACATCTGATAAAAAGAATATATTTATATAAACTGATATATTGAACAATCAATAATACGGCACACACAGACACAATAGAGTACAAGTAAAATTTACTGCCGTCTCCCCCCCCCCCCCCCACACACGCACACTTTTTTTTTTTTTTATTAATCAATATTTTTCTAATGGCGTAAGACACAGGGCCGACCTATGCGGAACAATTGCCCCGGGCCTCCCTTTTTAAGCCCCCCCCCCCAAATGAGTAACCAGGATTTTCATTAAAAGGTGTCAATTGATTAAAATTAGTCAAAAGTGACCAAAATTCATATATTTTCAAACATTTAGGATGGGAGTGACCCCCCCCCCCCTCCGTATTCTCCTCTCTGTTCCCAGTACTCCTTCCACCTATTGAAAAAACAAACTATATCCTTAGAAGACTGAAAGACCTCCTCCTGTATCCTTCCTGGAAGAAAAATGCCGGATTTTAACCCTAGAAATATTAAAAAATTATTAATGAACTTAATTTTTACTTACTCTCGTACTAAATGTGGAAAAGAAGTTGATTTGGTAACATATTATGAAACATTAAATGAATAAAGGTAATATTTAAAAACAAAATTGCTAAAAAGTTATTAAAATTTACAAATTATTTGACATATTAAAATTTTAAGCATAATTTTCCTACCAGGTATGCACAAAACTCTATATAACTATATGTTACAAAAATCAGAAGTTGAAATTTTTTCTCAAAAACAAAACGAATAAAAAGTTATGTTTTAAAAATAATTTATGTATATTTTCTCTATTATCTTCTCAATAGTAAATACACACACACATGGATATTATAAATTTGTGTTGCATCAAATTTTCAAAACAGAAAACTATAATATTCATTGTATTTTACTAGTTGCGTACAATTCTATACCATGTAACCCCAAGTACATCAAAACAATAATATTTTTTAATTGTAGATTATCTTAAATTAAACTTCTTTGGAACTTGTTCTTGCTCAGCATATTAATAAAGTTGAAATATTTATTAATAGAGAGAAAGTACAGTTTAAAAAATAAATATTTATTTTGTACGTGATTTTTTTTTCTCTTTTTGTGTTCATCCAAAAGCAATTCTAAACTATGCTTATTTTTTGTACAGTAAATAATATTCATTTAACCAAACGAGGGATAAACTGCTTAATACAGTTACCCTATTCATGGATTGCAGCTTAAGAAGAATTTAGAGATGGGGAAATTTCTATTGTCCCTGTGACCCGAGCTCTGTGATACTACGCGAAATGTATAGAGCAACTTTTGTAAAAGCCTCAAAAACATAGCTTGAAAATTCTGAAAATTATAGAATAAGCTCAAAATCCGTTGATACTCGTAGAATAAGCTCAAAATCCGTTGTTCCTAAAATGAAGTAAAAAGACGAGGGGCTGTATCCATATATTCATTGATTAGTGCCAATATAGCATATACAATATTGCACGCAGTACTGAATTTGGATACAACCCCTCATCTTTTTTCTTCCTTTTGGGAATAGCGGATTTTGAGCTATCAACGATAATCAACGACAACAAACGTTAAGTTAGTTGAAGTAAGTAATCTTTACTAAGTACAGTCGTGGAAAAAAAAGTAAACACCCCTACTAACTCCTCAGCAAATCATCGTAGACGAAAGTTACTTGTACCGAACCATTGGAAATAAAGTCTACTTTTAAATGACATATATAAAATTTTCTTAGGGGTCATCTACATATTAAAACGAATCCAAACTTCATTTTTTTCAATGGCAATACCCAATTTTAACGAGATATTTCAAATCTTTCGTTCAAACTATGCCTAGACACCAAATTTCAAGTTATTTGAATGATAAGTTTTTGAATTATAAACATTCAAAATTTAGAGCTTCTAATGTTAAATTACATTTTCATATTTTTATTTATATCTCCTGAAATTATGCTCCCAATGTGCTAATTTTTTTTTGCAGCAATAATACTAATATACCCAAACATAAATACGCTGAATTTGCAATTTTTATAATTTTATGATATGAATTATGAATTTTGAAATTAATATTCGAAAAAATTATGAATTGCAACCTACAATTTTTTTGACGGATTTAGATTTATTAAGTTCTGCTTTATGGAAAACCAAAATTTCACATTTTTCTTCCAAGTAGCTTTCAAATTATGCTTAAAAAACGGCAAAATGATGGTTTAAGGGGCCGTCTATGATGGAAGTGAGTAGACAGTTTGAAATTTATTCTGCTGTACTGTAATCTAACAGGCTTCATTGACTCCTTGAGTGGCGCTTGAGGCTTGACTCTCTCGGTTAACAATCGAGTACGGAACTTCAATTTGGATACAACCCTTAAAATACGCTTGTTTTAAAATAATTAATTTCTCGGAAACTTATGGTACGAATTGCATATAAATTCGTTTTTAGGCTAATTGAAGGGTGTAGAGTTCATTTATGCTGTCAGAATTGAGTACTGCCATTGAAAAAAAACAAAGTTTGGGTTCGTTTTAATATGTAGATGGCCCCCTAATCAAATTTTGTATACATCACTTAAAAGTAGACTTTATTTCCAGTCGTTCGGTACCACTAACTTTCTTCTACGATAATTTGTTAAAGAGTTAGTAGGGGTGTTTACTTTTTTTTCCCCACGACTGTACATTATTTTTGTACAGAATTTATTTCGTTATTTTCTATTAAGGGCGGAATTTCCGTATATATTTTTGTAGTAGTTCTTGAATGAAATTAGAAAAAAAAATCTACAGTTTTTATTTATGTTTAAATTATTTAGGATTTAAAAATATATGTTGCATTTTGTGCGAATTCTTCCTAATAAATAAGAGAACGATATTTTATAAACATTTGTTTACAGTCATCCATTCGATGCTCCACAATTTTAAAATGCCCATGTTTATAGTTCACGTGTTTAAAAAATCGTCAAAATGTCCAATTTTTCATAATAATAATTTGTTTTATATAGCATTTGAACTTTAATTACTAATTAATTAATTTATTTGATTATTTAAAATGATTTTTTGTACAAGTTGCCATATTTTAAAAGTATTGTTATTGTGAAACTTATTTAATGCTTTTCATTGGTATGAAATTTTAAAGTAAATGAATTTTGATTAAATCAACCTATTTACATATTTGAAATTTTCTGTGTTACGCAATAACATACAAAAGAGATTTTGAAAATGTAGATTTATAGTTGAAAAAAAAGATTTAGAAAAAAGTTAAGAGACAAAAAAATGTAAATAAATTTACCTTATTTAAATAGAATTGAAATTGTGAAGCATCAATTTAGATACTATGCAAGATACAAATGATTCTGAAAAACAATTGCTTTCTGTATAAATAAAAATCATTTGTTTAAAGAATTTATTAATACTAAAAATAATAAAAAATGCAACATGTAGATCATATAAAATATTTTAAAATAAAGTTACAAAAAATGTGTTTTCTAATTTCGTTTAAGAATTAAACTCTAAAATTTTTTATATACTTCTTAAATGGATATCTACGAAATTAAATTATGCAATAATATTTAAATTATTTTAGATTTCTATGGATTTAATGAAACTTATACAACTGAGCATAATATATAACAGACTTAACATTTTAAGAATTAAAAAAAAGAAGTCACATACAAGTAAACAATTTTTATTGATGACACCCCTTCTGAAGCCTTGAAATTCAATCATTCTACACTTTCTTTAACAAAGAAATTTAAACTGTATTTTTTTTTTCCTCCCTAAAAGTTAGTACTGTTAGCAGAATCAAATGCCGTATATACTCGTGTATAAGTCGAAGAATTTTAGGCAAAATTTGGGAGTTGAAAATGGGGGTGTCGACTTATACACGAGGCACGAGGTAGTTAAAAAAAAATCGCAGATAATCGGTGAATGGGCAAATCTTTTAAGTAATCACTTGAGAGATAAAAGCGGACAATGGTCATTTCCCTGTGACTGACAGAAAAAAAAAAAAAAGATCGACAATAATGTTCCTGCAATTGTTTCATACTCATTTCCTCTTGGGACAGAATTCCCTTCAATACAGAGGCATTCCTTTTAACATTTTAATCTCCTTTTTAAAAAGAGTTCAACTTGAGAATACTTCTAGATATCTCTCCTAAAAATCCTACAATACAAAGAAGTACTATATTTTAGCTAGCAGTCTAACAAGGAGAGGGCCAACCTTGTTAATCACAGATTTTGATTATTTTAATATATGTTGTAGGGTAGACACCCCTTAGTGTCAGGTTCAACGGATTTTATCCAATGCCCCCTAGTTCTTGAAAAAACAGGGGTGTCTAATAATAGTAGACAACTTAAATACTTACTTCGCAGCAAAAATGACAGGTTAGTCGTAGCTCAGTTGGCATGGCATTTGCCGGCTGATCCGAGGGCCCGGGTTCGATACCTGAATACGCTAGATTTGTTTTTCTCATTTTTTGTTTTATAAATATAGTTGTAATTATAATTTAATAATTTCAATTAAAAATTTTAACACTAAACATTAATTATAATGTTAACAAACTTAAATTTATCATTTCTTATTTGTAAACTATTATTTCTCATCCATTAAAGAGGTTTAAAAAGAAATTGGATCTATTATTGAATGATAAAAATTCCAAAATCGTGACAAATTCTGTTGTGGTGTCATCTAGTTATGATAAAAAAAAAGGAATATTCAAATAAAATAAAAGCAGAAAAACGATAAAGGGGAAAGCAAAATAATTGAAAGTGCAAGCATACTTATTAGAAATTTAAAAATCTTTAATATGCAAAAAATCGGTTGTAATTTAATTCTGATGCTAATTTTTAATATGATTATGCTTGTTACTTTAAAAACAGAATAATAGTATTATCTCATTGACTTCCTTTGTTAAAGCAATGCTTAAATGATGTTTCTTTAAAATCACGAATTGACACAATTGCTCAATATCATTGCATCGATAAAGAATATATGAAATACATTTTAAAAGTGATTTTTTATATAAAAAAAATAACAGTTTTATGATGTTTTATTACAACTATTCAGTTAAAAGTAAAAAATTAAATAGGTTAAAATTATAATTGATATACAATATTAAAAATTTTAATTGACAGTGAGATTATTAAGTTACACTTACAAGTAAATTTATAAAACAAAAAATGAGAAAAACAAATGTAGCGCACTCAGGTATCGAACACGGGCCCGCCAATCACCCGGTTAACACCATACCAACTGAGCTACGACTGACCTATCGTCGTTGTAGCAAAGTAAGTATTTAAGTTGTGTACTAATATTAGACCCCCCGGTTTCTCAAGAACTAAGGAGCATTGGATAAAATCCGTTGAACCTGACACTAAGGGGCCTCTACCCTACAACATATATTAAAATAATCAAAATCTGTGATTAACAAGGTTGGCCCTCTCCTTGTAAGAAGTTGTTTACTCTACTAAATAAGGCTTCAATAGACTTTTGAAAGAATTTTTTCTTTTTAAGTGTTATTGAATTAATGTGAAAAGGTTTCTGCGGTTTTACATAATTATACAGTTTTAAAACGTTGAATTAAAAAAAAAATCTTATTAGAAACGTAAAAAAGTTTAATAATTTAATGAAAATTTATTAATTTTTTTTATCCTCGATTACAAATCATTTTTTAACATACTACCAGAAATGTTGTTCGACTTATACATGAAAATTCATTTTTTTTTTTTTTTTCAAAATTTTGCTTTAGAATTTGGGGGTGTTGACTTATACACGAGTATATACGGTATGTTTATTTTATAACTATGCACTCAAACTCATAATAACACATTCTTAATTACTAGATTTCTTTCCTTTTAACGTACTCATAAAAAATATTCTTATTTAAGAAATAGCTGTGTAATTATTTATAATGGTGGTGGGAATATTTTTTTTATTGCCAATAACATCATCAGAAAAATAATTCTGCAAAATTTATTATTCATTTACACTAAATAATAACATTTTTTTTTTTTTTTTTTTTTTTTCTTGTTAAATGGGATTTTTATATAGACACAGAAAAATAATAGACAGAACAAAATAGCACAAATTGGCCTAATGTAACACAAAAAGAAATTTCTGTTTAGACATTTCGTTGGATACAGAGAAAGTCTGCGCCGGATAACAGGTTTTCTCAGTCTATACTACGGAGACATTCTGTTGCATACGGAGAAAGTCAGTATCAATTTAACAGATTTTCTGTGTAGAAATTACAGGAATTACCTGGTAGCATAGCTGACAGATTTTTTCCGTTAAATCAGCAGGTTTTTTTTAGAGCGAGCCCTGCAAAGTAGGGACTACTTTTGAAAAGAAGTTTGTTTGTTTGTTTGTTTGTTTTATTGAACACATACATCAGACTTGTGTGCTTGACACCAGGGCCCGCTTATAAGTCATCGTCGATATACAGGGACGAGATAGCACAAGGAAATTTACAACACCAGAGAATTACATCCTGGGGGCTCCACAAAGAGTGTGCAACGGAGCCGGCGGGATTCGAACCCGCCCCCACCTACGCTCTCAAGCGATTAGCGGCGTGGTGTCTTATCCACTCAGCCACGATGGGCCCAAAAAAGAAGTTTTGTACCATCTACTTTTTAAAACAAATAATTATAGTTGTAGCTCATCTCTTCACGTCCTTCGCCACATATGTGGACGTTTAGCTTTTTATTGGCCCCCGGCATGGTGTGCTATTTGTTTCTCCCAGCTTATTTTGTGTATTCCAAAAAATAACGTTACTTTACAGAAGCCAGCCGTAAAACAAAGCAGTACGATTAAATACTCTATAGCAATTTTTTAAACTTCTAAGCATCGCGCATTTTCAATTTTTATACCGTCGTATTGGAAAAAAAAGTTCTTTAAAATGCATTTTGTTTGAAAACCGTATCTCCATTTATTTTTGAAATATTAATTTTTTTGTAGTTTTTAGAGCCATTTGCTTAATATTGGCAACGGAAGTACTCCATTTCTGTATAAAGTAAAGGAAAAATAACTATATATTTTTGTTGCCATTTTCTCATAACAACCGAAAGAAAATGTAATTAGAATACGTGCTATTTTGAAAAAATATATAAAGGAATGATTTCTGTTAAAACAATGGATCCATTATAAACTATATTTAATTTTAAGTATCTATGAATCATTAGACAGCCGTTTTCTTTGTCGATTTTTTTGAATGACGGCATCTTTTTGCTGCATTTGTGCATTATTTCGCGATAGTGATGTGCTATGCATGCTTTACTGTAGAGGTTAAAGAGTAGATCGTAAATGTGGAATTCTTAAGCAGATGCGAATGACGTCATTTTACATAAAATAAAACGCGTGCTTTAAGTCTTAAAATTGAAATATGTTTTGTACTGCAGTAGAATCCCGCTTAACCGAGTTATTTTCTTCTGATGGAGTGGTGGCTTCTATTATTATGAAACAGCCATTATAAATGAAGTGTTAGGTGAAGATGAAAGGGCAGCCGTAAAAAGTTAGAACTCTGATTTTCTGGTCAGAATGGGGGGGAAAAATGGCCATAATTAAAAAAATAAAATAAAAATAAAACTTTTTACGACTGCTCTTTCATCTTCACCTAACACTTCATTTATAATGGCTGTTTCATAATAATAGAAGCCACCAGTCCATAAGAAGAAAATAAATAAGGGAAATGCCAAGGGCGACACTAAATTCTGAAAAAGCAGAATTCCTGTTCTCTAGTTTATAATTATAATTACTGTCAATAATAAAAAAGAACAAAAAATTGATGATAACTTATTTCCTGCAGAATCCCTCAACAAGAGAAGTAAAAATCTTAGGGTTTAGCTGCACTGATAATGTTATTTCCGATGTACAGTTTGAGATATATAAATAGCGTGAAGTAATTTTTCGGCAGCCAGTGTTGTTGCATTATTTGACCAAATCGTTAATATTTGATAAAAATAATACCAGATATATTTAATATGTTAGGTTTTAATAATTTGTAGAAATGTAAGAAAGAAATTTACGGTTAGTTTTTTATTTTATAAGAAATCATTTTACTCATAAATTACCATTAACGCTCAGCGTTCACAAATGTGAACGATATTATTATTAGCCCCCGGTATGCTATTTCTTTCTCCCAGCTTATTTTGTCTCCAATAAATAACGTTACCTTGTATACGCTAGTCGTAAAACAAAAGCCGATGTTTCATAGTGCGATTAAATACGCTACAGCATTTTTTAAAACTTCTAAGCATCGCACATTTTCAATGTTTAGACCGTCGTATTGGGGGAAAAAAAGTACTTTTTAATGCAATTTGTTTGAATCTCCATTTGTTTTTGAAATATTAATTTTTTTTTGTAGTTTTTAGCGACATTTGTTTTATTTTGGCAACTCAAGTACTCCATTTCTGTAGAAAGTAAAGAAAAAAAATATTGAAAAATAGCAATTATATCTTTTTTTTTGCCATTTTCTCATAAAAATTGAAAAAAAAAATTAATTAAAATACGTGCTATTTTGAGAAAAATGTAAATGGAGGATTTATGATAAAACATGGAGCTATTAAAAACTATATTTAATTTTAAGTATCTATATAAATGCAAATGACGTCATTTTACATAAAATAAAAGCGTGTGCTTTAAGTCATAAAATTGAAATATGTTTTGCAGTAGAGCCCCGATTATCCGAGTCCCGCTTAACCGAGTTATTTCCTTCTGATGGACTGGTGGCTTCTATTATTATGAAACAGCCATTAAAAATGAAGCGTTAGGTGAAGGTGAAAGAGCAGCCGTAAAAAGTTAGAACTCTGATTTTCTGGTCAGAATGGGGAAAAAAATGGCCATTAAAAAAAAAAAAAAAAAAAAAGTTGGTCATTTTTTTTCCCATTTTGACCAGAAAATCAGAGTCTAACTTTTTACGGCTGCTCTTTCATCTTCACCTAAACGCTTCATTTATAATGGCTGTTTCATAATAAGAGAAACCACCAGTCCACCAGAAGAAAATGAAGTAATGGAAATGCCGGGGGCGACACTAAATTCTGAAAAAGCAGAATTCCTGTTCTCTAGTCATTATTTTTTTTTGTGTGTGAATTTTTATTGTTTTCACCCCCCATCCCCTTTTCTTTTTCTTTTTGAATTCCTATTATAATAAAATGAATAAATCGTAAAACAAAGTCATTTTTTTCTCACCATTAAAAAAAAAAAAAAAAAAAAAAAAATTGTCCGGTTAACTATATTTTTGATAAAGTAGTCGTAGTTGCATTTCGCCACAAAAATAAAGTAGTTTTTTCTGACCACTGATCCCATGCAAAATAAAAGCAAAACATCGGATTTTCACGCGGCTAGTATAGTATTTGTTCAAAATACGTTACACTATAAATTGGGCTTTAAGATAAATAATCTTAAAATTCATTTAAACATGTAAGCAACAATAACTCATCTCAATAAAATAAAATATTTTATTAAATTCATGTACAATTTTTCTGTGAAAACCTTACATTTTGTGAATTATTCAGATTTACCGACATTTACATTTTAAATAAAATCATAAGACGAAATACAATATTCCACCTTGATTCAATCACAAAATACACAATACGAACTTTAGCAAGCTCATCGTTTTACTTAAAAGGCGATTAATACAGATGTTACAAGTTAAAAATACACATTTTATTTTAAATTTCTTAGTACTTTCGGCCTGCAATTCCCCCGGGTTCTCTGACGATGGCCGTGGGAATTGCAGGCCGAAAGTACTAAGAAATTCTTAAATAAAAAATATTTTTTTAACTTGTAATATCTAAATTGTTATTTTTGTCGCCTTTTAACCCATTTGTCCCCGATTTTTTCTTTTCTCAAATCTGTTGGCAAAATCACTTTAAAATGTTACAAAATGAACTGAAAAAATACTAAAAAAAATTACGCTAAAAATTTTTCCGTATTTATTTGATAAAATGTAAATGTACTAAATATGCGAATGTGCATAAATTTTGTAATATTGGGTCGTTCGGAAAGTCGTGTTCGTTTGGGAAAATCAATTCAGACCGGAAAATTCTATCATTTAATTATTAGACATTGATTCCGATATCTAATGTCTAATAATTACCGGGCAGAATTTTCCGGTACGAATTGATTTTCCCAAACGGACACGACTTTCCGATCGACCCAATAGTATAATATGCATAATTATATGGTTTGTTTAAATGTATACAAAATAACCTTTTAAGTTTTATATTATATACTATAATTAGTATTTTTATGAACTACTAAAAAAATATATTTATTTTTTACAGAGACTAATAACATTATAATTATTAGTAATAATAAACTATAAGAATAATAGCATTTGAGGCTTAAAATCAATTTGTTTCACAATCATCTTGAACAGTACTTTACATAAATACAGTGAAATACATTTAACGCGAAAACGCTTAACATGGAAAATTGGTTAACACGAAATGATATAGCGGTCCGGACAGTATACTATGCAATTTAATGCTTTTTTTTTCTTTTAACGCGAAACAAAAATCGTTTAACACGAAAAAAATTCATCTCCGAGCTAGTTAGTTTGAGTTGAAATTGATGAATTTTGTGTTAAAACCACTGAATTTTGGGTGAAAATCAGCGAATTCGTGTTTTTAAAATAAATTAGCTGATGTTTTATTAGCGCAATGGCTGAGAAATCGGTACGAAAGCAAACTGCTATTTCGCTTCAAATGGAGATGAAGCTGCTTAAGGCTGTTCTCAACTGATTTCGTCAGCTAGCGCAAAACGTTTTTACACATTCACTAACTCATTTACAAATGTAAAGGCACAAAACTGGCTGAGCTAACTAGGGAAGCGATTTGAAATCGAACTGTTTTTTCCATTTTTTGATCAATAGATCACCTATCGAGTTATAAGCGAAATGGGTCACGTGACCGAGGCGTTTTTTCTCCCTTCCTGACTCTTTCTTTTCTCGTCTAGAAATTCTGTTCAAAACGTCAAGTTTGACAGTATTTTCTAAAACATCTATTACGTTTACAATAAAACGGAAAGAACAGTTCGATGACAGAGTTTCTGAATAACAACACCTGCTAGTTTTATACGTTTCCGAGCAAAAATCAATTTAAACGTATGTCAGAAAGTTACCCCTTTAGATTTGAGAACAGCAAAATGCAGTTGAGGAAAAAGAAGGACGAAAACAGAAATCTGCAAAGAGTTTGGCATTGCCAATTCTATTTTATACACAATAACAAAAAACGAGGATCACATTACGTTAAAGTTTGAGCGCAGTATGTTTAAGCCAGAGAGAAAACGTATGAGAACTGCTAAGCACGAAGATTTAGATACAGCTTTGCTTATTTGGTTCAAACAAGCTAGATCTCAAAATGCTGAAAAAGACACTTAAAAAAATGATATGACCTTTTCCCCCAAAAATAATATTTTTTTATTTGCTTTTGATCCTAATAGATGCAACTTGCTAGTAGTTTAACAGAAAATCGAAATAAAATTTGACGACGTCGAAAATTTTTGTAAGTTTTGTTCTTTTTTTTTTTTTTTTTACCTTAAAGCGAAATTCTTTTAACACGAAAAATTTTTTCGTCCCCTTAGTTTCGTGTTAAACGTATTTCACTGTAACTGTCCCCTAAATGGCTAATAAAAATATGTACCCATTCGTGCCCAGCGCTCTATATTTTGTACGTTACAAAAATGCATAAAAAATAGGCTTGGACATATAATTTCGCAATTAAAAAAAATATGTATTTCAAACGAGTCTACAAGATAAGATTATGACTTATTTATTTGGATCCGTGGTAGAAAAAACACAAATAAACTTACTTTTTACATTTCGCCATCTTGAAAAATAAAAAATCTATAAACTCCGAATAAAAGCTTTCATTTAAGCAAATAAATATCCATCTTATGCTGTCATCTTTCGGTAACAGATAAAGACATTTATAGATAATTATTTCATACAATTTCCAAGTTATAAAGAAGAAGAAAATTATAAAAATTCATTAAAATTCGAAGCATCCCAAAAATGGGACGCTAAGCATGAATAAGTTAAGTAAAACGGTGAGCTTTTTAAAGTTCATAGTATGTATTTTGTGATTTACATTTTAATTCTTTATTTTCATCTGGCGTTATCGCTAGCTTATTCCGAATGTGACACAACTTCAAAAGAGAAGTTTTTCGAAAAAGGGCGAAAAGTGTTTTCTACGATGACAATATTTTAAAATTTGTTTTATTTGGAAATAATTGAAAATTTTAATATCTAGAGCCAAAAGTAAATATATAAACCGCATTGCACCCGATTATCTGATCATTTGATTTTGTAAAGACATTCAAGCCTGCCTTTGATGACAGATAGGGAAGTATTTTTGTGATTAACTCATATTAATATGTCATAAATACTTTTGTAGTTGTGTTAATTTCCGAATAAGTTAGCGCTATGTATTTTACAATACCAATGACAAATTTACCTTGGAGAACTTTGTCCTCTCAATAGCTATACTTCTCATGTTTTGAAAATAGGAATTACACATTATGTTGTGCATCTTATTATAACTTAAAAAATTTCCCTTTTCATTTATTATTTATAAAAACCTTTTACTTTTATTTTCTTGGTTATAAGCCTGTTTATTTATCTTACTTATTTCCTGCTGTTGTGTAGATTTCCGAATATAAGTTTGCGGTATGTATTTTACAATATGAATGTAAAATTTACCTTGGAGAACGTTGTTCATTCAATAGTTATACTTCTCATGTTTTGAAAATAGGAACTACGCATTATGTTATGCATCTTATTATAACTTAAAAAATTTCCCTTTTCATCTATTATTCATAAAAACCCTTTACTTTTATTTTCTCGGTTATAAGCCTGTTTAGTTATCTTACTTATTTTTACACGGGTTGTTTTTATATAATTTAACAATGAAGTTATGTACAAGGACGGTCAATATGAAATGCACACTTTTGTATTTTCCAGTACACATAATATTGGTTTTATTAATTGTGATTTTATATATATTTTTCGAGAATTAGGAGTTTTTATAATTATCACAATGAAATCTCTAATTTTACGAATTAAAAACTTAAAGTGAAAAGAAAATGAATTTTTTAGTTTATTTGTAAAAGTTTTCTACAGATTGAAAATTATGGAGAAAAATCAAGAGGTTGCTTACAAGAATTTCAGCATTATTTGAAAAAATAATTAAATCTGATAAATGGTTGTAATTTGTTTAATTTTTTGGTAATAGTTGTACATAAAATAGTTTCCATTAACTATTTATTGGAAATATTATTGCGTCTCAAAGTTTCCCACCTTTAAAAAAATGGATTATATTTGAATGTTATCCAGACGATAGTCATGAAGCCACAAGTTATAAACGAAATTATATTTAAATTACAAAATACTTAAATAACTTTCTAATAGCAATTTCTATACCGACATAAATAACACATAAGTAATCCCTGAAACATTGGCGTCTCTCCGCATGTGTTAAGAATTTTCCTTATGAAATTAATGCTATTTCTTTTTCATTTGCCATTGATTGCAGTTTTCATTTAGTATGGTGAAATTTGTTAATTGTACTACAATTGATGAGATATTTTCTGTCTATCTCAAGTAAGCACCAGTTATAAGTATGCGATCTTTTATGACCTTATATAGTTCCCCTATGGTCATGATCGCCACAAATTGTTCAGACTTATTTTTTAAAAAAGAGAGATTTTCGCTATGAGTAATGAGGATAATGACTAGGCATATGACCAGAATGGTGGTGAGGTAAGGCATGTGTTGGAATATTAGTGTAAATGCTGCTGCTGGGATTGTTCCAGTAACTGGTTGGCGTCTGGAATATAGTACTCGTGGGAGCAGACACAGGACTGTGATGAGGATTCACTCCAAAATTCAATTTCTGAGAATAATTTGGTAAGAATAAGTCTGTCTGGTATTTGTAAGTAGAAGTTGTATCTCCGAATGTAGGTTGAGTTGAATGTTGCGTTAATCCATGAAAGTCAAACTTGTAAGCGTACCGTTTACCATGGACTTTGGTCATGATGTTTTTGTCGTAATAATATCTGAGAGCTCGACTCAGTTTGTCATAATTCATATTCGGTTTGCTTTTTCTTTGTCCCCAACGTCTTGCAACCTCGTCAGGATCTGTAAGCTTGAACTCGCCATTGGTTCCTTCCCAAGTGATGCAGGACGAGTTGCTACTATCAGACAATAATTCTAACAAGAACTGCCACAGCTGTATCTGTCCACTTCCTACAAAAAAGAAATGAAATTAACCAGTTCGAATTATTAAATTATTAAATCTATACTAATAAAAGAAAGTTTAGCTCTGTGTGTGTGTGTCTGCGATAACTAATGAAATCTATGGCACGTACGAGACTGAAAATGTTTGTGAAGATAGGCCAAGGCCTCTCCTAATGCATCTGAGACACAGAATTTTAAATTTATAATAATTAGCTCGGATATTAATTAAAAACTCGTCAAGTGGCTCAAATAAAAAAGTATTTCTTTCTTCAAAACCACTAACTGATTAGAATTGGACCCTGATTCGAGGGTCGCGCACGACTGTCCAATCAACATGCTCCCCTTGAAATCGCATCGAGGCTAGCGATTTTCTGAACGAAAAAGCATAGATTATAATCGGGCCGCAAAGAAAATTCTTTCTTAATTTCTTCTTTAAGAAGGGGAAGGGTTTACCGGAATTTGTAGTTCGCCAGGTTTCCACATTTCAGAGTACACTAGGAATTTTTAAGGGAGGTTATATATTTTTTAGTATTACTTTTATCGATTTGAAATTAACACACCTATGCGTATTTTTTAACGGCAAATTTAAATATCTAATTTTCTTTGAAATCCGACCGCAATTAACGTTAAACAACGACCGTTAATTAACAATTTAAATTTTTGCGCGTTTTTTATTTAGCAGCTGTTTGTTAAATAATTTGAGCAGTGCGTGCGCAGCGGATATAAAATTATGCAGATTTAAGGTTTGTTTAAGAATATTACCATGGGGCCGGGCAACATTGGGTGGGTCAGCTAGTATACTAATTAAATGTATAACTTTTAAGCTGTGAATTATTATTAATCATTATATAACCATTGATTTTTGTAGAAACGCAAACATGGATTTTTGTCTGAAGATTGTTCAATGTGTTATACAAGAACAGAAACACTGATGTTTGTTTGAAGATTGTTGAATGTGTTATACACAAACAGAAACACTGATTTTTGTCGGAAGATTGTTCAATGTGTTATATACACGAACAGAAACACTGATTTTTGTTTGAAGATTGTTCGATGTGTTATACATAAACAGAAACACTGAATTTTGTTGGAAGATTGTTCAATGTGTTATACTCAAACCGAAACACTGATGTTTGTTTGAAGATTGTTTAATGAGTAATGAACAGAAACACTGATTTTTGTTTGAAGATTGTTCAACGTGTTATACAAAATCAGAAACATTGGTTTTTGTTTGAAGATTGTTCAATGTGTTATACTAGATCAGAAACATCGATTTTTGTTTGAAGATTGTTCAATGTGTTATACAAGATCAGATACAGTGCTTTTTATTTAAAGATTGTTCAATGTGTTATATAAGATCAGAAACATGGGTTTATTTAGTAAATTTTAATACATTTCAATTACCTCGGTTTGATTGTGCTTCGATATGAAGCGCTTATAATATCATCATTGTTTTTGCAAGTAAAAAATAAAGTAAAACATATGTTAAAACTACGATGGTATTATGAGCGCTTCATACTGTTAAAAAAAGTAATTAAAATGCATAAAAATTTGCTAAATAAACCAATGTTTCTGATATTCTATAACACATTTAAACAAGCTTAAAAGAAAAATAAATTAGAGAGGCAGTAAATATAAAACGTAAATTTTATTAACACAGCCGAAACATCTTAGAAGAAAAGAATTTTTATTTTTTACTTTATTGGGTGCCAAAAATCAACGCTTATCGACCCATCTACTTTATTACCCGGCTGCCAAGAAGGGTTTTGTGTTTCACGAGTATCTGGGTATATGGATTTCTTTATACCCTCGAAACATCCCAACGGCTGGATGGATTTTAATGCATGAGGTCTCTATCGATTCGTCTTAATCGTCCGATGGTTATAGGCTGGGTTTTGTTTTTATAAATACAAAATGGCGGTAGAGACGAAAAAAAATTTTTTTACGCACCATATTGAGTGGCATATCATTGGATAGGTCTTTCAAAATAAAGGCGATGTTTCATTGACTATTTTACAGTCAGAAGGTCCGTCTAAATATTACACAACTTGGAAGTTGTGTAGGTAGGATCTCTATCTTTACTGCAACTCTAACCTTCATAGACATCTATAAGCCTCATCAAAACAGTGTTTATAGATAGGAACTAACAATGAAACACAACTTAAAAGTCATCAATACAAGTAAATAAAAAAAATAGGTAATTAATATAAAAAAAAGTTTCACATTGATGAGAAATATTTAATTAGTTCGCTTTTTACGCAGTCGGGTTGTTTGATTTTTTTAATTTAATTTTTACTTGTATGACCATGTTTTTCAAAGTTTATCAAGATTACTAAATCATAAATGATTTATAAAAATGTTGAAAATAAATATAACGTCAAAAAATATTTTTCAATAGCTATGTTACATAATTTTTTAAATTAAATGTCAGAATAGCTTTTGCCGTAAACACATGGCTGCTACTTTTATTTCTCATTACTATATTAATCGTTTTCACATAGTTTTTTTCTTTCTTTTATGAAAGTAAATGGATGTGATGCTGAATTTGTTTTATCGTTTTTGGTTTTATAGAATTTTACTCTTCAAATTTTCATGAAACTTAAGATATTTCGAATTTGTTTTATTTTAATCTTATGTTTTGAAAGTTAGGACGAGGAATAGTGGATTAAGTTACTACGGGGATAAGTATACACATAATATCAAATGTAAAAGACAGATATCTTCAAATTTAATTTTTTTAAATGTACGCTTTCATTACTTTGTGTTTTTCTCTTATGGTCTCAAGTGTTTTTAAAAATAATAATAAGATTTTCAAACATATAAAGTACTTAATATCTACAAAAACAGAGCTAAGTTAAGAGAATACACCTTATACGAATGATGCTTTATTTTATATACATATATATACACAATCATATATATGTATATATAATATGCACTATATTCACAATTGTAGATGATAATTTGAAATGGCTTATAATGGTTTTATATATATGTATTCAAACATTTTGTAGTTATAAATCATTTTCACAAATAAAAAATTGTCCATAAAAATGAAATCAATTATGATACCATAAACATGATTATCCAAAATGATGTATATTAAAGTGGAATAATTGAAAACGTATTGGGGAAAACTACAAAAGGAGTGTAAAAAACGTGAATAAAAATTGAAACTTATATTGCGAAATTCTCGCCAGGGGCATTATTTCACACTATAAGTAAATCACAGTTCATTTTTGATTGAGAATAGAAAGCTTGGCTATGAAGGCTAATTCTCAAAATGCCCATCAACACTGTAACTAGAAGATTAAGATATAAACAAAACATATAAAACGGAAATCAAATAAACCATAAAAGCGAACAACTGATTTTTTTTTTCTTTAACAGAAAAAATGAGATTAATATTACCAACCAAAGCTGAGAAGATCTTAATTTCTATATCAAACCCCGGCAAATCTTTAACAATGAATATTACTTTCACGTGTAAATATGATAAAGTTACGGTTAGCAGTCCAAATTGACAATTTAATATTAACAAAATATTTTTCTTTTACTTATATATAGTTATATTTTATTGTAATAAGTACAAATAAAATCCATGAAAATAAAATAAAACATATTACATCTAAAATTAAAATCATAAAGAGTTATTTGTGAAAAAGAGATTAAATAATATATATATATATATATATATATATACCGGGTGTCCCAAAAAGGACTGACTGATTTTAAAATTCAATAACTTGCAAACGGTGACAGATATTAAAAAAATTCTTGCAGGAGGGTTATGCATAAGGTCAAAAGTTTTATTACAGTGATTTTCAATTTTAGTTCGATTTACAAACAATAGATGGCGCTGCGATCAATAGAGGCTAAATTCAGGCTCGATTTTTGGTACTTCGTGGCCCGGATAATACATTTCCATCTCCTTTTTCTGCATGGAACAAGATAAAGGACCAAAAATCGAGCCTGTATTTAGCGACTATTGCTTACAGCGCCATCTATTGTTTGTAAATCGAACTAAAATTGAAAACCACTGTAATAAAACTTTTGACCTTATGCATAACCCTCCTGCAAGAATTTTTTTAATATCTGTCACCGTTTGCAAGTTATTGAATTTTAAAATCAGTCAGTCCTTTTTGGGACACCCAGTATAAAACGTGTGATTAACAGTGAAAGTTTAGGTAAGACACATTTACAATTGCACTTACCAGAATTTGCAAGTCTGGTGCTTGTCGGACCAAACACTTGATAAGGATCTATAAATAAATAAACGAATTTTTTTTTTAATTAGTCTATTACACCTATTTTTACATTAATTATACATGTCTTTTGATTTATATTTTACTTATCTGCATTTCTTAAAATAATTTTCAACTTCTCTAATACATTTTGAATTTGTAGCAAAATAAAGAGCCTTTTATTTTTAGCCTTGGGTACATTGTCTAATTTGCTAATTGATTCGAAATCTTAATTAAAATGTTATAAATGAAATTATTTAACCATTTCTTTTCTTCTTTATAAAAACAGTGCGAAATTTTAAAACTATGTGTCACGTGTAAATTAATATAAATTTTTCAACATTTCAATGATATTTATGAAGTTATCCTTTTTATATTCTTTTCTGTTTAAAGATTTATTTCCAAGTTTAATTAAAGTATACCTGTGAGATAAAATTTAAAATTGGTTTAAAAAACAGTTACGCTTAATTTAATGCAATTACAAGATTTTAATCCATTATTTTTATTTTTATTTATATGTTCTAGATATCAGTACTTTCCTTCAGATAAGAAATTAAAAAGAATCAAAATAAATATCAATATATATTTTTTAAAGTATTATTTTTCATTGTTGAAATGCAGAAAAATAAGAAAAAAAGAGAAAAGGCTACAAAAATATCAAGACATTTATATATTCCAAACCTTTAATGCAATCACCGACAAAATCACGGCAATTACGTAAAACATTTTGAACAGCATATCAAATAATTCATCTAACAACGCATTGAACATCCAACAAATGTGAAAAGTAATACCGCTTTAATCTATAATTTGAATTATATTTTATAAACAGCTATATTCATTGTATAATCATTTCCCCATAGTGGTGATAATACACCCTTCTCAACAATATATTAAAATTTTATCTGACATTTAATATTTTTTCAAATTTTTTTTTTTATCTGACATTTAATATATTTTCAAAAAATAATTCACTTACAGGTAAACAGAGTTGAAAAACACTTTTGAAGAAGTATACTACAATTATGTTGAATTTGAAAAATATAGGATGCAGGTTTTCATAGTGGAAGATATAACGACTAATTTACATATCACCCAAATTACATGAATAAATATTTTCAACTTGTCGAGCTTAACTGATTGTATATTTGTTGAAACACATAAATACAACAATGACAATGTTGTTCAGGGTCGTCTTAAGGCATTCAG
Organism: Maratus speciosus; assembly: GCA_963932465.1. Classification (NCBI taxonomy): domain Eukaryota; kingdom Metazoa; phylum Arthropoda; class Arachnida; order Araneae; family Salticidae; genus Maratus; species Maratus speciosus. The sequence continues at coordinate 502,572,358 of OZ010793.1, read as the reverse complement.
GGACTTTAGTCCCAATTGATTTTAGGAGGCCTTTACTTGTTACACATTAATTATCATTTATTTATACTTTTAACAATATTCAGTTGCAGAAAAAATGACATCATGTAGTTATAAAGTGGAATCGGTTGACACTCATGTTTTTAGAAATAGATGTCTTTCATTTATACTGGAAAATTATTACTAAATAGATTTTAATACTTGCAATTAAACAGTACGATAAAAAAGCAAACAAAACAAAAGTACAGTAGAGTCCCGATTATCCGAGTTTCCACTTTAACCGAGTTATTTGTTTCTGATGGGCTGATGGCTTCCATTATTATGAAACAGCCATTATAAATGAAGGGTTAGGTGAAGATGAAAGAGCGGCCGTAAAAAGTTAGAACTCGGATTTTCCGGTCAGAATGGGGAAAAAATGGCCATATTTTTTTTTCTAAAAAAATTATGGCCATTTTTTTGGCCTAATTATTTTCAAATAAAAGAATCCTTTATTGGTCGGAAACAAACGCAGAGCTAGAGGAACCTTTAACAGCTATAGGTCCAAGAAAACATTTTCTATATAGGGAATGGTGATCAATATCATATTTGAATTTCGAGGATATTTGAGCATTTTTAGGAAAGTTTAGAAAGATATCAGAAAGATACAACTGGATAAACAGGTGAATAAACCGAAGTTAGTATTAAAAAAATTGAAAAAGATAATTTTGTTATAAATTACACTTATTAAATTAATTAAAGTGAATTACATTTTTGATTTTTACGTATTAAACTTGACTCGCTGCTACAAAAACTGAAAACAACGATTTTCAATCTATAAAAAGGCGAGACAAGCAGGGTCAACTAAGTGCTTTTGGGATTCGGGGCACACATTCACCACGATTTACGAATAGTAATTTTCACCTGATTTATGACAGAAATTCTGCGTTTGCATAAGGCGACGATCACTATTCGAAAATGGTGCTACTCTCTGTTCAGGGCCTATGCCTCGCCTGTCCATGAATCAATCTGGTCCTGGAGTCAAGAGTGAAATCTTATATAACCTTTCTTCTTTCTTTTTTTCTATTTCTTTCTAAAATAGAATATTCGAAAAATACTTTTTTAGATTGGCTAAAAATTATTACTCTATTGTTAAAGTTTAACATCGAATTATCGCAAATTTGGAAACTTGTGTTGATATTTTAATTAATAATATGTCTCTAGAATGTTTAAATTCAATATAATTTAAAGAAACATTGCATTTTTATAAGAATGAAGTAAAGAAAAAAAAAGGTATGTAGCATGTTTAAAGCTAATATGAAAATCTAAAATATGTAAGCAGAATAAGTCTATGATTCGTTTTTTTAAAAATTAACAAACTCACATTTTTAATTAAAATAATGTTCTTACCTTGAGTTTGGGTAGGAGCCGGCGTACTCCATGAAGATTTATAGGAACTTTCTAAAATAAATAATGCGTTATTAATTCAACTTTTAAAAGGTAAAACAATACAGATAACAATTAATTGCAGTGCAATACTTGTAAATTTTGAACTAAATTACGTTGAAATTGATAAATTCGAGAAATATCAGCCAATGCCAAAATCTATATTATTATTATTACTAGCCACCCTTGGCGACCAATTTGGTCTCCCTTAAATGCATACATGCTTTGTATCATGTTGCTTTTATTCATATTTTGATTTACTGTCTCAATCCTTTACCAAATCGGGAGATTCTGGTTGAGAAGTCAAGAACTCTGTATTTTTATGTTAGCTGAGCGCAGATGATAAATAGCCAAACATTGTCCTCGTCGCATTTTTTCGTATTTCATTAAAAATATAAAACTTTCACTCATTTCATTTGAAACACTTAACTCTAATTTTAAACTGAAACATTTACATTTAAAATTCATGACTTTCCCTTACTTCTTAGAAAATAAAAAAAATAAAAAGAGAAAAATATTACCATAAACCATGACATTTAATTTCAACATCAAAGCATTGTTTTAATTTACCACACGAGAAATAAAAAAGGCTAGCTGGAGTCTTAAAAAATGCTATTGGTGAAATTTGGCTAACATAAAAGTACCGAGAATTCTTTGCGATCACGGCAAATTTTATGTAGTTTTACTCGAAAAAATAATTTTGATTAAAAAGGCCACTTTACATATGAAAAGCGATGGTGTCAACCCGTAATTGTTTATGACAGTCACATGACTTGGACTATTATAATATAGATTAAATGATGGCGATGAGACAATATTTGGCGATTTATCACCTGCACCCGGCTAACATTAAAGTACCAAAATGACCGCCTGGTATATAAAAAGCGAAGCGGTCAACTGTTGATGACGGTCACATGATTTAGGCTATTATTATAGTGATTATAATAATAATATTATTATTATATCCAATTTGACGTATAATGTAATAAGGTTTACTTTACACATGGTCATATTACACAAAATTTCTCTTCAAAACATACATTCTTTAACTGATTACATTCTGTAAAGTAATACGATATTATGTTTTTAAGCAATTTGAATTAAATCCATTAACATATAAGTGAAGAATTAATAATAGTAGTAATTAGTAATCAAAGCCGTAGTCAGGAATGGGAAAAGGAGCAGTTATGGGGTTCAAATTAGAATTCAGTGCGAGTCGGGTATACAATACCCGTACCCAAAAATTCTGCTTAAAGTTAACCCGAAACTCGCCAAACAAATTTCGTCAACCCGAAATTCGATTCGAAATCGAAATGGAAGAAAATTAATCCATATTTTTATTACAATGATTATATATTTCAATCAATTTTACAATACAATCAATTTTACATTTTATGGTGAAAAATGAACAACATGTATACTCATTAATATACAGTTCAATATATAGTTTTTTTTTCACCCGAAAAAAATATCTTACAGTTTTTTGAAAAAATTGGGTCAACTCGAACTTGACCCGCAAGTGTCAAATCCCAATCCTAATAACCAACCTGAACCCGAAACACTTAGAATCAACCCGACCGGCAACGAAAAGTATTAGTGTTGAATCCACCCGGATCGAGTTCGGGTAAAATAGGGTTTCCCGACCCTGTGCAGGACTCATTCATTTCATACGACCACCTACCCTATATTTTACAGATCTACGGTTACTTATCGAAAACTTTTGAATGACTTTGGTTTCAAGAAATTTTCACCGGATTAACCCCTTTGTGACTAGCGGCACATGTACGTGCCGTATAAGTTGCACAAAATCCTTTAATTTGAACACCAATATTTTAGTATATAGAATTTTTCGTCTTATTAAAATGAAATTCGGTGATTAAAAAAAAAGGGCAAGAATTACAGTATGGAAAAAGCGGTGTCTAAAAATTAAAAGAAGTGCATTTAACACTGTATTAAAATTATTATGTCATAATGCCAGCGTAATCATTAGTCACACTATATTCACCCTATTGAATGCATTATACTATTAAAATTGAAAATTGAATTCCCCGAAATATTTTCCTAGCTTGTTTTTGAATTATTTACAAATTCCTGAGTCACTTTATGGAGCCGTTCTGATTTAGAGTATCATATTACATAATCTATCTTCATCTTTAAGTAAAGGTGACCAGATGTCTGCGCATTAGAATTCCTCTAAAACATCCCCTTCGTTACATCTTCAACTTAAATAATAAAAACAATAAGTTATGATTCTTTGAAAGGAATCGTAGAAATAAATCCAATTCCATTTATCTATGTATGGGCCAAACTGTTGAAAACGCCACTCTGTGTAAAAGAATACATTTTGCAGAAGAATATAATTACTTTTATGCTTCTGTAAAATGAATTCTTCAATGAAACTGTAAATTTTAAACTGAATATTTATATTCATTTATTATATCTTAAGAACGAGTAAGCAGAAAATTTAGAGATAATGTTTTTGGAAATTATAATTGTAAACTAGCCGCTACTGGCGACCAGTTTGGTCGCCTTGAAATGTATGCTAAGCATTGCAACATTGTACTTTTATTTACAATTTAATTTATTTGCTTAATCCTTCGACAAATCGGAAGATTCTGGCAGAGAAATCAAGAATTCTTTACGATCATGGCAACATTTCGTATCTTGTTTGTTGTTATGTATTTCATCTTTCTTGAAAAAAAAAAAAAAAAAAAAAAAAAAAAAAACCCGCTTAGCTGACTTAGTCATTTATGTTTCATGTCCGTTTGACGTATTACCTGGGCCATGAGATAGATCGCCAAAAATGGTTGTCAATTGCCAATCTTGGTTATTGTTGCCAATTATGTTCAAAACAGTAATTTAACATTTATTTAATACATAACATTGTTCAAAATAGTAAATAGTGTCAAATAAATAAATAAATATAATAAAATGCAATTTAACAAATTACAACGACCATTTGGAAAATGATTTTTTCAAAGACTAAAATTTAAGACATAAAAAATCGCACCGAGTAGATCATACATTATGTACGCCATGGATTACATTTTTCGGTACTGTAAATTTTTAAACTTCTACGGAGCTGGTCATACATTACGTACGCCATGGATTAAACATTAATATTCCTGGACCAATTTTAAATGAAATTTCATTCTTAAACTTCTAAACATCCCACAATATTACTTTTCACACCGTCATATAAAGAAAAAAATGCACCTTTTAAATCCAATTTGTTCGAAAGCTGTATCTCAATTTGTTTCTGAGTTATTAATTTTTTTTTTGTAGTTTTTATTACTTTTTTTCTCATAGTGGCAACAGAAGTATCCATCTCTGTTTAAAGTAAAGGGAAAATACAGATTACTTTATAGACCAATCAGAAAACGAATAAAATGCGAGATTCAACTAATAAAACGCTTCAGATATGTTTTTGATTTCCTACCCTGACCGAGTACAATAACCATTTTCCCAAATGGTTATAATAATATAATAAATGAACTATACTAAATAAATAGAAAAACTGCAAAATATAATAAAAATTAAACTACATTAGGTATTATTATATTATAGCTCTTATTTACGTATGTATGAAACGTTATGAAGGTGTCAAAAAGTAAGGATGATCGTAATTAGTATAATTGGCCCCATGCTTGGAGCAGTTGAACCTGACATGGCTGGGATAAATACGTAAGTACCCCATTTGCTTATCATTTATAATACGTTCGGTAATGCGGAGATTTTAAACATATTAAATAATCTTTCGTAATTGGGTCTTCTGTCAATTGACGTATTTTAGCTAATACGACACCAAAAGATCCAGTGCCAGGCTCAACAAAATTACTATGAATTTAACATTTAAATTACAAACATTTACTGGGAAATGTTCATAGGCTGCATCTCACAAAAATAAAATATTTATGTATTTGTATAATTCCATGTTACAATTTTGATGCAGATCTTTCTCCATCAAGTAAGTGAGAAATGGTAAAATCCATTTCAGCATCAGCTGAAAATTAAGTTATAGCTTTAAAAAAAAAAAAAAAAAAAATGCTTTCAATGAACAGCGAGCTCACAATGTATAGCACAATTCCAAAACTAAAATTAATTTCGTTGGTTTATAGACGAAAGACATCGCGAACAAAGGTGCATTTTGCCTCGCGGTTTGACAGCTATAAAAATCACAAACAGGTTATTTTTTTTAAATTGCTCTCTGGAAAACTCGCTTTATGAATGATTACCTACCTTCATTACACTTATTACGTAAAATGAACAAAAAATAATATTGCAAAACAGTTTAAATTTAAAAATTGCGCGAGACATTTATTTGATATTTTAAGATGATCATAATATTTCATTTCTAGCAAAAATATTTTTACGTGAATATTAAAAACAGAAAGAAAAGTTTGGTGAAAATTACGTCAGATTATAATTGCCAGATTCAAATTATAATTCAATCTTCCGAAATCTTTTTAAAGCCGATCAAATTAGCGTGCTGTTAGAGTTTGCGGTGTCTGAACGGGGGTTGACGAACGTAGCTCGTAGGGGGCAGAGCCCCCTAGTGCAGAAAAAAAATTTAAACCTGATCCTGACCAGACTTGAGCCTACTGAAAATTTTAAGCCCTGTTTCGGACACGATGTAACTGCTCGATGCTAATGTCTACACTAGAAATGTTTTCTCTATTGATGTTGTCAATCTAGCAGAGGATCGTTGCAACACATTTATACTTATCCTCGCTCCGGTCACGTTCATTGAAAATTGTTCGTATTTTATCGGCTTAGTTTGATACTTTTAAATTTCTATATCTGGCCCGCCCATTTAATCTTTTTATCGTCCCGGACCGGGGCCGAAGGAAAAAATAAACGGACCGGGCCTGTTTATTTTTTTCTTCGGCTCGATTTCTTTTGCTCGATAAAAATCTTCCGGTAATATGTTGGAAACTTTGACTTCATTTTGACGACTCTTCCAGCGTACCGGGCCGGGCACGGACCTGTGGTCTCTAGGAGCCGTCCTTAGACGTCTGCACAAGTCCTCCTCTTATAGGAGGAATATATTAATTAATATCAGCTCCAAGGTCCTACCAGGAATAAAAACTAAAAGGTGAGCCCGGTACCAGCCCAGCCTGTTTTGTTTTGCCAGTTAATCACCTGCCCTTGTAAAAAAGAAAAAGATAATAACGAAATTAGACCCCACTCAATTTCTACAAAATAAATTAAAATAAAATAAAAAGCCGACATTTTTTAATCAATATGATTCTACAACTGACATTCTTTTAAAAGAATATTGCATATATTTTTATACAATAATTTGAAATACAACATTTTAAAGATTCTTATGTCTGCAAGCAATCGCGTAATATAGAATAATAATATTGATGAATATTTAAACAACTGCGTACACAAAATTCATTTAGAAATAATTGTAATTTAAAAAAGAGAATAAAAAATATTTTTCTGTAATTTATAGAAACAAAATATATTTTAATACAACAAGCAGTATATAATTTTTCAAAGATTTCATTAAAGAAACGTCATTATATTCTAAATAGTTTATGGAAAAGCTGGGCAGTATGTTCACCATGAATGGCCATGTAGCCAGATACATTTATATATGAACAACGAAAATATAATAATTAAATCAAATTTCAGATCGGCACGGGCGGAGAAAAAATAAAGTTCAGACCTATCCAGAGTTTGCAGGGGAACAAAATTAGGCCCTGGCCTTATCATATTGTGATCGGTGAAAGAAAACCGGCATGAGTTCGAGTTTCGGGCCTGGCTCACGTCTGTGCAGACTTTTAATCAGATAACTTAAGACAACACAAAAATAAATTCTTTAAAATAATAAGCTGGAACAATTGAATATTTACTGTTTATTGTTCCTACTTGATCACTGCGAATCATTCGTTACTGCAAGAGACGGCTTGGCACATCTAGACAATGTTAATATATATTTGCCCATCGGCAATTTGCATTTGTATAGAAATATTATATTTTATACCTGACTTAGGTATAAAGTAATTTCCCCGTCTATTTTCTTTACTTTAAAGACCCTAGTGATTCTTTTTCTAGTTTGGTCATTCGCTGCAGCAAAACTTTAACCCCCCGCCGAGTTCTTTCAAGCTCCTAAATTGGAACCTTTTTATCCAAGGCCGGAAGGTCCATTATTTGTATGTTTGGCCGTGGTTTGGGAAATGAGAACTTATCTTATCTACGGTTTTGTAATATGATCGTATCGGACACGTCGTCTGTGTTAACTGTGTAGAAAAGTGTTAATTTATTGCCCTGTTCCTGTCTAGGACGTCGAAATCAGAAAAGGTAATTCTTCTCAAAAACTATGTTCACTGTCCAAAGAAGAAAGAAAGAAAGATTAAAAAAAAAAAAAGAAAAAAAGAAAAAAAACCCCTGGAGAGTGCTTTGTTTTACCCATACATTATGCTAAAAGTTTTCTTAGGTTGTTTAGGTTGCTAGTTCAGTCGAATGAAAAGACGTATTCGCTAATGCTAATCCTATATGGAAGAAATTTATAAAGATATCTCGGTCGCATTTCAATATTTTTAAATGATTTCTTTTGCATTGAATAGTTGAGATCAATCTGTATGCAGGCTGTTTTTTACTTTTTCGATTTTGATTGCAGATATTTTTTTTATGAGGATGCTTTTATTTTCGAAACCGGTTCCGAAAATGAAAGTGTCCTCATAATAAATACCTGTAAACAAAATCGAAAAAGCAAACAACGGCCTTTGTACAGATCGATCTCAACTATTCAATGCAAAAGAAATCATTTAACAATATTGAAATGCGACCGAGATATCTTTATAAATTTCTTCCATAGGATTAGCATTGGCGAACGGGTCTTTTCGTTTGAGTGAAGTAGCCTCTTAAATCGTTTATAAAGAATAAATGTAAACAACAAATTTAGAGGAAGAAAATTTTCTATAGAAAACAATGTACCGTATTTTATGGAAGAAACGCCGCGGCATTTACGAGTTTAAAAGTTAATTTTTTTCCAAGTGCGGCGTTTACGATTTTTTTTTTTAAATACCAACTGAGTTTCCTTAATTTAAAAATTCATAAAAAAGATTTAAAATTGGATTTAAATATTTTAAATAAAACTTCAGACATTTTAAGATGTTAAAAACGAGGCATTCTACACTGCTCAGAAAACTTTGATTAAAGTTAGGTCAATGTGACGCTGTCGACAAAAGTAGCGTTCCAACGGATGCGGAGTTTACAACGGGTGCGGCGATTGCGATATTTTTTAGTTTATTCAGACCAATTTGAGGAGTGCGGCGTTTCTTCCATAAAATACGGTATGCTAAAAAATTCTATAAATTATTATAAATCCCAAAATTTGAGATATTTTTCTATATCGGTTGACGCCAAAAAATACAGCCCATCTGAAAAAAATATTGGGATGGGGGGGGGGGGGGGGAGGGCGAGGCATATGGGCCCATACAACTCTACGCCTATGACTGGCATATAAAAAGGGAAGTGGTCAGCCCGGAACTGTTGATGACAGTCGCATGACTTATGCTTTTATTATATGGATTACAAATTTGTTTATTACAAATTTGTTTCGACACTCGAAAGATGTTAAAGAAAAAAATAAATTCTATTTTCTTTTCTTGAGGGTGGAGGTGGGGAGGATTTTGTATCTATGGACTCGGGTAAATATTTACATCAATATTTACATTCTGCGTCCAGTTGCTATGATATCTGGTCACATTATCCTGAGGCTACATAGACATAAACAAAAAACCGTTCAAACTATAGATTTTTTTTAGAATATTAATAATATTTATAACCACGGCTTACGATTTGAAAAAAAAGAAAACAAGAAAGTAAAACTCATGCATAAACCATAGGCTATGAAACACTTTCCAACACATTCAGAATAATGTAAGAAAACTGCACCGTTTAAAAAATTAAAAAAATTACGTCTAATTCAACCATATGAAAACGCATAACACATTTGAAAACCCAATTTCAGCTGTTCCCATCTACAATCGGAATTTTGTTTTCAGCAGCCCTGTATATAGATTTGTATCAATTAACTACATGCATGCCAAAATTTAGTTCACTTAAAAAAATACTTCACTTATAAAATATAAAATATAAATTACTTCGGTTGAAAATTCCCCTTCAGCAATTTCCTCTAATAAGGAGAATGGTACGTGAATACTTATGTGCAAAATATTAATTGAATTTAAAAGCGCATGTTGAATTTTAAACCGTACACTCCAGCAGCAATTATTATACAAAGACAGTACTGTAACCAATTTCTTTTGTGTGCCCCTGTAAATAAATAAAAAATGCTATGAATGCCCTGATCTAACGTGATTGTAGTGAAATTCAGTGATTTATATCACTTTCAATACATTTGAAATGGTATAATGTCATTAAAATACTCTGGCAAACATTTCCCCCCCATATACCATAATGTAATGTAATACTTTTGAGTGCCCCTGTAATGAGCTATTAATGCTACATACTTCATATACAATACCTAACATGCTTTGGTGACCCTAAGGCTGCGTACTCACGCGTATTTTGCCTGCTTGTCCAGTATTCTTGGAAAAGCTTTTATTCTGAACCCATCTGCGGTTTATTGACAAAAGAATGAGGGGAATCAACAATGGGTCAGGAGATAAGGAGCTCGACTCTACTTGAAGGAAAGGTTCCTCTTTTGCAGGACATCAGTCCCTTTCCTGCTAAAGTCGTTAAAAATCAAAGACACCGCGTGGCAAGAACAAACGAAGCCGACACTGATTACAGTTAGAAGGATAGTGTGTACGCAGCTTAAATAACCTTTATCAATTGTATGAAAATTCGAGTCTATTTACGGGAGTTAGAGCGTGGACAGACGGACAGACAAACCGAATGCATAAACACTTTTTTACTTTGTTGGAAAGTGTTAAAAAGAGAAGAAATTATTTGCATTTAATGCGAGTTAGGCGATTTTTTGCGCATCCTCAGGTAATAGCTGGTAACGACCATTTAAAGCATCCGTTTATCATTCTTTTAATTTCTTAGAATTAAAATATGGTGATGCATTACTTTTTTTTTCCCTGGACTTATTTATAAACTTTTTAAAGTTATCACTGAAATTTTTCAAACTGAAAAAACATTAAACAAAAGCAGTTCATTTTTATTCTTGTTTTTTACGTCGATTTTTAACCTGTATTCATATTATTGCAATAATTGCCTCTAATCATAAGCATTTTTAGTTTAACAAAAAGGAATAAAATTTATAAAATATTTCAATATCAAGTAGGTACTTGAACAACTTACTTTTTAAAAATGTAATCCCCCAATCCTCTCCCCCCCCCCCAAAAAAAAAAGTTTTGTTTCTGAATCTTGTTTAATTACTGATATGTTTGAATTCATTTTATACTTAGAAATATTACACTTCACATACATGTGAACAATTTCCTTAGTATTTTTAATTTATTTATAAAATTCGTACAGTTAAATAAAAAAAAATTAATTGATCCGTTTAATTTTTTTCGAATTTAAATAACATAACAGGGATTGGTGTGACATATTTGTGGTCCATTTTTTAATTTTTAAAACATCACGATTATTTTTCCTTATTACAAATTAACTGTTGAGGTGTGTAACCCCAGACAGAAAACCTAAAAACTTTTTGTGATCTAATTTCAAGATTTTAAATTTTCACTTTTAAAGCTTCGAGTAGTGCTTCTACAAAGAACAGAATATATTGAATATTTGCGGTTTTGCTTCTCCCATTTTCTACTTTTACTATGTACATGTAACCATTGTATCACCTAGACCATCTACGAGTGGACTTTGACTTTCCTTTTTACATATTCTTTGAGAATTGCTTTTGCTGTATATGTGTGATGTCGTGTTTATCAAGCTCCAAGAAGAATTTCTTCTCTCGGTGCTTATACTATTTAATATAACCTAAAACCTAGAAGATTTTATTAAACACATTAAGTGGATACACGTCTTTACTTCAATTTAAATTCTATCCACGACACGAAAATTATAATAATACAAAATGTAATAATATTTTTCTATCGTACACTATAGTTAAAAGTTTTGTGAAATACCAGAAACCGAGTTTTGCTGATATATTTTGCATCTTTAAAAGACGGGTTTGGGGCGAAAGCATCTCTACTGAGCACATGTAAGAAATATCATTTTCCTATTTTATTTCATTATTGTTGACAATTAGAAAAGGAAGAAAAAGTTTGCACACTCAAATTTTGAATAGAAATATTATTTATAAAATTAACCTTATATATATATACGAAATGAGAATGTTTCATCAAGTAAACATGCTTTTAATTAAAAATAATTAAAAGTATGATAATAAAAAGGTTATATTTGAATGTAATGATAATATAAATATGATCTGAGAGCTGGATGATATAAGCGGATAAAAAGTTAATGTATTTTTTACTTAAATTTTAACAAGACTGACATTGAATTAAAAAGGACTAAACATAATACATAAACATCAAAAGAAAACCTATGAATAATTGAATATTACATACTTTTTTCAACATGATGATACACTAAAACCTGTGGTAAACGAAATCTGTTTATAGCAGAATCCTGAATTAAAGGAAAAATGTTCATGATCGAGGCGGATAAAATGCGATATAATTTTAAAAGACTGTATAAATGCTGAGATGGAAAATTGTCTAAATCGATTTTTTTTTCCTTGCCATCTTAGCAGGTATTTCTGTATTTTAAAACCATTCTTTAATTTTCAAAGAATCCTGCAGAAACATCACCTACTAGACCATTTATTTATAAGAAAATTTTGAGGAGTCACCCTAATGCCACATTTGCATTTCTCGATTTAAAAAAAAAAAAAAAAAAAAAAAAAAAAAAGCCTAATCAGGGCACTTTAAAGTTTTCGTGCCCCCTTAGATTGATTGATTTACTGATACTATATATATATATATATATATATATATATATTTTTTTTTTTTTTTTTTTTTTTTTTTTTTTTTTTACATGTTACACACTGATTCTAAAAATGTCAACTCAAAGAATTAAGTTTTCCAGAAAATTGAAAAACTGTTTCAGGAATAAAAATAAAATATTTTTTCTATTATTTATTGAAATGGGTTATTAACCATATATTGAGATATATTTTTGTCATTTTATGGTATTAATGTCTCAAAAATTACGTTTTTTCACGATTATTTTATTTTTTAATGGAAATTTATGAAAAATTTCATTCCCCTCAGAAATTTCGTGCCCAGGGCATGGACCAAGGGTGACCGTGCGATAGTCTGGACCTCAGCCTAATAAAAAGATCACTAACATGTACAGGGCGTAATTAAGGTCTAGGCGCAGCAGTCCCGTGCATAGGGCTCCTAGATTATGAAGAACCCCCCCCAAAAATTCGCGAGTTTTAATCTAAAAACTTACACTTTTCTATATATACAAAGCATAATAATAATAAAAAAGTTAAATTTTGAATGAAATTTTTTTTTTTTTTTTTTTTTTTTTTTTTTTTTTTTTTAGTCATACTGTTAAAATCAATATGAAATGAGGAACCAAAATTCGTTTAGATAAGTATTTTGTTATACATGAAGTTCTCATAACTGCAAATCTGGTGCTAAATCTCGTTAAAGAGATTCTATATTTTAATGTATGATTAAAAAAAAAAAAAAAAAAAAGAGAAGTCTAATGGTGAAAATTAAAGATTTTAAAGAAATATTTCTTGGAGTAAGAATTTAAATATCACAAAAGACTTGCACAAGTTTTTGTGCTAACTTCGGCTTTAGCGTTCGACGAGAAAGGAGGCATTGCAGGAAGATGCGAGATTCGAGCTCAATTATAATAAAGGCTACCCAAAATAATGATATTCCTGGGGTCTCAAAGTGCCTTAATCGGTAATTTATCCGTAACTGATGTTCTAATTAATTTTTATTAAAAGAGATTTTAAATACTAAATCTTTAAAGAATGTTTTAGTAATTTATTTAAAAAAATTGTTAAAACCGTGTTTTTCTTTTAAACGAAAAAGTAGCTACTTTTTTTAATTTATTTATTTTTATATATTTTTTTAAAAAGTATTGTTACAAAAAAAATCTTAGATTATGGGAGATTCTTCTACATAAAATTTTAATAAAATCGATTTTTTAAAATGGGAACTGATGTATGAAGAATGAATAAAAATTTTGAATTTGTGTTAAAATCGTTTTTTTCAATCTTGTAATTACGTCATAAAGATTATATTTTTAAAATTTTTATTTCAAAAGTAATTTTTGTATGCTCCTGCATGCCAATCTCGGTTATGTGAAAAGGACAATAACCCCGATTATGGAAAGCGGGCAGAGAAAAATACCAGAAATATTACAAAGAGATTGTACATCGAAGCACCACACCCAACTGACAATAAAACTCTTTATTATTATTTTTTTTACTTTTTATTTCTTCACTTTTAATGTGAATGGCATTAAAAGTTGCTTTCAATAACACTGCTTCATAACAGTATCATGCATTTCAGTTTTAATACAATACATTGATGACAAAAATAAATAAATAAATAAATAAATAAAAAGATTGCAATGGTTATTTTTCGCAGAGAAAAAATTAGAATCAACCTTTGCAACTTATAAAATTTTGATCATGATGTCAATGTTTTAATAATATTTACTACATAAACGGACTAGACAAGTAAATCGATATCGTAAGTGCTCTTAGTATTAAAAATTAACCATATATGCTATTTCTGATCCAAACATATTTTTTTCTATGCACATATAAAGCGCGTAACGATGAATGAGGTATCGCGCGAAAGGTTTTTGAACAAACTTTTGACATAGTAAACTCCTATTTCGTTAAAAGATGATATTTTATTAAATAATTGCAGTTAATTAAAAATTAATGGGGAAAAAATATCAGCAAATAATCTAAAAGATTGCAATTCCAAAATCTGGCACGGGTCCCCTGGTACAATAATAAACTATTAAAATACACTCATTTATTATTTTTAACTGTTAATAATATTTATTAAACACTACATAAATGAATACAATTGGGAAAAAACATATTTACCTGTAAAGAGCATGATGGTATCAGATGAATCTTTAAAAAAAAAATATTAAATCTTGATGAATTTAGGGTAAAATATTTTCATATTTTTAAATATTATTTTATAAATCTTTCTGATTGGATAAATTTAAAAAATCCAACAAATATTTCCCCTCTCTCTATTTTCGTACAGAATTCGCTACATGCATTAGCTGCTACGATACTTAATTTATTAAATTACACACGTTTTTAACGAACTAAAATAATTCAGAACCTTTTGGATGTATTCACTAGTCTAGGATGTATTCAGTAGTTTATTCACATATCACCTGGTGGATCACAAGATACGAGGAATTAAACTCAAACTGATGAAGTTACGTCCTCCGAACCTCCGATTCCCCTCTTCAGTAGGCGGATCCGACGCTTATTAGAGGCCAATTGAACGATAGTATGAGGTGATGTCATATGACAACAAAGGCGTTTATTGGCTGGGCACAGATGAAACTTGATATGCGAAAGGGAAGGGGTTGGAAGTGATTACAATCAATACTGACGATTTTCTGATTAAAGTTTGCTCTTTTAAGACGAAATGTTCATTACATTTTAAATTAAAGAAAATACTGAGAACTCGACCTCATACCGACCTCATATTACTTTTTAAAATCGAGTAATAGTGTGAAGTCTGAAAAAAAAAAAAAAAAAAAAAAAAAAAAAAAAACTAAAAAACATATTGCTAAACTCTTTTGCTTTTTTCCCTTCCTGTTTGCTTCTTTTTTATTTTTTACTTTTGATATGGGAATATGTTTTAATTACTAATTTCATTCCATAAAAGATAAGATGTGAAAAACTTGTACGATGTTCTCTTAATATTTAACGATTCCATCCAAGAAATCTTTGTCAAGAGATACCAGATATATACAGATCTGGAAATGAAATCACATTTTTAACTCTTTTCACTTATAGAGTTTTTAGAATAAAATGACGCATATCGCATGTAATTACGATAGTTAAATCAAAAGACATAACACTTTCCTTTTTATGTTGTACTATATGTGGTTGCCACAACCTTTTCCAAGATTTAAATGCATTTATCAAAGAATGCATACCCCCCCCCCCTTCCACACACACACACAAGATTTCTCACTTTTAAGAATGCCTTTCACCGACACAGAGTTTCCTCTCCCTGATTACAAAATGCCATGCTAACTTACGAAAATGTTTAATTAGTTGATTATTTATCACGTAATAAGTATTGCAAAACAGTTTTCATCATCATAAAGTAGACGTAAATTGCCGATGTAGTGCGTCCCCTTACACCATAGATTTCTCGCCTTTAAGGCGCGCTTCACCGAAATATGTTTTCCTCTCTCCGATTGCAAAATCCCATATTAACCTATTAGAATGTTTAATTAGATCCTTATTCATCATTTAACATAAGTATTGCAAAACGGCTTTGACCATTATAAAGCAGACGTAAAATGCCGATAAATTAAATCCAGATTGTCTGCCCCCTCCCTTTCCTACCAAGATTTCTCACATTTAATGGCACTTTTCACCAAAACATGGTTTCTTCTTCCCGATCGCAACATTCCATGTTAACGTATTATTACAGGCAAAATAGACCGCAAAGTGAGTTAAATACGACAACTGGTGGCCATTCACAAAAATTTGGAAAGAACGTCATTTTAGCATTAGAAATGAAAATCCGATGAGTCCTCAAAAAATAAAGTTATTTTACCATGCATTTTTTTTGGGGGGGGGGGAGGGGGGGGGGAGAAACTAAAAAAAATTTAAGCAGTTGAAGTAGGATATAGTTTATTATGTATTTTCTAATTATGAATCAAATGATAGCATTCGGAAGTCGATATGATCATTTGTGATCAATGACATCATCTGCAAGTCGATACGGTCATTTGTCACATAGGTACGGTGCGTTTTAAAAATGCAAAGCTGAAAATTGTACTTTAGTACAGATAAAATACGTTTTTACAGCAACAACTAGGCCATTCACAAAAATTGGGAAGAACTATGTTTTGGTACCAAAAAAGAAGATCCGATGAGTCCTTCCCCCCCTAAAAAAACAAAACAAAACAAAACAAAACAAAAAAAAAAAAAAAACGCGGTAAAACAACTTTATTTTGTGGGGACTCATTGTATCTTCATTTCTAGTGCCAAAACGAGGTTCTTCCCAAATTTTCGTGAATGGCTATCAGTTGTTTTTGTTCTGCATTGCACCTGTCACATAATGTAAGTCAATAATATACATGTATCATATAATAAAAATGTTGATTTTTTGTAATAAAAATTCTACATAATCTTCATTATTATCAAATGCGTAATTATTAAATACATTGTAATCCATTATCATTATCATTGCAACTGTGAAATATTATCATCATAATTGTTTATTTATAATTTCTTAAGTGCTACAGAACAAAGAGAGGAATATTTATAGATCCGGATAGAAAAGTATACAAAATCTATAGTATAAATATATAATTAAAAAATGTATTTTATTTCATTCAGAATAGAAATTATTATTATTATTATTATTATTATTATTATTATTATTCATTACTTTGTCGATTTTTATCTATTTCATTATTAAATTTGAATGTTAATATTTTTTAGTTTACTAATAATCGAATCATTCAAAACGTACAACATTTTCCTCATCGCATATATTTAAACAATACAATGATTTAAAAATACATGTTGCCTTGTTCATTTCGACTAACGACAGTTAAAGATAAAATAAAACTCACTGTAAAACAAGTTCCATGGTAAGGATAGGTTATGTGCGATGAAACACACACATAGGCGTCTGAAAGTTTTCGCCTTGATTTACTGAATAAGAGGCATTTCTTTTGTAAATTACTCATTAGTAAAGATACTGAATTGCAATTAATTTATATCCAAATTATTATCTTTAATTTATTTCTTTGTTTTTTAAAAATTAGGATGCATAAGATTATTATTTAAATTCGTTATTAAGTTTTTTAAATCATTATAACGAAAAAAAAAATGCATACATTAATTTTAAACGATAAATTTGTTATTATATTTATTAATTTCTTTATTAAAAAAAAATTAGGATAAATGAAATTCTTATTTGAAATTATCATTGTTTTCAATCAAAATCAGTTTTTGAGATCAGTTTTTGAAATCATTAAAGCGAAAAAAAGACACTTACGTATTTTATTTTACATAATGAATTTATTATTATGTTTATTTTTTAAAATTACGATGCATAAAATTCTTATTTAAATTCGTTATTAACTTCGGTTTTTTTTAAAAAAATCATTATAAAGAAAAAAAGTACATACATGAATTTTAAATGATTAATTAATATGTTATTGCATTTATTAATGTCTTTACTAAAAAAAAAAAAAAAAAAAAAAAAAAAAAAAAAAAAAAAAAGATGCATAAAATTCCTATTTGAGTTCGTTATTATTTTCAGTTTTTTAAATCATTATAATGAGAAAAATGCATGTATGCATTTTATATCATGTATTTGTTATTATCTTTATTTATATTCTTAATTTTGAAAAAAGAAATACATATATGAATTTTAAATGATGAATTTATTATTGTATTTATTATTAAAATACATTTATATTTATACATATACATTTATATATATTTATTTAAAAAAAAGAAAAAAAAAAGGGATGCATAAAATTCCAATTTGAGTTAGTTATTATTTTCAGTTTTTGAAATGATTATAACGAGAAAAATGCATGTATGCATTTTATATCATGCATTTGTTTTTACCTTTATTTATATCCTTAATTTTGAAAAAAAAAAATACATATATGAATTTTAAAAGATGCATTTATTATTGTATTTATTAAAGTCTTTATTTAGAAAAAAAGAAAAGATGCAGAAAATTTTTATTTGAATTTGTTCAGTTTTTTAAATGATTATAACTAGTAATAAAATGCACAGACGTATTTTAAATGTCCAGTTTTTTATTATCTTTATTAATTTCCTTATTTTTGAAAATTGGCATGAATATTTGAATTTGTTATTAAAGTCAGATTTTGAAGTCTTTATAACGAGAGAATGGATTTTTTTTTTTTTTTTCAATCCAAAAGAATTGGGGAATAATATTTTTTAATTTGTTAAAAAATATTATTATTTGACAAAAATAAAAACTAAACAGACTCTAAAAGCATTTATATTTAGTTGAAGAAAAATTTCAGTTATTGGATTAAATTAAACTATAAATTAATTCAAATCATCTAAATTCAGTGAACCCGTTGAAATTGAAATGTTTTATTATAAAAATTATAAATATTTATTATAAATATTATTAATAATAATATTTATTATATTTATAATATAAAATTATTTCATATTAATTTTTTATCTAAAGAAAATATTTTAATCAAACAAAAAATTATCAAGTTACAACTTTTGTGGATCAACTTTTTTTTTATTTCAATTTTCCTTTCTTTACTCCAGTCCCATATGTTTTTTTCATTCGTAAATTTCCCTAACATGTATATTTTTTATTATATTTCACCATCTTCTGTTAGTTACAGAACAAGATAAACAGAATCATTTCTCACGCCTGCCTGGCGAAAAAAATAAAAATTGTCAACAAAAGTCTTTGTTATCCTTTGCGCATCACAACAAAACAGTTTTGATCCGTTCAACTCCCACGCATGCTCACTTGTCTCTCAAAAGACAGCTTCACAGTTGGAGTCCTCGGGTGTTTGTTATTGTTGGATAAAGGAGATGATACTGAACTTCCGATTTGTATCCGTTTTTGAAAAACATTATGTATGATGATGTTAATGTATAGCAGCCATTTTAACACGCTTATTCTAGATGAAAAATTGCATTAAATCTAAGGTTTAAATGATTAATAATCTCCATGGGAGTCAGCAAGAGGGAGGAGAGGCTATTGCTCCTTCCTAGATTTTGAAAATTAATTAATTAATTAATTATTTTTTATCGCTGATTATTTTTCAAAAAAAAAAAAAAAAGGAGTGAAATTTATTATTTCCAAGTAACCAAACTTATTAAACGTTGACAGAAAAAGGATTTAAGAATTTTTCGTATGGGAAGCATTTATTAATTTTAATTTTAATTTTTTTTAAAACTTTTTTCTGTTTAAAAATACAGTAGAGCGCCGATTATCGGAACTCCAATTAACCGAATTTCGAATTATCCGAACAACCTATTTCTCCTGAAAATTTATTTATCCATTAGCTTGGAATAAAATTTTAATTAAAGAAAAAACTGATAGTGCATCAGAAAATGAGGAAGGTAAAACAATAAAGGAGATGGTAAGAATCATAAGCCCTGAAGAAAATGAAATTAACGAGTGGTTAAATAGTGAAGTACATGACCCTGGATATCAGATTTTAAATGATGATGAGATTGTGGATGAGATTCAAGATGAAAAAGAAATTTTAGAAAATGAAAACGAATGCTCTAAAAATAACCCAGGTCCAGCACATAACGAAGCTTTTGAATGTTTGGAAACAGCTATAAAATGGCCTAAGAACGTTGAACGGCAGAAGAACGTTGATCCTATTCAACTATCATATTTAAGAAGAATTAGAGACATGGCAGCATTGAAAAGAATGTCTTCGTTGAAGCAAGCACCAATCAAAAGATTTTTTGTTTAAATTATAATCTCTGGAAATGATTTAAAGAAAAAAAAAAAAAAAAAAAAAAACATGCCAGCACTATTGCTGGCATGCAAGCACTATTGCAGCTGGTGCTGCAAGTCCTAAGCTTAGATAACGTGTGACGGTTTTAGTATAGTCAGAAACATCCCTTAAATTGTCTGTCCATTTATCTGAACTTTTGCTTATTCGAACTAAGGTCGGTCCCGACTTGTTCGGATAATCAGCGCTTTACTGTATGCTCTAAACGGGGTTAAGGGGAGAAGAGCCATGATGCTGACAAAAAAATCACATGATTAATTTGTTTTAATTGTGAAATTTCTTTATTGCCTTTTATGTGTTGCATGGGGACTTCTGACCAAAAGAGGCCAGGCATTGCTCCTTCCTAGATTTTAAAATTTAATTAATTAAATATTTATTTTTTATCGCTGATTATTAAAAAAGGAGTAAAATTTATTTTTTCCAAGTAATCAAACTTATTAAACACTGAGAAAAAAAGCATTTCAGAATTTTTCGTATGAAAATCATTTATAATTTTAATTTAAATTTTTTTAAAGATTCTTGTGTTTTAAAAATATATCTTAAACGGGGATTCAGGGGAAAAGAGCCATGATGCTGAGGAAAAAATCACATAAGTGATTAATTTGTTTTAATTGTGAAATTTCTTTTTTATGTGTTGCATGTATTGACATGTGTGTTGTGCATATTGTCTGAGAAAAGGGAAAAAGTGTTTTGTATATTCAAAATTTTGAAAAACCCGGGTTTAAGAAAGCTTTGAAAAAAATTGCCAGTTTGACAATCGAGGTTTTGCCGGCCTTTCAGCATGGCCATCAATTTCAAAGTTTTGGTGCGGTACCGAAAAAATAATAATCAAGTCCACCCAGACCCTGACTATCGCACGGGCACCAGGGGCCCATGCCCTGGGCGCAAAAATTCTAAGGGGCACGAAATTTTTCATAATTCATCTAAATTTCCATTTAAAAAATAATAAAAATGTGATATTTTAGATATTAATACTATGAAATGAGAAAAATATATCTCAACATATGGTTAAAAACCAATTTCAATAAATAATAGAAAAAAATATTTTACATTTATTCCTGCAACCGTTTTCATTTTTCCGGAAAACTCATTTTTTGAGTTGATGCTTTTCGATTTTAAGTGTGTAACATGTAAAAAAAAGCTAGTATCAGTAAATCAACCAATAATTCTCAATCTAGTTTGTCGTTAAAAAAAATTGCAGTGAATGATTTAACTTATTTTATTTTATTTTATTACTTTCTTCTATCTTCAATAGAAGAAAATATTGTAATCGAAATTTTTTTCGACTTCCGGTTTTTGACGGATTTACATGTTTTAGGGGTCAGAGATTCCAAAAAACATGTGTATAGAAAATGTCTGTCTGTCTGTATGTCCGTGTGTCTGTCGCATTGAACCATCAAAAAGTGTATGAAGTTATGCATAGAATTGAACCAATTTTTTTTAAGTTCTTGGCTATGGCAAGTAGGTCCTTCCTTGATTTGGAAAAAATCCGTCGGAAGGGGCCGCTGTGAAAGCGATTTTTGTGCCATTTTCAATATTGTACCTTCGAAAAGCGTATGAAGTTATGCATAGAATTGTACCAAATTTTTGGTGTATGATTTTGGCCATGGCGAGAAGGAGCTCCCTGAATGTAAAAAAAAAAAAATTAATAGGGATTTTTGTGTAATCTTCTTAATTTTTCGTAGTTCTATTGTACACCAGTGGCTGGTGAATCGACGGAAGCTTCCCATCCTGATAAGTCGACTATTCGTGACTATTCGTGATTTTAATAAATATCATGATCGAGATTAACTCGTTTTTACTCCGATTAATTGACTGAAGTAGAAATTTCAGATGAAAGTCAAAGTTAATATAGTACTGAACTAATAAAAATGAAATATTGACATCTGTAACATTTTGAAATATTATGAGATAGAAGAAAGTTTTGGAATTGGCACATCCAACTAGTTTTTATTTTTATTTTATTTTTTATCTATAAGGGCTTTGTTGATTATGAGTATTCACTTAAAGCCGTTTTTAAATCAAAACACGCTACCTTCATGCATGTTCATAAAATAATTTTATTTATACATGAAACTTTAAAAATAATGAAAATCTCTTGAAACGAAGTTGAAGGAGTGTGAAAATTATTCTTCATACGTAGTTTATAACATGTTGAAGTTTGTAAGGAATAACAACAACAAAAAAAAAAAAAAAAAAAAAGAAAAGAAAAAAGAAAAAGAAGAAAAAAAGAAAATTTGATCTATCCGATACTTCGATTTAACCGGGGATTGGGGGTTATATTTTATTTTAATATAGATTATAATTAAAAGTAATTGTTTTATTAACCTATAGAAGTAATGCCATACACTGAAAAAAAGTTAAAAGTTTTAGAATCTTAATTAGATTATCTATTAATTTTATCACATGCGGATAAAAATTACTATATGACAGTGATTTAGAGTTTATTTAATACTAGCTTCCAAATGAAAGCATGAAATATATATGAACAAACTTTACAAAAGTCAGAGAAATTTTTAACTATGTTACATACAATTCGAATTTTAGGAATATAACTGTTTCACTACATTTAAACATAAACACCTTTCAGAACTTTTAAAATAGCTAACAATTAATGTCTGTCCATAACAATACCTTATCGTTTCATCAAGTTATAGAAATACAAACAAAGATCACAACTTTCTGGTGGGTCTGACACCGGATATGTGGTTTAGCAAAACACGTCAGAGATACGTGTTAAAGGGTTAAGTTATCAGGTCTCTACAATGCCAATTCTCTGGCGCCGTAATTCTGAAAGTCAGATCCCAGCGCAAAAAAGACCATACTGTGTCGAAAAGATAAGCCTCCACCATTACTTGAAATATTTTGATAATACATTCCCTAACGAATGCTTAATGCTTATTTA
This sequence comes from Maratus speciosus, assembly GCA_963932465.1. Classification (NCBI taxonomy): domain Eukaryota; kingdom Metazoa; phylum Arthropoda; class Arachnida; order Araneae; family Salticidae; genus Maratus; species Maratus speciosus. Next base: position 502,549,332 of record OZ010793.1, on the reverse strand, counting down.
TCTTAATTTGTTGCTTTTAGATGATGGACTCCTGCTTAGAATACAACAATTTATTTTAAAGATACAGTTCCTAACGTGGGCGCGGGCAGAAGGAAATCAGGGAAGGGTACGACTTTCAAACGCCTGTGGTCCAACCTGGGCCGCAGTTTCTGTTAAATTAAGAATATAAATTTGAAATAAGTTAAACTAGGTTTTTTTTTCTTTATCAAAGCACAAAGAGAATTTTTTAAACATATCAATGTAAAAAGCATTACAGAAATCCAACAAATGAGAAACAATTAAAAATAATTACAAATATAAAAGTAAGCTTTTACCATCTTTTTCCAAAATGGAGACACTGGTAAAAAATTTTACTTTCTTTTTATTCGAAATTTTTAGGGAAAATAAAAATTTTGTTTATTAAATTTCAAAATCCGAGCCGTGGTCCTTCAATAGCGATGCCCCGAGCAATGGCGTGGCAAAGTGAAAATACTTTAACTTCTAATGAAACATCGACACGACTTCTGTTTCAGTGCATACTATTATCACCAGTGCTGCTTCAATTAATATTTTTTAAATGCAGCCAAAAACTTTAAAGTATAATTTATGAAGAAAAAGAAAAAAAAAAGGGAATTTTAACGGAATTGATGCTTTTCTTAAAATTATCGATATATCTCCTGTTTGATTTTCAGTTCCATCGAATGAAGAAGGGATAAAAAATATTTTCACTGTCATCAATTAATTTCAAATACTATACTGATGTCCGAATTATAACATAACGTAACTTTTTAAATTTCACGTTGCATTTATAATGCTTCAATAAAAGCTTAAATTATATATATATAAATATAAATTTCTATTTTTGAAATGAAATACGAAGAAAAATAAAGTTGATATCTTCCATTATACTGGGAAAGCGGTCTGCACAAAATTGAGCTGAAAGAGAAAACATTCATGTGATGTCGTCAAGCAAGCGCTGGTAATTTCTAATTTTGAAATGAACGACAAATAGTGTGCCAACCGGACGGGCCTGATTATCCAAAAGGCGGGTGAAGCACAAAATTCCCCTCTAAAATTTAAGAGATCCCTCAAAATGGTTGTGAAATGGGTCCTCTGATTCCAATTGTCATTTTTTTTTAAGTAGATATTACATTTTTTTGGAGGGAAAACTTTTCCAAACGCAAGTGAAAATCCACATATTACTTCAGGAAACTCATTTAATCGGGAAATATCAATGCGATCAATAATATGTTAATTAATTATATTGCATCATGATGTGCTGGTTAGAAACCATCCGTGTAATTGAGCATACTACAACTAGATGTACTAAAAATATATGTTGTATATACATGTAAAATGAAAAAAAAAAATTGCTTAATGGAAAATATGTGAACTCGGCATTGAACCCATGGAATAATATTAATAGTATTGAGGAGTTTTTCATGTATGTAGAATTTAGAAAACTTTTATCAAATGAAAAAGGGGCCCCAAAATGATACTGTGCTTCCCTTACATTCAGAGATTAAGCGGGCCCTGCAGCCGGAATCTGTCATTGTTATTTAAATTTGTATTTTTTGTTTTATGTCTTGTAATCAGTTTTATATTTCCCTTTTTAGGATAGAAATTGTTTGTTTAATAACGAGCCGTTTTCATAACAAACCATGTTAATCACCGTGGCCTTCACAATAAAATAAAATAAAATGCAATATCCTAAAATTCACAATATCAGAGCTCTGTGCATTTGCCACATAAATTATTAAAACAACAAACAGAAATAATAACGTTACTTTGTGGCAATCATAGTGAAATTCCCCAGTTTTATAAATGAAAATGCACGTGTTCCTTGTAGCATGTATAACAAAAAAATATATATATATATATGCGCTTTCCTTGACAATACGGGAAAAAAAGGCAAAAACTTCTACCAAATTGCATAGCATTTAATGAAATTCTTTTTCGTATGACTTGAAAACATTGCATTTACTTTAAATGATTACTTCAATGATGACAAAAGGATCCCTCAGATCGTCGAAAAGTAAAATTCATATATATTCGAAAACTACGATTGGAATGAGTTGTAAACTCCTACAGCCATGATTTTGAAGATTGTGGTTGGTTTTATGCAAAAATTAATGTAATATTAATATTAAACTATAAATTAATGTAAGCCACAATTCACATTTTTATATAAATTTATTAATAATATTCTTATTTAAAAATGTGTCTTTTTTATCGAAAAAATGAAGCATCTCCAGGAATGAAAATCCTCGGAAAACTTCAAACTTTGAACTATTCTCATTCTAAGAATATTTAAGAAAAATTACATAATTCTTATTAATTATATAATTCTTTCATTTTGCATGGATCCATAAGGAACTCAAATAAAGTGTCTAAGTTGGTGAAAATTTAAAGTAGATACAATTTTTATTATAAAGAGGACCTCTCTTTCAAAAAATTGTATTTCTAAAAGTAGACACATCTGCGACAATTTGGTGATGACAATCTGATTTTTCTGCGACAATTTGGTGATGAAATCATTGTGTGCGGGTTCCCCTCCAGCTCCCTTAAGTCTGTACATTCTTTTTACGTATATGGTGATGATTTAATTTTACCTTAAAAATTAGCTCCTGAGATTAAAATAAAATAATAAAAAAGTTGAAAATCATTGATATACAGGTGCAGTGAAATTTAAATCAGCTAGTTGTTAATCAATTCAAAATTACTTGTACAGTCGTGGAAAAAAAAAAAAAGTAAACACCCCCTACTAACTCTTCAACAAATCATCGTTGAAGAAAGTTACTGGTACCGAACGATTGGAAATAAAGTCTACTTTTAAATGATGTATATAAATTTTTCTTAGGGGTCATCTACATATTAAAATGAATCCAAACTTAATTTTTTTCAATGGCAATACCCAATTTTAACGAGATATTTCAAATCTTCGGTTCAAACTATGCCTAGACACCAAATTTCAAGTCATTTGAATGATAAGTTTTTGAATAAAAAACATTCAAAATTTAGTGCTTCTAATGTTAAATTACATTTTCATATTTTTATTTATATCTCCCGAAATTATGCTCCTAATGTGCTATTTTTTTTTTGTTGTAATAATACTAATATACCCAAACATAAATAAGCTGAATTTGCAATTTTTATAATTTTATGATATGAATTATGACTTATGAAATTAATATTCGAAAAAATTATGAATTGCAACCTACAATTTTTTTGATGGATTTAGATTTATTAAGTCTTGCTTTATGGAAATTCAAAAATTTCACACTTTTCTTCCAAGTAGTTTTCAAATTATGCTTAAAAAACGGCAAAATGATGGTTTAAGGGGCCGTCTATGATGGAAGTGAGTAGACAGTTTAAAATTTATTCTGCTGTACTGTAATCAAACAGGTTTCATTGACGCTTAAACGTGCCTTGATCAAGAAGGCGGCTCTCTCGGTTAACAATCCAGTACGGAACTTCAATTTGGATACAGCCCTTAAAATACGCTCGTTTTAAAATAATTAATTTCTCGGAAACTTATGGTACGAATTGCATAAAAATTCGTCTTTAGGCTAATTGAAGGGTGTAGAGTTCATTTATGCTGTCAGAATTGGGTACTGCTATTGAAAAAAAATAAAGTTATGGTTCGTTTTAATATGTAGATAGCCCCTTAAGTCAATTTTATATACATCATTTAAAAGTAGACTTTATTTCCAATCGTTCGGTACCAGTAACTTTCTTCTACGATAATTTGTTGAGGAGTTAGAAGGGGGTGTTTACTTTTTTTTTTCCACGACTGTACATGCCCTCTAGCAAGCTATTCCGGAAATCAGGGCCGAAACTAAGGGGGTGGCAGAGGGGGCATGTGCCCCGGGCGCCAGAACGAAGGGGCGCCAAATGAAGGATTATACCTTTGGAATGGATCATTTTCTTCTGATGGACTGATGGCTTCCATTATTATGAAACAGCCACTATAAGTGAAGTGTTAAGTAGAGATGAAAGAGCAATTTTTTCCCCATTCTGACCAGAAAATCAGAGTTCTAACTTTTACGTCTGCTCTTTCATCTTCACCTAACACTCCATTTATAATGGCTGTTTCATAATAATGGAAGCCATCAGTCCATCAGAAGAAAATAACTCGGTTAAATCGGAAACTCGGTTAAGCGGGACTCGGATAATCGGGACCCTACTGTATATTTGGTCATGACCACCGTGACCTCCCCTTGGATCCGCCATTGTAGATTACGTAGCTCAATATTACATATTTTATGATTACATATTTTAAATTTTAAAATAAGTCGGTTATTAGAAAATTAGTAAAATTCTCTTTGTAAAATACTTTGAGGAAGAGGGGGGGGGGGAAGGGGGCGCCAAAATACATGTTTGCATCGGGTGCAAAAAAGGCTAGTTTCGGCACTGCCGGAAACTTTTCGAGTTGTTTTTCCTTTTTACTCGTAGAACGTCAAGCGTTACCGGACAAATTCAATCATTACCAAACGTGACGTTACTCATTGATCTAACCCTAGCATAACAGTTTTTGTTAGTCTTCACGCCCTTCGCACGCGCCTTGCCGTCAAAGCATCATTGAAGATTTTTGACGAAGGGCAACATATTGGACCACTCAATCACACATCTTTTGTACCAGAGAAAGGACTGGGGTCTCCATTCGTCTGTTGACTGATACCTATCTTCCATTTTTTGTAAACATCTTTTATGTTGTGGGTGGCAAATGCAATAGTGGCATCGGAGATAAAAAGAAAAAAAAACTTATAAATAAATTTAGAAAACTATTTTAAATGCAGGGAAAGAGGTATATTTTTATGTTATAAAAGAAAGTGAAGGGGAAAAACCAAAAGAAAAAGGCTTCCAAACAAAGTCTGAATTCAATGGAATATTATTTTTACTTATGCATTTAACACTAATTAAAACCTAAACTAGCTGCTTAACCTGTTCAACGCACGGGAGTTCATGTTCAATAACTATTCGATTTATAAAAATATTTTTCTACTACTGTGCATTTTTTTAATGAAATTTAATTTATCATGTTGCTATGGCAGCAGACGATAAAACAATATCTTTGGCATAAGGGAATAAATAGAATAAAAAATTTTGTTGATGCTTGTGATAAAATGTTTTTTTTTTTTTTTTTTTTTTTTTTTTTTTTTTTTAAGTAATAATTAAGCGCAATTAAATAATCTAGAATTATTTGCATGCGAGGTAAAATACCGAGGACTAACCTCCACAGCTTCTTAGTAATGTAGCGTGGTGTACGTAATATGAATATCTCACATTACACTAAACATTTAGAACTGGTTAGAACTCGTGCGATTACGGGTTGAGCATAAAAAATGGCAAACATTCGTCAAAAACATCTCTCTATTCTAAAAAAAAAAGTAACTACCGCTGTCACCGCCGCCGCCGGTTTTGAATTTTTTGTGACAGGAGGTCTTTCTTCGTTAATATTAAGAAAAATAATGCATACAAAAATATGAAAATCGGCAGTATGATACAGAAATGTTTGATAAACACGCTGATGCAGACAGTTTTCAAATCGAAGAATTATTTGAAAAGATATTTAATGCTAAAGTTGTACAAAATCGTTCCACTAAAAAAGTTTCTCTCTATTCTAAAAAAAAGTAACTACCGCCGCCGCCGCCGCCGCCGGTTTTGAATTTTTTGTGACAGGAGGTCTTTCTTCGTTAATATTAAGAAAAATAATGCATACAAAAATATGAAAATCGGTAGTATTATACAGAAATGTTTGATAAACACGCTGATGCAGACAGTTTTCAAATCGAAGAATTATTTTAAGAGATATTTAATGCTAAAGTTGGACAAAATCGTTCCACTAAAAAAGTTTTATAGGAGCAAAAACTATTCATAGGAATTTAATCGGTTTTAGATCATTTTATAAGTTTGAAGTTCCCGGTGTGCAGACTGTTTTTTTTTTTTTTTAATTTGACTAATTTTTTGAGGTTTTATTTCTATTTTAAATTCAAATTTTCAGCATTTCTAGAGATATTTTTTACAGACTAGGGGGCTCGGCCCCCTACGAGCTACGCTCGCCAACCCCCGTCCAGACACCGCAGACTCTAAATGCACGCTAATTTGATCGGCTTTAAAAAGATTTCGAAAGATTGAATTATAATTTAAAAAACAGTGGCGATCTCCCTACAAACGAATTTCTATTAATTTCTCTTTGATTGGGGAATTTTATCGCCAAATCCGCTGCGGTACTACTTGACTATCCTGTTGACCAATTTCGCCAAATTATATAAATCGCCAAACCACTCGCCAAATTATACAAATTGATATAATTTTTATTTTAAATAACGAAAGAACAAATAAATTCGTACAACATTAATAAAAACACAAATAAAACGTCGAAATAAAAATAACTTGATGACGTATACACGTGTAACAACATTTCAAAATAAGCTAATATAAAAGGAATTAAGTAAAGAGAGTCTTTGTCTCCTGGTATTTTTTAACAAAGCGAAAAGAAAGTTCTTTTAAATGAGACATTTTAAATTAATTCTCAAAATATCAAATAAATGTCTAGCGCAATTTCTAAATTTAAACTTTTTTGCAATATTATTTTGTGCTCATTTTATGTAATAACTATAATGTGACGTAAATATGACGTAATTTCTCCTATGACTTCTAACGCATGTTAATGAATTTATTATTTTACAATATCCTTTCTCTTTTAAAATTCACGTGTATACTTTTTATCACGTAATTTTTAATAAGTTTTTGCTTTTATACGTAATTATTTAATTCTAATTTGAAAGTTTTTTTCCTGTTTATAATAGTCACGTGTAAATAAATTTTTAATTTGTAGCAAACATTATTGCTTGCGCTTTTTATACAGATGGCAACAATTTAAATTAGTACATTTTTCTGAAATCTGTAAAAAATATCTCTAGAAATGCTGAAAATTTGAATTTAAAATAGAAATAAAAACCTGAAAAAATGAGTCAAATAAAAAAATTAATGCAATCTGCACTCCGGCAAATTCTAACGCATAAAATGATCTAAAAATGATTACACTGCCATGTATAGTTTTTGCTGCTATAAAACTTTTTTAGTGGAACGATTTTGTCCAACTTTAGCATTAAAGAACTCTTAAAATAATTCTTCGATTTGAAAACTGTCTGCATCAGCGTGTTTATCAAACATTTCTGTATAAAACCACCGATTTTCATATTTTTGCATGCATTATTTTTGTTAATATTAACGAAGAAAGGCCTCCGGTCACAAAAAAATCAAAACCGGCGGCGGCGGCGGCGGCGGTGACAGCGGTAGTTACTTCTTTTTAGAATAGAGAGATTTTAGAAAGTGATATTAATTTAAACTGTTGCCAACTGTATAAACAGTGGAAACAATAATGTTTGCTTAAAAAAAAAAAAAAAAAAAAAAAAAAAAAAAATATTTATACTTGAAAATAAATTAAAAATTTATTTACACGTGACTATTATAAACAGAAAAAAACATTTGGAATTAGAATTAAATAATTGTGTGCAAAAAGCAGGAACTTATTAAAAATTACGTCATAAAAACTATAATTACACGTGAATTTTAAGAGAGAAAGGAATTTGTAAAATAATAAATTTATTAACATGCGTTAGAAGTCTTAAATAGGAGAAATTACATCATATTTACCTCACATTACAGTTATTACATAAAATGAATACAAAATAATATTGCAAAAAGGTTTAAATTCAGAAATTGCGCTAGACATTTATTTGATATTTTCAGCGAATACTTTTCAACTATTTTTGTTAGGAAAGCGCAAATAATATTTCATTTCTAACACAAGTATTTTCACATGAATATTAAAAAGAGAAAGAATAGTTTGGTCAAAATTACGTCAGATTAAAAACGATTAATTTAAAAAGTCTTATTTAAAAGAACTTTCTTTTCTCTTTGTTAAAAAATACCGGGAGAGAAAGACTCTGTTTACTTAATTCCTTTTAGATTAGCTTATTTTGAAATGTTGTTACACGTGTCTACGTCAAAGACGAAAACAGCGATTGACATATGTATTTTTGGTACTACTTAGTTATCCCGTCGACCAAAAATCTATCATTCGCCAAACTATAAAATTAAATGCCAATAATGGTTGATCGTAAATGTCACATTAACTTTTGACTTTAAGCAAGTTACACGTGTCTACGTCATCAAGTTATTTTTATTTCGACGTTTTATTTGTATTTTTATTAATGTTGCACTAATTTATTTGTTCTTTCGTTATTTAAAATAAAAATTATGTCAGTTTGTATAATTGGCGAGTGCTTCGGCAATTTATATACTTTGGCGAAATTGGTCGACGGGTTCATCAAGTAGTAACGCAGCGGATTTGGCCTTAAAATTCCCCATTCAAAGAGAAATGAATAGAAATCCGTTTATAGGGAGATCGCCACTGTTTTTTAAATTATAATTCAATCTTCCGAAATCTTTTTAAAGCCGATCAAATTAGCGTACTTTTAGAGTCTGCGGTGTCTGAACGGGGGTTGACGAGCGTAGCTCGTAGGGGGCAGAGCCCCCTAGTAAAAAAATAAATAAATAAATAAAAAAAATAAATAAATTTCCGAATTTTTTGCCTCAATTGTTCATGTCCCCCCCCCCCCCCCCTATCAGCAACCCGTATGCCAAATTTCGTAGCCCTACGTCCTGTAGTTTCCGAATTTTTGAGGTTACATAGATACGCGCACGGATTTTAATGGGGTAGATGATAATTTTTACGGAATTTTGTACTCAATAATAATATTCTTGATTTTGTAATTTTAAAACATTAATTTTTTTTATGAATATAAAATTACACGCATGAAACGATTATTAATTTCGCAGAAAAATTATTTTTATTTCTACCCCTGTCTCTCTTAAGAAAAAAAAAAAAATCTCCTATATCATACACAATAACGTTTTTCAAATTTTCAGAAATAGAAGTGTAACAAGTACTTAAAATGTCTATGACAAAGAAATAAATTTGAGACTAAACAAATCAGTTTTTGTTTTTAATGTTACCTGGAATTTTTAAATGATATTAAAGTTTATGAAACACATAATTTCACTAAAATTGTACAGATGTCCACATATACGAGGGTAACTCTGAAATTTTTGAGACAGAAGCAAGCGATATGCGCCATAAAAAATTATTGTTCAGATATGTAAATCTGAACTCTTTTATGTCCACAGACCATAATTTGCGGCAACAATTGCAATTTAGCTATCGTAGAATAAATTTCAAAAGGAGAGAAAATGACGCCTTCATACAGCGCGGCAATGCCTAGCCGGATTATGGAACAATGTTGCACATAGGGTTAGCATTAAAACTTTAACCCTTTAATTACTCACGCCACGAATCGAATTTCAAAAATCAGACGACGCTAGTACCTCTGTCTTACTAAGATCTATATTTGTGGTAATTTAAGTTGTAATTAATGAAGTAATAACTGAAACATCGTATTTATCTCATTGTTAGATGGGAGTTGATATACATAAAAAGCTTCGCTAACCTTTATCTTGCGAAGCTTTAATTATATAATTTTTTAAATAAGGAAATACGGTACTTTTCGGTTAGCCGGGCGCCAGTGTTACATATACATATTTATATACATACATATATGTAAATATACGCATATATACATATACATATATTATATATATACATACATGTATATGTACATATATATATGTATGTATAAAACTGGCGCCCGGCTAACCGAAAAGTACCGAAAATACACACACACATCCTTCTATATATAAAAAAAAGTTTTGATTTGGAAATGGACCAATGAAAATCTGCGTAGATATTCCGGGAAGATCGGCATCCAATTTGAATGCTTAAGCATGGTCTTTCTTCGTTAATATTAAAAAAACTGTTGCATACAAAAATATGAAAATCGGTAGTATTATAGAGAAATGTTTGATAAACACGCTGATGCAGATAGTTTTCAAATCGAAGAATTATTTAAAGAGATATTTAATGCCAAAGTTGAACAAAATCGTTCCATTAAAAATGTTTTATAGGAGCAAAAACTGTACATAGGAATTTAATCATTTTTAGATCATTTTATGCGTCAGAATTTCCCGGTGTGCAGATTGCATTTAGTTTTTTAATTTGACTCATTTTTTGAGGTTTTATTTGTATTTTAAATTCAAGTTTTCAGCATTTCGAGAGATATTTTTTAGATATTTTAGAAAATTGTATTAATTTAAACTGTTGCCAGCTGTATAAACAGCGCAAACAATAATGTTTGCTTCAAATTAAAAATTTATTTTACACGTGACTATTATAAACTGAAAATATAAAAAGCAGGAACTCATTGAAAATTACGTCATAAAAACTATAATTACACGTGAATTTTAAAAGAGAAAGAATATTGTAAAATAATAAATTCATTAACATGCGTTAGAAGTCTTAAATAGGAGAATTTATGTCACATTTACGTCACATTACACTTATTGCGTAAAATGAACAAAATATAATATTGCAAAACAGTTTAAATTTAAAAATTGCGCAAGACATTTATTTGATATTTTAAGATGATCATAATATTTCATTTCTAACAAAAGTATTTTTACGTGAATATTAAAAAGAGAAAGAAAAGTTTGGTGAAAATTACGTCAGATTATAATTGTCAGATTCAAATTATAATTGTCTTCCGAAATCTTTTTAAAGCCGATCAAATTAGCGTGCTGTTAGAGTCTGCGGTGTCTGAACGGGGGTTGACGAGCGTAGCTCGTAGGGGGCAGAGCCCTCTAGTATATATATATATATATATATTATGATTGTGAATCAATAAAATGATCATGTGACAGCACGATAACTATTGTCATTAATGTAGCCTTAAAAATTTATTTTAATGTTAAATCCAGTATTCAATCAGCCATGAGAATCAAATCGTAAATAAATAGCACTTCGGTTAATTTTATTTACAAACATTTACCCAATGCAACGATCTTTTCAAGTTGTTTTTCAAAAAAGTATTGGAAAAAAAGTTACCGCTTGATCCTCTTTGCAAAAGAATGGGAAAAGAGTGAAGCAGAGGTGATGAAGAGATAAGAACGTGAAACATTTTACAAAAGTTATTTTTCTCTTTTCGCGTTCCCTTTGATTAGATATGGGACGTTATACAGTTGCAGGAGGATTTATTTTTTATTTGCTTTTGGAAAACGGCATACTGCAGAGAAAATATCATGATTAGATATTGGTGATTTTAATATGGTTGACTGGCACGTTTTGTTATTATTCATTATTATTATTATTATTATTATTATTATTATTATTATGATTATTTTGGTAAAGAACTTGTTTGTGCTTCTTAGGGGAATACAAGCTATATTCGAAATATATTGCGAGGATAATATTGATACATACTATTACGCAAAAGTATTGTGGGTTACACGCTTAAACTGAAAGAAAATCTTGCAATAAAAAATGTAATCGTATTTAACAACTTTTATAAATATTTTTTTCTCAAAGATAAAAGGAATCTAATCCTTTGAATCTAAGTAAATTTATCCATTTTAACAAATATATTGGGAGGTAATGACGGAAGGAAAAGAATGCATGAAATTTTTCTCATCTGAAGTTACTTATTAATAGTTTATTTTAAATCTCCGACATTCTATTTCTTTCAGGCAACAATTAAACTGTCCCTAAAAAATAACGTTACCTTACATAAGCCAGCCATAAAACAAAGAAGATGTATAATTGTACGGTGAAATACTGATAATCTCTACTGCAATTTTTTTAAACTTCTACGCATCGTACATTTTCAATTTTTACACCTTCATATAGGGAAAAAGTTCTTTTAAATGCAATTTGTTTAAAAATTGCATCTCAATTTATTTTTGAGATATTAATTTATTTTTTATAGTTTTTAATGCCATTTCTGTAATAGTGGCGACTGAAATACTCCATTTCTGCAGAAAGAAAAGAAAAAGTAGTAGATTATTATATCTTTTTGTTGCCATTTTCTCATAACAACTGAAAAAAAACATGTAATTAAAATACGTGTATTTTGAAAAAAAAAAATTAAATTAATGATTTCTAATAAAACACGGAGTTAGTATAAAGTATGTTTAATTTTAAGTGTCCATATTAATGTTACCAACAAACTAAGGCTAGCCGATTTTTTTTATCGAGTTTACGCCATCGCTTTTTGCTGGGTTTGTGTATTATTCCGCGGTAGTGACGTCCTATGCATACTTTTCTATAGATGTTTTAGACTGGGTCGTAAATGTGGAATTCTTAAGCGGATGCAAATGACGGCATTTATAAAAAATAAAAGCGTGTATTTTAAGTCTTAAAACTACGATATGTTTTGTGTTATCTATCTATCTATATATATATATAACCATCATATAATATTACAATTCATCATCTTTTTTAAAAATAAAAATTAATAAATTGAGTATCAATACATTACACTGACATTATACATAACAAATCTGGATCAACTGTTATTAATTTAACTAATCATTAATGATTTATTTTAATAAACCACTATCCTAATCACCAATATATAAAGTATTAAAAATTATAACATTCAAAATTGTTCTGAGAATTCAGAATTCCTGCTTGCTTGTTTTATTACACTCTAAACAGAAATGTCTGAAATTCAGACACTTAAGTGTCTGAAACGCAGTGTTCAATTTTCAGACGTTTTAAAATGTCTGAAAATTTTCAGACACTTCTTGCGTCTGAATTTCAGACACTTAAGTGTCTGAAATGAGAGTGTGCGATTTTCAGACGTTTTGAAATGTCTTAATTTTTTGAGACACTTCTTGCGTCTGAATTTCAGACATTTCAAATGTCTTAATTGCGGCCATCTTTGAACCCTTTTTTTTTCACCAACATGAAGCCATCTTTGACCACTTTTCTATCTAAGCCATATATGCAGCCATATTTGACCACATTGAATCATTTTTATAAATGGGAATAATTTGTTACTATAAATCAGATCTGTTGCAACGTGGAAAACTGGGATATTTCTCTGCCCCCTGATTCTAGGGTCCCCCAAGTTGGGTATGAAATTTTCATAAAGCTGATATTTTAAATTTGTTTTAACCTTGCGATGATTATAATCAGTATTTTGTAGTTTTAGAATAGGATAATATATATATACGCATATATAGAGAGATATATTCACCTAAATATGTATTGATATGATATCATATTTTGTCCTACGGCATCAAAAATGTTATTACTTTTAATGACAACTTCAAATTAATGCTAGGCCAGAGACCTGGTATTCATCCCCCCCCCCCCCACCGCCTTCATATACTGTTACAAAAGAAAAATAAATAAATAAATAAATAAAATGAAAAAATTAACCCTATTCGATGTTGTCAAATACATATTTGGATAAATATATCCTTTTCTTTAACCATATCATGTTCTAAAAGCACACAATATTTATTAAAATAAATATAAGATCAAAACGAATTTAAAATATCAGCTTTATTGAAATTTCATACCAAATTTGGGGCCCTGTAAACCAAAAGGCTCATAGAAAGAGCCCAGTTGTCCATGCTGCAATCATCTTTGCATGATAACAAATTATTACCATTTATATAAAATGATCACTCTTTTTTTTCAATGGCAACACCGAATTTTGACACCATATTTTAAATCTTCGTCTCAAACTATGCCTAAAAACGAAATTTCTAGTCATTTGAATGGTAAGTTTTTGAATCATAAGCATTCAAAATTTAGAGCTTCTAATGTTAAATTTCATTTTCATATTCTTATTAATATCTCCTGAAATTATAATCCTAATGTGATAATTTTGTATGTGGATACAATACTGAAAATCCCAAACATAAAGACATTGAATTTGTAAAATTGCATACCAAATTTGAGGGCCCAAAAATCAATGGGAAGGGGAGGGGGCGGGACCGCGGATCAGTTTCCATGCTCTAATCAGGTCTTGCTTCGAGAAGAAACACTACCCCTCTTTTTATTTTTCTAAATAGAGCTGTCCGCTATTCGGGAGTGACCGGTTATGGGAGTTTTACTGTAATAACGGACATTCTCGAATAGCAGAGACCTATTTAGCGATCACTTTTTTCAATGCACATTTGTAGATTGAAGCAGATTTTGTGTACTTTTTACTCTGTATACTGTGTATTTGTATACTCTGGACTGTTTATTTCTACATATGAAAATAAAATCTCTAAATAGCGGGAAAATTCTGCGGTCCTAGGGTGTCTTCTATTGAGAGTTTTTATTAAATATATCTAGTTATAAATATATTTAAAAAAAAGTCAGAAAATGTTTCTTTTCTATCTTTCTTTTTTTTTTTTTTCTTTTTTTTTGACAGTATAGGAAATGTGATTCTAATAAGTTCCAGTGCCAGCGGCTTACATTCATTAGCCCCCCTTCATACTACTACATATACAGTCACAAAAAATTAAACACATTGACGACTTAACATATATATATATATATATGTGTGTGTGAACATGTAAATATATGTTTGGATAAATATATCCTTTTCCTTTTACTTCATTCTACTTTACAAGTATATGCAATATGATATATAATCAGTACAATAAATTGTTTTGCGAAAATGGATGCATTCTCCGATGATAATAAAAAATAATCCTGTAAAAAATCAGAAAAATTTTGGCAATAAAAGTTGTCAGAAATTTTCTGTCTTAATATTTAAATATGTAATACAGATGAAATGCAGGAAATACATATGAATGTAGTTCTTTATATTTTGAAAAAGTTTTCATAGTCTAAAAAAATTCTTTCATCGTGCAATTAAATACTGTAGAAATTTCGAACTTTTTGACAAAGCGTTACTTTACATAGGAACAATTTAAAATGCATTTATAAACAGGGATGTAGTGGAGAGTATGCGGCGGTATAAGCCGTATACCTTCTGGATTTTTTTAAGGAACACCGTATACCCTCTGTTTCTCAAAAAAGCTATAGTGTATACACTGTAGGGTATACCCTCTTCTTAGAGCGTAGGCCCTCTGCATTTTTTACGACTACACCACTGTTTATAAAACATTAAAAATTTCCCGATAACTTCAATTCTGATGCTCTTATAATTATTTTTCAAGTTTTAAGTCCACCATCTGAAGCAAAAACGTTCATAGCATTTCCTATACATAAATTTAATTTTGTTACATGAAAACACTAACTTCGAAAATGTAATGTGTAAAAGAATTAAATGATCTGTCATTAAAAATAAAAATTCATATGCGAAACCATGCCAATAATATCTGTAATACAATGGAAGTATTTATTAATATCATTTAATAACTTGATCTTTTTAATTACATTTTACCATGTGGGCAATTCCTTTTATAATAACTTTTAATTTCAAAACTTATTTTGCCTTAAAAATACATATCTAATTTTTATTTCTGTATTTTTTATAAAAATTCACAAACTTTTGAAAAAAATCCCTAGCAATTTTATGTGAAAAATGCAGTTATACATAGTAAATATAAAAAGACTATCTTTTCTAATTTCTGTTCTAAATCTGTAATCACTTTTTAACAGTCAATAAATCGATATTAATAAATTTTTCGATTTTCAAATTTTTGTACAAAACTTAAATACAATTTTAAGCAATTAAACAAAGTAAATCATGATTTATTT
The DNA here is from genome assembly GCA_963932465.1 of Maratus speciosus. Classification (NCBI taxonomy): domain Eukaryota; kingdom Metazoa; phylum Arthropoda; class Arachnida; order Araneae; family Salticidae; genus Maratus; species Maratus speciosus. The sequence goes on along the minus strand of OZ010793.1, from coordinate 502,533,722 downwards.
TTTTACTTATTTTATAGCAAATCTAGATATAGTAAATCTTTATAGTAAATCTTTCTATCTAGAATTTTTTTAAATAAAATTATCTATTAAAAAATGGAACATTTTAATTTTATTAGTAATAATCATAAGTTACAATAATTTGTTTGATTTAACTAACATGTATATTGTTTAGAATACATAAATAGGACAACGCAAAATAATTAAAATTTGCTTTCAATACAAATAATATTATGAAGATTTTTTTTAAGTTGGCATTTCCGAATTAAGGGAAAAAAAATGTTTTACTAAATAAGCTATTTCAGTTTGAAAATTTGTTTCGCATAAATCCATTTTGACAAACTTTTAATTTAATAACCCCCCTCCCCGCCTAAAATGTACATATCTTATTATATAATACAAAAAATTAATCAAAATAAGTGTTTGATTATTTTACAATTTTCATCTAATATTAACCTTGAGGGGCGGTGGGATATATTTTATCCCACCTAAGTTTAATCAAGATTCGCACCGGAAACTTTTAAATAAATTTTATTTTTGTAACTTTGATGGAAAAAAGTTGTAAAATTGCTTTTCCATATTTTGAAACTAATTTTTTCAAAGATTCCGGTTTGAATTCAACATTACAGGAATACAATCGATTGCCCCTCAAGGGGTTAAATATTGAGTTATTATATGTTCTACACAGCAAAAAGACAATTTAATTAAAATTCAGGTAAATAAAATGTTGTTTTAACCGTGAAAGAAAGTATTATAAGGAATTAAACATATTGATAAAACCCATTGATTAAATTGATTGAATTATTTTATATATTAATTAAATTTAGTAACAGACCAAAGTGAAAAAAAAAAGCTTCTCAACCAAAACTGAGTATTTCTTTTTCAGGAAAAGATTCGAGAATTTTGCGATTTTGCTTTATTTTCTATAGAGAGATTATACTAAGCGATTTTTTATGTAATATTCACTGATATTTTTACAGTCTGATTAATAAGTTGTATTCACAAGAAAAATATATAGTGCAGCAACTGCTTTTTTGGACAAAAAATATAACACGAAAAAGGTTGAAAAAGTTGGGTGTCAATGTACACAAGCAATAACTTTTAATGCTTATTTAAACAAATAATGGGATTATTTGATATAAAAAAACATTTTTTTATAAAGCGGAAGCTTTAAGAATTATTAAGCAAGTTAGTTAATTAATCCTGAAAATGATATAAATTTGTTAAAAATCATAAAAAACACTGTAACACTGAAAAATATTTATTGTATATAAAAAGATACAAATATGATAAATACATATATTCTTAAAAAAGTAAATTAAATAATTAATATTACGTAAGTAATATTGTTCAAGAAAAAGTTCTATTTCGAAATAAAAATATATTGTTGTAAATAATAGCATCCTTACCTTTTTATTTTCCTTAAATCTAATAAAGTAAATCCGTTTAATACAAACACAAAAACAAACACACTTTCTTATGTATTTTACTAAATATTCAGAATGATGTTGAAAATTGAAAAACATATAGAAGAAATTTTTTTGTCATTATTCCCACATATATTTTTATAAGAATATAATTTAAATTTACTGCACAGATTAATTCTACTCAACATCTGTTTGCTGATATTTCACAATTATTCTTCAGTCTCTGAAGAACAAATATTAAAATACCAAAAAATGGCACTTTATAGCTGCGTATAGATCTATGTAGATGATAGAATCACACTATTAAAAAATATATTATTTTTATAACAACATAAAACGCATATTCCACAACTTGAATTCAATCCACTTTGTTGTTTCACACGTACTTTCTTATACTACCACCTCTGAAGAACAAATATCGAAATTCTAAAAAATGCATTTTACAGCTGCGTAGGCATATGTACCTACTACTCTATAAGTTAAATTCAATCCATTTTGTATCAGCTTATTTTTCATACATACTTTCTTATACTAGAATCTCTGAGGAACAAATGTCGAAATTCCAAAAATTTACTTAATAGCTACGTAGCTGTATATAGATCTATGTAGAATACACAGTCACAATATGCATTTACGGAATTTTACACATAAAAAATCTCGGGAGCCTTTGTTAAACAAGAAAATAACTGACTGAAAGAATATTCCGTTTTAACGCGCCAATCGCCAATGGACTTCTAACAAAGCGAAATACGCGAAGTCATCATTTTAATTTTCTGTGCAGTGGTTTATCCAGTCTGCGGTTTACAAACCGTTATAATGGGCTTGATGAGTAATAAAATTTTTTATCAGCGAGAAGTAGATCATTGAATTAGAAGAAATCAAAAACGTTTTATTTTATCTATTTAGTTATTTTTCTTAACATGCTACATTTATTTGAGTGCGATTTTTGCAGTTTTTCTATTTTCAGACATATAGAAAACATACTTTAAATAAAGATTTTGTAGTAAAACTAGCAAATAACATATTGAATTTTGATGAGGAGGGCGGTGGAGGTACATTGTCCCTCCCTGAAATTTAATTAATTAAATTTTCGTTATGTCTAATCATTTAAAAAATATACTTTCTTGTCTTCCAAATAGCAATATATTAATTAAACGCCAAGAGAAAATGTTGCTAAGAATTTTTCTTCAGAGGAGCCCCCCCCCCCCCACACACACACACCACCATAAACTTTTTTGTAGAAGACAGTTTTAATTCTGTTCTCCTTTTGGTGTTCATATATTTCAAATGTATCGTAGATGGAGAAGGGAAATTCAGAAAAAAAAAATCCCTTTTGAAGAAAAAAAAAGAAAAGAAATAGGAGAGAAAAAATCCAGTTTTCCATTGAACGATTAATATTTCTTAATTTTTGAATTTCTTATTATGTTGATATCTTTAAGGCTGTTCTTAACTGCTCTGCTCAACAAGTGCAAAACCTTTTTACACATTCACAAATTCATTTTTTAACGGAAAGGTATAACATTGTAAAGCCTAGCCATGGAAGCGATTTCGAATTGAACTGTGTTTTCCATTTTTTGATCAATCAATTACCTACTGAGTTATAAGAGATTTTGATCACATGACAAACACGTTTTTCGCACGCTCTTGAGTGCTCTTTCTTCCTACGCGCGGAAATTTGGCTCAAAACCCCCCCTTTTTGACACTATTTTCTGAAAGATCTAATGCGTTTGCAAAAAAAAAATGGAAAAAACAGCTCAATTACATAGTTTCTGAACAACAACACCAGCTAATGCATTTTCGAACAACAATAAATTAAAACTTGTGTCAGAAATTTGCCCTTTTGGATTTGAGAACACCCTTAAACATTTTTCACACGAGGAGGAATTATGACAAAATATTCTTAGTTTAGCTTCGTGTTTACATTCTCCATTTTAGAAAAGCGGACTAGGCAGTGGAATCCAGGCATATCTATCCTAAATTCTTGCTCCTTAATACGTTTCTTTCTGTCCAAACTCATAACTCTTCGCATTTAGGGGAGAGGGCCTTCCTGTGTACGCCTATGATAACAAGTAATTTTTGAAACACTTTATATTATGAAAAGCAAATATTTAATTATTTATTGCGCCAAAAATAACTTAGCCGCAAACCTTACGCGAACTTTTACAATACAATTGTCCCACGATTACTTCTTTTATAAAGTAATACTAAATTAAGTGGATGAAAGAGTATTTTAAACAGCTTTCATCCATTCGGAAATATTTTCTGATGGTATTGGTATACATATTGCAATACAATAGTACGTACAGTCATCACATATATGATACAATTGTATCGCATTCAGACGCTTAAGTGTCTGAATTTCTAAATGTCTTAATTTCAGACATGTCACTATTATTCAGACATTTTTCTGAGTTCATTTATACCATGATCATAGTAAGACACTTATGTGTCTTAAATTTAGACATCTATGATGTCTGAAATTTCTCATTCAGACACTTAAGTGTTTGAATTACTTTTTCAGTCACATATGTGTCTGAGTTTAAGACGCCTCTATTTGCAGTGTATTTATTTCTTCCTTTCTATATAGTATCATAAAGCCCTTAATATTCTCAAAGTGAAAAATATTTGAAAATATAAAGCAAATGAATATACATGTTGCATTTAAACAAAAGCGGTCCATTAAAAAGGGAAAAAAGGCCTCTTTTTTCCGTGATTTTAATTAAAATAAAAAATCTACACATGTGTCTATAATGAAGTAATCTGGCCAAATATCACAAAACGTTGTTGATTCTTAAATTGATAACGCTCCAGTAGGAAAAAAGTACATTCTTGGTGTATTCTTACCTTATAATATTATAAGAGAGATTTTAACTATCGAAGATTTTAATATACAAACAAGAAATAAAAAAATCATGCGTCAAGCATAGATTATGAAACACTTTCCAACACATTCAGAAAAATGATACAAAACTGAACAGTGTAATAAGTTAAAATATTACGTCTAATTCAACCATAATGGAAACGCATAACACATTTGAAAACTAAACTTCAGCTGTTCCCATCTGCAATCGGAAAATTATCCGAATTTTTTGAACAGCCCTGTATATATTATAATATCCTATTGTATAGTAATAATCTTGTATTAAAATTCAGTGATTTATATCAATTGCAATACATTTGAAATAAAGTAATGTCATTAAAATACACTGCAAACGATTTTTCATCATTGACTATAATGTAACGGAATTCTTTTGAGCGCCCCTGTAAATGAACTATTAACCCTACATACTTCGTATGCAATACCAAACATATGCGTTGGTGACCTTAAATAACGTTTATCAATTTCATGAAAATCAGACAATATTTACGGGATTTACAGCGTGGACAGACGGCCAGAATGCAAACCGAATGCATAAACACTTCTCAACTTTGTTGGAAAGTATTAAAAAGGACATAAATGTAAGAGAACAAAATAAATGCAGACCAGTCGACCTGTGGGACCTTTCGCACTTCAATCTTTCAACTTATTTGCTCATACCTCTTTCATTAATTCATAATTAACTGCAATTTTTTAAATAAAACAACTTATTTTAACGAAATAGGAGTGTACTATGTCAAAACCTCAAAACTCTTTCGTACCCCATCCCATTCATTGTTGTACGTTTTGTATGTGCATAGAAAAGGGGATGTTGACATCAGAAATAATATGTATAGCTTAGCTTAAAAGTATAACGAAAATTTAATATGAAATGAGCGGTGACTAACTTTTTAAGAGCCTAAACTAGTTGCGGATGGCAAGCTGATGTTAAACCTATGGGGGAGTTCTTTTCAAATTTCTTAATTGCATTTAAATATTTAATTTTTTGGAACAGATGTTATATATTCCCGCAGCCGCCCTCTTGGATTTTTTTGGCGTGAAAACCCCTTTCCGCCAAGTAAATGTAGCCAAGCAGAGCTATGCGCATGTTAGGCTTAACGGGGTTGCCAGAACATGTCACTCATCGGAATTGCCTTATCGATAAATGCCAACAATTCATCGCCGAGAAATCCAAGATAGCGGCAGCGGGAATATATAACATCTAGGCCAATTTTTTCCCCATTAGTTACATGATGTTAATCAGGGCCGAAACCAAGAGGGGCAGAGGGGACATGTGCCCCGGGCGCCAAATGAATGATTATACCTTTGGAATAGATCATTTTCTTCTGATGGACTGATGACTTCCATTATTATGAAACAGTCGTTATAAATGAAGTATTAGGTGAAGATGAAAGATCAGTCGTAAAAAGTTAGGACTCTGATTTTCTGGTCAGAATGGGAAAAAAATGGCCATATTTTTTTTTTAATTATGAAAAAAATTATGGCCATTTTTTTTTCCCATTCTGACCAGAAAATCAGAATTCTAACTTTTTACGACTGCTCTTTCATCTTCACCTAACACTTCATTTATAACGGCTGTTTGATAATAATGGAAGCCATCAGTTCATCAGAAGAAAATAACTCGGTTAAAGCGGAAACTCGGTTAAGCGGGACTCGGATAATCGGGACTGTACTGTATATTTCATTTTAAAAATGATCTTTAGAATACTTTTGTTGGTGGTTCAGAGAGGAGTCATGACCACCGGGACCTCCCCCTTGGATCCGCCATTGTAGATTACGTAGTTCAGTACTACATATTTTGTGATTACATAATTTAAATTTTAAAATAAGTCGACTATTAGAAAATTAGTAAAATTCTCTTTGTAAATATACTTTGCGGAAGAGGGGGGGGGGCGCCAAAATCCATGTTTGCCCCGGGTGCAAAAAAGGCTAGTTTTGGCCCTGATGTTAATCTCTAATGTTATTAGTTTGAATTTTTTTTTTATTCAATTTTGGTTACAGTTTTTTTAATGAGGCTACTTACACTTTTGAAACTGGTTCCGAAAGTAAAAACAATCTCATAATAAAACATCCAAAATCGAAAAAGTACAAACTAACACCATTAGAGATCGAGCTCAGATATCTTAAAAAGGAAAAGTGAATTAAAAATATTAAAATACAAGCCAGAAATCTGAAGCGTTCCCATCGGTTTAACATTAGCTTGCGAGTTTCTTTGCGCGATTAGTGTACACACGAAGAAGTTTTCAGCATCTTAAAAAGAGGCATCTAAAATTATGAAGATTTTCTCCATTTAATTACTGCAAATATCAGCTGTTTCCAAAAAAAAAAAAAAAAAAAAAAAAAAAAAAAAAGCAAGATAGCCAAATCCATTTTTAATTTAAATTATTCCGAAAATTCTACCTTAAAAAAATATTCCGAAACTAACTTTAACTGAAGATGTTTATAGTTTCATCACGAAGATTTGAGCTTTTTTTTTTGTTTTTAATAGACTCTTTAGACTCTTTAATAAGCAATTTAACATTTCAATCATGCATGATGAACTTTAAATATACACTTTTTTTTTCATGGGCATAAGACATATGTTGCACAACCCATATCAGTTATTTGTGAAGTATTGAGCTATAAAATAGTCGAGCAACGAAAGAAAAAAAAACCAGCATATACTAACAGTTTGTATATTCTCAGAGCTTACTAGGGTGAGAACCAGAAAATCACCGTGCCAAAGCCATTTGCATTTGCACATAAAAATCAGTTATAAAAACAGAATATAAAAACACCATTTTTCAAGTACCCGTGGTTTGTCCCCCCCCCCCCCCTCCCCCCACAGAAATACACGGGAAAGGAGCAGTTTATTTTCGGAATCTATTCATTTACCAAGTTGATCACGCGACATAACAATAGCGCCACCATACGGGGTGCTGGGAAACTAAGTGCCGACACGCACGCACATTTTGTCGCTGATAGATGGATGCTCTGCTTTTCATAAAACTTGTCTCCATGAATGTTGAAATCTAATTGATTGCCAACTTCCGATTCTGTGTTGGCACTATTCGCATCGGAAATTAGAAAACGTGATGGCTATAATGTCAAGGATCTCTTCCTATACCCTTTTGTATAAAATAACCTAATTTCCATCAAAATGCTCAAAATCTTCATTTCGGATAATTACTGTTTGATGTGAACGGCATCAGTTCGCAGTCGCAGTCAAAATTTTTGCCACTGTTATAATTCAACCAATTCAGTTATAAAAGTTTAAGCACCCATTAAATTTAAACACGAATTTCTAAGAACAAATAATCTGACAGACATCCAAAGATTCATTTTCTCTAGCACTTTTTTCTCCATACTTCAATTTTATTATGGAGAAGCAGTGTGCACATTACCATTGTATATGTACCATTATTTATGTTAAAAATGCATTAAAAAATAATTTTAATTCCATTGAAAAAATGTCATTAGTGAAATTTAAATATAGTGTTTGGTAATAGCGAAAAGTTTTTTATTGAAATGTAGAAATTAATAAATAATTAAAAATTATATACATATTGTTACAGAAGAATATTTTAAGTTATGGCAAAATTCTTTCAAAAATTCTTTTTAAAATCCCCAAAATGTTGGCAAATTTCATTATAGATTTGGAACAAGGCTGTAGCCAATGGGGGATCACCAGAGTTTGATTCCCCTCCGAAAGTTCTGTCAAGATGACTATAAATATGCCATTAAGTTTCACTCAACACAGTCAAGATTCGAAAATCAACTACAGTAGAGTCCCGATTATATGAGTTCATATGGACCAAGCTCATCTCGGATAAGCAAAAAGCTCGAATAAACCGGATTTACACAAATCGCCACCAACTAAGGAGATGAAATATAAATTTTCACTTAATTCATTCATTTTTATGGTACTAGCAATAATTCTTTGATGTACATTTTCGTTACCTTTAAGGAAAACGGGGAATGAAATTGTTTATTTGAAAAAGCGCTTGATAGTTTGTTTGTTGAATGTCTATTTTCCTGCAGTTTCTTTTTTTTTTCTTTTTGCTGCAGTATTACGCTACTGCATAGCTATCATTTTCTAAGATTTTTCCTTACCACTAAAACTTACCTGTAAATTTTGCCTAATTCAATCGCCGAAATCTAACACTTGTCAACAATTAAATATGGCATAAATTTGTATTAAATTTTAAAGGTAACAAAGCCGTACACATTGGCAGTTATGTGATTCTATTAGTGTCATGAAAATTGCAGGTGTTGCCTCTTCTTTCTGCTCAATGTGCTAGATAGTTTTTTTCAATCGAACTTATACCTTTAGAATGGATCATTTTCTTCTGATGGACTAATGGACTGATGGCTTCCATTATTATGAAATAGCCATTATAAATGAAGTGTTAGCTGAAGATGAAAGAGCAGTCGTAAAAAGTTAGAATTCTGATTTTCTGGTCAGAATAGGGGGGGGGGGGAAATGGACATTTAAAAAAAAAAAATTATGGCGGCTCTTTCATCTTTACCTAACACTTCATTTATAATGGCTATTTCATATTAATGGAAGCCAACAGTCCATCAGAAGAAAATAACTCGGTTAAAAATAAAAAATAAAAAATGAGATAATGATCAAATCATGTTCAAATCCCCTACAAAATATTTTTCTGGCTACGGTCTTGATTTGGATTTTTTTTTTTAAAGCTTAGTTTCGATTGTAATTCAACTTGTAATGGTTGTAAATCTGCAATATAAGTAGAAGGAATGTACTATTACAATCGATTTATTGCATGAAAAGCCTGTCGAAAATTTTCTACATATCAATTTACAAATATTAAACTAAAAAATTCTATCCGATCTACCTTTGAAACTCCCCTGGAACATCTTTGATAGTTGGTGTGAGCATTCCCGTTACACATAGCTGTGTGACGTCCAGTCTCTATCCTCCTTTACAGAATATCAAACCCATCCTTTTCTTATTAGATCTTTATCTGAACAAACAAAATACCCTTTCTTATAGTAAAGAATAAAAAATGTTAAATCATCACCAAATTTCTAATTTTTTTGAGGTTAACAAAATGGTAGGTATAATCGATTTTGGTATGGCACGCAATAAAAAAAAAAAAAAAAAAAAAAAAAAAAAATTGAAAGTTTGGAATTAAATTCATGTTTTGTGAGACTGCTTAGTTTTCAGGTTATATTTTAGACTATTAAATGTATGAATTTATTGTTTTTTTTTGTTTTTTTCGTGATAGCTTCATACAGAAATATGTATAAAGGTTTAAAAATATCTATGGCTTCTTAAACTTAAACTTTGTCTTTGACATTCTATGCGGCATGTTGAAGACAGTCGTTTATATGTGTAAGTTCAAAAGACAAAAAGTTTATTATTTTTGTTTAACTAAAACTACCAGTTTATAGAAATTTGAGGATCAGATTTCCTTCTAGTTTATAGTAACTCAGTTAAAGCATTTTTCTTATTCAGTGTTTTAGTGTTTCAGTGTTTTCCGTTGTAACTATTTAAAATTTATCTAAAATAATTTTTGATTTTTTTAATCCAAAATAAGTCTAAACTTATAAGCATAGAATAATATCCGAGGGGTTCTTCGAACCCACTTTAATTCTTTTTTTTTTTTTTTTCACTGAGGAAGGGGATCTTGGAATACCCGAAACGATCGCATGAGTATTTTTATCGTTCTGTACTTTATTTGTGCGTAAAAATCGTTGTTTAAGTTTTTAGCTTTTTATTATTAAGTCTAAACTTAGGAATTTTTCTGGAAAGGAAAATTTATTGTCTTGTTTTATGTAACATAATTTGAGTATACTTACAATAAAACCTGCGAAAATGGAACTTGTCTGCAACGGACTTCAAACGGAAAATTTTCATGGTTCCAAAGAAAAGAATACGGGTCCATCCATTTTAAATCACCAAGGTGGTGTCGCTCGACATTTTTAATTTCCCTAATTTTTTAACCAAGTTTTCTTCATAGTTTTATGGGTTTGAAAACGTGATTAATTTTTCTTTTTTATAATATAGTTTTTTGGGGATGGCCCTTTTAACAAGCTACATAGCCATTTTTGGTTGAAAAACGTGTACGGAAAATACCGTAACTATTTTTATACCTATCAAGATGAATCAAAACCAAAAGTTCAGCATAAAATTGTCTACATTTTCCGCAATTATAGAATTTTCGTTAGACTTAAGGATCTAGGTCAAAAACATGTTTAAAAACTGGAGAAAAAAAGGTCAAACACCACATTTGGCTCCCATTATTTTTTATGAAGGAGACCAAGCTCACTTTAAATATTTTTATTATTTTTTTCTTACACAGATCTCTTATAGGGCTACCTCGTTTTACAAATTTCAATCCTGAAAACATTATCCCTTTTTTTGTACAGCTCGTCAAAAACTGTGTTAAGTCTTTTTTCGGCAGTTTTCACTAATTAATATCTCAATATCTAACTAAAAAATTCTGAAAACCAAGGATATTAAACATCTTTGTAATATAAAGTTACATTGTAAATTTTATGAATGTGACTTAACTGTTTTTTGAAAAACAGTTCACTAAAAAGGGCACCAAAATCCCTCCCCCCCTCACCATTTCCTTTTTCTTTTGGTCCAGGTAGCATTACAGCGACTTTTGTTTAAGTACGTTTATAATTGACGATAAAGATCAATTTTACGCATTATTGCTTAGTTAAATATAAAATTAAGCAATATTCAAATATTCTACAGTTGTACGTTTCTAAATAAAAAATGTTATGATTCAATGTGTAAAATAAATAAACTGTCGAAGTAATTTTAAACTGCAAATGAATTCGAATAAAAAATAAATTTTAAACATTTTCGTAAGGTGTGTGAAAAAGCATTACAACATACGGAAAAACCATTTTAAGAGGCTACTTCAGTCAAACGAAAAGACCCGTTCGCCAATGCTAATCCTATGGAAAAAATGTATAAAGATATCTCGGTCGCATTTCAGTAGTTTTAAAGGATTTCTTTTATATTGAATAGTTGAGATCGATCTGTACAAAGGCCGTTTTTTGCTTTTTCGATTTTGTTTACAGGTATTTCTTATGAGGACACTTTCATTTTCGAAACCGGTTTCGAAAGTAAAAGCATCCTCATAAAAAATATCTGCAATCAAAATCGAAAAAGTAAAAAACGGCCTGCATACAGATCGATCTCAACTATTCAATCCAAAAGAAATCATTTAAAAATATTGAAATGCGACCGAGATATCTTTATAAATATCTTCCATAGGATTAGCATTAGCGAATGCGTCTTTTCATTTGACTGAAGTAGCTTCTTAAGGAGTAAAAATTATTAAATATGATACTCCACTAAAAGTTTATTCAGTAGGGGCAGGGGCATATACAAACGAGATATTTTATAAGATTTCGTTAGCGAGCCCGGTGTTTTCGCGTGAGTGAAGGCCTTACCCCCTTCCCGGTTTCATATTTTTCTCATTTTGATTTTTGAAACTACACCTTTTATTCGTAGTAGCGAAATTCACATTTTTTCTTTGTCTGTTTTGTTTTTTAACTTTGTGTTGAATATTTAATATGTAACAGAATTAATTTAATTGTGTATCAAACAGTATTGAGAGCTTAATTTAGGACTTCCGCCTTTCCCCTACCTCCAAAAATAAAATCCCGGATATTTTGGGGTCATATCGAGTACGAGTAAAATGTTATTATGTGCCTTGATGAAAAATGTTAATTTATATTTAAAAACTGCTGAAATATACGATGAAAGAAAGATAGTTTTTTTTTTTTTAAATACAATAACACATATTGAAAAATTATAATAAAAAAAGTTATGATATTATTCAAAATAGATCGTAAATTTCCCTAATACAAATTCTTTCTAGGACCGCTTTAAAAATATTTGAAATAAAATTTAAAATAGAGAAAAATTATATAAACACGACCCTTGCTGAATGAACGTTTAAATAATTTTTACTCCTTAAAATGGTTTTTTCATATGTTTAACTCTTATATTATAATGTTTTTTCACATCCCTTACGAAAATGTTTAAAATTTATTTTTATTCGAATTCATTTGTAATTTTAAATTATTTCGACTGCCGAAATTTATTTATTTTACACATTGAATAATAAAATTTTTATTTCGAATGTTCCGTACAACTTTTAGAATATTTGAACATTGCTTAATTTTATATTTAACTAAGCAATGATGAGTAAAATTGGACTTCTATCGTCAATTTGAACGTACTTAACCCTTAAATGCCGGATTTTTTAAAAATAATTTTAATAATATTTTTTATATAAATCATGGGAAAAATACTTTAAAAAATCATATTTTGTTTTAAGTATAGTTTACGGCTAAAAAACAGTTTGTTACTAATCGGCAATACTGGTGTTTAATGGAAAAAATAATTTTCCTTGATAAAATTCTATAATATTAAACACACAGGAATGTTAGGAACTATAATAAGAAATAAATTTTACTTGCTCACTGCAGAACAAAATAGGGTATTTCGCAAGCTTCCAAACAAAACAAAAAGAACAAGTAGCAAAAATTGAAAAAATAAATCTATCTTTATTCTTAAACAGCACAAGTGTTCCCATATACATTTTGAAAATCGATTTAATAATATTTTCAGAATGTATTTTATTGGCAACATTAGGCATTATAGCTTCAATATTATTCCAATAGTATTTTAGAGCCCAAATTGGGTATGTTGCCGAAAAGCAACACCCGGCATTTAAGGGTTAAGCAAAAAGTTCCAGTAATGCACTGTATCTAAGACCAAAAGAAAAAGGAAAGGGAGGGGGGGGGGGGGGTGTTGAAGCGTTTTTAGTGAATTGTTATTCGAAAACCCGTTAAGTCTCACTCATAAAATTTGCAATGTAACTTTATATTACAAAGATGTTTATTTTCCTAAGTTTTCAGAATTTTTTAGTCTGTCCCTTTTGAGATATTAATTAATGAAAGCTGCCAAAAACAGACTTAACACAGTTTTTGATAAGCTGTACAAAAACAGGGAAAAGGTTTTCAGGATTGAAATTTGTAAAACGAGGTAGACCTATAAGAGATCCAAGAAAAAAAAATATTTAAGGTGAGCTTGATCTCTTTCATACAAAATAATGGTAACGAAATGTGGTGTTTGACCTTTTATTTCTCCATTGTTTAAACGTGTTTTTTACCTAGATCCTTAAGTCTAACGAAAATTCTATAATTACCTAAAATGTAGACAATTTTATGTTGAGCATTTTGGTTCTCGATTCATCTTGATAAGTATAAAAATAAAGTGGTTACAGCAGTTCCCGTAAAACACGTTTTTAATCCAAAAATGGCTGTGTAACTTGTTAAAAATGGTCACTCTCAAAAAAAAAAAAAAAAAAAAAAAAATCATGTTATCAAACCCATGAAACTATGAAGAAAATTTGGTTAAAGAATTAGGAAAATTAAAAATGTCGAGCGATACCACCTTGGTGATTTGAAATGGATTGACCCATACCATACAATTATATAGGCTAAAACGGAAACCAGTCTTAAATGGAATTTGCTCCTGGTCCAAACCAATTTTGTGTTCACAGGTTTTACAGCGTTAGTATATCTAATATAATTCTTATTATTCTTTAACGTTAACTTAAAAATGAAACTTCGGGCACACTTTTCGTGCTCACAGGTTTTACAGCGTAAGAATATCTAATATAATTCTCAATATTCTTGAAGTTTAACTTCAAAATAAAACTTCACGCATATCCTTCGTGTTCACAGATTTTACAGCGCTAGTTTATCTAACATAATTCTTAATATTCTTTAGGGCTAACTTCAAAATGAAATTTCACCCAATGCAACTTTGATGAGTTAACCTTTAACTGATATCACAGAAATTGTCACATAACTAGTGTGAAGCGGTCTGTGAGACCGCTGCAACGAAAGATGAATAAAAGGCACGATTAACTCATAGGATGGTGTTTTTGTACTAAACTTTTTCCACGGGATTGTTATAATTAAAATTCACCTATTCAAAAGTCTCTGGTGGTAGTAGGTTACTAAAGTTCCAAACGGAACAAAATTTCGGTAGTGTTTGTAGTTAAACTGAAAATTGCAAGTTAAACTATAAAAATTGAAAAAAGCCGGGGTCTGAGAGACCGGTAACATCAGTTAAAGATTAAACCAGTTTTGCACTTTGGTATATTTTCTGGTCTCTGAAATGCCTTCAAGAGGAAAATTTGATAGAAATCTTATTTATCCTTGCTTTACTTCGAACAGGACGGAACCTATGACAGAAATTGGCTCAGTACATATAATAGGTATTTATGCTTCCTTCACATTCCCCACAATCAGATATTGTACATGAAATCTTCCCGGAGATCCATTACAATTGTCTTTTTGACCCCCACTCCTTCCTCGGATAAAGAGTTGATTAAAAAAAAATCTACTCAAGCTCTGGAGAAAGCCAATTCGACACGTCAGGTATTAAATCTATGGAAATTGCTCAGGAACAAAGTCAAATTGTTAACATTCTTTGATCTACAACTTTTATGCTCTGAGACAACCATTTTCTTATACAGTGTGTCCCAAAATATATACAAAAGCATAACAATGGGATAAATTTTTTTTTTATATGTGTCTAATTACAAATACTACATGAAGCACAAGTTAGGATTAATTTGTATTAGAAAATACAACACATTCTGAATTTATTTAGAAAAACAGAAAATAGGGTGTACCATAATTATAGACAATATTTGTTTTATGGATTATTTAATGTTGAGGAACACAGCTACAAATGTTAGCATTTAATCGTGTTCCCATTACCTTTAATCATCTAAAATACACAGTTTTCCATCGAAAGTACTAAGTTTTTCATTACCTCCGTGAATAGTTCATATCATGCTTCCTCTATCGCTGTTGTAAGGTCCTTGGTCGAAAAATATTGGCGTCCATTTTCATATACTTTTCGTACTAGATGTCCCCACACGTTCTCCATGCGATTTAAGTCCGGACTAAGCGATGGCCAGTCCATGACATTGATATTATTCATATTAAACCACATATTTGTAGAGTTAGACACATGAATAGGTGCCCTGTCTCGTAGAAATACACAGCTTGGTCCTCCCAGAAAATCCTGTAGTGGAAAAAAATTGTCCTCTAAGACTTGCTGATATTCCTGGGAGATCATTTTCTTGCTACAAAATGCCAAAAATGTTTGTCCATTAAATCCAAAACCACCCCAAGTCATTACAGATTCTCCACCTTGCTGTCTACTGAAAAAGCTTCTTGGTTAGCTTCTTAACCCTTTCGAGAGCAGTGTCCTTAAAAAAGGACACATAATTTTAATTCCAAAACTGACAAACGGCACCAAGAATATTTAATTAAAATTTTCCTTTTATAATTTACGTGAAAATAAGCAAGTTCGTATTTTCTAATAAATTCGCTTATAAATTCTGGTGTCACTCCATTATTTCATCCGTTTATAAACAGAATTACTCCGCGCCGGAAAGGGTTAATTCATACCAGTAAAATTTATATCCATCTGGTACACCCAATTTCTACTTTTCTCGTCACTAAATATTGTTGCAATTTATCACCATAAGACATAATTTTTTTAGTCTAGTTTAAACGTACAGTTTTGTGGGGTTTTCTTAAGCATGGTTTCTTCAACATTTTCTTGAAAGTTATTTGTTTAAGATTCCAATAGTCTTCTGCGAATGGTTTTTTTTGACACGCCAAATTTAGATGCAATTTTTCGCAATGAAATATTTTTTCTAGATGCCGTGCCCTGCCATGCTTAGAATGATTCTGTCATCGCGCATGGATGTAATTCTTTGTCTACCATTCTTTTCTTACTACAGCACTTGTCGCAATTATGTAAAATTCTGTAAACAGTTTTTAAAGATCTCTTTAAAATCTTGGACATCTCTTTCGGATTTTTGCCTTTAAGTTTTAAATCCAAAACTTTGATGATCTTCTCTTTCGAAATCTCTTTACCTCTAAGCATTTTGTCGAATTTATAAAAAAGTCGATTAGTCAGTCGAAAACAAGCCGAAAAATGGTTCCAAACCAATAAAAGTCAGAACAGCAGACGATGCATACATTCAAGAATCCTTTACTGAAAAAAATATTTTACTAATAATATTTCTAAGTAAAGTCAGACGATGTCTATATTTATGGGACAGGCGATATTACATTTCAAAAAAATAAATTTCATAGTTTTTACGTATTTTCTAATTCTTTTTACAATAAATACTTGTAAATCAATTAAAAAAATATATCTAATTCATTTCTGAAAATACATAAAAGGTATTTTAGCTTGGGATGTCATTTTTTAAAATCTTTGTCTGTAATTTTAGGACACACTGTATAAGTTTAGAAATAACAAAGTAAGTCATTTATAAATTAATAGCACGAATTTCATCGAATTCGCTACCTTTTGAACATTTGTTTGGAAACTCTTTCACATCTTTCTCTTTTATTATTTTAATACAGAAAAGCCCTCAAATCCCCACACTGTGATTCGTAAAATTAAAAAAAGAAGGGAAAAAACAAGTACTCGAACTTCTTTCTTTCAAAATTTACTGACTCCACACATTTTTTTTTTTTACTCGCTCGTAACTGTCTAAACTAATGGCAACCCACACAAAGCAGTCAACAAACAATAAAATTCCCCTCTCCCTCCAAAATTCAGAATGAACTGCCGAACACAACCACTTTCTGAGCTTTTCTTTGAGTATTAAGTATTCATAACCGATCCGATCCTTGTGGGGAGATCCCTGAAACGGATCCGGGGGGTTATCAAAATGGGGTTGCAAAGTATCGTGAGCTTAGCCACGCGCACGGCATTGTGGGTTATAGTTCGCGATCGGATATCGAATACAGATTCCTCATGACGTGCTGAGCAGCACGTGCCATCATAGAGTGGCACAGACAGTGATTTCAGTTGTGCCGCTCGTAGGTCCAGATGAACTATTAACATATAGATTATGGATATTAACCATTACATACGTATATTTCTGTGAAAATTACCCTTTTACTTATGGGTGAGTGATTTTTGGATTTATCAGATCATGACATATGAACCGGTAAATTTAATCGCCGGAGTTCATTCCATGAGAGTGATACTTTGATGGACTCAGAAAAGTGATTAAATCGTTTGTGAAAAAGAGGTTGATTTCTCGCATCCTTATCTCAAATCAGATAAGTGAGCATTTAGACAACTATATTAATAATAACAACAAGGAAAAAAATCTCACATGACGCAAAATTTGTAAAACAGTTTAAAACATTAAGAGATTATTGTTAAGAAATCTCCCCCTTTCGGTACAATGGTGATAGCAAATTTCTGAAAAAATACAGCATAACAAATCTTTTACGTTCCTGCAATTCACGTTTTCCAGCAATTTACACTTTTTCTTTACCTCCCTTGAGATGTATAAAGAAGACCAGATTACCACACCGCGAATAATTAGGAATGGTAAAGATTATATATTTAGATATGATTACGATTAGATATTAAAATTTCTCACCGAAGGCCAAATTTCCTTCCGCCCCATTCCAAATTTCCGACAGAGTTTTTAAATCTTAAATACGACAAAAATTTCTCTTGTAAAATTTTGGTGGAAGTTTTCCCCCTGTGGTGTAGAAGCGAGATTCTGATGTAATTGATAGCAATATTTAAACTTTGCTATCAGTAATTGAGTGATGTTCGGTTTTATCCTCAAAAAATAAATTATCTATTTCTCAATATAAAACAAAACATAGGTAAGATAAATTGGGATTACCTTGTATTTATGTGTATTCGTACATCATCTGGTAACACACGTCGGTAAGGGTAATTATGCCTTGATCTTCTCCTATATTTCTGATTTATCCACATGCACTGTTCGTGTGATGTTCATGTCATTTAAAAGACACATGTTTTTTTGTGTGAATTGTAAAACTTAAATTTGTCCGGAAACTTTTTAAATAGAAAGAAAAATTAGTATTTAATAAAAGCTTTAAGATACATCTCTCCGTTGGAGAGTCTGGGATACAAGTGAAAAATAGAGAAAACATGTATAAAATATTATCAGCAATAAAAAAACAGGAGTGACATAAATCAGAATAACAAATTATTTGTATCAATATTTATATTTATAGTAATTTAAAATAAGAGTCTATCAATGTCTATAGTTCTTGAGTATCGCGAAATGTTTATAATAAAATGTCTGTTTACGATTGTGCAATCACTTTTCACTTTCACTTCCTTCCTTCAGATCATAAACACTTTTAATAATTAGTTTTTATAAATCACATTTGACACATGAAAAACAATTTACTTAGCTTGATTGTTTTAATGTCCTTGTTTGGAGATTATATTTCACGATAGCTGTCAACAATTCCCCTCTTAATCTCCTAACGAGGATTGTTCTGTAATTTCAGTTTGTTTCTATTATTTAGAAATTCAGGCTTGGGCTCTGGTTTCGTCTGTATGTCCGCTGTCATTGACTTGCTTGGGCAATAACGCAATTCAATAATTTTATCTTCTTTCAGCTGTTTAATCACATTATATTTTATGTCAATATGCTTCGATTTATTAGAAAACTTTTCGGATTCTATCATTTTTATGCAAGATTTATTGTGTTCGTAAATTACTATAGGTAATTTTTGCGGTATATCAAGATCTTCTAATAGTTTTAGCAGCCATATTAATTCTTGTGTTGCGCTCGCCGCTGCTACGAACTCTGCCTCTGCAGATGATTGTGCAACACATGTTTGTCGTTTCGTTATCCACTGTATTGGATTCTTTCCTAAAAGGAATAAATTGCCTGTTGTCGATCTTCTTGTCTTTAGATCTCCACCCCAATCTGCATCAGTATATACTTCCAGAATGGTTCTTTCTGATCTTCTCACTTGTGGAATTTGTTGTTGTGACGCGGGTGGTGGAATTAGTTCATTTTGTGTTGGTGTCAGGTCTATTTCCATTTCATTCGTGTCTTTCTGTAGTGTTTGTTTGTTTGTTTCCGCAATTAATTATCTTCTATCTAGATTTTCGTTAGTATCTGGGTTATTTTTATTTTCTATAAATTTTACGCTTCTGGCCAATATTACTCTTCCGTCACTTGTATAGAATCTGTACGCCTTAGAGCGACTGTCGTATCCGACAAAAGTGCCCTTTTCCGCTCTATTGTCTAATTTTCCTCTCTTTGATTTGTGTATGTAGGCGTATGCAGTACAGCCAAAAACTTTGAGATATTTCAAATTTGGTCTCCTGTTCATCCATAATTCATAGGGTGTGGTGCTTACCGATTTTCAAGGTAGCCGGTTCTGTAAGTGATTCGCGGTACATATGACTTCCCCCCATAATTTGTGCGGGATATTTGCTTCATTTAGCATACTTCTAACCATATCTAGTAAGCGACCTATTCTTACGCTCTGCGACACCGTTTTGGCTTGGGTTAAATGGTAAGGTGAGCTGATGATGAATCCCATTTTCTTTTAGATATTTTTCTATTTCGTTACATGTATATTCACCACCGTTGTCCGATCTTATCTCAGTAGGCATTTTTCCAAATTTGTTTTTCACCATTGAGATGTATTCTTTCAATTTTTCTGAAGCCTCACTTTTATTTGAAATCAAATAAATTACACAAAATCGCATATATTCATCGATAAAAGTGACGAAGTATTCCCCCCCCCCCAATTGTGGGTGTATTTATAGGGCCACATACACCAGAATGAACTAACTCGAGCCTTTTAGTAGCTCTATATGCACCTGATTTAGGAAATGGGGTCTCGCTGATTTTTGACTTGATGCATACCTCACATTTCGCATTATGTTTGCAGTTGTTGATTTTAATTCCCTCAACTAAGTCCTTTGATAACATGGTATTTATTGTGTCGTAGCTCCTATGCCCCATTCGCCTATGCCACAAATCTATGCAATTTGCATTTGAGCAGTTGTAGATGACATTTGCATAGTGCTTGTGATTTTCATCTTTACTAACATGTATTTCGTACAGATTGTTTTTAAGTTTACCTTGAAGTATAATCTTACCTTCATGAATTATGTCACATTTATCTTTTTCAAATTTGACTTTGCAACCGTTTTTAGTTGCCCTACTCACTGACAGCAGGTTAGTTTCTATGTCAGGAACGTATAGTACGCCACGCAATATAACTTGTTTGTTTTTATTTTCGGTATGAATTATTACCTCTCCAGATCCATATGAAATCAATTTATTACCATTAGCAACCGTGACATTTGTTTCATTATTATTTGTAATTTTGGTAAAAAATTCTTTTGAATTTACTATGTGGCTGGAACTGCCACTGTCCACTATAAAAGTGCCTTTATTTTCGGACTCTTCGGTTAGTAAAGCAACACTGTTGTTTTCGTTTACTGTGAGTTTTTTTTCTTCAGGTTCCGCATTTTTATGTAAATTATTTTCTTCATAAACTAGTGATGTTGAATTGTTTTTATTTTTATAGTGTCTGTTATTAGTGTAACTGTTGTTGTTTTTCGTTTTTAGAAACCAGCAGTCTTTATTTGAGTGGTTTTTCATTTTACAGTGTGAGCAGTACTTATTGCTGCCTCTTTTCTGTTCTGAATGATTAAATTTACCTTGTGTTTTATATGCTTTATTGCTGTTTTCGGAATTTTCACTATTATCTACTCTGCGAGTATATTCATCCATAAGCTTGCTTTTTACTTTCTTCTATCTTTACAAGAAGAAAGTATTGGATTCATGAAAATTTTCGAATTCCGGTTTTCGACGGATTTACACGTTTTAGGGGTCAGAGATTCCAAAAAACATGTTTTTACAAAATGTCTGTATGTGACTCTGTGAGTCTGTCTGTCTGTCTGTGTGTATGTGACACAAATTTTGTGGGCGCTCTATCGCAAGAACTAATGCACGGAATTTAATAAAAATCTATATTCAGTTAGTCCCTAATACAAATTGATGCTGATTAGTTTTTGGTGTAAATCGCTCAACAGGTGGCGCTGCTATGCTGCATTTTTCACGATTTTTGTAATAGTTCAATCTCAAGAACTAATGCACGGATTTTGATCAAACTTCAGATTTAGTTAGTCCTTGATATGAATTGATGATGATTACGTTTTGGTGTAAATCGCCCAACAGGTGGCGCTGTTATGATGAATTTTGCAGGATTTACACGATTTCCCCAATAGCTCTATCTTAAGAACTAACGCACGGATTTTCATCAAACTTCAGATTCAGTTAGACCTTGATATGACTTGCTACTGATTATGTATTGGTGTAAATCGCCCAACAGGTGGCGCTTCTGTGCTGCCTTTTTCACGATTGCCTCAATAGCTCTGATTTAGTTGTATGTTGACACAAGTTGTTGTTAATTAGGTTTTGGTGTTAATCACCCAATAGGTGGCGCTGCTATGCAGGAATTTTCACGATTTTCGCTATAGCTCTATCTCAAAAACTAATGCACGGATTTTCTGCAAACTTCAGATTCAGTTAGACGTTGACATAAATTGTTGCTGATTAGGATTTGGTATAAATCACCCAATAGGTGGCGCTGCTAGACAGCATTTTGCTGTATTCAAACGATTTCAGCGATAGCCATATCTCAAGAACTAATGCACGGAATTTCATATCTTTAGAATCCTCATGAGATGCATAGATTGTCATTTAATTTTGGCAGTATGATAGCGAATTTTGAAGTATTAACAAGTATGAGATAGAAGAAAGTTTTGGGATTTTTACATCCGACTAGTTATAAATTGTACGGTTAACTCAGCTTCATCTCTGGCCTCCAGGGCAGTAACTAGGGTATCGTAGGACGGTGGCAACGAGCACAGCAGCAGTGCTGAAATGTGCGAGTCAGTTACATTTTCGCCAATGGCTGACAGTTTATCCACTATCTCTAAAATTTTTGTTATGTGGGCTGTCATATTGCCACCTTCAGTTAATTTTGTACTGTACAATTTTCGTAGCAAGTACAGCTTACTAGAGAGATTAGATCTCTCATGGATTTGTTTAAGTGCATCCATGTTTGCCTAGCTGTATTTAAATTTTTGACATGCACTATTTGACTGTCGTCAATGGACAAATTTATTAAAGCCCTTGCTTTTCTGTCTTTCTTGGTCGAAGCATCGTTCAATGGAGTGGGGGCCTCTTCCGTAATAACTTCAATAAGTTCATCTCGAGTCAATAGCATTTCGACCTTGAACCGCCAATTTGTATAATTGTTGGCGTTCAACTTTTCAACGGTCGTGCTATCTTTTGTAGAAGCCATAATGTTGCTAAGATTCGTTTTATTTTTTCTAATAAATTACCCTATCGGATTACCAGATTTTTATTTTTATCAATTAGTGACGACGTTTTTATTGAGAATTTTTTTTTTCGCTCTCATAATCAATTTGATAGCAATATTTAAACTTTGCTATCAGTAATTGCGTGATGTTCGGTTTTATCCTCAAAAAATAAATTATCTATTTCTCAATATAAAACAAAACATAGGTAAGATAAATTGGGCTTACCTTGTATTTATGTGTATCCGTACATCATCTGGTAACACACGTCGGTAAGGGTAATTATGCCTTGATCTTCTCCTATATTTCTGATTTATCCACATGCACTGTTCGTGTGATGTTCATGCCATTTAAAAGACACATGTTTTTTTTGTGTGACTTGTAAAACTTAAATTTGTCCGGAAACTTTTTAAATAGAAAGAAAAATTAGTATTTAATAAAAGCTTTAAGATACATCTCTCCGTTGGAGAGTCTGGGATACAAGTGAAAAATAGAGAAAACATGTATAAAATATTATCAGCAATAAAAAAACAGGAAATTAGTGACATAAATCAGAATAACAAATTATTTGTATCAATATTTATATTTATAGTAATTTAAAATAAGAGTCTATCAATGTCTAAAGTTCTTGAGTATCGCGAAATGTTTATAATAAAATGTCTGTTTGCGATTGTGCAATCACTTTTCACTTTCACTTCCTTCCTTCAGATCATAAACACTTTTGATAATTAGTTTTTATAAATCACATTTGACACATGAAAAACAATTTACTTAGCTTGATTGTTTTAATGTCCTTGTTTGGAGATTATATTTCACAATAGCTGTCAACAGTAATTTCCTGCAATTTATACTTTGCTGCGGAGTACTTACTACTGTAAGTTGGTTTTGGCTCAAAATATGACTTTTATTTAGGGCGTAATGGACATTCACGACACATTGATAAAAAAATGTACCAAAATATCTTTATATAATAATCAACACAAAGAATCGCATATATCCAAAATTTTGTCTTTAAACATTCAAATAATTTGCTTGCAACAACTCTACGATGAATGCATGGTTTAGCTGAAGTCACTAATATCATAGACAAAGTCATACTCTTCACTAATTCACTCATTATCCAGCACTTTTATTTATAATCTGCTTTCGGTGAGAAATTTTTTTGGCGTAATCATATCTAATCTTTACCATACCATTCCTAATTATTCGGCTCTTGTGGCATAGAAAAACAAAACTCCATACATATTAAGCGTACAATGTGAATGCTGGAATCTGGCATAAATTGACACAGCTGCGCGCTGCGCCATCTTGTGGACGGCGTTGATAATGCAAATACGCGGGTTTTTAGTATGACATCATATATGACAAAATATCTACTATCTGCGCATCTCTTGCTCATATTTTCGGAATCTTTATTCACTTATCGAAAATAAATCTTGTTTACCAGATTTATTGCAAAATATTTTTGTTACAGTATGTTTTGATAAAATTATGTACATTAAAAAAAAAATCACAATATCATTTTAATTTCGGGAGAAAAAGCACTAATGCAACGAAAACATTATTGCCTTTTGCCATGAAACTAAAATAACATTGCGACTATTTTTTAAATACACATATTTTTGTCAAAACAAGCTGTAACAAAAATATTTTGCTATACATTTGGTAAACAAGATTCATCTTCTGTCCTTCTGTGAGTGAGTAACAATTTGAAATTCGTGATTGAATTTTTATCAGGGATTCTCTAAATGGCTTTGAGTGTTAAAAAAATAATAATCTGGCATTTTAAGAAAATTATTGGAGGTCAAGAATCGCAAAATATTTAAACAAATAAATGAGCAATACTTGCTCGTTTAATAGTACAACATTTAATGCATGCATTTTAAATTAAAGTGATTCCGAATATGAAATGAAATGAGTTTTAAATTAAATGAATGAAATATTTGTAAGTTAAACAACATGAGTGCAATACGATCAAGAGAATATTGGAAACTTATCGTCGAAAAATAAACGAAAAAAAGGACTAAAAATTGAATATTTTATTTATAATTAAATTCTATACGTGGTCTAAAGATTCATAAACGTTGTATTTTCATCGGGAATACAACCGTGTGTATCATTTTATATATTCGCAGGCATTTTTTTTTTTTTTTTTTTTTTTTTTTTTTTTTTTTTTATCTTACAAGTAGTTCATAGATTGTACACATACACAGTGTTTATTCAAGGACGTTTTGTTTTATAAATACAATATTACACACAAACCTTTCGGTTTTCATTAGCAGTTTTTTTTAGGCAATGTATTCAGCTTTTGTTAGTGATTTAATTGGTATGTACAGTCGTGGAAAAAAAAAAAAAGTAAACACCCCTCACTAACTCTGCAAAAAATTATCGTAGAAGAAAGTTACTGGGGCGACACGATTGGTAATAAAGTCTACTTTTAAATGATGCATATAAAATTTGCTTCGGGAGCCATCTACATATTAAAAACGAAACACAACTTTGTTTTTTCCAATAGCAGTACATAATTCTGACAGCATAAATGGACTCTACATCCTTCAATTAGCCTAAAAACAAATTTTTATGCAATTCGTACATTAAGTTTCCGAGAAATTAATTATTTTAAAACGAGCGTATTTTAGGGACTGTATCCAAATTAAAGTTCGGTACTTGATTGTTGACCGAGAGAGCCTCCTTCTTGATCAAGTCATGTTAAGCGCCACTCAAGCAATCATTGAAGACTGCTAGATTACAGGATGGCATAAGAAATTTCAAAATATCTAGTCACTTCTATCACAGATGGCCCCTTAAACCACCAATTTGCTGTTTTTAAAGCATAATTTGAAAACTACTTGGAAGAAAAATGTGAAATTTTGGATTTCTATAAAGCAGGAATTAATAAATCTAAATCCATCAAAAAATTGTAGGTTGCAATTCATAATTTTTTCGAATATTAATTTCATAATTCATAATTAATATCATAAAATTATAAAAATTTCAAATTCAACGTATTTATGTTTGAGAATTGTTACTATTGCTATACAAAAAATTAGCACATTAGGAGTATAATTTCAGGAGATATTAATAACAATATGAAAATGTAATTTAACATTAGAAGCACTAAATTTTGAATGTTTATAATTTAAACACTTATCATTCAAATGACTTGAAATTTAGTGTCTAGTCATAGTTTGAACCGAAGATTTGAAATATCTTGTTAAAATTGGGTATTGCCATTGGAAAAAAATGAATTTTGGGTTCGTTTTAATATGTAGATGGCCCCCTAAGCAAATTTTATGTACATCATTTAAAAGTAGACTTTATTTCCAATTGTTCGGTACCAGTAACTTTCTTCTACGACAGCGAGGAGTTAGTAAGGGGTGTTTACCTTTTTTTTCCCACGACTGTATATGGCATGCGACAGTACTATACACTACGTACAATGTAAGTCAATATTTATCATTTAATGTTTTAATACACGTAGTATCTGTAATGTCATGGTTATTAATAGATTCAAATTTTTTCAATTATTTCAATTTCTTCATAAATAAAATGCTAATTTTCCCGGATTACAATTTATTTGTATTTGTGTTAATTACAACAATTTCTTTTGCTTGTAGGCCAAAGTATTTAACGTGACATGATATTTTCCTTATTCACGATTCCGCAATCAAAGGCAGCTGGCAGCTCCTATAGTAAATTAATTAAAACTGGTAAAATATGAACTAGGTGTAAAATATTTGGTGGTGAACTTTAATCTCATTAAATTAGACTAGCCGAAAAAAATCGGGTTGTGTCATGTTTTTTAGCTTTTGATAATTGAATGAATCCGAAAATTACCTTCATTTTTTACCATCACGTAAGGATTTTTTGCAAATCGTAAATTTCAAAGTTAAAAAGTAAAAAGCGAAAATCTGATACTATAAAATAGATGCGATTTGTGTTCTTCAACTTTTGATAATTGATTTTTATTTATCTGTTGGAACTGAATCCGAAAATGACCTTCAGTTTTAACCATCATGTCAGGATTTTTCACAAATCGTAAGTTTAAAAGTTAAAAATGAACCCCGCCTTTCCTCATCGGTCCCTTGAGTTGTTTAGCTGTAAGAATCCCTGTATAAGCCAAAAAATTGAATAAATTATTGAATAAAATAAAATAAAATTGAATAAAAAGCGTTTTACATCTATTTCATATCATATTTTCGCTGCTTTTATTTTTCTTTTTAATTTTGAAATTTACGATTTGCGAAAAATTCTGACGTGATGGTTAAAAATGCAGGTAATTTTCAGATTCAATGCTAAAAAATACACAGAAATAAATTATCAAAAGTTAAAAAACACAACCACCTCCTCTATTTTTTAGTATCAGATTTTCGCCATTTTTTTACTTTTCACTTTTGAAATTTACGATTTGCGAAAAATCCTGACGAGATGGTTAAAAGTGGAGGTCATTTTCGGATTCAGCGCAAAAAAATACTACATAAAAAACAATTTTTAAAAGTTAACAAACACAACCATCGCAGGCTTGTGTTATTAGTACTATATTTTTAACACAACACAGGTTATTACAAGCTATTAGTTACATTTATGATAAGTTGGAAATTATAATAATAATAATATTGCAAAATTTTATTTCTAATTACATTAGGTGTCACCTGAATGAATCATCTTTGCAAATGAAACTTTTATTAAGTTAACCTTTTGAAGGGCAGTGAGATATAATTTATATCACTTAACTTTAATCCTTAAATGTCACAATCGCACCGGAATTTCGGAATAAAATTTTGCTTTGATAATGTACGTGAGGAATGTCTTCTTCTTGTTTTCACATAAATTTGTTCGTAAATTCTGGTGTCATTCAATCACTTCACCATTTTCGTAACAGAAATAATTTAACCTTGAACGGATTAAACAGATGATTGTAATGTACAGAAAATGTATTTTTGATTTTTGTCTTACTCGCTGTTATATAATCCATAATAGCAGTTGATTGAATAAGACAATGACCATCATAAGTGGAATATGCTGTAATATTTTCCTGCGTTAAAGCATCTTTTGTGAATTTTGGCGCGAGCACGTAAAAAGATTCGTCATTACTACTCCTAATTCTTAACTCTCGCATTTACAAGATAAATTAATTCCTCGAAAATGCCGTGTAAATATAAATCATGCAATTCGAATCTAACATTAGCAGAACAATAGCAAATGTACATTAAGTTCAAAGATGAATCTTAAAATTTCTCATTCACCTCGTATACAGTTGATTTCTATTTGATCCTATATTATAATACGAGAAAAGTGTGTGTGTGTGTGTATGTAAATTTTATCTAAAAAACGGCTCAAATGATTTTGACAAAATTTTGTATCCTGCCGTTTTGGGGTACGAGAAAACCATTGAGCTAGGGTCGCATTTTCCAGAAAATTCGATTAGTGGGTACTTTTTGGGTCACTACCGGGTCAATGCATTTCAATGGGAATGAAGGTTAAAACAGTTATTAAGTTGTTGAACAGTTGGCAGTAAACGAACTCGAAAAAGTGGCAGTATTTCTCCAAATTTGGCGATGTTTGGCGAAACATTGGCGACATTGACGAAATTTGTGCGGGAAAATCGACTTTTGATTACCAATACCAAAGCAATGCTTGGCGCGAAATTAAAAAATGTTGCAAAATTTGGCGAAAAAATTGGCTTTCAGACTCTGAAGGAATTTTCTCGAAATTCACAGTAGGAGCCGAGATGCATGATTCAACCAATCCGAGTCTACTAAAAATGTAGTTTGGAAGGATGCCCTTTCGTTGTAAACATCTAGGTAATGTAACATTAAGAAACATGTACATAGTTTTAATTTTGTTTGTTTCCGAAAATAGCACTGTTATAAAATAAAATTCCTTATAGCAATAATGCAGAGAGAATTTATTATTATATCGAGTCGAACACAAAGCTAATTTTAACCGAGCCTAGCTCGGTCTTCCCTGTTGGTACAAAATATATATCATAGTGGAAATGATACATTATCACTTCTGCAATTCTTGATTGTTACGTATATATTTTTTAACCGACTTCCAAAACAAAAAAAGTTATGCCATTGGTTTAGTTCATATATTTTTTTTTTTTCTTGTATATGTCCGCAGTATAACAAGTGAATAGATGCTCCGATTTTAAAACTTTTTTGTTGCTGGTGTTTTTGGAAAGATCTTAGTCTGCAGGCAGTCCCATCTCAACCCTCCGTCTCCAACAATAATATATTTGTCTCATATTTGAATGATAATTCGGCTCACTTTCCTTTCAAAAGTCCTCCCTGAAAGGCATCCCCCATATAGCAATCTGGCCCAAAACTGTCCGTCGTTTAACAAAGATCCCATTCCCCAGAAATATGGTAGTTTTGGCTGATACTTAAATTTGCTAATGATTTTTCAGCTGGGCTAGTTTGTTGGCTAACGCAAAATTCTTAGTGAAGGTTCTAAAAAAAAAAACTACTTTATATCTTCAAACATGTTAACTGAAATGCATTGTTATTATTCGAAATCGTGCATTCCTGCCACGCAAATACAGGACAACAGAGGAATAGCTTTTTAATTTATGTACAATACCTAGATTATAGGCTGCTTTATTTAAAGTGATTAGCCGAAGAATCGAATTAGATATTCAGTTTTTATTGCAATCTTTGTATAGTTTACCTCAATGTTTTTGTGCAGTTTTTTAACCACTGAAAATATCGAAGGAGAAACTAAAAACATCCCCTAAAAAGTGTCTGAATCTTGCGGCTATGAGCACTCTCTTGTTTATCCTGAGCATCCTTAAAATCCCAGCATAGACACGCGCTCTGCACGGTGTTTAACAATGGTAGGTAAAAACTCATCGCAGATTGACATCGCAGGAAAAAAAAATTATGCTTCGGGTTTTTCCGCTGAACAATTGAAGTAAATGTTTTTTAAAACGACACGAGTCACTTTTTAGTAGAATTTAATCTTTTAATACGATTGTTCGAAACAAAGCGTTTAAAAACGTCCTGTAAGTGCTCTTGTAGAGCATTTATCTGAAATTTTTTTTAGCGTATGAGCGTGTAATTGTGGATTAAAAGTTTTTAAAGGAGTTGAAAAGGACACCTCAGGATTTTTGTGCTTTAAGTATATCGATTGAATAAATGGAAAGGTTTTTTTTTTTAACGTTTAGAGAGTTAATCTCTGTATTACTCAAATGTTAAATCGAGGATATACTAAATGGTGATATATATATTTATTTGATAATCCTGAAGGTAAAAGAATTATATTCGAAATCTCACGGTTCTTAAAAAAAAAAAAAAATCAAATTTAGTAGGATAAGTGTTCGTATTAAAATACGTAGAGTAATAATAATAACTGCTGTTCTAAATACATGTTTAAGAGAAATATGACTAAATGACTCCATCTCATTTATTGTATGACGCCATTAATGAATGATAAATATGAAAGAACTAAACATTTCCTGAATAAATTATTACCAAATAAAAAAAAAGAACTGATGTTCACAAAGCTACGAATATTTTGCAAACAAATTAAATACGTTCCGTAGTTTTAAGTCGTGTAATGTTTCATCCCTTGAGTATTGTAGATTTAAAAAACCAATTTCAACGATCTTTTCGAATTTGAATCAAAAGAATGGAAAAACAATCTGAAGAAGACAATCCTTTAGTTATTCTTTTTCTACATTATGTTACAATGTAGCAAAATCTATTCGTCGCTTATTTCTAATACTTCTGTGTAGCGGAATGTAATTATATTGTTGCTTTTTTTTTTTTTTTTTTTTTTTTTTTTTTTTTTTTTTTTTTTTTTTGGTGAAAACTTAAGACATTTATCTGCATGCGGCCTCGAAAATTTAATAAAGTGAGGTCATTTAAATCGAAATAGTTACTGAAAAATTTAAATTGACGCTTCTAAAGTTATTAATCCATTTTAATAAGTTTTTTTTATTAAAATTTTACTCTATTCCAAATTCTCATGTCATTTCACTGTATATACATAAAAAATTAGGGATTTTCATGGATACGGGCATGGTCCGAAGCCCATACCCCCAGAATAAAGACAATTTGTTTAACTGTCCGCGCAGATAAAAAATAAATAAATAAACAGGCCGGGCCGATAAAAGAATTAAACGGGCTAGACGGGCTGATGCAGAACTTAAGCGGGCCGACCGACCCGTTATGACAAATTTAAAAGCGTTGAATTAAGCCGAGAAAATATGACAAATTTCTAATGAACCTGGCTGGGGGCTGAGAATAAGTTACAAATGTACGGGATTTAATTGTTCCCCAAACGTGCCGAGCTGTTTTTTTTTTTTTTTTTTAATAATAGTGATAATGAACTTTTGTTAACGGAATCTTTTGAAATAAGCTTTAATAAAATACAGTGAAATATTGTCATAAATCTCTATTATTGTTGTTATTATGCAGCTTTAAAAGTTATGGTGTTTTTAACCATCTTTTTTCGTTTATTTTAAACTATATATATATATTTAATGCGTCTTTATTTGAATGCAATAGTTTAAGAGTTTAAGTGATCATTAATGTTGCTTTTCTGTATCTATGGCTTACGCGCATATCGTATATGAAATATACTGTAAAATGTTCGCCTAAATATGTGTACTTTGTATACTATGTATTCTTTAACCCTTTATCTATATTGACGGTATTTATAAGTACCACTCACTTTAAACTTTCATCCCATAGTGAATATTACTAATATTCTAATGGTACTTTGCAAAAATACTCTTTTAGCTCCACTTTGTCCGGATATATCGCAGCAGTAGCTCTAGGTTTCTTATTTCAGCGAGGAAGGAGGCTTATTTTGACACAAACATGGGCTTTGCCGACATTTTGTACAGATTGTCGCTCTCGTCTTTTTATTGCTGCAAACACAGTAAAGGATATAAGATAAGTGTTGAATTTTTTTAATGTGTTCATTATGATCTTAGAATATAGTTTGATTAGCTATTTTAGGTGAATGGTGTATATGTATTTGATTTAACAGTTGAATTACTCGATGGTATTTATAAATACCGTCAGTACACTGGCTGTTGGAGAAAAAGTTCTTGTTTACTTTTCGACTGTGTTGTTATCCCTCGTTTTCATCTGCTTTAAAATGTAAGTACTAAAATGTAGTGTAGTAATGATTTCCCTGGTATTTCTTTTCTGTTTCATTGTTATTTTTTTTATAGGAAATTGAAAAAGTTGTGGCACCGGCTCGTTTTTGCTATGCTAAGAATGGCATATGTAAATTCAGATATTGCATATGTGGAGATGAGAGAACATGTTGTCCTTCGAATATAGACGTCGCATAACTGAAGGACTGCTATCAAGGTCGACACCTATTTTTTTTTTTTTTTTACCTTTTCAGGGGCAAAGCATTTTCAATTCTAAAGTGTTGAAATAAATGATTGGCACCGGAATTTGCCAAAAGATTTATTTGTAAATAAGAAAAAGCCTATATTTCACCTACTTATTAAATCGAATGTCATTTGAAATACCTTGTGGGTTTTCTGTAGGATATTTTAGTCCTAGTGTACTGACGGTACTTTAAAGTACCACTTTAATTAATTACCTCTAAATAATTAAATTTCTCACGGGTGAGTATTTTTTTTATGTTTATCCTTTAATTTTCATTGTAGTAACTGAAAAAAAAAATATTACATGAAAAAAATTGCAGCAGATCATAATGCAGTAGATAAAGGGTTAAAAGAATCTTAATTGTATCTTTAAAAAATCGGAATCTTTTTGCAGAAATAGAGTCGGGTCGGGCCGAACTTATAATTTTTACACCGGGACGTGCCGGGCCAAGATAGTTTTTGCTCGTGCCGGGTCGGACTAGGTCCGGGCCTGGAATGTTCTGCCCTAAAAGAACTCTATAAAACATGCATACATATAGTATCTTTCGTATGCTTTTGAAATGAATAAATACAAAACTTAAAATAAATAATCATTGTTTAACGTCTGATATACGAGTTAAAAATAATAAATATATTACAAATCATCAGACATACAAGTAAAATTACATAAATACATTTAATACAATTAAAAAGCAAACGTTTCAAGCTAAATTTTAGCCCCTCATCAGCGCAACAAAACATTCAAATGACAGAAAACTATATATCATGTTTACAGTTAAAAATTATTAGCGGTTAAAATTAAATAAAGTATAAATTTTTTTTAAAACAATGCTGAGTATTCAGAAGGAAGTGCACATGATTCATTTATCGGCGACGTTTGCTTACGAGTGAAGACACCTTCCAGAAAAACTCTACTTTTAATATTATTGCAACCGGATCTGATAACTTTCATATTCGTGAAATCTAGGATATGGTCGGTATCCAAAGAATGCTGTACAATTTTAGACGTACAAATCGTACTTACAAATCTGGAAACCTACAGTCTAAAATTGTACAGCATTCTTTGGATACCGACCATATCCCAGATTTCACGAATATGAAAGTTATCAGATCCGGTTGCAATAATATTAAAAGTAGAGTTTTTCTGGAAGGTGTGTTCACTCGTAAGCAAACGTCGCCGATAAATGAATCATATGATGCACTTCCTCCTGAATACTCAGCATTGTTTAAAAAAAAAAAATTATGCTTTATTTAATTTTAACCGCTAATAATTTTTAACTGTAAACATGAAATATAGTTTTCTGTCATTTGAATGTTTTGTTGCACTGATGAGGAGCTAAAATTTAGCTTGAAACGTTTGCTTTTTAATTGTATTAAATGTATTTATGTAATTTTACTTGTATGTCTGATGATTTGTAATATATTTATTATTTTTAAATACAAAACTTGTTTAATTTTTTCTTTATCCGAGTATTTTTCAGGACACATCTGTTTCGTTTTTATTTTATTTATTTTTCATTTATTTTCTTTTTAGAAAGACTGGATAACGCTACTTTTTTTTTTTTTTTCAAATGAGAAAATTTTGTACTGTTTTATATTTTTAAGTAGAATTTAGGGATATAATACTATTATACTTCTTCTAAGTCAAAAAGAGGAAAACAACTTAAACTGTAATTTAGCATATTAATTATCAGCTATGTGGTCTATGCAGGATCAACCAAATAAAGATCGCATTAATGACGATTGTTCCAGGTTGTGCTTTAAAATCCTTCTACAATAACAGTAAAATATCAAGAAATCTGAACTGCAGATTGAATTATAATCTATACAGCTATCTAGAACATTAGAACAATTAGAAATGGGACCCCTTCCATCCCACTCTGATTCAAATTTTGCCTCAAGCGTCACTTAATTTATATTTAGCTGCTCTAGGATAGCATACTCTGTTATATGGTATGTATTAGTCCAAGAGAACATATGCTTCAGATTGTTTCATTTAATTCTGAGTGATATTATAAGCAGAATGAAATTTACGCAATATGTCGTTATTGAAATAAATAATATGGTTAATATTTGTAAAACAAGTTGTTGCATTGATGTCTGAATAAGACTTGTGACGAAACACTGAGCTAATTTTTCAGTTAAATTGAAAATGAAACTTGTTTTGTAACAAAATGATTTATACTTTTACTTTAATTTCTATAGTTATAGATTATACCTTTTAAATAACAACTAACAAGTGTGTAACCCTTATGTGATGATGAATATGACAATTCATCATTGTTTTCACATGACAATTTTTTAAAAAAAGTGCCTGGATATATGAAATCTGCAAGTGTTTTACTCTCTATAATATTATGTAATTTTCCGTTTTTAATTTGGATTTTATCAATATATGTTTCTCTTTCTAAATATTTATCTCCCTTTCTTTTTTTCTCGCTCCCCCCCTCTATTTACATATTTTATAATTATTCTTATGAAGTCCTCTGATGAATCCATAAGATATTCATAGATTTTCATTTTTTTTGTATTTTCATTTTATTGTGTTTAATTTTCATATTATCTTTTATTTGGGTTTCACCAGCGTTCTCGCTGACTTCTTATGAACGTTAGCAATTTGGCTAATCAGAAGTAAAAAACATTCGCCAAATGAAAAAAAAAAAAATAGCAAAATAAATTCGTTGTGAAACATTTAAAATTAGATCTTTAAACCCTTAATGTATCCCCCTTATTTCAATATGTTCTAAAATAACCTAAGTTTTTAAAACTGTTTATAGATAAGTTATTCATCTAAATTTAATTATCCGTAACCAGATTCTAAAAAAATAAATGTATTCTAAATGTCCTGCGCAATGAAGAAAAAAAAATTAAAATCTGATAGGGTGTATTCCGATCCAAACGGCTTATTTTCGGATTCATTTTTAAATTTATTTTTGCTCTCAAATGCATCAAACTGGGAAATTCTCTTATTTAGAAACTACATAATGTGCCGTGCTTCTCGATTTTTTGATAAATGCAGAAAATATTGGGGAAAATGCTGTTAAAGTTGGAGTTTTTAACCGAATTTTCGGAAGCGGGAGATCTGGGAATGAAAAAAATGGTCATACTGAGAAAATGATTGTTTAAAAATCAAATTCTAATTAATTGAGCGAAAAATGAAATCACACAGCCTCTTTTACATCTTTTCGAAAATCATCCCAGCAAGTTTCATGTTTTTACTTTTAAAAATGGGTCTGAAAACGTCTCAGAAAATTTCGAGCTGTTGAGGGTGGAAAACATTTTTTCGAATACACCCTTAACTCTATAAAATGTTATGAAATAAAACTTCCAATCCCAGTTAACTCAGGATTTCAATATATTACATTCAATGAATTCTGAAAAATTCAAAATATAAACAACAAAATGTGTCAAAAAATTTATTTTTCTAGAATTCTTTGGCTTTTCATTGAAGCTTTTTGCTTACTGTGGCTTTGGCTGATGCTAAATTGATTTGATGTTGGTTTAGTATCTCTAAAAATAATGCAAATTGTAAGATACGAATGAACATGATAAGATGCATCAATCGTTCAGTAATGTAAATAAGAATGTCGCCTGTACTGACACACACACAAATAATAATAAAATATGAGGAAAAATTGAGCACTCGCAATTTGGCGAGTCTAATCATTCTTCGCCAAGTGATTCACTCGCCAAGTGAAGCATTTTGTCGTGATTTGGCGCAATGGCGAGTGGCAGCGAGAACCCTAGGTTTCACACATGTGATTTCATTTTAATTATTTCAGCATTCTAATACATAACATTGCTGTTGATGCGCATGCTATTATGAATGTTATTTTAATTGTTTAACCTCGTTATATTCCAGCATTTTTAATGGTACTCTCTTTATAAAGTAATAAAAAGAAAAGTGTCCAGGCAAACTGATGGCATTGAGCTCACATGCTATCCGCACTAATTGCATATTATACTCTTATTACAAAGAATAATGACCCGCAAAAAATAAATTAAGGGGATTACCCCCCGTTTTCCCCCTTTATACTTAACCAATGAACTTCCAAATCTAATCAGGGAAGTTCCTTATCAGAATGAACCTAGAAATTTTATTTGAAGCAAATTGGATAATTCCGCATGAAAACCCATTTATTTAAATTAAGGGGGAGTGGGGCTTTCTCCCTTTTATACTTAACCAATGAAATTCCATATTTAATCAAGGAAGCTCCTTAACAGAATAAGCCGTATACAGACTCAATGAAGGAGTTTAAACATGTCAATAAAGTATAAATAAAAACATACATTTATTTTACTTAAATAGGTGTCACAAATAAAAATCAAAATATGTTGACATGTTTCGGTTTAATAGTAAAAACCGTATTCATAACATACACGTAATCAATAGAAAATGAATGACACTGGGTACCAAAAAATACTCTAAAAACCAAAAACATAAAAATGCAAACATTGCGCCCTCTATGATCTCAAATAGCCTCCGCTACCGCGGCTCCCTCTACCAGACTCACCTTTTAAGTATTTATTAAGGAATTCCAGCCATAAAATTGGAATATCAAAGGAAAAAGAATCATTACACACAGTATCCCTCCTAGAATATATCTCAATAGATTCACGGATGATTGACTTGCGGTATAAACTCGAAACGAACACTAATCTACTATCCCTG
Source organism: Maratus speciosus (assembly GCA_963932465.1). Classification (NCBI taxonomy): domain Eukaryota; kingdom Metazoa; phylum Arthropoda; class Arachnida; order Araneae; family Salticidae; genus Maratus; species Maratus speciosus. The sequence continues at coordinate 502,497,164 of OZ010793.1, read as the reverse complement.
AAACAAATATTAACCCCCCTCTTTAAAAACAGCCTTGATAACGCAGTCTTATCCCTACCAAATTTTATATCAGATTCATGCTCTCTCCTCCTTATCCCAAACTTCCTACCTGTCATACCAATATAATAATTAATATCCCCCCCTTCATTCTCATATGGAATTTCATACACACCCGCGAGATCTTCCTGTGCAACCGGATCAAAAGGTCTGTACAGAAGATGTTTCAATTTAGGAGGTGGTTTAGCAACTAATTCTAACTTAAACTTCATTAATTTACTTTTAAGTCTCTCAAAATTACCCTTTATATATGGAAACGATAACCTTTTAAAACTACTAACCTCCCCCTCTCGGACGCCTTATCAACCAAAGTACAACTAACATGTGAATGACCTTTACACTTATAATTTTTAATCAAATAATTAATTTTCTCCCTATTGTAACCATTTACTTTAGCAATATTGAAAATATAATTCAACTCCTCGTCCAAAAAATCCTCTGAACAAATATTAAACGCACGATTAACCATGAACCTGAACGTTGAGAATTTATACCCAAAAGGTGAATACGCTGAATTTGGAATAATATGCTGACTACTAATATCCTTCGTATAAACTTTTCTTTTTAAAAAAGACCCCTCTCTCATAATGCACACGTCTAAAAATGAAAGAGCACGATCATTTTCTAATTCAAAGGTAAACTGAATATTCTCATCTAGTTTGTTAACTTCATTAACAAAATCAATAAAAGACTCAACCCCCCCCCCTCCCAAATTAAAAACACATCATCAACATACCTCTTCCAAAATTTAGGAACTTTCTCAAACTCTACAAAAATCTTCTCTTCAAAAGGTCTCATTTTAAACTCTGCTATTACGATTATTTTTACGAAAACTTACAACAGTTTTTGACATGTCAATAAAGGTTTTTAATATATTTTTAATGTGTGTTTAGTAACGTCTTTTAAGCAAATGAGTATTTTAATATATGCTTTGACTTTTCTGTTTGGAATATATATTGTGATAAAGAATAAACAGGTATATAAATTTGAAGTAAATCGAATAATTCTGCATGAAAAACCCATTTATCCAAATTATAGGGGCATTAACCCCCCGTTCCCTCCCTTTATACTTAACTAATGAACCCCCAAAACTAATCAAGGTAGCGCCTTATCAGAATGAACCTAGAAAAAAATTTGAAGCAAATCGGATATTTCTATCAAGAGTTATCGCGTTACGTGCATACATACATACGTACATACATACAGAACCTTCGGGCACATTAGCTCTCAGACTTTGATAGCCTGAGAGCTAATTTTCGATCGTACTTTGCCAAATATTTTAGTAAAAAAAAAGGGGTGTAACGTCCTTACTTTTAACTTATTGTGTCAAAAAACAAACAAACAAACAGTTAAGGGGTTTAAGTAATAAAATTGATCTTACTAGAGATAAAATGATTCTGTATTATGAAAACAAAAATCTTTACTCCTTACATTGTACAATTTACGTCATTGTTATCCCATCATCATTATAATAATGAAAAGATGTTTTGTCCTTTTCATATGTTGACATTTGCGTAGTGTTATTGTATTCAGAGCAGATTTTTAAAAATATAGTACATATTTATTTTCAACAAGAAAAGTTTTCTTGTATATAAAAAAAAAAATAGTACTCAATTTATTGCATACTGCCATAGTTACCAATGTTATCGTAAAGTGAATCACTGTCCCTTTTCGTTGTTTGCTATTCTTTTATTATTTGTATATTTGGTGACCGTATAAATGTTAAAACTTCAGGAAGAATTTCAGCCGCTCTATAATTTTATTGTTATTTTAATGTCATCATTAGTAATGCTTTATAGGTCTGAACGGGCCGGAATTTCCAGACCCGGGCTCGGCGTGGCCCGAACAAAAGCAATCTTGGCCCGGATCGATGAAAAAATTAAAAGTTCGGCCCGAGCCCGGCCCGGCCCGTTTATATTTTCACAGTTCACAGCCCGGCCCGTATAAAAATCAGTGAAAACAGGCCCGGACCGTGGAGAAATCAATTAAATGAGGCCCGACTCAATTTCTACAAAAAAATCAGGTTTTTCTAAGCATACAATTAAGATTCTTTTGAAGAATAATACTGCATACATATTTATGGGATAATTTTACAGTATATTTTAAAATTACTATATGTTCGCCAGACAGAAAATACACAATAGCAACATTAATGACTACGTAGAGTCTTAGATGTTTCACCATTCAAATAAAGATTCATTAAAAAAATTAATGTAGTTTAGAATAAAAGAAAAAAAGGAGAGTTAAAACATGATAACTTTTGAAGCTGTATAAGCTGTATAAGCCGTAAGCAAATTTGTAAAAACATTTCTCTGCCATTTAATAAGGCTTTTCACAAATTCAAAGGAGCTACTATCTGATACATTTCTGAATTCATTTCTTTTTGGAAACGCATAAGATTGGCAGGTGTTCTTATTAAGAAACTATGTAATCGAATAACGTTATCCATTTTTTGATAAAGGCAATATATCTTTGAGAAAATACTGTCAAAGTTGAATTTTTGAATAGAATTTCTAGGAGCGATAGCACGAGAAAGTAGAAAAACCTGCAGTAACGTGACAAGAATCTCTTATATCTCGATAAGTGATTTATTTATAAAAAATGGAAAACGCTGTTCGATTCAAATCCCTTCAATAGTCAGGCCTACCAATTTTATTAACTTTACAGTTAAAAATGAGTCAGAAAATGTATCATGAAATTTCTCGTTGTTGAACAGTGAATTTGAGAACCAGCTTAAGGTATATTTCCAAAGATTCCGTTAACAGAAGTTTGTTATAGCTGTTGATATTTTTACAAAACATATTTCATTCCCTACACATCCTGAGAACAATAAAGTCCAGTTACGGCCTTGCTCGACTATGTAGAAAAAAATACAAGCCGGATCTCGACCCGGCACGAGTCTGCTGAAGAAAAATAAGCCCGGGCTCAGACACTATTTAACTGTCCATGCTGATCTCTACGCTGGACATGTTACATTTCTGTATTGCTGTCGTCAAACTGGCATCGGCTCGTGACGCACATTTATACTTATTCTCGCGAAAGTCACTTTCATTGAAAATGGCTCATATTTTATCAGCTTCGATTAAGTTTCTACACCGGGCCGGCAGGCCCTGCCCGGTAGGCCCGTTCAATCTTTTTTCCGGTCATGTCCGTTTATTTTGTTTTTCGGGCCCGTGCAGACGTCTACAATGCTTAAAGACAAATGTACTTATCTCGTATCCATATGTCATGGAAAATTATATAAAATCGCTCAATAAGAGCTTATCAACACGTGTTATATGATAGCGGCCAATGGAAGCATCCTTCAAAAATCGTCTTTTTCGATTTCCTACACTTACTATTATGCCGTCCTTGTTTTGGAGTTTTTAATAATAATTCTCTTTCAGATCTAAATCTTTCAATTATATATATTTTTTCTTTCCACGATACTTCGTTTTCTTCAGATTTTCGGAACTGCTATTTCTTTACATCAAATCTATAACCAAAACATAAGAGGTATTCCATAAATCTTAATTGTGCATGTAAGTGCCGATAAGCCTCAAGAAAACTTGTGGGTATTACTCGTATATCATCGAATCATTTTTAAGTTATTCATCACCTTGGAATTTCCGTTACAGACATTGCATTTTTAAGTTGCTTTATTTGAAGATATAATGAAGATACATTGTACCACCTACCCCTTTATCTTCAAATTTGTGCTCTATGTCATATGTCTGAATATTAAATTCTACTATAGTTAGGGCAAGAGTTGTAAATATTTAATTTCTGACAATTTCAAATTCTTCTGTTATTGACTGATCAGTTTCCATGATGAACTTAAACTTTATAGGTGTAGAGTAAGTAGTAGATGACGATTTTGAATTTAGCCTTTATAAAATTTTGATTTTCTTCATCACAGCCCTTTTTTATATGTCGGGTATCGGGCTTTTTGAACAATTTTTTTAAATGTCCTTGCTCTTTTAGGGCTTTCACGTATCATCCTTTCGTCCAGCCTGTCTGAGTTTTAAACTCATGGAACGTGTTAATTCATTTGCGCTTCGGGAATAGCGAATGCATATTTTGTCTTTTAATTTCGGTCCAATTAAATAAAAAATAATCTTTTATCGTCCAATTTTTTTCGGATAATCATTATTACTTCTGACCTGTAAATATATTTATTGTTAATATTCGAATCTGATCATTTCTTATTTTACTTCAAAAAATGTTTTTTAAGTTGGCAGTTTCTCCATCTTCGATTACTGTCAATTATAAATAAATGGATCAGCCGCTTACATGGTCTAACATAACAGATGAACAATGTTGAAGATTATATTTGTGTAATACATACTCTATCGGGATATATCTTGAATTCACAAGGAATGATTCATGTTCGGTAACATATTTTTGCAAAATCTCCTACAATTCTCTTTTCGAAATTTACGTTTCCGTACCAGAAAAAAAAAAAAAAATTACTCATATTGAAGAGTTACAAATAAGGGCAGCTGAAATTGATTTTTATATATATATGCATAGACATAATTAAAAAAAATATCTTACAATGTACCAGCGTGTACAAAATTTTTGGCAGCTTTTTAAAATTTATCATATAATATCAAACCCCGCGGCTTTGCTCGCTTAATAGTTGAAATATGCCAAGTGATATTTGCATGACTATTTTTTATTAGAACACTTTTTGAAATAATTCAAAAATTACAAATTAAGCCACAGTTTGACTAAACTTCATTATAAAAGTGTAATAGACAGAAATGAGATTTTAATTAATAAGAAGAACTAAAACTAATTCTAATTAAATGATAATTTAGAAAGTATTTTGAGACTCTTATGCTTATTTCATACGCTCATCATTTCAGTATTTATTTAAAGTTTTGAATTTTTTAGAAACTATCTAAACACATTTACATCTTAGAATTAACCATCATGTTAAATTCCGAGTTCCTTGTCTAACAGTCTACCAACTCTCTGGTGTTAGTGGTACCAACATAAAGTGCCGAAACAGAGTTGAAATAGAATGTCTTGAAAAATGTTGAAACAGAGACTGACACCATTAATTTACCAACATTAACCTCGAAATCGGTTGGTATTTCCTAATATTCTATAGAAAACGGAATTTAGATGTTTTTAAAGGCTTTCTTGTTGTTCCTGCTAACCAGGTAGTAGTGACATAGGCATAAAATATAGCCCGTATAGGATCAGGGACTATCACTCTTGATTCACAACCAATAACTTCTGTAATCGGTTTATTATTTCCTGAGATTCCATAGAAATCGCAATTTAGGACTCTATTAGAATGCTTTTCGCTCTCTTCTTTTCGTTTCACCCCTTTTTAATTTCGAATTTATTTTCGACTGTTCTTAGAGGACATTAAATTTTAAAAGTAACTACCGTGGTATATTTAAAGTTTCTAACCTCTTCAGGGCTGCAGAAATCGCAATTTAGAAAGTTTTTGCTCCTGCAACTCTCGACATAAAATACAGCTTATGTTTGAGCAGTTTCTGTCACCATCAATTTGCGACCATTATGTTTGAAATCGGTTTCGTATTCCATACGATTGCATAAAAATCGTAATTTAGAACGCTTTTCGCTGACTTCATCCATTTAAATTTCGAATTTTTTTTCGACAATTCTTAGACAGCATTTGCATCTTTGAAGTTATTACCATTCCAAATTGTTAGACCCCTCAGTAACACAAAAACGCAATTTATAATATTTTTTTCTCCTGTAACGCCCAGGTGGTAGTGATAACACCGTAAAATAAAGGCTATGTTGGAGCGGCGACTGTCACCATCAATTTGAAACCATTACTTCTGAAATCAGTTTATTTCCTGAGATTGCGTAGAAATCGCTATTTAGAACGTTTTTAAAACGCTTTTCGTTCATTTTCACCCCATTTAAATTTCAAATTTTTAAGGAACTCTTCTCAGAGAGTATTTACATCTCATAAGTAATTACCATGCCAAATTTCAAGTTGCTAGCCCCTTCAGTATAACAAAAATCCCAATTTAGAACGTTTTATACATTGCAACCGCAAGGTGGTAGTGACGCCGATATGAAATAGACCCTATATTGGAGCAAGAGCTGTCATCATCTATTTCCAACCATTGTTTTTGAAATCGGTTGGGTACTTTCTAAGATTGCGTAGAAATCGCAATTTAAAACTTTTTTTAGAACGTTTTTCGCCCATTTTCACCCCTTTTAAATTTCGATTTTTTAGGAAATGTTCTTGGAGATCATTTGTATCTTATAAATAACTGCCCTGCCAAATTTCAGGATTCTAGGCCCTATAGTAACAAAAAAATCGCAATTTAGAACGTTTTTTGCATCTGCAACCCCTAGGTGGTAGCGACACCGACATGAAATAGAGCCTATGTTGGAGCGAGGACTGTCATCATCAATTTCCAACCATTACTTTTGAAATAGGTTGGGTACTTTCTGAGATTGCATAGAAATCGCCATTTTGAACGCTTTTTAGAACTCTTTTCGCGCATTTTCAACTCTTTTAAATTTCGAATTTTTTAAGAAATGTTCTTAGAGATCATTTATATGTAATAGGTAACTACCATGCTAAATTCCATGTATCTGGACCCTTCAGTAACACAAAAGTCGCAATTTCGAACGTTTTTTGCTCCTGCACCCTTTTTAGGGGTAGTGGCACCGACATAAAATGTAGCCTATGTTGGAGCAAGGTTTGTCACCATCATTTTGACACCATTATTTTCTAAATCGGTTTGGTACTTGTTGAGATTGCGTAAAAATCGCCATTTAGAACGCTTTTTGCGCATTTTCACCCCTTTTAAATTTCGAATTTTTTAAAGAAATGTTCTTAGAGATAATTTATATCTAATAAGTAGAGGAGACCGGGGCACATTTTCCATAGGGGCAAGTTTTCCAACTCGCTTTAGTTTTTAAATGAGCTGTTAGGTGATGCTAGCGAGTGAACTGGCTGACGTGGCAACATCTTACACACCATCTACAAAAGTTATAGTTTAGTAGCTGCTGTCACTTCGTCAGGACAGCCGTTTTTTTAATTTTTTCAACGGCGAATAAAATTTCAGGTCTTTATTAAAATGTAAAATAAACGTACTAGCGTTAAACTTACTATTTTGACATTGCGTGCGCTAAAAAAGAGTGTCTTTCTTCAGGTAACTATGAGTTTGTTTCGCAAATAACTTACACCGCTATTCGCCCAGGTAGTGTAAAAGTTCAAATATGGCGACGGGGCAGGTTTTCCAACAACATACGGGGCATGTTTTCCAACATGTTTCTCGTTGGAAAACGTCCCCCTCCTAAATCAGCTAGTCTTATTGTATCAAATATGTATTTATTGTGAAGTAAAATCGGCCAATTAACCATACATACTACGAACCCGTTTGATCATTTACTCATTTCAGTAAAACTATCAATATAAAGAAAAACAAGGTAAATTAAAAAAATATAATAAAATGTCAATTTTTTCTAAAATGGGTTCATTTAATGAATCCATTTTATGTTAATTATGCCTCTATAGTCATAAGCTATAACACTGATATCACAGTGTGTATGGATCCCACAAAAAGCAAATTAGCTGCACCAGCTCAGAGCTGCACCGCTGGCGTGAATCCACAGTCAATATTATGGCGGGTTTTAAACGTTCAATAATTTTCCCATTGAATGCTGAAATATTTACAGACTGCTTTTATTCCATCCTACTTTTCTGACAGGCCAGCTCTTGCCGCACCAAGTCTTAAAAGCACCAACAATCCTGAAAAGATATCAAACTTTCCTCAATAATCAATTGTCCTCCCCCCTCCGCCCCTCCAAAAAAAAAAAAAACTCCGAAAGCATCAAATTCTTCTACACCAGCGCAGGCTAGCACTTCCAAAGAAGCTGTTCCTTAAGTTCTACTCAAACTTTCCCTATTGCTTTTGAAAAAGGCATTCCTTCTACATCCAAACAAACTTCGCCTACACCAGAAGAAGTTAGGACTTTTGCGAAGGCTGCACTAAGGAGGCAAACACGGCGTGGAAAGAAAAATAGGAAGCATTGTACTGAGTAATTCTCCTGTTAAAAATCAACTGAAAATGGAAAAAAGATTCATCTAAAAAAAGAGAAATTGCAAATGGAATCAGATAAAAGGGGCGAGAAAAAACAAAATCCAATCCCGGCCAGGGTGCTCTTTGGACCTTCGTCTTGAAATGTGAAATGGATTAAAACTGTTTTTTATGTTAATGTTATGTTATTGCGCATTTAGTACATAATAAAAAATACTTATTAATTAACAGGCAAGATTTATTATCTGTGTTTTACCATTTAAAGTATAGTTGGAAAACTTGCCCCTGACCATTTTTAGTAGGATGGAAAACTTGCCCCGCATACGGGCACATTTTCCAACGTAACATCATTAGACTTAACCATTTTTTGTGAAAAAGTATATTTAGTCTTTTGAAGAAAAATTATGCCAGTTTGTACAGGAAGGTCTAGGGAATACAATGATATCCTGTAGATATCAAAATAGATAAAAATAAAAAAATACAAAAATAAAATTATAAAAAGTTGGAAAACTTGCCCCGGTCTCCCCTAACTACCATGCTAAATTCCCTGTATCTGGGCCCTTCAGTAACACAAAAATCGCAATTTCGAACGTTTTTTAGCTCCTGCACCCCCTTTGGGGGTAGTGGCACCGACATAAAATGTAGCCTATGTAGGAGCAAGTGTTGTCACCATCATTTGGACACCTTTATTTTTTGAAATCGGTTTAGTACTTCCTAAAATTGCGTAAAAATCGCCATTTAGAACGTTTTTTAGAACGCTTTTCGCGCATTTTCACCCCCTTTTTAATTTCGATTTTTTTAAAGAAATGTCCTTAGAGATCATTAGTATCTTATAAGTAACTACGATTCAGAATTCATGTTTCTAGGCCCTTCAGTAACACAAAAATCACATTTTTAGAACGTTTTTCCTCCTGCACCCTTTTTTGGCCAGTGGAACGGACATAAGGTATAGCCTATGTTCTAAGTTGGACTAACACCATCATTTTGATACCATTGCTTTTGGAATCGGTTCGGTAGTTCCAGAGCTTACCTCCTACAAATAAACAATTTTTACTTCTTTATAATATTAGTATAGAATAGAATAGACTATTAAATTTTCAAATAATTTTTATATTGACTTATTTTTTTTTTAATATAACGCATATCAACGCATTCTTTGGAGATTAATTTCAGACAAAAATATTAAAACATACAGGCTATTGACCGTAACCTACGGTAATGCTTGCGCGGCGTTTTTTGTCATTAGAACAATACGCCAATTGGCCATTGATAATGGTCAATATTATAAAAAGGCTTCGCAGATTATTCAAGATAATATCTCGATTTACTTTCTGGGTCGGATTCGAAGGAAAATGCCCGCGTTTTGGTAACTGAGTTAATCAAAGTTATTAGACCGGGAGCCGGCAGCACAGACGCATGGTTCGTACGGATACCGTTATTTTTCCAGGAAAACTACCAGTATCTTTTTATAGAAAGAGAAATCTAGGTTAAACGCGCAAAATTTCGCCCTGTTTTAAGAAGAGATTTTCTAAAAGATAATACTGGAGCCGAAAAAATTTCTGGTCGGCAAAATTCAAGGAGGTGTACGAACCATGAGACAACCACTTCATCGAGTTGGAGGCTGAAATTCCAGAATTAGCTAAAACTCGATTCCCATTGTAAAACGCAATCGGTCTGCCAAGTCATATCCTTGTGGAAAACACCTAAAGACCCGATTTTACCGGTTGATTCGTAGGTTTACCATTGTGTTTTCCAGCTTCCAGTCCGCCAGGTTTTCATACCTTTGGGTGCAGGAAAACGCAACCGTAAACCTACGAGTCAACCGGTAAAATCGGGTTTTTAGGTGTTTTCCACCAAGATATGACTTGGAAGACCGATTGCGTTTTAATATGGGAATCGAGTTTTTGCGAATTCTGGAATTTCAGCCTCCAACTCGATGAGGTGGTTGTCTGTGCTGCCGGCTCCCGGTCTATAATGCAAAGCGGACGTTTCAATCTACGTAAGTGGACCTGTAATGATCCAGAAGTAATAGCTCACTTATCAGATGAAATGAAGGCTTCATTGCAAAAAGTCATTCAGGTAGACGATACCGTTAAAGTCTTTGGATTACTATGGGATTCTTTCAAAGACGTTTTGCAAATTCGTTTTAATGAATTAAAGGAAGTGAAAACAAAAAGAGGTTTGTTATCTGTAGTGGCTACCATATTTGACCCCTTGGGTTTCCTAGCTCCTACAACAATACGATTAAAGATCATGTTACAAGGTGTCATGATCTCAGGAGAGATAAGGTTCCTTGGGATGAAGAAATCCCAGATTCCATACTACAGGTGTGAATTTGATTTTATATCAGAAATTCATTTATTAAAGTCAATTGAAATACCCAGGTGTATGAATTCGTATCACCAAAATGATGTCCAGATTCAGTTACATGGCTTTTGTGATGGCTCAGGTAAAGCTTATGCTGCTGTTTCTTATTTACATGTTGTTATTCCTGAGGAAGTATTTGTGAATTTGATTGCAGCTAAAACTAAAGTCAATCCTAGAAAACCTCCAACATTGCCACGTATTGAACTCAGTTCAGCTCTGTTACTAGCCAAGCTATGCTCAGTCATTATCGATACTTTACCGATAAACTTTGACAATATTTATGGACAGATTTACAAATTGTTCTCAGCTGGTAAAGATCACTGCCCTTAAAAGGAAATCATTTCGTACTAAATAAAGTGTTCAAATCCAATTATTAATGCCTTCATGTGAGCGGAATCATATTCCAGGTATTCTAAATCCTGCAGATTCAGCTTCTTGGGGCATTCCACCACGAAAGCTTGTTCATCATTATCTGTGGTGGCATGGGCTTCCGTGGCTGTTGTCGAATGAACCAATCCCAATACCCTTGTACAATCCTCCGATATCTGAGTAAAATCAAGAAGCTGAATCTGCCAGTAATTAACTCAAGTAAGTGCACCTCCAGATTTTATCCTTAAGTTTTCTAAGTTTTCTAAGCTATCAAGAGTCACAGCGTGTTGTCTTAGATTCATCTATAAATATAATGCTAGGCATAGTGCTAAAAAAAAATCCGGAAATCTGAGTGCAGAAGAAATCTCTGAATCTATTCATTCCATAGTGAAATTAGTACAAAATTCTGAATTCTACACAGAGCTTAAATTATTGAAAGAAAGAAAGCCTTTACCGAGTAATAGTAAATTATTATCACTAAATGGGTTTTTAGATTCGAGTGATATAATTCGAGAGGGGTGGTCGTTTGCCAGAACATCAGTTGCTAAGTTTTGATAGAAAATATCCTAAGCTACTTCCGAAAAATCATGTTGTTACTAAGTTGTTGATAAAACATATCCATGAGCAACATCTACATGCTGGTACACAGCTAGTACTTGCTATAATATGTCCACAGTATTGGTTTGTGAACGGTTGTTCTACTGTACGACAAGAGCTTCACAAGTATGCGCTTTGCAAACGCCTAAGGCGCAAGCTTGTCAGCAAATGATGGGAGATCTTCCCGTTGACAGAATCGCCACAATACGTCCATTTTCCAAGGTGGGTTTAGATTTTGCAGGAGCCTGTTTAACTAAGCCAAATATGCCAAAAAGTAAGACCAAAATAAAATCTTACTTAGCTGTATTCGTCTGTATGTGCAGCACTAAGGCAATACATATTGAATTGGTATCAGACTTGTCTGTGAAAGCATTGCTAGCAGCTTTGAAGCGGTTCATCGCATGTAGAGGTCTACCGTCCGATGTATATTCAGATAATGCAAAAAACTTTACAGGCTAATAAGTTAGCATTTCATACCTCCATATTCGCCACACTTTGGTGGTCTGTGGGAGGCAGCTGTAAAGCTTACGAAAAATCATCTATTAAAAGCCTGTAAATAGAGTGTGTTGAATTTTGAAGAGTTAACCACTTTGCTGTGTCAAATTGAAAGTTGCATAAATTCAAGACCCTTAACACATATGTCTTCGGATCCATCTGATCCATGTGCATTAATTCCTGGTCATTTTTTGATAGAAGCATCCCTCCTTGATACTCCAGAATCTTCGAATACACGGACTCTAACATTAAATACTCGGTGGCACTTGATAGAAAAGGCAGAGAATCAATTTTGGTGCAGATCGTCACGTGAATATCTTCACCATCTCCAGCAGTGTCCAAAATGGACTACTCCACGAGCTAATGTACGAGAAGGAGATTTGGGGATTGTTCACGATCGAATTCAGCACATGAGATGGAAGTTGGGCCGCATTCTAAAGACTTTTCCTGGAGCAGACAATCTTGTACGAGTCGTTTTGATTAAAGCAACTGACGGTGACATCAAGCGTCCCATTTCAAAGGTGTTCCCTCTCTTGCCGGGGGAGAAGGATGTATATTTCTCAAGAAAGATGTTTTAGTAGACTCAATTCACAACAGATAGCAGCACTAAAATCTGACAAATATTCTTTCTGATCAGAACAATTGACTGCTTTTTAAATAGACTTTGATTGTAATTCATATTATTTTTAATTCTTTTTTAATTTCTAAAATCCTATTATGTTCTTTCCTGTATATATGTATATTAATTTTTGTGTTTTTCTCTATTAGATAATTTTATTTGCTTCTGTTTTCGCATTTTGGTGCGGAGCAGTAGTCGAATATTCAGTGTTATGATTCTGAATTCTAGAAGTCTGTGTTGAAATTTAAATCGTTATTCTATTAAAATCTCAAAGGAATCAGTTTAATCGTATTTATTCCTAGTAATGCTTATTTACTTTAAAGTAATTTAAATCTACTTTTTCAAGTCACAAGTCTTCAAAGATTACTGATTTTTTAACTCAGCTATTTCGCAACAAAGCTTTTAGCAACAAGGGTGGAATTCTACAATCAAACGAAAGGTACTATATCTTTTCGATTTAAACTGAAGTTATAATAAAAAAATCGATATTCTCCTGTTTTTTTTAAATTTTACATAATACGCTACGCAAAGAACAAGTCAGATATCTTATACTATAATGCGAGCAAAAATTGTGTGTGTGTGTATGTGTGTGTGTGTGTATGTAAATTTTATCTTAAAAACGGCTCTAACGATTTTGATGAAATTTTGTATTTTACCATTTTCGGGCATGATAAGACCATTGGGCTATGTCACGTGTTCGAGAAAATTCGATTAGTGGGTCATTTTGGGTCGTAATGGGTCAAGGTCAAGCTAATTATATCTAAAAAACGGCTCAATCGATTTTGACCAAATTTCACATCCAACCGTTTTTCGACACGAAGAAACTTTTGGGCTAGGTCACATGATTGAGAAACTTCGATTGGTGGGTCATTTTTGGGTCACTATGGGTCAAGCCAATTTTATCTAAAAAACGGCTCTAACGATTTTCACTAAAATCTATATTCTACTGTTTTGGATTACGAGAAAACTATTGGGCTAAGTCACATGTTCGAGAAAATTCGATTAGTGGGTCATTTTTGGGTCACCGTGGGTCAAGCTAAGTTTATTTAGATAACTTCTTTGACGATTTTGACGAAATTTTGCACCCTACTGTTTTCGGGCACGAAAAGACCATTGGGATGGGTCTCGTGTTCGAGAAAATTCAATTAGTGGGTCATTTTGGGTCATAATGGGTCAGGGTCAAGCTAATAATATCTTGAGAACGGCTCAATCGATTTTGACTACATTTTGTATCTAACCATTTTCGGGAACGAAAAAACCATTGGGATGGGTAACGTGTTCAAGAAAATTCGATTAGTGGGTCATTTTTGGGTCACCGTGGGTCCAGCTAAGTTTATCTAAATAACGGCACTACGATTTGACGAAATTCTGTAATCTATCGTTTTCGGGCACGAAAAGACCATTGGGATGGGTCACGTGTTCGAGAAAATTCGATTAGTGGGGCATAATGGGTCAGGGTCAAGCTAATTATATCTAAAAAACCTCTCAAGACATTTTCACAAAATTTTTTAATATACGGCCGTTTCTGGTCATGAGAGGACCATTGGGCTAAGTCACATGTTCGAGAAAATTCAATTAGTGGGTCATTTTGGGTCACAATGGGCCAGGGTTAAGCTAATTGAATCTAAAAACATGCTAAAAACATTTTGACCAAATTTTACATTACGTATACCGTTTCTGGGCATGAGAAGGGAATTGGACTAAATCACATATTCGAGAAAATTCGATTATTGGGTCATTTTGGCTCACAATGGGTTAGGGTCCAGTTAATTGTATCTAAAAAACGGCTTAAACGGTTTTGACTAAATTTTGTATTTTATCGTTTTCGGGCTCGACAAGACCATTGGGCTAGGTCGCATGTTCAAGAAAATTCGATTAGTGGGTCATTTTGTAACACAATGGATCAGGGTCAAGCTAATTGTATTTAAAAAGCGCTTCAAAACATTTTGACATAATTTTGTATAATACCATTTCTGGGCATGATAAGAGCATTGGGGAGGGTCGCACGTTCAAGAAAATTCAATCAATGGGTCATTTTGGGTCCTAATGGATCAGGATCAAGCTAACTGTATCTAAAAAATCGCTCAAAAGATTTTGACAAAACTTTGTACTATACCGTTTCTGGACAAGATAAAACCATTGGGCTGAGTCGCATGCTCAAGAAAATTCTATTAGTGGGTCATTTTGCTGATAATGGGTCGGGGTCAAGCTAACGGCATCTCAAAAAGGTTCAAACAATTTTGGCAATTTTTTTTTGTTATACCGTTTCACAGTACAAAAAGACCATTGAAATAGCTCACATCCGTTGATGAATTTCGGTTAGTGGTTTTTTTAATCAACGTGGATCAAGATTATTTTACCTAGAAAACGACTAACGATTTTCAATAAATTTTGTATTCCATTGTTTTCAGGCTCGAGAAGAGCATTGTGATAGGTCGCATGTTCGAAAAAATTCGATTAGTTGGTCATTTTGGGTCACTATGTTTCACGGTGAAGCTAATTGCATTTAAAACAGCAAGAATGATTCAGTGGGGGAAAATATATCGAGATAAACAGAAAGCTAATTTTGACCGAGCTTAGCTCGGTCATTCCTGCTTGTTGCTGTTTATGGTTGGTAATTGGTGGAAGTGCGTTGTAAGTTGTGTTATGCAATTTTTACATGAATTAAATTTTAGCTTAATATAGATTGTGTACAGAATTATTTAGAGAATATAAAGGGCTGTACAAAAGAATTCAAGTGCATTTAAATCTGCTGACGAAAATTGCTAAAAGTGAATTTTCTAACTAAAGTAAATTTTAGCATGCTATGTAGTATATATGCAAATCTATAGATCATATACAGAGATGCATAAAATAATCAGACTACTGTTTTGACTATGGAAGATTATTACTAAAACTGGATTTTAAAATGTATTCCATGTTTTCTAAACTATTTATTTACATATCTTCTTTCACCTTATTTAACGGTGAATTTCGTTACAGTTTTCTGCATGTGTTGGAAAGTGTTTCATAATCTGTGCTTGCCGCATGATTTTTCGTTTTGTTTAAATTGTCATAGTTCAAGAAAGTCATCTTATGTAACATACTTTTATTTTATTTAATCATATTTAGTAAATGATATAAATTAATTAATGATTAATTTTATTTACATTAAATGATTCCCTCTCCAATATCGGCGTTAAAGAGTTAAGGCTGTGCAGAATCTAATTATCAAATTGACAATCTTCGATTTCGAACTGCTTCTGCATGTTTGTGTCCAGCATATCACTACTTTTTAGGGATTACACGGTTTGTTTAAAATGTAGTAGTAGAAGGTTATAAGGTTACAAACAGCTAGTTTTATCCATACTATGATTCTGCGAAGATAAGGATGCTTTTGTTAATGTTTGATTCTTTACAAGTTCTTCACAGATAGTACAGATAGTCACCTTATTTAACGGTGAATTTCGTTACAGTTTTCTGCATGTGTTGGAAAGTGTTTCATAATCTGTGCTTGCCGCATGATATGTACAGATAGTCACATATAGACTTGCAGTCAGAAACCTTGAATTAAAACAAATTTATTATTATAGCCTTATACTGAGATTTTTCATAATAATGTTGTAATAGAAACCTTGTACTGCAGCCGATTCTACTGGTTTATGGTCTTAACCCTCTGACAGTCTACACTCTCAGAAATACTTTCTTCAATTCACGGAAATTTCCTGGCAGTAGTGCTACCAGGATTTTTCCGTTAACTGGCGAATATCTGTTTCTTTTTTATTTTTTTCACTTACAGGAGGTAAAATATACGTCAATTGAAGAAAATGGGAATAAAATAAAAGTTGCTGATCTTGGGATCGAACCAGCTACCTTAGTGCTATGAGACCAGTACTCTAACCACTCGGTTACTGTTGTAGAACAGTGGAGCAGTTTGTAAGTATCTAAGGAAGTAAGTATGTTTGCTTCAGATAGGTATGGCTTGATTAATTTATTTAAAAAGAATTTAATTTTGAGGTTAATTTTTGGAAGATTTCGTCTTTAATGAGTTGTGGCTGGAGTTTTAATACTTTAGTATTAATATAGGATTAAAATATAAATATTTTTATGTAGACTTCTAGATATAAAATATGAATATTATATTTTTATGCAAGGGTTTTTTTTTTGAGTAAAATAAATTTTTTCCATTTACTATTTTAATTAAAATATCAGTTTGAAATGTGTTCATTTAAAATATATTTTAAATGCGAATATTTTTTTATAACTTTAAAAAATAAATCGTGAATACTTTTAAATGAATGAAAAAAATAATTGTTATTTATTTTTAAATTCGAAAACGTTTTTTTTCTTCTTTGTTGTTGGTTTATTTAATTATTTTTTGTTGTTAAATTAAATTATAAATCTTAATTTATAGAACTTTTGGTTTATCGTTTTTAAAATGAATTCAGATTTTAGCGTTAATATAGAGCCAATACGCATGCGTGCTAGGAATGAACGGAAATTCTCTCTCTTTTTCAGATTTTCGGAAAGAATTCACGGATAAAACATGTTTTCTAGGAGTACGGAAATTATTTGTTAAAAAATGAGGAATATTTTAATGTAAATAGACGAGTTTTTCTGTCAGTGTGACAAAAGGTCAAAATAGTAATGTTGTTTTCTCTGTATTTCCTTTTAAATGCTAAAAAGAAAATGATTCGTTACACATTATATAAAAAAAAACTTATTTACGAATATGAATGTTATCCTTGAGAGCATTAATCATTGTTCAATATATTAAAAATGCATTAAATCAATAGAATTATATTACTTTAAATAATTCTCATATTGCAGTGAAACTTGGAGCTTAGTGAAAGCATTCACAGGGTATTGTCAGTGAGAGGGGTTTTTAACGCATTTTAGCCTAAATTTCAATGGTCTACTTAACCCTTTGTATCCCCGTATTGAATATCAGCAACATACACAAAAGCCAATGTTACAATTTTATTTATTGCTGCTAACTTCCAATACAGCACTTAATACAAATTGTTCATAGATTTCTCAACAGATAGCGAGACTGAGATAATTATTCATATCAAAGTTTTATGTGTCATTTGAGCCGTTTCACATCGCTATTCCTAAAATGAACTTGGTAAATTTCGTATAATTGACACTACTTATGAGAAATGTGGAATTTTCTATTTGTTCCTGATATGAAAAAGCACCTTTTAGTCAATAATTTTTTTTATTTTTATGTTCGAATTTTTTGTCTTTCATATGCTTAAAATGTGTTTTCTAACATCTGAGTAAGTAATTTTCAAATCGGAGTTGTTGAGTTACTAAAGTTTAAGACGATTCTGTTGTGTTGTTATTTGTAAATATTTGCCCATATTGTGCTATTCACATTCGATTCCTGACTTTCTCCGTAAGATTTACTCAGTATTGAATTCAGACACTTTTTTCCGGGTGGGATTTCTGTGACTCCGGGGGGGGGGAGACATTATAAAGTTCTGTGAAGGGGGGGGGGATTGAACTTTTTGACCATTCAAAACACAAAATCTCGAATCTTCCGGGAGGGATGTCCCCCCGGTCCACCCCCTGAATTAAACATTGAATTTACTTATGTAAACTACAGATTTTTTTCTCAAGATAATAACTCAATCTAAATCGAATAAATTTTTCAATTAGATATAAAATTTAACTACACTGCATTTCCAATGAAGAAACTTCAAGTAATTGGAATAAGGTTATTTCTCTATACGAGGGTGAGAGATTCCCTTTTTACGGATCATTGATAAAACAGTTACATGAAACGGTAATCACAACCAGTTACATTTTATTTCCCAGATTGATGCGCCACAATCTCGCTCGTTATGGACTGCAAACCCATCTAAACCATTCATCGTGGCGACACAACTTTTGTGACGGGCACCATAAGGAAAGAAAACAAGGGTCGTCCCCCACCCAGGGTCCCGCACGCGACTGGCGGACCGTGTCACGGTACACTTCTTCCCACGATTTCGAATGTTTTGACTTGTCCGGATTTCGAACAAAGATGACTAGTTGATGATAGTTCAGTATAGCGTATAATTTTAATTTTGCATTTGGAAGGGAGGAGGTTCGGTGAGAATATGTAAACGAGTTGTCTCGAATTCGTGTAGTTAATCATATCAGGTACTTACAAATATCATAGTTTTTTTTTTTTAGTGGGTAGAGGAAAGTGGGTTAAAACCGGGTATTAAAAGTTTTCCCTGAATCAAATCACTAGTAAATCCAAAGTGGAGTGAAGAAAGAACTAGCATTCTTCATATAGATTTATTTTATCGGGAAATTAAACATATTAATAAAAAATGCATACATCCTGGAAACTTCATTATTTTTTCTCAAAATTCTCCAATTGACAGTTTTGGCAATTTACGGGGTTCGACCGGGGACTCACCAAAAATACGATTCAATATCTTTATGTTTCATTAAAGATAAAAAATTATAATTCTAAAGAGTTATATTAAATTTAGAGGGTTTAGAAATAGCACTTTTTAAAAAGTTTAATCTAAAGTGTGTAAGGTTAGGTATATGCAGGTTTAACTCACCTGGGCAGCAGTTCAGAATCACTACTCAAAATATCAGAAAATTCACAATTGTTTCGCTGATTTATTCAAAATACCACAGAACGCACAAAACAATTTGTCAGAATCACTATTCAAAATATCAGAAAATTCACAATTATTTCGCTGATTTATTCAAAATACCACAGAACGCACAAAACAATTTGTTCAGAATCACTACTCAAAATATCAGAAAATCCACACTTATTTCGCTGATTTATTCAAAATATCACAGAACGCACAAAAACAATTTGTTCAGAATCACTATTCAAAGTATCAGAAAATTCACAATTATTTCGTTGATTTATTCAAAATACCACAGAACGCATAAAAACAATTTGTTCCCTTAGCGGTTGTAGGCAAAATGATGGGAGAGGACCGGGAGGTAGTGCAAGGCTCTAACCTATCAGACAGCAGAACTAAGGAAAGAAAACGTGAGGTTGTGTTTTGACTTGCCAATCTAATTTTTATCGACTTTCACATACATGATTTATTTTATTTTATTTTACTTTATTTTAGTTTTATATGTTTATTTGTATTAGTTTAGAAGTTTCTTAAAAATATTTGCTACAAGAATATTTCCAGTAATTATTCATAATCCTTGGGTATATATTTGGGACAATTTTTCAACTTGAAGCCAGACATTCATGTTTTTCTTTATCTTATTGACAATATTACCCACTGTGACAGATATAGAAAAACCATGCCTTTCATAACAGAATACGAATAATTATTTTCGGAAAGTGCAGAAATATAGACTTTCATCTATTGGTTCTTTAAAATTGCTATTTGCAATGCAGACAAAAATTTCAGTTGCTAGGCAAGAATTTATACTTTCAAAAGCATATGGGTGAATATCACAAACTGTGAGATTTTGAAAACAAAAATTTTGAAAATTTAAATCGTTTCAAAGCTTCTGTTGTTTTAAAAAATGTTGGTTGAACAGCTGAATAAAGGAATTTATATGTAAAATTGTTAAAGTTTGAAGAGCTTAAGTTCATTTTTATGTAATTATAATTATATGTCATTTTCTCCAGGATAATGACAATTTCATTCTAAAACATTTTTCACATTGTTGTTTTTTTTTATTTTTAGATCTAACATTTTCATTCTGTTTAACACCTTGAGGGGCGGTGGGATAAAATGTATCCCACCTAATTTAAACAAGATTCTGAACAGAAAATTTTTACTAAATTTTATATTTTTAACTTTGGAGAAAAATCGTTAAAAAAAATTGCTTTTCCTTATTTAAAAAAAAATTTCCGATTATTCCGGTGAGAATTTAATATTTAGAGACATTTTTGCTTGCCTTTCGAGGGTTTAAAGGAACATGTTTCCTCTATAGTACCTCAAATTCAGTGCAATGTTCAGTTTTATTTGTAATTTATAGAAGCCAGGAAAATGACATAATAAAATCTACTTAATTTTTACAAAGCCTTTAAACACATTATTTTCAACGAAATATCTAAAAGATCTTGCTGGTAGCAATGATTTTACTACTTCTGACTTGAACCAGGGGCGTCGCCATGGGGGGGGGGGATATGGGGGGGAGCCTCCCCCCCAAAAAAATATATGTGAAGTTGGGAAATTTGAGCTTAGAGTTGGGAAATTCTAGATATTTGAGACATTTTCTTTTTTAGAAGTAATGGTAAAATTACGAAATTTTTATTGTTTTGGTGATTATTTTGAGTACTGCAACAGTAAACAAGTTAAATTATCAAAAGAAATACAAAAAGAAATCAGCCACACTCAATCTATCATTGTATTTTTCAGTTCTACAAAAATATTGTACATCTACCAGACCTAAATTTCTCTACTCCTGTCCATCAATAACTAACTAACCAGTTCCTTTATTTCCTCCAAAACTTTTGTTCCTTTCTCAAAAATTTCATCCTACCTCCTCTTCTCCTCCCAAAAGAGAATCCAGCTATTTTAATCCAAAGGGATTGCAGCTTCTTTTGAAAATTGGAGATCACTTGTAACACAACAGAAAGAAATGTAGTAACCTACTTGAAACACAGCTATGGGCAAGAAGATTTGATGAGTTTTCACAACTTTTTTGACTAATTTTGCGATTTTTGGACAATATTTTACTCATTCTCGTGATTTTTTTGCCGCAAAAATTAGTTAACCCTTCGCTGTCGAGTAAAAAGCGTTATATGAGCAGATGCGGATATAATAAGTCGTTAGTTTAGATAAATTTGTCACATTTTACTTTTATTTGTGTGCGAAAATATATATCAGTCCTGTTCGTTTATATTCACATATGTTTATAAAATTTTAAACCAAAAGTCCAGTGTTCTGTGTTTAAAACTGTTCTAAAAAGTTACTATAAATATCAGCACGAAGAAACCCTTCATAATAGGAAAAAAGTTTTCGTGCAAGATTTTTGAGCATCTAAAAATCCATTCGAGGATGAAAAAGGTAAAAAATGGACGATTTTAATTTGGAACAGAAATATAACCATGAAAGCAGTCGATCAGCTGAAATAAAAATCGACATGCACTGTAACACTGACACGTTGCACTTGAATAAAATTTTGAAGAAATAAAGATTTCCTTACAGACAAGCTCACAAACAATTATGAATATTAGGATGTGACTGGAGAAGCTGAGTTCCGAAAGCACGCTAGGAAAACGGTTTCACCAAAGGCAATAGATAAAAATAATAGCACAGCAATGGACATTGATACACATAAGTTTTACACTAAAGAATTATAAGAAATACAAGAAAATTTCGGGAATGTAGTAATGGGCTTAAATGACAATGTTCCCTATATCAAGATAATATTTGCAGCAATGCATTCCATATTTAAATTACAATTGTGCAAGGGAAAAGTTAATAATGTTTCCACCTGGATATGAGAAACCGGATGTACACGACTTGCAGAGTCAAATAGAAATAAACCAAATCCAAACTCAGTTAACAAACCTTTTACTCATGCCATGAATTTCAAAGACTATTTGGGTCACGCCGTCAAACTATATACTCGTACCTTAACATTCACAGCAGCTTATCTTTATGGCGTTGCATCTAATGAAAGAATCTTTAGTCAAATTCCGTGCAATAGTTTTTGAGATATAATTATCGCTAAAATCGTGTAAATCGTGAAAAATGCCGCATAGCAGTGCCACCTGTTGGACGATTTACACCAAAAACAAATCAGCACCAATTTTTATCAAGGTACAGTCAAACCTCATTAACACGAACTGTTTCTGATTGCCTCGTCCAGTTGTATGTAATGCAGTTAAGTTCCGATAACACGAACTACTTTTAATACGAACAAAAAGTGTTTCCCCTTGAGTGTTCGACTGACCTTGAGCGTTAACGAGGTTCGACTGTATAAGTGAATCTGTAAAGTTTTATTAAATTTCGTGCATTAGTTCTTGTGTTAGAACGCCCAAAAAATTTGTATCACATATAGACAGACAGATATTTTCTAAAAACAGTCGAATCGTGTTCAGGACTTACTAAAGCGTACAAATCAGTCTAAAACCGGAAGTCCAATTTTTTCACGAATCCAATACTTTCTTCTTGTAAAGATAGAAGAAAGTAAAAAGCGTATTTATTTTTTTAGTAAACAAACCCATAATTAGAATTTTTAGGTTTTCAGTTTCAGAATTTTTCTTTGGAAAGGAATTTTTTATGCAAAAGTATCATTATAATTATTTTTTATGCAAAAGTATCATTATAATTATTACACACGTTGTGCATATCATTTTAGTCGAAAATTGGAGCTATTTGTTTCAAGTTGGGAAATTTTCGAATTCCCTCCCCCCCTAAAAAATATCTGTGGCTACGCCCCTGACTTGAACTATGTCAAAAACAAGAAGGATTACTCTGCAGCGCCCTCTTTATACCTCATAAATAACTAAAATGAGCAGGCCAGGACAATGACATTCATTTTCAGTGATAATCATATTTTAATTATGGAAAATTATTTGTAAAATACAGAACATGTTGCCTTCCACATACATGTGTTATATAAGATATAATTATTAATTAGAAATAAAAAAAAAACTAGAAAAAGGTATTTGTACATGATAGCAGAAATCATTTTACTTTGCACACATCACAGTGTGACATGCCAGGAAAATGACAACCTGAAATTTTAAGTCTTTTAATTGCTTTATTTCTGCGTTGTTATGAAAATAATATGTCTTGAAAATATCTCTAAGAATATTTTTTTATTAGAATGGGAAAAAGAAAATTGCATTATATAACATTAAATAGAAATTTTATTGTGCGGACTGCAATTTTCGTATTTTGTGATATTGACCCATATTAGTTGTGAAAAATAATTTCTCTATCGAGACGATTTATTTTTTACACCAAAACAAACTCGTCTAAAAAATGCGCGAGCAACCTTTGTAGAAGAGTTTATTTAATCATGGAAAAAAGTCCCATATCTCTTGGATTTCCGATTATGATACTATAACCTTTCAAAGTTTCGTACCTCCTTCAAACAAGCAAGGACTTTTTTGGGATAATATTGTCAAATAAGCAATAAGTCACATATTTTTTGTTGCTTGAATGTTAAAATTAACTAAATGTTGAATTAATATTATAAGATTTCGAATGTTTGATTAATTTTTATTGCTGTGATGCGATCTTGAATTTTTGTGGTAACATGTACTTTTTGATCAAATGTGTTTCTTCTTATTATTTTTTAGTGAAAATAACACAACATATCAATTTTAAAAAAAAAAGTTTATTTATAGGCGTTGGGCAGTTAATAAAGAAAATTCAAACATTAAAATAAGCTCACTTGGAATTCTAGTTTATTATACTAATCTGAGTCTCAAAGTATAAACAGTGTAGTCTTAGATATGTTGCATTAAAAAAATTATGCTTCTGTTACTTCTTAAAATTTTGACAGAATGTGAATGGATATTTTTGCGGACAGTGATTTAAAATCTCTGATCTATGTAAAATAATAATGCAGTTTTAACAAATATATTTTCACGATCTGGGTAAATTCAGGCATGATGTTAGATACATTCAAAGCTGTGTCAACACTTCAATATTTAAAGTTGCATTTCAAAGTAGTTAGGGCTTGCTTATACAAAACCTCATCTGATAGATACACTTGAAATACTTCAAACATTAAGTACAAGTTAAAGAAAACTTTTTTTATTTTTTATTTTTTTTTTTATTTTTCCAGAAAGTTTAGTTCTCATTGAAAATTTATGTTTCTGTGAGTATGACTCAATTGCGTTGTACTTCACTTGATACTATTTGATTATCCAGTTCGCCAAACGGTAAGATTAACTGCCAATAATGGATGATCGTAAATGTCACATTCACATGACATTAAACATGTTAAACGTGTTTGTTACATCATCAAGTCTTTTTAATTTGACTTTTAATTTGTATTTTTATTAATTTTTTGCTAACTTATTTGTTCTTTCGTTATTTAAAATTACTGCGCATTTTTTTTTTTTTTTTTTTTTTGGCTTCAATCCTATATCTAATGTTTATATGCATAGTACATTTGATAGCTATATCCGTCTACACTTTATGTCTAAATAAAGAGCATTAGGTTCCTTACAATTTTCCGTTATCAATGAAATTTATTGTGTCCCTTAATAAATTCAGTTGTTACATTTAAAATACTTGCATTTTATTCACAAATACAATATCTTAAAAATATCTGTTTGTTTATAGTTTAATTTAATAATTCTGCATATAAATACGTAAACTATTCGTATTCTTTTGTCCGAAATCATCTAAGTAAATCTAATTTTATATTTGGCATGTCGCTACGGCACAATTGAACGTCATTATTAAAGTAACCCTATTCTTTAGTGATTTTTTTATTTAAATTCATTAATTTTCCTATCTTAAAATTTTAGACTGGCAACATTCTTCCATATGTATAATTTGGCGAAATTGTTTGACGGGATAATCAAATAGTACAAGTTCTTTTCAAACTTATTTTATTTTCCAGTCCCGTGAAAGTCTCGATAGGGAAATACCGACGGTTATCTCATTAACGCAGCATTCGTCGTAGATAAAACGTCATAAGTTTATTCTTATCGAAAAGTGCAGTTTATACTTGGGGGAAACCATTCGTGTAAGAAGGAAAGGCCATTGCGAGTTCATGTTATTATTTTGTTTATGCGAAACAAACATTCGACGATAGAGTTTTTTTTACCCCCCCCCCCCCCGACTGACACGTCTTAGAATTTAGGATGATATCTATTATAAACAGGCTCAGGATATAGACTGAGAGACGGACGCACAAACCATCGCCTCATCGAGTTGACGCCTGAATAGTTAAAACTCGATTAGCATATTGAAATGAAATTGGTCTGCCAAATCATATCTTGGTGGAAAACACCTGCAGTCCCTCACATTCACTGCTCAACAATGCGAAACTTTCAGGCACATTTTCTGACTCATTTTTAACTATAAAGGCATAAAATTGACAGGCCTGACTATTGAAGGCGTTTGGAATCGAATAGTTTTTTCTATTTTTGATAAATTACTTACAAATTAAGAAATTCTTGTCACGTGACTGTACGTTTTTCTCCTTTCCTGTGCTATCGCTTCCGGAAATTCGATTCAAAACGCTAACTTTGGCAGTATTTTCTGAAAGATATATTGCTTTTATCTAAGTGAAAAAAACGGCATTTACATAGTTTCTGAATAAGAATACCTGCCAATCTTACGCGTTTTCGAAAAGAAATGAATTCATAAATGTGTCGAAATGTACCTCTTTTAGATTTGAGAAAAACCTTAAAAATGGAAGAAACGTTTTCACAAATCTTACTTTTTATTATACAGCTTCAAAAGTTATTATGTTTTTAACCCTTTAATCTAAACTACATAAATTTTTTAATGAATCCTTATTTGAATTTTGAAACGTCTGTAGAGACGATGACTAAAACACTGTAAGTATTCTTTAATGTTTACTATTGTGCATTTTCAGTTTTGCTAGCACATAGTAGTCTAAAATATGCAGTAAAATGTTCCCATAAATATGTATGTATTATTCATTAAAAGAATCTTAATTGTATGTCGAGAGAAAACGGAATTTTTTGTAGAAATTGAGTAGGGCCGGGCCGGGCAAAGCCTGTTTTCACTGATTTTTGTACAGGCTGGGCCGAGAACTGTAAAAATGTAAACGGGCCGGGCCGGGCTCGGGCCGAACTTTTAATTTTTACACTGGGCCGGGTCAAGATAGATTTCATTCGGGTCATGCCGGGCCCGGGCTTGGATATTCCGGCCCGTGCAGACCTCTACTCTACTGTACTTTTCTATTTTCACGCATTATTCTCTGTGAACAATAGCAATAGAATTTTATCATGTGCCTACTAAAATTGTTTTGGTTTTATAGAATCTGAATTTTAGAGTCCAGAAAATGTGATGTGATTGCTGTATCCGGATCTCTCACTCTTTTTGACTGCCGGAACTCTGACATGCTTTCATCGATAACTTGTAGAGGGGTCAGATATGTTCCGGATGCTCTTCCTGTATGTATAATTATGACTGCATTGGTATCTCCTCTGCTCAGATTTGTGTCACCGTTATGATACATACCAACGGGGGGAAAAACTGTAGTTACTGTTACAAGATACTGTAAAATAAAGCACTGTGAAAAGACGGATTAAAACAGAGGCGTCATTATTATTTAAGGAGGGCAATTGACCTTCTCAGAATTTCGGACTTTCTATTGTTATTCGATTTAGTTATTGTTTTCTGTTTCTGTAATTTATTATCAGATGAACGTTTTCACTTGTTTTTAACAACATATTTATAACTGGGCGTAAATAAATCTACCCTATATATATAAAATCCTAATGAAACGAATTTATGAAATGGCTGAAATGAAACGAACTTATGAAACGATTCTTTGAAACGACTGATTAAACAACTGATTATGTTTCATGGCGATTTCTCCTTAATCCGAATACTTTGCAATGAAATTAACTCCAAAAATCCGTATTGATCCGCAGATCTCAAAACTGGTATTAGAATTTTTAAATTCCAATTACTTTTCACAATATGAATTTTTTTCTAATTTTAAATGCACTTTTCTAATGATGGCAACTCAAATTGTAATCATAACAGATATATTTTTTTTATATTTCAAAAAAGGTTATTATTTTAACTAATTTGGCGACCAGTTTGGCCTTCCTTAAACGTATGCTAAGAAATGAATCATGCTACTTTTATTTATTATTCAATTTACTTGAACAATCTTTCGCCAAATCGAAAGATTCTGATAGAGAAATCAATTCTGACGGTATTTTATGTTTGCGAGACGCAGGTGATAAATCGCCAAACATTTTTCCCATTGCATTTTTTTATATTTCATTAATTTCACTTAAAATATAATCCTTTCATTCATTTTATTTAAAAAACAAAACTTTCATTTAAAACTGAAACATTTAAAATTGATGGATTTCACTTCTTTCTTTAAAAAAAAAAAAAAAAAAAAAAAAAAAAAAAAACGAAAAGAAAAATATTAGGCATAGATGTTATATACGCACCGGGGTATCTAATTGGGGCCAAAATGTAATTATTTTGATTGACATGGTAATCCGACTACTGTTGTTTATTTAATAATAAATGTTTATTTACTTTTATTGCTTTTTTAAAATTATATAAATTATTTTGTACTATAGTTATTAATTTTTTTTTTGTTATTTCCTTTTGCAAATAATAGAAAATAATTAAAAAATACGGTATTACTTAGTTATTCCGTCGACCAATTACGCCAAATTATATAAATCACCAAACCACTCGCCAAATTATACAAATTGACATAATTTTTATTTTAAATAACGAAAGAACAAATAAATTAGTATAACATTAATAAATATACAAATAAAACGTCAAAATAAAAATCACTTGATGACGTAAACACGCGTAACTTGCTTAAAGTCAAGTGAATGTGACATTTACGATCAACCATTATTGGCATTTAATCTTATAGTTTGGCGGTAGATTTTTGGTCGACGGGATAACTTACCAAAAATGCATATGTAACTGGCATTCGAAAACGAGGTTTTCGCCAAATTTTCGTGAAAAAAAAAATCCCGCCAAACCTACTACGCGTATATGACATCTGGCCAAATATTAAATAATGTAACAAACCATGGCATTTAATTTCAACTTCAAATCAAAAATCAATGTTTTAATTTACCACTCAAAAAAAAAAAAAAAAAAAAAAAAAAAAGCTAACTGGCGAGTTGAAAAAAAGGTATTGGCGAGATTTGCACCCGGCTAGCGTAACAGTACCAACAATTCTTTGCGACCATGGCAACTTTTATGTAGTTTTATTCGAAAAAAAAAATTGATTTTTTAATCAAAATGGAAAACTTTCGGCCCAGATGTCATATACGGCCCCATATTGGCGCAATTTTTTTTCCGACGCCAATGTCATATACGCAGCAGGTACTTAACTGGCGCCAAAGTATCGTTGTTTTGCTTGATATGGTAAGGCGGATGTTGTTGTTTATTCTGTTGATGCATTCCCCAAATTGGCGTCGGAAAAAAAATCGCGCCAATATATGACATCTGTGCCAAACTTTCATATGAAAGGCGAAGGGATCAGACCGTATTTGTTTATGGCAGTTGATGACTTGAACTATTATAATATAGATGAAATGATGGCGATAGAATAATATTTGGCGACATATCACCTGTGCCTGGCTAACATTAAAGTACCAAAATGGCACCAAGAGTATGAAAAGCGAAGCGGTCCGGAACTGTTGATGATAGTCACATGACTTAGGCTATTGTTATAGAGATTGCTTTAAAATACCGGGAGACAAAGACTCTGTATACTTAATTCATTTTATTTTAGCTTCTTTTCAAATGTTTAACTGATCCTCTTTAATCAAACGAAAACAACCATTGGATGTCTTAACAGCAACTGATTCGCCCTTAGATTTTTACAGTCAAAGGGAATTGAATGGAAACCCGTTTACAGGGAGATCTGCACAGCTTTTTTCAGTATAATTCAATCTTCTCTAATATTTTAAAAACCCATCAGATTAGCGTGTATGTTACCAGGATTTCCCAAAATATGGGACGCGTACGTACCAGTAGAGTTTTACGCAACCTTCCGATATTAGTGTGCCAACCTGCCAACATGGCAGCTCTGAATGGCGTAGAATTAATAAAGAGCTTTCGGTGGCTTCGCATAAGGACCAAATTCAATGACAAATAAATAAATAATAATCAGGAAAATTCTTTTTACGACTGTGATCATCTTAAATGGTAAAACGATAACACCAATTTTATGCTTTTGTAATTTCTGTATTTCTGGAGAATCTTTTAAAAAGGATGCATTAACGGAGTTTTGTTTGCTGAGACGAACTGAATAACACCAGCGATTTTTTTAAAACTAAATTGTGTGCTTACGTTTAGTGCAACTTATCTATGTGAGAATGCATTTCATGCCCCACATCAAATTATGTTATGATCTTTTGCATGCTATTAATAATGCCCTGGCTTCTTGGGACTTGAGCCCTGGACACAGTCCTGGCTTCTTGGGATACATATAGAACATGCTGCCCGGTCTATATAACATAGTTGAAAACCATCTTTTTAAACGAAAAATCTAATGGCTTTTTCACATTTAATACTTTTTTGACTGCCCGCTATCAGAACTAGAAAAGCATCTTTTTTAATGAGAAATATCAATTATGTGTTCAAATAAAGTTTTGAAATTTATTTAAAGCGATGCATTGATATAAGTTGCATGCCAAAGTTTAATAGCCAAGGATTTCACTACTTGCAGCAGTCGTTTGGATTCTGATTATTTCAATGTTTAAGCACGTAGTTCGATTACATATCTGTTAAAATTATGTTATATTTATATTTCATTTTATTTATTTATTTTATTTATTTAGTTTTCATTACTGTCTCAGACCAGCCAAGGCCCGATTTGACCTTTAAATCTTTGGGAATCATAGTGTGTGTGTGTGTGTGTGGGGGGGGGGGGTCTTATACCAGGGTAAAGTTTTCAAAATTCTGCATTAATGGAAATTCATCAATGTAAGCCATATTACTCCCGGGAGGAGCTAACAGAGTTCAGATATTTCATCAAACAGCTTTTTTTCTGTTTTCTATATAGAAAGAGTGTATGTATTTATAATTGTTGTATGCTGTGCCACTCAGTTGATTTCTAACCAACACATCAGGATGCCACATGATTGGTTAACAGCCTATTGATCACATGCAAATTACCTAGTTAAGTTACCAGATAAGCTACCTGAAGCAGTGTGGATTGCCTCTTGCATTAGGCAAACTTTTTCCTTCAAGAAAAACTAAGACGCAATGTAAAAAGTATTATAAACAAACCAGAGGTCCCATTTTAAAGTCATTTTGGGGTCTCTTGTAAATTTTGGAGGGGAATCTGATAATCAAGCCCTGACACAAGTAGTCTTTTTTCCTTTTCTGCGTTATCGTATCCGCAAAAATTCGTTCAAAATGTCAAATTTCAGAATATATTCTGAAATTTTTTTTTGCCTTTACCAAAAACGAAAAATGAAAACAGTTCGATTACACAGTTTTTGAATAAGAGTCCCTGTCAATTTGATTGGTTTGCTAACAAAAATGAATTAAAAATCCGTCAGAAAATTGCCAGTTTGGATTTATGAACAGCCTTAAAGTAAATTATTTCTGTAATTCGAGTAAATGCAATTTAAAGAGCTAGACTTTCGCAAACTTTATAATGCATATTCTTCATAATGCATGCTTCTTCATAGAAAATCAATAAGAAAAATGAATAAGGGAGAGGCGGCAGCACAGACAATCACCTCATCGAGTTCACGACTGAAATTCCAGAATTCTCTAAAACTCGATTCCCATATTAAAACGCAATCGGTCTGCCAAGTCCTATCTTGGTGGAAGACACCTGAAAACCCGATTTTAGCGGTTAGGTGGTAGGTTTACCATTGTGTTTTCCTGCATCCAAAGGTATGAAAACATGGAGGACTGGGTGCAGGAAAACACAATAGTAAACCTACGAGTCAGCCGCTAAAATCAGGTTTTCGGGTGTTTTCCACCAAGATAGGACTTAGCAGACCGATTGCGTTTTAATATGCGAATGCATTTTTAACTAATACTGGAATTTCAGCCGTGAACTCGATGAGGTGATTGTCTGTGCTGTCGCCTCCCAGTCTATATGTAAAAATAAAAATTTTTAAACTTACCATAAGGTTGCGGTCTTTCAGAATAAACCACGTTAAATCCATTTTCACCAGGCCTCAGAGGCGTTGGTATTGGACGGTATATTTCTGTGTGCGTCGGACTACTGCTGTATTTTGAAACAGGGAAGGAACCAACGAGTTCTGTCTGGTTGGTGATATCGGTGGGATACTGCAACAGTTGACTTGGATAACTCAGATAGGGATCTCTAACAGTAAGGATTGAATTGTTAAGGTTTCCTCTTTCTGGGAATTCTGCGTATTTTAAAGTTTCATAGGCATGATTCTCCTCGTATCTAGTTTCTGAATCCAGATCCCTATAACCTGAAAAGTAAAACATATAGGATTAATTAAGAAATAAAACTCAGACTGATAAAAAAGAAAAAAAAGCAGGAAACAGGAATTCTGTTTCTTCAGAATTTAGTGTCCCAATGAGAAAAACAAACTTAAGCTTAAACTTGCACTATGTGAAAAACTACTTAAAAGATTAGACAATATTTAAAAAAAAAATGTTAAATTACTTTAATACCGTAGTACTTTCAACTATAAAAACATAGTCTTCGTCAAAAATTTGTTTTAAGTAGTTTTGTACATAGTGTAAGTTTAACTTTTTAAAGATGAATTAAGTATTTCTATTTATTTATTTACTGATGTAAAGAAATCGATACTGGTTTGAAAAATGGAGTGCGAAAACTTAATTAAGAAATACAAATATGAACGTCTTAGATTAGATCGTGAACTTTTAAACCTGCGTTTCTTAAAAAACTGTAAAGGTATGAATCTTGTTCCGAGGTTTTTAAAGTGCCAAAGTTATTTTGTAAGTCACCATTGTGAAACTGTCAAGAAAGCATTTGAATTAAACTGCCTAAAACTATGCATTAGACAAAAATATAAATTTATTGATCAGATTACAGTGAAAGTTTTCCAACTATATAATTCATTAGCGAGTTCATTACCAGCACCAGATTTTGACAGCGCAATACGTATTACAGAGCATTACAGAGGTATACAACAGAAAATAAAGTCGAAAACGACTCAAAAGAAATTTGAATATTTTGATTATTTTTGATTTGTAATTTGTATATTTGATTTGTAATTTGAATATTTTGAAATCAGGAAACCATGAGTGCAAACCGGGGACATATATTAATATTTCAAATAGAGAAATATCGATTAAGGAAGATGAAATTTTGGTAAAAGGTCCTAAATTTATGTTTAAGAATAATGTAAACACCAAAAGCATAATCGCAGATTGTGAAAAAGTTACCCTGTCAATAGACCCAGAGAAAAGAAATGTTGCGATAAGTGTTATGTATAATAATGTGCAAGCATTCGTTACCAAATCAAGTATTAAAAATAAAAATAAAAATAATATGGTAATTAATCGACTTAAAGCAGATCAAAATACAGGGTGTCCAGCGAATAAGACCCTAATTTCAAAATTAAATATCTCAAAAACAAAGATCAATAGAATTATGCGGTAAACGGTTTGTTTATTAGCTAGGCAGTAAAAATGTTATACAGATGTTTCAAAATTTAGTTGCAAAAACCGTTAACAGATGGCGCTGTAATCGCAATGTCTATAAATTGTGCTTTGAAGTCCAGAGCAATAGCATCTCATTCCTAGATGGCTCCCTATGGAAGAACGAAAATTAGGAAAATCCACTCTTTCGTTGGGGTAATGTTTAAAAGTGGAGACATCTGGCCACAGAATTATTGCATCAGCTTTAATTTTAGAGAATTTCTATTAATAGAATTTTCAATAAAAAGTTTAGCAATCATTATATAAGAGCTTATTAAAATATTTTATTAAATTCAATTTTTAATGCCATATAATTATTTAAATCAAAATTTATATATTTAGAAAAATAATTTTGTACTTTTTATTTATTTTATATATTTTTAAATCACAGCATAATATTTTGGTATTATTGTTTATACCTGAATTATTATAAATAAAAAAGTAATTTTGCACTTTTCATTTATTGTTAAATCACGGTATAATATTTTGGTTTTAGCACAACACATATATTTCTTTTCTTTGTAAACAAAGTTTTAGAGACAGAAATTATGCATTAAATTATTTCATTTTTAAAAGCAATTGATGATAAGTCATATCATCAACGTCGAAGGAAAAGTATTTTGGAGGCTGCCTTCCTTTCCAACATTTCGGATCATATCGCTAGCAGCTGCACCATACTTCTGTGCTCAATCATAAAAAAAATAAAAATGAAAATGAGTTTTTAATATTAAAATGATTTTTTTTTAACTTAATTGAGTTTTTAAAAATAGAAACTTCGTATTTTTTCATTCAAACTATTTTTTACAATTGAAAAAAATGATTTATGAATCATTATTATAAATGCTCAATGATTTTTAAAAAAAAAGTAGTTTCTTTTACCATAATTAAATTTTAAAACCAAGAACACTGGATTTTTTTATTCAAACTTTTTTTCACAATTAAAATAAATATGAAAAAGTAAAGATTTCCAATTTTTTCAAATCCTTCTCTACTTGGATTCGATTCCACGATCTACCGATTAGGAGAGAAAAGACATATTACAGAGATACTGGTATCCGGACCGAAGTAGCTTATAACAAAATTTGAAACAAATCTCAATTCTGTCAACACATGGCTCCGCTTCTGCACACCACCCAAATAAAACATTTTAAGTTCTTATATAATGATTGCTAAACCTTTTATTGAAAATTCTATTAATTTAAATTCTCAAAAATTAAAGCTGATGCAGTAATTCCCTGATCAGATGTCTCCATTTCTACACATCACCTCAACGAAAAAGTGGTCGTTCCCAATTTTCGTTCTTGCATAGGGAGCCATCTAGGAATGAAACGCTAGTGCTCTGGGCTTCCAAGCACAATTTATCGGCAGTGCGATTACAGCGCCATAAGTTAACGGTTTTTGAAACTAAATTTTGAAACTTCTGTATAAAATTTTTAGAGCTTAGTTAATAAACAAATCATTTACCACATAATTCTATTGATCTTTGTTTTTGAGATATTTAATTTTGAAATTAGGGTCTTATTTGCTGGACACCCTGTATTATTATTATTATACAGACAGACAAGACAAATAAAATCGCAATAACGAACCGTATGGATTATATCGCAAAAATGGAAACATGCATCGCAGATATGGAATGCACACTACTTAACAAGGATCCGAACAACCAAATCCAGAGTAAAACTGAAGCATTAATCAGTAGAGGATGTTGGCCACCAATATTGAAAAGCAAATTGAGAGTAAATAACACCGCCACCACTCCAAGTCTATTTGGGAGACTAAGGACCATAAAAATAATTGTCCTTTAAGGCCGATAATTGGAAAATGTGCAGGCCCAACGTATTTCCTTGAAAAAGCATTTGTTCCTTTTCTGAACCTTTTTCTACCGCCGTCTAACCATAGTTTAACGTCGACTACTGATTTCATTAACCGGATTAATGATTTGAAGTTCAGTAAAGAGAGTGTTTTAGCAAGTTTTGACATTATTTCACTTTTCCCATCAATCGACGTTAACGAAGTAAAAATACTCATTAATAACTTTATTGATAACGAGCCATCATTAAACTCAAAATGAAGACCCGTAAAATCTGGACCTAACCTAGTAACTGGAAATAATATTTTCATTTTTAATAAGAGGATTTATAAGCAGACTAAAGGAGCACCAGTGGGTTCCCCCATCTCAAGTATTTTAGCGGAATTCAAATTACGTCCATTTGAAGAAAGAATTTTAATAGACAGCGTTTTAACTCCGTCAGTATGATCGTTATGTGGACAACATTTTCATAGTGTGGGATCGTGGTTTATGTGAATTGTACGCATTTCTTAACAGGATAAATAATATGGACTCTAACATAAAATTTACCACCGAAATAGAAAATAATAACGAGTTGTCATTTCTTGACTTAATGCTAATAAAAAATTTATCAAACTTAACAATTGAGCGCACAGTCTACAGGAAAGTAAATAAGTCTAACAGCACTATTCCTTTCGAAAGTACATCACCTTTTAACTACAAACTTGCTCCGTTCAACTTTTATGTAAGACGAGCGTTTAGTGTTTGCTCTATATATCACCTTGAAAATGAAATTAAATACCATTAGAAACAATGCAGTTGATAATGGTCTCCCAATACGCCTTATTGATAAGCTAATCAACTCACAGAAGAACCATATGAAAATACAAAAAACTCCACCGAGTAACATGAGTTATTGCAAAATGAAGTACACACCAGGACTTTTCGAGAAACTTAGACATGCACTTTTCCGCTTTGGCGTAAACTTAATCGTCACTCCTCCAGCAAAACTGAAAAATCTAATTAGTGCCAAAATAGACCCGATCCCGAAAGATGAAGTTTCTGGAGTATATATAATTCCACTTAAAACAGAAAATATTTATATCGAATACATAGGAATGACTTCGCGTAAACTTAAAGTTCGTATTAAAGAACATTTGAGAGATTTAAAGTATAACCGACCTACAACAGCCCTGTCAAGACTTAACCAGAAGCAGAATATATAAGTTAATTTCAAAGACGCAAAAATTATATATCCCTCAAAGAATTATCATGATTTAATTGTCCGCGAATCAATAGAAATTATTACTAAAGAAAATACTGTTTGTAATGACGTTTTATCCATACCCAGAATTTGGCTCAGTTTGCTTAAAGAATTATAAAACAAGTAATATTCCACTTCCCTATATCCATGTTTTATTTTTCCAAAGTTTTCCGGATCTAAAAATTGACTTCCGCTTTCACTCCTTTCGTCACCATCTACGTGAATTTTGAAGACGTTAATAACAGTAGTATTTCTTATATTTCTCTGACGAAGACTATGTTTTTATAGTTGAAAGTACTAAGGTATTAAGGTAATTTAACATCTTTTTTAAATATTGTCTCATCTTTTAAGTAGTTTTGAACATAGTGTAAGTTTAGATTTAACTTTTTAAAGATGAATTAAGCATTTCTATTTATTTATTAACTGATGTAAAAAAAAAAAAAAAAAAAAAAAAAAAATATTATTACGAGGTGGAACCCGTCGAATTTCGACGACAGAAAATGTTTAAGAAGGAACTGTTTTCATTAATTTATAATAAACCTATAAAATTAGTTACAATAAAAAATGTATCCTACATTGGTTAGTCTAACTCTCAAACAGATATTATTGTACTAAAGGTTGCTGCTATTATATAAAGATACTCTAAATTTTTGTAAAACTTTGCGTTTTATCAGGGTGTGATTTCAATTGCGTTGTTTTCAAAAGGGAAGTATTTCCACCTTTGAAGAATTTCAAAGCCGCTGGAGTAAAAATGATTACACTTCTACAAAACATATTTCAGTTTAAAACTAAAAATATAAGCTTTTATTTCATATAAAATGACGACATCCGCTGAAACCTTTCACATTTACGATTCAGTCTTAAACAACATCTATAGAAAAGTATGCATAGGACGCCACTATCGCGGAAAAATACACAAACTGAGCGAAAAGCGATGTCGTAAACTCGGCCAAAAAAAATCGGCTGTCTAATGACTCATATCCCTTCATTTGTTTTTAACATTAATATGGATACTTAAAATTAAATATAGTTTATAATAGCTCTATGTTTTATCAGAAATTATTCATTTATATTTTTTCAAAAATAGTACGTATTTTAATTACAATTTTTTTTTCAATTGTTATGAGAAAATGGCAATAAAAAGATATTATTATCTACTAAAGATCTACTATTTTCCAATTATTTTCCTTTTATTTTCTACAGAAATGGATTACTTCAGTTGCCAGCATTACAGAAATTTCATTAAAAACTACAAAAAAAAAAAAAAAAAAAAAAAAATCTCAAAAATAAATTTTTATACAGTTTTCAAACAAATTGTATAGTTAAAAGTACTTTTTTTGTCCCTATATGGAGGTCTAAAATTTGAAAATGTGCGATACTTAGAAGTTAAAAAAATTGCAGTAGAGATTATCAGTATTTAACAATGGAATGACACATCTGCTTCGTTACGGCTGGCTTAAGTAACGTGACGTTATTTTTTTAGTGACGACACTTTAATTGTTGCCTGAAAGAAATAGCATATCATGGTCTAAAACATTCAAGGGGGAAAGCCATTGTTCCTCCGGTTTATTTGTTAAGAAATTAGCTAAATTTTCTTCATCTCTAAGGATTTTTAAAAATTTAATTTAATCTTCCTCTCCTAAGTTACTTGAAATAATCACATGCAAACGGAAAAAGATTGCATGCCCATTAAAATCTGATAATGGACTTCCATAGAAATATTTCATAAATAACTAAAAGTATTTTGGTAATTAAAAAATTTGTTTTTGTTTACCAACAAAATTTTTCACTGCAACCATAGGCAAATTCCTTTACAATAAACTAAATCTGAATATTATGTTGCTAATCCGCGATTGAGAAACGTAACTTGGAAAAGAAACTCGCCATTGTTTTGAAAATATTTAAGTAAAAATACTGATTAAACTGAAATATACCGAAGAATATTTTCGATGAAAGAGGTTGACGGTGAAAATAGGTACTAAATGTGAATGAAATATCAATTTTTCATCGACATTCCCCTGGGAACAGTCTGTACATTTAACTGCATGGAAATGCATTGCGTCATATATTTGTATTAGTAAAATCTAAAATCACTGAAGTAAAATATACACATCTCTGTTTTGTTAATTTTAATGGTATCATATTATAAGATTTCTCTTTGAATTTTTATATCTTCCACAATACTGCGTTACATTCTGAGATTATAAAATTTGTATTATTTCTAGGATTTTAAACCAACAAAATTTCAAATAGATATGTCGTAGGCTAATTGAAAAATCTGACTCTTTGCAAAGAGCCTGGGTGTTTGGAAAGAGCCCAGCTAATTGGAGAATCATCTCACTTTTTTCCAATCGACCTTATATTTTTGAGGCAAAGAACCTAAGCAACTTTAGGCTAATTTGAAAAGTATCATTTGTTTCTCAATCAGCCTAATGATTTTCAGGCGTTTGCAAAGGGTTTGTGAAGCATTAAGCTTTGGAAATATCTTTTTACATCGGAATGACAACACGAAAATTTAAAGAGCGTTTAACAGAACATATCGCAGGTATCAAACTTAACCAGTGTCGAACAGCTATTGCTAAGCTAAATCAAGAGTAAGAAATCATGATTAATTTTATGGAAGCTAATATAATAAAGAAATTATCAAGTTATCAAAAAATAATAATTATGGAATCAATAGAAATTCTACGTCGTAATAATTTTACTTGATACATTAACCTACATCATTCCTAAAATTTGTTATAGTGTACTAGGAATAATCTGTACCCTCCCACTTCGGCTGAATTTATAACAGTCCTACAGCATAATCTTAATCCCTGTTTGACTTTGAAGTCTGAACAGCCCATCTAGTGTAAAAGGACTCAATCTCTTTTAACCCTGATGATGAGCATGAACATGCTCTAAAGTACTTAGTTCTAGATGTATTTTATTGTGAATAAAAACACATTTAAGTAATTTAAATAGTATTTTGTGTTTACGAAATTTTTATACAGCTTATTACTGTATAGTGGATTTAGGGATTTCAAGAAATTGATATAATTTATATCGTTTTTCACTTAGTATAGAAAACCACGTAAACAATTTTTTAAGCATTAAAAATTAAAGCAAAATATATTATTGAAAAGTTTAATAAAAAGTTTAATATTATTTTGGAATACACTGATACTTGGGCTATCGAACTTAATGATACTTAAAATACTTAATGATACTTATGATACTTAAAACACCCTAAAAAGTTAGATTCCGTTCAAATGAAATCGAAATAAATCTTAAACTTTTTTTTAAGTTTTGTATTTTGCATCTTATCATTTTATGCAGAATTGTCATAAACATAATACAAAATCTGCAATACAAGTATTTTCAATTAAAAATGGAACAAGTCTAAGATTTATTTCGATTTCATTTGAACGGAATCTAACTTTTTAGGGTGTTTTAAGTATCATATTGTATGATTTTTTTTTTTTTTTAAATCTTCAATAGGCTTAACTAATTTGTTACAAAAATTAACATTAAATGTAGAACTAATTGAATGAAATAACTTAATATCTGTCCCTTCTCGGGCTTAAACAATGTAGGAAATAAATTTTGTTCTTTTAATTTGTTCTTCAAATTATGTTTTTGTTTAATATGTCTAGTTTTTTTAATAACTACAGCACTCAGACGAACGCATTTCAAAATTAATAGAGAGTATCATCATCAGGCTTTGATGTACACGGTATTGCATCACAATGTGGGATGCAGTTTACCAATGTGTAATTCAAAATGTTTCACCACTGTAGTAATGCAAGTTGCGGTAGTTTGGACAAAAACTTCCAATCTGAATGTAAAAAATCTATAATCAAAACATAAAAAATTAACTTCACTTAAATTTAGATACCCTATTTCCCATCCAGGAACGCTACGGATGCAAAAATAAATTGTGTTGAAACTTCTGAAATCCATTTGAAACTTTTTACTAAAATATAAGCTTGACCGAAAACTTATTCTGAAAATATCCTTTTTATTTCCACTATGACGCCATATTCACCTTTTTAATTCTTGAAAAAAAAAAAAAAAACTAGTTCAATTTAATATTTCACGTGAAAATATTTCAACTAAAAAGAGATAAATTATTATTACGGCTTTCGAAAGTTTTGCAACAATGAAGAAAAAAATGTTACATTTTCTATGAAAAATGTCCGTTGATTCTCAATGAAAAAAGCGAAATTTGGAATTATTAAGGAAAATATTTGAATAATGTAAAAAACAATTGGCCCATGTTTCTCTCTGGGTTATAATTCACCAATATGCAAAGGCATTTTACCATTTGTTTTGACC
Organism: Maratus speciosus; assembly: GCA_963932465.1. Lineage (NCBI taxonomy): Eukaryota > Metazoa > Arthropoda > Arachnida > Araneae > Salticidae > Maratus > Maratus speciosus. The sequence goes on along the minus strand of OZ010793.1, from coordinate 502,457,011 downwards.
CTGACGTTAGGCAAACGTTTTTACACTTTAAATTTATAATATCTTTAGAATTAGTAAAGAATAAAAATGAGTGGCATCAGAGACAAAAAGGTGGGAAGAAAAAATTAAAAAGTTATGATCTCCATAGGCTTTTCTATGTTAAATTAACATTGAGAAGTGACACTGGAAATAAATAAATAAATAAATAAATAAATAAAATATGGCCATTTCCCCCCCATTCTGACCAGAAAATCAGAGTTCTAACTTTTTATGACTGCTCTTTTATCTTCACATAATACTTCATTTATAACGGCTGTTGCATAATAATGGAAGTCATCAGTCCATCATAAGAAAGTGATCTATTCCAAAGGTATGAGTTTGATTGAAAAAAACTATTTAATACTTTGAGCAGAAAGAAGATACTACACCTGCAATTTTCATGACACTGATGGAATTACATAGCTGATAATGTGTACGGTTTTGTTACCTCTAAAATTTAATACACATTTTTGCCATATTTAATCGTTGACAATTGTTAGGCTTTTTAAACTGAATTTCCGGAAGTGACAGCCAATTGTTCCCTTGTGACGACATTTCTGTGGCTGTCAACTCGTAAAACTTGGCTTTAAAAATGCTAACTTTGACAACATTTTCTGAATGAATCTTTACCTTTATAAGAAAATGGGAAACTCTTTAATTTCATGGTATCTGAACAAAATCGGTAAATTTTATATTTTTACGAATATTAATGCAATTTTTTTGTATTTACGAATGAAAATGAAATGAAAACGAATGAAATGACTTCGCTAAAATATCGGAAAAATAGATAGTTTGGATTTCGGAATAGCTTTCAATATAAAAAATTCTCATAACGAGATGCGATCCTCTCCCATCCAAAAAAAAAAACAAAAAAAAAACAGGAAATCTATGACCCCCTTCTAAATGGTGAGCTGGATCCACCCTTGGCGTTGTCAAATATTGATTGATTAAAATCTTGAAAACGGAATCGAAAAAAAATCCGCTTTATACAGGATCCTTATGCCATATCATTTTTAGATTCTTCTATGTTTTGTCATACGCCAGACAGGATGATTTTAACAATACCGTGCTAAACATAGATGTAAAAAAAATCGACAAACAAAATCTTCATTTGGCACCCCGTCGTTTTGGCACCCGGGGCACATGCCCCCTCTGCCCCTTCTTAGTTTCGGCCCTGCCGATAATAGTAGAACATTTTAATATTTTTACAACTTAATTGTAATTTAATACGCTTATTTTAAGGCATTTTTCAATTATCCTGCCACAGGTAATCAATCGCCAAATATTCTCTGTGTAATCGTACGTATGGGAGTTGAAAAGACAATGGATTTAATGATGCGCCAATAAGTGCTCGCCAAAATATGCCAAATCGCCACAAAACTGCAACAATGAAACATTTTAAAGACTATAAAGTAGAAAATAAATGATAAATAAAAAATGAATATTGTAATATTTTTTAAAAGTACGCTTTTTTCAGTTAATAGTTTAATATTAATTTATGATTATATAAGTTGAAACGTAAGTATCGAAATACTAAAAAATAGAGTTTAATGTTTCATTTTCTTTTTTGTTGTCCTGTCTTAAAAGAAAAGAATAAAAATTATATATTTTTAAATAAATTAACTTGCTAATGCTTTCTACTAAACGTAAAAATATCTGTAACATTTTCCTAATCGAATTCAGTGCCCAAGTCAAATTTATGTACTGTAATGGAAATTTTTGGGGAAAACATGAAATACAGTAAAACAATTGGGTGTGATTTTCACAATGAACATTTAATGCTTATAAAAGAGTGTATTTTAAAACTATCTTTACTTTTATACTTATTTTCATATTACTATTATTTCTTTGTCCAAGAGGCGCATGGTGAAGTTAAGTATTATCAACTTAAAAAAATATATATTTGCATCTCAATCAATATTAAATAAAGCTAAAAAAATTTTACTTTTTAAAATAAACTATTTTGGTAAATGTACTACAACGAAATCATTAATAAGTTTTGCTATTAAATGACCAGCATTACAATAAATGAATCTCGATAATCCTATGAATTTTAAGCAATAAAATGCGATTTGAACTTTAACACTTAATCATAAATCATATTTACATCTGTTAGGAAAATGCTGTCTTATTAACAATCTTCTGTAAAAATCCCACTCCATAAAAATTATGGAGATTTAGTTTTTTAAAGATTTACACTCTCTTAATTAAAAATTCTGACGCATCATTAACAGAATTTATAGTCTAAAGCAGCGGTTCCCGAACTTTATTGGTACGCGGCGACCCACCTTTAAAAAATTTCGCGACCCACCCAATATGAGGGTGTATCCAATATCAGTATGGAAATTTTGTATGACCTCTGTAAGCTATCGGCTATCCTATCCTATGAAAAAGGTAAATTTTCGTACGAAGGATGCACTATCAACAAAAACAAGAATTGGTAATCCCAATGTGTGCAAGTTGAATAATAATTAAAACAAATATAATGAAAAAAACTAGAGAACAGGAATTCTGCTTTTTCAGAATTTAGTGTCGTCCCCGGCATTTCCATTACTTCATTTTCTTCTGGTGGACTGGTGGTTTCTATTATTATGAAACAGCCATTATAAATGAAGCGTTAGGTGAAGATGAAAGAGCAGCCGTAAAAAGTTAGAACTCTGATTTTCCGGTAAAAAAATGGCCATAATTTTTGGCCATTTTTTTTTCATTCTGACCAGAAAATCAGAGTTCTAACTTTTTACGGCTGCTCTTTCATCTTCACCTAACGCTTCATTTATAATGGCTGTTTCATAATAATAGAAGCCACCAGTCCATCAAAAGACTATAACTCGGTTAAGCGAGACTTGGACAATCGGAACTCTACTGCAAAACATATTTCAATTTTAAGACTTAAAGCCCACGCTTTTATTTTACGTAAAATGACGTCATTTGCATTAATATAGATACTTAAAAATGATATATAGTTTATAATAGCTCCATGTTTTATCATAAATCATTCATTTATATTTTTTTCAAAATAGCACATATTTTAAATTTTTTTTTCAATTTTTATGAGAAAATGGCAACAAAAAGATATAATTGCTATTTTTCAACAATTTTTTCTTTACTTTCTACAGAAATGGAGCATTTGAGTTGCCAAAATGAAACAAATGTCGTTAAAAACTACAAAAAAATTAATATTTCAAAAATAAATGGATATGCAGATTTCAAACAAATTGCATTAAAAAGTATACCTTTTTTACACAATACGATGGTATAAACATTGAAAATGTGCGATGCTTAGAAGTTTTAACAAATGCTTGTAGAGTATTTAATCGCACAATGAAACATCGGCCTTTGTTTTACGGTTAGTTTCTGTAAGGTAACGTTATTTTTTGGAATACATTAAATAAGCTGGGAGAAAGAAATAGCATACCGTACTGGCGGCTAAAAAAACCCGTTTAATTATTATCAAAACACAACTTTACAATAAGTGAGATTTCTGGCACTGGTGTTTGCCTATGGCAGGCATGTCAAACTCGTTTACTACCTCGGGCCAAATTAAGCAATGTACACGATGCCGCGGGCCACATTACTACATAATAGACAGATTAATTTTATTACTATCGCACAAAATGAAATTACATTAAAAAGTACAAACTTGTTAATTAAAAACCTTGCAAAATTTTAAAGCTATTATTTATTCAGGGCTCCCAAATGGTCCGCGAACTGAATACCAATAAATTTTAACAGAAAATTTTATGGTAGGTTTGCGCTAGAATTAACTTTCAAAGGTGATTTCGGGGCGGTTTGTAAGAAAAATCTAAAAAGAAAATTTTTCTAAAAAAATATTGGTATTCATTTGGCGGACCATTTAGGAGCCTGTTTATTGGAAAAATTAAAATACGCACCAGAAAATATATATATAAAAAAGAAATATTAATTAAGTAAAATTACAACAATTTATAAACACTTTTTATTCTGTAAAAGAAGTAGCAAAGGTTTCGTACACAGTGTGCTGCCAAACATAAAGAAAAATATGTTATCATTTAAAAATTTAAATGACAAAGTTAAACAAATATATATTATTAGCCTTTAACTGATGTGACTAAAATTTGTCACAAAACTGATGTGATCCGGTCTCTCAGACACCTCGTATAAAATGAATAAAAAAAATAACTCAAATGGTTGAATTTACTTAAATTTTGTCCTAACAATATCGTTGTACTTCTCTTAGCAGCATGTGAATTAAATTGCATGAAAAAAGTATTTTATTCATATTATTTAACTTCAGTACAGAAAAGTAAAAAGCGTAAAAGTGTTTACAGCTGGGAGTCGCGGGGTCTGGGAGACCGCGTGACATCAGTTAAAGGATAAGTTTATAATCCTGATCTTTGCATTTTTCTTTTAAATTGTAATTGATACTTTTTATAAAACCAACGGTTGCAAGAACACAATTGTTTGTAATATAAACTTATGAAATAAGAAAATTTTCATAATTGAATAAAATATATCAGGTATGGTGATCGTAAGGCCTTAAGAATAATTTCCCGACGCTCATCCTCACTTCTTTTTAAGTACATATCGTGTCTGCGAAAAACTGCCTTTCAAAGCTATTTATTTTGTTTTGTTTTTTTAACTTTTCGTCATTAATTAACACTATATTTTAATAGCTTTCGATACGTATTTAGTGATAAACAAATACTGCATATTATTTTGTAATGAAATGTAAATCAAAGAGAGCAGTAAACTAATTTATTACTTTCAACATTACTATAAGACTAATAAATCTTTAAATTTTCAGATTCAAGATTTGCTCTTTTTAACTTTCCTACTAATTATAATTGCATCCACAATCGTTTGGAGCTGAAATTTTAAAATGAGTTACATTTGACCATAATCATATGATATACTTTTTGGTGTTTGCATCCAGTGTTGAATTCAGACACTTTTCTCCGGGAGGGATTTCTGTGGCTCCGGTGAGGGGGGGAGGGGGAGGGACATTATAGAGTTCCGGGGGGAAAATTGCACTTTTTGACCATTGAAAACCCAAAATCTCAAGTCTTCCGGGGGGGACATCTCATTGCTCCGGGGGGGGGAGGGGGGAATGTCCCCCTGGGCCACTCCCTGAAATCAACGCTGTTTGCATGTCCTAAAGGCAGGGCAGTGTTGCCAGAATGTGGAATTTTTTACACCAAAATAGCTATCGATATTTATTCTAGTAATCTTCTCTTTGTTTAATCACAGAATTTTTATCATTAAATATAGTGAAGATAAATATTCTGAGAGTGGTAAATATTTTGAATAAAAACTTTCTCCAACTTGGCAGCACTGCAACGTTTGCGAGTGTGTTCGTGCGAAATGTATTTTCTGCATCAAACAACAACTGAATCAAACATGGGGAAATTTCCAAAGGGTTGGCGGGCCACAGAGAAGTTGCTGGCTGGCCAAGTGTGGCCCGCGGGCCACGTGTTTGACATGCCTGGCCTATGGGGACATTTATATCAGAGTTAAAACTGGCTAATTTTACTTTCTACACGCAGTTTGTTTCTGTACTTGTTTTTCAAAAACAGCAAAGTAGAAAAAGACCGTTCACTCTAGTCTGCCATGTTGAACGCCATCAATGACCTCAAAGCTGATTTAGATATTTCAAGATATTCTGCTCCTACATTCATCCAGAAGGAAATTAAAGATTTTTCCAGGGTCACCATAATGATTGCGCGACCACTGACATATCTCACAACGGGGTCATAACATAATACCGACTGACTGTTTAAGAAAACGCTGTCTTCTCACGAATTTTTTGTTTAAGCTATTAGCTTTCATGAATATTGCGGTTACAAAATATTGTATTTGTTATATTTTGTTAAACAGATGAAATATAAAGTATATTTTTGTCGCAAACCTTGATTGTTCCGCGACCCATAGGTTGGGAACCACTGGTCTAAAGAAATTGACGCATACTAACAAACTGTGTCGAAATCATGAAAAAAAAAGAATTAAAAAAAAAGGCATTATTTTATTTTTATTTTATTTTATTTTTATTTTTATTTTATTTTTTGCATTAGGAAAATTAGAAACAAAGATAAAGTGGAAATCACTGGTTAATTTTCAAAATAATTCAAATTAGAAATTTCGCAGTGTATAAGTAATTGATTGCAGAGTAACATGTTTTCTTTTTGTTTCATGCGTATAAATATTGTTAATTATGCTTGCAAAAATAAAATTACTACTTTGTACCAAAGATTAGATTCCTCAAAACGGATTTTCATAATTCCTAATAACACAAAGCAATAAAGAGTTCAATCTATACAAGTTATTCTGTAATTTATAAAATAAAGAAAATCACATCGTTTGACACAAGCTCCACATACAGTTTGATTCATAAAGATCGAAACAATAGCCTAATTTCTTTAAATATTGCCCCTATAGACACATACTTCCAATTGCAAAATTTCGTAAAAAAAGGTGAAAAATTTGATGACATAAGTTGCAACCCATGGGGATCTATTTGCGAAAATACAAAAAATAAATATTTATACGGCCCCCGTAGAGTAAAATTTTCAATTAGGAAATTTTCCCTTATTCATTCCTGAATTAAGCACAAAAAAGGAAAATGAAAAAAAATCTTGATATCTGCAAAACTCACAGAGATATTAAAGTCCAAAATTCGTGACTTACACCACTTAAACAAACCTCTGAGCGATGTGATATCCATGCTTTTGGAATGAAAGGTAGGGATCACCCACAAATTATACGTTATTAAAAGTCGATTTAAGATAGTGCCTTTCCTTTTGGCCATAAAAAAGCAGCATTTAGATTTTACGTTAAACGTGCTTTCGAAATATGTTGGAGGTCTACACTAGAGGTCTGCACGGGCTGAAATTTCCAGTCAAGAGCCCGGACCGAACCATAGAGAAAAGTTCGAACTGACCCGGCCAAAAAAATTATTGGCCCTATCCGGTATAAAAACTAAAAGTTCGGCCCGAGACCGGCTTGGCACAGAAAACAGTTAAAATCTCGTCCCAAGCCCGGCTGAATAATGAATATCTACCAAAGCATGGATTTTTACGTCGATATGGTTAAAACTTGTTTTGTACGAAGTCTTCTGGCCAAAAACACTTATTTTAGCTTTTTTCATGTTTATAAGCTTCATTTTCAAAGAAGCAACCTAGGCTGTGATATTTATTTTTTTTTAATGAATCCATATTTGTATGTAAATGTTTTAGTTATCATTAATATCGTTAATCCACATTTCATGAATTGGAAACATTGAAAAGTACTATATAGTCAATGAAATCTTCTAAGGCGGGTTCACATAGAAAAAAAAAAAAAAAAAAAAAAAAAACGTCATAGACAAGTTCCCTTTTTAGCAGGTGTAAATGTATTCTATTCTTTTCTGAAAAATTATTATATTCATTTACTATGGATCAATACATTTTTCTGTTTACAGGATTTCGTCATAGGCAGGTTCTTTTTACAGGTTTTACTGTATTTTAATTTTATTGCCTAGAAATCTACTATTCTTTAAAAATAATAAATTTTAAAATTTCATTGTAGAATAATGGCGATTTAAAAATATATACATTTTTTTTTCAAAAATTTCTGTCCCGGGCCAAATTTTACTGAATTTTTCACGGACCAAGCTATGACGAGACAGTGATTTTCAGTGGGTCGTGACCGGGACTGAAAAATTCAGCCAGTGCAGAATTAGGAAGAATGAAGGCTGTCCCGGCTCGTTATGGAAAAATACGCTAGACCCGGCTCGGCCGGGCCCGAAAAGAGTGAAGACCAGGCCCGGCCCTGACCGGACCGAATGTCGCGAATGAAAATAGGCCCCGGGAAAGGGCCCGTACCCCGTCCGGGCGGCGGGCTGGGGCAGCAAAATGAAAGCAAACATTCAAACGGGCCGGGCCGACATAATAAAAATTTTTAACGGGTCGGGCTGATAAAAAAAGTCAGAAGTTTTAAGGGCTAAAATTGTGAAAAAACACGAAATCGGTATGTTAGAAAAAGTCTTGTTTAAATCAACTGACATTTAAACAGTACTACAGAAAGAAGGTGGAAATGGCCAAAGTTAAACTAAATCAGAAGTTTAAGCTACAGGAAGGAGCTACTTACTCACCTACAAGCTTTTAAAAGTTATTTAAACATTATATTAGGAGACAATCTTCGTTTAATACTTTAAATGCGTTTTTCTGCATAATTGTTTTTTGATAATTTCTCGCCTTTAAATTGTTATAAATCAAGAATCGTTAAAGATAATTTGTTCAAACTTGAAATATGTCTTTTTCGGTTATTTTGCATTAATTTTGTTTCGGCAAATTTGAAAAAAATATTTACTTTTGAAAATATGATTTTTTAAAAATAAGTTGCATAATTAAAATATATATATATATATATATATTTAATTTTTTAAATTAAATAAATGCTGAAATAAAATTAAAACTTGTATTTTTTTCTTTAATTAAATGAAAAAAATTTAAATTCGACAAATAATATTTCGAGTTAAAGACTTTAAATAACCCCACTCTAATTAAATGTTTCCCGAACCCCTTAAATTAACATCGTTTCTTGAATTACACGCATTTCAATTTATGTCTGATCCCTTAAAACCTGACGAATTATTTAAACAGGTATATCTCTGTGAGTTTTGCCGATATCAAGAGGGAATTTTCTGTGTTTAATTCAGGAATGGATAAGGAATTTTTTTCCTAATTGGAAATTTTCCCCTACGGGGGCCATATAAGAATTTAGTTTTTGTATTTTCCCAAATAAATCCCCTGGTTGCAACTTATGTCATCAAACTTTTCACCATTTATTATGAAATTTTGTAATTGGAAGTATGTGTCTAGGGGGCACTATTTAAGGAAATAGGCTATTGTTTCTATCTTTATGAATCACACTGTATATAAATAAATCATCATCGCCCATTCGAGTGCAGTTTGCTTTTGGGAATGTTTAAAACCAATTCCTAACTGAAACACTATGAATGATTATATTATTATTACGTAAAAGTGTAATATTCACAACTTAAGAAAAAGTGGTTTCATTTTTAAAAATAATAAATATATTTTTTTTTATTAAAAGTAAAATTTTTCAAAAAGTTCAAAATTTATGGAAGTTAAAAGGTTTTAGCTCATGTTGCTCGCCCCTAAATCTATCTCTGCATTTTATACTGGTTATTAAAATTTCCTAAAACAAACACTAACAACAAGAACAAAAAAGAACTGAGGCATATTTTCTGCATTAGGAAAAATTTGAATAAAGTGTGAATAAAGTGGAAATCACTTGCAAATCATTAGAGTAAGTCAAATTAAAATATTCGTAGTGTAGAAGTAGAGTACTGCCGAGTAACGAGTTTTCTTTTTCCAATACTATTAATTATACATAAAAAAAGAAAAAAAAATACTTCTTTGTACCAAAGATTAGATTCCTTCCAACTCACATTTTCAATTCCTGAAAACCCAAAATAATAAAGATTTCCATGTATATAAGTTATCTGGCGATTGTTAAAGTAAACAAAGTCCACTCAAGTCCACTGTTTTACTCAAGCACCACGTATAAATAAATCATCATCGCCCATTCGACTTTTGGGAGTTTCTAGAGCCAAGTCCTAAGTGAAATACGATCAATGTTTATATTATTATTATATAAAAGTGTAATATTCATAACTTAGAAAACGTGGTTTCAATTTTTAAATAATTATTACACATTCTTTATTAAAAGTACAATTTTTTAAAAATCTCAAAATTTATGGAAGCTAAAAGGTATTCACGTCTCTCTTCCCTAAATATGTCTCTAAGTTTTATTTTGTTATTAAAATTTCCGAAAAAAAAAAAAAAAAAAAAAAAAAAAAACATGAATTAAGGCATTTTTCCGGCATTAGGAAAATTAGAAAAAAAAAAGGTAAAGTTGAAAACACTTGCAATTTTTTAAGTAATTCAAATTAATATTTTCCCAGTGTATAAGGAACTTACTGCAGAAAAATAAGTTTTCTTTTTAAAATATTATTAATTATACATAAAAAATAAAATTACTTCCTTCTACCAAAGATTAGATTCTCGCAAACTGAATTTTACAATTTCTGACAACACAAAACAATAATTATTTCAATGTATGCAAGTTATTTGGCAATTAATAAAATTAACAAAGTCATGTCGTTTGACTCAAGCACCACGTAAGAATAAATTACTATCTATTATTCGAGTGCAGTTTATTTTTTGGAGTTTATAGAGCCAATTTCTCAATTTAAACATTATCAATGATTATATTATTTATATGTAAAAGTGTAGTATTCAAAACGTCTAAACGTGGTTTTAATTTTTAAATAATTATTACATATTTTTTTTTATTAAAAGTACAACTTTTCAAAAATCACAAAATATGTACAAATCATCAATGTTTATATTATTACTATGTAAAGATGTAATATTCTTACTTAAAACCCTGGTTTCAATTTTTAAATAATTATTACACATTTTTATTAAAAGTACAATTTTTTAAAAATCTCAAAATTTATGGAAGCTAAAAAGGTGTTTGTGTCTCTCTTCACTAAATATTTCTCTACGTTTTATACTTGTTATTAAAATTTTCCGGAAAAAAATGAATTAAGGCATTTTTCCAGCATTAGGAAAATCAGAAATAAAGGTAAAGTTGAAAACACTTGCAATTTTTTTAAGTAATTCAAATTAATATATTCGCAATGTATAAGGAATTGTCTACAGAGAAATAAGTTTTCTTTTTGCAATATTATTAATTATACATAAAAAATAAAATTACTTCTTTCAACCAAAGATTAGATTTCTGGAAACAGAATTTTACAATTTTTGAAAACACAAAACAATAATTATTTCAATGTATGCAAGTTATTTGGAAATTAATAAAATAAACAAAGTCATGTCGTTTGACTCAAGCTCCACGTATGAATAAATCACTATCTATTATTCGAGTGCAGTTTACTTTTTTGAGTTTATAGAGCCAATTTCCCATTTTAAACACTATCAGTGATTACATTATTATTATGTAAAAGTGTAATATTCAAAACGTCTAAACGCTGTTTCAATTTTTAAATAATTATTATATATTTTCTATTTAAAAGTACAAATTATTTTCAAAAAATCACAAAATTTGTGGAAGTTGAAGGGTTTTAGCCCACGTTGCTCTTCCCTAAATCTGTCTCTACAGTATGTACTTGTTATTAAAATACAAAAATAAATAAATAAATAAATAAATAAAAAATCCAGGTATTTTTTCTCCATTTGGAAAATTAGAAACAACGGTAAAGTGGCAATCACTTGCAAATATTGAAAGTAATCCAAATTTAAAATATTTGCAGTGTATAAATAAATCATCGTAGAGTAACAAGTTTTCTATTTGCAACATGCGTATAAATATTATTAATTATATATATATATATATATATATATATATATATATATATATATATATATATAATTTTCCCAAAGATTAGATTCTTTCAAACTGAAATTCATTATTCCCGAAAACACAAAACAATAAACGTTTCAATGTATACAAGTTATATCACAAGTAATAAAATAAAGTCACGTCGTTTGACTCAAGCGCCACGTATAAATAAATCATCATCTCCCATTCGAGTGGAGTTTGCTTTTGGGAGTGTTTAGAGCCAATTCCTAACTGAAACGCTGTCAATGTTTATATTATTATCTTGTAAAAGTGTAGTATTTATAATTTTAAAAACGTGGTTTAAATTTTTAAATAATTATTTTATATTTATTTTATTAAAAATACAAATTTTCAAAAGTCACGAAATTTGTGGAAGCTGAGGTGTTTTAGCCTATGTTCCTCCCCCCTAAATCTGTCTCTACAGTATGTTCTTGTTATTAAAAAACACGAAAAAAAACAAGAGTTAAGGCATTTTTTCTTCTTGTTTTCTTTTTACAATATACGTATAAATATTATTAATAACACATAAAAAATGAAATAACATCTTTGTACCAAAGATTAGATTCTTTCAAAATGAATTTCATAATTCCCGAAAATACAAAACAACAAAGATTTTAACGTATGCAAGTTATCTGGCAATTAATAAAATAAACAAAGTTACGTCGTTTGATTAAAGCACCACACATAAATAAATCATCATCGCCCATTCGAGAGCAATTTTCTTTTGTGAGTTTATGAGTCAATTCCTAACTGAAACGCTATCAATGATTATGTTATTATCAGGTAAAAGTGTAGTATTTAGAATTTAAAGAACGTGGTTTCAATTTTTAAATAATTATTTTATATTTTTTATCAAAAGTGCAAATTTTCAAAAATCTCCAAACTTGTGGACGCTGAAGGGGCCCATGTTACTTCGCCCTAAATCTTTCTCTACATTTTGTGCTTGTTATTAAATACATGTGTCTTTTTTTCTATGAAACAGCAGGAGATAGGAAAAGAATAAATCCCATAATTTAACTCGAAATTAACACATTTACATTTTTCTAAAAATATTGCCAAAGGCGGATCGAGACTTAAGACTCTTAAGGGAATGGTCACTAAAGAATTTTTTTTAATATTAATGTATCTATCTATCTATCTATCTATCTATATTTCCACGCAACAAACGTGTTATTTTGCAGGATATTTGTTGATTATGGTAGGATTATGACCTGGACATATCTTAGGCATCAAAATATTTTATTTACGTAAACCTGCCACAAAAATCATCGCCGAATCTCCCCCTCCCCCCCCCCCCCCAGAGTTTTAGTTGCATTACTCTTGCCAATGTTTATGTTTTTTCTATGTTTCCAATTTAAATGTTTATTTCTGTTGATTTTTGCTTACATTTTAGCACACGGCTTGAAGGAAAAAAAATGCAGATGCATTTTTAATATCCACAATCAAATATAAGTAGGTTCGATACTGTTTTATGTTAGTTCTTAAGTCATGTTTATTATATTCAATCTTTCATAATTTGAAGAACAATAACAATTTCTAAGATAAAAAAAAATAATAATAAACTCAATGCTCACTTACTATTTTCGTTGCTTCTTTCCTCTTCCAGTATTTCTGGCCTTCTCTCTGGGGACAACAGACCTTGGTCACAACCTGTTTCCTTGATGGTTGAAACTCTCTCCACAGCTTCGCACTTGATAGTAGTTTCTAACCATCCAGTGCCACAATCATCCGGATTCTCTGGTTCCGGCGGCAATTCTTCGCTGTACAAAGTATGAGATACCTCCAGTAATCCGATGGTTCCTTTTTCCGGTTCTTCGCCGGTTTCTGATCTGGACCCATAGCCCGGCTCATAGCGATCCGATCCGTCAAACATTGTCCAATGTTGCCGCGAAGAAAGCCTCTCAGTAGTAATTGAAAGTAACAGACCTCCGGCCTAATTTCCTGTAGTCCTCCTTCCTGGAAGTCGAATATGGAAGTTTTTCCGGTGCTGTTTAAAACTCAGCTACTTCCTCAGGAAGGATATTGGAGCATCGCAAGGTGTTACTATCAAATAATTTCATTTTATGTATATTCAGCTTCATCAATAGTTCGATGACTTAGATAAAAAAACAAAACGAAACACCAACTTCTTTTTTCAAAGACAGGGTAGATATTTAAGGATTCACAACAATCAAATGTCCTCCAAGTAAATTCGAAAAGATTGGTGAAAATTTATATGAATATTTAAATGGATAATGTAGACCTCAGGTACAAAGATGTAACAACTTAAAATGTTCGACTCAGATTATTTTTATAATATAAGAACTTCAATGCTAGAAAACATTGAACGTTTCATGCAGCACAAAAACTGGTTAGAACTGACGAAGAATTAAAAAAAAATTGAAATGACCTATTTAACTTCAATGAAAAACCTAAACTATCCAAGATGAACAAGGAAGATGGCCAGGTCTCATAAATTACTATTTATGAGTATCTTCTCTTCTGCAGTACAAACTTACACTGAAACTGCCAAAAGCTGTCATAAACAAAAGAAAATAACCAGCAATTTTTTACCATTTTGAATTTTGAATTTTGACGATTGAATGGTAAATAAGCAAGATGATGAGGTTTAAGTAATACTCTCATACAGATTCGAAATTTTATTGTAAATGCATGCTTTTTTAAAAATCTCGATTTAAACGTTCGTCGCATAAAAGGAAAGGAGTGTAAAATATCACGAAAAAATTGCATTTTTATAATAATAAGTATTATTATTATTGACAAATTATACCTCGCACGTCCACAGCAAAACGAAACATGACGATAATTCCCTAGTCTAAATTTTACTATAGTAAGAATTCTATTTAAGGAATGTTTTGGGTTTTTGGCGTAAATGGACGAATCTGAAAAATCCTTTTGAGTTTGTCAAGAAATTAATGTTTAAATTTTATTAATATAAAATCATAAATGGCTTCTTTCATTTTCTTATAAAACGTGCAATCGTTGCAATAGTCTGTAATATACTTTGATGGTAAAAAAAAATAAATAAATAAATAAATAAACCTTATACAAAATTTTATAGTTTTTGGAGATGTTTTTTCGTCTAAGAATTTTTTTATTTGATGTGAAATAAATTCAAATATATCTCCATCAGCACTCAAAATTTGTCAAATTTCATATCTCTTTTTTGAATGCTGTTGATAAAATAAAGCGGAATTTTTAAAAATAAAAATAGGCATTATGCAAAATAATTTTTCTGTTAAGGTACATTCCTAAAGATATATGAGCTCTTACACTAAGATTAATTTAAATAAAAGTCTTTCATCACGCAAACATTGCGTTGCAATGTAATTAAAAACATAAAAAATGCGAAATTGTCACATTTAAAAAAAGATGATATGTCATATGCTTAAAAGATATCTTGAAAAATCAAATCAATAATGATTTTCCATAAAAAGATACATTAAATCTCTTGCAAAAGACGACAAGACGTCTTCTTTTAACTTTAATTTTTCACGCATTTAATATTATTTCAGACAAAATGGAACAAAAGCGTTCTCGTACATAATCAAAAGGATTTAAAATTAATTCATAGGATATTTAGCAAGTAATATCACTGTATCTCGCAGTCATATATCATCAGTCAGTGGGTTATCATCAGTTTTTCTCTTAAGGTATAAGTGGTGTTCGCCGCAAACTAAAACCAGGACTAAGCCAAAAATTATAGTGGATTGTGAAAAGTAGCTATTAATGTGTCCCCAACCAATAAAAGGGAATTTGGGTTGGGAGGATGGGTTGTTGAATAATTCAGGGACTGAGAGGGCGAAAATTTTTTATTAGGTCATTTATTTCTTTACCAAATGACGGTGACGGAGATCATTGATTGCTATGATGGATTAGATAGTTTTTGTTTCTCACACTTCACCGGAAAATGTGCATCTCTTTTTTAAAATCCCCATCGTCAGGCGAACACATAAACAGCGCGTGCTGGGTATGAGGTCGCGCGTCAGTCAGAACGTGGACGAACTGAGCATCGCGTGACAAAAGGGGTTCCGGAAGGTGAATCCTGACTGATTCGAGATGGGAAAATTATTTCGTGTACTTAAATGTGGTTTGCGTGTAACAATGTATTTTTAGAGTGTTACATCTATATCACTCTAACGTAATACGGTGAAATGAAGAATTAACAGGATGATTCCGTGGGAACAATATTTTTCACACATAAATATGATCATCTTCTAGTAAACCAATTAATAACCTAATGAACTACTGGAACAATTTGTAACATGCAACACATGGGCGCCGGCAAAAAAGAGGGCCATGGTCCCACCCCCCATGAATGAAATTCCCTGAAATTTAAATAATATTTTTTTCTTTTTATTTAAGGAGTTTTAAAAAACAAGCGATGAAATTTATTCTTCCCGAGTGATTTAAAATAATTAAACATTAAGACAAAAATGAACCATAGATTTTTGTCAGGAGAGCTCTGCTCATCTGACTGCAAAATCTTATCCCCTGACTTCCCTCCTCATCTCTGTCCCTGACAAAAAGAAAGAAAAAGCTGTTTTATTTCTCTATTAGAAAAAATAAGCCAATTGAAGCTTAATTTTGTATTTTTAATTATTTCTTATTAGTCACATTTATTTATTCTGTATTATTTTTTATAATAATATGCGCAAAATTCTTTTGAACGGAGGTGAAAATGCTAGATGTAGATTCATCCTTTCCATTCTCATCCCTGTAATGTTAGTTTCTTTTCCACCATCTCTTTTCTTTTCTTTTAGGATACGAAAATAGATTTAACTCTCAGATTTAAAAAAAAAAAAAAAAAAAAAAAAAAAAATCATCCTCTGAAGCAGAGTGGACGGAGGGTTGTGCATCTGACAGGGGGGGGGGGGGGGGACTCTGTTTTTTGATTTAATCGTTAAAATATTTTAAATGATTTTCCAATTCATCTTCATATTTGCAAATAGCACTTTTGTTTTCAATGTACTTTATGCTATGTATCTATAGTATTGTTAACACCAGAGCTTGACAAATGCTGCCAATTTTCTTTTTATCTGGCGACCAAGTTATTTAATCTGGTATGTATTTATTATTATTATTATTATTATTATTATTATTATTATTATTATTATTTGTGTGAGTGTGTGTGTACAAAAATTGATCTAAAAAATGAGCACAAATGACATTTTTTCTTTCCACATCCAGGAAGAGGTGATGATCGTTTATTTAATAATGAAAAAACATTATTTGACAAACTATTTAACTTAGATCATACTCAAGAAATTTATTACTATTAATTTTATTACAATATTTACTCAAGAATATTTTATAATTATATGCGTTTGGATTATCATCTGCAAATTTGGAAACAAATAATCATTCATTGCACTTCAGATGGATAAGTTTTTAACACTTTCCAACAAAGTTGAAAAGTGTTTATGACTTCTGTTTGTCTGGCTGTCTGGCCGCGCTCTAACTCCCGTAAATATACTCGGATTGCCCTGAAATTTTTGGAGGTTATTGACGTTTGCCATAGCACTTCCCTATTTCAAATGAAGCTTGTAGCGTGTTTAGTTCCTTTACAGGGACAGTCAAAAGTTTCCCGTTACATTAGGGCCTATACGAAGAAATCGTTTAAAAGGATTTTTAATGATGTTACATGCATCTAAACATAACAAAATTGATATGCCTTTATGAAGTGCACTAAAACGTGCATTCTGTATAATATTCAATGCAAAGAATAGTTATTATTCTTTTACAGGGCCACACAAAAGAATTCCGGTGCATAATGATATAGGGAGGAAGGGGGGAATTGTTTGCGGCGTATTTTAATTATGTTAATCTATTTCACATATAATGAAATTGACATTTAAAACATAAAACCTATAGGATTCAGTATCAACTATCAAGAAATGAGAAATTTATAAAACAAAATTTTAAACACATAAATGTAAGCTTATCTTATTTTTTAATCTCTAACATGTTGTACAGTTTAAACTGAACTAAACCAAAACCAGAACAGATTCTTGTCTAATGAAGCTTTATATAACCGATTATCTAAGTTAGACACTTTATCTTTCATTCATCATATTCTGTTCTGAAATAATTATGTCCCACATAACCTACATTTAAACGTAAAAAATTCAACTATAAAACTTAGAAAATATATTTCTTTTCTTCTTTGGTTAAAAAAGCCACTACCGGATTCAAAAGTTCTTTACCTACAGAACAACCCGGTCAATTAACAGTTTAAAATACTATTATTTACGCTTGTTTTGGCTGAACATATCAAAATTATCTTGCACAATGATATTTTGAAAATAAATATCAAAGACAGAAAATATCACGCATCTTGATATTTTGAAAATAAATATCATGTAATATGAAAATATCGAAAATATAAAAAGACTCGATATTTTGGAAATAAATATCGGATACATATCTTGATATATCTATTGATATATGGGGCATTCTCACAATCTTTTGACTTTCATGTCCCTGAATAATAATTTTTTATTTAATACACTTTTTTTTTATTTTATTTTTTTTTATTTCATGTACTGGGGAACATCCCATTGCATGATTGCATAACAATATTAACAAGATAAATAAGTTTTGAACGATGTTGGGGGTCCAAATACCAGGAAAACTCATCTACCGTCCCGTGTCCCTGATGCTGATTTTTAGGTGCGTTCGTAATTATATAAATACGTAGCACCTATAGTCGTCGTTCAGTCCGTCTGTCCGTCCGTCTGTCCCTCCGTCTGTCCGTCCGTCTGTCCCTCCGTCTGTCCGTCCGTCTGTCTGTCCGTCCGCATATAACAGAGCAAAAACTACCCGACCGAATGATCTGAAATTTTTAATATATAATTGCTGCAAAAGTTTGTCGAGCCATTTCCAATTTTATGAAAATCGGATGTATAGTTTAATTACAGGGACAGTCAAAAGTTTTTCTTTACATTACGGCCAATGGGGAAAATTATTGCAAGTGAATTTTAATGATGTTACAGACTTCCGAATGGTCTGAAATTTTTAATATATAATTGCTGCAAAATTTTGTCGAGCCATTTCCAATTTTATGAAAATCGGATGTATAGTTTAATTACAGGGACACCCAAAAGTTTTCCGTTACATTACGGCCAATGGGAAAAAATTATAGCAAATGCATTTTAATGATTTTACAGCCTTCCGAATGGTCTGAAATTTTTAATATATAATTGCTGCAAATTTTTGTTGAGCCATTTCCAATTTTATGAAAATCGGATGTATAGTTTAATTACAGGGACACCCAAAAGTTTTCCGTTACATTATGGCCAATGGGAAAAAATTATTGCAAATGCATTTTAATGATTTTACAGCCTTCCGAATGGTCTGAAATTTTAAATACATAATTGCTGCAAAATTTTGTCGAGCCATTTCAAATTTTATGAAAATCGAATGTATAGTTTAATTACAGGAACAGTCAAAAGTTTTCCGTTACATTACGGGGAATGGGGAAAAAATTATTGTATTTTAATGATGTTACAGACTATGCACTTATGAAGCGCAAAAAAAATATACATTCAGTACAATATGGGGTGCAAAACATAATTATAAAACTAGTTATAGTACGAACGCACCTCATTTGCCACGTTTGACGAGCAATTTCCAACTTGTTAAGTTTGGAGCTGTCTGGATAAAATTGTTTCAATAAAAATAATTCGATGTAATTTTTTTCTGAAACTGGAACTATTGTTTTATCTAAATATGTAGCTAAAAATTAACCTTCACACATTTTTAGGGTTGTTATTATTTTTTAAACTCTGTCCCTGGGTTTTAGATTCCTTACCATCCCTCTTCTAAAATTATACAGAACATCATTTCAGATGCAGCCACAGAATTGTTTTCAAGTTTTTTCTCATGCAGAAGTATGCTAGAGAAATAATAGGCTCGAAGTAGCAGGAGTCGTTCGGTAGCTTCATCGCCCCGAACCCTCCCTTCCCGGTTTTCGGTGTCTTTAATTTGTGTAATTTCCCTTTTAAATCTGTCCGGTTTCAATTTTCGATTTTTTTTTTCCAAACCTGTCTTTCGCTAGAGTGTCTTCTACTCGGGACCTATGAACCTTGCTTCCGCAAAAGAGTCGGAATAAGTGGAAGAATAAAGGGCTGCGGACGAAGAGAGGCCGTCCTCTCTTCGTCCGCAGCCCTTTATTCTTCCACTTATTCCGACTCTTCTGCGGAAGCAAGGTTCATAGGTCACCAGCCACGTCCCGAGTAGAAGACACTCTAGCGAAAGACAGGTTTGAAAAAAAAAATTAAAAAATTGAAACCGGACAAATTTAAAAGGGAAATTACACAAATTAAAGACACCGAAAAGCGGGAAGGGAGGGCTTTCAACCATATTCTTTGGCAGGAAATTTACTGTAGAATTTAAATCAGCTCTTAAATATCAATTTCAAGAATCGTGGCTTTATTGGTAGTCTCACCGTCCCCAAGGTTTATTCCTGCACTTGCACTTTTCGAAGTAAATAAAAAAAAAATCCCAACAAAAAGTTTTCGGTAAAAAAAAAAAAAGCGCCAAGTTTTCCCTAATGTTTCGGCTAGAAGAAGTAGTGATATCTGAAGTTCGTAAAAGTTAAAAGCCAAACATCCCAAATCTTTCATTCAAAATGGCTTCCTGCGACACTTGGCCGTTAATGCCTTCTACAGCATTTCAAAATTAATGATTGGAAATTACGCATTTATGAATTATTTAAATATTAAAAGTAATATTGGAATGCAAAGAGGCAAATTCACATAAAGACATTATAAGTAAAATATTTCTGATAACTACCATTCAGTTTCAACAAACATTAGTTTTGATTACAGATCATTTAGTCCACTTGTGGTTTAATTGCCATTTTGTACTGTCTAAAGCTAAAGTCATTAACGTAAAATCCAAGAAATATAAAAAAATTTACTTACTTCAAATCTCACAATATGTTACATTACATTATATTTTATTGTATAATATTGAAATCTTGTGTATTGATGAAAGAGATTTTTTTCGTTTGAACATTTATTATAGTTTGTTTGCATACATTAAGAGGTATTCGATTTATAAACTGTTAAAAGCTGATACTAATTATGTTTTAGCCATTAGGGATATTATCTCCTGAATACAAGTATTTTGTTACTTTTAACTTCTAAGAATTTAAATAGACTGAAGTTGTTTAAATGCTTTTTTCAAATGTGTATTTTATTTCTGTACTCTGTGCCACAAAATGCCTACAATAATCAAAAAATGTAGTTGGCATGTAACTCAATTGTACATATTTGAAAATTTGAAAAACTCTCTCGAAGGCATTAATGGCTAAGGTGCAGGAAGCCATTTTCAATGAAAGATTTGGGATATTTGGCTTTTAACTTGTGCGAACTTCAGATATCACTTGGCCGAAACATTAAGAAGAACTTGGCGCTTTTTTTTTTTTTTTTTTTTTTTTTTTTTTTTTTACCGAAAACTTTTTGTTGGTATATCACTACTTTTTGTATGTTTTTTCAAGTTTGTTATTCTAAACTATATTAATATGAAAAAACTTAAATTTCGGTACTTTTATGGTAGCCGGGAACAAATCTCCTCATTAGCCTTTTGTTTTTTCGCCAATAGCAGTTTTTCATTTTTCACATGTGTAAATTAGAAACAATGCTTTGATTTTCAAATAAAATATTTTGGTTTATGTTATTATTTCTTATTTATTTATTTATTTATTTCTATGTTAAATATTCTATTAAATAAAATGAGGGAAATGCATCGATTTTAAATGAGATGACTGAAAAGTATATATCTTTAAATGAAATGAATGCAATATGAACAATGGAGTTGGGAACAGTATTTGGCGATTTGCTACTTGCGCCCGGCTAACATAAAAATACCTAAATTTATTTTATTGAGCTTTACAAATTTATACTTTATTTCTTTTTATATTAAAGTACTAGCCGCCTCTAGCAAGCAGTATTTACCGTATTAATTCCATATTAAACGTTGCATCATGTTACTGTTATTCATAATTTAATTTACTTGCCCTTTCTTTCGCCAAGTCGGAAGCTTTTGATAGAGAAATCAAGAACTCTTTACGATCATGGAAGCACATCATATATTTTGTGTTGTTATGTATTTCATCTTTCGTGTCAAATATCTCTTAACTCACTTATGCATGTTTCCTTAGCAGTTACGATTCGTTCTCTAATGCGGTAATTTTTAAACCTATTAAGTAATATTTTCTAATTGGGCTCACTGCCAATTGGTGTATTTTAACTGATACGACTGGGTACAAGTGAAATGGTTCTTATGAAATCCTTTGCCAATATCTGCATTTGCATTAAACCATATTGATGCTAATATATTTTTGTTTCACATTAACCTTTTCAATAGACTCGATTACGGAAGAATAGAAGGTCTACCGGCTCACTGCCATGATCCATTTGAAAATCTATCATTCTTCTCATCTGACCGTGTTGAAGAATTAGTCAATGTGCCATGGTTTTAAGATTTTAGCTAATTTTATTCGAAACCTGAAAACTAAAATGCGAGGAACCGGATTATAGAAGATTCATTCTAACGTACACATCGATTAACAGGTTACATATTATAGAATTATAATAATCATAAGGAGAACTGTCAGTTTCAATGCTTTAATAGTTTCCGTAAATTCTCTTTATGTAATACGGAAGTTTTAGCGGTGTAAAGATTAACAACATAGTCACAGTAAGTATAATAACAATACAATATAATAACAATAGCAGAGGTTTTGGGCAGTGACGAAACTATTAGCACTTTGGAAATATTAGTACGTTATACCATTTAACTATTCAGATGATATGCGGAAAAATAAAAATAGATGGCTCGCATTAATAATTAACTCATTGAAAAATAGCCACTAGCGTCAAATATTAGCCAAGCCTGGCGACATTTAGAAAAGTTTCGCCAAATTTGGTAATATATCATGTCAATTCTCAAATTTGGCGACAAAAAATGTTTTGTTTATTCTGACGTCATAATGATGCATATGTATTATGTATTATACACATACCTATAATATGTACGATGCAAATGTATTACGTATTATATGCATATCTATAATATGTATGATGCATATGCATAAGTTCATTAACATCACTAAAACGCACTTAAAGGAATAGTGTTCCATAAATAGTAGGGATGATTCCCAGATTGACCAGAGTGCTATTGGGATTAGAATTCCGACAATTATAATAGACCGGGAGGGGTCTGAACACACCATCACCTCATCGAGTTTACAGCTGAAATTTTAGGAATAGTTAAAACTAGATTAGCATATTTAAATGCAACTGGTCTGTTAAGCCATATCTTGGTAGAAACCACCTGAAGACCTAATTTTAGAGGTTAACTGATTGGTTTACTATTGTATTTTCCTGCATCCAAAAGTTTGGAAACATGGAGGAATGAGTGCAGGAAAACACAATAGAAAATCCACCAATTAACCCGTAAAATCGGATCTGTAGGTGGTTTCCACAAAGATATGATTTGGCAGACCAGTTACATATCAATACGTTAATCGATATTTAACTAATACTAAAATTTCAGCCGTCAACTCGATGAGGTGATGATCTGTGCAGACGCTTCCCGGTCTTTAATAAAATTTGTTTTAAGGAAGTAAAAGATAAAAATATGAACAGATAAACTGAAAGATTTGCCTTATTAAGATTTTTGTAAAAGCATATAAAAATTCATTCAGCTTGAAATCATGTAACACCTTTATAACTCAGGCTAATTTTCTGTAATCGGGTTTTGGCGACCAACATATCTTATCTATAACTATATTCTTTCTTTTACAGATTTAAAATTAACAATAAATTAACAGTAAGTAGGCTAATAATACAATATAATAACATTAGCAGCGGACTTCGGACGCCGCATCTGTCGCACATCGTTAAAGACAGTTTATTAGTTACACATTTCATTTAATTAAAAGGAGATTTTTAAACTTTCATATGGAATTAGGATATTTTTCCACTATAGGGACGTTGGCATTTTTTTTAAATCTTGGCGCAGTTCGGACTTCAGAAACTGAGATATGTTGACAAATGATATAAAGAACTATGAAAACAAACCTGATGAACTTTTATGTTATTTATATATTTATATACATATAAACATTTTATTTATACATGTATAAAATATTATTTTTTATATACAAATTATTTATGTTGGTATATAAAAATAAATAAACGGGTTCCTTACATTAAATAAATTGTATACATAAGGAAAAGATTGCTTGTGTATATGACACAGTAAATAGGTTGCCAGAAAATACGTTATTATCAAATTTCTGTTCTCTCGTCAAGGCTATTTTCTGTATTTCGCCAAGGCTACTATATCGGAAACGTACCGAATTGCGGTTATATTTTGTTAAATGTTTTATTGTTTTAATATCATAAATATATCATAACCTATACTGATTAAAATTTTTAGGTATGTTCATTTTTCTATTTAACAAACATATTTGGAAAAGCATATATATAAAATGTTATTCTGCTTGAAATCACGTGATCCCCTTCAAAACTCTGTAATCGAGTTTTGGCGATCAACATTGGCACAATTGGATGTGTTAAGGAACTGTTTACGGCCAAATGAACACCCCCTGTTTGAAGGGTTTAGAGGCGGAAATTCTGTGTTTTCAGATTTTTCTGGTTAATTGTGCTACAAACCCGACTTACTTGTGAAATTTCATGATTCTACGACTTTTAGAAGTACCTTAGTTATTTGATGATGCGAAGTGAGTCAGTGACAAAAAAGCGCTTTTTCGGAATTTAATATTTCGAAAACTACTAAATATAGAAACATGAAATCGTGGAATCTTAGTTCAGTTTGACCATACGAACATATGTATAAAAGAAAAAATTCTATATCTCTCCCTAAAACGACGTTATGAGGGGGTGAAAAGTATGCCGAAATGGTTCAGGAAAAAGTAGTTTATACGGCTTGTGCGAACTTGGCGGACGCACTGCCGTGCTCCCAGATTAATTTAATCCAATGTTAACAACTGTTTCTAAAAATCAATGAACATTGCGGCTATCACTTAGTCTTAACAGGATTTTCCTAAAAATAGGTGGTAATTTTCCATACCGTTCCATCCATACCGTCCCTTTTTTCCAATACCATCCCCTTTTTTTACCTTACCGTCCCTTCTTTAACACCCCTTTAAGACAATGTTATACAAAAATTCTGTATTAAAAGTACTACATTGTTATTATTTCTTACTAGCCGCCTCTGGCGACCAGTTTGGTCGCCCTTAAATGTATGCTAAGCATTGCATCATATTAGTTTCATTCTTAAACTAATTGACTTGCTCAATCCTTCCCCCGAGTCCAAAGATTCTGATAGAGAAACCAAGAATTCTTTGCGAACTTGATAACATTTCATACATTTTTGTTGTTATGCGTACTTCGTCTTTTTTGACAAATACCATTTAATTTCCATAGCTGTAAAAATGAGTGAAATTTCAAGTGTTTAAACTGAGATTTGTTCATAAATTATCTAAATTAAACTTATTTTACTCAAGCATGCTGTTACTTCAATGCCATTTTTTAGTATTAATAAATTTATTTAAATTTTGCAAATCATGCATTTATAATTTTTTTTTTTTTTTTTTTTTTTTTTTTTTTTTTTTTGCTACTTAATAACTAAATAATGAATATATATATTTTTGCTTTTATAGAATTCATTTCTGAGTTCATAAATATGACAATATAGTAACGTAACTAAGAGGAATAGCAAAATAAAACCCTCGTGAATGCAAGCCGTTAACAAACGTTAGCGCCACCAATTTACCTACTAAGACGTCATAAGAATATTATCCATTCATTGTTGCAGAATCTGCTTTGCGAATGATTATCACATGGGTCTGATATTTTCTATTGTTTATGATGAATGAATTTCTTGTGTTTGTTTACTTTATGAAGTGAAATAGAAAGATGTCAACTTAATTTCAATTGAAATTATCTTGGAATATATATTTATTTGAATGCAAATTAAAAACAATACCTTGATGTTGAAATGAAATATTTTAGTTTGTGTTATTATTATTACGATTAATTCTTTATTTAGGTACTTTTCCATCACAGGGGCTTTGGCATTATTTTTTTTAAAGCTTGGCGGAATTCGGGCTTCAGAATGTGAAATACGTTGATAAAATATATAAATAGCTATGAAAATAAACCTGGTGAACTTTTATTTTTATTTATATGTATTTAATTTGTATTTATTTTCATATAAACATTTTATTTATACATATTATACAATATTTGTTTACATAGAAATTACTTCTGTTTCTATATAAAAATAGATTATTGGCTTCTTTAGATTAAATAAATTGTATACATATTGAAAAAATTGCTTATGTATATGAAATAGGATATAGATTGCCGGAAAATACGATGCCAGTTTTTTTTTTTCTCGCCAAGAACCTATGCTGGAAAAATATTTATTTATTTATTTATTTATTTATTGTATTTTAAATGAGGTAAATGAAATATGTGTATTTTAAATGAAAGATTTATTTTAAATGAAATGAGTGATAGGTTTATATTTTTAATGAAATGAGTGCGATGGAAGAATATTTGGCGTTTTTTATCATCTGCGCCCGACTAATATAAAAGTACTGAAATGTCCGTTTGGCATAAAAAGTGAAGCGGTCAGCCCGGAACTATTGATGACAGTCACATGACTTCGGCTTTTATTATATAGATTTATCACCTGCGCCCGACTAATATAAAAGTACTGAAATGTCCGTTTGGCATAAAAAGCGAAGCGGTCAGCCCGGAACTATTGATGACAGTCACATGACTTCGGCTTTTATTGTATAGATTAGCTCCCGAGACGGTATGCTATTTCTTTCTCCCAGCTTATTTTGTCTCCAAAAAATAACGTTAGCTTACAGAAGGCAGCAATAAACAAAGCAGATGTATCATTGTGCGATTAAATGCTCTAAAGCAATTTTTTTAATTTCTAAGCATCGCACATTTTAAATTTTTATACCGTCGTATTGGGAAAAAAAGTACCTTTAAATGCAATTAGTTTGAAAATTGTATCTCCATTTATTTTTGAAATATTAATTTTTTGTAGTTTTTAGCACCATTTGTTTCATTTTGGCAACTCAAGTACTCCATTTATATAGAAAGTAAAAGGAAAATAGTGGAAAAATAGCAATTATATCTTTTTGTTGCCATTTTCTCATAACAACCGAAAGAAAATGTAATTAAAATACGTGCTATTTTTGGAAAAATATAAACGAATAATTTCGTTAAAACATGGAGCTATTATAAATTATATTTAATTTTAGGTATCTGTAGACGCTTTCAGTGTGACCTCAGTCATGACGTTTTGGTTGGAAACTGACTCCAAACAAACGGTTGCTATGCGTCATTTCTTTTTAAATATAAATCGTGGAAAATGTTACCAATACATATCAAGTATTAAAACACTTATATGTGAGATATAGATATAAGATATAGCTGCAACACACAAACAAAATAGAAAATACAACATAGCAACCGTTTGTTTGGAGTCAGTTTCCAACCAAAACTTCTTGACTGACGTCACGACTGAAATCGTCTATATTAATGTTACAAACAAATGAATGCCTATGAATCATTAGATAGCCGTTTTTTTTGTCGAGTTTCTTTAATGACGGCATCTTTTTGCTGCATTTGTGTATTATTTTCCGATAGGGACATCCTTATGCATGCTTTACTGTATATGTTTAAGAGTGGATCGTAAATGTGGAATTCTTAAACGGATGCGAATGACGTCATTTTAGATAAAATAAAAGTGTGTGCTTTAAGTCTTGAAATTTAAATATGTTTTGTACCATTTATATATACATATATTTTTTTTCATCGGGAGCGACACTAAATTCTGAAAAAGCAGAATTCCTGTTTTCTAGTTTCAGTGTCCTGTGGGTACTATGCAAATTCATTATAAGTAAAAATTTAGAAGAAAATAAAAAGTTATAGGGGTAAAATAGTAAGGAAAATTAAGCTCGCAAGTTTAACTTAAACCTCATCTAAATAAAAAAATTTTTGCTGCTGACCATTTTTTCTTTAGTTTGAATCATTAAGGCATTCGTCTATCAGATTAAAATGTTATTTTAGCAAGTTTAATTTCGCCAAATTTTTTCCCCCAAAAGTCAAAAGATTGTGAGAATGCCCCACATATCAACGAACCCTGACTATTCTAAACTATATAACTACTAATTATAAACTTTGCTCGTTATTATTTTTTATTAGTTAATTCGTAAAGTTTGAGCAGAAATGATTGTTTATATATTATCTTTCTAAATTATATACTATTCTAAACTATAACTATTAATTATAAATTATGCTCGTTATTATTTTTTAGTTAATTCAGAAAGTTTCAGTAGAAAACATAGTTTATATTATCTTTCTAAATTATATACTATTCTAAACTATATAACTACTAATTATAAACTTTGCTCTCTTTTTTTATTAGTAAAGTTTGTAAAGTAATTCGTAAAGTTTGAGTAAAAATCACAGTTTATATTAAAATAGCAATTAAAGCCTTTGTGCAGGAATATTAAAAAGCAGATTTTTAAAGAGAGATTTAAAAAGCAGAACGTTGGTTTCTGCTTTTTAACATAGTTTATATTATCTTTTTAAATTATATACTGTTCTAAACTTTATAACTATTAATTATAAGTTATGCTCGTTATTATATTTTATTAGTTAATTCATAAAATTTCAGTAGAAAACATAGTTTACATTACCTTTCTAAATTATATACTATTCTAAACTATATAGCAACTAATTATAAACTTTGCTCGTTATTATTTTTTTTAGTTAATTCGTAAAGTTTGAGTAGAAATCATAGTTTATATTATCTTTCTAAATTATATACTGTTCTAAACTATATAACTATTAATTATAAATTATGCTCGTTATTATATTTCATTAGTTAATTCTTAAAGTTTCAGTAGAAAACATAGTTTATATTATCTTTCTAAATTATATACTATTCTAAACTATATAACTACTAATTATAAACTTTGCTCTCTTTTTTTATTAGTTAATTCGTAAATTTTGAGTAGAAATCACAGTTTATATTATCTTTCTCAATTATATTACTGTTCTAAACTATATAATTATTAATTATAAATTATGCTCGTTATTACATTTTACTAGTTAATTCATAAAAATTCAGTAGAAAAGATAGTTTATATTATCTTTCTAAATTATATTATACTATTACTATTCTAAACTATATAACTACTAATATAAACTTTGCTTGTTATTATTTTTTATTAGTTAATTCGTAAAGTTTAAGTAGAAATCATAGTTTATATTATCTTTCTAAATTATATATGTTCTAAACTACATAACTATTAATTATAAATTATGCTCGTTATTATATTTTATTAGTTAATTCATAAAGTTTCAGTAGAAAACATAGTTTATATTATCTTTCTAAATTATATACTGATCTAAACTACATAACTATAAATTATGCTTCTTCTTATTATTATTTATTAGTTAATTAATAAAAAACTTTTGTACTTTTGAAAATGAATTACGGTGTGGGTAAATGTTTTTTACTGGTAACTGAAAAGCAAACACTGACTATTTTGAAACTAGCCGTCTCTGGCGACCAGTTTGGTCTCCCTTAAATGTACGCTAAGCATTGCATCATCTTTCATTCTTAAACGAATTTACTTGCTTAATCCTTCCCCGAATCCAAAGATTCTGATAGAGAAATCCAGAATTCTTTGAGATCTTGATTACATTTCATACATTTTTTTTTTTTTTTTTTACAAATACTACTTAACTTCTGTAGCTGTAAAAATGCTGTAAAAATGAGTGAAAATTCAAGTGTTTAAACTAAGATTTGTTCATAAATTATTCAAATTAAATTTATTTCACTTAAATATGCTGTTACTTCAATGTTATTTTTCAGTGTTAACAAATTAATTTAAATTTTGTAAATGATGTATTTATATATATATATATTTTTTACTATTTAATAATCAAATAAAGAAAATATATACTTTTTGTTTTTATAAATATGATTTCTGAGTTCATAAATATGGCAATAAAGTAACGTAACTAAGAGAAATAGCAAAATAAAACACACATGAATGTAAACCGTAAACAAACGTTAGAGCCGTCAATTTACCTATTATGGCGTCATATTTGTCAATTTGCGCATCATTGTCAATTCATTGTTGGCGAACCTGCTTTGCGAATGATTACCTTCATAGTTTAATATTTTCAACTGTTCATGATGAATGAATCTCTTGTGTTTGTTTATCTTATGAAATGAGACAGTAAGATATCAACCAAATGCGGCTCTGCGGCTGAGTGGTCAAAGCACCAGTCAGCTAATCGCTTGTGCGTAAAGAGTTTGTGGGTTCGATTCCGGCTGGTTCCATTGCACACACACTTTGTGTGGAACTCCCAGGGTGTATTTCTCTTGTGTTGTAATATTTCCTTGTGCTATCTTGTCTCCGACTTATAAGCGGGCTTTATGTCAAGCACACATGTCGTATGTTTGTTATTCAGTTAAATAAATAAATAAATATCAACTAAATCTCACTTGAAGTCATCTTAGAATATATATTCATTTTAATGTAAATTAGAAACTATACTTTGATGTTGAAATGAAATATTTTAGTTTATGTTATTATTATTATGGTTAATTATTTAGGTACTTCTTAGTTATCCCGTCGACCAAATTACTGTCGCCAAATTCTAAGATTAAATGCCAATAATCGTTTGCCATTAATTAATTAATTGTAAGATTAAATGCCAATAATGGCCAATAAAACCATTAATTCGACGTTTTTTTTTTGTATTTTTATTAATGTTTTACTAATTTATTTGTTCTTTCGTTATTTAAAATAAAAATTATGCCAATGTGTATAATTTGTCGAGTTGTTTGGCGATTTATATAATTTGGCGAAATTGGTCGACGGGATAACTAATAAGTACCATTTCGCCAAACTATACAAATTGACATAATTTTTGGTACTGCTTAGTTATCCCGTCGGCCAAAAATCTATCGCCAAACTATAAGATTAAATGCCAATAATGGTTGATCGTAAATGTCACATTTACTTGATTTTAAGCAAGTTACACGTGTTTACGTCATCATGTGATTTTTATTTCGACGTGTTATTTGTATTTTTATTAATGTTATACTAATTTATTTGTTCTTTCGTTATTTAAAATAAAAATTATAGAAATTTGTATAATTTGGCGAAATTGGTTGACGGGATAACTAATTAGTATCTAATTTTGGCGCGATTTTTTCCCGACGCCAATTTGACGAAAACATCAAGAGCATAAACAACAACATCCGGGTTACCATATCAAGCAAAATAACGACACTTTGGTGCCAATTAAGTACCCGTTGCGTATATGATATTGGCGTAAGAAAAAAATCGCGCCAATATGACATATGTGCCTGAATTTTATACATATGGAAAAAATTGCTTATGTATAAGAAATAGGATATAGATTACCGGAAAATACGATATCAATTTTTGTTTCTCGCCAAAGACCTATACTGAAAAAAATACCTTTGTTTATTTATCTATTTATTTATTGCATTTTAAATGAAGTGAATGAAAGATGCGTATTTTAAATTTATATGTTTGAAATGAAAGTTATGTATTTTACATGAAATGAAAGTTATGTATTTTACATGAAATGAGTGATAGGTTTATATTTTAAATGAAATGATGGCGATGGACGAATATTTGGCGATGTATCACCTGATCCCAACTAAGATAAAAGCACCGGGATGGCCGTTTGGCATTTAAAAAGTGAAGCGGTCAGCCCGGAATTATTGATGACAGTTATCATGGAGATCGCATCAGATGGTGGTTCTTGGGTTTGCTAAAAAGATGATTACAAAAAAACTCCAACATATCGATGAAAGTACAATTTGTCTTTATTCATTTCCAATACGTAGAAGGACATCTCACAAAAAGGGAGTTTCAAATACAAAGCTCTGTAAAAGCAGAGATTAAATATATTTATCTCTATGTGTAGAAGCATATCCGTTAATAAGAAAGAAACTGCTACGCATCGTCACACCAAGAAAAAGAAAAAAACAACAACAGCGGTCCTTTTTGCGGACCGTTCAGCAGGGCGGTCAGGGGCGAACTCTCCTACAATGCGTACTCAACTCATATGACTTGGCATATTGTATTATCGCCAACTAATCAAGATTTTGACGCCAATATTACAAAGACAAAGCATTGGCGACAGGACTAGCAGACAAATTACGTGGCAGCGCTGCCTTTCGGCGCACTCACAGATATGAAGCAACCCTACATGTTTCAAGAATTATTGCGACGAAAAGTCTGGCATTTGTTTATATTAAAAAAACAGATTGCAGTTAAATGTGATTGAGTAATCTTTAATAAATGTATGTGAACTGTAGAAAGCATAATGATAATTGAAGATATAATTTATAACTGCAATTCCAATAAATACATTATTTTCTTTATTTCCTTTTTTTTACGCGTCAAGTTCTGATATGAAATGAGAGTGATTTATTTCTAGTGCAGATAAAAATACGTTAAAGAAAAATGAACGGTTGAAATAAAGTGCAGCTGTACGAATTATAACTGGGTATGAATGCATTTAAATAAGAACCGTTAGGAAGGGAAATAAATAAATAATCGAGAATGAGAATTTTGAATAATGAAACAAAATATCTGAAACCATAAATCTTTATATGTGTTGAGAAAAGTTCCTTGTGAAAGGAAAAGAAAAAACTAAATGAATGTAGAAGTATGAATTGTTTTAAGAAAAAGAATTACTATAATGAATTTACATGTTTAAAGTAGATTTTGAGAAACGGGGGGGGGGGGGGGAATTGATATGTTGCAGATAAATCTGCCACATATCTCACCGGGACAACCGAGAAAAAGCTGTGACGGTACGTTGCAGCTTTATAGAAAAACAAACAAATTGTCCATCTTCAAATTGTAAATCTTCAAACACAGTTTCACAAAGTAAACACATTAGAAAATTCTTATATATGAGCTTGCAATTTGAAGAAAAAGAAAAAAAAACATATGTTTAAAAGTTATATGCATGTAAAGCATAAATTCAACTAGGTTGCTTAAGTCTTTGGATCCATTGCAACTTTAAAGTCAGTGAGCAATCATTTTTCTGTCCTTGTGTCCTTGTCCTTGGTACCAAGACTCACTTTTTAACTTTGACCCAATTTGGGATCAGCCATGTAATACACATTTGCAAGCATTTAAAAGAAATAATAAAAAAACACAATTCAAGTACACTAAAAATAAAAATTGAAAAATGTATAAGGTATGAGTAATTGTAACTAAATCTTAGATGTACACATGAAGAGAATAAATGTAAAAATTGAAAATTCGTGCACATGGCACAGGACCACAAAATAAAGAGGTGCCTAAAGCACGCCCATAAAAAAGGGGTGGCCCTAATTCTTGTATGTCAACAAGTCTTATGACTTCGGTTTAAGACCTCAGCCCTAGAGGAAGAGGGAATAAAAAGGACGACTCACATTGAGCACAACATGAGCCTCCTCGCTCCCCAGTAGATCACAGTGTTCTGCGAAAGGAGCGCGATTCAGTATCCCATATAAATTCTTTGTAAGTAATTTGAATTGGAAAACCAATTCACGTGAAAGATGTCTCTCATCACAGTGTTGCGTGAACCTTAGGGCAACAATTTTGAACGATTCACGACTTCTTGGGGGCAATGATTATAAAAAGGGAAAACAAAAAAATATTTTGTAAATATCAAACTTCTCAAAAAGGACAATCCTAAAGTGGTGAGAGACGGAGTGTCATAATCTGGTAAAATTATGTTCAAGTCATGTAAGCAGGTATAGAATTTAATTGAAGGTTTTTTTTTTTAGTTTAAGACATAAGTGGCCTGTAAAATTATAACCTTTTTTTTTTTTTTTTTTTTTTTGAATGATAAAAGATTATCTAGCTAGACATGTTACTGTTAAGTTGTAATTAAAAGTGAAAGCATTTAAAGTTAGCTTGTTTTGCTTAGCTTAAGTGCGTAAAAATATAGAGAAAAATGCAAAGTGACACAGAATATTTCTTACACATGATCTTCGAAACAACACACTCATGGACCAGCCACAATATTGTCAAAGATCACCTATAAACAACACATGTATAATCTTGATCAGGGATTAACAACATAGTGTCACAATACATAAATTCAAATTAAGTCTTATAAATAATAAAAGATTATCTTTGTCTTAAATTATAAGTGTGTGGTTGAAAGTTACTAGTGACATTACTGTTATTAACATGACTTGAAGGATCAAACAAATGTCCATAACGAGGTGGTGCAAGGAGTAGTCTATCTATGTGCACACGAAATGCTGTATCATCAGCAGCATGTAATCTTTTTATCGAGAAAGACACAGGTGAATGTTTATGTGTAACTATGTATGGTCCTGTATATCTAGGTTTAAATTTGTCAATTGTTTTTAAGTACACAATGTCTTTCAAACAGATGTTTCTTAATTTAGCTTTTCGACTGTATATTTTATATCTTTTATCTTGAGCAGTTTTAATGTTGGAATAGGCTTTTTCATAAATTTTGTGCAAGTCTTCTAGTAATTTATAAATTTCAATATGTTTATCTAGAAAAGGTTGATTACAAGAATGATCAAAAGTGTCAAAGATTAATGAAAGTTCACGACCAAAATGAAGCAAATTAGGGGAAAATAATGTAGTAGAATGTCTTGAACCATTGTAAAGAGATTTGTGTATAAAAATTGCATTTTCAAAAGTGTGACCTTCTTGTAACAGAGTAGTAACAGAGTATTTAATTGAGGTGTTTATACGTTCCGAAAGACTGTTGGATTGGGGGTGTGAAACAGAACTGTGAAGAACCTTTATACCAAGAGTATCATTAAAAATATTATATACATGGGCAGTATACTGGGGTCCTAAGTCAGACAAAACCACAGCAGGTCTGCCGAAAGTAGTAATGTAACTGAAAAGACATTTAACTATTTTAGAAGCAGAAGTATCGTTAAGTGGATAAAGTTCTACGTGTCGTGAAAAATGATCAGTGACAGTTAATACATGTTTTCCATCTGAGAAAGGTCCAACTAAATCTGTGCTTATTGTGTGGCCAGGGTATCTGGGCGTGTAAGTGGGTTGTAAAGGTGCTGGAGGAGTGCGGTGATGTTTTGCTTGTAAACATTTGACGCATGAGGCGACAAAATTCAAAGTGTCAACATACATGTTTTTCCAAAAGTATCTAACAGAAAAAAATTCATATGTCTTATGGAAACCAAAGTGCGACAGATGTGAAATAGTTAGGACTTTACTTTTTAGGGTATCTGGAACAACACTATGATAAGAAAAGGAGTTGTTGTTCAGGTCTTCTTTCTTTATCATCAAAACTTTCGAATCAGGATGAATGAAATATTTAGGGAACTTTTGTGAAGATCCTTTGGTTAAAATTTCATTGTAAATTGAAGACAAATTAGGGTCGATTTTTTGTTCCATGCAGAAAGTATCATTAGGTATTTCTAACAATGGATCACGTTTTGTTTGATTACCAGTTACAAGATAGTTTACATTATGAGTGTGGATATTTGATGAGTAGTTGTTAGATTCTGTTGTATCATAGTCCACAATAGGTAATGGTTGAGTGTCATGTAGAATTTCAGGATTAGTAAGCAAAGTTTGCTGATTATTTTCAAAATTGCAGCGAGATAAATAGTCAGCCAATACATTTGTTGCACCCGGAATGTGTTGAAAAGTATAAGAATATTCAGAAAGTTCAATAAGCCATCTAGTAGTTATATCAGCAGGATTTGTTGTTTTGTTGTATTTTTTTAAAGGCTTACTGTCAGAAAGAATTACAAAATCCCTGTTGTATAGGTAATATTTAAAAGCAATAACTGATTTGTAAATTGCCATAAGTTCTAGTTTTAATGCTGGGTATTTCTTTTCTGAAGATTTTAAAGATTTAGAGAAGTAAGCAACAGGTAATAACTGATTGTCATGTTCTTGCAACAAGGCGGCAGAAATAGCAACATTTGAAGCGTCTGTGTTTAGATAGAAAGTTTTATCCCAATCTGGTAACCTTACCATAGGCGAGTTAAAGAAGATTTTCTGTATAGTTTCAAAAATATCCTGGTGTGTCTTTGTCCACTTAAATTTAGCTTTAGGTGTGGTTCAGTTTATCAAAGGTTGTACCAATTCAGAAAAGGATGGAATAAGAGATTTGTAAAATGTGATTACACCAATGAGTCTTTTTAATTGCCTTTTTGTTGTAGGAATGGGGAATGAAGTTATTTTCACAATGTTCGACTTAATTGATGACACAGAGTGATTTTGAATGTGAAAGCCCAAATAGTCGATACTGGTTTTGTGGAATGTACATTTATTAGGTGAAAGTGTTAAGTTGTATTTAGTTAAGATGTTCAGGATTTTGTCAAGTTTTGTATACATTTCCTGAAATGAATTTGCACCTAATATGAAATCATCTTGGTAGGTGTAAACACCTTCTAACTGTAACTCATCCAATAAGGAGTCCATTAGTGCTTGAAAAATAGAAGCATTGGATTTCAATCCAAAAACAAGTCTCTTGTACTTATACGAGCCAAACATGGTTGTGAAGGATAGTTGGTTTTGAAATTTTTCCGGTAAATCGATTTGATGGTAGGCCTGATGAAAATCGAGAGCAGTGAAAAATTTAAAAGATGACAGATTAGAAATAATTGTTTGAATTTTAGGCAGAGGATATGAAAAACCTTGTATTATAGTATTGATCATGCGAAGATCAAGAGCGAGGCGATACCTTTGTTTCCCAGTAGCATCTAGCTTTTTCTTAACAAGTAACAGAGGACATGCCCATTCGGAGCAGTTACGCTCAATTATACCAGCTTCTAATAGTTGATTTAATTGCTCTTGAGCATCTTTTTGTAGAGACTGAGGGAGGGGAAATGGAAGGGTTTTAATAGGGTATTCATTAACAAATTTTAAGTCTGGAATTATTTTGTCAGTGTGGCCTAAGGTATTTAAAGATTTTGAAAATGCAGCTGAGTAATTGAGTAGTAACTCAGTTAAAGTATTTGCCTCTTTAGAGTTTAAATGTTTCAAATCAAAATCATTAGGTGTTAAATCTTCTTTTCTTTTTTTTTAAGTTTCCTTAGATGCCTGTAGAAGATTAATGAACTGTTGTTCTGAGTTATGATGCTTTTCTGAATTTTCAGGAGAGTACTCCAAAATTTCTTCAAATTCAGATAATTCACCAACTCTTGTCTTTTTTTGCAGGTGAATGGTAGCATTTGAATTGTTTTTAACCAAAACATTAAAGAAATCATGCGGTTGAGCAGTTTTAGTTTTGCGTTTAGGCTTGTTATTTATTTGAATAATAACGTCAAATCCTACAATGTCTTTTTCATGTGGGACGTACTCAAACAAATAACTTACGGATTGCTTGTTGTCATTTTTATTGGTGTACACAGATATCCATTTTTCTTCATGTGGTTCTAATGTCACTTTACGTGTTAGAAGAACATCTTGAATTTTTGTGTTAACAGAGTGATTATTACATTGTGTTAAATTACTGAGAGTTGCCTCAGTATCTGGACACTCTAATGGAATAGTTAAGTTGTTATTTATGTGTACACATTTGTTAGCTGAGTCTATTATGATATTGAATTTGTTTATAAAGTCATATCCCAGAATACCTTCAAAAGTCGAGGATTTAGGAATATCGACAATATAAAAATGGTGAGAAAAAGACTTATGTTGTAATTTTATTGTAGCTCTAATGCATGCAGAAAATTCAACATCTGAATTTACTGTTTTGATGCATATGCCAGTGGATAGTCGTTTGTATTTAAGTGTAGTTTTAATATCGTTAAACAACTTTTCTGATAAAAGTGATATGGAACTTCCAGAATCTGCTAGAAAAGTGACAGATTGTTTTGCCGCAGTAGCTTTAACAAGTGGAAGAGAAGGGGTGTCTTTATTTACATTACAAATTAAGTGTGTCTTGTTGTTGTTTTCAGTTTGTGTCGCTATGCAATTAGCAATAGTATTATGCTCTCTGGTTTGAGAACCAACAGAGTTAACTAATCTTTCTTTAGAAATCTTGGGTAAGTTTGGGTCCATAAATAAATTAGCTGATGTGGAACTGTCAATGTGAGACACAATACCATCAGCAACATTGCGTCTCTGTTCTAGTTTTCCTGACTATAACGACTGTTAGTTTTATAATTATTTTCTCTTCTCTGCGTATTTGCACGTTTCCATTTGAAACATGCCTGGGCGTCATGGCCAGATCGGTTGCATAATTGACAAGTTGTTAGATTTTTTTATGAAATTTACGCGGAGAAAAATGTCTCTCATGTCTTTTACATTTGAAATTTTGTTTGTAACGAAAACTGTTTGAGTTGTGATTAGATTTCTCATCAGTTTTTTTATTTATGTCATCTCTATTTAATTCTTTAGGTTTAAATGTTAATGCATTTATCTTTTCAGAAATTTCGCGTAACTGTTGTTCAACATTAGATTCTGATTTTGGCATAGAGGGTAAAGCATTTAACACTTTTTCATTATGCAGAATCTCTTATAACTGATTTGCCCTTTCAACTGTGGCACGATAATCAGTAATTCCTTCTTCCTTAATTTTAATTCTAATTTGAGAAGGAATCGCTTCAAGAAATTTCATATATTTCATGGAATCCCGCGCTTTGGGATCCTGTATATTCTCATAGACTTTTGCTGCCAAAACATTTAAGCGGTGAGCTAAATTCTTTATAGTCTCGGCAGGCAAAAGTGATAAGTTATTTAACTCGAGATTGGCTGAAGATTTACTTGGCGGGGAAAAGAAAGCCGCGAATTCCTTACGTAAAGTTTCCAAATCTTTTACGCTTTTGAAATCAGGGTTCTGCGCGAAAATTTTCTGTGCCGGTCTTCGTAATTTACCAATGAGGAACGAAATAGCTGTTTGCTCATTATATTTATTAATTTTGGCAACAGCCTTGACCTGATCAAAGAAAAATTGCAGTAATTCGGGGTCCCCGTCAAATTCAATAACACCAATTGGGATGTTCTTAGCCATTGTCGCCAAAGAATCAATTTAAGTAATGTGATAACTGATAATTACTGAGTTTCTGCATAATACCACATATACAATAATACAATCTCTGCATAAAACCAAAGTATATCAAATAAGAAAATGCGATTTAAAACTATAGCATTATAAAATATAATTAAATATAATATAGGATAATTTAAAGAAAATAAAAATTTTCTCCTTTTAACTTAATCCAAAAAAATAAAAATAAAAGTCTTAATGCAACTTCTTTAAGAGTAGAAAAAATTATATAAATCATGCCAATAAATCACTTAAAAAAATGCATAAGCAAATAGCTCTTTTTTAATAGAGGAATGTAAAATAATAATTACGTAAAATATCCCTAAAGTTTGTGAAAAATCACAAATTTAAAAATAAGGGATTTAACTTTATACAGAAAATAATGCCCTCTTTTTTTTAATTAAAAAGTAAATCAATAAAGAGCGTAAAAGTCAAGGCAAACATAATATAAATCATTTGAATCACATAAAAAAATTACTTTGTAAAATATTCTTTCGTGAATACGAAAATTGAATTACATATAATGTGTTAGGTAGAAAAAAAGAAATAAATAAAATAAGATGAAAGGAGAAAAGGAATTTAAATTTATTAAAATTGGGAGTTATATATATATTATGTAGATTTAATATTGATCCTACTCCGCTGAAATTTTGGAAGCAGAAAGCACGAGCTCACATTTTAATGTATTTATTGGATGACAACACAAGACAGACTACAAGAAACATAGAACGAAAAAGTAAGTAAAAAAAAAACATGCGTCTGGAAAACGCAAAATGGCGCCACCTCTCATTCAAACATACTGGGGCCCGATGGCTTTTAAGACATCAATTACATAATATCATTTTTTTTCAGAATACAACACAGGTTATTTATACAGAATATCACTTAAACAGAACGTAATACATACCTTACAGTTATATAGAAGTTATTAAACATAATACTTACACATAAGAGGAAAACTTTATTAACTTTAACCTTTATACAATAACAGATAATAATGGAATAAACAAATTACTCATTTAAATTTTCACTCATTAATAGCACCAATTTATGAATAGGTCTGGTTATTTCACCATGAGCAGTTCTTAATTTTACAACACGAACTCTTTCACGACTGCCCTGGTAAACTTGCAAAACTCGACCCTTTTTCCATTTTAATGGGGGTAAATTTTCCTCTTTTATAATAACCAGATCATTAATTTGCATATTTGGATAATTTTTTTCTCCATTTGCTTCGTATTTGTAATTGAGTTAGATAGTCCTTTTGCCACCTTTTCCAAAAGGATTGTGATAATTGCGTAACCAGTTTGTAACGTTCTCTAAGGGTAATCCTTTCAGACCGTATGTTAGGCTCCGGTAATGCTTTTAGTTCAGTTCCTATTAGGAAATGTCCAGGGGTAAGGGCTGACAAATCCGTAGGATCGTCCGTGACTGGAATTAATGGACAAGAATTCATTACCGCCTCAATTTCCGTTAAATATGTATTGAATTCTTCATAACTCAGAATTTGCTGACCGATCACCCTTCTCATATGATATTTCATAGTTTTTTCGGCGGCCTCCCAAAGTCCACCGAAATGAGGTGCGGAAGGAGCGTTTGTTCTCCACTGGATACCTTCATCAGCAAGATATTGTCCAACATTTTGAGATACCCATGCTTTCAATATGTGTCGCGCTCCAATATAGTTTTTTCCACAATCGCTGAATAACTCTTCGGGTCTTCCTCTGCTTCCATCTTTTTAACGTAGAAATAAATGAGTTCGCAGTTAAATCATATACGGATTCCAGGTGCACAGCTTTGGTGATAAAGCAAACAAAGACGCACACATATATTTTTGTAGAACGCATACCTCTGCCACGTCTAGCACTAACATGAAAAGGACCGGCATAGTCAGTTCCGGTTTTCGAAAACGGTTTGCCTGGATTCACTCTTGAATAAGGTAAATCTGCCATCATTTGCTTTGAAAGTTCTGCGCGATGGCGTATGCAAATAACACAACTTCGGATTATTCGACGAATAGCGACACGGGCTCTAATAATCCAGTACTTTTGCCGCAAGAATGAATGGGTCAACTGCAGCCCACAATGTAGGTATTTCAAATGAAAGTAGGTGATTAAAAGCTTAGTAATAATGTGGTCTTTTGGTAGGAGAATCGAATGTTTCACAGTGTCGCTCAAATTCGAATGCTTTATTCGGCCACCTATTCTAATTAGTCCTTCACTGTCCAAAAATAAGCTCAACTGGCTTAACTTATTCGATGATTGAAGACACTTCTGCCTTTTTAACTGTTCTATCTCATTATAGAACTCGCTACTTTGAACTGATCGCATAATTGCGTTATGAGCTTTATTTAATTCTTTCACTTCCAGATATGGTGTCAAAACCTTTGATTTTCTACAGTTGCCAACAAACCTTAAACACCAAGCAACCACTCTGAGCAATTTATTCCAACTAGAAAATCTACTCCAAAGTTCCTCAACTATATTCGATTTGACAACCATACTTGTGACCAAAACCGCCTTCTCCTCATTTTCTATAGAATTCCTATCCACCTGTTTCACTTTTAATTGTTTAGGCCAATTTTCCTCACTTTCCCGTAACCAATGCGGTCCGTAAAACCACTTTTCGTTGCCAATTAAACTTACGACAGATATCCCTCTAGTTATTAAATCTGCTGGGTTATCCTCAGACCTGCAGTGAAACCAACATTTCGGATCCGTTTTCTCTTGTACTTCCATAACTCTATTGGATAAAAAATGTTTCCAACGCTTCGCACATCCTTTGACCCAATACAAAGCTATCTCCGAATCTGTCCAATATACCGTTTTAGTTATCAGATCGTCAAAAATACTACAAATATATTTTCCAATTCGAGCACCAATCAATACCGCCATTAACTCCAATCGGGGCAACGTGAGTTTCTTCAGAGGAGCGACTCTATTTTTTGACATGACAAATGATACTTTTACTCTACCAAATTCCTCCCGATAACGAAAATAAGCAACAACTCCATATGCAATAGGCGAGGCATCACAAAAAACATGCAATTCAATACCCGTAACTTTATCATTAATATGTCCTAACAAACAATTCCTACCGATTTTTATTTCCTCTAGCCCCTCAATTTCTGAACACCACGCTAACCACTTCTTCTTCAGATCATCAGGCAACTCTTGATCCCAATTAATACCTCTTTCCCAAATTTCTTGCAACAAGCGCTTTATTCTCAAATAAAGGGACCGGCAACACCAATCGGATCAAAAATCATTGCAGCCACTCTTAACACACCTCGTTTTGTATTTTTTATTGACCCCAAACTATCTGTCAACAATCTAACCTCTAACGATAAAACATCATCCTCAGGATTCCAGTTCAACCCTAATACCTTCAACTGACCCTTTTTACCAACGTTTAATCCATTTTGTTCCCATAATTTTTCCAAATCTGAAGAGTTTGACCTTTAATTTTCGCAAGTTGAAACCACCTTCCCCCAAAATTGAAACAGCATCATGAGATAAATTATATGCCTCATCTATACTTTTAGCACCGGAAAATAAATCGTCGACATATAATGATGTATTTAACATATGCACCGATCGTGGTCAATCCATTTCATACTTTTGAATGTGATTCTTAATAGTTCCACTCAGAATAAAAGATGAAATTTTACACCCGAATGGCAATCTATTCATATGCATAATTTTATAATCTGTTTCATTATTGTCAGCAAACCAAAGAAATTTTAAGAATTTGCGATCTTCCGCTATTTTTATCATTAAAAATGACTTTTCAATATCACCGTTAAATGCGATCTTAAATTTTCTAAAATTCAATATAATATCTAGTACATTTGGATTTAAATTCGGGCAAGTTTCCAAACAGTCATTTAATGACAGATTTTCTTTCGATTTAGAGCTACAATTATACACAACGCGAACTTTAGTCGTCTCTTTATTTGTATTTACAACAGCTCGATGTGGCATAAAATACTCATTATCATCCCTGCCACATTCTTCAATTATTTCCTTACTCATCTGCTCATTTATTATTTGTTTATACTCATTCGCGATCCACTCACTCTTATCAAAACATTTCCTTAAATCATCAAATCTCTTTTTAGCTAACGTGAAATTACTCTGCAACGCAACGGGCGAGTCTTTCCATAATAATCGTGTCTCATAACGACCGTCATTAAACTTTAGATTATTTTCAAACTGTTCAATAAGACATTTCTCAGCAATAGATAATTCATCCTTATCTCGTATACCCAAATTCTCTAAATCCCATAACATCTGAACATCTGTTCCCAAACTTAAATTAACAGATACTATATTTACATAACTAGATTTATTATCCGTCTGCTGACAGCCTTGAAGAGTATATCCAAATATCGTCGGTACACAAGTAAGCGTTTTATTTACTTTCTGAAAGCCACAGTTCTTAATAATGTTCCAAAACATATCCCCTCCAATTAGAATGTTTATTGACTGATCAGAATTTTTACATTGATCAGCTAAAATTATCCCATTGCCTTTCAAAACATCCTGAATTTCTACATCTGGTACGCTGACTGGAGCCGCAGTTATTGTATCAGTAATTAATGTTTCTATCTCAATAAATT
This sequence comes from Maratus speciosus, assembly GCA_963932465.1. Lineage (NCBI taxonomy): Eukaryota > Metazoa > Arthropoda > Arachnida > Araneae > Salticidae > Maratus > Maratus speciosus. The sequence goes on along the minus strand of OZ010793.1, from coordinate 502,413,823 downwards.
GCTGACTGTCAGTTCTGCTTGTTAATTTCAATTTAACAACGTCATAAATTTTTTCTTTCGCTTTTTCAGAACCAAAGCAATAAACTGATAATCTTTCTTTTCGAATTGGTTTTAACTTTAAAAAATTCGCTAGGGATCGCGTGCACCACGAGCGTTCCGAACCATTATCCATTAAAAGGCGGGCGATTTTAACATTTTTTGTTTCATTAATGGGACTAACAATCATTGAGCATGTTAATAACAAAATATTTGACTTTGAAACAGAAGAATTACATTGCATAGTAACAGAGCTATCCGATTCAGTATTACTAGTATCTACATTCGGCGGTTCCTTTTGAACATTATTCTTACTACACAAAATATAATTATGAAATTTGCTTTTACAGGATTTGCATTCAAATTTTAATCTACACGAGCGGCTATAATGAGCTTTAGAAAAGCATTTGAAGCATCTATTTTCTGATCTTAATTTGTTTTTCCTATCTTCTACTGTTTTATACTCACAAAATTCATGCTCCGTACTGTCACAAAACACACAGCTCTTTTTTACGTTGGACACGTAATTCCCGGTTGCGGTTGGTCGTATCTGATCGAATCTTCTATTATTAAACTTTCTAAAATTGCCTTTGTATTCATTATTACTACTCTCATATTTTATCTTGAAAGGATCAGATTTTGATGGAACTAAATACGTTTTTTCTCTCGATTGAATTTCGTTTTCTAGATAAGCATGTATATCCTCAAATGTATAGTTAATCGGATATTTTCTATTAAACTCTAGAACGAGGTCTTTTGGAATCCTATCTAAAATTATGGGTGCTAACAAACTGCTAAATATTTCCTTTCTAACGCCCAAGGCTTCTAAATTTCTAATTTGATTCTCAATTCTATCAAATAATTTTCTTAAGCCAATCGTATCTTGCGAATTATGAACAGCAGGAATTCTCAATAAACCGTTCATGTGTGTTTGTATTAATGTATTTGTATTACCAAATCTATTCTTAAGAATGTTGAGTGCCGCGTCATAATTTTGTTCTGTAATTGCTAGCCTAGCAATCGAACTCGCAGCCTGACCATTTAAATAAGATTTCAGATAATTCAGTTTATCTATTTTCGTAAGATTAGGATTTTTATCAATAGCAGATTCAAATTGACCATAAAATTCCAACCAATAAGCAGAATCACCATAAAATGGTTTAATATTTAATTTTGGCAATTTAACAGTTATTTCATTTATTGAGGGTTTCAGTTCAACTACTTCGGGACCTTTCAATTTTCCAATTTGAATTTTTATTCGCTGTTTCCATAAGCAAATATTCTCACAATACTCAATTGAGTTCGCTACCTCACTTTCGATATCTTTAACGGGAAGCAAAGCTTCAATTTCTTTATTTAATTCATTTAACGCATTTTCCTTATCTACAATCAACATTAATTTTTCATTTAAAATATCTACAGTAACAGAATCTATTTCTTTAAACAATTCTTCGATGCTGTTTAACAATTTTGTGGTCGCGGTTCTAACTGCTTTCCGTTTACTCTTACTTTTTTCTAGATCAGACATTTCGCTAAATTCAACAATACTACTTAAACAACAACAATTACACAATAAACAAATTTTCTTTCAACATACAACATAAAATACAATAAACAAACATCAACAAAATAACAAATTTTCCTTCTCTACTACACAGCTTTCAAACGGCAATACCATTTCTCAAACTTAAATTACCCCAAAACCTAAACATCTCTATACGAAGTCAAATAAAAACTTTATTCTCCCTACTTATTTCTCACAAACATTACTACAATACCAAAATCGAAACGAAACTAACACTCACCTCTGTTATCCACAAAATGTTCCGTGAAGTTACGTAATCCTAGTGCCGAATACATCTGTTTTTTAAAATCCCGAACACATTCTCTTTAAAATCACTATACTTTCAACTTCCTTTTAAATACAGCAGGAAACTAACAAACACAACAGTAGAAGGAAAATGGGGGTTCTGCCCCAGCAGGACCCAAGAGCAGGGAGCAAGGATGATTGACAGGTGAGGGGAGATAAGAAAGTGATAGACAGGTGGGCGGAGTCGAGACAGACTGGCGCCAGCGCGTCATGCTATAGTAGAGGGGTTAAAACAAAGAAGCGATAATGAAAAGTGTACTGTAAGAGAGGGATTAAACAAAGGATAATGAATGAAAGTCTACTGTAAGAGAGGAATTAAACAAAGGAAAATGTTAATGAGGATGATTAATGAAGGAAAGTCTACTGTTAGAGAGGGATTAGAACAAAGATAATGATGAGGTGATTAGAAAAGATCGCATGCAATTAAAAAATACTTACCACGGAGCAGCGCAGAGACACGTCCTACCTGTATGACATCCACCGGGCTATTGAACGAAGAAGCGTGCAACAACCGGTTTCATCTAGATAAGGAGCTTGCTTCTGATTGGACGAGAGACGAACCTAGGGAGCAGCACCATCGATTCTGGCGACACCAGCGCCCTCTCTTGAGAGGATGATTCACTTACCTGCGACGTCGTCATCCTATTTGATGTTTTTGTTTAATCATTATCATTGGAGACTTTTAACCAGGATGATTAATGAAGGAAAGTCTGTTGTAAGAGAAAGGTAGAACAAAGGAATGATTAGGAATGATTAGAAAAGATCGCATGCAATTAAAAAATACTTACCACGGAGCAGCGCAGAGACACGTCCTACCTGTATGACATCCACCGGGCTAATGAACGAAGAAGCGTGCAACAACCGGCTTCATCAAGATAAGGAGCTTGCTTCTGATTGAACGAGAGACGAACCTAGGGGGCAGCACCATCGCTTTCCCCCGAGGGCATGAACACCAGCGCCCTCTCTTGAGAGGATGATTCACTTACCTGCGATGTCGTCATCCTATTTGAACTGACTTAAAGAAGTGAATACATTTTATGAGTTTAAAAAGAAGTTTTCTCTATGAGTTTAATCATTTAACGAACACGTTTTTAAATTATTTTTTTCCATTTAGTCATTTGCTAATAAACCTTTTTTATTTAATAAGTTAATTTTTGTTAATACATTATTTTTTCGAAACAATTTTACTAATCAAAAGAACGCAAATTAGTTAATTTTTTTATTTAGTCATTTGCTAATTTTCGAAACATGTTTTTTCATTTAGTCATTGTAATAAAGTTTTAAATAAATTAGTTAATTTTCATTTAGTTATTTGTTAATTTCCGAACAAGTTTTTTTTTTCAGTAAGTTATTTGGTAATAAAACATTTAAATAAATTAGTTAATTTTTCTTTCAGTCATTTGTTAATTTCCGAAACAAGTTTTTTCTCAAATAAAGCTTTTAATAAACAACTTTACATTGATTTTCATTTAATTATTATTTAAAAGAATATTAATTATCCCAACAAAAAGTTTTCGGTAAAAAAAAAAGCGCCAAGTTCTTAATGTTTCGGCCAGAAAAAGTAGTGATATCTGATGTTCGCACAAGTTAAAAGCCAAACATCCCAAATCTTTCATTGAAAATGGCTTCCTGCGACTTGGCCGTTAATGCCTTCTACAGCATTTCAAAATTAATGATTGGAAATTACGCATTTATGAATTATTTAAATATTAAAAGTAATATTAGAATGCAAAGAGGCAAATTCACATAAAGACATTATAAGTAAAATATTTCTGATAACTACCATTCAGTTTCAAGAAACATTAGATTTGATTACAGATCATTTAGTCCACTTGCGGTTTAATTGCCATTTTGTACGGTCAAAAGCTAAAGTCATTAACGTAAAACACAAGAAATAACCCAAAATTTACTTACTTCATATCTCACAATATGTTACATTATATTTTATTGTATAATATTGAAATCTTGTGTATTGACGAAAGAGATTTTTTTCGTTTGAACATTTATTATAGTTTGTTTGCAAACATTAAGAGGTATTCGATTTATAAACTGTTAAAAGTTGATATTAATTATGTTTTAGCAATTAGGGATATTATCTCCTGAATACAAGTATTTTGTTATTTTTAACTTCTATGCATTTAAATAGACTGAAGTTGTTTAAATGCTTTTTTCAAATGTGTATTTTATTTCTGTATTCTGTGTCACAAAATGCCTAACATAATCAAAAAATGTAGTTGGCATGTAGCTCATTTGTACATATTTTAAAATTTGAAAAACTCTCACGAAGGCATTAACGGCCAAGTCGCAGGAAGCCATTTTCAATGAAAGATTTGGGATGTTTGGCTTTTAACTTGTGCGAACATCAGATATCACTACTTTTTCTGGCCGAAACATTAAGAACTTGGCGCTTTTTTTTTTACCGAAAACTTTTTGTTGGGATATCACTACTTTTTGTATGTTTTTTCAAGTTTGTTATTCTAAACTATATTAATATGAAAAAACTTAAATTTCGGTACTTTTATGTTAGCCGGGAGCAAATCTCCTCATTAGCCTTTTGTTTTTTCGCCAATAGCAGTTTTCATTTTTCACATGTGTAAATTAGAAACAATGCTTTGATTTTCAAATAAAATATTTTGGTTTATGTTATTATTTATTTATTTATTTATTTATTTATTTCTATGTTAAATATTCTATTAAATAAAATGAGGGAAATGCATCTATTTTAAATGAGATGACTGAAAAGTATATATCTTTAAATGAAATGAATGCAATATGAACAATGGAGTTGGGAACACTATTTGGCGATTTGCCACTTGCGCCCGGCTAACATAAAAATACCTAAATTTCTTTTATTGAGCTTTACGAATTTATACTTTATTTCTTTTTATATTAAAGTACTAGCCGCCTCTAGCAAGCAGTATTTACCGTATTACTTCCATGTTAAACGTTGCACCATGTTACTGTGATTCATAATTTCAGTAATCTTTTCTAATTGGGCTCACTGCCAATTGTTGTATTTTAACTGATACGACTGGGTACAAGTGAAATGGTTCTTATGAAATCAATTGACAATATCTGTATTTGCATTAAACCATATTGATGCTAATATCTTTTTGTTTCACGTTAACCTTTTCAATAGACTCGATTACGGAAAAATAGAAGGTCTACCGGCTCACTACCATGATCCATTTGAAAATCTATCATTCTTCTCATCTGATCGTGTTGAAGAATTAGTCAATGTGCCATGGTTTTAAGATTTTAGCTAATTTTACTCGAAACTCGAAAACTAAAATGCGAGGAACCGGATTATAGAAGATTCATTCTAACGTACATATTGATTAACAGGTTACAAATTATAGAATTATAAGAATCATAAGGAGAACTGGCAGTTTCAATGCTTTAATAGTTTCCGTAAATTCTCTTTATATAATACAGAAGTTTTAGCGGTGTAAAGGATAACAACATAGTCACAGTAAGTATAATAACAGTACAATATAATAACAATAGCAGAGGTTTTGGGCAGTGACGAAACTATTATCACTTTGGAAATATTAGTACGTTATATCATTTAACTATTCAGACGATATGCGGAAAAATAAAAATAGATGGCTCGCATTAATAATTAACTCATTGAAAAATAGCCACTAGCGTCAAATATTCGCCAAGCTTGGCGACATTTAGCAAAGTTTCTCCAAATTTGGTAATATATCATTTCAATTCTCAAATTTGGCGACAAAAAAATGTTTTGTTTATTCTGACGTCATAATGATGCATATGTATTATGTATTATACACATACCTATAATATGTATGATGCAAATGTATTACGTATTATATGCATATGTATAATATGTATGATGCATATGCATAAGTTCATTAACATCACTAAAACGCACTTAAAGGAATAGTGTTTCATAAATAGTAGGGATAATTGCCAGATTGACCAGAGTGCTATTGAGATTAGAATACCGACATTTATAATAGACGTCTGTACACACCATCACCTCATCGAGTTTACAGGTGAAATTTTAGGATTAGTTAAAACTAGATTAGCATATTTAAATGCAACTGGTCTGTTAAGTCATATCTTGGTAGAAACCACCTGAAGACCTAATTTTAGTGGTTAACTGATAGGTTTACTATTGTATTTTCCTGCATCCAAAAGTTTGGAAACATGGAGGAATGGGTGCAGGAGAACACAATGGAAAATCCACCAATTAACCCGTAAAATCAGGTCTGTAGGTGGTTTCCACAAAGATATGATTTGGCAGACCAGTTACATTTCAATACGCTAATCGATATTTAACTAATGCTAAAATTTCAGCCGTCAACTCGATGAGGTGATGATCTGTGCAGACGCCTCCCGGTCTTAAATAAAATTTGTTTTAGGGAAGTAAAAGATAGAAAGATGGACAGATAAACTGAAAGATTTGCCTTATTAAGATTTTTGTAAAAGCATATAAAAATTCATTCAGCTTGAAATCATGTAACACCTTTATAACTCAGGCTAATTTTCTGTAATCGGGTTTTGGCGACCAACATATCTCTTCTATAACTATAATCTTTCTTTTACAGATTTAAAATTAACAATAAATTAACAGTAAGTAGGCTAATAATACAATATAATAACATTAGCAGCGGACTTCGCACGCCACATCTGTCGCACATCGTTAAAGATAGTTTATTAGTTACACATTTCATTTAATTAACAGGAGATTTTTAAACTTTCATATGGAATTAGGATATTTTTCCACTATAGGGACCTTGGCATTTTTTAAAAATCTTGGCGCAGTTCGGACTTCAGAAACTGAGATATGTTGCCAAATGACATAAACAACTAAGAAAACAAACCTGATGCACTTTTATGTTATTTATATGTATTTATATACATATAAACATTTTATTTATACATATATAAAATATTATTTTTTATATACAGATTATTTACGTTGGTATATAAAAATAAATAAATGGGTTCCTTACATTAAATAAATTGTATACATATGAAAAAAATTGCTTGTGTATATGACTCAGTAAATAGGTTGCCAGAAAATACGTTATTATCAAATTTCTTTTCTCGTCAAAGCTATTTTCTGTATTTCGCCAAGGCTACTTGTATCGGAAACGTACCGAATTGCGGTTATATTTTGTTAAATGTTTTATTGTTTTAATATCGTAAATATATCATAACCTATACTGATTAAACTTTTTAGGTATATTCATTTTTTCTATTTAACAAACATCTTTGGAAAAGCATATATATATAATGTTATTCTGCTTGAATTCACGTGACCGCCTTCAAAGCTCTGTAATCGAGTTATGGCGACCAACATTGGCACAATTGAATGCGTAGGAACTGTTTACGGCCAAATGAACACCCCCTGTATGAAGGGTTTAGAGGCGGAATTTCTGTGTTTTCAGATTTTTCTGGTTAATTGTGCTACAAACCCGACTTACTTGTGAAATTTCATGATTCTACGACTTTTAGAAGTACCTTAGTTATTTGATGATGCGAAGTGAGTCAGTGACAAAAAAGCGCTTTTTCGGAATTTAATATTTCGAAAACTACTAAATACAGAAACATGAAATCGTGGAACCTTAGTTCAGTTTGACCATACGAACATGTGTATAAAAGAAAAATTTCTATATCTCTCCCTAAAACGACGTTATGAGGGGGTGAAAAGTATGCCGAAATGGTTCAGGAAAAGGTAGCTTACGGCTTGTGCGAACTTGGCGGACGCACTGCCGTGCTCCCAGATATTTACTAATCAAAGAACGCGAATTAGTTTTTAACAATAATGTTTTTGTTTAATTATTGTCAAGGATGATTGTTAACTGAAATATATGCTGAATGCGAAAACGGTTTTTTTTTTTTTTGAACTAAGAAAAGAATTTTTTTTAATTAATGAACAACTGTTTTTGGAAAAAGGAGAAATATTGTGCTTTGCAACACTGAAAAAGAGTTGAAAATTAATGACTTCACCTAGTTTAAAGCATATTTAACATAAGATGAAGACCTAAGTGCTGTGGAAAGGCTTAAAAATAACATACTTTTGAATCGACCGATTTATGTTGGATTTACAATCTTAGAATTGCCTAAACTTCTAATGTATAAATTTCACTATGATTTTATTAAGAAGAGTATAAAGATGATGTAAAGCTAATTTCAACGACACGAACTCATTGTGTTACCATATACACACTAAGAATGTTTTGGATGATATGGAACATCATGCAATGTTATTCGATTTCTCTAAGTATCCAAAGAATCTTATACACAAATTCCATTACAATTTTGTAAAGAAAACATACCTATAGAATTAAAGGTTTTGAACCCCTACACTGCAACACACTCCCTTTCAAGAAAATAGATTGTATCAGTACATCCCGGAATTTTTCTTTTCCTGGACAGGTGAAATACTTGATCATTATCAAATCTCGCTCGGAGAGGACACATTATTGCAACCCGTTGTTTCATCATATGAATATGCTTTCTATATTAGTTTTTTTAACTACTCATTTTGAGATATATATATTTTATTTATAAGAATGCAAGTTAGTCCTAATCTTTTAATTTGTTTAATTATTGTCAAGGATGAATGTTAACTGAAATACAAGCTGAATGCGGAAACAGTTTTTTTTTTTCAAACTAAGAAAAGAACTTTTTTAAATTAATGAACAACTCTGTTTTTGGAAAAACTATGGAAAACTTAAGAAAGTGGTGGAATATTGTGCTTTGCAATAACGAAAAAAGAGCAAAAAATTGGTAGCCTCACCCACATTTAAGTCATTTGAAACATAGGATGAAGACCTGAGTGCCGTAGAAAGGATGAAGACTTATGAATCAACCGATTTATGTTGGATTCACAATCTTAGAACTATCCAAGTTACTAATGGATCAATTCCATTACGGTTTCGAACCCATAAACACATAACCAGACTTTACATTTTTAACTCATCACGTTCACCACAGAGCCACCGAGGCCCCGTTGTTTTATCTTACTTTTAACTACTTATTTGATATATATATATATATATATTTTTTTTTTATCGAAAAGAATGCACGTTAGTTTCAGTATTTTAACTAATACATTTCAGTGACTTATGAAGTAAAGTTTTATTTTCTTAAAAAAGTTGTGTGAATTGAATATATTTTTTACCGTGTTAGTTCTTTTAAAATTTTATTTTGAATTAGAAAACACTTACAAATAGTATAGTTAAAGATTCGATTTTTTTTTTTTTTTTTTTTTTTTTCTAAGATCGACAGAATTTATTGATTTTCAATTGAATATATTTTTAACATGTTAGTTCTTTTAAATTTTATTTTGAATTAGAAACCACTTACTTTTGTAAAATAGTATAGTTAAAGATTCGATTTCTTTTTCTAAGATCAACAGAATTCATTGATTTTCAAAACAAGATCTATTGAATAAGTATAGTTAATATTGCCGTTTTTATCTTAGTTTTAACTACTTATTTTCAAAACAGATTTATTCACTTTTAAATGTAAAACACTTTCTGTAAAAGCATATCTTTAACTGTAATAATTTTTAAACCATCTTTAATTAGATATATATTTTTATCACAAATGAAAATACAAAAAGATTCAACAATTATACTCTTACCTGACTAAAATTAAATTCTTCATTGCGAATAACAAACTCTCACACACAACATCAGTTTTTTACTGATATATAAACAAGACAATTTTGGAAATGAAGGTTAAATATATATATATATATATATATTTATATTTCCTTTCTATTAAGTTTACATTATTTGAAAAGATGTGTATTGGATACCGAGGACTGCACATCTCCGTGATTTCATTCGCTACTTATGACATCAGATCCCTTCGTTTTTATTGGTAGATGATTAGATCACTTTAGTTTTTTTTTCTTTTTACATGTGAGTGTTGCTATATTGCTTTTAACAGTGAAACATCTACTATCTGATATACAACTACCGTTCACTTAAGTGATTGAGATGTCGTAAAATAAGCAAGCATTTCCTTATCGAAGGAAATATCTGTACGAGATCTACCCTACATGCATGTTTCTTTAGCAAGGCAATCTTTTCAATCTATAAGGAGATCTTTATCTTACGGTTGCAGACACCCTCCTCTGTAGACAGATAACAAAAACATGCAATTTCCATTTCATGTCTAAAGGCTAACGAAATCTTAGTGCAATTTTTTAAAGAATGATATTTCCTATTATTGACCGAAAGCAACAGGTTTTTTTGTTTTAAGAAAGATTGTTAAAAAGATAAATTAGTAGTCACACTTACATTTAAGTTATTGAAAACATATGATGAACATCTCTGCTGTTGAAAGGATGAAAACTAACATACATACATAGGAATCGACTGATTTATGTTGCACTGGTTGTGATGCATATAATAGATGTTATTATATATTGAAAATGGTATATACGATGGTTGTGATGTATCCAAAGTAGATGTCTTTAAACTAAATTATAAAACATATGAGTGAGGATTGCTACGCGACAAAAATCGCCTTTAACAGTGAATTTTGAGTCAGTTTTAATTTAGAAAAAAGTAAATGGTTAACTTTAATGACATATTTTTAGTTTTGTTGTTAGAAATAATATGTTAAACAAATCACACTGTTTGAAAATATATTTTTTCGAGTTTATTTTCAACAATTGTTTTTTAAATGAAATCACATATAAAACTAAGGAAAGCTAAACTTGTGAAACATAAGTTGAATATCGAGAATGACAGAACATGTTTTGAATTAAGTAATGTAGAATGTGCAAACTTTTGAATTCATTCATTCACAGTAACAGAAAGTGTGAAATTTTAAGTTCAGTTTAATAAAGCAAATAATTAAATTGAAAGATACATTTAAAAAGGATTGTTAAAAGTTTGTTAAAACTTTTTTGTTTTCAGAAATACTAGACAAACATTACACTTAAAAGACAAAATAATTATACATACCTTTTGTTGATTGAAGCAAACAGACTCATTGAAAATAGCAAGAAGCTGAAAAGTCGACGGTAACTTTAGCTAACCAGATACCGTAAAATGTTCGATATGGTACCGCAGAGCACTAAGCTAAATGTACGGTAAACGGGAGCTAAGGAACATACGACCTTCATCGACGAAATCCAAGACACGACTGACGTGTGCGGGGTCTACACCCGTAGATGAAGGTTACTGATAAGAGATCACGTGACCGCTATCAACCAATCAGAAACGAGCTTGCAGGTGTGACGTCATCGACTGTGCTGTTCCCCCATCGCAAACGAGGATGATGACATCGTATGGCAATACCTATAGACAACCTGGCGCCATTTGATTGACAGGAGGCGTGGTGGAATGTCAGGAATGCAGACAGAGTGGCGCCTACCTTCTGCATCACAGTATTTTAGGAAAAATATATATATTACGTTGGTGTAAAAGACATTATTTTTTAAACTAACTGTTAATATTTTTTTGAAATAACATACTTTTCTCATACAAGCCAAAAAAGAATGTTTCAGAACATGTCTCTTATCATGATTAAACATAACTTTAAGCATAGTTAACCATCTCAGAGTATGATTAAGCAAATTCGAACATAACTTTGGGTATGTTTAAACAATCCGAACTATATTTGAACATATCCGAACATGTTCATTCATAACTTTAACAGTTTTTAATCTTTCAGAATTTGAAAAAAACATATTTAAAACTATTTTATTTTAAAAACTTTTGTAAAAATTTTAATTTATAATTTCTTTTTAAGGTTTTAACTTTTTTTTGTTAAAACTTTTTTAACGTTTTTTTTGTTAAAACTTTTTTAACTTTTTTGTTAAAACTTTTTTTAACTTTTTTTTTGTTAAAACTTTTTTTAACTTTTTTTTTGTTAAAACTTTTTTTAACTTTTTTTTGTTAAAACTTTTTTTAACTTTTTAACTTTTTGTTGTTAAACATTTTTTTTTAAATTTTGTTAAAACTTTTCTTTTACTTTTGTTAAAACTTTTTTTGTAAAACTTTTTTTATAAAACTTTTTTTATAAAACTTTTTTTCTTAAAACTTTTTTTTGTTAAAACTATTTTTACATTTGTTAAAACTTTTTTTTGTAAAACTTTTTTACTTTGTTAAAAAAATTTCTGTTAAACCTTTTTTTTACAAACTTTTTTTAAAACTTTTTTTTACTTTTGTAAAACTTTTTTGTTAAAACTTTTTTAAATTTTGTTAAAACTTTTTATCATCTTTGTAAACTTTCTATAATTTTTAAAACTAATAAATTTTATACATACATATGTGTATAATATATATACATATATATATATATATATACATGTACATATATGCATATACATATACATACATATGTATGTTAGATATATACATACATATATATATATATATACATACATCATATATACATATATATATCTATATATGTATTTTACACAAGAACCCGTATATAAACATTTAACTTTCATATATTTAGAGACACGTAGACGTGGATGTATGCTTTTACTTAAACATTTATATAGATAGATACTACCCTTAAATTTACGTTCATGCAAAAAACATTATTTTTCTTAAACTGTTAATATTTTTGAAATAACATACTTTTCTCATGCAAGTGAAAGGAATGTTTCAGAACATGTCTCTGGCCATGGTTAAACATAACTTTAAGCATAGTTAACCATCTCAGAATATGATTAAACATGTTCGAACATGACTTTGAACACGGTTAAGCATATATCCTGACAATATTTGAACCTACCCAAACATGGTTAAACATGTTTGAACAAACTTTGAGCATATCCGAACATTGTTAAATATATCCCAACTAACTTTGAGCATGATTAAATATACTCGAACTATCTTTGAGCATATTCGAACATGGTTAAACATGTTCGAACATAACTTTGGTCATGGTTAAACATATCCTGAAGAAAGTGCGAGCTACCGAACAAAATTCATTAAGAAAGACAAACTCATGAATTTGATAATCACAAGCCAGTTCCAACTTTTAAAAAGCAACTGATTAACTAAATTTGGAAGAATTGTTATTAGTTTTTTTAAAACACTTTGTTAGAAACTGACGAATGAGTTTAACAAATTTTTGGAAATAATAGAGTATGATAATACTCTTAGAGTATAATATATACTACTTAGAGTATAATAATACATTTGATGTCAGAACATGTTTTGAATGAAATCGTGAATTCATAGTATGCAGAAAACGCGAACTTTGAAATTTATAGTTAGGTTAAATGAAGAAAAATAAAGCAAATTACTAAATTGAAAGACACATTTTGAAAGGATCGTTATAAGTTTGTTAAAACTGTTGTTGTATTAAACACTATATTAGACAAAAAAATTTACATACCTTTTGGAAAGAAGTTTCCCTAAGCTTTTGATGATTCGAACAAGCAGACTCATTGAAAAGTAGCAAGAAGCTTAAAATTCGACGGCAGTTTTACTCAATCTTATGCCGTAAAAGGTTCGATAATGTACCGCATAGCACTAAGCCAAATGTACGGTAAACGGGAGCTGTGAAACATGCGACCTACCTCCACCAGATCCAAGCCTCGACTGACGTGCGCGGGGTCTAACACCTGTAGATGAAGGTTACTGATTAGAGATCAAGGTCACTGATAACAGATCACGTGACCGCTAACAACCAATCAGAAGCAAGCTTTCAGGTATGACGACATCCTGTGGCAATACCAGTAGACGAAGTGACGCCCTCCGCCTGAAAGAAATGATCATGTCGAAGCATGTACCGTCTTTCTGACGCCAGTTGATTGACAGGTGGGCGGGGGAATGCAAGGAATGCAGACATAATGGCGCCCTCCTCCACCGCCTACTCCTTTCACATGTCAGGTGATCTTCGCATCCAATCACATACAAGTATTAGATGGTAGAGGGCGCTCGTGTTGTCTTCAATTACAACGTCATCACTTGTTTTGTGCTTTGTCATCAACCATTTCCCCTTCAGTTGATGTCCTGGGCAGATGCTTCACAGTAAGTAACACCATTTAAATTTAAGTTTTATTGTTAGTAATATTTTTATGTATAAAAAATAACAAAAAAAGACATTTTGTTTAAAATAACAAGTGTCTTTCATCACTTTTTAGAATATCAAGTTTAACTTTATCGAATAACACACTACTTAAATTATCACTTAAATTTTATCTCCGATAAATATTTTATTTAAATAGATTTTTAAATCTAATTTATTTTTAAACAGAAAAAGATTATCTAATCATGACTAATCATGCTAAAACATGACTAAATTCGTCGGAACAATAAACTTGTTCAACAACTTGTTAAGTGGATATTTCTAATTGTGATAATTTAAGTAGTGTGTTATTCGATAAAGTTAAACTTGATATTCTAAAAAGTGATGAAAGACACTTGTTATTTTAAACAAAATGTCTTTTTTTGTTATTTTTTATACATAAAAATATTACTAACAATAAAACTTAAATTTAAATGGTGTTACTTACTGTGAAGCATCTGCCCAGGACATCAACTGAAGGGGAAATGGTTGATGACAAAGCACAAAACAAGTGATGACGTCGTACTTGAAGACAACACGAGCGCCCTCTACCATCTAATACTTGTATGTGATTGGATGCGAAGATCACCTGACATGTGAAAGGAGTAGGCGGTGGAGGAGGGCGCCATTATGTCTGCATTCCTTGCATTCCCCCGCCCACCTGTCAATCAACTGGCGCCAGAAAGACGGTACGTGCTTCGACATGATCGTTTCTTTCAGGCGGAGGGCGTCACTTCGTCTACTGGTATTGCCACAGGATGTCGTCATACCTGAAAGCTTGCTTCTGATTGGTTGTTAGCGGTCACGTGATCTGTTATCAGTGACCTTGATCTCTAATCAGTGACCTTCATCTACAGGTGTTAGACCCCGCGCACGTCAGTCGAGGCTTGGATCCTAACTATAAATTTCACCTATATATATAACTATAAATTTAACCTAACTATAAATTTCAAAGTTCGCGTTTTCTGCATACTATGAATTCACGATTTCATTCAAAACATGTTCAGACATCAAATGTATTATTATACTCTAAGTAGTATATATTATACTCTAAGAGTATTATCATACTCTATTATTTCCAAAAATTTGTTAAACTCATTCGTCAGTTTCTAACAAAGTGTTTTAAAAAAACTAATAACAATTCTTCCAAATTTAGTTAATCAGTTGCTTTTTAAAAGTTGGAACTGGCTTGTGATTATCAAATTCATGAGTTTGTCTTTCTTAATGAATTTTGTTCGGTAGCTCGCACTTTCTTCAGGATATGTTTAACCATGACCAAAGTTATGTTCGAACATGTTTAACCATGTTCGAATATGCTCAAAGATAGTTCGAGTATATTTAATCATGCTCAAAGTTAGTTGGGATATATTTAACAATGTTCGGATATGCTCAAAGTTTGTTCAAACATGTTTAACCATGTTTGGGTAGGTTCAAATATTGTCAGGATATATGTTTAACCGTGGTCAAAGTCATGTTCGAACATGTTTAATCATATTCTGAGATGGTTAACTATGCTTAAAGTTATGTTTAACCATGGCCAGAGACATGTTCTGAAACATTCCTTTCACTTGCATGAGAAAAGTATGTTATTTCAAAAATATTAACAGTTTAAGAAAAATAATGTTTTTTGCATGAACGTAAATTTAAGGGTAGTATCTATCTATATAAATGTTTAAGTAAAAGCATACATCCACGTCTACGTGTCTCTAAATATATGAAAGTTAAATGTTTATGTACGGGTTCTTGTGTAAAATACATATATAGATATATATATGTATATATCATGTATGTATATATATATATATATGTATGTATATATCTAACATACATATGTATGTATATGTATATGCATATATGTACATGTATATATATATATATATATATGTATATATATTATACACATATGTATGTATAAAATTTATTAGTTTTAAAAATTATAGAAAGTTTACAAAGATGATAAAAAGTTTAAAAAAGTTTTAACAAAAAAGTTTTAACAAAAAAGTTTTAACAAAAAAGTTTTACAAAAGTAAAAAAAAGTTTTCAAAAAAGTTTGTAAAAAAAGGTTTAACAGAAATTTTCTTAACAAAGTAAAAAAGTTTTACAAAAAAAAGTTTTTACAAATGTAAAAAAAGTTTTAACAAAAAAAAGTTTTAAGAAAAAAGTTTTATAAAAAAGTTTTATAAAAATAGTTTTATAAAAAAAGTTTTACAAAAAAAGTTTTAACAAAAGTAAAAGAAAAGTTTTAACAAAATTTAAAAAAAAATGTTTAACAACATAAAGTTAAAAAGTTAAAAAAAGTTTTAACAAAAAAAAAGTTAAAAAAAGTTTTAACAATTAAGTTAAAAAGTTAAAAAAGTTTTAACAAAAAGAAACGTTAAAAAAGTTTTAACAAAAAAAGTTAAAACCTTAAAAAGAAATTATAAATTAAAATTTTTACAAAAGTTTTTAAAATAAAATAGTTTTAAATATGTTTTTTCAAATTCTGAAAGATTAAAAACTGTCAAAGTTATGAATGAACATGTTCGGATATGTTCAAATATAGTTCGGATTGTTTAAACATACCCAAAGTTATGTTCGAATTTGTTTAATCATACTCTGAGATGGTTAACTATGCTTAAAGTTATCTTTAATCATAAGAGACATGTTCTGAAACATTCTTTTTTGGCTTGTATGAGAAAAGTATGTTATTTCAAAAAATATTAACAGTTAGTTTAAAAAATAATGTCTTTTACATCAACGTAATATATATATTTTTCCTAAAATACTATGATGCAGAAGGTAGGCGCCACTCTGTCTGCATTCCTGACATTCCACCACGCCTCCTGTCAATCAAATGGCGCCAGGTTGTCTATAGGTATTGCCATACGATGTCATCATCCTCGTTTGCGATGGGGGAACAGCACAGTCGATGACGTCACACCTGCAAGCTCGTTTCTGATTGGTTGATAGCGGTCACGTGATCTCTTATCAGTAACCTTCATCTACGGGTGTAGACCCCGCACACGTCAGTCGTGTCTTGGATTTCGTCGATGAAGGTCGTATGTTCCTTAGCTCCCGTTTACCGTACATTTAGCTTAGTGCTCTGCGGTACCATATCGAACATTTTACGGTATCTGGTTAGCTAAAGTTACCGTCGACTTTTCAGCTTCTTGCTATTTTCAATGAGTCTGTTTGCTTCAATCAACAAAAGGTATGTATAATTATTTTGTCTTTTAAGTGTAATGTTTGTCTAGTATTTCTGAAAACAAAAAAGTTTTAACAAACTTTTAACAATCCTTTTTAAATGTATCTTTCAATTTAATTATTTGCTTTATTAAACTGAACTTAAAATTTCACACTTTCTGTTACTGTGAATGAATGAATTCAAAAGTTTGCACATTCTACATTACTTAATTCAAATCATGTTCTGTCATTCTCGATATTCAACTTATGTTTCACAAGTTTAGCTTTCCTTAGTTTTATATGTGATTTCATTTAAAAAACAATTGTTGAAAATAAACTCGAAAAAATATATTTTCAAACAGTGTGATTTGTTTAACATATTATTTCTAACAACAAAACTAAAAATATGTCATTAAAGTTAACCATTTACTTTTTTCTAAATTAAAACTGACTCAAAATTCACTGTTAAAGGCGATTTTTGTCGCGTAGCAATCCTCACTCATATGTTTGATAATTTAGTTTAAAGACATCTACTTTGGATACATCACAACCATCGTATATATCATTTTCAATATACAATCACATCTATGATATGCATCACAACCAGTGCAACATAAATCAGTCGACTCCTATGTATGTATGTTAGTTTTCATCCTTTCAACAGCAGAGATGTTCATCATATGTTTTCAATAACTTAAATGTAAGTGTGACTACTAATTTATCTTTTTAACAATCTTTCTTAAAACAAAAAAACCTGTTGCTTTCGGTCAATAATAGGAAATATCATTCTTTAAAAAATTGCACTAAGATTTCGTTAGCCTTTAGACATGAAATGGAAATTGCATGTTTTTGTTATCTGTCTACAGAGGAGGGTGTCTGCAACCGTAAGATAAAGATCTCCTTATAGATTGAAAAGATTGCCTTGCTAAAGAAACATGCATGTAGGGTAGATCTCGTACAGATATTTCCTTCGATAAGGAAATGCTTGCTTATTGTACGACATCTCAATCACTTAAGTGAACGGTAGTCGTATATCAGATAGTAGATGTTTCACTGTTAAAAGCAATATAGCAACACTCACATGTAAAAAGAAAAAAAAACTAAAGTGATCTAATCATCTACCAATAAAAACGAAGGGATCTGATGTCATAAGTAGCGAATGAAATCACGGAGATGTGCAGTCCTCGGTATCCAATACACATCTTTTCAAATAATGTAAACTTAATAGAAAGGAAATATAAATATATATATATTTTTTTTTAACCTTCATTTCCAAAATTGTCTTGTTTATATATCAGTAAAAAACTGATGTTTTGTGTGAGAGTTTGTTATTCGCAATGAAGAATTTAATTTTAGTCAGGTAAGAGTATAATTGTTGAATCTTTTTGTATTTTCATTTGTGATAAAAATATATATCTAATTAAAGATGGTTTAAAAATTATTACAGTTAAAGATATGCTTTTACAGAAAGTGTTTTACATTTAAAAGTGAATAAATCTGTTTTGAAAATAAGTAGTTAAAACTAAGATAAAAACGGCAATATTAACTATACTTATTCAATAGATCTTGTTTTGAAAATCAATGAATTCTGTTGATCTTAGAAAAAGAAATCGAATCTTTAACTATACTATTTTACAAAAGTAAGTGGTTTCTAATTCAAAATAAAATTTAAAAGAACTAACATGTTAAAAATATAGTCAATTGAAAATCAATAAATTCTGTCGATCTTAGAAAAAAAAAAAAAAAAAAAAAAAAAAAATCGAATCTTTAACTATACTATTTGACAAAAATAAGTGTTTTCTAATTCAAAATAAAATTTTAAAAGAACTAACACGGTAAAAAATATATTCAATTCACACCACTTTTTTAAGAAAATAAAACTTCACTTCATAAGTCACTGAAATGTATTAGTTAAAATACTGAAACTAACGTGCATTCTTTTCGATAAAAAATATATATATATATTTTTATATATATATATATAACCATTAATTAAACATAATCTACCAACGTCAATTATTATGAATTAAAGCTGTAAGTATTAAAAAAAAAAATTAATATAAGAATTATTATGGAAGAAAAAGAAAAAAGTGGACACCGACAAAAATTGAAAAGCTTATACATTAAATTACGTTATCAAGGGCACAGAATTCAATGATATAAGCAAAATGGTTGTTTTCTGTGGGAAAAATAAGCTAAAGCTAAAAGTTATTTTCCCCTGTGCCCAAACAACCATAAAAACAAGTGAATTGATTAAAAATGAAAGCAGAATAGAAACAAATAATATGAAATGGAAGAATAAATAAAACGTATTTAAATATTTATAGGATATAAAATATAAATAATAAACACCATACCGATTAATATTTCATTATTTTACAAAAATCCACGCGCACATGGCTGCCAGTATATCAAAAAGGTTAAGGTGAATAAAACAGTTAAGAAATCACAGTAAATGATACCAAAGGATGCAGTTAATACATTTTGAAATAAAATTTGAAATACCTTGTTAAACACATTTAATCTAATATAAAATAAATAGATATTAATTACATTATTTAAAATGCACTATTAAATTAATTAATAACAGTTTAACAATATCGTCAAAATTTAGCTAAAAATACCCCCTGGTGTATTAAATTATAACTGAAATGGAGCTAGAAAAATTAAAAATTAGAGCTATCTTAATGAGACAAATTTAGTGCTGCCATCTAGTATTACTTCTATTAAACAACTAACGCAAGATAAATATTTGTAAGCATTTGAATGTAAATAACTGTATAAATAATTGTAAGCATTTGAATGTAAATAACTGTATAAACAGCAAAACCAAACATATCCTTATATATAGAGACTTATAAACCGAATATAAACCACACAATGTATTTAAAAACTATTGTAAATAAAATTTAAAAGCATACAATATATTCTATTAGCTAACTTATTTAAACTAAACTAAGAATTTAAATAATTCTATAACATTGATAATATATAGCATATAGCTATATGCTATAAAACAAAATAAATATATATATATATATCAAATAAGTAGTTAAAAGTAAGATAAAACAACGGGGCCTCGGTGGCTCTGTGGTGAACGTGATGAGTTAAAAATGTAAAGTCTGGTTATGTGTTTATGGGTTCGAAACCGTAATGGAATTGATCCATTAGTAACTTGGATAGTTCTAAGATTGTGAATCCAACATAAATCGGTTGATTCATAAGTCTTCATCCTTTCTACGGCACTCGGGTCTTCATCCTATGTTTCAAATGACTTAAATGTGGGTGAGGCTACCAATTTTTTGCTCTTTTTTCGTTATTGCAAAGCACAATATTCCACCACTTTCTTAAGTTTTCCATAGTTTTTCCAAAAACAGAGTTGTTCATTAATTTAAAAAAGTTCTTTTCTTAGTTTGAAAACAAAAAAAAAACTGTTTTCGCATTCAGCTTGTATTTCAGTTAACATTCATCCTTGACAATAATTAAACAAATTAAAAGATTAAGACTAACTTGCATTCTTATAAATAAAATATATATATCTCAAAATAAGTAGTTAAAAAAACTAATATAGAAAGCATATTCATATGATGAAACAACGGGTTGCAATAATGTGTCCTCTCCGAGCGAGATTTGATAATGATCAAGTATT
This sequence comes from Maratus speciosus, assembly GCA_963932465.1. Lineage (NCBI taxonomy): Eukaryota > Metazoa > Arthropoda > Arachnida > Araneae > Salticidae > Maratus > Maratus speciosus. Next base: position 502,393,076 of record OZ010793.1, on the reverse strand, counting down.
TCACCTGTCCAGGAAAAGAAAAATTCCGGGATGTACTGATACAATCTATTTTCTTGAAAGGGAGTGTGTTGCAGTGTATGGGTTCAAAACCTGTAATTCTAAAGGTATGTTTTCTTTACAAAACCGTAATGGAATTTGTGTATATGATTCTTTGGATACTCAGAGAAATCGAATAACATTGCATGATGTTCCATATCATCCAAAACATTCTTAGTGTGTATATGGTAACACAATGAGTTCGTGTCGTTGAAATTAGCTTTACATCATCTTTATACTCTTTTTAATAAAATCATAGTGAAATTTATACATTAGAAGTTTAGGCAATTCTAAGATTGTAAATCCAACATAAATCGGTCGATTCAAAAGTATGTTATTTTTAAGCCTTTCCACAGCACTTAGGTCTTCATCTTATGTTAAATATGCTTTAAACTAGGTGAAGTCATTAATTTTCAACTCTTTTTCAGTGTTGCAAAGCACAATATTTCTCCTTTTTCCAAAAACAGTTGTTCATTAATTAAAAAAAATTCTTTTCTTAGTTCAAAAAAAAAAAAAACCGTTTTCGCATTCAGCATATATTTCAGTTAACAATCATCCTTGACAATAATTAAACAAAAACATTATTGTTAAAAACTAATTCGCGTTCTTTGATTAGTAAATATAATTTATATTCTTTTAAATAATAATTAAATGAAAATCAATGTAAAGTTGTTTATAAAAAGCTTTATTTGAGAAAAAACTTGTTTCGGAAATTAACAAATGACTGAAAGAAAAATTAACTAATTTATTAAAATGTTTTATAACCAAATAACTTACTGAAAAAAAAACTTGTTCGGAAATTAACAAATAACTAAATGAAAATTAACTAATTTATTTAAAACTTTATTACAATGACTAAATGAAAAAACATGTTTCGAAAATTAGCAAATGACTAAATAAAAAAATTAACTAATTTGCGTTCTTTTGATTAGTAAAATTGTTTCGAAAAAATAATGTATTAACAAAAATTAACTTATTAAATAAAAAAGGTTTATTAGCAAATGACTAAATGGAAAAAAATAATTTAAAAACGTGTTCGTTAAATGATTAAACTCATTGAGAAAACTTCTTTTTAAACTCATAAAATGTATTCACTTCTTTAAGTCAGTTCAAATAGGATGACGACATCGCAGGTAAGTGAATCATCCTCTCAAGAGAGGGCGCTGGTGTTCATGCCCTCGGGGGAAAGCGATGGTGCTGCCCCCTAGGTTCGTCTCTCGTCCAATCAGAAGCAAGCTCCTTATCTTGATGAAGCCGGTTGTTGCACGCTTCTTCGTTCATTAGCCCGGTGGATGTCATACAGGTAGGACGTGTCTCTGCGCTGCTCCGTGGTAAGTATTTTTTAATTGCATGCGATCTTTTCTAATCATTCCTAATCATTCCTTTGTTCTACCTTTCTCTTACAACAGACTTTCCTTCATTAATCATCCTGGTTAAAAGTCTCCAATGATAATGATTAAACAAAAACATCAAATAGGATGACGACATCGCAGGTAAGTGAATCATCCTCTCAAGAGAGGGCGCTGGTGTCGCCAGAATCGATGGTGCTGCCCCCTAGGTTCGTCTCTCGTCCAATCAGAAGCAAGCTCCTTATCTAGATGAAACCGGTTGTTGCACGCTTCTTCGTTCATTAGCCCGGTGGATGTCATACAGGTAGGACGTGTCTCTGCGCTGCTCCGTGGTAAGTATTTTTTAATTGCATGCGATCTTTTCTAATCACCTCATCATTATCTTTGTTCTAATCCCTCTCTAACAGTAGACTTTCCTTCATTAATCATCCTCATTAACATTTTCCTTTGTTTAATTCCTCTCTTACAGTAGACTTTCATTCATTATCCTTTGTTTAATCCCTCTCTTACAGTACACTTTTCATTATCGCTTCTTTGTTTTAACCCCTCTACTATAGCATGACGCGCTGGCGCCAGTCTGTCTCGACTCCGCCCACCTGTCTATCACTTTCTTATCTCCCCTCACCTGTCAATCACTCGACTCCGCCCACCTGTCAATCATCCTTGCTCCCTGCTCTTGGCTCCTGCTGGGGCAGAACGCCCATTTTCCTTCTACTCACAACATCACCCCAGTCCTGACACCATGATCAGACTCCGCTGAAATTTTGGAAGCAGAAAGCACGAGCTCACATTTTAACGTATTTATTGGATGACAACACAAGACAGACTACAAAAAACATAGAACGAAAAAGTAAGTAAAAAAAAACATGCGTCTGGAAAACGCAGAATGGCGCCACCTTTCATTGAAACAAATATGAATTAGAAAGGGGAAAGTTTACTATTAATTAAGGCCAAAAAATCGCTAGTGGTTAATAAACATTGCATGTGAGAGATGTAAATAAATATAACTTGGTAACTTCATGGTAAAATATAAATAATAAACTTTAGACTCACCTGAACTAAGAAAATATTTCTTGCCTGAAAATTGCATATGTTGAACATATTTTAAATTGTGCCAAGTATTAAATTTATACCTTTAAATGTTTATCTCTAATTATCCTTGTAGTGTTCCGTTACAATAAATCAAATTGGCGCATAGTAATAAAATTATCACACACATAAATAACACATATACCTTTATTGAAACAAAATACTTTTATTAAAATGATAATGAACTTAAATGGAAAAGGGTGGGGGGGGGGTGCACTCATCTTACAAATATTATTAAAATTAAATTATTACATTTATTTCAAATATTGACTTTTTATAAACCTAGATATTGAAATTGATTAACAAGCTTTATATTATTAATCACAGGATATCATATCTTTATTGTGAAGTATCAGAATGAGCAGTTAGCTCTGCTTCAAACAATATTCATGATTCTTTTAGAAACTAGTTCATGCCTCAAGTTATCCTCTCTAGCTACTTGAATTGTTAGTTTTTTGAAATCAAATAGAGTTCATTGAGGAAGTAGTAAGTCAAACAACTCACCATTGTGATGTCAAACATAGGCAAAAAGAGGAAGGAAATTTTTCAACATACTGTAGATTTGATTCTCCAAATCATGGTGTACACTCAAATTTATTTTACGAAGATGTAAATACACACACTAAAGATGGTTGATTGAAATAAAATTTCCAATCACTTGAAAGATACTCATATTTAAATATAGAGACCGTTCTCAATAATTGTGATTACGATCTGTGGATGTCTTTATTTCCAAAATGCCATAATTTCAATTGTTGTGCAATTTACTTCGCAAAGATGATCGGAAATGACATTGAAGCACTCTTCTAAAGGTATTGTCAACTATCAGTAAAACTTGTCGCCACTGAACTTCACAGTATTACTTTATTTAAATTACTTTATTGAGATGACACTTTATGAAAGTTGTATATCGAAGGAAATAATTTTTCCAACGGAAAAAGAATAATTTTTACGGAGCAACATCGCACCCTTCTTGGTGCGATGCCGTCCAAAGCTCAAGAGAGTGAAGCCACGCTACGAACGAACGGCATTAGGCGGGAAAGATGTTCATTGGCTGATTTAAAATAAACGATGCCACACAGAGTAATAGAAGTGTTTGAATAAAATGACTTTAAATGATGAATTTTAGATTTGAAAATTATTATAAAAATATTCTATTACGGTAGAAAGTATTAATTTCAAGATTTATTATTTTATTCTTGATAATTTTTGACGATCTTTTATGGCGATTAAATTAAAATTGTTTTAAAGTGAAATTTAACTGAAAAACGAACTTAACGAAAATTAATGAATATTTAAAGGTAGAATTTAAATTTTAAAAGTAAAGAAGTTTTTTGATTTAATTTAAATATTTTAAAATAGCTTTTTAAATTAATTTTAATTGGAAATGATGTTATTACATAACATTTACCTTAACCCTAAGGGAAAAAAATGCATTAAAAAAAAGTTATTGCCTGTGGCATCGAGCAATTGGAACTTTCCAAAACTTAAAAACAAAGCCAAAATCAAAAGGAATTATCTGCCCCAGTTTCTTGGACAATTGACACATATCAACATAAACACAACATAAAAATGTATAAAAATATATATAAAAATAAATACGCTTGCGCCTACACATAAGATATGTTATATAAAAATATAAGTATACAAATTTTTCTAAAATCTTTGGCATACTCAAATACTGACATAACAAATACAAATCAACATCAACTCGTAATGCAAACACATGGAACCAAAGAAGAAAACACATAGAACCAAAGATGAAAACACATAGAACCAAAACAATGAATTTTTACAGGAAATAGATGTTCAGGTAAGTAAAAAATTTCACCATGAAGAAACCCAAGACATTCTCCAAGACTTCAATGTATTGTACCAAAGTAAGGATAAGGTAAGTGACCTATGTAAATATGGCTCTCACGACTGAATAAATAATTTTAAAAGGCCAAAATAAATTAGCATATTTACGTTACTATTTATCTAGACCTTTTCTAATATATAACAAATTTGTATATCCACATAAAAAAATTCTAACAATTGAATATATTCAGTAAATTCAGCTTAGAAATCTGAGTTAAAAAAAATTATATATGTTCAATATTACTTGAAATTTTTTAAAAGAATAATAATTAAATTTCATAGTATTATTTAATTTGGGTAATAATTTTTTATTTTTTATTTCATAAATTTTCTCTAAAAAAAAATATTGGTACTGAAATGTTAAATGCTGAGGAAATAAAGTAAAATAGCAGTCAAAATAGATTGCAATATACAATCTCTTCATTGTGTACACAAGTCAAAAACGTAAGGCAGTTGCCCCATAGTATGACCTTCGACAACAATGGAATGACTGATCTAAGTTTCCTAGCGTTAAACCAAAAAAAATATTTACAAACTCAAACAAACTATTCCGCTCAATTTCACAAGTATACTGCCCATGATATCCAAAATAAATATAACTGCACCGTGAGGGACTTATTGAAAGGTTAAATTACCCAAGCTAAGCCAAGTTTACCTTCTGTGTGTGCTCATCATAACTGAATTGGACCAGGTCAGCCTGAGGGAAAAAACAAACATTCTACACAACAAATAAACAAAGTCCTGTCATTCGCCTAGATCAGTCTAATATACATTTATATATACATTTCATTTTTTATATATTATTTCAATTTTTTCATTTCATTTCATTTTTTTATTTCATTTTATATTTTTATTTATCATTTCATTATTTTCATTTCAATATTTTTTCATATTTTTCATTTTTATATTTCTTCTTAATTTTATAAGCTATAGGGTACCCTTTAAATTTAACTAACTTTGTCATTAAAAATGAATTCCTCAGCAAAATAACAACATTATATTCTCTCAAAGTCCAAAAATTGTTATTGTAAGTGAATAATAAATAAATAGATTTGAACTTTAACTATAGCATCAAATAAATATTATAAAATAAATGGATTTTATCCGAAGTTTCCTAAACCGCAGAACAATACTGGAAGGCGGAGGAATGTCATATTCCTTTGTGTCACGACCCTTAACTAAATGCCAGCGAGAATTACGAGATTCTACTGCTCTGGATTGTAACGCAAAACGAGACAATCATGGCAAGAAAAAAATCGATAAAATAGGAATTAAAATTTAAGTTATTGCGTCCAGAAATTGCGACTGGACTCTCTAAACTGTCTGAGACCCAGAAATCTGGTGGCGCTCAAAAGTGCAAGGACAGGGTTAACTTGACTTTATAACAGAAAAAAGAGCCTCGAATTTCCAAATAAAGAGTAGTCTGTTGCCACAAAACACTGGATTCTTCGGTTTAATATGCACAGGCTAATCCACAAAACCGTTGTGTACAACCAGAACTACAAAAAAAGTATTAACTAAAAACCGGTGGGTAAAACTGAATATGCTATAGCATGAAAAAAAAATAAATGAATTTTAAGGGGTATTAATAAAAATGACATGAGAGAATTGCTTATACTGCAAGTTAATAATGTCTAATAAATATTAATAAAGTTTGGAAACTAATATAATTTTCCTATATTTATATCTATATCTTTTATAAATTATTAAATTTAAAAAAAAATTTAAGATTGTATATCAAGAGATCTATGAGTACAATTAGAAAGTTAAATGATATAAAGGACATATATAAGTAAAAAAGCAATAAATGTCAAATGACCATAATTTATCAATTTAATGTAAAATGAAAATTAATAGTTGATATGTATAAAAAAAATTGTAGCAACATGATACTGATAACCAAAATAAAATATAATATATTAAAAAATTAAGTTGGTGTAGTTTGTGTCTATGGTAAATTTTAAATGATAAAATTATGACATATCAAGAATCTGAATCGTAAAAACAAATAGATCCCAGCGCGCTATTACGTACTAGCACACTGCCTGTTTTGGCCAGCAAAACATAAGACTACTCATTTATAAATTCAATCTTAACCGACCATGATATATCAATAAAATGCAAAATGAAAGTAAAATGCAATTTGAACTTTTTATATATATTAAGTAATTTTTTAAAGAATGTAAAAAATTCATAACATGTATTAAAATTTCTCAATAATAAAATAAATCAAATAAATTTTCTGTTATGTAAGGAATTTTCCTGAAATGGAAAACCATGCAGAAAATAAAATATAAATTATTGCACTAGGATAGAAAGATCAGATTTAAATAATTTCTATATAATTGAAAAATTTATTCTCAGAATAAAATTGAATATTATTTGTATAAAAAATGTTTATTTAAAATTTTATTTTATCCTAATAGAGAGCCATAATACTCCTAAACCTATGTAAATGAAAATCAAACCTGAAAATTTTATATAAAAATTCTTATATTGCACAACCTTGGGAGTAAAAAAAAAATGACACCAAATGAATTGTGATTTATTCAAATCAATGCAATTGTTAAAATGTCTGGATCAGGGACATAATAATAAAATGGAGGTAAAGATTGATCAGGTCTCTACAACCATACACCGATTTAAGAAATCACAGAAAAAAAAATCTATTTTTTGGAATATTGATCTTGTAATCAAATAATAACATCGTAAATCATTATTTCAAAATTATCCTTATATATTTAAAAATATGTAATAACAGAAAAAAAAAATATTTGCAAAATAAAGTCTGATATTTATTTTAAAAAAAATGTAACTTCAGACATGTTTTAACTCAATATGTATATAATTATTTCAAAATAAAATGTATATATTAAACAATAACAATGAATATATAGCAACAATTAAGTATTTTTCCTGGAGAAGTCCCGGAGAATGCATGAAAAAATTATGTATTTATATCATATTTTCGAAATTTTCTATTGAATTTTAATAAATAAACAATACTGAAAGAAATAACCCAGAAAGAGTGCCATTTAAAAAATAGACGTTCGAAAGTTTGGCAAAGGCACCATAAATGTTAGGTAGAAAAAAAAGAAATAAATAAAATAAGATGAAAGGAGAAAAGGAATTTAAATTTATTAAAATTGGGAGTTATATATATATATATATTATGTAGATTTAATATGAATTAGAAAGGGGAAAGTTTACTATTACTTACGGCCAAAAGATCGCTAGTGGTTAATAAACATTGCATGTGAGAGATGTAAATAAATATAACTTGGTAACTTCATGGTAAAATATAAATAATAAACCTTAGACTCACCTGAACTAAGAAAATATTTCTTGCCTGAAAATTGCATATGTTGAACATATTTTAAATTGTGCCAAGTATTAAATTTATACCTTTAAATGTTTATCTCTAATTATCCTTGTAGTGTTCCGTTACAATAAATCAAATTGGCACATAGTAATAAAATTATCACACACATAAATAACACATATACCTTTATTGAAACAAAATACTTTTATTAAAATGATAATGAACTTAAATGGAAAAGGGGGGGGGGGAGTGCACTCATCTTACAAATATTATTAAAATTAAATTATTACATTTATTTCAAATATTGACTTTTTATAAACCTAGATATTGAAACTGATTAACAAGCTTTATATTATTAATCACAGGATATCATATCTTTATTGTGAAGTATCAGAATGAGCAGTTAGCTCTGCTTCAAACAATATTCATGATTCTTTTAGAAACTAGTTCATGCCTCAAGTTATCCTCTCTAGCTACTTGAATTGTCAGTTTTTTGAAATCAAATAGAGTTCATTGAGGAAGTAATAAGTCAAACAACTCACCATTGTGATGTCAAACATAGGCAAAAAGAGTATAGTTATATATAAATATTAGTTACTTATAAGATATAAATGATGTCTAAGACCAGTTCTTAAACAATTCGAAATTTAAAAGGGGTGAAAATGCACAAAAAACGTTCTAAAAATGTTCTAAATGGTAGTTTCTACACAATCTCGGGAAATACCAAACCGATTTAAAAAATATTGGTGTCAAAATGATGGTGACAACGCTTGCTCCAAGATAGGCTATGTTTTATGTCGGTGCCACTACCCCAAAGAGGGTTTAGGAGCAAAAAAAGTTCTAAAAACGCGATTTTAGCGTTACTGAAGGGCCTAGAAATAGGAAATTTGGAATATTAGCTACTAATAAGATATAAAAGAAGTCTAAGAACCGTTCTTAAATAATTCGAAATTTAAAAGGGGTGAAAATGCGCGAAAATCGTTCTAAAAAACGTTCTAAATGGTGGTTTCTACACAATTTCAGGAAATACCAAACCGATTTAAAAAATAATGCTGTCAAAATAAGGGTGTCAAAATGACGGTGACAACCCTTTCTCCAACATAGGCTATGTTTTATGTCGGTGCCACTACCCGAAAGGGGGTGCAGAAGCAAAAAACGTTCTAAAAATGCGATTTTTGCGTTACTGAAGGGCCTAGAAATTTGAAATATTTGCTACTTATTAGATATAAAGGATTTCTAAGAACATTTCTTAAACAATTCGAAATTTAAAAGGGGTAAAAATGCGCGAAAAGCGTTCTAAAAAACGTTCTAATGGTGGTTTCTACACAATCTCAGGAAATACCAAACCGATCTAAAAAATAATGGCGTCAAAATGATGGCGACAATCCTTGCTCCAACATAGGCGATGTTTTATGTCGATGCCACTACCCCAAAGGGGTGCAGGAGCAAAAAACGTTCTAAAAATGCGATTTTTGCGTTACCGAAGGGCCTAGAAATTTGAAATATTTGCTACTTATTAGATATAAAGGATTTCTAAGAACATTTCTTAAACAATTCGAAATTTAAAAGGGGTAAAAATGCGCGAAAAGCGTTCTAAAAAACGTTCTAATGGTGGTTTCTACACAATCTCAGGAAATACTAAACCGATCTAAAAAATAATGGCGTCAAAATGATGGTGACAACCCTTGCTCCAACATAGGCGATATTTTATGTCGGTGCCACTACCCCAAATGGGGTGCAGGAGAAAACGTTCTAAATTGCGGCTTTTGCGTTACGGAAAGGCCTAGAATCGTGAAATTTGGAATGGTAGTTAGTTATAAGATATCAATGATCTCTAAGGACATTTCCTAAAAAAATCGAAATTTAAAAGGGGGTCAAAATGCGCAAAAAGCGTTGTAGAAAACGTTCTAAATTGCGATTTCTATGCAATCTTAGGAAGTACTGAACCGATTTCAAATATAATGGTGTAAAAATGATGGTGACAGATCTTGCTCCAAGATAGGCTGTATTTTATATCTGTTTCGACTACCCCAGAGGAAATGCAGGAGCAAAATGCGCGAAAAGCGTTCTAAAAACGTTCTAAATGCCGATTTGTTGGCAATATCTCAGGAAGAATGAACCTGATTTCAAACGTAATAATAGGAAATTGATGCTAACAGCCTCTGCTCTAACATAGACGCTATTTTATGTCGGTATCACTATCACCAAGACGTTGCAGGAGCAAAAAGGCGTTCTAAATTTCGATTTTTGTGATCGGTAGGGGCTAGCAACTTAAAATTAAACAAGGTACATATTTATTAGATATAAATGATCTTTAAGAACTGTTTCGAAAAAAAATGGAAATTTAAAAAGGGGTGAAAATGCGCGAAAAGCGTCCTAATAACGTTCTAAATTGCGATTTCTACTCAATCTAAGGAAATACCAAAGCTATTTCAAAAGTAATGGTTGCAAATCAATGGTGACATTCCCTGCTATAACATAGGTTATATTTTATGTTGCTGTCACTACCATCTGAGGGTTGCAAATGCAAAACAGATTCTAATTTGCGTTTTTTGCACAACTGAGGGGTCTAACACTTTGAAGTATGGAATGGTATTTACTTACAAGATGCAACTGCTTTCTAAGAACAGTCGAAAGAAAATTCCAAATTTAAAAAGATGAAGTGAGTGAAAAGCGTTATAAATTACAATTTTTAAGCAAACTTATAAATTATCAAACCGATTAAAAAAATAATGATGATAAATTATTGGTGATAGAACCTGCTCAAACATAAGCGATATTTTATGTCTGTTCCACTACCACCAGAGGGTTGCAGGAGCTAAAAACTTTCTAAATTGCGATTTCTGCGATACTAAAAAGTCTAGAAACTTTAAATATGGCATGGTAGTTACTTCTAAAATATAAATGCCCTCGAAGGAACGTCGAAAATAAATTCGAATTAAAAAGTGGTGAAGCGAAGCGGAGGTGCGAAAAGCATTCTAAAAATGTTCTAAATTACGATTCTATGCAATTTCAGGGAATATAAACCGATTATAAAAGTAATAGTTGCGAATCAATGGTAACAGTCTCTGATTCTACACAGGCTATATTTTATGCCGGTGATTCTACCACCTGGGGTTCACAGGATCACAGGAATAACAAACGTTCTAAAAAAGGCCTTTAAAACGTTTTAAATTAATACGTTTCTGTGGAATATTAGGAAATAACAAACCGATTTCAAAATTAATGTTGGCAAATTAATGGTGACAGTTCCTATTTCAATATAGCTCTTTATGTTGAGAGAGGTGGTAGTACTTGGAACTTGACATGATGGTTAATTTTAAGATGTAAGAAGATGGTTTCTAAAAAATTCAAAACTTCAAATGAATACTGAAATGAGCGTATTAATTGAGCATAAAAGTTTCAAAATATTTTCTAAATTATCATTTATTTAGTTTTATTCCGTTTTATTAATTTAAGTCTCATTTCTGCCTAATGTAGTGTAATAATGATGTTTAATCAAACTGTGTTTTAAATAGTAATTTTTGAATTATTCCTAAAAGTAATATGTACCTTTTAATAAAAAATAAATAAAAACCTTTTAATAAAATAAAATATTACCTTTTAATAAAATAAAAATTTAGTTAGTACCTTTTAATAAAAATTAGACATATAAATATCACTTGGCATATTTCAAATATTACGCGAGCAAAGCCGCGGGGTTTGCTAGTCTTTAATAAATGTATGTGAACTGTAGAAAGCATAATGATAATTGAAGATATAATTTATAACTGCAATTCCAATAAATACATTATTTTCTTTATTTCCTTTTCTTTTACCCGTCAAGTTCTAATATGAAATGAGAGTGATTTATTTCTAGTGCAGATAAAAATATGTTAGAGAAAAATGAACGGTTGAAATAAAGTGCAGCTGTACGAATTATAACTGGGTATGAATGCATTTAAATAAGAACCGTTAGGAAGGGAAATAAATAAATAATCGAGAATGAGAATTTTGAATAATGAAACAAAATATCTGAAACCATAAATCTTTATATGTGTTGAGAAAAGTTCCTTGTGAAAGGAAAAGAAAAAACTAAATGAATGTAGAAGTATGAATTGTTTTAGGAAAAAGAATTACTATAATGAATTTACATGTTTAAAGTAGATTTTGAGAAACGGGGGGAGGGGGGGGGGATTGATATGTTGCAAATAAATCTGTCACAACAGTCACATGACTTCGGCTTTTATTATATAGATTATTGCATTTTAAATGAAGTGAATGAAAGATGCGTATTTTAAATGTATCCGATATATGTATTTTAAATTTATATCTCTCTATTCTAAAAAAAAAGTAACTACCGCTGTCACCGCCGCCGGTTTTGAATTTTTTGTGACCGGAGGTCTTTCTTCGTTAATATTAAGCAAAATATTGCATACAAAAATATGAAAATTGGTAGAATTATAGAAAAATGTTTGATAAGCAAACTGATGCAGACAGTTTTCAAATCGAAGAAATATTTACAGAGATATTTAATGCTAAAGTTGGACAAAATCGTTCCATTAAAAAAGTTTTATAGGAGCAAAATCTGTACGTCGGAATTTAATCATTTTTAGGTCATTTTATGCGTCAGAATTTCCCGGTGTGCAGACTGCACTCAGTTTATTAGTTTGACTCATTTTTTAAGGTTTTATTTCTATTTTAAATTCAAATTTTCAGCATTTCGAGAGATGTTTTTTTACACATTTTAGAAAATGGTATTAATTTAAACTGTTGCCAACTGTATAAACAGCAGAAATAGTAATATTTGCTTCAAATTAAAAATTTATTTTACACGTGACTATTATAAACAAGAAAATATAAAAAGCAGGAACTCATTGAAAATTATCATAAAAACCATATTACACGTGAATTTTAAAAGTGAAAGAATGCTGTAAAATAATAAATTCATTAACATGCGTTAGAAGTCTTAAATAGGAGAAATTACGTCACATTTACGTCACATTACACATTACGTAAAATGAACAAAAAATAATATTGCAAAACAGTTTAAATTTTAAAATTGTGCGAGACATTTATGTAATATTTTAAGATGATATTTTCAACTATTTTTATTAGGATAGCGCGAATAATATTTCATTTAAAAAAAAGTAATATTTTCACGTGAATAGTAAAAGGAGAAAGAAAAGTTTAGTGAAAATTACGTCAGATTACAAACGATACATTTAAAGTGTCATTAAAAAAAAAACTTTCTTTTCGCTTTGCTAGAAATACCGGGGGGCAAAGACTCTGTTTATTTAATTCATTTTATATTAGCTTATTTTGAAATGTCAACTGATTTTATTTAATCAAAGACGGAAACAGCCATTGTATCATTTAACAGCCGCTGATTTGGCTTTAAAATTCCCCAATCAAAGGGAAATGAATAGAAACCCGTTTATAGGGAGATCGCAACTGTTTTTAAACTTATAATTCAATCTTCCGAAATATTTTTTAAGCCGTTCAAATTAGCGTGCTTTTAGAGTCTGCGGTGTCTGAACGGGGTTGACGAGCGTAGCTCGTAGGGGGACAGCGCCCCCTAGTGTTTGTTTGAAATGAAAGTTATGTATTTTAAATGAAATGAGTGATAGGTTTATATTTTAAATGAAATGATGGCGATGGACGAATATTTGGCGATGTATCACCTGATCCCAACTACGATAAAAGCACCGGAATGGCCGTTTGGCATTTAAAAAGTGAAGCGGTCAGCCCGGAATTATTGATGACAGTCACATGACTTCGGCTTTTGTTATATAGACGCAACTTAGAAGAAGTGCTGAAAATATCATATCCAGGCCTTTAAAAGTTTTAAGAATTTTTAGCCCTCGATATGCTAAAAAAAAATAACTCCCCCATTTCTTTCGGGCAGCAATTCAAATGTCGTCTCTAAAAAAGAACATTCCATTACATAAGCCAGCCGTAAATCAAAGCAGATGTATCATCGTACGCTTCAATACCATCTCTACTGCCATTTTTTAAACTTCTAATCATCGCACATTTTCAATTTTTATACCGTCGCATAGGGGAAAAAAGTACTTTTAAATGCAACTTGTTTGAGAACTGCATCTTAATTCATTTTTGAGATATTTTTTTTTGTAGTTTTTAAATCCAATTTCTTTAATGTTGGCAACAGAAGTACTCCACTTTTGTAGAAAGTAAAGGAAAAATAGTTGGAAAATAGTTTATTATATCTTTTGGTAGCCATTTTCTTATAACAATTGAAAAAAATGTAATTAAAGTACGTGCTATTTTGAAAAAAAATATAAATGAATGATTTCTGTAAAGCAGGGAACTATTATAAACTCTATTTGATTTTAAGTATCTATATTAATTCTACAAACAAATAAAGGCACATGAATCATGAGATAGCCCTTTTTTTTGTCAAGTTTTTTGAAGGACGACATCGCTTTTTGCTGGATTTCTGTACTATTCTACGATAGTGACGTCATATGCATAAGAGTGGATTCTTTCTATACCTGATGATTCCGAAATTGGATATATTTTTGAGGTGAATCTTAAATATCCTACGAAGCTTCACAAATTTCATAACGAATATCCCCTGGCTCCAGAACGCCTGACTGTGAATGAAGAGATGTTGTCATCTACCGCGAAGAGGATGCTTGGGAATAAAAAATTTAAAGGCACACCCAAACTTATCCCAAATCTTCGAGATAAACAGAATTATGTCACTCATTATCGAAATCTGAAATATTATTTGCAGCTTGGATTAAAACTGACAGCTGTGCATAAAGCTATTCAATTTAAACAGGCACCTTGGCTTCAGAGTTATATTAATTTTAATACAGAGAAAAGAAAGGAAGCAAAATCTACTTCTGAAAAAGAGTTTTTTAAATTAATGAACAACTCTGTTTTCGGAAAAACTATGGAAAATTTAAGAAAGAGGCGGAATATTGTGCTTTGCAATAATGAAAAAAGAACTAAGAAATTGGTAGCCTCACCCACATTTAAGTCATTTAAAACATATGATGAAGATCTGAGTGCCGTAGAAAGGATGAAAACTACTATTTTGATGGATCGACCGATTTTTGTGGGATTCACAATCTTAGAACTATCCAAGTTATTAATGTACAGATTTCACTATGATTTTATTAAAAAAGAGTATAAAGATGACGCAAAGCTATTATTCACCGATACGGACTCACTATGCTATCATATTAAAACAAAAAAATATTTTTGATGATATGGGGCATCATGCAAGCTATTTCGATTTCTCAGACTATCCAAAACATCATTCACTATACTCGGATATCAATGAGAAGGTGATTGGCAAGTTCAAGGATGAGCTCAATGGAGATTTAGCCCTTGAGTTCGTCGGTCTAAAATCCAAAATGTACTCCCTCAAATCCTCGAGTGAAGAAAAGAAGCGGGCGAAGGGTGTGTCTACACATGTTGTTCGACTGAAAATCAAGCATCAACATTATTTAGAATGTCTGCAACAAGTGAAAACTAGTATGGAGAAGCAGACAAGGATCGCTCAAGATAACCATCACATATATACAATAACACAGAATAAAATTAGCTTAAGTCCTTTTGATGATAAGCGCTACTTGCTAGACGATGGAATATCAAGTTTTGCCTATGGACATTATAAAATTGATTAAGATTGTATCACTGATGAAAATTGTTAATATAATGTAGAATTATCAAGAAAATGTTTTTTTATGTAAATATATCTTTCTGTAAATATACTTTCTGTAAATTGCTTTGTTTAAATAAAAAAAAAATGTTAATTTTTATATGAGTGCTTATTTATAACATCTACACAAACCTTTTTAATACATTGTTAGATATTTGTGACACTTATATTCAAACACACACACACACACACACACACATCTATGCAATATATATAACTAGCTTTGCTCATTGTAAGTAATTTTGCTTAATGTATAGTTTTTTAATCTTTCAGAATTTTTAAAAAACATATTTAAAACGTTTTAAAAAATTTTGTTAAAACTTTTTTTCTAAAACTTTTTTTTTGTAAAACTTTTTTTGTAAAACTTGGTTTAGATTTTGTTAAGTTTTTTTTTAGGTTTTGTTAAGTTTTTTTTTTGTTAAAACTTTTTTTTTTTTTTTACTTTTTAATTTGATGAAACTTTTTTTTAAACTTTTGTTAAACCTTTGTAAAACTTTTTTTTTATTTTCATCACCTCTCTAAAACTTTTTGTAATTTTTTTAAACTAATAAACTTTATACATATATATTTTACACACGAACTTATATATAAACATTCAACTTTTCTATACTTAGAGATATGTAGATATGTATGTGTGCTTTTACTTAAACATTTTTATCTTAATACATAAATTTTTAAACACACATATGTTTAGATTCGTACAAACATATATATAGAGAGAGATACACGTATGCTTAATGACATATATACTTACTAAGGCACGTATATTTTATAAAACCTATTTAAATAACGTGGAAAACATGTATATTTAATAAAAACGTATTCGTGTGCACACACCTTTTCAAGAAAATTTCAAAGAAAACGACAAAATGAGATAAAAATAAACAAGTGTTTGTAAACTAAACCGTTTTAGACCTTAATTCTTGATATATGCATACACCATTCTAGAAAAGTGTTAAACGGAGCAGCAACATGATTTTAATAACTGTTATGATTGAGAGAAAGATGAGTATGATCCTTGATTGGTCATTGATTACAAATTGCCCAATTGCCCCTGTGGCAGGAGAACTCTCCTTTATCTACTACTCAGGGACAGTCAAAAGTTTTCCGTTATATTACGGCCAATGGAAAAAATTATTGCAAGCGCATTTTAATGATTTTACAGCCTTTCGATAAAATGGAATTGATACGCACTTATGAAATTCACTAAAATATACATTCAGTACAATATGCGGTGCAAAAAATATTTATAAACTAGCTACAGTACGCACCTCATTTGTCACGTTTGACGAGCAATTTTCAACTTGTTTTTTTCTGTAAGAGTTTGTACTTTTTCCCTATCAAAAACCTACAAAAATTGTAGATAATATTAAGATTTATAATAAATTTAAGAGGATTTTATATTATGCGAATTGATGAAGTTAAGAACTTTTTTCCCCTTAAAACCCTATTTTTTCGCCCCTTGAGCTCATTTTTAATGATATCAAAAATCTTTCATACATAAATTTTTGGACCTAAAATGTAATCCGTCGAAAACCGGAAGTTGAAAAAAAAAATTCGATGACAATACTTTTTCCTATTAATTATAAGATAGTAGAAAGTAAAAATAAAGAGAGGGAAATATTTAATTGTGCAGAGGACATATTTTGACTGTACAGTCAAATGTTAAATATCTTAAAAAAAAAAAAAAAAAAAAAGGAAAAAAATCCCGATAAAAAGTGTCGTGATTTCTCGTTAACATCATGCAAAGTAAATCCAGCCTTTCACATCCTGTTCCGGCCGGCTCAGATTTGAACGAGAAAATTTCAGCGCTAAACTCCTACAAATTATTGATCTCAATGGGAACTTATAAAATTAAGAAATATGCAACAAAAATAAAAGTAATTGTTATTTTGATAGAAGTCAATTCTTCACTGACTATATCAATTCTTAAAAATTTTGCGTTTGGAATGCCTCCCCCCCCCCACATTTCAACTTACGCTACGCTTATACCCTGAATGAAATCATCCCCTGGGCCTCTTTCGTTGGCCCTGCCCTACCTAGACATATTGACCGTAAAACCATTTCCTTGCTATTTTAGAAGTTGATTTAATATTGCTGATACATTACGTGTTTAACCTCTTCACCTTCACGCAGTACGCTGAGAATGTCATGATTTTATTGTAGATAAAAAGAAAAGAAAAAAATGGAGCAGAAGGGGTTAATGAATAACTTTTAATCGCATAATAAATAAAGCATAAGACAACCATGTATATGTAGTAACAGGCTTGATGTAGTACATATTTTTTTGTTTCTATTACTGAACTAGCTTCACGTCATTCTAAAAGATTGATATAACGCAAGAACTGCTTTTATTCTTTCGTTAGTTCTATTTTGTCATTTCCTTCCGGTCAAATGACACGAATTAATAACATGACAAAATTAAAATTCTATTGTTTACGTCACTCTACCACTCAAGTGATAGATATTTATCGCATATTCCGGCGTATAAGACGCACTTTTGATAGCAAAATGTGCAATGAAATTTACAGGTGCCAGTTATACGTTGAATACAAAAATGAATGATTAAAACTTTAAAAAAAATATTCAAAAAAGTTAATAAATTCGTATTAAACAAATTATAAATTATGAACTTTATTAACTTTTTTCATAAAACGGACCACAATCGTAAAAAAAACAACAATAACAAGAAAAAATAATCCCTGCCGGCTGGGCCTACAGGCGGAGGTAGATTTCGAAGTCAAATACTAAATTCACCAACAAAACTTAAATAAAGATTAGAGATAAACACAGTTTCTTCACTAAGAATGAGCTCTGGAGAGCTAAACCTTTTGTGAAAATTCTAATATACACGAATACACACACACGTGTAATATGGAATAGGTTTAAAAATGGCTAAAGCAAATTCAGGTCTATTATATTTCCAATATGACACAATATATATATATATATACCCTATATACCGGGTGTCCCAAAAAGGACTGACTGATTTTAAAATTCAATAACTTGCAAACGGTGACAGATATTTAAAAAATTCTTGCAGGAGGGTCATGCATAAGGTCAAAAGTTTTATTACAGTGATTTTCGATTTTAGTTCGAATTACAAACAATAGATGGCGCTGTAAGCAATAGTCGCTAAATACAGGCTCGATTTCTGGTCCTTTATCTTGTTCCATGCTGAAAAAGGAGATGGAAATGTATTATCCGGGCCACGAAGTACCAAAAATCGAGCCTGAATTCAGCGTCTATTGATCGCAGCGCCATCTATTGTTTGTAATTCGAACTAAAATCGAAAATCACTGTAATAAAACTTTTGACCTTATGCATAACCCTCCTGCAAGAATTTTTTAAATATCTGTCACCGTTTGCAAGTTATTGAATTTAAAAATCAGTCAGTCCTTTTTGGGACACCCGGTATATAAAATCCTAATAAAATGAATTTATGAAACGGATATATGAAACCGCTGAAATGAAACGAATTTATGTAACGATTCTTTGAAACGACTGATTAAACAACTGATTATGTTTCACTGCGATTTCTCCTATAATATGGAATACTTTGCGATGAAATTAACACCAAAAATCAGTATTGATCCGCAGATCTCAAAACTGGTATTAGAATTTTTAAATTCGAATTAGTTTTTGAAATATTAATTTTTTTCTAATTTCAAATACATTTTTCTAATGATGGCAACTCAAATTTTAATCATAACAGATATTTTTTTTTCATGTTTCAGAAAAGGTTATTATTTTAAACTAATTTGGCGACCAGTTTGGCCCCTAAATGTATGCTAAGAAATGTATCATGCTACTTTTATTCACAATTCAATTTACTTGAACAATCTTTCGCCAAATCGAAAGATTCTGATAGAGAAATCAATTCTGACGGTATTTTCATGTTAGCAAGACGCAGGTGATAATTCGCTAAACATTTTTTCCGTCGCGTTTTTTTTATATTTCATTAATTTAATTTAAAATATAATCCTTTCATTCATTTTATTTAAAATACACAAATTTAATTTAAAATTGATGGCTTTCACGTCTTTCTTTGTTTTTAAAACAAAACGAAAAGAAAAAATTAGGGACAGCTGTTATCTACGCACCGAGGTTCCTAATTGGTGCCAAAATAGCATTATTGTGATTGACATGGTAATCCGGCTGTTGTTGTTTATTTAATAATAAATATTTATTTGCTTTTATTATATAAATTATATTGTTCTATAGTTATTAATTATTTTTTTAGCCCCCGGTACGGTATGCTATTTCTTTCTCCCAGCTTATTTTGTGTCGACTCCAAAAAATAACGTTACCTTACAGACGCCAGCCGTAAAACAAAGCAGTACGATTAAATGCTCTACAGCAATTTTTTTAACTTCTAAGCATCGCACATTTTCGATTTTTCGGAAAAAAAAGTACTTTTTAATGCAATTCGTTTGAAAACTGCATCTCCATTTGTTTTGGAGGTATTAATTTTTTTTGTAGTTTTTAGAGCCATTTGCTTAATATTGGCAACAGAAGAACTCCATTTCTGTAGAAAGTGAAAGAAAAGTAGCAATTATATCTTTTTGTTGCCATTTCACAATAAAAACTGAAAAAAACAAATTAATTAAAATACGTGATATTTTGAAAAAAAAAAAATAATAAATGAAGGATTTCTGATAAAACATGTGGCTATTAGAAACTAAATTAAATTTTAAATATCTATATTAATAATACAAACAAATGAATGCCTGCGAATATTTAAATAGTCGATTTTTTTTTGTCGATTTTTTTTAATGACGAAATGTCTTTTTTTGGATTCGTGTATTATTCAGGGATAGTGACGTCCTAAGCGTACTTTACTGTAGATGTTGTTTAACACTGGATCGCAAATGAGAATTCTTCAGCGGATGTGGATGACGTCACTTTATGTAAAATGAAATCGCGTGTTTAAAGTCTTAAAACTGAACTACAGTAGAGTCCCAATTATCGGAGCACCGCTTAACCGAGTTTCCGCTTTCACAGAGTTATTTTCTTCTGACGGACTGATGGCTTCCATTATTATGAAACAGTCATTATAAATGAAGTGTTAGGTGAAGATGAAAGAGCAGCCGTAAAATGTTATAACTCTGATTTTCTGGTCAGAATGGGAAAAAAAAAATGGCCATAATTTTTTTTCTTCACCGAACACTTAATTTATAATGACTGTTTTATAATAATAGAAGCCATCAGTCCATCAGAAGAAAAAGATCCATTCCAAAGGTATAAGTTCGATTAACTCAGATAATCGGGACTTTACTGTATCTATATTTATATACATATATATATATATATGTCAGGCTAGCTCAGATTAAAATCACACAGAAATTTCACATAACTTCAAAATAACACTTTCTCGAGGTAGCTTTTTAAATATTTTTTATTTAATCTTGATAAGACGGCACAGCACAAATAGAACATCACACGTACACATAAAATAATAAAAGCGCGAATAACTTCCTACATATTTCCACAACTCAAAACAGAACAGAACTACCTAACGAACTCACAGCATCTCTCATTCGGCAAAGCTCAAGCAAGCTAGTCACGTGATTGCCGGTCGAGTCGATTTTTGAAACGGGCAGCGCGCGTTACATCCTCCCCCTCTGTTCCCGATTTAAGTCTCGGAGAGGAAACAGCATGCTTTCTGGGTCTTCCTCTTTTTCTCAAGGGTGCAACTGGAATAGTTTCAGTTTCTTGAAAAGGTTACAAGGCGGAAACATGGTAAGACCCAATTCGCTCAGTAGGATTGTCCAGGCTAGCAATATCATATGTCACTAGTGACTTTTGAGTCAAAACTATGTATGGCCCATTTCTCTTAGGCATAAATTTTGCTGTTTTATTTTTACTTGCCTTGCTCACAGGGTGTAGGGTAACCCATACTTTATCACCAGGCGTGAAATACACTCGTCTACGATTTTTATCATAATATTTCTTCCGCTCATCTTGTTTCATTTCAACACGCTCTTTCACACTTTTTGAAATATTTGCAAGACGTTTAAGATATGGGGTTATTTCCGGAACAAAATTGTCATTTTCCACAACAGTTCTGAAATCGATCACCACATCATCGATTGTTCTTAATTCTCGACCAAATTGCAAATAGGCGGCAGTTTGGCCTGTTGTATCAGATTTGGCAGAGTTCATAGCAAATCTAAAAAAAGGAAGTTTATCAATCCAGGAACTGTGTTCATCTCCAACAAGGATTGCTATTCGAGGTTTCAAGTCTCTATTTTTGCGCTCGACCGGATTGGTCTGAGGATGGTACAAAGGTGCCAATGATTGGTCTATTCCGAGAATGTAACAAACTTGTTGTAGAACAGCGCTTACAAACTGAGGTCCGTTATCACTTATGAGTCTTCTTGGGATACCATAACGAAGGAATATCTCTTCAATCAGAGTAGTCGCACATTCTTGTGTAGTGGCAGTTGTTAAGGCAAATAGTTCGACCCACTTAGTGGCACAATCTTCTACTATAAAAATCCATCGATACCCATCTTTACTAGGAGGCAATGGTCCAAAGGGATCAATTCTGAGCGTCTCAAACGGGTGTACATCAATTGCGCCTACGGTGGGAGGAGATCATAAATTGCGCCTATAGCTTCGGCCCCTTCTGTATGAACTGCGCTCGAAGGGGGTGAGATAAGCAATCCATCATTTTATTGAGGGTTGCCTTAAAGAGTTATTTTTCCCAAAAAAGTCTTCTGGATGCAAATTCGGCCATGGTAAATCTTGGCGACAATAATCACAATACTTAAGGTCTGTATCCATCTAGCATTGCATTATATCTTATGAGATATTCAACGTAATGAATACAAATAAAATATTACTACAGGATACTTACTAATATTTACTACGAAAGAAGGGGACCACTCATTTAAATAGCGCGGTGCAAACTGCCGCCCCAAATTTTGTTAGCTCTTTCAAGGTATTTCAAGGAATATCTAATGTTAATTTTTAAAAAAACACACCATTGTTAAGAAAATTTTTATTTTGACTTGTAACATTTGGATAAAAAGTGTTTTTCCTTTTTCAATGACAAAAAATGCTGAAAATACATAAAATTCAAGTTATCATAACTCGGTAAGTTTTATTTGTACAAAAATGAAACTTTTATTGTTTAATTATTAGTACACGAAGAAAGTTTTACTAAATATATAGTATTTAAATCCCGTAAAAAAATTAAATTTCTGTAACTTTTAAAAATAACATTTTATATATATATGCAGTAGAAACCCGGTTATCCGAAAATCGGCTTAACCGAAAGCCCTTAAAATTCCTCAAAGTCCTTTTAAATGTGGAAAATTTTATTGTCAACATTATTTTGACCGATGTCAAATGACAACTTTTAACATATTTTGATTTATGATTAATATTTGATTTGTAAGTTTTAGATCAAACAATTCCGAATCATTTTTAGTACATTGAAGAGTTGTTTTAATACTTATTATCTTTAGAAATTAAAAGGAAAATAAATAAAAATCAAAACTTTGAAAGGTGTTATTGGATGTGGGTAGAAATAGTGTTAAAAAAGCATGTTCTTTATGAAAATAATAAACAGAGTCAACTTACTTATTTTGTCAATTGCGTAATTTCGGGCACTTTATTAGATAGACACGTACGACACTTCATCTTTTTTACAAAATATGTTGTGATTTTCTTTTGTTTTTTAACTTTGCATCGTTTCAATGCTGCTTTATCAAGCCACCTTTTAAACAGGACCGAAACTAGTCTTTTTTGCACCTGGGGCAAACATGGATTTTGCCCCCCCCCCCCCCTCTCTTCCGGGAAGTATATTTACAAAGAGAATTTTACTAATTTTCGAATAGCCGACTTATTTTTAAATTTAAAATATGTAATCATAATATATGTAATACTGAACTATGCAATCTACAATGACGCGTCCAAGGGGGAGGTCACGGGGATCATGACCCCCCTCTGAACACCAACAAAAATATTCTAAGGACCATTTTTAAATGAAATACTCAGTAGAGTCCCGATTATCCGAGTCCCCGCTTAACCAAGTTTCCGCCTTAACCGAGTTATTTTCTTCTGATGGGCTGATGGCTTCCATTATTATGAAACAGCCATTATTAAGGAAGTGTTAGGTGAAGATGAAAGAGCAGCCGTAAAAAGTTAGAACTCTGATTTTCTGGTCAGAATGTAGGGGGAAAATGCCCATATACATTTTTTTTTTTTTTTTTTTTTTTTTTAAATTATGGCCATTTTTCTTTCCCATTCTGTCCAGAAAATCGGACTTCTAACTTTTTACGACTGCTCTTTCATCTTCACCTAACACTTCATTTATAATGGTTGTTTCATAATAATGGAAGCCATCAGTCCATCAGAAGAAAATGATCCATTCCAAAGACTAACGAAAAGCACAAACTTCCATTATATAAATTGAGCATTTATGTGCTTAAAGGCTTAATCTTCAGAAAAGACAGACAGAGAAACAGTAGTAGCAGTAACATTACAACTTTCCTGCTATTGCTGCATTCTTTTTCTTTCTTTAAAAAAAATTTTCTTTTCTAATAAAGGCTCTCATTATGGAGACACGAAACAGTTATATGCTAAAAATTTTGGCTGTTTATACTTTTCTTTACGTTGGTTTTACATGTAATGTATTTATTTAACACAATAAGTTCTGTATGCATGTTATTAGTTTATAATCTTGGAGGAATTTGACGTAGAATCCCCTCCTCCCTTACCGTATTTTGCGCTAATGATGTTTAAAACGGAATATTTTATTTATTTTAATCGAAAATCTATTGAATGATTAAATAATAAAAAAAAAAAGATTAAAAATGTATTCATTTTTGCAAGAACTATAGGTAGTAATATAAAATAAATGTTTATTCTCTGGTGAGAAAATTTTTGGGCAAAATATTGGCGTCCGAAATAAATCGCGAGATAACCTGTAACAGATAATCATAACCCTCATTTCAGCAGCAAGAATATTCTTCCATTTAGAATGTTGTTTTTTTTCCTCAGCATCTTTCTTTCAAAATACTACAGAGAATAATATTAAAGTGAAATTTATTTCTAGCATATTAATTGAATTATGAAATATCTGTAAATATCTGTATATAAATGTTAATAATGTTTAAGGTTCTTGAAGAATCTTAGAATGAAACATCTAAAGGCAGAGTAAATGAGATATTAGTTTAAACCTTACGAAAATATTTGTTTCCATACATAACTGGCCCATGTCAAATATTATATTATTGAACGAAAAATAATATGCTTGGAGAAAAAAATGGCATTATTAGGTAACAAGTTTTATTTCTTCATAAAATTTTCTCTTCTAAAGTAATTAAAAAAAATTATTCAACGTTTAAATTTCTTATGTAAATATTTGAAATTGATGATGATTTGTAATGTTCTATCATGGTTATATATATAGATTTTTTTATCATCATACTTCTATTTATTTCCCTTTTTTTTTTTTTTTCAATTTATGCATATTATATTAGCGGAATATACATTTTTATAGTGTCGATTTTTCTGTGATTTAATAGTTATTATTAACAACAACAACAACAACAAAAAATATATATATATACTCATATATAAAATATATGTGTATAAGTTTTTTGCGAGTTTAAGAAAAGCATTATTGATAGCCGAAATTATCGATAAAGCGCCCAATTTAGCGAATCAACGCCAACAGAAAAAAGTCTTTCTAACAAAAAAAAGCTGTCACTTCGTGCCCATAAGTATAAGAGAGGGGGTTGACAATGATATCCGGTCCAACGTAACGCCGAGCGCAGTTCATACAGGGGGAGGCAAAGAAGGGTCGGCATCGGCGCAGTTAGCCGGTCTCCTCTCAAACTGCTGAGCATAAGCAGGTGTTCGTAATAAACCGGTTGGTTTCTGATTTGTTGCTTTATAACGAGCGCACCCTGGGCACTTCTTCACATATTCAGAAATGTATGCTCTCATGCTTGTCCAATAATATCTTTTAGCAATTCTCTGATAAGTTCCTGCTTCACCATAATGTCCGGCTGAGGGATCGTCATGATGAAGTTTCAAGATATTTTGTCTTTCTTGTATTGGAATGACCAGTTGCGCTTCTTCGGCATCTGATTCGGGAGCATACCTATAAAGCACACCTTGATTCATCAGGAATCCTCTATCAGTCCAATTGACGAAATATTCGCTTTTCTGTTCGTCTTCAAAACAATCTATAATCTGTTTAAGGTTTTCATCTTGCAACTGCGCTTCTCTGATATCTTTTGGACTTCTTGTTGGCATGTCTATGCTGACAAAATTGCATGTTTCACAGAGAGCAGATTGATGATTGCAGACAGGGCGTGACAGCATGTCAGCCACAACATTTGATTTTCCAGGTTCGTATTCTATTTTCTTCTTATCAATTTCCTTCTTAGCAGAAGTCATCCAATTAGGTGGTGCAACAACAGGAGCACTATCACCTGTATTCATACTATGCTCCAGAAACGGGGTTGTCTCTCCCCCTGATTAAAAACCTTTTTCATACCTTTTGAGAACATCATTAATGTTCTTCCTTTCATCGGAATTTAGATTTTTGCCTTCATCTTCATGTAAAGCATACGGACTGACTTCGACAGCACCAGCTAACGTGCTATTTTCTTCTTGGTATTCATCAACAAGATAAAACTTTTCCCGAGGTTTATCGCTGAAATACCATGTTTTATTGGCAATATCTAACACCATGTTAGCATTATGTAAGAAATCCATACCTAAAAGAGTTCTATTACCCTTGGCATCTGGTAATACTATGAACTCCGTTTCGAAGACTCGGCCTTCAATCTCTACGGGCACAGTGGCAGACAAAAGTGTCTCTAACCACCGTAATTCCGTCAACTAATGTTACTTCATGAGTATGAGGGTTCAATGTAACACCAGTTTTTAAAAATAATTCATACATACGTTCTCCCGCAATAGAACGATTTGCTCCCGTATCTGCACAGACTAGCACCTTCTTATTGCAGATCGTGATAGGCATATTTGGAGCTGAAACTGCTGATGTATTTAAACTATATAGCTCAAGACAATGTGCTTGAACAGTTTGTTTTTTAACCGTAGGGGAACAATTTGGACATTTCTTCTTTATAAATCCCAATTTACCACACCCATAGCAAACAATATCGGATTCTATGCGTTGATTAGCAAACGTAGGGGGAGATCGGTCTTCTTTCGGAGGCTTACTCTGCTTCCAATTATTTTCCCGTCGAGAAAACTCTTTTTTCTCTTGGGATACAACCGGATCTCTTTTAGGAAACGTAGATCTTATAATATCATACGCATCTAATTTTTCGGCAAGGTCGACTGGCGAATTTAAAATTTCCCAATCATCTAACATATGTTGTTTGCATTCAACAGGCACGCGCCTTTTCATTTGATCAGCTATGATAAGATCCTGAAGGGCTTCAAAAGACGTTACAGTTAATTCTTTAAGCCAGTTTTCAAAATAAGCTCGAAATTCGAAATAATAATCTCGCCAAGTAATTTCCTTGGCCTTGCGATGAGTAAAGAACAGCTGTCTAAATTTTTCGGCACTAATTTTAAACCTTTTTAGAAGTAAATTTTTAACATGTGAAAAATTTGAAGCGTTTTCTTCTGATTCACGAGCGATAAGCGTAGAGATAGAAGATGGTACAACACTGAGTAAATACGAAACCCATAGATGCTCTGGTACCTTCGAGAGCTTTAGCTGACGTTCCAGGAGCACCAAAAAACAAGGTTACATCATCAGTTTCTGGCCTAAATGTAGGCAACAGCTTTTGGATATCTTTCTTACTCTCCGGGTGAGACATTACCCCTGCTGCATTACCTCCTACCGCTCCAGTGGAAGTACTTTGGCTCTGAGCCTAAAACTTGAGCTTCTCAAGCTCAAAATTCATCTCAAGCTTTTTTTAACTCTAACTCTTCCGCTCTATGCTTTTCTTCTAATTTTAATTTACGCTGTTCTAACTCTGCTGCTTTTTGTTTTCCTCTAAGTCCCGTCTGCGTTGTTCTTCCTCGCGAGTCGAAATTTGGTTTCTGACTAATGAATTTACAAAATCAACTTCGTACGAGGGGGAGGATTTAATTTTTTCATGCAACGTGACAACTGTCATAGATGGTTGCACATCTAAATTCATTTCTAACGCAACCTGATATAAATCCTCTTTGCGAGCTTTATTAAGTTCAGACATTTTAAACTTTAGCAAAACAACAAAACAAGTACCCCACAAATGCCGAAAATTCGTTTAAATTATTCCCCAACGTGAGCTTTGCCGTTACAACTCATATAAACAAGACTTTAATAAAGCAAGACAGTAAGGTTTAACCTTAGCAAAACTCTGACTACAAAACAAAACAAACTTTAAATCCCTGCAGGTATAAATAAACTGTATGGTCATAC
Source organism: Maratus speciosus (assembly GCA_963932465.1). Classification (NCBI taxonomy): domain Eukaryota; kingdom Metazoa; phylum Arthropoda; class Arachnida; order Araneae; family Salticidae; genus Maratus; species Maratus speciosus. The sequence goes on along the minus strand of OZ010793.1, from coordinate 502,365,336 downwards.
GAGACATTTAATCAAAACAATATTTTAACCAATATAAAACCATTTACTGAATAGTTAACACAAACAATATTCTAAATAATATCAAACACATAAATGAATAATTAAAATTTCAACCAATATTATTACTATATTACTAGGACTACTTAATATCGGTTTCATTCAATATAACTTCAAAAGAAAATAAACTTTCTTTTATAAACAAACAAATGCAAAAACTTACTCATACCGTTTTGAAAATGAATCACATTCAAGGCTTTTTTCAGCAGTAAATCAGCAACTCGAAATTAAATACTTACGTTTAGCATTTAAATAATAACAAACACTTAAATAAAAATAGTAATCATTTCTCTTACGAAACCAATAAAAAAAAATTAAATAAACAAACAGGCATCTTTATGAGAATTGCAATAAAATTATAAATACATTTGACTGACAGTTTATTTCCCTCTTTATAAAAAGAAAAGAAAAAAAAATCAACGAAAACGTAAATGAATATTTCTTTTGCTTCCGCTCTCTCTCACTCTTTTTTTTTTCAAAAAATATCTTACTTAAAACAAAGTAAAAATTAATCATGCAAGAACAGAATCAAAAGTAACTTTTCAGAATAATGGGTGAGGGGAGGGGGAAAAAGGAAAATACACAATACATAAATGAATGGAAGATAATAAAATGAATTCAAATTAATAATGTCAAAAATTATTAAGAATTTTTAGAATCTCGAGAATGTTAGGTATATGAAGAGAATCAAGAATGCATTCTTTTATTAAACAAACAATGGATCCATTCAATTTAAAATGCTTACTTGTTGAAAACATCTTGCAGAATAAATCTTGTAGAATAAACACACATATCCTAGAATTTTCTTAGGACATTAACGAAGTAATTTGTAGAACTTTACAACTTGAAAAAAATAAGAACACATATCACATGGTGTAAAGGCGACGTATTATTCTGTAGAATTATAGGAACATATTTTTACACGCAACGAATCTGTAGAATATTTCAGAACATATTTCTCACGCACACGACGACTTAATCTGTAGAATTTTAGGAACATATTTCACTCAGTGACAACGACCGGTCGTGCCATTTTTTTTTCTCTGCTAGTTGAAAACCACATTTCTTGAATAAAATATATCATTGTTTTGCAGAATTAGGATGAGAACATTTTCCTTCGAATTCGGCCCGACGCTGGGTAGCCAATTGTGTCAGGCTAGCTCAGATTAAAATCACACAGAAATTTCACATAACTTCAAAATAACACTTTCTCGGGGTAGCTTTTTAAATATTTTTTATTTAATCTTGATAAGACGGCACAACACAAATAGAACATCACATGTACACATAAAATAATAAAAGCGCGAATAACTTCCTACATATTTCCACAACTCAAAACAGAACGGAACTACCTAACGAACTCACAGCATCTCTCATTCGGCAAAGCTCAAGCAAGCTAGTCACGTGATTGCCGGTCGAGTCGATTTTTGAAACGGGCAGCGCGCGTTACATACATATATTTCATCGGGGGCGACACTAAATTCTGAAAAAGCAGAATTCCTGATTTCTAGTTTATATTTCCTTTAGAAAATAATGGAAAATAATTAAAAAATACGGTACTACTTAGTTATACCGTCGACCAATTTCGCCAAATTATACAAATTGACATAATTTTTATTTTAAACAACGAAAGAACAAATAAATTAGTATAACATTAATAAATATACAAATAAAACGTCGAAATAAGAATCACTTGATGCCGTAAACACGTGTAGCTTGCTTTAAAGTCAAGTGAATGTGACATTTACGATCAACCGTTATTGCCATTTAATCTTATAGTTTGGCGATAGATTTTTGGTAGACGGGATAACTAAGTAATACCAAAAATGCATATGTAACTGGTATTTGAAAACGAGGATTTTGCCAAATTTTCGTAAAAAAAAAAAAAAAAAAAAAAAAAAAAAAAAAAAATGCTAACTGGCGAGTTGAAAAAAAGCTATTGGCGAGATTTGCATCCGGCTAGCGTAACAGTACCAAGAATTCTTTGCGACCATGGCAACTTTTATGTAGTTTTATTCGAAAAATTTTTTTCGATATTTTAATCAAAATGGAAAACTTACGGCTGTAACATATTATTCAGAATCCGGGGTGGAAACTATTCTTATGTTACGAAATAAAACTGGATAACTTATCATAGATTAATAAGTTTTAATATTTACATCCTATTTACATGTTAATATTTACAAAATAACTCGGTTAATTTAAAATGCAGCATAGCACAAATGCCTTGTCGGCAACCACTTTGTAAACATTCTTTTTCTCTCGTAAAGTCTAATTTACTCAGCTTGTCAGTTCTTTTGAAGGAAAAGAAAAAAAGAAAAGGAGAACAAATATGATGGAGTGCGTATTGTTTGAGCGTTACACTCTTCCCCTCACACTGCATTACTGGTCCCTCAGATGCAGTGTGCATTTCCTGGGTGGATTCCTTCGGGATGCTTTCTGGTGCCTAAAATCCTCTATGGCTCTCGTGTTTTGTGGCCCTTTCGTAAATATTTGCTGGCTGGGCGTCTGATGTTTCCCGGGTCTGCCTCTAGGACGAATAAAGCCTTTAGAAGATCCACCATCATCTTGCGTGTAAGGACACAAAGCTGATATATGATAATTTCCTAAGGGAGAAAAGGGGTTTTCTATAGTGGCAATGGTATAAGAAGTAGGAGATCTTTGTTTTAAAATAACATATGGGCCATCTCGACGGGGCATGAATTTAGTTGTTTTGTTATTTTTCTTTGACTAATCGGATGCAAAGTAACCCAGACGTGGTCACCTGGTTTATATTGTTCAGAAGCTTTTAAATGTTTGTCAGCATAATATTTATGCTTATCTTGGCTTTGTTCTATGCGATCTCTTATCTGCATAGTAATTTTAGCAAAGTTTTTTAAATAAGGAGTTATTTCGGGTATGAAATTATCATTCGCAATTACAGGGCGTAAGTCATGAGCAACATCATCGGAGGTACGTAATTCACGACCGAACATTAAATATGCAGCTGTGTGACCTGTGGAACTACATCTTGCAGTATTAAGGGCAAAACGGATTACTGGTAATTTTTCACTCCAAGTTGTATGATCATCTCCAACTAGCATCGCTAAGCGGGGTTTTAGATCTCGGTTTTTTCTTTCAACCGGATTTGCTTGAGGGTGGTACACCGGAGTTAAACTTTGATCTATCTTTAAGAGAAAACAAACTTGTTGCATCACAGCACTGATGAATTGCGGACCATTGTCGCTAATGATTTTTCTTGGAAAACCATATCTTAAATACACTTCCTCAATTAAGGTAACAGCACATTCCGTGGCTGTTGCGTTATTTAATGCAAAAAGTTCTACCCATTTTGTGCTACAGTCTTCAATTATAAAAATCCACTTTTTCCCATCTGCTGTTTCTGGCAAGGGTCCAAATAAGTCTATTGAGAGGGTCTCAAATCTTTGACTATGAACAGGTGTTTGTAAAAGTCCAGCAGGTTTTTGGTTACTCGCTTTATAACGAATACACTCTACACAATGTTTAACATAATCTGCGATATCTTTTCTCATTCCGGTCCAGTAATATCTCTGGGATACTCTGTAATAGTTTCCCTCGGCTCCATAATGGCCTGCGGTCGGTGAATCATGGTAATTCTTCAAGACTTCTTTCCGTTCTTGAACAGGAACAACCAATTGTGCTTCTTCTGAATCTGATTCTGGAGAGTAACGATATAAGACTCCTTGGTTTAAGAGGTAACCACGTTCAGTCCAATTAGCAAAATCTGTATTATTTTCTTTAGATTCAAACGCTACGATAATTTTCTTTAAATCTTCATCCTTTAATTGCTCTTCTCGGATATCTTTAGGAGATCTAATAGGCATATCAATCGAAATTGTGCAAATTTCACAAGAAGGTTCTTCATGACTGCAAATAGGTCGAGACAACATATCAGCAACAACGTTTGCTTTTCCAGGGATATATTCAATCTTGAGGTTGAAAGATTGTAACTGCAAAGCCCATCGGGCTAGTCTGCCTGACGGTGACTTTAAACTCATCAGCCATTTTAGGGGTTGATGATCGGAGGCAACTGTTATTTCATGTCCTTCAATATAGCCACGGAATTTATTTAAAGCCCAAATGACAGCAAGTGCTTCGCGCTCGGTGGTAGAATAGTTTCTTTCTGGTGCAGTTAACAAACGACTTGCATATTCTATTGGATGCTCTTCTTCTCCCTGACCCTGGAGGAGGACAGCACCTAGAGCATATCCACTGGCATCTGTACGAAGAAGATAGGGCTTGGTCGGATCATTTTGTTTTAGTACTGGAGGATTGATTAATGAACTTTTCAATGTTTCGAAAGCGCTTTGTTCTGCTTCTTCCCACTTCCAAGTTGCATCTTTCTTCGTAAGATTACTTAGAGGTTTAGCTATATCTGAAAATTTGGGAATAAAACGTCTGTACCAGGAGCAGGACTGCAAAAAAGATTGAACTTGTTTTACAGACTTAGGAGGAGGCATTTGTTGAATTGCAGCGGTTTTTCCAGGATCAACTTCGATTCCAGAGCTTGTTATCCAATGTCCTAAATATTTAACACGGCGGCAAGCAAAATTGCATTTTTCACGATTAACATACAATTTGAATTCTGATAGTTTATTAAAAACTGCTTCTAAGTCAGACAAATGTTTCTCAAAACTTTCCGACAAAATTATAATATCATCTAAATAAGACAATATAAAGATGTCTTTGAGGGACTTTCTAAAGTTATCTATTAATCTCTGAAAGGTTGCTGGAGCATTTTTCAATCCAAAAGGCATTCTAATGTACCGAAAAGCTCCGAATGGACAAATAAATGCAGTTTTGTCTCTATCAGCAGCATTTACTTCAATTTGATGGTATCCAGACTTCAGATCAATAGTGGTCATATAAGGGGTATGTTTGGCTTCATGGAGCAAATCATCTATTCGCGGTAATGGATAATTATCTGTCTTTGTGACGGCATTCAATTTTCGATAATCGATGCAAAGGCGAATTTTTCCATTTGGTTTTGGGACCAATACTACAGGAGAGGCATAAGGAGACTCGCACTCTTCGATTATACCCTTAGAGAGTAATTCGTCTAATTCTTTACGCAAAATTTCCTTTCTCGCAGGTGACATGCGGTAAGGGGGTACTGCTACAGGAGGATGTGATCCAGTATCAATATAATGTTTAACTTTAGGTGTAGCCTCTTCCCCTAGTTGGAAGCTACTAGTAAATTTTTCAAGCAGTTCATTCAACCTAACTTGTTGCTCTGAAGTGAGATGTCTACCTTCATCTTCTCTAAGAAAAACGGTGTCTAATTCAACGGATTTTATCGCTAATTCACTGGGAGGTCTATATGTATCTTCAGCGAATCTATACTTCCACTTACATCTATCAGCGAAGAACCATTCTTGATTTACTACATCCAAAACAATTTTTGCTTTGCGTAAAAAATCGATTCCTAAAATTGTACGATTATTTCTGGCATTCGGCAGAGCATAAAGTGTTGTTTTAATGTCGCGACCTTCAATTTTAACATGAACTTCTGTTTTATAAACTTCGGTAGTGTTTTGTAGCCCATCCGCTAAGACTACGATCATTTGAGTTTTTTCAAACTTCACACCTTGGTCTTTTAATAAAGAATACAAACCTTCACCCGCAACGCAATGTGTTGCGCCAGTGTCAGCACAAGCTGTGCCAGAGAGACCATTTATGCTTATTTTTACCAATAATGTTGGTGATGTTTGCATATTACATGTACGAAATTCTAGTGATTGAAAGTGCACCGATACATTTTTCGGAGAACAGGTTGGACACTTGGATTTAATAACTCCCTGGTTTCCACAACCATAGCAACTTAACATTGGTCAATTTAAATTTGAAGGGTAATTAATTTTATTTCTCTTGGACTCTTTTTGATTGCCAATTTTACCAAAATCATTTCTTTTAAAATCTAAAGGCGTTTTTTCAAAGCGATTAGAATTCTCGACCTCACTGATTTTATTTGATCTCTTTATTTCTACTTTGTGTGACCTCAAATTATCATATAAATCTAACTTTTCAGCTAATTCAACAGGATCTGTTAAATTCTCCCATTGATCTAAATAATGTTCTTTACAATCAGGGGAAACCTTTTTCTTTAATTGGTCAGCAATAATTAATTTCGATAATTTTTCAAAGGAATTTATATTTAATTCAGATAGCCATCCCTCAAAATAGCTTCTAATTTCAAAATAATATTCTTTCCAGCTAATATCGGTTCGCTTTGGATGTCGACTAAACAAAACTCTAAACCTTTCTGCAGTTAACTTGAACCTCTGCAACAATATATCTTTAATATAAGAATAATCCTCAAATTTTTCTTCCGGTTCACGCGCTATTAATTTACCGATTTCATTTGGAAGGACTCCAATTAAATACGTGATCCACAGTTCTTTAGAAACCTTTAAAAGTTTCATTTGCCTCTCAAAAGTTATTAAAAATAAATTCATATCATCCTTTTCAGGATTGAAATCGGGTAAAACCTTTTTCAAGTCAACGCGTATTGAAGAAGTTTCTAGAGGGTTGCTTGTATTTGCAACAACATCTCTTGTTCCTGCTTCTAACCTGAGCTTCTGTAGCTCAAATTCTCTTTCTTCGGCTAAACGTTTCTCTTCCTCAAGAGTCTTTCTTTCTTCTACGATATTTTCATAAATTCCCTGTACAAAATCTATGTTATCTTTAAATGCCTCACTATTTACAATTTTATCACGTAATTCGAGGACTTTATCATCGCTACTTACTTCTACTTTTAATTCTGAAGCTAATGTGATTAAATCAATTTTCTTACCCTTTGAAAGAAACGCCATCATTTGAACTAAATATGTTTTAGCTAACTTCAAACTTAATTCGTGTTACGAATAACTCTTAGCAAAATACGTAATTTTTAACATATATAGAACATAAATAACATATAATATCTTTCAAAACTCAATATAATGACACCAACTATTTGCCTTTTTTTTTTTTTTTTCTTTTTTTTTTCTTACACAATAATATCAATCATATAATAATTAAATAATGCCAAGCACTCATTTACAATAATAACTTCATAATAAATAGCTCAGTGCAACTATATAAATGTATAAAATAAAGCAAACGATTTTTATTTTTCAAAAATAATTATTAGAATTATTTCTCTTATGAATATCTTCATTTAATTCAGATACTAAAATACTTGAAGCTGCAGACGACTTTTCGTATTTCAATTCTAGGAAAATAATATTCAGGCTGAATAGAACAATTCCAAAATATTTCGATTCTGGACGAATCAAATACAATTTTCAAAAATCCACAGATTCCGGATGAATCAAAAGTACTTTTGTATAAATTTTTGTACTTTAGTATCTAAATTTTCTTATTAAAGCAGTTTAACACAATTTAAAATAATACTTATCTTCATATCTTGCTTCTGTTCGTGCCCCACGTTGGGCGCCACTTCTGTAACATATTATTCAGAATCCGGGGTGGAAACTATTCTTATGTTACGAAATAAAACTGGATAACTTATCATAGATTAATAAGTTTTAATATTTACATCCTATTTACATGTTAATATTTACAAAATAACTCAGTTAATTTAAAATGCAGCATAGCACAAATGCCTTGTCGGCAACCACTTTGTAAACATTCTTTTTCTCTCGTAAAGTCTAATTTACTCAGCTTGTCAGTTCTTTTGAAGGAAAAGAAAAAAAGAAAAGGAGAACAAATATGATGGAGTGCGTATTGTTTGAGCGTTACACGGCCCCATATTGGCGGCGCGATTTTTTTCTAACGCCAATGTCATATACGGAATGGACACTTAACTGCTCCCAAAATATCGTTATTTTGCTTGATATGGTAAGCCGGATGTTGTTTATGCTGTTGATGCGTTCCCCAAATTGGCGTCGGAAAGAAATCGCGCCAATATAGGGCGTATATGACATCTGTGCCAAACTTTTATATGAAAGGCGAAGAATTCAGACCGTATTTGTTTATGGCAGTTGATGACTTGAACTATTATAATATAGATGAAATGATGGCGATAGAATAATAATTGGCGGCTTATCACCTGTGCCTGGCTAACATTAAAGTACCAAAATGGCACCTAGAGCATAAAAAGCGAAGTGGTCCGCCCGGAAGTGTTAATGATAGTCATATGACTTAGGCTGTTGTTATAGAGATTGTTTTAAAATACCAGAAGACAAAGACTCTCTATACTTAATTCATTTTATTTTAGCTTCTTTTCAAATGTTTAACTGATCCTCTTTAATCAAAAACGTAAACAACCATTGGCTGTCTTAACAGCAACTGATTCGCCCTTAATTTTTTGCAATCAAAGGGAACTGAATGGAAACCCGCTTACAGGGAGATCTGCACAGCTTTTTTCAGTATAATTGAATCTTCTCTAATATTTTTAAAACCCATCAGATTAGCGTGTTTTTAGATTCTGCGGTGTCTGAACGGGGGTTGGCGAGCATATCTTGCAAGCGGCAGAGCCCCCTAGTATATATATATAAATGTTAATTTGTCAAACATTTCATTTTGTTTTCAATTCGTCAAACTATTTAATTTAATTTTTCACGTGAAAATCTTTGAAATGGAAAAGCAATTGTTGTGGTGAGAATTTTATTGCTTTTTTTAAATTGTTGGCAACTGCTATAACGAAAAATATTTATTTTTTTCTGTCATTGTTGTGTAAGAGCTGGTTTCATCAGAATCATGTTAAGAAGGTATTCAAAAATTTTAACCCTTCCCATTTTAATTCCCTTGGGCCGAGTTTGCCCATTTTCAATCCCCGCCGAGATATTAGCCATCTCAAAGTTGTTGGCGAGTTTGAAGACGATCCGTGTATAATTGCGACTTTTATCGTGCGGACAAAATTTAGTATATATATATACTTTTTAGGTGGGGGTGGGTTTGGGTTCCTGTGGTCCTATAATGAAAAGTTATGAAAGAATTTTTCAAAAGTCGCACCATGGTAACGACTGCAATAGGTAGTATTTCTTACGAAATCTACCTAAAACAAAAACATAAGTGTATGAGCTTAAGCTTATTCGAATAATACGTTTGGGATACAGAAAAATCTACTTTTCGACATTCTAAGTGGACCGTTTCCTGCTACCAATGGATCCACACACACACACACACACACACACAATATATATATGTGTGTGTATATATCTTCTATATATATATTTCTCTTGCGTGGCGCTAAAATGGGGCTGAATTTGTAGCTTGCCGTTTGGAACCAACCGCAGTAAACACAATTAATTTGCCTTATTACATTTCACCAATCAGAAGAGTGATTTCACCATTTAAACTCGCGTCATATTTAAAAGTAAAATGTCAATGATTTTCATAAAATGTAAACATATTGGGTTGGCAAGAAAGTAATTTCGGTTTTGTAGTATTGAAGAAAACTCATTTTTTTAAGACAAAGAATAAACTTTAATCAATTATATATTTTCCATTTTGTTCAAGGACCTTCTGCCATCTTTCTTTCAGCTGCATGATTCCGCGTTCATAGAACTTCTGGTCCTTATCAGACAAAAACTGAACCAAGAACTGTTTTAGGTCATCGTCATTTGTGAAATTTTTACCATTCAAAGAATTCTGCAAACTTCGAAATAAATGGTAATCAGATGGTGCCAGGTCAGGGCTGTAGGGAGGATGCGACATCACTTCCCAACCAAGCTGTAATAATTTCCCACGAGCCACGAGTCACCAAAGATGTGTGAGGCCGGGCATTATCATGGTGGAAGACAATTCCTTTACGATTTACCAATGCCGGCCGCTTTTCTTTGATTGCTTCATCCAGTTTTATTAGTTGCTGACAGTAAATATCTGAATTAATTGTCTGGTTTCTTGGGAGAAGCTCGAAATACACACCTTTGTAATCCCACCAAATAGACAGCATGATCTTTTTTTGATGCAATTCAGCTTTCGATGTGTCTTGTGCTGGTTCATCATGCTTGGACCATGATCGTTTTCGAATGATGTTACTGTAGGTGACCCATTTTTCATCACCAGTGATGATTCTTTTCAAGAAAGGATCGTTTTTATTGCGTTTAAGATGCACTATTACTATCATAATCATATTAATATTATACAGTATTACTTTTATTATAAGAGCAGAAGGCGGTCGTAAGTTAATAACCAAGATTTGAGTAAAAGTGTTTTTTCGTTAAAGTATAATATAAGGAAAAATTGTTGTCTTAATTTTATTTATTTTTTAATTTTCTTTTAAAAAACTGCAGTTTAAGCAATTTCTATATTTCGTATATTTATATTTCTATATTTAGTAATACGAATTTAGTCAACTTTTATTATAGATTACTGGTGAAACAGGCACTGCAATGACAATTCAAAAAGCAACAAATTTGAAACTATATTGCAGGCGACATTCGAAATTTAGATAGGGAGGATAATTGCAGTTACTTGAAGAAAATATAATTATATATTCGCTGCCAGACTCGGGAGGAATTTAGTGGAAAACCTCGGCCACAATCTATGACAAGTTGAGGTTGCGGATTAAATTCAACTTACCTAATGGCAAGTCGACGCTGTACCTACCCTCAAGGAGCATTACGAGGTTGCTAATTCCACTATTCCCATCGCATCCCAAATGCGTTTTCACGCTCGATTCACTTTGTATCATAATATGTGTCATTGTACGGAATACTTTGAGTGCTAACACGATTGTAATCCCAGTAGACTGTTTTGTTTTAAGACATTATTTTCATTTGACCTACCCACACAGTATACAATGTCGGAAAATATTTATTATTTTATTTTATTAAATTAGTAATAACAACATAATTGCATGCAATTTAACTATTACTATCATAATCATATTGATATTATACAGCATTACTTTTACTATAAGAGGGGAAGGCGATCGTAAGTTAATAAGCAAGATTTGAGAAAAAGTTTTTTTTTTTTCGTTAAACTATAGTATAAGGAAAAAATATTGTCTTAATTTTATTTATTTTTTAATAAAAAAAAAAAATGCAGTTTAAGAAATTTCTATATTTAGTAATGCGAATTTAGTCAACTTTTATTAAAGATTATTGGTAAAACTGTCACTGCAATGACAATTCAAAAAACAACAAATTTCAAACTGTATTGCAGGAGACACCCGAACGGTAGATAGGGAGGATAATTGCAGTTACTTGAAAAAACTAAAATTATATATTCAATGCGTGACTCGGAAGGAATTTAGTGGGAAACCTTAGCCACAAACGATGACAACTTCAGGTTGCGGATTAAATTCAACTTACCTAATGGCTAGACGATGCTGTTACTGTCCTCAAGGAGCAATACGATGTTGCTAATTCCGCTATTCCCATTGCATGCCAAATGCATTTTCACGCTCGATTCACTTTGTATCATAATATGTGTCATTGTACGGAATACTTTGAGTGCTAACACGATTGTAATCCCAGTAGACTGTTTTGTTTTAAGACATTATTTTCATTTGACCTACCCACACAGTATACAATGTCGGAAAATATTTATTATTTTATTTTATTAAATTAGTAATAACAACATAATTGCATGCAATTTAACTATTACTATCATAATCATATTGATATTATACAGCATTACTTTTACTATAAGAGGGGAAGGCGATCGTAAGTTAATAAGCAAGATTTGAGAAAAAGTTTTTTTTTTTTCGTTAAACTATAGTATAAGGAAAAAATATTGTCTTAATTTTATTTATTTTTTAATAAAAAAAAAAATGCAGTTTAAGAAATTTCTATATTTAGTAATGCGAATTTAGTCAACTTTTATTAAAGATTATTGGTAAAACTGTCACTGCAATGACAATTCAAAAAACAACAAATTTCAAACTGTATTGCAGGAGACACCCGAACGGTAGATAGGGAGGATAATTGCAGTTACTTGAAAAAACTAAAATTATATATTCAATGCGTGACTCGGAAGGAATTTAGTGGGAAACCTTAGCCACAAACGATGACAACTTCAGGTTGCGGATTAAATTCAACTTACCTAATGGCTAGACGATGCTGTTACTGTCCTCAAGGAGCAATACGATGTTGCTAATTCCGCTATTCCCATTGCACGCCAAATGAATTTTCATGCTCGATTCACTTTGTATCATAATATGTGTCATGGTACGGAATACTTTGAGTGCTAACACGATTGTATCCCAGTAGACTGTTTTGTTTTAAGACATTATTTTCATTTGGCCTACCCACACAGTAAACAATGTCGGAAAATATTTATTATTTTATTTTATTAAATTAGTAATAACAACATAATTGCATGCAATTTAACCATTACTATCATAATCATATTGATATTACACAGTATTACTTTTATTATAAGAGGGGAAGGCGATCGTAAGTTAATAAGCAAGATTTGAGAAAAAGTTTTTTTTCGTTAAAGTATAATATAAGGAAAAAATATTGTCTTAATTTTATTTATTTTTTAATTTTCTTTTTAAAAAAATGCAGTTTAAGAAATTTCTATATTTAGTAATGCGACTTTATTCAACTTTTATTAAAGATTATTGGTAAAACTGGCACTGCAATGACAATTCAAACTACTCGGATGTACCAATCCCAAAACTTTCTTCTATCTCATACATGTTAATACTTCAAAATTCGCTGCCTAGCAGCGCCACCTATTGGGTGATTTATAACAAATCCTAATCAGCAACAATTTATGTCAATGTCTGACTGAATCTGAAGTTTGGAGAAAATCCGTGCATTAGTTTTTGAGTTAGAGCTATTACGAAAATCGTGAAAATTCCAGCATAGCAGCGCCACCTATTGGGTGATTAACACTAAAACCTAATTAACAACAACTTGTGTCAACATATAACTAAATCAACATATAACTATTAAAAAAAAGTTAGGTGAAAATTCGCCCATTAGTTCTATAGATAGAGCTATTGAGGCAGTCGTGAAAAAGGCAGCACAGAAGCGCCACCTGTTGGGCGATTTATACCAACACATAAGCTGTAGCCAGTCATATCAAGGACTAACGGAATCTGAAGTTTGATGAAAATCCGTGCGTTAGTTCTTATAGAGCTATTGGGGAAATCGTGTAAATCCTGCAAAATTCATCATAACAGCGCCACCTGTTGGGCGATTTACACCAAAACGTAATCAGCATCATTTCATATCAAGGACTAACTAAATATGAACTTTCATCAAAATCCGTGTATTAGTTCTTGAGATAGAGCTATTGCAAAAATCGTGAAAAATGTGAGCGTAGCAGCGCCACCTTTTGAGCGATTTACACCAAAAACTAATCAGCATCAATTTGTATTAGGGACTAACTGAATATAATTTTTTATTAAAGTCCGTGCATTAGTTCTTGAGATAGAGCGCCCACAAAATTTGTGTCACATACACACAGACAGACACACAGAGTCACAGACAGACATTTTGTAAAAACATGTTTTTTGGAATCTCTGACCCCTAAAACGTGTAAATCCGTCAAAAACCGGAATTCGAAAATTTTCATGAATCCAATACTTTCTTCTTGTAAAGATAGAAGAAAGTAAAAACAACAAATTTCAAACAATATTGCAGGAGACACCCGAACGGTAGATAGGGAGGATAATTGCAGTTACTTGAAAAAATTAAAATTATATATTCAATGCGTGACTCGGAAGGAATTTAGTGGGAAACCTCAGCCACAAACGATGACAACTTGAGGTTGCGGATTAAATTCAACTTACCTAATGGCTAGTCGATGCTGTTCCTGCCCTCAAGGAGCATTACGAGGTTGCTAATTCCGCTATTCCCATTGCATGCCAAATGCATTTTCATGGTCGATTCACTTTGTATCATAATATGTGTCATTGTACAGAATACTTTGAGTGCTAACACGATTGTATCCCACTAGACTGTTTTGTTTTAAGACATTATTTTCATTTGGCCTACCCACACAGTATACAATGTCGGAAAATATTTATTATTTTATTTTATTAAATTAGTAATAACAACATAATTGCATGCAATTTAACTATTACTATCATAATCATATTGATATTATAAAGTCTTACTTTTATTATAAGAGGGAAAACGCGATCATAAGTTAATAACCAAGATTTGAGAAAAGGGTTTTTTCGTTAAAGTATAATATAAGGAAAAAATGTTCCCTTAATAATTTTTTTTAATTTTCTTTTTAAAACGGCAGTTTACGAAATTTATATATTTAGTAAAGCGAATTTAGTCAACGTTTCTTAAAGATTATTTGTAAAACAGTCTCTGCAATGACAATTCAAAAAACAGCAAATTTAAAACTATATTTCAGGCGACATTCGAACTTTAGATAGGGAGGATAATTGCAGTTACTGGAAAAAATTATAATTATATATTCGCTGCCAGACTCGGTAGGAATTTAGTGGAAAACATCGGCGGCCACAAACTATGACAAGTTGAGGTTGTGGATTAAATTCAACTTACCTAATGGCACGTAGACGCTGTTCCTGCCCTCAAGGACCATTACGAGGTTGCTAATTCCACTATTCCCATCGCATCCCAAATGCATTTTCATGCTGGATTCACTTTGTATCATAATATGTGTCATTGTACGGAATACTTTGAGTGCTAACACGATTGTATCCCAGTAGACTGTTTTGTTTTAAAACATTATTTTCAATTGGCCTACCCACACAGTAAACATGCAATTTAACTATTACTATCATAATCATATTTATATTACACAGTATTACTTTTATTATAAGAGGGGGAGGCGATCGTAAGTTAATAAGCAAGATTTGACAAAAAGTTCTTTTTCGTTAAAGTATAATATAAGGAAAAAATATTGTCTTAATTTTATTTATTTTTTAATTTTCTTTTTAAAAACTGCAGTTTAAGAAATTTCTTTATTTAGTAATGCGAATTTAGTCAACTTTTATTATAGATTATTGGTAAAACAAGCACTGCAATGACAATTCAAAAAACAACAAATTTCAAACTATATTGTAGGAGACACCCGAACGATAGATAGGGAGGATAATTGCAGTTACTTGAAAAAGTTAAAATTATATATTCACTGCGTGACTCGGAAGGAATTTAGTGGGAAACCTCAGCCACAAACGATGACAACTTGAGGTTGCGGATTAAATTAAACTTACTTAATGGCAAGTCGACGCTGTTCCTACCACCAAGGAGCATTACGAGGTTGCTAATTCCACCTTTTCCAATAGTATGCCAAAAGCATTTTCACGCTCGATTCACTTTGTGTCATAATATGTGTCATTGTACGGAATACTTTGAGTGCTAACGCGATTGTAATCCCAATAGGCCTTTTTGTTTTAAGACATTATTTTCATTTGACCTACCTCACACAGTATACAGTGTCGGAAAATATTTATTATTTTATTTTATTAAATTAGTAATAACAACATAATTGCATGCAATTGAACTATTGCTATCATAATCATGTTGATATTATACAGTATTACTTTTATTATAAGACCGGAAGGCGATCGTAAGTTAATAAGCAATATTTGAGAAAAAGGGTTTTTTCGTTAAAGTATAATAAAAGGAAAAAATATTGTCTTAATTTTATTTATTTTTTAATTTTGTTTTAAAAAACTGCAGTTTAAGAAATTTTTATATTTCGTATATTTGTATTTCTATATTTAGTAATACGAATTTAGTCAACTTTTATTATAGATTATTGGTAAAACAGGCAATGCAATACCAATTCAAAAAACAACAAATTTCAAACTGTATTGCAGGAGACACCCGAACGGTAGATAGGGAAGATAATTGCAGTTACTTGAAAAAATTAAAATTATATATTCACTGCGTGACTCGGAAGGAATTTAGTGGGAAACCTCAGCCACAAACGATGACAACTTGAGGTTGCGGATTAAATTCAACTTACCTAATGGCAAGTCGATGCTGTTCCTGCCCTCAAGGAGCCTTACGAGGTTGCTAATTCCGTTTTCCCATTGCATGCCAAAAACATTTTCACGCTCGATTCTCTTTTTATTATAATATGTGTGATTGTACGGAATACTTTGAGTGTTAAAACGATTGTAATGCGGATTGACTGTTTTTGACATTATTTTCATTTGACCTACCCCATTCAATATGCAGTGTCGGATAATAATTATTATTTATTTGTATTAAATTGGTAATAAAAACTTAATTGCATGCAATTTAGATATTACTATCATAATCATATTGATATTATTCAGTGTTACTTTTATTTTAAGAGAGGAACGCGATCCTAAGTTAATAAGCAAGATTTGCGAAAAAAAGTTTTTTCGTTAAAGTATAATATAAGGAAAAAATATTCCCTTAATTTTTTTTTTTTTTATAAGGGCAGTTTACGAAATTTCTATATTTAATAAAGCGAATTCAGTCAACTTTTATTAAAGATTATATGTAAAACTGGCACTGCAATGACAATTCAAAAAACAACAAATTTGAAACTATATTGCAGGCGACACTCGAACGGTAGATAGGGAGGATAATTGCAGTTACTTGAAAAAAAATTAATTATATATTCGCTGCCAGAATCGGAAGGAATTTAGTGGAAAACCTTGGCCACAAACTATGACAAGTTGAGGTTGCGGATTAAATTCAACTTACCTAATGCCAAATCGACGCTGTTCCTGCCCTCAAGGAGCATTACGAGGTTGCTAATAGGGCATTTTGATATGACGTAAAAAAGGTAGAACACAAATCCGCCATCTGCGCACTCGACTGCACATATTCTTGGCATCTTTTGAGTGAATTCATGTTTACCATATTGGCTTCTTTTTCGCACATTATGCGATTGTCAAGTGCTTCTGTACAACTTTTTTTTAAAGAAAATGTCGAAATGCCATCTTTTGCAAAACGTGTATTGTTGTTATCGTCTAGCGTATAGAAAAATAAATGTAAACGGAGAAACATATACTAAGTAAGTGTTTCATTTTCTTTCAGATTAGTTTTTATTTGGTATCTCGAATAATTTTTTTTGGATACGTCAATGTTAAAAATTTTTTGGTGTTAGATATGATCCTGTTACTTCTACTGCTTTTGTCCAGTGTAATTTTACGAATTTAATATTATGATTAAACAACTTGTAGTCATATGTAGAGTAATATTAACATATATTACAGGTAGGATATATCTTCTGATCAATGACATACTCATTTTTTTTTAGTGTGGAACCGGAATGAAAAGTGCATAACTTTTTCAAAAAAAGTTAGTTCTTTGAAAATAAAACACTTACCGAATTTTACAGATATCAAAAGCACATCTGTGAAAATATGTATTTATGTACTTTTATTTAACAGAAAGTCATTGTAACTGAAAGCTAACCCCCACAACCAGTAAATAATATAAGTTACATGCCTGAGTTGAACTCTTTTATTGTTGTTAAATATCAATAACTTACAAAACTGAATGTTTTCAGTGGATATGGTAAGCAGTGTTAGGGAATAAAAGGTTAAAAATGAGGTGGATGAAATTGCAATAATCAGTTTAATCACAATCATTAACAGCTTTTTATATTTTTATCATCTCTCAGTGCTTTTTAAAAAACTTCATACTTTTCTCAGAGATTAAGAGAGGGGTCGCAATCCTATCCATGCTTTGGAATTCTAATACACAAAAATGTCAGTAGGGTATCTAGGATTTTGTTCCGAGAAAGCTGAGATGCGAAATGGTCTTGTGTACAAAATTATGTAAAAAAAAATTATGTACTAAATCAATGCTTAGGGATAAAATTCTTTTATGAGGTTTTCGTTAATTTTACAAATGATACTATTTTGACAAATACATATATAGTCAGCTATTTTCAGTTTCCCATATCTGATTTTGAGTAGTACTTTAATAAAAAATCAACATTTACTGTTTGAATCAAATATTTATGTTTTATTATATTTTGCTAGTACTTTTCGGTTAGCCGGACGCCAGTGTTTTATATACATACATATATATGTATAAATGCATATATGTGTATATATATATACACATACATGTATATATATATATATATATATATGTATATAAAACACTGGTGCCTGACTAACTGAAAAGTACCATTTTGCCTTTCATTTTTTAAATATTATATGTATGCATGTATTACATTATTTTCTCTCTTTTAATTTGCTAGTTGCTTTAGCTGCTAGAAATGAAACAAGGATGGTGTGAATAGGTGTTACGCAGTATGATCTGTTCATCAGCAGCATCAGTTATTGTCACTAACATGCTGACGATCGGTGCAGAGAGCAGCAAAGTCAACTTATTTCTAGTAGAGTTGCAGCTTGTTGGTTCCTTACTTCTGTGGTGGCCCGTTGGAATGCGCCTGGGAGACTATTAGCTTAGAAATAATCTTTTAGTCTTTTGGATGCTAACTTGCAGGCTAAATCACTGTTTGTATGCAGCATGGAGGCTACACTTCTTTTATGTTTTGATGAGGATTTTATTTTGCTTTATTGCCTATCTTTATAAAAAGTAAGTCATTTAATTTATTACTTAAAAATAAAATAAAATTATGTTATATTATGTACTGCTGATGTACAAGTAAATTTGATTTAAGACATTAATTTTTAAGGGATTTCGTAATTATCAATTGCATAAATTTAAATTAAAACAATCACTTAGATTAAAAGACTTTAGTATAAAATTAGATTATTGGGTACTTTTTGGTTAGCCGTGGTGCCAGTGTTATATATACATACTTATATACATATATATGCATGTGTTGTATATATACACACACATACACATATATATATATATGCATATATAACAGTGGCACCCGGCTAACCGAAAAGTACTGATTATTGTTTAAGGAAACATGCTAATATATATACATACATACTTATATACATATATGCATGTGTTATATATATATACACACACATATACAGTCGAACCCGGTTAAGACGCGTTTCAAGGGAGTGGGCAAAAGTCGCGTATTAAGCGGGATCGCGTATTAAACGGAATTAGTATAATGTTGCAGGAACTGGATTTATTTACACCTTTAATCGTCTAAATGAACTTCACAGCTTTCATTTATATATTTACGGTCTAAAATTGTGTATTTTACGTGTATTTAGATTAAAAATTAGAAATAATCAATTCTGAATAATTGTTTCTTTTTACGGGAGCGGCTGAAACAAAAATAAATATGGATTCAATGATGGCTTTATTTTCGATTAATACGCTGCAACCAAAAATAAATAATTTTTCTACGAAACTAATTTTTTTTTAACAGAAAGAAAAAAATAAATCTTTAAAGCTCAGCCCAGTTTTTAAAATATATTTAGCACTTTTAATAATAAATATCATTATAATCTGTCCTTTTTAACATAAGAAAAAACTATCCTCATAAATCTTTGTGTAAAAATTATTGTTGGCATAGGAAAAGTAAAGAAAACATAAAAGAATTACCTAACCGCAGTCATATTTGTTTATTCTTTACGAATGCTACGAAAAAATCGTAGTTGCTACGATTTGGACCTGTAAACTACGATGCTACAAAAATCGGCCTTAAACTACGATTTTTTGCAAAAAACACAAATGCATTTTTTTGTTTCTAGTTGCGATTTTTATCCCACACAGAATATTTTCCAGGAGTGGTTCTGTTCCAAAATTTTCAAAATTTCAAAGTACAGTCGGACCTCGTTTTCCCGACACCCGGGTTTCACGTCACTCCGCTTATCACGTCAGTTTTTTGAAGTCCAGATTTTCTGTATATGATTTTAATAAAACTCCGGAAAAGTAAATAAACTCCGGATTTTACGTCGTTAAATAATTTTCAACTCCGGATATCACGACAGTTTTGAAAAATTGTCCATTTTTCATAATCCATCTTATAAGCACGGCAATTAGGCGGTAAGAAATGTCTTAGCCAAACTTTTCACAAAAATGTCTAAATTACCCCCTGAGATAAATGAGAAATTTTACTTCAATCCTTTATCTGAATAAATAAACCCACACAATATGAATGATCCACTTAAGGTCCAGATAGACGTATCAGTCTACTCGCAGTCTTTTTGTTCTGGTCAGGCGACGCTGCTACACGGCGTTTTTCAATCGATAAAACCGAAGTATTGCATTGCATTAAAACGATCAGAAATCATCTAACATCCATTTCTGAAAAAACGAATATTGATTACAATTCATTGCATAACATTGAAATAATAATTGTAGCAAGCCAGGGTTGGCAAGGTTTTTCCCACCCCCGGTAAATACCATGGTAAAAACCGGTATTTACCGTCCTGGGAAATACTATGTTTTTCCCACATGGGAAAAACTGATTATTAAAAACATAAATATAAATTCAAAATAATGTTTAAAAATGTCAAAAATGAGTTCTAAGTAAATAGCTTGAAAGGTTTTAAAAAAAAGTAAGATCTGCAAAAACAGACAATGGAGTGCATTTATTTAAATATTTATACACCACACATATTCCCAAACGTTTACCAATCATATTCATATTCTTCGTTTGCCCCTTCCTCATTGGATTTTAGCATCATATAACAAAATACTAATTTAGAGGCTTTTTGTAAACAGAGTTTTTATTTCTAATCTTGTTTTGGATGGAAGAAAAATTAGAAAAAATACACTCCAGAGATTCTGATGATGCAGGACATCCCTGAAGATGTTCCGTTAATTGGAGAAATTCTGCATCTATTCCAGTTTTACTCAAATTCTTCCACCACAGTGCAGGTGAAATAGTGTTTGTAATGTCTTCGGAAAAGGTGCATCTTCTCACTTGAATTGTATTGTGTATTGTAAGTACTTTGGATTTAAAGTCTGTAAATATTCACGAGCAGATTCCTGCTGATCATGTGATAACTTTTCACCTTTATATTTCAGATTCATCAGGTGTGCCAAAAAATGGACAGGGGTCATTGCTTTATCAAAGTTAGATTTCACTTTGCTGAAATGTGTATAGAGTTCTTTATTTTGAATAAGCTCTAGGTGAATTTCACAAGCATCAGCAATATTGGCATTATTATCGAGTTGCAACTTCGTAAGGGCTTTTGGAACTGGTTCCATTTGGTTGTATATATTTTTTCCTTCTTTATACAGAGATTATTTACTAAGCACTCTTTATCAATTTCATCTTCGTGATTATTGACAATTTGAAGATAAAAAGTCCTGTTAGTAGTAAAAGTTTTTAAACAAGCTATTTGTGAGTTCCACCTGGTTTCACCTGGAATTTGCGGTTTAACACTAGAACGGCAGCGAGTGGTCATTTTGACCCTTGCCGAATGAATACATTTCGATTCGAACCAGAATTTTTCTTTTATAATATAAGATTAATATATGCTGCACAAAAATAGCTTAAATAAATAAGTTAAATAGTTCTAAATAAAAATTCTGATGTGAAATATTTTTATAAAACTTGAACAAAATTTCCCGCCGTTCTAGTGTTAACTGAATTGGCATACTCTTTCAATAAACTGCCGGTGATTAAAAAAAAAAATTCTGAATTTTGGCATCATTAGCCACAACAGAATCAGTAGTCACATTCTTGCCAAGAATATTTAAATAATGCGATGCAGATCCATATGTAAAAGTATAATATCTTCCGTTTCAAGATTCTGCCTCATTGTAAGCATTTTCTGTTCATTATCCGAACCGAAACTTTTTACAGTGCATCCATATGTAGCTGCTGCTGCAATTTTTGCCCCACGAGCAAGATTTGTACAATACTCTCTTGTTTTCTTATTTTTCCCGAAATCTATTGCAGAAAGAAGCATACTTTTTCCATTACAAAATATGGAATTGGCTACAAAAGGCTCATTATGGACATTACTCCATCCAACTTGCATGAGAGTAACAATTCTCCCAGCTATTTTCTATACAGCAGATTCTTGAATTTCTGCTTTATGCGATAATTCTTATTTATTTATACTCCTTTCCTACGAAATAATTTTAAACCTAAGGAAAATTTGTAATAACTATGTATTTCTATCTTTAATTTTACACATCAGATTCAGAAAGCCAGAATATTTCTTACATATTGTCATTTGGAAGTTTTTCCCGGTATTTACCAGTTTTTCCAGTATTTACCAGTTTTTCCTGGTATTTACCAGTTTTTCCCAGTGGGATGGGAAAAACAAGTTTTGGACGGGAAAAAGCCAACCCTGTAGCAAGCACATCTAGGGATAAGTAAACCTTAATTAATCAATATTTCATGTAACAATAAAAAAACCAGTCACCATAAATCTGATTTTTATTTTTTTCAATTTTGATTTTGCGTTTATTTTGTTTAATAATAATGTGTTATTGCTTAAAACTGCAAAAAAAGTTATGAGTTAAAAATTGTCTTAAATTAATTAAAAATACCGCTTTTTATAAGCATATTTTCTCCAACTCCGGTTATCTCGACACTCCGCTTATGACGACACTTTTTCTGGATATTAGAGTGTCGGGATAATGAGGTTCGACTGCATTCATTTCCGAAAGTTTAAAAAAATTGGCCATTAGCCCAAAAATTCGGACATTAAAAAATGCTCATGGGGGAAAAAAATCTGGGCTACAAAACAAACTTTTTAACATAAAACACTCTTTATGTATATTAACCACGAGTGAATCGTGTTTCTGTAAATATTTATAGTACAGGAATTCCCTTCCTTACAAACAGGGGTGCCATTTTAAGAATCTCTGGAGAGTGTGGGTGGGGGGGGGGGTGTTCTTTGAGGGACAAGGTTTGAAATAGTGTGCAAAATCGCACGATTTGCGCACGGAAAAGGGAAAGTCTTGCATAATGAAAAATGTTGTGCAGTATTTTCCCCTGTAAATTCTTCCACAGACCTATGATTCTTCTGCAAGTATATATTGAAATTTCTTAGAAGTTCGCGAATTTTTTTTTTCTTGCAGGATAAAGGAATTTCCCCAATTGGGGAAAAAAATCGTGAATTTCATCAAAATTTACTGCATTGGGATAAGAAATTGAAACCAGGCTCCCTTTACAAATGCCAAAAAATGCTGTGAAACGAGAAGAAATTCTAAAAATCGTATAAAAATTTTCTGAGGGAAAAAATTACTATATTGAGTTGAAAGACTGAAACCTTATTCCTTTTACGAATATCAAAAGATGGCTGCGAAACACAAAAAAACAACCAACCAACCTCTAGATTAATTTTATGTGCTACGATTTCTCATTTTCAAAGGTTGGCAGGTCTGCCTGTAATATGCATTATAAAACGTAGTAGTGATATAATGTTCATTTGAAATCTCATTAACAAATGGCATGATCATCTTTAATCCTAATAATTTTTATGACGTGTTTGAGTAACCTGAATTCGTCTGTATCTCTCTAATACGGTAAAAACATACACGAAGCAAGAAACAAAGAATCTTAGAAGGCGGGATTAATGAAGAATTGCAGTGTTGCTAATTTAACGGGTTTTTGTTTTATTCAAATGTCTATCACTATTTCCGATTAGTAATTTTTGCCCTAATTAATCTGTTATTAAATACAGTAAATAATAATATTCGGAAACAGTGTTTCATATCTGAATAAAAAAATACGCTAAATTGGCAACACTCGAGAAGAGAAAATGAATTCGTAGCTTGATCAATGATTTCGCGTCTTAAGTGTGATTTTTTTCCTGAAAGGACTGAAAATATATCGCGTATTAAGCGGGATCGCATAATAACCGTTCACGTATTAAACGTGATATTTTTGCATTACTCTTATGGGCGATGCTCAAAAGACCGGAAAAAATCCGCGTATTAACCGTGAGCGTCTTAACCGGGTTCGACTGTATATATATGCATATATAACACTGGCACCTGGGTAACCGAAAAGTAGCGATTATTGTTTAAGGAAACATGCTAATATAAGCAAGCATAAAAAAAAAAATAAATAAATAAATAAATAAAGCATCTTTTTATTAGAATACTCTAATAGAACAGAATATTTATAAATAATGTGGAGGTGAAAATAAATTATAAAAGCATGTGGCATTGACAGAAGTATTCTGCTCTTTTCCTTTAGATGAACACCACTTTGCGCTGAATGCAAATGTTGGCACAAAATTTGCAGACATGTATAAATGGCTGTACAATATATTAATATATCATGCATTCACCATTTTTTACTTTTGGTTGCAGATTTTTTAATTAATTTTCTTTCACTTTCGGAACCTGTTCTAAAAGTAAAAATATCCTCTTAAAAAAAAAACTGCAAGCAAAATTGAAAAAATAAACATCGAATGTAGAAATTTACAGCTATCCAATGACAAAAAAATATACATATTGAAATGTAAATAATATTTTTAAAAGAATCTTCCCATAGATTTAACATTAGCTTGTGAGTGTCTTTGCATGAAAGGATGGGAGCCTTAACCTATTAATCATACTGATGACTTTAAAAAACTAAGAGGAATGAAATTAAATTTTGCAACTCTTAATAATTTAAAAAGAAATGGAGTGCAAAGTCTTGTTTGCATATTTTTAAGTATAAGAACTGAATTTTTTTTTAAACAAGACTATATTCTTCCAGAAATTGCATTTAAAATTCCACCAAACTTTCTAGTTTAAAAGTAAAAGCTAAAAGATGTCATATTTTCTGAACAAGAATTTCAAGTTTGATGAGAAGAAAAATGCATTTTGTCAGATCTTTAATGAAGGTAAAGAAGGAAGAAAGAATTTGTGAGCAAAAAATTAAATGTGTAAATTAAAATCTGTAACTCAAAAGCGCGAAGTCGGAGCCGAGTTGGAGCAGTTGCCGGAGCCACAGTATTTTATCTAGGTGCGGAGCTGGAGCATCAAAAATTGTTCGGCTCCGGGTCACTGCCGAACCCAATTCAATATCTTTTTCTTGTTAAATCCATTGTTTACTTTAGTAGAATTCATTTGTATTTTTTTAAGAAGTGTGAGCTGTATTATCATTAAACTGTGAATTTGTGTCTACACTATTTTATTTAACTTGTAAATATGTCAAGCTACAATTTTATAATAGATTTTTTACTCAGTTCTTGATAGTCCAGAATCATAAAAAATATGTACACAAGTGTGCTTCTGACGACAATAATATTTTAAGGAACTTTATTATAATATAATAAATGAATTTTAAGGCATTTTTGAGTTAGCCACAGGTGATAAATCACCAAACATTCTTTATGGTTGGTTACAAGTTACAACAGAGTTAATTATGCTCCAAACAACACACCAATAAAATATGCCAACTGGCTGTGAAATAGTAGCAACAAAATATTTTAAAACTCTTAATGGTAGAAAATAAAATAAAAATAAAGAATAATATGTATTTTTTAAAATCTGCTTTTATCAATTAATAGCTTAATATTAAGTAAATTATAAGTTAAGAAAACAATTTAAAGATTCTGGATGCATAGTTTTAAAAATGCTTTTTTCCCCCTTTCCTGTTGTCATATCTGAAAAAAAAAATTATAGATCAATTGTAATTTTTTTAATAAATTCGGCATTCATTTAATAAATTCGGTCGATTTTCAATAATTAGAGTCATTCCAAATTCATGTATTGTAACAAGTTTTTTGGACCAACATGATTTGCAGTCCTGAAATTAGACATGATTTTTATAAATATTGAATGCTTTATGGGTGGTGGTTAAAGAAGAAAAACTATTTTTGATACTTGTGTATTATTCGGTCTAGGTCATACTCACTGTGCCAAAAATATTACAGTAACCCCTTATTATTATATACTTTTTTTTCATTTTAAGTGCATATTATACAGTTGTCATATTAAAGGCGATGGCAGAAATATTTATATACATATAACTATATAATATGATATAGCATACTATATATATATAGACATAATGTATTGTAATCATTCTGGTGAGCATAATAAATCACTGGAAATAAAACTACCATCGTTAATATCATTTATTGCTAAAAGCCGTCATTTTGATGTTATGTATTTAATAGATGTATACTATATTGCTGTTTTGTATTATTTGAGTTTGCTTTTATATTATTTATTCTTTTTAATGATGTTTTGTATTAAATAACCATTTTGAGCAACATGGACAATTGACAATGATAAACAAAACTGGCAATTGACAACCATTTTTGACAATCTCTTTACCTGGTCCGGATAAAACGCAAGTACCCTATTTTTACTTTTATACTTGTCCAGTAACAACTCTACAACTTTTTTCATATTTTAATTTTTAAACTAGCTGAGAGATGAATGTGTCATCAATGAGAGAGAACAGAATGTGTTTTATTTGCATGTTATGGATGGGGAGATATTGAATAGTGTAATCCTTGTTATGCCATTTGATCCTGTTGTTTAAATTCACAACACTTTTGGACACTTTATGTCAGCTGGGCATATCAGATAAATCGTTAAATATCATTCCTACAGGAATTATTAATTTCTTTTGAAATATAAAATTTTCATTCATTTCATTAAAAAAAAAAAAAGAATAAATTAAATACAACAAAACAAAATATGTATTTCAGCACCAAGGCGTTGTTTCTAAGTCACACAAATGAAAACTAAAAGGTTCTATTGTTGAAAGGAAAAAAATATTGCAAGATTTACACCCAACTAACATTGAAGTACCCTTTTTGTGATCTACTGACAAAATCAGGAAATTGCTCAAGGCAAACATTGAGACTCCTTCACAAAATTCTCCTAAATAAAAAAAAAAAGAAACTCTTCACAAAATTATTTTCCATAAAAGCGACTTCACACTATACGAAAAAATTGTAAGGATTTAAAATGTGGGTAATTTGTAAACAAAACAAACTCACAAGAAAAGTAAACTTCAGAAAGAGGGGGATTTTCTGTTACAAAAGTTTATTTTTCTCAAATCTATAATAAACAAGTTGGAAATTGCTCGTCAAACGTGGCAAATGAGGTGCGTTCGTACTATAACTAGTTTTATAATTATTTTTTACACCCCATATTGTACTGAATGTATAATTTTTTGCACTTCATAAAGTGCATAGTCTGACTCCGGTCAGACTCAGACTTCAGGAATTTTAACAGATCTGACTCCGACTCTTTCATTCAAAAATGGGCCGACTCCGACTCTGGGAATTTTAACAGATCCATCTCCGACTCTTTCGCTCAAAAATGGGCCCGACTCCGCAGCCCTGCTTCTAAGGCAAAACTTTTGAAAAATTCGTTATGTGAATTAGGTTTCATAATTACTTTATTTACCTTACAGAATATATTTACATACACTTTATGGACCGGAAGGCGGCTGCACAAACCATCACCTCATCGAGTTGATGGATGAAATTCCAGGATTAGTTAAAACTCGATTTGCATATTAAAATGCAACGAGTTTGTCAACTCATATCTTGGTGGTAAACACCTGCAAACCTGATCGTAGTGGCTTACTGGTAGGTTTACCATTGTGTTTTCTTGCTCCCAGTCCTCCATGTTTTCATACCTTTGGTTGCAGGCAGACCAGTTGCATTTTAATATGCGAATCGAGTTCTAATTCTGGAATTTCAGCCATCAACTGGATAAGGCGATGGTCTGTTCATCCGCCTCCCGGGCTATTACCATTGTCTAAATTATTGCAAAAATGTGACAGTGACCTTTTAATTGCCTTAAATTTCGTTGACAATGTTGTAGCTCACTTAAATTCTATTCGTAAAGCCCTTTCAAGGAAATTTTTGATGAAGCTTGTTTGAAAGACAGTAACTTTCATATTGACCTTAAACTGCCAAGAACTGCATCAAAACAAAAACAAAGATCCAATGTTCCAGCTGATTCTATAAAAGAGTATTTCAGAAGAAATATTTTTATTCCATTCGTTGATCAAATGTTGACTCAACTTAATGAACATTTTACTTGGCACCACAACATTTTGAAAGTTTTTTAATTCTTCTACCTAATGGAAAAGATGCTCCAACAGCAAATGAAATGAAAGATTTTCTTTAATTTTGTGAATTTTATGCACATGACTTGCTTTCTACCAATTCAAAAATTTCAACGCCGAATTCAAGTTGTGGTGCAGAAAATTTTAAAAATCACTTTCATAACTCGATGCAAGAATGCCATTGAAGCAGTTTCGAAATGTGAGAAAATGTTGTACCTGAACATCTATAAATTGTTAAAAATATTTGCAATGCTTCCCGTTACAACCTGTGTCAGCGAAAGGTCATTTTCAACCTTACGCATTTTAAAAATTTACTTAAGATCCACTATGGCAGAATAAAGATTAAAAATGGGCTGCTTTATGATGTATACATAAAGAGATTAATGTAACTTCAACTGAAGTAATTTGTAAAAAGAAAAAGATTTTATTGTGTAACAATGTTTTTAATTAAATTTACTGAATTTTTTTATCTGTTCAATTCAACTCGCCTCCATAGTCGGCTGAGCCACGGTAGCAGTAGGGGCAGCTGCCCTTTCCAAGACTAGAGGCAATGCCTTTCAAAAATTGACTGATGCCCAAAACAGATTAAATTCTCTATTAGTTTATTAATTCCCAAAAATTCAGACTGACAAATAAAGTTTAAAAAAACTAGCCCAAAAATTTGCATCCAATAATTAATTTTGTCAAGGCTATTCTGGATATTTTCCTTTAAACTACAATATGTCTCACGGTCAGATAAATATAAATAGGAAATTCTATAAATGTTTGTTTAAGGGCTCTTTAAGTAGGGGAGAAGGGGGCTAGTGTGGACAACTTGAATAATTCTGTTATTTTTTAGTTAAAGTTGCTCTGTAAATTTTTGCAGATTGACAACACTGATATACACTTCCATGTGTAATTACACAAGAATACATTTCATAGTTCATTTGCAATTTATAAAAAAAGATTTTTATGGTGAAAAAGTAAATTCATGATTTGTTTTTTAATTACTAAGTTAGACTATTTATATTCATTATTTCAAATGAAAGGGGATATTATATTATAAATTAATCTAATCAGTATACTTTTTGATATTCACTTTTGCTCTGTATTGTTTACATTTATCAGTGTTAGTCCTAAAAAAATAAATGGCACCATGGGGCTAGTGTGGACATGTCCACACTAGCCCCATTCAGCTTTCAGTTGTAAAAACATTAATTAGGTATATAAATATGTCACATTTTATGCTATTTCGATACTAAATTAGATTCATTTGTGAAGTAATAACTGAATTTTAATGTAGAACACACACATAGTAGAATTTAGTTTGATATACATTTTTTATTTAAATTACTAATGCTAGTCCATTATAATGACATAGGTAGGTAGTATATTTTTCCTAGAGTAAATTATAAGGATTATTTTCTTGTTTGTGCTCTAACTGGAAGTCTAGATTTGCCTTCAAAAAGCGGATGGATGGTGAAAGAACTATTTCCAGCTGTTTTACACCATATACAAGAACACACAAAATCTGATATTGACCACCCTGTTTTCTTTGCTTTTTGATAATCATAATTCAACATTTCTCTTGTAGCAATTACACATATGTGAAGGAAAATTACATTGTGTTACTGTCTTTCCCATCACATTGTTCAAATAAACTTCAACCCCTAGATGTTGCTATTTATGGTGCATTCAAAGGAATGTGTAAAGTTGCATTTAATGACTGGATGTTAAATTATCCTGACAAAACAGTATCAGTCTGATATTCCTTCCTTAACAGCGAAAGCATATCATAAATTATTTACACTAAGTAATATCATATCAAGATTTGTAAAAACCTGGCATTATCTTTTTAAATTGATTAGCATTTGGAGATGATTATTATTATTATTATTATTTTTTTTTTTTTTTTGGAGCTATACTATCGGCCGTGAATGCCCAGGTACTACACAAGATCTGGTAAGCACACGAGAAGACAGGGGAAACAGCCTTTTTGACATGGAAGTTGATAAATTAGAAATTGAAGAAGTAGAAATGAGTGAAACAACAATCAAGCCAGGAGATTTTTTATTGGCTCAAGTTTCTTTAATTTGCAAGAAGTCAAGCCACAGCACATTTTATAAATATGTAGCAGTTATTCAAAGTCTGTTTCTGTTGTCGAGTACGAAACAGTTCCTCAAGAGTATTAGCTTTAAGAAAAACCGTTTTATTTATATTGAAAATGATGTTTCACAAATAAACATCATTGGGAAAACTCTCACAGCCAGACATTATTCAAAAAGCCGTAATGTTTATTATGTAGTTTCCTGGCTGTGTAAACACTAATGAAAAACATTTAGTTGCTTTGACAATTACTTTAACCTTGTAAACAAACTTAAGATTTTAAGATAGGTAAATACATCTATGCCTTTTTATTTGTGTACTTTATTTTGACCAGTGTTTTGTAATGTATTTAATTTTGTCTTTAAAATAGATTCATAACATACCTAACTGCAGTCCTCAGTAATAATAAAAAAATATTAGGTATAACATTAATTAAGTTATATTTTATTACGATTAATATATTTACTATGTTGTTTAGGTTCAAATTTATTTTATTATGGTTTTGCAAACACTTATAAGAGTTGTATTACATTGTCTAAATCAATATTCTAGCTTGTCCACACTAGCCCCACCACATGGGGCTAATGTGGACAAAAATAACTTTTTTTAAAAAATTTATTAATAAATAACTGTATTGCCAAATAATTTAATATATCAACCAAATCAAAGATAAAATAGCAAATTCTTGTAAAAAAAATACTTGAAGTGTGAAAAAAATATATTTAGTACATTTTTTTGCGAAATTTATAAAAATTGTCTACACTAGCCCCCTTCTCCCTTATTTAACTTCTGCACATTGAAAAATTTGTGTACTTTTAAATTATTAATTTAATTTTAAATATAATAATTTTCATTTTCATTAAAATAAATAAATTATTATTAAATACTGAATTAATTACGGTAATTTGATAAATAATTAGTATCTCCTTGTAATTACCTACTGTAATCATAAGCAGAGAAATTTTGCCCTCACTAATTTTATTTTGTTTCGCCACCAATGCTCGGCACCCCCATAAAAAAGTCCTGGGTGTGCCACTGTATATGGGTAGATATATTTAAAATATTATATTAATTATTTTCATTTACTAAAGAAAAAAATGCTTAATTTTTGCAAATAATGTATGAAGTACTATATGCTGGTGAAGGGGGGCGAGGGGTACAACTAAAGTTGTTAGTCTTCCAAAATATTAGGTCTCCAGATTTTTTTTAAATCAAGCAGCTAAAAATGAAATCTGTTTAAAACGGAAAATTTTCTTGGTTCTTTGCGATACTTTCTCGGCAGATTTTAGTATATTAGTTTTCTATTAATTAAAAAAAAAATTAATGATGAACTTCAAAGCAAAACGCATTACACATAATAGAAAAAGTGTAAAAAGATTTCAAACTCTTTTCAGTTAGGTAATACTTTAAATAACATACCTACAAAAGTGATTCAATTAAACACACTATACGTAAAAAGTTTTAAAACACTTTTCAGCTGTGTGATACTTAAAAAAATATCTACTACAAAAGGGATTCAATTTGTTCACATTACTTAATATTTACGAAATATATAGGTATAATAATTATAGTATATACAATAGGTGTTTCAAATAGAATATTTAATAAATATGCAAGTAATCGTACACAGTATGCAAATCAATAGTGATTTTTTTGCAACTACAAATTTTCCCTTTCTTCGTAATAAATAATCTTGAGTGAAAAAATTATTATTTTTTTATTACAGCTGTGTATGAAACCTTTTTCATCCACCATATATTTAATAAACATTTCGGCGATAACCTGTAATTCTGATTTTATTAATATTCTTCAATATATTAAATTTAGTAGTATAAATTGTAATACTGATGTTATTAATTTTTTTGTTTACAAACTGCCGTAATACGAGGTTGCCAGAAAATCGCCCAGAAAAACACCAAATCTCCCTCTCCATTAGCGGTGATGACGTCAAAAAGGTAGAAAAAGGTGGACGTCACGTGACTCGTTGCCGTATGTCGAATTATTCCGTTATAACTATTCCGTTTTTCCCATAGCATGCCAAAAGCATTTTCATGCTCGATTCTCAATTTATCATAATATGTGCCATTGTACGGAATGCTTTGAGTGCTAACACGAAATTAATCCCAATAGACTGTTTTGTTTTAAGACATTATTTTCATTTGACATACACACACAGTATACATTGTCGGAAAATATTTATTATTTTATTTTATTAAATTAGTAATAACAACATAATTGCATGCATTTTAACTATTACTATCATAATCATATTAATATTATACAGTATTACTTTTATTATAAGAGCGGAAGGCGGTCGTACGTTAATAACCAAGATTTGAGTAAAATTGTTTTTTCGTTAAAGTATAATATAAGGAAAAATTATTGTCTTAATTTTATTTATTTTTTAATTTTCTTTTAAAAAACTGCAGTTTAAGCAATTTCTATATTTCGTATATTTATATTTCTATATTTAGTAATACGAATTTAGTCAACTTTTATTATAGATTACTGGTAAAACAGGCACTGCAATGACAATTCAAAAAACAACAAATTTGAAACTATATTGCAAGCGACATTCGAAATTTAGATAGGGAGGATAATTGCAGTTACTTGAAAAATATATAATTATATATTCGCTGCCAGACTAGGAAGGAATTTAGTGGAAAACCTCGGCCACAATCTATGACAAGTTGAGGTTGCGGATTAAATTCAACTTATCTAATGGCAAGTCGACGCTGTACCTATCCTCAATGAGCATTACGAGGTTGCTAATTCCGCTTTTCCCATTGCATGCCAAAAAAATTTTCACGCTTGATTCTCTTTTTATCATAATATGTGTCATTGTACGGACTACTTTGAGTGTTAAAACGATTTAATGCGAATTGACTGTTTTTGACATTGTTTTCATTTGACCTACCACACTCAATATGCAGTGCCGGATAATAATTATTATTTATTTGTGTTAAATTAGTAATAACAACTTAATTGCATGCAATTTAGATATTACTATCATAATCATCTTAATATTATTCAGTGTTACTTTTATTATAAGAGAGGAACGCGATCCAAAGTTAATAAGCAATATTTGCGAAAAAGGGTTTTTTCGTTAAAGTGTAATATAAGGAAAAAATATTCCCTTAATTTTATTTTTTTTTTAATTTTCTTTGTAAAACGGCAGTTTACGAAATTTCTATATTTAGTAAAGCGAATTTAGTCAACTTTTATTAAAGATTACTGGTAAAACAGGCACTGCAATGACAATTCAAAAAACAACAAATTTGAAACTATATTGCCGGCGACACTAGAACGGTAGATAGGGAGGATAACTGCAGTT
This sequence comes from Maratus speciosus, assembly GCA_963932465.1. Taxonomy (NCBI): domain Eukaryota; kingdom Metazoa; phylum Arthropoda; class Arachnida; order Araneae; family Salticidae; genus Maratus; species Maratus speciosus. The sequence continues at coordinate 502,332,071 of OZ010793.1, read as the reverse complement.
ACTTTAAAAAAATTAATTATATATTCGCTGCCAGACTCGGAAGGAATTTAGTGGAAAATCTCGGCCACAAACTATGACAAGTTGAGGTTGCGGATTAAATTCAACTTACCTAATGGCAAGTCGACGCAGTTCCTTCCCCCAAGGAGCATTACGAGGTTGCTAATTCCACCTTTTCCCATAGCATGCCAAAAGCATTTTCACGCTCGATTCACTTTGTATCATAATATGTGTCATTGACGGAATACTTTGAGTGCTAACACGATTGTAATCCCAGTAGACTGTTTTGTTTTAAGACATTATTTTCATTTGACCTACCCACACAGTATACAGTATCGGAAAATATTTATTATTTTATTTTATTAAATTAGTAATAACAACATAATTGCATGCAATTTAACTATTACTATCATAATCATATTGATATAATACAGTATTACTTTTATTATAAGAGCGGAAGGCTGTCGTAAGTTAATAAGCAAGATTTGCGAAAAAGGATTTTTTCGTTAAAGTATAATATAAGGAAAAAATATTCCCATAATGTTTTTTATTTTTTAATTTTCTTTATAAAACGGCAGTTTACGAAATTTCTATATTTAGTAAAGCGAATTTAGTCAAAGTTTATTAAAGATTATTGGTAAAACAGGCATTGCAATGACAATTCAAAAAACAACAAATTTGAAACTATATTGCAGGCGACACTCGAACGGTAGATAGGGAGGATAATTGCAGTTACTTGAAAAAATTATAATTATATATTCGCTGCCAGACTCGGAAGGAATTTAGTGGAAAACGTTGGCCACAATCTATGACAAGTTGAGGTTACGGATTAAATTCAACTTACCTAATGGCAAGTCGACGCTGTTCCTGCCCTTAAGGAGCATTACGAGGTTGCTAATTCCACTTTTACCATAGCATGCCAAATACTTTTTTACGCTCGATTCTCTTTGTTTCATAATATGTGTCATTGTACGGAACACTTTGAGGGCTAACACGATTGTAATCCCAATAGACTGTTTTGTTTTAAGACGTTATTTTCATTTGACCTACCCACACAGTATACAGTGTCGGAAAATATTTATTATTTTATTTTATTAAATTAGTAATAACAACATAATTGCATGCAATTTAACTATTACTATCATAATCATATTGATATTATACAGTATTACTTTTACTATAAGAGGGGAAGGCGATCGTAAGTTAATAAGCAAGATTTGAGAAAAAAAAATTTTTTTCGTTAAAGTATAAAATAAGGAAAAAATATTGTCTTAATTTTATTTATTTTTTAATTTAAAAAAAATGCAGTTTAAGAAATTTCTATATTTAGTAATGCGAATTTAGTCAACTTTTATTAAAGATTATTGGTAAAACTGGCACTGCAATGACAATTCAAAAAACAACAAATATCAAACTATATTGCAGGAGACACCCGAACGGTAGATAGGGAGGATAATTGCAGTTACTTGAAAAAATTAAAATTATATATTCAATGCGTGACTCGGAAGGAATTTAGTGGGAAACCTCAGCCACAAACGATGACAACTTGAGGTTGCGGATTAAATTCAACTTACCTAATGGGTAGTCGATGCTGTTCCTGCCCGCAAGGAGCATTACGAGGTTGCTTCCGCTATTCCCATTGCATGCCAAATGCATTTTCATGCTCGATGACTTTGTATCATAATATGTGTCATTGTACGGAATACTTTGAGCGCTAACACGATTGTATCCCAGTAGACTGTTTTGTTTTAAGACATTATTTTCATTTGGCCTACCCACACAGTATACAATGTCGGAAAATATTTATTGTTTTATTTTATTAAATTAGTAATAACAACATAATTGCATGCAATTTAACTATTACTATCATAATCATATTGATATTATACAGTGTTACTTTTATTATAAGAGGGAAAACGCGATCATAAGTTAATAAGCAAGATTTGAGAAAAGGGTATTTTCGTTAAAGTATAATATAAGGAAATATATTCCCTTAATACTTTTTTTAATTTTCTTTTTAAAACGGCAGTTTACGAAATTTCTATATTTAGTAAAGCGAATTTAGTCAACGTTTCTTAAAGATTATTTGTAAAACAGTCTCTGCAATGACAATTCAAAAAACAAAAAATTTGAAACTATAATTCAGGAGACATTCGAACTTTAGATAGGTAGGATAATTGAACTTACTTGTAAAAATTATAATTATATATTCGCTGCGAGACTCGGTATTAATTTAGTGGAAAACATCGGCCACAAACTATGACAAGTTGAGGTTGCGGATTAAATTCAACTTACCTAATGGCAAGTCGACGCTGTTCCTGCCCTCAAGGAGCATTACGAGGTTGCTAATTCCACTATTCCCATCGCATCCCAAATGCATTTTCATGCTCGATTCACTTTGTATCATAATATGTGTCATTGTACGGAATACTTTGTGTGCTAACACGATTGTATCCAGTAGACTGTTTTGTTTTAAGACATTATTTTCAATTGGCCTACCCACACAGTAAACAATGTCGGAATATATTTATTATTTTATTTTATCAAATTAGTAATAACAACATAACTGCATGCAATTTAAATATTACTATCATAATCATATTGATATTACACAGTATTACTTTTATTATAAGAGGGGAATGCGATCGTAAGTTAATAAGCAAGATTTGAGAAAAAGTTTTTTTTTCGTTAAAGTATAATATAAGAAAAAAAATATTGTCTTAATTTTATTTATTTTTTAATTTTCTTTTAAAAAACTGCAGTTAAGAAATTTTTATGTTTCGTATATTTATATTTCTATATTTAGTAATACGAATTTAGTCAACTTTTATTATAGATTATTGGTAAAACAGGCACTGCAATGCCAATTCAAAAAACAACAAATTTCAAACTATATTGTAGGAGACACCCGAACGGTAGATAGGGAGGATAATTGCAGTTACTTGAAAAAGTTAAAATTATATATTCACTGCGTGACTCGGAAGGAATTTAGTGGGAAACCTCAGCGACAAACGATGACAACTTGAGGTTGCGGATTAAATTAAACTTACCTAATGGCAAGTCGACGCTGCTCCTACCACCAAGGAGCATTACGAGGTTGCTAATTCCACTATTCCCATCGCATCCCAAATGCATTTTCATGCTCGATTCACTTTGTATCATAATATGTGTCTTTGTACGGAATACTTTGAGTGCGAACACGATTGTATCCCAGTAGACAGTTTTGTTTTAAGACATTATTTTCAATTGGCCTACCCACACAGTAAACAATGTCGGAATATATTTATTATTTTATTTTATTAAATTAGTAATAACAACATAATTGCATGCAATTTAACTATTACTATCATAATCATGTTATATTATACAGTATTACTTTTATTATAACACCGGAAGGCGATCGTAATTTAATAAGCAATATTTGAGAAAAAGTGTTTTTTTGTTAAAGTATAATAAAAGGAAAAAATGTTGTCTTAATTTTATTTATTTTTTAATTTTCTTTTAAAAAACTGCAGTTTAAGAAATTTTTATGTTTCGTATATTTATATTTCTATATTTAGTAATACGAATTTAATCAACTTTTATTATAGATTATTAGTAAAACAGGAACTACAATACCAATTCAAAAAACAACAAATTTCAAACTATATTGCAGGAGACACCCGAACGGTAGATAGGGAGGATAATTGCAGTTACTTGAAAAAATTAAAATTATATATTCACTGCCTGACTCGAAAGGAATTTAGTAGGAAACCTCAGCCACAAACGATGATAACTTGAGGTTGCGGATTAAATTCAACTTACCTAATGGCAAGTCGATGCTGTTCCTGCCCTCAAGGAGCATTACGAGGTTGCTAATTCCGCTTTTCCCATAGCATGCCAAAAGCATTTTCACGCTCGATTCACTTTGTATCATAATATATGTCATTGTACGGAATACTTTGAGGGCTAACACGATTGTAATCCCAGTAGACTGTTTTGTTTTAAGACATTATTTTCATTTGACCAACCCACACAGCATACAGTGTCGAAAAATATTTATTATTTTATTTTATTAAATTAGTAATAACAACATAATTGCATGCAATTTAACTATTACTATCATAATCATATTGATATTATACAGTATTACTTTTATTATAAGAGCGGAAGGCTGTCGTAAGTTAATAAGCATGATTTGCGAAAAAGGATTTTTTCGTTAAAGTATAATATAAGGAAAAAATATTCCCATAATGTTTTTTATTTTTTAATTTTCTTTATAAAACGGCAGTTTACGAAATTTCTATATTTAGTAAAGCGAATTTAGTCAAAGTTTATTAAAGATTATTGGTAAAACAGGCATTGCAATGACAATTCAAAAAACAACAAATTTGAAACTATATTGCAGGCGACACTCGAACGGTAGATAGGGAGGATAATTGCAGTTACTTGAAAAAATTATAATTATATATTCGCTGCCAGACTCGGAAGGAATTTAGTGGAAAACGTCGGCCACAATCTATGACAAGTTGAGGTTACGGATTAAATTCAACTTACCTAATGGCAAGTCGACGCTGTTCCTGCCCTTAAGGAGCATTACGAGGTTGCTAATTCCACTTTTACCATAGCATGCCAAATACATTTTTACGCTCGATTCTCTTTGTATCATAATATGTGTCATTGTACGGAACACTTTGAGGGCTAACACGATTGTAATCCCAATAGACTGTTTTGTTTTAAGACGTTATTTTCATTTGACCTACCCACACAGTATACAGTGTCGGAAAATATTTATTATTTTATTTTATTAAATTAGTAATAACAACATAATTGCATGCAATTTAACTATTACTATCATAATCATATTGATATTATACAGAATTACTTTTATTATAAGAGGGGATGGCGATCGTAAGTTAATAAGCAAGATTTGAGAAAAAGTTTTTTTTTCGTTAAAGTATAATATAAGAAAAAAATGTTGTCTTAATTTTATTTATTTTTTAATTTTAAAAAAATGCAGTTTAAGAAATTTTTATATTTAGTAATGCGAATTTAGTCAACTTTTATTAAAGATTATTGGTAAAACAGGCACTGCAATGACAATTCAAAAAACAACAAATTTCAAACTTTATTGTAGGAGACACCCGAACGGTAGATAGGGAGGATAATTGCAGTTACTTGAAAAAATTAAAATTACATATTCAATGCGTGACTCGGAAGGAATTTAGTGGGAAACCCCAGCCACAAACGATGACAACTTGAGGTTGCGGATTAAGTTCAACTTACCTAATGGCAAGTCGATGCTGTTCCTGCCCTCAAGGAGCATTACGAGGTTGCTAATTCCGCTTTTCCCATTGCATGCCAAAAACATTTTCACGCTCGATTCTCTTTTTATTATAATATGTGTGATTGTACGGACTAATTTGAGTGTTAAAACGATTGTAATGGGAATTGACTGTTTTTGACATTTTTTTCCTTTGACCTACCACACTCAATATGCAGTGTCGGATAATAATTATTATTTATTTGTATTAAATTAGTAATAACAACTTAATTGCATGCAATTTAACTATTACTATCATAATCATATTGATACTATACAGTGTTACTTTTATTATAAGAGGGGTAACGCGATCATAAGTTAATAAGCAAGATTGGAGAAAGGGGTTTTTTCGTTAAAGTATAATATAAGGAAAAAATATTCCCTTAATATTTTTTTCTATTTTCTTTTTAAAACGACAGTTTACGAAATTTCTATATTTAGTAAAGCGAATTTAGTGAACGTTTCTTAAAGATTATTTGTAAAACAATCTATTCAATGACAATTCAAAAAACAACAAATTTGAAACTATATTGCAGGCGACATTCGAACTTTAGATAGGGAGGATAATTGCAGTTACTTGAAAAAAATATAATTAAATATTCGCTGCCAGACTCGGAAGGAATTTAGTGGAAAATCTCGGCCACAAACTATGACAAGTTGAGGTGGCGGATTAAATTCAACTTACCTAATGGCAAGTCGACGCAGTTCCTACTCCCAAGGAGCATTACGAGGTTGCTAATTCCACCTTTTCCCATAGCATGCCAAAACCATTTTCACGGTCGATTCTCTTTGTATCATAATATGTGTCATTGTACGGAATACTTTGAGTGCTAACACGATTGTAATCCCAGTAGACTGTTTTATTTTAAGACATTATTTTCATTTGACCTACCCACACAGTATACAATGTCGGAAAATATTTATTATTTTATTTTATTAAATTAGTAATAACAACATAATTGCATGCAATTTAACTATTACTATCATAATCATATTGATATTGTACAGTATTACTTTTATTATAAGAGGGGAAGGCTGTCGTAAGTTAATAAGCAAGATTTGCGAAAAAGGGTTTTTTCGTTAAAGTATAATATAAGGAAAAATATTCCCTTAATGTTTTTTATTTTTTAATTTTCTTTATAAAACGGCAGTTTACGAAATTTCTATATTTAGTAAAGCGAATTTAGTCAAAGTTTATTAAAGATTATTGGTGAAACAGGCACTGCAATGACAATACAAAAAACAACAAATTTGAAACTATATTGCAGGAAACGGTAGATAGGGAGGAAAATTGCAGTTACTTGAAAAAATTAAAATTATATATTCAATGCGTGACTTGGAAGGAATTTAGTGGGAAACCTCAGCCAAAAACGATGACAACTTGAGGTTGCGGATTAAATTCAACTTACCTAAAGGCAAGTCGATGCTGTTCATGCCCTCAAGGAGCATTACGAGGTTGCTAATTCCACTTTTCCCATTGCATGCCAAATGCATTTTCATGTTCGATTCACTTTGTATCATAATATGTGTCATTGTACGGAATACTTTGAGTGCTAACACGATTGTATCCCAGTAGACTGTTTTGTTTTAAGACATTATTTTCATTTGGCCTACCCACACAGTATACAAAGTCGGAAAATATTTATTATTTTATTTTATTAAATTAGTAATAACAACAAAATTTCATGCAATTTAACTATTACTATCATAATCATATTGATATTATACAGTATTACTTTTATTATAAGAGGGGAAGGCGATCGTAAGTTAATAAGCAAGATTTGAGAAAAAGTTTTTTTTCGTTAAAGTATAATATAAGGAAAAAATATTGTCTTAATTTTATTTATTTTTTAATTTTCTTTTTAAAAACTGCAGTTTAAGAAATTTCTATATTTAGTAATGCGAATTTAGTCAACTTTTATTATAGATTAATGATAAGAAAGCACTGCAATGACAATTCAAAAAACAACAAATTTCAAACAATATTGTAGGAGACACCCGAACGGTAGATAGGGAGGATAATTGCAGTTACTTGAAAAAGTTAAAATTATATATTCACTGCGTGACTCGGAAGGAATTTAGTGGGAAACCTCAGCCACAAACGATACAACTTGAGGTTGCGGATTAAATTCATCTTACCTAATGGCAAGTCGATACCGTTCCTGCCCTCAAGGAGGTTCCGTTCCTGCCCATTACGAGGTTGCTAATTCCGCTTTTCCCATAGCATGCCAAAAGTATTTTCACGCTCGATTCACTTTGTGTCATAATATGTGTCATTGTACGGAATACTTTGAGTGCCAACATGATTGTAATCCCAATAGACTGTTTTGTTTTAAGATATTATTTTCATTTGACCTACCCACACAGTATACAGTGTCGGAAAATATTTATTATTATATTTTATTAAATTAGTAATAACAACATAATTGCATACATTTTAACTATTACTATCATAATCATATTGATATTATACAGTATTACTTTTATTATAAGAGCGGAAGGCGGTCGTAAGTTAATAAACAAGATTTGAGAAAAGTGTTTTTTCGTTAAAGTATAATATAAGGAAAAAATATTGTCTTAATTTTATTTACATTTAATTTTCTTTTAAAAAACTGCAGTTTAAGAAATTTCTATATTTCGTATATTTATATTTCTATATTTAGTAATGCGAATTTAGTCAACTTTTATTATAGATTATTGGTAAAACAGGCACTACAATAACAAATCAAAAAACAACAAATTTCAAACTATATTGCAGGAGACACCCGAACGGTAGATAGGGAGGATAATTGCAGTTACTTGAAAAAGTTAAAATTATACATTTATTGCGTGACTCGGAAGGAATTTAGTGGGAAACCTCAGCCACAAACGATGACAACTTGAGGTTGCGGATTAAATTCAACTTACCTAATGGCAAGTCGATGCTGTTCCTGCCCTCAAGGAGCATTACGAGGTTGCTGATTCCGCTTTTCCCATTGCATGCCAAAAACATTTTCACGCTTGATTCTCTTTTTATCATAATATGTGTCATTGTACGGACTACTTTGAGTGTTAAAACGATTTAATGCGAATTGACTGTTTTTGACATTATTTTCATTTGACCTACCACTCTCAATATGCAGTGTCGGATAATAATTATTATTTATTTGTATTAAATTAGTAATAACAACTTAATTGCATGCAATTTAGATATTACTATCATAATCATATTGATATTATTCAGTGTTACTTTTATTATAAGTGAGGAACGCGATCCTAAGTTAATAAGCAAGATTTGCGAAAAAGTGTTTTTTCGTTAAAGTATAATATAAGGAAAAAATATTCCCTTAATTTTTTTTTTAATTTTCTTTTTAAAACGGCAGTTTACGAAATTTCTATATTTAGTAAAGCGAATTTAGTCAACTTTTTATTAAAGATTACTGGTAAAACAGGCACTGCCATGACAATTCAAAACACAACAAATTTGAAACTATATTGCCGGCGACACTAGAACGGTAGATAGGGAGGATAACTGCAGTTAATTGAAAAAAATTAATTATATATTCGCTGCCAGACTCGGAAGGAATTTAGTGGAAAATCTCGGCCACAAACTATGACAAGTTGAGGTTGCGTTTTAAATTCAACTTACCTAATGGCAAGTCGACGCAGTTCTTACCCCCAAGGAGCATTACGAGTTTGCTAATTCCACCTTTTCCCATAGCATGCCAAAAGCATTTTCACGCACGATTCACTTTGTATCATAATATGTGTCATTGTACGGAATACTTTGAGTGCTAACACGATTGTAATCCCAGTAGACTGTTTTGTTTTAAGACATTATTTTCATTTGACCTACCCACACAGTATATAATGTCGGAAAATATTTATTATTTTACTTTATTAAATTAGTAATAACAACATAATTGCATGCAATTTAACTATTACTATCATAACCATATTGATATTGTACAGTATTACTTTTATTATAAGAGGGGAAGGCTGTCGTAAGTTAATAAGCAAGATTTGCGAAACAGGGTTTTTTCGTTAAAGTATAATATAAGGAAAAAATATTCCCTTAATGTTTCTTATTTCTTAATTTTCTTTATAAAACGGCAGTTTACGAAATTTCTATATTTAGTAAAGCGAATTTAGTCAAAGTTTATTAAAGATTATTGGTAAAACAGGCACGGCAATGACATTACAAAAAACAACAAATTTGAAACTATATTGCAGGCGATAATCGAACGGTAGATAGGGAGGATAATTGCAGTTACTTGAAAAAATTATAATTATATATTCGCTGCCAGACTCGGAAGGAATTTAGTGGAAAACATCGGCCACAAACTATGACAAGTTGAGGTTGCGGAATAAATTCAACTTACCTAATGGCAAGTCGACGCTGTTCCTGCCCTCAAGGAGCATTACTAGGTTGCTAATTCCGCTTTTCCCATAGCATGCTAAATACATTTTCACGCTCGCTTCTCTTTGTATCGTAATATGTGTCATTGTACGGAATACTTTGAGAGCTAACACGATTGTAATCCCAATAGACTGTTTTGTTTTAAGACGTTATTTTCATTTGACCTACCCACACAGTATACAGTGTCGGAAAATATTTATTATTTTATTTTATTAAATTAGTAATAACAACATAATTGCATGCAATTTAACTATTACTATCATAATCATATTGATATTATACAGTATTACTTTTACTATAACAGGGGAAGGCGATCGTAAGTTAATAAGCAAGATTTGAGAAATAGATTTTTTTCGTTAAAGTATAATATAAGGAAAAAATATTGTCTTAATTTTATTTATTTTTTAATTTTCCTTTTAAAAACTGCAGTTTAAGAATTTTCTTTATTTAGTAATGCGAATTTAGTCAACTTTTATTATAGATTATTGGTAAAACAGGCACTGCAATGACAATTCAAAAAACAACAAATTTCAAACTATATTGTAGGAGACAACCGAACGGTAGATAGGGAGGATAATTGCAGTTACTTGGAAAAGTTAAAATTATATATTCACTGCGTGACTCGGAAGGAATTTAGTGGGAAACCTCAGCCACAAACGATGACAACTGGAGGTTGTGGATTAAATTAAACTTACCTAATGGCAAGTCGATAAGTCGATGCTGTTCCTTCCCTCAAGGAGCATTACGAGGTTGCTAATTCCGCTTTTCCCATAGCATGCCAAAAGCATTTTCACGCTCGATTCACTTTGTATCATAATATGTGTCATTGTACGGAATAATTTGAGTGCTAACACGATTGTAATCCCAGTAGACTGTTTTGTTTTAAGACATTATTTTCATTTGACCTACCCACACAGTATACAGTGTCGGAAAATATTTATTATTTTATTTTATTAAATATGTAATAACAACATAATTGCATGCAATTTCACTATTACTATGATAATCATATCGATATTATACAGTATTACTTTTATTATAAGAGCGGAAGGCGGTCGTAACTTAATAAGCAAGATTTGAGAAAAAGAGTTTTTTCGTTAAAGTATAATATAAGGGAAAAATATTGTCTTAATTTTATTTATTTTTTAATTTTCTTTTCAAAAACTGCAGTTTAAGAAATTTCTGTATTTCGTATATTTATATTTCTATATTTAGTAATGCGAATTTAGTCAACTTTTATTATAGATTATTGGTAAAACAGGCACTACAATAACAATTCAAAAAACAACAAATTTCAAACTATATTGCAGGAGACATCCGAACGGTAGATAGGGAGGATAATTTCAGTTACTTGAAAAAATTAAAATTATATATTCACTGCCAGACTCGGAAGGAGTTTAGTGGAAAACCTCGGCCACAAACGATGACAACTTGAGGTTGCGTATTAAATTCAACTTACCTAATGGCAAGTCGATGCTGTTCCAGCCCTCAAGGAGCATTACGAGGTTGCTAATTCCGCTTTTACCATTGCATGCCAAAAACATTTTCACGCTTGATTCTCTTTTTATCATAATATGTGTCATTGTACGGACTACTTTGAGTGTTAAAACGATTGTAATGCGAATTGACTGTTTTTGACATTATTTTCATTTGACCTACCACACTCAATATGCAGTGTCAGATAATAATTATTATTTATTTGTATTGAATTAGTAATACCAGCTTAATTGCATGCAATTTAGCTATTACTATCATAATCATATTGATATTATACAGTATTACTTTTATTATAAGAGGGGAAGGTTGTCGTAAGTTAATAAGCAATATTTGCGAAAAAGGATTTTTTCGTTAAAGTATAATATCAGGAAAAAAAATATTCCCTTAATGTTTTTTATTTTTTAATTTCTTTATAAAACGGCAGTTTACGAAATTTCTATATTTAGTAAAGCGAATTTAGTCAAAGTTTATTAAAGATTATTGGTAAAACAGGCACTGCAATGACAATTCAAAAAACAACAAATTTCAAACTGTATTGCAGGAGACACTCGAACAGTAGATAGGGAGGATAATTGCAGTTACTTGAAAAAGTTATAATTATATATTCGCTGCCAGACTCGGAAGGAATTTAGTGGAAAACCTCGGCCACAATCTATGACAAGTTGAGGTTGCGGATTAAATTCAACTTACCTAATGGCAAGTCGAGGCTGTTCCTGCCATCAAGGAGCATTACGAGGTTGCTAATTCCGCTTTTCCCATAGCATGCCAAATACATTTTCACGCTCGATTCTCTTTGTATCATAATATGTGTCATTGTACGGAATACTTTGAGGGCTAACACGATTGTAATGCCAATAGACTGCTTTGTTTTAAGACGTTATTTTCATTTGACCTACCCACACAGTATACAGTGTCGGAAAATATTTATTATTTTTTTTTATTAAATTAGTAATAACAACATAATTGCATGCATTTTAACTATTACTATCATAATCATATTGATATTATACAGTATTACTTTTATTATAAGAGCGGAAGGCGGTCGTAAGTTACTAAACAAGATTTGAGAAAAGTGTTTTTTCGTTAAAGTATAATATAAGGAAAAAATATTGTCTTAATTTTATTTACATTTAATTTTCTTTTAAAAAACTGCAGTTTAAGAAATTTCTATATTTCGTATATTTATATTTCTATATTTAGTAATGCGAATTTAGTCAACTTTTATTATAGATTATTGGTAAAACAGGCACTACAATAACAAATCAAAAAACAACAAATTTCAAACTATATTGCAGGAGACACCCGAACGGTAGATAGGGAGGATAATTGCAGTTACTTGAAAAAGTTAAAATTATACATTCATTGCGTGACTCGGAAGGAATTTAGTGGGAAACCTCAGCCACAAATGATGACAACTTGAGGTTGCGGATTAAATTCAACTTACCTAATGGCAAGTCGATGCTGTTCCTGCCCTCAAGGAGCATTACGAGGTTGCTAATTCCGCTTTTCCCATTGCATGCCAAAAACATTTTCACGCTTGATTCTCTTTTTATCATAATATGTGTCATTGTACGGGCTACTTTGAGTGTTAAAACGATTTAATGCGAATTGACTGTTTTTGACATTATTTTCATTTGACCTACCACACTCAATATGCAGTGTCGGATAATAATTATTATTTATTTGTATTAAATTAGTAATAACAACTTAATTGCATGCAATTTAGATATTACTATCATAATCATATTGATATTATTCAGTGTTACTTTTATTATAAGTGAGGAACGCGATCCTAAGTTAATAAGCAAGATTTGCGAAAAAGGGTTTTTTCGTTAATGTATAATATACGAAAAAAATATTCCCTTATTTTTTTTTTTTAATTTTCTTTTTAAAACGGCAGTTTACGAAATTTCTATATTTAGTAAAGCGAATTTAGTCAACTTTTATTGAAGATTACTGGTAAAACAGGCACTGCCATGACAATTCAAAAAACAACAAATTTGAAACTATATTGCCGGCGACACTCGAACGGTAGATAGGGAGGATAATTGCAGTTACTTGAAAAAATTATAATTATATATTCGCTGCCAGACTCGGAAGGAATTTAGTGGAAAACGTCGGCCACAATCTATGACAAGTTGAGGTTGCGGATTAAATTCAACTTACCTAATGGCAAGTCGACGCAGTTCTTACCCCCAAGGAGCATTACGAGTTTGCTAATTCCACCTTTTCCCATAGCATGCCAAAAGCATTTTCACGCTCGATTCACTTTGTATCATAATATGTGTCATTGTACGGAATACTTTGAGTGCTAACACGATTGTAATCCCAGTAGACTGTTTTGTTTTAAGACATTATTTTCATTTGACCTACCCACACAGTATACAATGTCGGAAAATATTTATTATTTTATTTTATTAAATTAGTAATAACAACATAATTGCATGTAATTTAACTATTACTATCATAAGCATATTGATATTGTACAGTATTACTTTTATTATAAGAGGGGAAGGCTGTCGTAAGTTAATAAGCAAGATTTGCGAAACAGGGTTTTTTTCGTTAAAGTATAATATAAGGAAAAAATATTCCCTTAATGTTTTTTATTTCTTAATTTTCTTTATAAAACGGCAGTTTACGAAATTTCTATATTTAGTAAAGCGAATTTAGTCAAAGTTTATTAAAGATTATTGGTAAAACAGGCACTGCAATGACATTACAAAAAACAACAAATTTGAAACTATATTGGAGGCGACAATCGAACGGTAGATAGGTAGGATAATTGCAGTTACTTGAAAAAATTATAATTATATATTCGCTGCCAGACTCGGAAGGAATTTAGTGGAAAACGTCGGCCACAATCTATGACAAGTTGAGGTTCACGCTCGAATCTCTTTGTATCATAATATGTGTCAATGTACGGAACACTTTGAGGGCTAACACGATTGTAATCCCAATAGACTGTTTTGTTTTAAGACGTTATTTTCATTTGACCTACCCACACAGTATACAGTGTCGGAAAATATTTATTATTTTATTTTATTAAATTAGTAATAACAACATAATTGCATGCAATTTAACTATTACTATCATAATCATATTGATATTATACAGTATTACTTTTACTATAAGAGGGGAAGGCGATCGTAAGTTAATAAGCAAGATTTGAGAAAAAGTTTTTTTTTCGTTAAAGTATAATATAAGGAAAAATTATTGTCTTAATTTTATTTATTTTTTAATTTAAAAAAAATGCAGATTAAGAAATTTCTATATTTAGTAATGCGAATTTAGTCAACTTTTATTAAAGATTATTGGTAAAACAGGCACTGCAATGACAATTCAAAAAACAACAAATTTCAAACTATATTGTAGGAGACACACGAACGGTAGATAGGGAGGATAATTGCAGTTACTTGAAAAAATTAAAATTATATATTTAATGCGTGACTCGGAAGGAATTTAGTGGGAAACCTCAGCCACAAACGATGACAACTTGAGGTTGCGGATTAAATTCAACTTACCTAATGGCAAGTCGATGCTGTTCCTGTCCTCAAGGAGCATTACGAGGTTGCTAATTCCGCTTTTCCCATTGCATGCCAAAGACATTTTCAGGCTTGATTCTCTTTTTATTATAATATGTGTGATTGTAGGGACTACTTTGAGTGTTAAAACTATTGTAATGCGAATTGACTGTTTTTGACATTATTTTCATTTGACCTACCACACTCAATATACAGTGTCAGATAATAATTATTATTTATTCGTATTAAATTAGTAATAACAACTTAATTGCATGCAATTTAACTATTACTATTATAATCATATTGATACTATACAGTGTTACTTTTATTATAAGAGGGGTAACGCGATCCCAAGTTAATAAGCAAGATTTGCGAAAAAGGGTTTTTTCGTTAAAGTATAATATAAGGAAAAAATATAATTGCAGTTACTTGAAAAGTTATAATTATATATTTGCTGCCAGACTCGGAAGGAGTTTAGTGGAAAACATCGGCCACAAACTATGACAAGTTGAGGTTGCGGATTAAATTCAACTTACCTAATGGCAAGTCGACGCTGTTCCTACCCCCAAGGAGCATTACGAGGTTGCTAATTCCCCCTTTTCCCATAGCATGCCAAAAGCATTTTCACGCTCGATTCAATTTCTGTCATAATATGTGTCATTGTACTGAATACTTAGAGTGCAAAAGCGTTTGTAATCCCAATAGGCTTTTTTGTTTTAAGACATTATTTTCATTTGACCTACCCACACAGTATACAGTGTCGGAAAATATTTATTATTTTATTTTATTAAATTAGTAATAACAACATAATTGCATGCAATCTAACTATTACTATCATAATCGTGTTGATATTATACAGTATTACTTTTATTATAAGAGCGGAAGGCTGTCGTAAGTTAAAAAGCAATATTTGAGAAAAAAAAATTTCCGTTAAAGTATAATATAAGGAAAAATACTGTCTTAATTTTATTTTATTTTTTTTTAATTTTCTTTTAAAAAACTGCAGTTTAAGAAATTTTTATATTTCGTATATTTATATTTCTATATTTCGTAATACGAATTTAGTCAACTTTTATTATAGATTATTGGTAAAACAAGCACTGCAATGACAATTCAAAAAACAACAAATTTCAAACTATATTGTAGGACACACCCGAACGGTAGATAGGGAGGATAATGGAAGTTGCTTGAAAAAGTTAAAATTATATATTCACTGTGTGACTCGGAAGGAATTTAGTGGGAAACCTCAGACACAAACGATGACAACTTGAGGTTGCGGATTAAATTCAACTTACCTAATAGCAAGTCGATGCTGTTCCTGCCCTCAAGGAGCATTACGAGGTTGCTAATTTCGTTTTTACCATTGCATGCCAAAAACATTTTCACGCTTGATTCTCTTTTTATCATAATATGTGTCATTGAACGGACTACTTTGAATTTTAAAACGATTTAATGCGAATTGACTGTTTTTGACAATTTTTTCATTTGACCTACCACACTCAGTATGAAGTGTCGGATAATAATTATTATTTATTTGTATTATATTAGTAATAACAACTTATTGCAGGCAATTTAGATATTACTATCATAATCATATTCATATTATTCAGTGTTACTTTTATTATAAGCGAGGAACGAGATCCTAAGTTAATAAGCAAGATTTGAGAAAAGGGTTTTTTCTTTAAAGTATCATATAAGGAAAGAATATTCCCGTAATTTTTTTTTATATTATAATTTTCTTTTTAAAACGTCAGTTTACGAAATTTCTATATTTAGTAAAGCAAATTTAGTCAACGTTTCTTAAAGATTATTGGTAAAACAGTCTCTGCAATGACAATTCAAAAAACAACAAATTTAAAACTATATTGCAAGCGACAATGGAACATTAGATTGGGAGGATAATTGCAGTTACTTGAAAAAATTATAATTATATATTCGCTGCCAGACTCGGAAGGAATTTAGTAGAAAACCTCGGCCACAAACTATGGCAAGTTGAAGTTGCGGATTAAATTTAACTTACCTAATAGCAAGTCGACACCGTTCCTACCCCCAAGGGGCATTACGAGGTTGCTAATTCCGCTTTTCCCATAGCATGCCAAAAGCATTTTCACGCTCGATTCACTTTGTGTCATAATATGTGTCATTGTACGGAATACTTTGAGTGCTAACACGATTGTAATCCCAATAGACTGTTTTGTTTTAAGACATTATTTTCATTTGACCTACACACACAGTAAACAGTGTTGGAAAATATTTATTATTTTATTTTATTAAATTATTAATAACAACATAATTGCAATTTAACTATTACTATCATAATCATATTGATATTATACAGTATTACTTTTATTTTAAGAGCGAAAGGCGGTCGTAAGTTAATAACCAAGATTTGAGAAAAGTGTTTCTTCGTTAAAGTATAATATAAGGAAAAAATATTGTCTTAATTTAATTTATATTTAATTTTCTTTTAAAAAACTGCAGTTTAAGAAATTTCTATATTTCGTATATTTATATTTCTATGTTTAGTAATGCGAATTTAGTCATCTTTTATTATAGATTATTGGTAAAACAGGCACTACAATAACAATTCAAAAAACAACAAATTTCAAAATATGTTGCAGGAGACACACGAACGGTAGATAGGGAGGATAATTGCAGTTACTTGAAAAAATTAAAATTATATATTCAATGCGTGACTCGGAAGGAATTTAGTGGGAAACCTCAGCCACAAACAATGACAACATGAGGTTGCCGATTAAATTCAACTTACCTAATGGCAAGTCGATGCTGTTCCTGCCCTCAAGGAGCATTACGAGGTTGCTAATTCCGCTTTTCCCATTGCATGCCAAAAACATTTTCACGCTCGATTCTCTTTTTATTATATTACTAGCATATGGCCCCGTCAAAAATGACGGGAAAGTGTTATTGTAAGTTTACAACATTAAGTCAGACTCAATTAAACAGGTGATTGATATGAATGATTATTCAGATAGTGGCAAGTCCTCAAAAGCATTAAAAAAAATAGTGTTTGTAAAAGTCAACCTTCAAATGAAGAAAATATGAACCACCTCATGCGGGGGAGAAAAAAAAGAGCTTTTTCCAACAACCCTATGGCAAAATTCTCATTTTTTCTGCACATCTTTGATGAAATTCGTGTTTTTTTTGCAGCC
Source organism: Maratus speciosus (assembly GCA_963932465.1). NCBI lineage: Eukaryota > Metazoa > Arthropoda > Arachnida > Araneae > Salticidae > Maratus > Maratus speciosus. The sequence goes on along the minus strand of OZ010793.1, from coordinate 502,314,185 downwards.
TTTTGACGAAATGAGTGTTTTTATCGGGATTTGTTGAAAAATTTGCTTTTTTCTGCGCCCTTTTGACGAATTACACCTCTCGCGTTTCTTTGACAAAATTCAGGGAAGAGTGCCACTTGGCAAAAAAAAATTGTTCAAAATCTTGCCAAAAATCTTTTCAAGATGGCAGAAAAACATCATTTTTAAATCTTTGTTATTTATAAATCAATGATTTTGCCCAAAAAATAGAAAATGATGTAAAAACATGGATTTATAAATAACAGATTTAAAACTGAAGTTTTTCCGCCATCTTGAAAAATTTGTTACGAATGCCGGTAAAATCTTGCTCACAACTACTAAAAAACTTACTAATATAAAATAAAAAGATAAATATAAATAAATACCAATACATGAGACGGCGATTCAGGAAAAAGGGGAGTTTCATACAGAAAAAAATATATTAAAAAAAACTAAAAATACTTACACAAAAAACAAACAATCAGTTAAAATTTACAAACAAAAAAAAATCAATAATTTAATGTTTATGGTGAAATTCTCGTTTTTTCTGCACATCTCTGATGAAATTCATGTTTTTTTCGCAGCCTTTTAAAAAAATGACTTTTTTTACCACAATCCTTTCACGAAATGAGTGTTTTTATCGGGATTTGTTGCAAAATTCACATTTTTCCCGCGCCTTTTTGATGAATTACACCTCTCACGTTTCTTTGACAAAATTCAGGGAAGAGTTTCGCATCCTGTGCCGCTTGACGAAAAAAATTGTGCCAAAAATCTTTTCAAGGTGACGGAAAAACTCAATTTTTAAATCTTTATGTTATTTATAAATCAATGATTTGCACAAAAAAATAGAAAATGATGTAAAAACATGGATTTATAAGTAACATAAAGATTTAAAAACGAAGTTTTACTGCCATCTTGAAAAATTTGTTACGAATGCAGGTAAAATCTTGCTCACAACTGCCAAAAAATTTATGAAACATAAGATAAAAGTAAAAGGATAAATATAAAGAAATACCAATAAATGAGACGGCGATTCATAAAAAAAAGGGGGAGTTTCATACAAAAAAAATTTCAAATATTTACATAAAAAACAAACAATCAGTTAAAATTTTTAAAAAAATCAATAATTTAATGTTTAGAAAAAGGGATCCTAGTCAGGGTCTGAAACATCGTCAAGGTATGGTACTTCTCTTCTAACTGAATTAAATTTAAATTTTGATGGATGTTTGGTAATACACCCTCGATGTTTTCAGACTCTGAATTTTTTCGGCAGCCGTTGGCTGAATCGTCTGTCTCTAAAACGGTAAACAATGTAAAAATCGATATATTCACCAATAAAGGGTGCATTTTAAACAGCTAATGCAAAAATCCTAATAAAAAAAAAAAAGAAATAAACAGCAGAGCAAGCGAGACTTACCTTACAATCAAAATAAGTTGACAGAAGCACAGGTGCATCCGAATGTATGCAGCAAATTAGTTACGTAACAGAAAATTTAGCTGACTAACGGTTCACCTGATACTGATGAACCAATAAGCTTCAAGATCCCCCGATTTCAAAATTTACATCTTTTTTTAGGTTCTTATGTTGAAACTTACACTTTTGCAACCTTTCGATGAAAATCTCGTTTTCTCTGTGATCCTCTAATCAAAACATATTTTTTCTGTGATTATTTGACGAAATTCACGTTTTTCGCAATACTTTGATCAAATAATGCATTTTTTCTGCAGTCATCTGATGAAATTCATGTTTTTTCCACGATTATTTGGCGACATTCACATATTCCATGATCCTTAGACGAAACATGCATACTAAAGGACCCTTTGGGAAAAATTGTGCTTTTTTCTGCGATCCTTTGATGGAATTCATATTCGTTTGATGACACCACCCTTTTTTTACGATATTTTGATGATTTTTGCAATCCTTCAGGGAAAGCAGACAGATGATAGTTGCAAGCTCCTGGCTCTGTTTTTTTCATCCTGTTTGTTTCTATACATGGACTAAATGCACAGGTCATGGGAAAGGATTAGAAATAAACTCAAATTGCAGTTGCTTGTACTCGCATTTTTATTTTGTCAAATTCTGCTACCCCCCCCCCCTTCTCGTCCTAAAAATGTCAACAAATTTTAATACTGATTTGCATCAATCCCAGGGATGATAAATTGTGCCGAAAAAATGGAATTCCCTGTTTTCGCTGGAAAGTGGCATGTCTGTAAATGCTTTTAAAAATATATGCATAGTTGAAAAAAAAAAAAAAAAAAGCTGTTGCATTTTTCAGCTTAGATGTGTTATTATCCCTCCATCCGCCATCTAGGATTTTTTTTCTTGCGCGAAAACTCCTTTTCCGCCAAGTAGTAAATGTCGCCAATGGTTAAATATTGTTGATAGATTAATATAATATTAAAAAAACTGGATTATAATAATTATAACTATTAATTAAAAAACAGTTTTTAATTCACGCCCAAAAAAAATCCGAGATGGCGGATGGAGGGATAATAACACATCTGTTCTTAAGAAACTTAAAAATAAAACAAAAAACATATAGCATTTCTTTAAAAAATCAGATGTTTATTTTTTAATTTTAGATGAAACTTTAAAATTTGATTCATATATTTGGCCAAAACTAAAACACCATTATGTGCATCATTGAAAGTAATACACATACAAAAAGCTATGTTTTTTAACGGTACAAAAATTTAGTAAAATTAAAAAAAAAATGTAATTTTGATTTTTAAATCTTTATTATAATGAAACGTTCCTGTGAGTGATAAACACTTTATGAACATGAACTTAAAATATGCATAGTTTAGATAAAAAATAAACAAAAAATTGTGCATATGGGTGTTTAATTCTGTTCGGTGTAAACTCAGCTGAGTTTATCAGGCAAACTGAGAAATCCGTTGATTGCCGCGATCGCGCAATTCTTTTTCTGGTCAATTGGCGCCTTCTTTCCGAAAGTCCATAATAAAAATTAAAAAAACTTATAAAACATTCAAAAATAACTTTTGACAGATGAAAGCGAATAGTGGCGAAAAATCAGCACGTTCTTCTTCTTCTTCTTTTTCTCATAATCTTTTTATGAGAAAGGCATTTGTAGTTTATATGGCGCGCAGCGCCATTTATACTAACTTGATCTGTATCAGCACGTTTATCCCTCTGTTGTTTTTCCTAAAAAACAGCGTTTCACTGTTGCCACTATAGAAGAGTGAAATACATGAATCATTGATATGAATCAATATTCATATGAATAATGATGAATAATCATTAAATAATGTTTTTTAAATATTTATTCAATAAATTACGTAATATTTCATATGTATGTCGTAAACTGACTGCTTGTAAATGTAAACAGTCGTAAATAAAATTGCTGCTTATAAATGTATACGCATTGAAAAACGCATTTCATAAAAGAAAAACGCATTTCAAAAAACTTAAAGGCTTTAATATGCTTTAAAAAATATATTTAAAGCAGAATCAGATGTTAGCCGTATTTTTTTTTTTTTTTTTTGATGAATCGTCAAAGAGTGATTCATTTGTTTCTTAATTTGCTGGAATTTGAATCTGAATGGCAACAGTATCGTTTGTTTAGATTTGATTGCTTAATTTTAATTTAGAACTTAATACATTATAAATGGATATGATACACATGTTTTATATGAAAATATGCTGAACAGACATGATTTTAAGTAGAAAAAATTATCATTTAGCTGTCATATGTTAAAATATGTTTTTCATTAAGCCTAACATGGCGTTTAGCTACGGTCGTTTCGCAGACCAGAGTGGTTCGCACCGGCATCGTTCCGTCGGTCACGTGCACTCAGCTTTTATAATAAGTAGATGTGTGATTGAACGAACTACTTTGAGTGTTAAAACGATTGTATTGCGAATTGACTGTTTTTGACATTATTTTCATTTGACCTACCCCACTCAATATGCAGTGTCGGATAATAATTATTATTTATTTGTATTAAATTAGTAATAACAACTTAATTACATGCAATTTAGATATTACTATCATAATCATATTGATATTATTCAGTGTTACTTTTATTATAAGAGAGGAACGCGATCCTAAGTTAATAAGCAAGATTTGCGAAAAAGGGTTTTTTCGTTAAAGTATAATGTAAGGAAAAAATATTCCCTTAATTTTTTTTTATTTTTTAATTTTCTTTTTAAAACGGCAGTTTACGAAATTTCTATACTTAGTAAAGCGAATTTAGTCAACTTTTATTAAAGATTACTGGTAAAACAGGCACTGCAATGACAATTCAAAAAACAACAAATTTGAAACTATACTGTCGGCGACACTAGAACGGTAGATAGGGAGGATAACTGCAGTTACTTGAAAAAAATTAATTATATATTCGCTGCCAGACTCGGAAGGAATTTAGTGGAAAATCTCGGCCACAAACTATGACAAGTTGAGGTTGCGGATTAAATTCAACTTACCTAATGGCAAGTCGACGCTGTTCCTGCCCTCAAGGAGCATTACGAGGTTGCTAATTCCGCTTTTCCCATAGCATGCCAAAAGCACTTTCACGCTCGATTCACTTTGTATCATAATATGTGTCATTGTACGGAATACTTTGAGTGCTAACACGATTGTAATCCTAGTAGACTGTATTTTTTAAGACATTATTTTCATTTGACCTACCCACACAGTAAACAGTGTCGGAAAATATTTATTATTTTATTTTATTAAATTAGTAATAACAACATAATTGCACGCAATTTAATTATTACTATCATAATCATATTGATATTACACAGTATTACTTTTATTATAAGAGCGGAAGGCTGTCGTAAGTTAATATTTCCTTAATGTTTTTTATTTTTTTATTTTTCTTTATAAAACGGCAGTTTACGAAATTTCTATATTTAGTAAAGCGAATTTAGTCAAAGTTTATTAAAGATTATTGGTAAAACAGGCACTGCAATGACAATTCAAAAAACAACAAATTTGAAACTATATTTACAGGCGACACTCGAACGGTAGATAGGGAGGATAATTGCAGTTACTTGAAAAAGTTATAATTATATATTTGCTGCCAGACTCGGAAGGAATTTAGTGGAAAATCTCGGCCACAAACTATGACAAGTTGAGTTTGCGGATTAAATTCAACTTACCTAATGGCAAGTCGACGCTGTTCCTGCCCTCAAGGAGCATTACGAGGTTGCTAATTCCGCTTTTCCCATAACATGCCAAAAGCATTTTCACGCTCGATTCACTTTGTATCATAATATGTGTCATTGTACGGAATACTTTGAGAGCTAACACGATTGTAATCCCAATAGACTGTTTTGTTTTAAGACGTTATTTTCATTTGACTTACCCACACAGTATACACTGTCGGAAAATATTTATTATTTTATTTTATTAAATTAGTAATAACAACATAATTGCATGGAATTTAACTATTACTATCATAATCATATTGATATTATACAGTATTACTTTTACTATAAGAGGGGAAGGCGATCGTAAGTTAATAAGCAAGATTTGAGAAAAAGGGTTTTTTCGTTAAAGTATAATATAAGGAAAAAATATTGTCTTAATTTTATTTTTTTTCATAAATGCAGTTTAAGAAATTTCTATAATTAGTAATGCGAATTTAGTCAACTTTTATTAAAGATTATTGGTAAAACAGGTACTGCAATGACAATTCAAAAAACAAAAAATTTCAAACCATATTGCAGGAGACACCCGAACGGTAGATAGGGAGGATAATTGCAGTTACTTGAAAAAATTAAAATTATATATTCAATGCGTGACTCGGAAGGAATTTAGTGGGAAACCTCAGCCACAAACGATGACAACTTGAGGTTGCGGATTAAATTCAACTTACCTAATGGCAAGTCGATGCTGTTCCTGCCCTCAAGGAGCATTACGAGGTTGCTAATTCCGCTTTTCCCATTGCATGCCAAAAACATTTTCACGCTCGATTCTCTTTTTATTATAATATGTGTGATTGTACGGACTACTTTGAGTGTTAAAACGATTGTAATGCGAATTGACTGTTTTTGACATTATTTTCATTTGATCTACCCCACTCAATATGCAGTGTCGGATAATAATTATTATTTATTTGTATTAAATTAGTAATAACATCTTAGTTGCATGATATTTAACTATTACTATCATAATCATATTGATACTATACAGCATTACTTTTATTATAAGAGGGGTAACGCGATCCTAAGTTGATAAGCAAGATTTGAGAAAATGGGTTTTTTCGTTAAAGTATAATATAAGGAAAAAAATATTCCCTTAATTTTTTTTATTTTTTAATTTTCTTTTTAAAACGGCAGGTTACGAAATTTCTATATTTAGTAAAGCGAATTTAGTCAACGTTTATTAAAGATTATTGGTAAAACAGGCACTGTAATGACAATTCAAAAAACAACAAATTTGAAGCTATATTGCAGGCGACACTGGAACGGTAGATAGGGAGGATAATTGCAGTTACTTGAAAAAGTTATAATTATATATTCGCTGCCAGACTCGGAAGGAATTTAGTGGAAAACCTCGGCCACAAACTATGACAAGTTGAGGTTGCGGATTAAATTCAACTTACCTAATGGCAAGTCGATGCTGTTCCTGCCCTCAAGGAGCATTACGAGGTTGCTAATTCCGCTTTTACCATTGCATGCCAAAAACATTTTCACGCTCGATTCACTTTGTGTCATAATATGTGTCATTGTACGGAATACTTTGAGTGCTAACACGAATGTAATCCCAAGAGACTGTTTTGTTTTAAGACATTATTTTCATTTGAGCTACATACATTATACAGTTCGGAAAATATTTATTATTTTATTTTATTAAATTAGTAATAACAACATAATTGCATGCAATTTAACTATTACTATCATAATCATATTGATATTACACAGTATTACTTTTATTATAAGAGGGGAAGGAGATCGTAAGTTAATAAACAAGATTTGAGAAAAAGTTTTTTTTCGTTAAAGTATAATATAAGGAAAAAATATTGTCTTAGTTTTATTTATTTTTTAATTTTCTTTCTAAAAACTGCAGTTTATAAAATTTCTATATTTCGCATATTTATATTTCTATATTTAGTAATGCGAATATAGTCAACTTTTATTATAGATTATTGGTAACACAGGCACTACAATAACAATTCAAAAAACAATAAATTTCAAACTGTATTGCATTAGACACCCGAACGGTACATAGGGAGGATAATTGCAGTTACTTGAAAAAGTTAAAATTATATATTCACTGCGTGCCTCGGAAGGAATTTAGTGGGAAACCTCAGCCACAAACGATGACAACTTGAGGTTGCGGATTAAATTCAACTTGCCTAAAGGCAAGTCGACGCTGTTCCTGCCCTCGACGAGCATTACCTGGTTGCTAATTGCACTTTTCCTATAGCATGCTAAAAACATTTCCACGCTCTATTCTCTTTGTATCATAATGTGCGTCATTGTACGGAACAGTTTCAATACGAACACGATTGTAATCCGAACTGACTGCTTTTTTTAGGCATTATTTTCATTTGGCCTACCACACTCAGTATAGTGTCGGAGAATATTTATTATATTTTATTTTAAAATTTGTTTAAACATCTTAATTAAAATTTAAATATTACTATCATAATCATATTGATACTAATACAGAGTTTGTTTTATTATAAGTGTTGAAGGTGATCGTAATTTTATAAGCAAAATTTGAGAAAAAAAAAAGTTATTTCTTTAAAGTATAATATAAGGGGAAAATATTGTCTGAATTTTATTTATTCATTTAATTTAATTTTCTTTTTCAAAACTGCAGTGTACGAAATTTGTATATTTATTAATGTGCATTTAGTCAACGCGTATTACAGATTATTGTTAAAACAGGTTTTGCAATGACAATTCAAAATACAACAAATTTCAAAATATATTGTAGGTCACACCCGAACGTTAAATAGCAAGGATAGCTTTTTTTATTTGTTTTTGAAAATGTCTCGGGGTTAGTCGAAATATGTCAACAGACGAAATAAACGTATTTTTACTGGTTTTAAAGTTTTAATTAACATCATTTAGCCTTTGAAATTAATATATGACAAAACATGTATCATAGTATAAAACTGTATGTGGTAGTTGGTACATTAATTTAAAAAAATAAAAATTTTGGAATGAAATTGTCTGGTTTTCAGATATTGACCCATACATAATTTAAACAGTTCCATTTCTTACTTATTATTATACGTGAAAATTCCCTAATATTTTCTAAAATTGTATTTGATCCCTACTTCCTAAACGTTAAACATACCGAAATAAATGCTGCTACAATATTTCTTGTAGGTTTTCCCGCGATTGCAAATATTTTGTAAATTCACTATGTTTCAAAATTTGCACTTTTACAAAGAATTTTAATGTTTAAAAATGTAATACAGTTTCTTCTAAGTAAGTATTAAATAAGTGAATACTAAATATAAGTTAGTATATAAGTGTTGCACATAAATATCGTTTATATACAGTTCTTAAATAATAATTTACTTTCATACAGTAGATATATTTTTTAAATCATTGAGAAACGCTTACCCTACTTGGAATCGAATTGTTAGAAGCTTGGCAGAGAGACAATTTCAGTGCCGCACCTTGACAATAGAAATTTCATCCCATGATCTTCCCTTTCTTCTTAACAAATCTGATGCCCAATCTATAATTAAAGAAAGCAATAAGATTCATTATTAAAAATAAATTTTTCCAATGTTAAATGCTACGGGATTATACATTGATACAGATAACAAATCTACACTGTTGTTTAGAATTTCTCCGATTGTTGAATATAAGGCATTAATGCATTGTTACAGGAATGAGACCTACACAGGTCTTTAGAAACCATAATCTTTTTTCTATAATGACAAATTAAAAGAAGATTTTATCATAAATTATAACATACACAAGTATTATTATTATTTTTTTAATATAACGTAAATTTCAAATTACAGCTATTCTTTAACACAAGAAGAATAGTGTAACTTTATAATTCAAAAGAAGCATAACATGAGATCCACGACAAGTGCTGTTTAAGTGGCTTTAAACAGCAACTTAAAATAACCTAAAATATTCATCCACACATTTTTATTGTGCAGCATAATAATAAAATTTACCATGTCCTTTATTTTATAGATATATTGGTTTGAAACGGTTCTGTTTACGAACCAATATTACACATGAATATTGCGTAATCTTTCCAAAAATATTTAAACCCAACTTCACAAACATTAAACAAGAGGGTGAATCCTGATATAATTCTTTTTTACAGTCTTTTCATTAGTTGTATATATACACACACACACACAAAAAAAAAAAAAAAAAAAAAAAAAAAAAAATTTCTATAAGCACATACCTTTATACGTCATGAAAAGGACATAAAATATTTTTTTTTGTAAATAGCATTATATAAGTGACTTCTAAAGCTTAGATTAATATACAAATATGCCATAGAAAGGTATTTTGTATAATACTCTACGAATATATTAACTTATTTTCTTGGAATGTTTAACTATAAAAATTGCTCGAAAACGCTTACCATTTGGCAACGAGCTACTAAAAGTTCAGTGGAGATAGTAAATGCCCCGGGACGTATTTGAACAAGTGAAAGCTAATAAAAGTTTTGAACCTATTAAAATTTGCGTCAAATCTGCAACTGATGGATGTTAGGAAAATGCATTGCTAGAAACAATGTACTATTGTTATATTAATAATTAACGCGTTTATACATTCTTACAATTAACAAAATTACACTGTTGTTAAGAAATGCCCCCTTTGTTGAACATAACGCGTTTTTACATTGTTAAATGAAACAAACCTACATTGTTCTTTGGGACACATTTTTTAATTTAAATTATATACACACATATATATATATATATATATATATATATATAATCTATATATCTATCTCTCTCTCTCTATATATATATATATAGATATAATATATATATATATATATATATATATATATATATATTTAAAACCACAAACAAAATATCAAAATCCATCACTCACCATAGCTGCATTGAAACTTACATCGAAAATATTATAATAACCAACATAAACTTAACTCTTAAAATCAAACTGAATAACTAAATTAAAGAAAATATATATAATTGCAAGACATAACAGAACAGAACAGAAGGCGAGCGGTATGGCTAACGACATACACTGCAGGGTTAAGTCAGACTTTACGCATGCTACGTCCCCCTTCACTCGCCGAGACCAAAATTGAAAAAATGAAAAACTATGAAAAACTAAACAGAACTGCAACATCCACCAAAATATCTCTCTAACTCATTAGATCAATCAACTCATCAAAACCTCCATTCTCATCCATCACTGAGTTCAGTTCAGTTCCGTACCTGCTACTCTTAATAAAATCACAAGTTATTCTCCTGATGAAATTGCGAGGATAACCATGCTTGAATCCCAAGCGGCACCACTCTAAAATATCACTAAACATATCTTTAACTCTAGTACTCAGTCTTTCGATTCGTATTAATCCATTTCTAAGTACATTTCTTTTAATCGAAACATGCACATTGGAATCAAAATATATCAGCTTTAAGGTATTAAAGTTGAAATCATTTCGCTTGTCAAATATCTTAGATATCAAATTTTCACTTTCTATGCTCAGGTTCACATCTAGAAAATTAATATTTTTACAATTCTGGGATGAGGGTTCCAGACTCAGAGACGTAGGATAATATGTAAAATCAACATTTTCAATATCATTGTTTAATTTAACTATCAAAACATCATCTATATATCTGTAGGATAATGTGTTACTGTTTAAATTATTATTTCTTTCATATATATGTAAGTAAATGTTTGCCAAAATGGAACTGCAACTCCCCCCCATTGGAATACCACGAATCTGTTTAAATATTGTATTTCCTCCGTAAAGGTAGTTTTCTTGTACTACTAACTGAAATAAATTTATGAAAAAATCATAATGAACATCCAAAGTACTATTTGTATTATAAAAATCTACTATTTTATCTTTTAAATCTGTCAAATCAATTGTATTAAAGAGGTCTGCAAAATCGTAAGCGAATAAACCAGTAATATTTTTTAATTTTTTCAGATTATCTAATAGTGTATAGCTATTTTTGATAATAAAAGTCGTCTCTCCCCCCATCACTCCGTCAAACACCCCCTCCAGCACCCCCAGCAAAGCCTTGCTAGCGGCACCAATATATGAACCAAATCCACAGGTCACACTCCTGAATTTGATAGGGGTTTTATGGAATTTAGGCACTAGTATGAGATAAGGGAAACTTTGACTCATTTGTTTCAGCTTAACTTTTTTATAGATGGCTTTAATCCTATTTTCTATTACTGCAGCTTTCGAATTCAATGGTAAATAGCTATTTTTATTATTGTAGCAATCATTCAAAAGTTTACCGTAAAGTACCTTACATATCAGTGCATAACTTGTATTTGCTTTATCCACATAGGTGATTATAAAATTTTCCTGAATCTCTTTAATTGAATGTGTAAGTTTGTTGTATTTCTCTCTATTAATTCCGTCAAAATCTCTGGAAAATTCTCGTTTAAAATCTCTTAATATATAATACTTCCACTCGTCAAAAACACTGGATGGCAAATTATATCTATACATTAGTTTATTTATAAATATATCTATATTAATAGTAAAACGCTTAATTGCAACACTTTTAGTGAGAGTACGTTTCACACGATATTTAGTTCCGTACTCCATTAACCTCCTCAACTCCTCATCCTTTACTATCTTTAGATCTCCTGTAATAACATGTCCATAATACTTGTCTTTATAATTAACAAATTCAGAATCATTGCAATGGCAGATACTCCTTGCAATACTTTTCTTTAGATCTTTAGCAAATAAATTATAATTAAAAATAGTTCTCCCCAAAGGCTTATCATATTTAAAAGCCTTAACTATTTTTATTTTACCGACTGGTAGTAATTCATTGTATTTATTCAGCATTTTATTGTAATTTACACCCCTATGGCTATCACCCAAATAATCCATTATAAAATAGATTTTATTTATTGCACTAACATGGCCATAATCAATGTTACAATACATTTGTAATTTTTGTGTCTTGATTCTATATCTCAACAAATCCAAACCTAGGTCAACATTCCCATTTTCTACCCTAGACTGTAAAGTTCTTAAAGTTACGGGAATTAATTTCTTCTTAATGTTGAAAATCAAACCTTTAATCACATTAACTCTTCGCTCACCTTTATAATTAATTATTTCATTTACTATGTCTGTACAAGTATTTAATTTTTTTAAATTATTCAACTTAGTATATTGATTACTATTTCTAATCAACTCGTTTCCAATGTCATGATTAATTTTGTCATAAATTGTATCATCTAAATTGTTAGTTTTAAAGTTTTTAATTATATTACTGTGGTTAAACATAACATTAAGTCCATATGGATAGACCGTACCAAACTTTATCATCATATCCTTTTCACGAATCTTTCTTTCCGTTTTATTAGGTATAATACACAATATAGAAATCCTAATGTTATCTATGCCATGTTCTGAAAAATGTGAAATTTCTATTTCTTGATCCTCTTTTTTATACTTAAGATTTCTAATGTCTGATTTGTGATTATTGAATCTCTTATTTAAAGGAGTAGAAGTCTCTCCTATGTACATTTGATTGCACACATTACATCTTAAACAATACACACAATTATATACCTTACAAAATTTTAAAGATTTTTCTTCAATCACTTTGTCTCCATTATCCGTATCGGCACAAATACAAACTCTACATCTTTTGTCACTACATTTTATTAAGTTTATTCCATTGATATCTTTTCCAATATTTATACCCCTATTATAAAACAATCTTGTTTTATATCTTTTCACTATATCGATGCAATCTATGTTTTTCTTATGTTTATTCATTAAATTTGTATTATAAACATATCTTGTCCGATACCTAACAACTTCTGTATCTCTATAAACACCCTTGTCCTTATTTAACTTATAACACAATTCACAATTTTTCTTCATTACTAAACAATCATCTATCGAACTCTCATCTATATAACTTTGCTTACTATAAAAGTTGCATACATGACCTTTCCCCCTCTTCTCACATATCTCGCCATAATCACAAGCTTTACTCTCAATACATCCACATTTTCAAATACATTTGGTCCATGGTAACTTTTTGACGATCCGCTCCCCACCATGGTTTCTGGAGCCGACCGAGCCCTACGAAATTTATAAAAATTCCGTATCTTGCCGGTACTTTTTACAATATATTTTTGTCTATTCATATTAAATGTTTAATTATTCTATGTAAATACAATATAAGCAATTCCAAATATTTTAAATGTGTACAAAAAATGTACAGCTATAAGAAAGTTAAATAAACATATAACAATATAACATAAACCCGAAAGAACTAATAAAACTCTTAAATTAAACAATCATAAAATCTTCAACAAATATATATATATATATATATATATATATATATATCCTTAATTAAATAATACAGAATTTTCTGTATCATTTATTTCATCTCTTTATAAAATGTAACTTGAATTTTATTTCAAAGCTATGAATTTTTAAATTTTAAACAAAATTCATCAACAAGAACAATTTCTTTAATATGAGAACAATAATGTAAATTTTTAACTCAAAAGAAATATAATATGAAATCCCTGTCTGCGGTTTTGAACAGCAAATTAAAAGAACACAAAACATTTATACAAATTAAGTAACATTTATATAATGCACCAAAATTTAAAAAAAAAATCTTCAAGTACTTTTTTTTCATAAACAGATATCCTAAACAGTATTATTTTTAATCAATATTATAAATGGAGATTACATAATATTTTCTAAAATACACGAACTAAATTCCCAAATATTATGTATTGTTATACATTGAGGACATATCTAGATGTAAGGCGCTCTTACAGTTTTTGGAACAGATGTTATATATTCCCGCGGTGCCACCTTGGATTTTTTCTTGGCGTGAAAAACCTTTTTCCGCCAAGTAGTAAATGTGATGTTCGCCAAGCAGTGATTTATGCGCATGTTAGGCTTAATGCGGTTGCCAGAACACGTCACTCGTCGGTGTTGCTTATCAATAAACGCCAATAAAAAATCGTCAAGAAATCCAAGATGGCGGTCGCAGAAATATATTATCTTAGCGCAGTTGGATATTAGTTGTATATACACAAATATTTTTTCTATAATTATGCGCATTTAAAACTAATTATATTGCATGATATAAAATTTCTTTTTATAAATAGTCTTATATAAATAGTTTGTAAAACTACGGTAATATAGAAGTGTTCTATACAAATGTATTTTGTATACAATGCTAATATATTAAGATACATTCTTACAGTAGATAAGCGAAAAATTGATCGCCGAATGCTTACCAATGGGCAAGGAATTGGTGAAAGTTTAACAGCGACGCATCTTGGACAAATGAAAGCTAATAAAATTTAGTTCACAGGAACTTTATTAATTTCTGCCTACTAAATCTGACGTCCAATCTGCAACAAGAAAATTCAATGTTAGAACATTGTTATATTTAACGGGATTATCATTCCTACAATTAACAAACCAACACTGTTGTTAAGAAATTTTCCCATTGTTCAATAAAACGTGTTTTGTCATTGTTACATGAAACAAACCTACATTGTTCTTTAGGACACATTTTTAATGCAAATTAAACATATATATATCTTAAATTACATAATATACTGATATTTTATGTATCATTAATTTCATCTGCTTAAAAATGTAACTTAAATTTTATTTTAAGGCATTGACTTTTTTTCCAAAGAAATTCATGAACAAGAACAATTCCTTGAACACAAGTACAATAATTTAACTCAACTCAAAAGAAGTATAATATGAGATCCATGACTACGGTTTTAAACAGCAAATTAAAAGAACATAGAACATTTATAAACGCGAAGTAACATTTATATAGCGGCCCATAATAATAAAGAAAAAACCCACAAATACTTTTTTTTGATAGATAGCCTAAGAAGTATTAATTTTGAATCAGTATTATACATGACGATTTAATAAGCTTTTCTAAAATACACGAACCTAACTGCCCTAACATTATAGACCGGGAGCTGGCAGCACAGACAATCACCTCATCGAGTTCAGGTATGAAATTCTAGGATTAGTTAAATCTTGATTCGTATATTAAAACGCAATCGGTCTGCCAAGTCATATCTTGGTGGAAAACACCGGAAAACCCGATTTTAGCGGCTGACTCATAGGTTTACCATTGTGTTTTCCTGCTCCCAGTCTTCCATGTTTTCATATCTTTCGGTATGCTTTGGGTATGCTACCACTTGGCAGACCGATTGCGTTTTAATATGCGAATCAAGATTTTATTAATCTTAGAATTTCATCCGTGAATTCGATGAGGTGATTGTCTGTGCTGCTATTAAACGTTAAGGATAAATCATCATATCTCTCTTATAGTTTTTTTACTAGTTGCATATACACAAATATTTCTTCCATAATTATGCACTGCACCAGTAACTATGTAGTATAAAGATATAAAATATAATTTTCTAAATAGTATCATACCGGGTATCCTAAAAAGGACTGAGTGATTTTAAAATTCAATAACTTGCAAACGGTGACAGATATTTAAAAAATTCTTGCAGGAAGGGGGGGGGGGGGGTATGCATGAGTTCAGAAGTTTTTTACAGTGATTTTCGATTTTAGTTCGAATTAAAAACTATAGATGGCGCTGCGATCAATAGACGCTAAATTCAGGCTCGATTTTTGGTCCTTCGGGACCCACTCAATACATTTTAATCTCCTTCTTCCGCATGTAAGAAGAGACCGGCCAAAAACTCGAGCCTGTATTTAGCGCCTATTGCTTACAGCGCCATCTATTGTTTGTAATTCGAACTAAATTCGAAAATCACTGTAAAAAAACTTTTGACCTTATGCATAACCTTTCTGCAAGAATTTTTTAAATATCTGTCACCGTTTGCAAGTTATTGAATTTTAAAATCAGTCAGTCCTTTTTAGGACACCCGGTATAAGGGCCTTGTAAAGCTACGTTAATATATAAGTATTTTACACAAAGTTGTAGGATACAGAGATAATACATTAACACATCTATTTACAGTAGATAACTGAAAAATTGATAGCCAAATGCTTACCACTGAGCAAGTATCGCTGACCCGCGACTTATCTTGACAAATGATAAATAAAAAATTATGTCCCGGGAACTTCCGCAATTTGCTGCCTACTAAACCTGATGTCCAATCTGCAACTGGCGGACGGCAGGAAAATTCATTGTTAGAAACAATTCGTAAAATTATTAAATATAACGCGATTGTATATTCCGACAGTTAACAAATTGATACTGTTATTAAGAACTTCTCCAATTGTTGAATATAATGCGTTTTTGCATTGTTATATAAAATAAACCTACATTGTTATTTAGAACACGGTGTTTTTTAAATTCAAATTATAAAGAATTATATCCTAAACTAGTAAATCTGCAGATCAAGAGCCTCAACGTCATCTCTGCAGCTCATTGTTTTTATCAAACTTTGCGTAATATTAATCTTTCTACAAAAACAAAATTTAAACTGTTTAAATTACACAAACATTTATAAAAGGAAAAAATATTTCGATGGTTTCAGACATTAAAAGCGTTAAATTAAACACGTTGTTATGTAAGGATATTCTGAAATTCTCACGAGCTACTTATTCTAGTAATTTTTATATAATAAAGCAAATTTCTTCAGGGGGCGCCCCCCTGAACCCCCCGTTGTGTAATTTATTTTGCATTTGTAATATCCTACTGATTGAGTTAATGATTACCCTATATCTTAGATTTCTTTTTACACTGCGATTTATAAGGATAAACAATAATTCGGTCAAGCATTTTACGTTATCCTAATATCCATACAGCAGTATTTACCTACCTGCTAACCACAAATACCTGTATCTAATGGATAAAGAACTTTTGGATATGTAAACTGAAACATCTAATTTAGAAATCTAATACCTTTATAAATTTTGTTTATAAAAAAATAATTTTGATTACCATTCTGCAATATTTATATCTAAGATCTAATCTAAATATCAAAAAATGTACTCGATAGCATTAACTTAATAAAATCACCCTAAAGTAGGGGGGCTTCTAAACCTAACAGTTAATAATTCATCATCGTTAAATAGATAAACATGATTTGGCGCCTTTAAGTATTTTTTGTGATTTTCTTTTAATAGTATCTACATTTAATTTAAAATCGTGATGTTACAAATACTGTTGAAATTTGACGCAAACCTATGTTCAGGTCAAATTACGAAAGGTTAACTAACATTTCATTTCCCTTAGCCGGACTTTCTGTTTCATTTTTCGTAATAAGGATTATTTTAATAATTTAATTTATTTTACACTCTATAAGCTGTTACACGGACGTTGTTCACGTAGCATTAAAATAGAGATAAGTGCATTAAGTAAAACATTTCACTCCCCACCAGACATGCCAAGTCTCAAGCTTTTTGCACATCACTATTATCTTAGAGAAAATGTTCTTTTAAATCGCGCAAATGTTTCAATTAAATAAAGTAACATTTTCTGTATTAAAATACTGGTATCCAGAACGCCGGAGGCTTGGCAGCTCTGCTCCTCTTAATAAAAACATATATGATTAACCAACACTTTATCACATTTTATAGGAGACAATACGGAATTTCTTATTTGTATGGCCTTACATATATCTCAGTCATAAAAATGTAAAATTTTGTGCCAATTAATGCACGCAATTGCGAAACTGAAATCGCAAAGAATGAGAAAAGGAAGGCCAAGTAAAATCGTGTAAATCGAGGAATCTTTCTTCGTAGTGCTGGGAAAATACTGCTACAAAAACTATTTTAGGTGGTATTTGGTGTGAAATGTTTATATGTATTCATTCCTGTCCTATATATCCTTTTTTTTATTTTTTATTTGCTTATTCCATTTTTCTTTTGCACGTGAAAATCTTACAAATTAAAATTAACTCTTTGGGAGAAATTGTTATTCATTTTTTTTTTTTTTGGCAACAATAAAGTTTATAAAATTTAACAGAATAATGTCAGTTTATTCTGTATGAAAATAAAGAACTTTTTCATTTATAATCAAATAGATGAATAAATAAATGAAAATATTATTCTATATAGTATATAAATACTATTTTCATTTCTGCGTTTAAATAAATCTATATGCAAATATCTATACAAAGGCATTCATTAATTCATTCCTTTTGCTTTGATTTGACTTCAAGAAACCATACATACTTTCACATTTATGATATTTTTAGATGAGATGCTGTTGCTACGCAACGGTTAAAAGAAAAAATGAAATATAAGTAAATTCATAAAATAAAATGTTTTATATTATTCGAACACATGTATAAAATTCTATCATAAGTTATACACCTAATTTAAGAGCTCTGACAAATGTTTTGAGAAAATTGCAAACTAATAAGAATAATTTAATACTCTTATTTAAAAATTTCAGCATCCAAAATTTACCATTTAAATCTATTATTCATATGAGCGATTTCTTTCAACAAATGAAAATTTGAAAATCGTCTGACTTCCCATAGAAAAGCATTATATCACAAAATAAAATGTTCTGTATATTCCGAACGAATGAACCAAATTTAACCCAAAACTATACAGCTAAATCCGGGGAGCTCATCAACATGCCCAGGGAATTTCAAGCCGATCGGATGCTTTTTGCGACAGTTATCGCGGAACAGACAGACAGACTAACGGAAACCAAAACTTTTCGTGTCTCCACAGTAAGCCTTCACTGACGTTTCGGCAATAAATATAGGGAGAGTGTGAGCTAATAGTCGGAATTGAATAAAATGTTTTATACTAGTAAATCTGCAGATCAGAAGCCTCAACGTCAGCTCTGCAAGTCACTGTTTTTAGACACACTTTGGTAATATTCAATTTCCTGCAAACCGCAATTTAAAGTTTTCAAATTATGTAATTATTTATAAGAATAAAAAATACGAAGTTTTCAGACATTAGAAGCATTAAATTAAAAACGTTGTTATGGAAGGATATTTTGAAATAATTTTCATCAGCTACTAATTCTGATATTTTTTTAAATAATAAAATAAATTTCTTCAGGGGGGGGGGGGCTCCGCCCCCTGAACTCCCCGTGGTCTCATTAATTTACATATGTAACTTTTTATTTATTGCGCTAATGGTTATCGCAAATCTTAAATTTCTTTTTATACTTCCGAGCCTTAATTTTCAATACTGGTGGACAGAAAATGATTCACATTGACGCAATTATATTAAAAGTTTATGTTTCATGAATGAAAATATAATTTCCTTTTAAAAATAAAATAATTTTCATTCATATTTTCTGAAATGAGGCGGCATTAAGAAGTAACACTCGTCATAAAATATTTTTTTAGGTAATCTAGTTAATCCTCGGTTTTTAAGAATGAGAATATTTATTTCCCAATATAATGACGTCATTTTCGACAGCGATAATTTTGCGGTGTAAAATTTTGACATTTACTATATATTTGATTTTCATAAGTTTTGTTTTTTTTTCTCATTGAAATTTTCGATTAAAAATTAACATTTCTGTTAGCTGTGTGCAGACGATAAACCATGAGATATTAGTAACATTTCTTTTAATAATAAGAATTAATATCATAACACAAGCCCTTTTTATATCAACCTCAAAGCATATTAGTTTTATTTTTGATATATGAGATCAAATTCACCTTCTTTTCGTATTTTAGTTTTATTTCCAATATGAAGACGTATTCATGTCTATTTTTTATTTCATTTTCCTCTTGCACATGAAAATCTTTCAAATCAAAATTAACTGTTTAGGATAAATTATTATTCTGGGATAGGATTTTCTTGGCAACGGTAAAAAAAAAAAAAAAAAAAAAAAAAAAAAAAAAAAAAAAGATTGTTAAATTTATAGCAAAATGTCAGTTTATTCCTTATGAAAATAATGAACTTCTTAATTTAAAAGAAAAAATATTTGAACAAAATAAGCAGAACATAGTCTTTCTTTATTTCTGGGGTAAATTTCATCTATATGTAAAGTCACAAAGGCATTAATTCGTCCCTTTTGACTTTGATTGACTTCAAACAATTACAAATACTTTCACATTTACGATATTTTTAGGTGTAGTTCCGTCGCTAGGCAACAGTTAAAAGAAAATAAAACAATGAAATATGTGCTTTGAAAAAAAGTAAATTTATAAAAAGATATATTATTGGAACACATATATAAAATACCTCCATAAGTTAAACACCGAATTTAAAAACTCTGACAAATGTATACACAAAATTTCAAACTAATATGAATAATGTATGGTTCTAATTAGAAATTACATCATCCATAATTTACTATTTAAATCCTTCAATCATATGAGCCATTTCCTTTCAACAAATAAAAATGGAAAAATCGTCTGAATTGCTATAGGAAAGCATTAAGTCGCAAAATAAAATGTTCTATATATTCCGAATGCATAAACCAAATTTAACCAAAAACTATACAGCTAAATCCGGGGATTTTACCAACATGCATACTTAATTTTAAGCTAATCGGATGCTTTTTACGGCAGTTATCGCGGAACAGACGGACAGACAGACAGACAGACAGACAAACGGAAACCAAAACTTTTCGTGTCTCCACAGTAAGCCTTCACTGACGTTTCGGCAATTATAACATACATCAATATTTTCTGTATCATCAATTTTATCACTTTAAAAATATAAACTAAATTTTACTTCGAAATTAAAAATTTCTAAAATTTTCAAAGAAACTCTTTAACAAAAACAATAGTGTAACTTTAGAACTCAAAATAAGAGTAATATAAGATCCATATCTTTGGCTTTAAAAAAGCAAATTAAATTAATATAGAACACTAGGGGGCTCTGCCCCCTGCAAGCTACGCTCGCCAACCCCCGTTCAGACACCGCAGAATCTGAAAATATAAAAATCTAATGGGTTTTAAAAATATTAGAGAAGATTAAATTATACTGAAAAAGCTGTGCAGATCTCCCTGTAAACGGGTTTCCATTCAATTCCCTTTGATTGCAAAAATTTAACGGAGAATCAGTTGCTGTTAAGACATCCAATGGTTGTTTTCGTTTTTGATTA
The DNA here is from genome assembly GCA_963932465.1 of Maratus speciosus. Taxonomy (NCBI): domain Eukaryota; kingdom Metazoa; phylum Arthropoda; class Arachnida; order Araneae; family Salticidae; genus Maratus; species Maratus speciosus. The sequence continues at coordinate 502,293,011 of OZ010793.1, read as the reverse complement.
AAGAGGATCAGTTAAACATTTGAAAAGAAGCTAAAATAAAATGAATTAAGCATTCAGAGTCTTTGTCAACCGATATTTTAAAACAATCTCTATAACAATAACCTAAATCATGTGACTATCATCAACAGTTCCGGGCGGAACACTTCGCTTTTTATACTCTAGGTGCCATTTTGATACTTTAATGTTAGCCAGGCACAGGTGATAAGTCGCCAAATATTATTCTATCCCCATCATTTCATCTATATTATAATAGTTCAAGTCATCAAATGCCATAAACAAATACCATCTGATCCCTTCGCCTTTCATATGAAAGTTTGGAACAAATGTCTTATTGGCGCGATTATTTTCCAACTCCAATTTGGGGAACGCATCAACAGCATAAACAACAACATCCGGCTTACCATATCAAGCAAAATAATGATACTTTGGCGCCAGTTAAGTACCCGTTGCGTATATGACATTGGCGTCAGAAAAAAATCGCGCCAATATGGGGCCGTATATGACATCTGTGCCGAAAGAATAAAAAGCCGGGTGCAAATTTCGCCAATATCTTTTTTTCAACTGGCCAGTTAGCATTTTTTTTTTATTGTTCGAGTGGTAAATTAAAATATTGATTTGAAGTTGAAATTAAATGTCATGGTTTGTTACATAATTTAATATTTCGCCAGATGTCATATACTGCCAATATTCGCCAGATGTCATACCAAAAAAGCACGTTTTGGCATGATTTTTTTTTTTTTTTTTTTTTTTTTTTTTTTTACGAAAATTTGGCGAAAGCCTCGTTTTCGAATACCAGTTACATATGTATTTTTGGTACTACTTAGTTATACCGTCGACAAAAAATCTATCGCGAACTATAAGATTAAATGTCAATAATGCTTGATCATAAATGTCACATTCACTTGACTTTTAGCAAGTTACACGTGTTTACGTCATTAAGTGATTTTTATTTCGACGTTTTACTTTTATATTTATTAATGTTATAGTAATTTATTTGTTCTTTCGTTATTTAAAATAAAAATTCTGTCAATCTGTACAATTTGGCGAGTGGTTTGGCGATTTATATAATTTGCGGAATTGGGTGACGGAATAACTACTACATTGTACCGTATTTTTTAATTATTTTCTATTATTTTCAAAAGGAAATAGCAAAAAAATAATTAATTACTATAGAACAAAATAATTTATATAAATTTAAAAAAGAAATAAATGTAAATATACATTTATTGTTAAATAAATAACAATAGCCGGGTTACCATGTCTATCAAAATAATGCCATTTGTGCGCCAATTAGGTACCCCGGTGCGTATATGACATCTGTGTCTAATATTTTTCTTTTCGTTTTTTTTTTTTTTTTTTTAAAGAAGTGAAAGCCATCAATTTAAATGTTTCATTTTTAAATGAAAGTTTTGTATTTAATAAAATGATAACGAAATACAAAAAAAGCATTGTTCTTAGCATAGATTTAAAGGAGGCCCAACTGTCGCCAAATTAATTTAAAATAGTAACCTTTTCTCAATTATGAAAAAAAAAATTCTGTTATCATTAAAATTTGAGTTGCCATCATTAGAAAAAATGTATTTAAAATTAGAAAAAAATTAATATTTCGAAAACTAATTCGAATTTAAAAATTCTAATACCAGTTTTGAGATCTATGGATCAACACGGTTTTTGGTGTTAATTTCATCGCAAAGTATTCCATATTTTAGGAGAAATCGCCGTGAAACAAAATCAATTGTTTAATCAGTCGATTCAAAGAATCGATACCTTTCAGGCGTTTCATATATTCGTTTCATATATTCGTTTCATAAATTCGTTTCATTAGGATTTTATATATATAGGGTAGATTTATCAACACAAAGTATATATTTTATTGTGCCGCATAAAAATATAATATTCTCATACGCTTAAGTATTCTAAACTTTATCATTTCTGAATCAATTTGATATCTGAAGAATACTTGATCTTTTCTAAAATATATGAATACAACTTTCCAAATATTAAATGTGCAGGATAAACCATATTAAAATTCTCTGTGATACGTTTTCATTATTTGTACTTAATTTATCAAAATATTTCTACACTATTATCTCAAAAAATTATGCACCTTTATACGTAATTATGCTGTATAAAGGCATAATAGATACTTTTGCAAATAGTATTAAATATGTGGCCTCTAAATCTTACGTTAATACTAGGTGCGGTGGCTAATAATTCTTATTTCTTTTTCACTAAAAATACGCCTATAATTTGGGAGAAAGGTGAAAAAATGGTTTATTAAAAGTATGTGCCATCTCTGGCTACACATATTTTCCCTATCTGTCTGTCAAGTTGTGGTTACCCTTTCAGAAAAACAATGCATCTTTTGAGGTGATCCAGTTATCAAGCCATTTTTTGACACCTCCGTAATTGTTGAAGTGTTTCATTAAGAGTGCGCAAGGCATCGATGGAAACAAGTGGTAGTCGGAAAAGAACAAGTTTGTTGAGTGCGGCGGATGAGCAAGAATTTCCAACCAAGTATAAAAATTGTGTCTGTGCCACTTTTGGTGTGTGAAGGGAGGGGTTGTAGGGAAACAAATCACTTTTTTTGTGTCTTGTAGCACATAGTGGCTGTTTTTGGATCAATGCATGATTCAAATTGATCATTCGTTGGCAGTAGGGAACGGCATTAGCTGTTTCATCTGATTTTAGAAGGTCATGGTACACGAAACCCTTCTGATCCCACCAAATGCACATCACTGTCTTCTTTCGAAAGCGATCGGTTTTGCGGTCGATGTTGATGGTTGTCCTGGGTCAACCCTTAATCGTGCATTAAAACATTGCCACCGTAAGCTTCCGCAAGCATACGATGGCTTCCAATCGCGTTTTTCTATTGTTTGAACAAGAAAACCAGAACTTGCCGCACATGCTCTTCAATTGACTGGAAACTTGGCATATTTACCAGACAAAAAAATATAACGCTAACTCGATAACCCTTAAACATCAATGGCATTTTGAAAGGTACTGCCATAGCTACAAAATGACATAAGAAGTTAGACTGTGAACCAAACCTTTTTTCCATCGCCATCTCTTGAAAAAATTAAGAATTATTAACTCCGCCACACCTGGTATATAAGTATTCTATAGAAAGATACTTTGAATACAATCCAAATATATTAACTGATCTTTTCACAGTAGATAACTGAAAAATTGATCGCCAAATGCTACTTGGCAACGAACTTCTGAAAGTTTCGCGGAAATTAAAGAGTTCCCGAGATGTATTTTGACAAGTAAAAGCTAATAAAATTTGGATACCAGGAGCTTTTCTAATTTTCTATCGACTACACTTGATGTCCAAGTTACAACTGACGGACGTGAATAGTATTCATTATTAAACTTAATTTGTCCTGTTATTAAATTTAAGGCGATTATACATTCCTTGAATTAAAAACCTACACTATTATTTACAACTTTCACAGGGGTGAATAAAACGCATTTTTGTATTATTACAGGGAACAAACCTACATTGTCCAACGAAAAATCTGATTAAAAAAAAAATACAAATTAAAAGAAGAATATATTCAAATTGTAACATACGTCAATGCTTTCTATATCAACAGTGTCATTTCGTGAAAATATGGCTTAAATTTTAAAGTATAGCTACGCATTTCTAAATTTTGCAATATTTTTTTTTTTTTTTAATATGAACAATAATGTAACTTTATAATTCTAAATAAATATAATATGATATCCACGACTTTGGGTTAAAACAGGAAATTTAACACTTTATCTACTGAAGGTTACAATTAAAATAACTTATTATAAAATTCATTTAATACATCAATTGGTAGTAATACAGTTTAGAATGAGTTATAGATGCAATACTTTATCTTGTTCCAAAAGCATTATTGGTTACCGAAAACAAAAATAATTTTTAAAGGATGATTTCTTTTGCCTTTGCATCTTTTCAGCTTTCTTGTCGTTGGGGACGGCGGGGAGATTTTTCAATTCGGAAATATTTCTATATTTCTATTTGTAAGAACATTCTGAAAAATACACGGAAATTCCTAATTCTATAAAATACTAAGAAAAATATTTAAAATAAAATATTTGAGTGGGGTTATAAATATTGCACAATATCCCTATAAATTCAAATTTAATTAATCCTTCTAAAATCCTTCTAAAATTTATTAAATTATTATGCACATCTTCTAATGTTGTTTCAAAAATTCACGAAAAATGCTTTAGCAGATAAAATTTTCATGAATTCATAATTCAGTACATAAAGGGTTAAAGAACATAGAACTTCTATCAACACAAAGTAACATTTTTATTGTGATGTGCAGCTAATAATAAAACTTCCTCATTATTTGATAAATAGATATTTTAAACTTTACAATTTCTGAATCATTACAATGAATTTGCAATCAAATTCTTCAACACGAAAACAATAGATTAATTTTGCAGCTTAAAATAAGCATATTTTGAAATTAACGACTCCAGAATTAAATCGCAAATTAAAAGAGCATAAAACATTTACCAACACAAAATGGCATTTTTCTTGTACAATAATAAAATTTTACCACTTTATTTGATAAATACATATCCTAAACAGTTTTATTTCTGAATCAATATTTTACATAAATATAACGTAACTCGACAGTCGTTTTGGGAGCTCTCAGAAAAATGATAAAGGTACTTTATTTCATTTGAGTTAATCTCTAAATGCAGACCAAATACAAACTCGGTATTTCATGGTACCATTATAAAAAACTAGTTGGATGTGCCAATCCCAAAACTTTCTTCTATCTTATACATCTTAATATTTCAAAAACTAGTTACACATGTTAATACTTCAATATTATTAGTTCAATACTATACCAACTTTGATTTTCATCTTAAATTTCTGCTTCAGTCAATTAAACGAAGTAAAGACGAGTTCATCTATACCATGATATTTGTTAAAATTAATAGTTTTTCCTTATTCTGTTGTTATCAGATATTTGCGAATAGCCGGCTTAGCAGGAAGTGAGTTCCCGCCTTTGCACGAGCCACCGATGGACAATAGAACTACGAAAAATCAAGAAAAGTATACAAAAATAGCTATCACAGAGCCCCTTTACCGCGCGATATTTCCAAATTCAAGGAGGACCTGTTGGCCAAAGCCAAAAACATGCACAAAAAATTTGGTTCAATTGTATGCAGAATTTTATACACTTTTCGATTGTACAATAAAGAAAATGGCACAAACATCGCTATTACAGCGCCCTCCTTCCGGCAGATTTTTTTCAAATTCAGGGAGGACTTGTTTGCCATAGCCAGAAACGTGCACAAAAAATTTGGTTCAATTCTATGCATAAATTCATACACTTTTCGATAGTACAATAATAAAAATGGCATAGAGATCCAATTATCGCGCCCCCTTCTGGCGGTATTTTTTCAAGTTCAGGGAAGACTTGCTTGCCATAGCCAGAAATATACACAAAAAATTTGGTTCAATTATATACATAACTTCATACACTTTTCTATGATACAATAATGAAAATGGTACAGACATCGTAATTATAGCGCCCCCTTTCGGCGGAATTTTTCCAAATTCAGGGAGGACCTTCGTGACATGGCCAAAAACAAACACAAAAAATTTGGCTCAATTCTATGCATAACTTCATACACTTTTCGATGGTACAATATTCAAAATGGCACAAAAATCGCTATTACAGCGCCCCCTACCGGCAATTTTTTTTCCAAATTAAGGAAGGACCTGCTTGCCATAGCCAAGAACTTAAAATAAAAATTTGGTTCAATTCTATGCATAACTTCATACACTTTTGCATTGTACAATATTCAAAATCGCACAAAAATCGCTGTTACAGCGCCCCCTACCGACGCATTTTTTCCAAATTCAGGGAGGACGTATTTGCCATATCCAAAAACTTAAAATAAAAATTTGGTTCAATTTTATGCATAACTTCAAACACTTTTGCACGGTACAATATTCAAAATCGCACAAAAATCGCTATTACAGCGCCCCCTACCGGCGATTTTTTTTCAAATTCAGGGAGGATCTGCTTGCCATAGCCAAAAACTTAAAATAAAAATTTGGTTCAATTCTATGCATAACTTCATACACTTTTTGATGGTACAATGGCGACAGACAGACGGACACACGGACACACAGACAGACAGACATTTTCTATAAACATGTTTTTTGGTATTTCTGACCCCTAAAACGTGTAAATCCGTCGAAAACCGGAATTCGAAAAAAAAATTCGATTACAATACTTTCTTCTATTGAAGATAGAAGAAAGTAATAAAAGGCGTGATCTTATGATGTCATGTTTTGAGAAACTAAGTTGAATTGAGGAATCAGGAACAATGCATTTTCATAACAGCTAACTATGCTCTAGACCTAGAGCATTGGTGCACAACCTTTTTTAGAAAAGGGCCACTTACAAAAATGTATGCGTTGTCGAGGGCCACATCAGTAACACGGTGAGAATTCTGTTTCGGGCAGGTGATCTGAGGTCTATATTCAGATTAAAAAATATATAGTTTCAGAGAGAGAGAGAGAGAGGGGGGGGGGGGGTGAACCTCTAGATTCCCTTACCCAGTCAACATATCCAATTCAGTTGGCAAGGATATATCAGCAGTTTAAGTTTGGATATATAACACAGATATAGCAGGGATTATTTTCAAGAAGTGATAATATTCCTTGAGTTTATTCGGGGGAGTAAATTTTGTTTTATTATAAGTGCTAAAAAACAAACATAGACATGAAAGTGACTAGTGCCGAAAAACCTTTATGAATGAAGAGGAGAGAAGGAGCCAATCAACGAAATTTGAGATTTTTCCGCTCCTGATAAATGAAATTCGCGATTTTTCCATGTCGGATCAAAAAACTTTGCGATTTTTACGCACCTGATCTACAAAATTCGCAATATAACGAAGCTAATCGACAAAATTCGAGATTTTTTCGAACTCGATCAACAAAATTCGCTTTTTTCCGCGCCTGATCGACGAAATTCGCTATTTTTTCGAACGCGATAGACAAAATTTTCGATTTTTCCGTGCTTGATTGATCAAATTCGCTATTTTTTCGTGCCCGACCAACTAAATTCGCAATTTTTCGGAGCCATACAGACAAAATTCACTACTCCCCATGCCCGATTGACAAACTTTGCGATTTTTCCTGATTTGCACCTGATAGACGAAATTCGCGATTCTTAACTGACTCTGACGAAATTTGCAATTTTTTTCGCGGAAAATTGACATAATTCGCGCTTTTTTCTCCTGATAAACTGACGAAGCTCACGATTTTCCCGCTGCCGATCAACGAAATTTTCAATTTTTCCGCGCATCATCGACAAAATTCGTGAGTTTTCCGTCCCCGATTAACGAATTTTGCGATTTTTACGAGCCTGATCGACAAAATTCGTGATTTTTCCGTGCCCGACAAACAAAATTCGGGATTTTTCGGAGCCCTATCGACAAAACTCGCAATCTTTCTGTGTCCGATTGATGAATTTGCGATTCTTAACTGACGGATGAAATTTACAATTTTCTCCTGCGACAAATTGACAAAATTCGCGTTTTTTTCTCGCGATAAACTGACGAAACACACAATTTTTCCGCTGCCGATCAACGAAATTTTCAGTTTTTTCGTGCATCATCGACAAAATTCGCGATTTTTCCGTGCCCGATCAACGAAATTTGCAATTTTACCGCGTCTAATCGACAGAATTCTGAAGTTTTTCATGGCCAAACTACGAAATTCGCGATTTTTCAGAGCCCGATAGACAAAACTCGCGATTTTTCCGTGCGCGATCTAGAATTTGCAATTTTTCCGAGCCTCATCGACGAAATTTGCGATTTTTCCGTGCCGACCAGTGAATTTCGCGATTCTTAATTGACTCAAACGAAATTTGTAATTTTTTACCAAGGCAAATTGACGAAATTCGCGTTTTTTTCTCGCGACTGACAAAATTCCCGATTTTTCCGCAGCCGATCAATAAAATTTTCAATTTTTCCACGCATCATCAACAAAATTGACAATTTTTTCATGCCCGATCAACTAAATTTGCGATTTTTCCGAGCCTGATCGACAAAGTTCATAATTTTTCAGCGCCCGGTCAACGAAATTCGGCATTTTTCTGAGCTTGATCGACAAAACTTGCTATTTTTCCATGTCCGATCGGCAAAATGTGCAATTTTTCCGCGCCTTATCGAGAAAATTCGAGATTTTTCCGTGTCCGATCAACAAAATTTGCGATTTTTCCGTATCTGATCGACAAAATTTGCAATTCTTAAATGACTGACGAAATTTTCAATTTTTCCAGCGGAAAACTGACGAAATTCACGATTTTTCTCTTGCGACCTATGGACGAAAATTGCAATTTTTTCCAGTGATAAATTGACGAAATTCGCTGGCTACACGCTAACCCATCGTGGGCCAAAAGTATCCCGCGATGGTTGTGTATCCCTACTCTATAGAAATTTGAATTAATTCGTTTAAAAGTAAATTCACGAAATGCTTTAAACGAAAAAAAAATTCTTTTGCTTTTTACGCAGAACTCTCAAGCATTAAAAAACAGATTTAGCTAAATAGTCTATCCAATAATCCGATAATCATGTAGCCAAAAAAAAATATATATATATATATCGTTTACCGTTGAATGCATTTATCACAAAGCAATTCGGTTCCATTAAGAACGCGTGCCTATTTAAATATGATACCCTTAGCTAGGAAGAATATTAGCAGAGCAAAAAATTTCCAAAATAATTTTCGCTGCTGCGATATATTCCAGCAAGCCATTAGCAGCCATTTCGCGACATAATTCTCTGTTATTCCATTTCATAAATCAATACGCAAAAAATCGAGTCAAGTGGACTAATACTTCACTTCTGAAACAGAAACATGATTTCTTTGGTACATATGCAAATTGCGTCAAACGTCTTTTCTGATTTTATTCTTAGCATGCAGACGAAGTACATATTGTTCACCATGGTTTTCGGAACGATAAAAATTACAATCAATTCAATTCTTTTTCTAGCGGTTTTAGTTACGTCAAGAATGAAGTTCTAAATTTCGATAACTGAAAATATAAAAATTTTAGAAGAAAGCTTATCCCTCAGAAATAGTTTCCTTTATTTAAAGATCCTTCAAGAAACATAATTTTTTATCCGAAAAAATAATTTTGAGGAAAAATACTGACATACTGACATACGAAATGCGAAGCGGTCAGCCCAGTCTTTTTACAGGACAGTGGCGTGATTTGCGCTATCAAATATATGATATTTTCTACAGTACATGAATCCGACTTCCGAAACTTAAAAAATGCGGAATAAATCCTGTTATAATTTGTTATCTCTTATAAGTTTTTTCCTAGTTGTAAATACCCAAATATTTTTTCCATAATTATGCTTCTTTAGACATAATAAAACTGCATAAAGACTGTCATGCTTGTACTTATATTTCCATTTATAAGATGTAGATGGCAGCACCAAAGTTCCTCCCACAGAAATAAATATCAGAGAATTGTTCTGTAGCTTTGTGTTGTCATGTGACCGACGCGCGACGTCTGTAAATTTTGTGATGTGTTTGTGAAATGCTTATTAAATGTTTATCTGTCTACAATACGCCTTGTCAATTAAGAGTTATGTTAATTATTATTAATTACTTACTAAATATACAAAAAGTGGCGACGAGCGAAAATAAAGTATAATTTCACCGGAAAAAAGTTTAACGAAAATGATAATCGTACCGGGGGAAATGGCTACTTACGTTTTCAAAGTTCTATGCTTATCTGCAATAATACTTCAATGTAATACTATTAAGTCATCATCATTACGGCGGTGGTAAGTGATACTTCCATTTTTTTTTTCTCTTTTCTGCTTTCAATAAAGTAAAATGTTTACTCATTTCAAAGAATTTCATGAAAAAGTAGAATCTTTCACAACGTACGTGAAAAGATTGGAACAAAATTTCGTTCTGCATGACATAACAGAGCAGAAAAAAGTTCCTGCTATTTTATCATTATTAGGACCGAAATTATACGGTTTATTATGTGATTTATGTGTACCTAAGAATTGTGAAACTTTAAAATATAATGAAATTGTTGATATTCTGCTTAAACACTAAAGCCCCGCCCCCAATAAATTCATTGTTTGAATTAAATTTAGAAAATGTTTTCAGGAGGAAACTGAATCAATTCAAGATTTTGCTGCTAGATTAAAAAAGGGTACCACCTTTTGTTGATTTACTGGTGATACTCTAAATGAAAATTTGCAGGAACAGTTTCTGCGCGGTCTGAAAAATGAAAGCATTCAGAATAAATTGATTACGCAAGTTGATGATTAAATTTTGAAAAAGCTGTTGAGAAAGCTTTAGCTTTATATAATGTAGATATTGAAATTGCTGAAATTAAGCATAAAAATTTTAATGTAAAAATAAAATTTCCAGTACGAAAAATGTACAAAATAAGAAATTACAAAATTGTCCTCAAAAATAGAATGTCAACACTCAGGTAAATAATACACATTCTGACATGAATAAAAATAAATTAAAGTGCTATCGATGTGGAAATGTCTCACATTTAGCAAATTCATGTCGATTTATTAATGTTACTTGCAACTTTTGTAGGAAAAAGGGCTATTTAAACAAGGTATACAGAAGTGCAAATTCTCAAGAACAGGTTAATTCTTTAAATACTGTAAATGTTTTATCTGTTAAGTATGATAAAGGTTCAAATCCAATTAAGTTGTCTGTTTTCATTGAAAACAAGGCTAGAGCTGATATGGAATTAGATACTGGATCTGGAATTTCTGCTGTTCCTTTAAAAAGATTTCGCAGAATTTTTCCTGGTCATAAAATTTTTCCTCCAGAAGTTCAGTGAAAAACTGCAACTGGTGAAATTTTCGAACCTGTAGGTTATGTTGAAGTAAATGTTACTTATGAAAATAAAACTTGAAAGGTAAAGTTGTATTTGATAAAAGAAGATAATTTTCCATTATTATTTGGTAGAGATTGGGTATCTGAATTTGATATTTTCCCACATAATTTAAAATCAGTATATGTGAATGAAGTTGTAAATTATTCTGATAAATTACAAGGTTTGCTACAGGAATTTTCTGATTTATTTACTGATAAGGCTGGAGAGATAAAAGGTTTACAAGCAGAACTTTATCTTGAAAAAGATGCTACACCCATATTTTGGAAAGCTAGGACTGTCACTTATGCACTACGTGCAGCAGTCAATGAAGAATTACAAAGATTACAAGACGCAAGTATTATTAAACCAGTTACAAACAGCAAGTGGGCAACTCCTATAGTTCCAGTGTCTAAATGCCTAATGGGAATAAGCCTAATGAAAAAATTCGTTTATGTAGTGATTTTAAAGTAACATTAAATAAATTTCTGAAAGTTGAAAAGTATCCTTTACCTAAAATAGAAGATATGTTGGCTACATTAGGTGGTGGTGTACATACAAAAATTGGTTTAAATTAAGCTTATCTTCAGTTACCTGTAGATGAACAATCACAAGAATTATTGACCATTAATACGCCAAATGGATTATTTCAATTTCTTAAGTTATCCATGGGTCTTGCTAATTCTCCTGCTATATGGCAAAGAAAAATTGAGCACATTTTAAGAGGAATTGAGGGAGTTGCAATTTTTATAGATGATATTGGGGTTACAGGTGAAACAGATGAAATTCATTTACAAAGATTAAAGCAAGTATTAGAAAAATTAAGCGATTATAACATTAAAATAAATAAAGTAAAATCATTCTTTATGGCAGATGAGATTACTTATTGTGGTTATAAAGTTTATAAACATGGTATTCATAAAACACAAGATAAAATTGAAACAATTTTAAATGCTCCAGGACCAATAAATGTATCTCAGGTTAAAGCTTTTCTAGGCTTAGTTACATATTATGCTAAGTTTGTGCCAAACTTATCTACTATTGCAAATCCTTTAAATAATTTGCTTAAGAAGAATGTTAAATTTAGTTGGTCTTATAAGTGTGAACAAGCATTTAAAAGTATAAAAAAAATTACTTCTGACAGGGTTCTTACTCCCTTTAATCCTAAGTTACCTTTAGTTTTAGCTACTGATGCTTTTCCTTATGGTATCTCTGCAGTTCTTTCGCATATGATGTCAGATAACACTGAAAAGCCTATTGGGTTTGTGTCCAGAATTTTAAATAATGCAGAAAAAAGGTATAGTCAAGTTGATAACGAAGCATTAGCGATTATATTTGGAGTGAAGAAATTTTTTCAATATTTCTATGGCAACAGGTTTATCTTATTTACTGATAGTAAACCTTTAGTGTCCATTTTTCTCCTTCTAAAAGTATTCTTGTTTTATCGGCTGCTAGGCTGCAACTGCAACGATACGCAATTTATTTACAAACGTTTCAATATGACATCTGTTATAAAAAAAACTACTGATCACGGAAATGTTGATGTTCTTTCACGACTTCCTTTACGTAGTGAAGATTTACCTCAACAATTAAATTCGAATGATGCAATTGATGAATCTGAAATTCTTCAAATTAATCAACTCTCTATCTTACCATTAACTTCGAAATCTATTGCTGCAGCTACAAAATCTGACCCCTTTTTACGTCAAATTTTTCATCACCTCATTTCTGGTTCTGAAATTCCTAAAAATTTACTTTTTGGTAAAAAACAAGAAGAATTCACTCTTCAACATAGTTGTATTTTAAAAGGATGTAGGGTAGTTATCCCTGAAATTCATAGAAACCAAATCTTTACACTTTGGTCATTTTGGTATAGTTAAAATGAAGTCTTTAGCCCGTAGTTTTGTATGGTGGCCAGTTATAGACCAAGATATTGAAGATATTGCACTACTTGTGTAAATTTGAAAAATATTCCTCCTAAAGTTGATACACATAATTGGGAATGGCTTACAGCTCCATGGCAAAGAATTCATATTGATTATTTTGGTCCTGTTATGGGAAAATGCTTCTTTTAGAGGTTGATGCCCATAGCAAATGGACAGAAGGTTTATTGTTCCTAGTACAACTTCAGAAAATACCATTACTTGTCTGTCTTCACTTTTTGCACGATACGGTTTTCCAATTTCTTTAGTATCAGATAATGCTAAACAGTTTACATCTGAAGAATTTGAGATATTTTTGAGAAATCGTGGTGTAAAACTTAAGTTCAGTGCTCCATACCACCCAGCTACAAATGGACAGGCGAAGAGATATGTACAAATTCTTAAACGTAGTTTAAAAGCCTTAGCTTCGAACCTGGTACTTTACAAATAAAATTAAATAGCTTCATTTTGCAATATAGGAAGAAGCCTCATGTTGCAACGGGGGATAGTCCTGCATTTCTATTTCCAAAACGTCATATAAGAACAAAAATAGATTTGATAGTACCAAATGTTACAAATTTCGTTCATGATAAACAAGATGCGAAAAACTCCAAAGTTAAAATAAAAGAATTTGAAATTAACCAGAAAGTAGCTGTAAGAAATTATACTCCAGAAGCCAAGTGGAAAATTGGTCGAAAAATAGCAAGAGAAGGAAAATTACATTATAGAGTACAAGTTGGTTCGAATATTTGGAAAAGGCATGTTGATCAAATATCTAATGTAGGTTCAGAGATTTCTTTAGTTAATGATACAAATTCTAAAGAAAGTGATACAGGAAATTTCAGAAGTGGAAATGCAATTGTGAAACAAGGTGATTTTCCACCAATACAGCCTAGTATCGCAGATACACAACCAGTTGATTCTCATGAGCTAGGTACTCCAGGTCCTACACCAACTGACTCTCATCTTGATTCTCCAAAACCTTCTGTTCCCACTAGTTCAACAGTTGATGCTGCTGAACTTGTAAATTCTAATTCTTTTTCTCCTTCTCCACAGGTTCTGAGAAGGTCCGGTCGATACAGAAGACCTCCTAATCCACTCACATATTAAGTGGGGGAGAGCTGTCATGTTTGTACTTATATTTCCATTTATAAGATGTAGATGGTTGTACCAAAGTTCCTCCCACAGAAATATCAGAGAATTGTTCTCTAGCTTTGTGTTGTCATGTGACCGACGTCTGTAAGTTTTGTGATGTGTTTGAGAAATGCTTATTAAATGTTTATCTATCTGCAATATGCCTTGTCAGTTAAAAGTTATGTTAATTATTATTAATTACTTACTAAATATACAAAAAAGACCATAATATATATTTTTGTAAATAGTATTATATAAGTGGCTTGCAAAGGTACGTTATTATATAGGTATTCTATCTTCTATCTTAGATTCTATCTTCTTACAGTGCATAATTGAAAAATTGATTGCCAAATGCTTACCATACTGCGCAAGGAACTGCTGAAAGTTTGACGGAGATAAGTCCCGAGACGTATCTTGGACAAATTAAAGCTAATAAAAAAATCCCTGCCGGCTCGGGCCTACAGGCGGAGGTAGATTTCGAAGTTAAGTACTAAATTCACCAACAAAACTTAAATCAATATTAGAGATAAGCCTAGTTCCTTCACTAAGAATGAGCTTTAGGGAGCTAAACATTTTGTGAAAATTCTAATATACATGAATACACACACGCATGTACATGGAATAGGTTTAAAAAATAGCTAAAGCAAATTCAGAGAACCTCAAAGTGTTAAAATAAGTTAATATTTCCATAGTCGGGTTTTTATCATGTTTTAATACATTTCTTCAAACTCGCATGACGTTACATATTCACCTGTTGAGGTTCATTTTATTTCCAATAAGACGCAATATTTTGTTTTTGTTTTTAATTCGTCTAACTAATTATTTCATTTTGAGTTTTCATGCGGAAATCTTGCTCTATAAAACTTATGACGTAATATTCAATTTGTTTTCAATTCGTCAAACTATTTATTTAATTTAATGTTTCACGTGAAAATCTTGCAATAGTTGTGGTGAGAATTTTATTGCTTTTTTAACCATTTGGAAAAATGGTTATTGTCCTCGTCAGGGTAAGAAATCAAAAGCATATCAGAAGCTTTTTATTGGTTTAATCCGCATTTTATTCGTTTTCTGATTGGTCTATACAGTAATCTGTATTTCCCTTTACTTTTAACAGAGATGGATACTTCTGTTGCCTCTATGACAAAAAAGTAATAAAAACTAGAAAAAAAATCATTAACTCAGAAACAAAATGATATACAGCTTTCAAACAAATTGCATTTAAAAGTACATTTTTTTTTCTCTATACGACGGTGTAAAAAGTAATATTGTGGGATGTTTAGAAGTTTAAGAATGAAATTTCATTTAAAATTGGTCGTCAAATTTCTACGATGGAAAAGACTTTTCCCGAACAGCCAATGAAATGCTTGGATAATACGTAAGGTTCAGGGAATCTGACAATTCGCAGGCGATTTTTGTCGCTTGCAATTTTTACGTGTAATAACACTATTAATGTTTAATTAATGGCGTACATAATGTATGATCAACTCCGGGAGATTTTTTATGTCTTAAATTTTAGTCTTCGAAAAAATCATTTTCCAAATGGCCGTTGTAATTTGTTAAATTGCTTTTTTTTTTAATTGTTGGCAACTGCTATAACGAAAAATATTTATTTTTTTCCTGTCATTGTTGTGCAAGAGCTGATTTTATCAGAATCATGTTTTTAATTGAAAGGTACAAATTCCTAAAATGTACAATGAAAGTATTTAACAAGAACAATAGTGTGAATTTGTAACTCAAAAGAAGTATAAGATGAGATCGACGACTTTGACTTTGAATAGCAAATTAAAAGAAAAGAAAATATTTATAAACACAAAGTAACATTTATATTGTGCAGCTATTAATACCCCCCCCCCCCCCCCAATACTTTTGATAAATAGGCATTCTAAACAGTATTATTTTTTTGTCAAAATTATACATGAAGATTGCTTAATCTTTTCTAAATTTCATGAATCCAACTTCCCAAACATTAAACATGCAGGATAAATCATGTCACAATTCATGTCACTTATAGGTCTTTCATTAGTTGCATATAAATAAATATACCGGGTGTCCTAAAAAGGACTGACTGATTTTAAAATTCAATAACTTGTAAACGGTGACAGATAGTTAAAAAATTCTTGCAGGAGGGTGATGCATAAGGTCAAAAGTTTTTTTACAGTGATTTTCGATTTTAGTTCGAATTACAAACAATAGATGGCGCTGCGATCAATAGACGCTAAATTCAGGCTCGGTTTTTGGTACTTCGTGGCCCGCTCAATACATTTTCATCTCCTTTTTCCGCATGGAAGAAGAGACCGGCCAAAAACTCGAGCCTGTATTTAGCGCCTATTGCTTACAGCGCCATCTATTGTTTGTAATTCGAACTAAATTCGAAAATCACTGTAAAAAAACTTTTGACCTTATGCATAACCCTCCTGCAAGAATTTTTTAAATATCCGTCACCGTTTGCAAGTTATTGAATTTTAAAATCAGTCAGTCCTTTTTAGGACACCCGGTATTTTCAGTAATTATGCACATTTACATGTAATTATCTGTTTAGAGACATAAAATATCTTTTTGTAAAGGTATTATGTAAGTGGCTTGTAATAATTACAAGTGGCTTACATTAATATATGTGTTCTTATATAAAGGTATACTTTCTATATAGTACCAATATAGTAACGTATCTTCTTACAGTAAATAACTGAAAAATTGATCGCCAAATCCTTACCACTGGGTAACACTAACTGCTGAAAGTTTGGCGGAGTTAACAAATGTCCCGAGCTGTATCTTGACAATTGAAGTGAATTAACCTAATAAAAACTGGGCTTCGGGATTCACTAATTTTCAGCCTACTAAACCTGACCTCCAATTTGCAACTGACGAATGCGAGAAAAATTCATTGTTGGATAGAATTTGTACCCTTGTTAAATTTAAGTCGTTTAACAATTAACAAACCTACCCTTTTGTTAAGAACTCCCATTGTTGAATATAACGCGTTTTTGCATTGTTACGTAAAACAAACCTACATTTTTCTTGCGAACATGGTGTCTTTTTAATCTCGTTTATTTAACTCAACCTGGTTTTTGTATTTAATGGTGAAATTTTTCAATCGATTTTTAACTCACTACCTGATATGCTAGAATTATACAAATTATGTATAAAGTTGTGTTTCCGATGACAATACAACATTTTGATATTTTTACATCTCATTTATAAATTTATACAATTATTTTAAGGCATTCTTCAATTTACCCGCAGCAGGTGATAAATCCCTACATATTCTCTGTAACTCGTAGATTTGTATGAGAGTTGAAAAAAATAATAGATTTAATTATGCTCCAATAAATGCTCGCCAAAATATGTCAAATCGCCATGCAGCTACAACAAAGAAACTTTTTAAAGAGTAAAAGTAGAAAAAATAGCATATAAATAAAAAAATGAAGAGTGCGATTTTTTAAAAAAATACGCTTTTATCAGTTAACAGTTTGAAATTAATTAATTTTCGTTTATATGTTGAGAAATCAATATACAAATCCTAAAAAAAAATTAAATGATGTTTCATTTGTTTTTTCTTTTGACGTATCTTTAAACTAGTCGGATGTGCCAATCCCAAACCTTTCTTCTTTCTCATACATCTTAATATTTCAAAACGTTGTTACGCATGTTTTCATCTTAAGTATCTGCTTCATTTTACTAATCGGAGTAAAAACGAGTTAATCTCAATCATAATATTTAACTAGCAGGGATGACCGAGCTAAGCTCGATCAAAATTAGTTGAGTCTTCAATACGATATTTTATTCTCACTGTATCTTTCTTGCTGTTCAGGTACAATTGGCATGACCCTGAGACATAGTGACACAAAATGACCCATTAACCGAATTTTTTCGAACATGCGACCTAACCAATGCTCTTCTCGAACCCGAAAACAATAGAATGTAAAATTTAGTCAAAATCGTTAAATTCCTTTTATAGATAACATTAGCTTGACCTATGGTAACCCAAAAGGGACCCATTATTCTAAATTACCGAACATGTGACTTAGCCCAATGGTCTTCTCATGCTCAGAAACGATGTAATACAAAATTTTGTCAAAACGTTTTGAGCCGTTTTTATAGATATAATTAGCTTAACTCACAGTGACCCAAAAATGACCCGCTAATCGATTTTCTCGAACATGTGATGTAGCCCAATGGTCATCTCATGCCCAGAAGTGGTATATTAACAAAATTTTGTCAAAATGTTTTGAGCCTTTTTTTTAGATTCAATTAGCTTGACATCTGTCCCATTGTGACCCAAAATGACTCACTAATCGAATTTTCTTGAACATGCGAGCGAGCCCAATGGTATTTTCGTACCCGAAAACGATAGAAAACAAAATTTCGCCAAAATCGTTAGAGCCGTTTTCTAGATAAACTTAGCTTGACCCACAGTGACCCAAAAGTGACCCACTAATCGAATTTTATTTCACATGTGACTCAGCCCAATGGTCTTCTCATGCTCAGAAACGATATAACACAAAATTTTCAAAAAATATTTTGAGCTTTTTTTAGGTACAATTAGCTTGACCCACAGTGACCCAAAAATGACCCAATAATCGAATTTTCCGAACGTGTGACTTAGCCCAATGGTCTTCTAATGCTCAGAAATGATATAATACAAAATTTTGCCAAAATTGTTTGAGTCGTTTTTTAGATACAATTAGCTTTATACACAGTGACGCAAAAATGACCCAAAAATCGAATTTTCTCGAACGTGTGACTTAGCCCAATGGTCTTCTAATGCGCAGAAACGATATAATACAAAATTTTGTCAAAATGTTTTGAGCTGTTTTTTAGATACAATTAGCTTGACCCACAGTGACTCAAAAATGACCCACAAATCGAATTTTCTCGAACATGTGACTTAGCCCAATCGTCTTTCCATGCCCAGAAACGGTATAATACAAAATTTTGTCAAAATCGTTTGATTCGTTTTTTAGATACCATTAGCTTGACCCACAGTGATCCAAAATGACCCACTAATCGAATTTTCTCGAACATGTGACTTAGCCCAATGGTCTAATGGCCCCATGCTCAGAAATGATATAATACAAAATTTTGTCAAAACGTTTTGAGCTATTTTTTGGTACAATTAGCTTGACCCACACTGACCCAAAAATGGCCCACAAATCGAATTTTCTCGAACATGTGACTTAGCCCAATCGTCTTCCCATGCCCAAAAACGGTATAATACAAAATTTTGTCAAAATCGTTTGATTCGTTTTTTAGATACAATTAGCTTGACCCACAGTGACCCAAAATGGCACACTAATCGATTTTTCTCGAACATGTGCCTTAACCCAATGGTCATCTCATGCCCAGAAGCTGTATATTACAGAATTTTGTCGAAATGTTTTGAGACTTTTTTTAGATTCAATTAGCAACACCTGACCCATTGGGACCCAAAATGATCCACTAATCGAATTTTCTTGAACATGCGACCTAGCCCAATGGTGCCCAAAAATGATAGCAAACAAAATTTCGTCAAAATTGTTAGAGTCATTTTCTAGGTATATTTAGCTTGACCTTGACCCATTTTGACCCAAAGGGACCCACTAATCGAGTTTTCTCGAACACGCGACCTAGCCCAATAGTCTTCTCGTGCCCGAAAATGGTAAAATACAAAATTTCGTCAAAATCGTTAGAGTCGTTTTCTAGATAATCTTAGTTTGATCCTCAGTTACCCAAAAATGACCCACTAATCGAATTTTCTCTAACATGTGACTTAACCCATTGGTCTTCTCGTAATCCAAATCGGTAGATTACAAAATATGGTCAAAATCGTTAGAGTCGTTGTATAGATAAAATTAGTTTGACCCGAAGTGACTCAGAAATGACCCACTGGTCGAAATTTCTCGAACATTTGACCTAGCCCAATAGTTTTCTCGTACCCAAAAACAGTTGGCTATAAAATTTAGTCAAAGTTGATTGAGCCGTTTTTTAAATATAATTAGCTTGACCCTGACCCATTATGACCCACTAATTGAATTTTCTCGAACACGCGACTTAGCCCAATAGTTTTCTTGTACCCGAAAATGGTAAAATACAAAATTTCGTCAAAATCGTTAGAGCCGTTTTTAAGATAAAATTTACACACACACACACATACACACACAATTTTTGTTCGTATTATAGTGTAAGATAAAATCAATATTTTTCGTTATTATGTTGTACATCAGCTGCTTGAGCATCGCTGGGTTAGCTGGATGCGAAACGTTCGTTGCTGCATGAACAGACAATGTACGACAGAAGTATGAAAAATCGCTATTATAGCGCTCCCTTCTTGCGGGTTGTTCCCAAATTCACTGGGACCTGCTGACCATAGCCAAAAACATACACAAAAAATTTGGTTCAATTCTATGCATAACTTCGTACACTTTTCGATGGTACAATAATGAAAGTAACACACAAATCTTGTTACAGCGCCCCCTTACGGCGGGATATTTCCAAATTCAAGAAGGACCTGCTGGCCATAGCCAAAAGCATACACAAAAAATTGCTTCAATTCTAAATAAAACTTTAAATTGTTTGATTGGAAACACTTTCAAATTATTCAAATAAAGAAACACATCGAAAATCGCAAAATTCAAGATATATTTTAAGTACTGTATTTCATTATCAAACTTGTTGAAATCATTCAGAATTACACCCACCAAAAATTTTTATAGCTTCTTCTACCTGGTTACCGCTCTGCTCAAGAAATGTAAGACAGGAACCGACACGGCCCGTACCATTGAGTCAAATGAAAGAAAATTGAGCTCAGCCGTGGGCCGGGACAGATCTGAGCACACGTAGACCTCTAAAATATGAAAGCCACCTCCAAAGGGTAATCCTGGGTGCGCCACTGGTTCACCCTGAGGATTTCTCGAAATGTCACTGGGTCAAATGCTAGAGAACTAGATTAGGAACAAGCACAATGGAAGAAAGAAGGGGTGGAGGTATTATTGATGGACAGACGGAGCACTAAGAAAGCTGATATCAAATGCATGGGATTAAATGCATACTATTATAGTTGAGAACAATTCTGACAAAAAATGAAAGAAAGAAAATTATTTCAAGGATCTGAAGCCCGTGATAAAGTAAGGAAAAATTAAATTCTCATTAGTTCGAATTAAACGAAGTCAAGAGAAAATGAGTTCGAATAAATGAAAATTTTTAACTTTATTCTGCCATTGAAAATTTCAGGATTTCATGTTTAGTTCGAATTAAGCGAAGATTTGATTTATCCGATTTCAAATTAACGAGAGCCGATTGTATTTCATTTTGTGACATAGGATTCTTCGATTTTTCCACCTCAATTTTGTTTTGTAAATAAAAAAAATTCGACTACGCTTTTACAAAGTAAGTTAATTAGAAAGTCAATAGTAGTAGTAGTTAGTAAGAATTAAGTTCAGGTTTAATTATAAATCAAATTCATCATTTATTTAATTTAAATAAAGGAAGATTACAAATATTATCCTAAAGATGATGAAATCAAAGGTTAACAAATTATAATCAAAATCTTCATCGGAATAAGTTTTCATCGCTATTCAAGTAGAGTTGTCTCTGACGAACTGTATCACTGAAAAGTTTATCAGGAAGAACTAGGGATATAGTCTTCTTTAACCCGTTTGTTGACTATTTTCAAACAATAATAATCATGTAAAATTTCTACTAAAAATATATAACGAAAATCATAATCTGGGAATAGAAGTAAGCAAAATCTTTAAAAAATGTGCAACGAATCTTGTACCAACGGGTGCAAAACATTGGTATTTTAAGAGTTAAAATATGGTTTATTTCTTCTTCTTAGTCTCATACAAGATAAGAATGGATACGAACTAAGAAGTAATTCATTGAGAATGTCCAACTTACACGATTATCTTGAATTTTTTTTCTTCTAAAGTTCGTGCCTAAAATGTTTCTTGCGAACTTCAGCAGCTTCTTCGACGAGTTCTTCTATTGAAAGGAGTGCATTTTCTATAACTGTTATAATATATTTTAGATAGTTGTCGGCAGTTAGATTTATGGAATGCCATGAATAAGATTTTACATATAACTTGGTTGTAGCCAACGAGTATTGAGAAATTTTTGAGATTTTAATTTTATGTCCATTTGATATAGCTTTTACAATGGTCTTGAAAAATCTTTGCTCGAAATAATAACAAAGTTTAATTATTAAGAGAGTTATTTTTTTAACTTCATGACAATTTATCATTTGTTAAAAATTAGCAAAATCCGGCTTTGCACGCGTAGTTGTTGAAATACATCAAGTGGTATTTGTATAGGGGAGACCGGGGCAGGTTTCCAACTTTTTAGAAATTTATTTTTTAATTTTTTATTTTTATATATTTTGAGGTCAACAGAATATCATTGTATTCCCTATTTTAGATAAAAAATGAGACTTAACGTGTTATAATAATAATCACATTAAATCACAAAATAAAGATAAGGTAAATCTGCTTACCTTTTGGTTCATGATCGTCCATGATGAAAAAACGGAACTTTCTTCAGCATATCCAATGAAGGCTAGTATTTAGCCATTTGTTATATAAATATCTTTGATGTTTATCCTGTAAAAGAAACTTGTGTTTTCTTTTGTTAATATGTGTATTTTTTAATTCATAATGTATCCCATGAATTTTTCAGGAACATTGTGACAGTTCTGGTTTAAACTATAATATTTATATATTTCTTAAAATACAAAATTGGAGCATACATCTTTGATCCTTTCTGATTACATTTCTATATACACACTGAAAAAATTATAACATACAAAAAACATTATTGATATTTGATTAAATAACATAAATAAAAAAAATTCTTGATTATATTTATCGATAAAACACTGAAATATCATTTAAAGTCTTAATTTATTAATATGGTTCTTTCAGCTGTCAAAATCGCAGTCTTTTAATTTAAATGTTTATCAGTTTTTGATTGAAACATTAGATAAACAAGGAAGTCATTTTGTGAAAGAATAATCAAGTCTTATTTACGACAGGCATTAAGAGTTTTTGAAAAGCAGTTAACTTGATTTATAATGAGTTTATCTAATTCTGAAGAGATTAGTATTTCCAACATGCCCCCTTAATCTCTTCAGATTGGTGAGGCAAACAAGTTCATTGAATTTCTGTGATTCACTAATTCAGGTTTGGAAATGGGTTTGGTGAGTGCATCAGCAATCATATATTTCGATGGACAGTACTTTAATTCAATTATTCCATCTTCTTTGGGTTGTTTTATTTCGTAAAATCTAATATCTATGTGTTTACTCCTTTTTGAAAACTTCTCACTTTCTATCCTTTTGATGCAGCTTTGGTTATCTTCATATAAACAGATAGGTTTTGTCTGGGCTAAGTCTAAATCTTCCAAGAGTTTCAATAAATAACTAACTTCTTGCACTGCACTAGCGGCTGAAATTCTGCTATTCAGCTTCTGCTGATGAAAGAGCAATACATAATTGCCTTTTTGTAATCCATTGAATTGGATTATTACCTAAGGTAAAAAGATTGCCGCTGGTTGATTTTCTTGTGCTAGTATCACCTGCCCAGTCGGCATCCGCAAAACCCTTTAAAATTGGTTCAGTCCTAGTGTCTATTCACAAGTTTAGTTGTTTTGTGCAGTTTAAATGTCGTATTATTCTTTTAGCTGCCATCCAATCTTTTTGACGCGGGGATTCGTTTCTTCTGCTTAATATATTCACAGCAGCAGAAATGTCAGGTCTAGTGACAGATGCAATATAAAGTAATGAACCTATCGCCTGTCTGTATTTAACATTATTTGGCAATAAATTGTCATTGTCTTCTAATCTATTAAAATTAGGTTGTATCGGAGTACCGACTGGTTTAGCTTCCTCTAAATTAAAGTTTTTTATTAGTTCTTCTATTTTAGCCTTTTGATTTAATTCGTAACCTTCTGCTGTTTTCTCTATTTTGATTCCTAAATAATAACTTAGTTCTCCTAGATTTTTTAATTCATATTCTTGCTTAAGTTTTTCCATTATTTCTTTAACTTCGTCATCTTTTCCTGCTATAAGTATATCATCGACGTAAACGATAATATACGTTTTGCTTTCTCCTTCATTTCGAATGTATAAACATGTGTCTGAATTAGACTGTTCAAATTTTATATCATTTAATGATTTTGTTATTTTAGTGTGCCATGCCCTGGCTGCTTGTTTCAAGCCGTAAATGGATTTATTTAGTTGGCATACTTTGTTTTCCTGATTTGGAATAATATAGCCTTCTGGCTGAGTTATGTAAATTTCTTCATCTAAACTACCATACAGGAAAGCCGTCTTAATGTCTACGTGATTAATTTTTAATCTGTGGTAAGCTGCTGCTGCTGCTATAAAACATCTAAGTGTCGTATATGAAACAACAGGGGCAAAAGTTTCTTCGTAGTCTACGCCATATTTTTGATAATATCCCTTTGCAACTAATCTCGCTTTATATTTCTGTATTCTTCCTTGATCATCATATTTAGTTTTAAAAATCCATCTGGATCCAATTACTTTTTTACCTTGTGGGGAATCAACTAGTGTCCATGTTTTGTTTTTATTAAGAGAATTTATCTCTTCTTGTGTCGCATTTAACCAATGTTGTTTTTCTTCTGGATTTTCAATATTCATTATGTCATTAAAATTTTCTGGTTCTTTTATATGTTCGTATGTTGTCATGTAAATGAATCGGTCTGGAGGGACTCCTTTATTCGATCTATTTGACCGCCTTGGTTCTGGTGTTAAATGTTTAGACTCACTTGGTGTGTCTTCAGTGTTTGTGACTTCAATTTCTACGAAGTTTTTATTCTGTGATTTGTCATTTTCATCAGATGGTTTTTCTCTTAAATTTAATTGTGTTTCTACCTTCTCGTATGTATTTTTGTTTTCCAAAAACTTTACTGTTCTGGCAATATTATTTCTTTACCACTTGTGTAAATACGGTACCCTTTGGAGTAATTGTCATAGCCGACAAAAATACCTTCAACTGCTTTATCACCTAATTTTTGTCGTTTATTTTTGTTGACATAAGCAAAGGCTTTACAGCCAAACACCCTAAGGTAATGTAAATTTGGTGGTCGTTCGTTCCAAAGCTCAAACGGGGACTTTTCATTAGCTTTTGTAGGCAATCGGTTTTGTAGGTGATTCGCCGTACAGATAGCTTCACCCCAGAATTTTTGAGGCAAGTTTGCTTCGCTGAGCAAAGCTCTCGTCATTTCAATTAAAGTTCTATTTTTACGTTCAGCCACTCCATTTTGGCTCGGAGAGTACGTAACAGTGTGTTGATGCTTTATGCCATTTTTTCTAAGATAATTGTCAACTAAATCATTGTTAAATTCCCCTTCATTGTCTGTTCTTATATTTTTCGGCTTTTCGCCAAATTTATTACTCAGGCAACAAATTCCTTAAGTTTTTCATAAACCTCTGATTTCTTTGATAATAAATACAGAATGGTAAATCTAGAGTAACCATCTACAAATGTTAAGAAGTATGTTTTTTCCTCTATGGTTGGTGTCTGGAAAGGCCCACATACGTCAGAGTGTATCAACGCCAATCGTTTAGTGGCTCTATAATCTGCTAATTTTGGGTAAGGTGCATCTGTTAGCTTTGTTTTGATGCAAGTTTCACAAGTTGTGTCATGTTTACATTTATTTATTTGTATTCCTTTCGCTAGGTGTTTTTCTTCGATTTGTTTGATAGATGCAAAATTTCTATGGCCGAACCTTCTGTACCATAGTTCTATGCAATTATTATCTTTACAAGTGTAAGTTTTATTTACATAGTTTATATTTCCGCTTTCATTTGCTAATTGAATTTCATATAAGTTATTTTTCTTTACTGCTTCCAGGCGGGTTATTCCGTTAAACGTTAAGTTACATTTATCATTTTTGAATAAAATCTCGCATCCATTTTCTGTAGCTTTACTAACGGAAAATAGGTTTGATTCAATATCAGGAACAAATAAAACATATTTTAGTGTTATGTTGTGTGTTTCACCGTCTGAAGTTATTGTTTTTATTAGTGTACTAGCAGAACTACCCGGCTTTGCCCGTGTCAATTATAAGGAGCCTTCCAGGTAAAATAAATTAAAACGAAATAATACGGCAATCACAATAACTGAAAGTTGTGCATTCATTCCCATACACAAAACGTTAAAAAGGCAATCAGAAAACATGACGTTATTGTCTCGCAACCATAGTAAAATCCCTGAGCTTTAATAACAGAATGCGCGTTATCTTTGCCGGATGTAAGAAAAAAATGTGATTTTCCTCACAATACGAAATAAAAAAAAAAATTCCACCAAATCGCGCAGCATTTAGCGAAATTCTCGTTTGCATGGTATATATATGAAGTACAAACACTATGTCAGTGCCCATAAATTGTGCCCCATAAATTGTAACCCATAAATTGCGCCTTTACTGCAATTTTTCTAACTTCTAAACATCACACAATTTCATTTTTTACAATGTCGAATAGAAAAAAGTTCTTTCAAATGAAATTTGTTTCAAAATAGTGTCTCAATTTTCTGATTTTAATGGATTTTAAAGTAATTTTCAAACATGGATATTTTTAAAGGTACGTGCACCCCGATTACGAAAAATGAACCCGTTTACTCTTAATGCAATAGTATAAAGAAAAGACATGTCTATGAGTAACCTGGTATCATATTTTCTGTGGCAACAACCTAATACAATAATTAATTTCCCTTTTACTGCAATTACTCGCACATTCGATTGTTTCAACGTCTTATAGAAAACAAAAGTACTTTCAGTAAGATTTGTTTGTAATGTTTATCTCAATTTACAGATTTTTTTATGGATTTTAAAGTAATTTTCAAGCATGCATATTTTTTAAATATGCTTGCAATCCAATTACAAAATATTAACTCAATTGTTCAAAAACATTGCAACTAATTTAGAATTTGATTGTTTTCGTGTAATATTCAATAACTAAATTGGCAAACGAAATTAAAACGCCAAAAATAACATAAAATAAAACACGAACTTAACAGATTATGGCTGTAGTATACAATCCAAGAAGTAAACAAAATATAGGAGCCATTTATTTACGGTGAGTTGACTACGCGTTGAAAAGATTTGATGGAATGTGAGGTCATATCTAGCTTTTTTTTTCTTGTTCCTAAATTGTTTTCATGAAATTTGACTGTTTGTATTAAAGTAGATATTTTAATTTAAAAAAACAATTAAATTAAGGTGCTACGTCATTTTACCGCTCTTATAGTTGAAGTTTTTATTTTATATATAAATAATGTGCGTTTTCTGTTTAGAATGACGTCCATTTCAAAAATGCAAAAAATATAGCAACGCGTTACCGTTACTTTTTTCACATTACTGTGTTATTTTTTAGGGTGTAGCAACGGGAAAGAAACGATTTAATTAGAAAATTAAAAAGATATATTTCTATAATGTTAAATTACGGAACATGGTAGAAAAAAGGGATAAATAGTGTTCTGATGAATTTTTAAAGTAGACCGTGCTCTTTTCGACGTTCTAAAGCCTATGTAAATGAAGTTTCGTGCAAATCCGTCAAAAATTGAAGATTTGTATAAAGGACATACACACAGAGAACGGCTTTTATATATATAGATTTCCTGATCCATAAGAAACTAATTTGTTTCCGTTTGCAATAACAACATTAGTTTTTCATTTGATTTAATTTCTGTAAATAAATGTTGATCATTTGTTATGTGACTGGAACTGCCACTGTCAACTATCCACGCTTTGTTATTGCGAGGTTTTATTATAAACGCACAATGTTTATTAACTTGATGACTTTCATATTCATTGCAATCGGCATTTTTATCGGAATTTGATACATAATCATTCCTAACATTTTTATCATCCTTTTGGAAAACAAGAGAAGAATTAAAATTTTTCTTGTAGCTTTGTTTGTAATTCGTATTATGTGAAGGATTGTTTTGTTTATTTTTATAGTTGTTATTATGCCAGCATTCTTTAGTGTTATGGTTTTTTAATTTACAATTTGAACAGTATTTTTGTTCCTTTTTATATCCCGCATTATTAAATTTGTATCCTGCATTGTTAAATTTCTTCGTAGTTTTGAATGCTCTAGCGGTATTTTCAGATGATTCCGAACTATCGCTTCTGCGATTATATTCATCAATCAATTTACTTTTAATAAAAGTAGGTGTCAATTCTTCTTCATTTCGGGATTCAAGTGCCATTATGAGTGTGTCGTAAGAAGCTGGTAAGCTACACAGCAAAAGTGCTGAAATATGATTATCTTTTATGTTTCTCCGATTGCTGATAATTTGTCTATCAACTCAAGTATGTTTGTGATATGCTTAACCATATCACCACCTTCAGGTAATTTTGGGCTATACAACTTGCGTAAAAGGTATAGCTTGCTAGACAAATTACTTCTTTCATGAATTGCTTTTAAAGTGTTCCAGGTATCTCTAGCATTTTGAATATTTTTTACATGGACGATCTGGCTATCCTCAATGCTGAGGTTAATTATAGCCCTTGCATTTCGGTCCTTTTTGGACCAATCGGTTGTAATTGGGTTTGGTGGTTCATCAGTAATGATCTCAAAAATATCTTCTTTTATGAGAAGCATCTCGATTTTAAATTTCCAAACATTATAATTATTCGAGTTGAGCTTCTCTATTATCTGTGCATCTTTCGCTGAAGTCATTTTTAACTTCTGTTACCACCTTTTAATTTTCAAATAAACCC
This sequence comes from Maratus speciosus, assembly GCA_963932465.1. Lineage (NCBI taxonomy): Eukaryota > Metazoa > Arthropoda > Arachnida > Araneae > Salticidae > Maratus > Maratus speciosus. Next base: position 502,264,330 of record OZ010793.1, on the reverse strand, counting down.
TTTTATTAAATTATCGTTTACTTATATTTAATATTTAAAGAAGGCAACGCGTCAGTCTCATAATCATTGTCAGATAAAAAATGAGACTTAACGTGTTATAATAATAATTACATTAAATCACAAAATAAAGATAAGGTAAATCTGCTTACCTTTTGGTTCATGATCGTCCACGATGAAAAAACGGAACTTTCTTCAGCATATCCAATAAAGGCTAGTATTTATCCATTTGTTATTTAAATATCTTTTATGCTTATCCTGTAAAAGAAACTTGCGTTTTCTTTTGTTAATATGTGTATTTTTTAATTCATAATATATCCCATGAATTTTTCAGGAACATTGTGACAGTTCTGGTTTAAACTATAATACCCTAGACCTTTATTTACAAACTGGCATAAATGTTTTTCAAAAAACTAAATATAGTTTTTAACAGAAAATGGTTAAATCTGATCATGTAACGTTGGAAAATGTGCCACGTATGCGGGGCAAGTTTTCCAGCGTACTAAAAATTTACAGGGGCAAATTTTCTAACTGTGCTTTAAATGGTAAAACACAGAAAATAGATCTTGCTGTATTTTTTTTATTGTAAATTAGAAAGGCATAACAATAATACATAGAAAAATTAAGTGAATATAGAAAAGAAATTCCATTTAATGATTTTACAAAAACTGTCATTTAACAGTTTTGTAAAGACAGATTTTTTTAAACAAAAGTCGTCATCATTGTCTGAATAACAATCAACGCAAATAAAAAAGAAACATCTCTGTGACGTCTTTATGCGCCCGTTTCTTGTATCGCACCCACTTTTCATTTGCCTTTGATTCCTGATTCGGAGCAAAGTTCAAAGCAATAACTTCAAAGACAGTCTTCATCTTCTTCATCACTTGAATGTAATCTCTTTATATATTTTTTAGGCATTGATGTTTTAATGTTATTTACATTTGAAAATGAAGGCCCAAACTCCACACAGCTTCCTGACCGGAATTGGATTTTGTGTTTTCGCGCCCCTTTCATATGATTCCTTTAGCAGTTTCCTTTTTTTAGATAAATCTTTTTCCATTTTCAGTTGATTTTTTAACGGGAGACTCGGTCAGTACAGAAGACTTCTTTTTTTTTCTTTTCACGCCGTATTTTCCTCGTATGTGCAGTCTTCTCAAAAATCCCAACTTCTTCTGACGTAGGGAAAGTTTGTTTGGATGTAGAAGGAACGCCTTCTTCATATGCAAGAAGGAACGTTTGCGTGGAACTTGAAGGAACAGCTTCGTCAGAAGTGCTAGCGTGGGTTGGTGTGGAAGGATTTGATGCTTTCGGTGGTTTTGAATTGAGGTTGTTGCGACGCCATCTTGCGCGGTCAGTAAAACGAGTTTCTCGCAGGAAGCGATCGAGCTAGCCTTTTGCTCGGCACGTAAGGTCTCGCTTACTGAGCAGGGCCGAAACTAGGGGGGGGGCAGAGGGGCACGTGCCCCGGGCGCCGCTTTAACAGAAGGTGAAGGGGGCGCCAGAATGAAGATTTTGTTTGACGTTTGATACAAGAATGTATATATATATACGAAATTTGTACAAAAATGTCTCGCAGCCGGAAAATTTAAAGGAAAACTTAATCAAATGCATTACACTTTACAAATAGATAAAAAGATTCATCTACAATACAAAATTGCAAATGAATAAGAAAAAAGGCTTTTTTCATTCTCCCATTCCAAAAGTATCATGACTATGCCTTTCATCTTCACCTTTGCCTTCTATCTTTCACTTCCTGTGTAGGAAAATCACTACCATTTTTCAAGGTCAATCTCTATTGTCGGACACTGTCCACTACTGATAACTAACAAGTGCGAAGCGACCCCTCACAGTCTGAGTTTTCTATTAGATAAAAAAATTCCATGAAAGCTGTTTGTTGTTTTTCCGCTAAGCAGCGTTGAGTTTCTTTTCTTTTCTTTTTTTTCCCGTCTTTCTATGGGCGATGGCTGCCCGGACAATAAAAACGAACAGGAGGGGAAATGCACAAAGTAAAATTCTTAGTAAAACCGTTTTTTGTTTAAGAGTACAGCATTTGTAGTGGGACGGTAAAAAATCTTGCACAGGACGTCACGTCATATCTAGAAAAGCAAAGCCCCCCGCCTTTATCGCCCAAAATGATTTTTTTTCTCGTCTTTCTGGCATTTCTAGGCGTTTTGCCACCCTGCAGTGGCGTATCTAGACTCATCATTTGTGAGGGGGCTGAGGTGTAGTAAAAGTTTCTAAGAGGGAATCACAAGAATCGGGAAAAATTCCGCTTTAAACATTTTTTATCATAGCAGGTAACACATCTATTACACAATAAACCTACTATGATGAAAAAATACAAACGTACAGCAAGATGTTGACCGCATTTAGGCCTATACAAGAAAAAAAAATCCTTTTGATTCCGTTTTCAAGGTTTTAATGAATCAATGTTTGGCAAAGCTGATTACGTAGTTCAGTTTTATATATTTTAAATTTAATAATAAGTTGTCTATTAGATACTTAGTAAAATTGTTTTTGTAAATTTACTTTGTAGTGGAGGGGGGGGGGGCGCCAAAATCCATGCTTGCCCCGGGCGCCATAAAGGCTAGTTTCGGCCCTGTTACTGAGCGTGGGTCCTCCGGTTCGATCCTTCTCGGCGCACATCTCCTGCATTGGTGACCTTGGACAAACGAACACGCACCTTCACAAACATCATCTTCTCCGTTCGAGACCAACAGATGGCAGCACTGAAAACACCACCAGCAGCAAACCTTGTGAAACGCTCACAGTACGCAACCAGCAATCAAAGCCCGTGAGACTATCACAGCACGCAAGCAACAAGCAAAACCTGTGAAACACTCACAGCACGCCAAAGCCTGTGAAACGCTCACAGCACGCAAAGCCTATGACAACTCTCATAGCACAAAGCTTGTCACGCCGCGCATCTTCGGGGGCACACACATGCGCACGGCAGCACGACAGCATCACTCTGACAACCGCCAGCGCAACACGAGTGCACATCGCTATCGCTCGTACAACATCAACGAGATGTATGTTCTTCTCACTGGGGGTGGAGTACTGTGGCGAAACCATCTTGCGCGGTCAGTAAAACGAGTTTCTCGCAGGAAGCGATCGAGCTAGCCTTTTGCTCGGCACGTAAGATCTCACTTACTGACCGTGGGTTCTCCGGTTCGATCCTTCTCGGCGCACATCTCCTACAAGGTTATGAACAGTCGATGGTTCTAGCAATTTTGAAGTCTGTTCAGGATTGTTAGCGTTTTTCAAGATTTGCTACGGCATAAGCTGGCCTTTCAGAAAAGTAAGATGGCATAAAGTCTAAATATTTCAGGATTCAGCGACGAAATTCCCGAAAATTTAAAAACCACCATAATACCGACTGGTGTTAACGCCAATGGAGCAGCTCCAACCAAAATGGACAGGATGCCATAAATTGTCTTAGGCCTTTTATTTGTACATACCTAGGCATCAAAAGCAGTATTAATTAGCTTTTTGAGGGGCCCATACACACTGCGATCTATAGTTTGTAGCTTATGACTAAAGTAAAGTAATGATGACAATAAAGACATAATAAACATAAAATGGATCCCTTAAATGAACCCATTTCAGAAAATTGTTACCATTTTATATATATATATATTTTTTAATTTACCTTCGTTTTTATATTGTCCAGGCATTTTGTGATTGAACATGGGCAAAATTGCAATAGAAGCTTTTTACAGAATTTTTTAATCAGGAACTACTGCTTAATAGCATACTAAAAATCAGACAAAATCTGAGCACGGGAACACCCCTATATACGGATTTCAAAATGGCGGAGGGGATTTTCTGGAACTAAGGCAGAGAATATATCGCTTACGGAAATATATCGCTTTATTTTCACAATTTAACTTTGAAGTATAGTCAAAAACGATAAACAGTACACAAAAGTCTATTATTTCTGACAAATTACTGCTTAAGTTCATTTTTACAGAAATGTTCCAGTGAAGAAAAAAACGTATCAATAGTTTTCTTTATATTTATAGTTAGAAGTTAGGTAGTTCTTGTTACATCCATTGACTTGCCACACCCCAGAAGCTGTAGAACAGGGCAATCAATTACGCTTGCATCAGCATCGTAAAGTAGCACAGTTTGTCTTTCAAGAACATGGAATCATATTAAGTAAATAATCTGTAGCTGGTAGTCACTCGCAGAGTATTGGGTAGCACGAGTGTTTTTTTACATACCAGCCCCATTCTGCTGGCTTGGTTCTTTCTTCCGATATTTATTTGTAAGTAAGTGTGATAGCTATGATATTTTGTAGAAGAATCGGTCGGAGGCAAACGTTCAGGTGTAATAAATGATTTTACTGTAGTTACTTTCCTTACCAACATTTGGTGACGTAGTTTGTCTATAGAATCCAGTGCCTTGCAGTCATAAAACAGAAGCATTGCTTTTCTTCCAGCCTCAGCCATATCTGAATGTAGGCTTGAATTTGAACAAAATATTTTTGCAATAGAACGGAGCTCTGTCTTGTTCATCTGTTTGAGAAATGATGAGGATTTCCCAATCAAAAAAATTCTGGATGTTGTATCGCAGCCCGTGAAAGCATGCAGAAACAGAAGGAAGTTGCAATTTTCACGACCTAACAGAGATTCCATGTTGAGGATATGATAGACTGGTTTGGAACATGATCCTCGTCTTATGTCACCGCGATAGTATAGCTTGAAGCCATTATCCTTTGCCTGTTAAAGAAGGAGAATCAGTAAGTCGGTATCTTCACCTATTACAGTGGTATGTGCATGTGCATGTTCTGAAGATGAGAATGGAGCACGAACAATGTCTATATTGGCATCCCCATCTGTGTTGGGAACAGTACAGCCTTGTTTCTTAAGCAATTCGCCTATGAGGGAAGCCATTGCTTGCTTGTTTTTTCATTGTCCAGAAACTCTTCCTTTTTCCCAATAAATTTCACGTATGGGCTGAAATTAATATATCTACTGTTTTTTTTTTTGTAGCGTCATCTGTGAGCCACAGCATTGATTGTTGGATACCCAATGTAATTATCAAAAACCATGATAGGTTTTCCATATTGTTTAACAATAAAATCAGCGTAAGACATAGCAATGTTTTCATATGTATCATTTTTTACACCAGGAAATGCGACGCAAGAAAGATCCTCCATCCAATATGTACCTTTCTGTACTTTCCACGTTGTCATATTTTTCATTGTGTAAATTTTTAATGTGTTTGACTAGTGCTTGAGCTAACTGAGATTTGTCTGAATTCCTCATCATACTTGGTGATTCAAATAATGCTGCAGGGTACGCACACGGTTCATAACGCATGACATCTCCGAGATTCATTTCACCACAAGTGCCAGTAATCATCATTCTTTGGAAGAGGAGCGCTGGATCTATTTGTATATCTAAGTCATCTTTATAACTACAAATAGCTTCAGCAGATCCTAGAATTTTCACTTTCTTTGACCTTTTAGCCGAATACCTAAATATATCCTTCCCTATCATTTTGGAGATGATGATCATACCAAATAAGTGCAACTCATCAACATTAACTTCTTTTTTAGCTGTTACGCCTGTAACAATTTTGCGTAGAGTAGAATCAGAATGAAATGGCGATATGTGTTCCAGTACATCGGCCACTTTTTAAATGTCATTGCTGCTCCTCTTCTGTCTGCTGTCTCTTATAGGTATTTTTGATAATTTTATAAAAGTTACACACTCCCAATGTTATTCCTATGGGAGTTTGAAGCTAAAAGTTAGCATAGAACACAATTTTTAACTATTTTCAAAACATCATTTAGTACACTTAAAATTGATATTTTGAATTGAAACTGGCAACAGAGCAAAGTATATACACTTACGTTAATAAAAACCACAGTATGGAGCTGTTTATAGCATTTATTATGTACGTTAGAGGTTAGAGATTAATTAAAAAAGGTTAACATTACAATAATCTCCACAGAGATGCATTATTAAATGGCCGCCAATGGTAAAGCATGTACTTTTCAGAGGCTCATTAAAATACTAAAATTTATAAAAAGAATCTAAAACTCACTCACTATTGTTGTATAAGCTTCAAATTACACAAATAATGTAGTAATCCGCTGTTAAATAATCATTTAACACAATAAATATAATCTTGAAAAACACTGACATGACAAACTACTCTGGTCAGATCACAATCACAGCACAGCATGTATAAAAAATATCGATATGTTTGCTTAAAGTCTCCTTAACAAAGTAAATTGGTGATGAAATGTCCATAAATGCAGGGGTCGTGCGTGTCCTGAAATTTTATAGCCAGGAAATTTTTCGGTACCAGTATTTTCTTATAGAAAATTACTTCTTAAATAAGGCGAAATTTCGTGCGTTTAAGCTAGATTTATTCTTCTATTAAAAAATACTGATATTTGCCCTGAAAAATTCCCTAAAGCATATTATTAAAAATGTTCCGATGCCTGGGAAAGTTATGCACAACTAGCATTTATAAGCACTGGAATCGATTCGGAGCCAGTTGCAATTGCGGATACATGAGATAGAGGAACGGGATTAACAGAAAGTAGAGAAATTTAAAAGAACTATATCTCGCGAACCACTGGACCGATTTTGATGCGGTAGGGCTTAAAATGTTCAGGAAGACTTAATATGTAGAAAGAAAATATAGTATAGAACTTACCTGAGGCCGGAGATATATCTCCCCATCGCCGGAGCTTGAAAAACTCACCGCATACCGGATGACTGTTAGGAGATCGGTCTAGTAGTAATACAGTTTAGAATGAGTTATAGATACTTTACTTTATCTTGTTCCAAAAGCATTATTGGTTGTCAGTTGTTCGATAAAAAATGAATATTTGCAGTCCAAATTGTTTAGTGCTGCCCTCTGTCGTCTTCCGTCTCAACTAAAAGCTATACAACAGCACAACAACGCAAAACGGCATATGATTCCGTCCGTTTTGAAATCCGTTTTTAAGGGTGTTCCCGTGATCGGATTTTGTCTGATTTTGGTTATATTTCTCAGTAATGGTTACGGATTAAAAATCAGTTAACAGAGCTTCTATTGCAATTTTGCTCGGGTTGAAGGTGTATTTACTTTAATTTGCCTGGACGACTAAATGATCAAAAGGGCTCGTTTCATATACGGTTATTTGACCGATTTTATTGCACAATAAATACATGTTTGGTACAATAAGACTAACTGATTTAGGACGGTTTACGTTTTCCAACGATACACATGCATACATGCTCTGTATGCTGTTGGAAAACCTGCCTCGCCACCATATTGCAACTTTTACACTCCCTCGACGAATAGCGGTGTAACTTAATTGCAAAACAAACCCATATTTACGTGAAGAAAGAATCCCTTTTTTTAGTACATGCAATGCCAAAACAGTAAATTTAACGCTAGTACGTTTATTTTATGTTTTAATAAAAACCTGAAATTTTACTCATTGTTGAAAAAAAAAACAGCTCTCCTGACGAAGTGACAGCAGCTACTAAATTAAAACTTTTGTAGATGGTGTGTGAAGGGTTGCCATTTCAACCAGTTCACCCGCTGTCGCCAGCTAGTGGCTCATTTAAAAATTAAAGCTAGTTGGAAAACTTGCCCCTATGGAAAATGTGCCCCGGTCTGCCCTATTGTTACGGATAATTTAAATATCACTAATTAAGTCACACTTTGGAGAAACTTCATTTTTTTCATTAGGTAAACATGAGACTTAATTAATGATTAATACTTCATTCCAATCCATTTGCAGTCACCTCTTTCCAAAAAAGAAAAAAAAAAGATGCAATGCAGTTTATTTTGAAACTTTGTTTATTAGATATCGTACTCAGAAAAAAAATTAAATCGGTTCAGCAGTTTCAGAATCTATTTCCCCCAAACAGCCCTTTTTTATGATATTAGTATTAGTACTTGCATCACCATAAAAATTAAAACATCGTTAAGAAAATCGTTGGAAAACACTGATTCAGTATAATTAACCGTCCTTTTTTGTGCGACAAAAGGCTAAATATGAAGTACTTGCCTTCCATGTTGGCAATCATATTCCTTTATTACTATCATTTTAATGAATTATAGCATTTATTGGTACTTTCGTTTTTTTCTTATTGATCAGAGAAGTTGTATTTAACACTAGCATGACAAACAATTTATTTTGCATCTCTTTTTTTAAAAAATTCATTGACCTTGCGCACCTAAGTCTTAGAAGTTGTCTCTATGACAAAATTTATAGTTTCTAGACTATAAATTTACACATTTAGACATTTTCACACTTTTAGGCAGAAGAAGACTTTTTTAGAAGTTGTATTTAACACTAGCATGACAAACAATTTATTTTGCATCTCTTTTTTTAAAAAACTCATTGACCTTGCGCACCTAAGTCTTAGAAGTTGTCTCTATGACAAAATTTATAGTTTCTAGACTATAAATTTACATATTTAGACATTTTCATTGCTTCAGAAAAACCTCAGTGAAAATATATCTGTAGAAAGTTTTCCCTCCGTTTCGCACCCATTTGAGATTCGATTTTTTTTTTTATAATTTCATCCTTTTAAATCTCGAATGTTTCAACAAATGTTCTTAGCGAGCATTTACGTATTAAATGTAACCACATCTAAAGATTAAGGTTTTTAGCCATAACAGAATCAAACAAATCAAAATTTTAGGAAGTTTTTCACGTGGTTTGTACAGAGATAAAATAGTATAGCCAATCTGACATAGATGTCTTTAAAAAAGAAGTATTGTGATGGCTGATACATTTCAGGATCAAATCAATGTAATTGTGTAGCCATATATTAAAGCATTTTGTTAAAATTTATTATTCTCCTCGGGACGAGGGTCTTTTACAGAATTTTTAACCTTTTATCACCGGTTTTTCATAAGAGAAATTTTTGTTATTGAATCGGGAAAATGCCCCGATTAAATAATAAAAAAAAATGTACAATAAAAAATAATTGTTGGGAATAATCAAGGATTCTGATAACCTTATGCGGCACGTATACTTGACGCACGTCCCGAAGAGGTTAATCTGAGAAAACATAAAGTAGATCTAATAGATGAATATTTTGAGAATAAAAACATTGCCTCATGAACTGATCAATATACTTGTATATGCAAGACATTAGATGTCTTTGAGCACGCTGTCTCTGCCCTCTAAATCCCCCAAAACAATTAACATATTTTTCAAAAATTAATTTTTTTTTTCGAAAAACGTATAAATTGTAACTCATAAATGTTTAAAGAGATATCTATTTTAGAAATTTTAAATACGCAAATCCAGAATTACAGCTCATTTTGTCAAATAATTTTTAAGTTATGCTTAAAAAACTACCCGCATTTCAATCTCTTTTGCGACGATTACGAATGAATTTAACATTAGAAGTTCCTAACTTTAAACATTCATAATTCCCAAACTACTTAAATCGGATGATTTCCCATTTACTACATAAGGGAAAATTTACCGAAAAATCCAAACATGATGTCAAAATTATATGTCCACATTGAAAATTTTCGAGTTGGGTACAATTTAGAATACCCCTAAGTCTTATGAATGCTTGGGATAAAACATGAATTGCAGTCAAATAATTAGGCGTGATTTTTCAAGATAAACGTTGAATGCTTATAAAAGAGATTTTATTTACAAAACTATTTTTACTTTTATACTTATTTATGTTATTATAAGCTTTAGCTTTTGTAAAAATTGTCAAACCGTCACAGAATTCCAATATGGTGATAAAATATACAGCGCGACTTCATATTTTTAAAAGAGTCATCAGATTGTGTATAGTTTTTTTAATATATCATCGTTTAGTGGGTGTCAAAATAAACGACATTGAAAATAACAAAATTTAAAAGGAAAAACAATGTGTGTTCGACATGAGATTGGGAAATGCGATTTTGACCAACAACCCTCTATAGCCATAGGGTGTGCTGTTTTGACCCCGACTCTGTGTACGATTTGGGTCAGTTGACAATTTTTTCTTGAGTGGTGGGTTGACTCTAGTTGTTTTGGTTTGACTCTTACCAGTTGGATTTGATGACTCGTTTTCTCAAAAGAATGTCCATAGTATTGTTTAAGATGAAACAAATATTAGAATATAAATAAAAAACATCTATTTATATAAAATCAAAGTCTCTGTGTGTCCCTCACAATTCCGGTAGAACCGCTTCATTGAAATAAGTAATTGTTGAAAAATACTAATGCAGGGTTACCACAGTTGCGTCGAATGTTGGCTAACTTGGCGAAATATCGCCAAATTTGAGAAAATGTCACCAAATTTGGCGACAAAAATAAGTTGTCACATATGAAGCCAACTTGGCGATAGCTGGCTATTTTGGCGAAATTCCCATTTAAAACCATTAATCTTTCATAATCGAGGTCACCGCAATATAATTTAAACTCCGTACTTTTAAGGGGGGGGGGGGGGGGGTTCAGAATATATAGATGAGAATTTAAAAGTGTAATATACAAAGATGTATGTCTTTACATCTTCATCTTGATGCTACTAATAACATAACCGCCAATAGACTGCGCTGTACTGTCCGATTTTAATGTGCTTTAGGTACTTTTCCAGTATAGGACCTTAGCGAAATAGAGAAAATTGGTACTTTTCCGTTGTACGGACACCATGCCACAATGTATGCTAATGCGCCAATTATTTCAACCCTGATCGTGAAAAGGATTTTTATTGTAAACCATGTGGAACATTGTGATATGCTATTTATGAAACGTGAATTGTTATTATTTAACCTTAAAAGCTATTTAATTTACTATTCGAATTGAAAATATTTTTTTTATGAAGTTATAATTTACTTTTACTGCTGACGCTGAGATAGATTTTACCATTTGGCAATTACCAGATGATGAGAAAATTGCGATAAAACTGTTTCAGGAATTTGGAATTCTGCATAATAAAATGTTGTGTTCAAAAAACCATGAAATGAAATTATGGATGAGTTCTGGAAATCCGAAATGGAGATGTAGCTTACGATCATGCCGAGAAAGCGTAGGAATACGACAGAAAACATGGTTTGGAGGATCGCGGTTGTCTTTTCTTAATGCTTTAAGGTTTATATATTTATGGTGCCAAGAGTTGACATCGATTGAGTTTTGTAGGCTGCAACTTGATATGAACCACAAAACAACGGTTGACTGGAATAGTTATGTGAGAGAAGTTTGTGCAAATGCTTTATGTTCACCACCAAACAGAAAAATTGGTAGACCTAATAAATTTATAGAAGTAGAGGAAAGTCTTTTTACCAGAAAAAAAAGCAACGTAGGACGTTTTCTTCCTCCTCAGTGGGTGTTAGGTGGTTTATGTCGTGAAACACGGGGATGTTTCCTTACTCCTATTCCCGATCGTACAGCTGAAACTTTAATGGCGACAATAGAAAACAAGGCTTAGATGCTGTGCACAGATGTCATATATGCCCCTTATTGGCGTGACTTTTTACCGACGCCATTTTGGCGAAAATCTCTTTACTATATCATCTATATCCGGTTTACCATATCAAGCAAAACAACGAATTTGGTGTAAGTTAAGTACCCGGTGCGTATATGACATTGGCGTCAGAAAAAAATCGCTCCAATATGATATGATATCTGTGCCAGACGCTGTATATTCCCGCGGCCGCCATCTTCGATATTTTGAGATTTCTTGGAGATGTTTTACATTTTATTTTCATTAATCTTAACAAACGCATAAATCGCTGCGTGGCGACATTTACTACTTGGCGGAAAAGAGGTTTTCACGCCAAGAAAATATATGACATCTGTTCCGTTTAGTATGAGTTTTAATTTATTACTCTATTGTATAACAGTTATTTGTTCACTTATTTTAAGTATATATTTGTGATTTAATAAAATAGTTCGTAAAAGTCTGTAATTTTCAAATGTTATATTTTTTGGTACTTCTTAGTTATCCCGTCGACCAATTTCGCAAAATTATATAAATCGCCAAACCACTCGCCAAATTAAACACATTGACATAATTTTTTATTTTAAATAACGAAAGAACAAATAAATTAGTAAAACATTAATAAAAATACAAAAAGAACGCCAAATTAATGGTTTTATTGGCCATAATCTTACAATTAATTAATGGCAACCATTATTGGCAATTAATCTTACAATTTGGCGACAGTAATTTGGTCGACGGGATAACTAAGAAGTACCTATTTTTTAAATGCTCACTTTATCTTCATGTTTTTTCTTTTATTTTTCAAATGTTTCAATTCACATGATTTTCATTTTGCGCCAACTATTACGCTTGGCGGCAATGGTGTCCGTATAACGGAAAAGTACCAGAAAATGAAATTTGGCAACATATTTTCTAGCAACTTATTCACTGTTTGATATACTACACAAGTAATTTTTCAATATTTACATAATTTATCCTTCTATATATAAAAAAAAGTTTTGATTTGGAAATGGACCAATGAACATCTGCGTAGATATTCCGGGTTGATCCGCATCCAATTTGAATGCTTAAGCATGGCCTTTCATCGTTAATATTAAGAAAACTGTTGCATACAAAAATATGAAAATCGGTGGTATTATAGAAAAATGTTTGATAAACACGCTGATGCAGACAGTTTTCAAATCGGAGAATTATTTTAAGAGATATTTAATGCTAAAGTTGGACAAAGTCGTTCCATTAAAAAAGTTTTATTTGAGCAAAAACTATGCATGAGAATTTAATCATTTTTAGATCATTTTATACGTTATAAGTTCCCAATGCGCAGATTGCATTTATTTTTCTTATTTAACGCCTTTTTTAAGGTTTTATTTCTATTTTTAATTCAAATTTTCAGCATTTCGAGAGATGTTTTTTACAAATTTTAGAAAATGTCATTAATTTAAACTGTTGCCAATTGTATAAACAGCGAAACAAATTATCATATCAAATATTTCTTCAAATTAAAAATTTATTTACACGTGACTATTACAAACAGAAAAAAAAACTTTAAAATTAGAATTAAATGATTACATGTTAAAAGCAGGAAAATTACGTCATAAGAACCATATTTACACTTGAATTTTACGTCATATTTAAAATGCCCCAAAAATATGGTAAAACAATTTAAATTGAAAAATATATTTGCGCGAGATATTTTGAGATAATCTTTTCAACTATTATCGTGAATTCGAAGACAGCGCAAATAATATTTCCTTCTAACAACAAAAGTATTTTTACGTGAATATTAATAAGAGAAATAAAAGTTTGGTGTAAATTACGTCAGATTTGAAACGATACATTTAAAATGAATTATTTAAAAGAACTATCTTATAGAAAAAATACCGGGAGACAATGACACTGTTTACTTAATTCATTTTACATTAGCTTATTTTCAAATAACTAATGTGTTTAATTAAATATGAAAACAGCCATTGTATCTCTTAACAGCGACAGATTTGGTCTTAAAAATCCCCAATCCAAGAAAAACGAATGGAAACCCGTTTACAGAGAGATCGCTACTGTTTTTTTTTTTTTTTTAATTTAATTCAATATTTTTAAAGCCGATCAAATGCGTGCAATTAGCGTGCTTTTTGGATTTTGGTGTACCGGAACGGGGGTTGGCGAGCGTAGCTCGTAGGGGGCAGAGCCCCCTAGTTTAATACACAGAAGCAATTATATTAACTATTTTTGTATACAAACAGAAGTAAATTGTACATAAAAAACAACAATAATATAGATATAAGTAAAATATTTATAGATTATATAAATAAACTTTTAAAAGTTTGTTTATTTGATTTTCATAGCTGTTTATATGATTTGATCACAAATTTCACTTCCTGATGCCCAAATTACAACAAGCTTTTGAAAAAAAAAAAAAAACGTCCAGACCCTTATAGTGGAAAAGTACCAAAATGTCTATTATTTTGCACTATAGTTTGAATATACAAAAAAATTAAGAATAAAATAAGGCAGAGATGTCATATGCGCCCCATATTGGCGCGAATTTTTCTGGCGCCAATATCATATACGCACCAGGTACTTAACTGGCGCCAAAGTGTCGTTATTTTGCCTGATATGGTTACCCGGATATAGATGATTATAGTAACGAGGTTTTCGCCAAACTGGCGTCGGAAAAAAATCGCGCCAATATGTGGCGTATATGACATCTGTGCCTAAAATAAATGTAAAATAAGACTAAAAAAGTGTTTGACTAAAAAATTAAAAACAAAATATATGTATTTTTCTAAATTTTTATTGGTACTTCTTAGTTATCCGTCGACCAATTTCGCCAAATTATATAAATCGCCTAACCACTCGCCAAATTATACACATTGACTTTATTTTTATTTTAAATAATGAAAGAAGAAATAAATTAGTAAAACATTAATAAAAATACAAATTAAACGTCGAATTAATGGTTTTATTGGCCATTATTGGCATTTAATCTTAGAATTTGGCAACAGTAATTTGGTCGACGGGATAACTAAGAAGTACCTTTTTATTTATTTATTTTTTGAAAGAGATGCTTTCATTAAATTCCCAAAAATGTATAAAAAAATATATTTTTTAAATACACTAAAAAGTAGCAAATAATATTTGGGCTTGAAAAGAAATTGTTTTATTTTCCCATGCCCAAGGGGAAAAAATGAAAGTGTGAGCGCCAACTTTATATACATAGGTAACGTACATAATATAATATCATAAAAAAAGTTAAATTGAATTGGCACCCAATCTTTTATTTTTTTTTCCCTTGGACATGAGAAAATAAAACAATTTCATTTCAATACCAAAAATTTCCCACTTTTTAGAGCATTAAAATAACACACTTTTGTGAATATTAATGAAAGTATGTCTTTCAAAAATTTTTTTACATTTATTTCTTCTATCTTGAATCACGTCTGTTCAGCACATTTTTCTATAAAAACAGAATATTTTCAGCATATTTTTCTATTAGAAAAGTTTAATGTGTTGCGCTACCGTTAAACTATTTCAGAAACCGTGTTTAATTTTCCTAATGTAAACAAGCACAGAGCTGTTATGGTGAGTCATTCACATTTTAGAATCATTCACTTAAAAAATTTCACTCATTTGAGTTACTATTTCGCCTCTCTTTTAAGACAATGTTAATGACGTCACCGCCGGTCGCAGCACCATGAAAAAGTCTACATAAGAAAAGGGAACCGATGTTGGCATTCATCCAACACTGAATTACCTTTATGGTTTTTATAGTGTTTATTTTTTTCTCATGCAGACGATAATGGCAACTCAAAGCGGCAACGTTTTTTTTTTTTTTTTTTTTTTTTTTTTTTTTTTTTTAGGTTTGTTCTGTTCTTTGATTGGAAAAATAATAATGAAGTAGAGATGTAATATAGAGTATGTTTTTTAACAAAAAAAAATACCCTTTTTCAATAATTTATAGTATTTTTCATTTGAAATGAATGAGTAATGAATGAAATGAATTGATATGAATAAAATTTTCATTTATACTGTCATTTATAAATATGATAAATTAAACAAAAACCTAATTTGCAGAATAAATTAAAAAAACAAAATTTATTTCCTAAATTGTTTAAGCCCGAGAAGGGGCAGATATTAAGATATTTCATTCAATTCGTTTTACAATTAATGTTAAATTTTTTTAACAAATAAGATAAACCAATGGAAAATTAAAAAATAAAAATTAAATTCATACAATATTGTTCGGTCGTTTTTATGCTATGCATTATTGGCAATTTTTTTTTGTCGTCTGCGTTTGTTTATACGAGTTCATAGAATGTTTTGTTGTGAAAGAGGTAGCCATGAGCGGCTCTTGTGATATTATTTAAATAAAAAACAGTGCACTGCAGTTTTATTATTTTGAGTATTTGTGAGTATTTAATATGAGCTAACATAATGGTCCGCCGAGCAACGGAGAAGCAGCCTAGGATTAAATCCAACGAGCTTCTAAAATCAAATTTTAAGTTGAGTGAAACGCCGACATGAATGATAAGTGCTAAGAATTCCGTGCTACGAAATTCATCAAAAGCTTATTCGAAAAGTAAATGAATGTGATTTTTCTTATCTTTACTGTTTTATACATATATTAAACAATGTTTAAAGGTGCAAAAAAAGAAGATTTAAGGCTTATAGCCACTGAAATAAATCTAAATGTTAATGAAAATATGACCATTGCTGATTTAAACGTTATTATTGAAGACAGTGAAATGTATAAAAATAAACCAGATTTTGTGAAAGATATAGCAAACGATATAATTGAAAATCGTAAACAGCAAATCCGAATTGAGGAGGAGCAAAAGCAATATGATCTGGAAAAAATTAAACTTGAAATAGAATTGGCTAAAATTAAATCTGAAGCTAAATCTAATATTAGGGAGAGTGAAATAAAATTAGAATCGTTAGATCAATTGATAAAAAGTATTCGAACTTTGACTGTAAGAATTCCAATACGTCCTGAAGGATGGGGATTTTATTTTTCTTTTTTAGAACGAGCTTTTAAGACAAAAAATGTTCCAGAACAATATAAAGCAGAAATTCTGTTAAATTTATTAGGGGATAAAGCATCTAACATAATAACTTACTTACATGATAGTGATATCGAGAATTATGCAAAAATAAAAGAATTAGTGTTAAAAGAATTTCAACCTACACCTTACTTTTGCTTAGAGCAATTTAGAAAAGCTGTTAAACAACCAAATGAGACGCATGTACAGTTTGCTTCACGTCTAACGACAAACTGGGAATATTATTTAAATTTAAGAAATTATCCAATTTCGAGAGTCTTAAACAACTTATAGTATCGGATAAATTATATCAAACATTAGATAGAGAAACAGCTTCCCACATTAGTGTGAGACAAGGTGATAATAGTCGTTGAGCCAGGGGCTCGTGTGGTTTCATGTCAGCGGACTTGGTAAACTATATATTTTTGGATTCACCGCAACAACAGCACATCATTTATCCATGATACTTTCAAAACCAGGGTAGCTTATGGGCGCCATATTGGAAAATGGTCGCCGTCGTTGAGTCAGGGGTTCGAGTTGTTTCATGTCAGCGAACTTGGTAAATCACACATTTTTGGATTCACCACAACATCAGAATGACATTTATCCATGATACATTCAAAAACAGAGTAGCTAATGGACGCCATATTGGAAAATGGCCGCCGATAAACAGGGTGATTGAAAGATTTTCTTGGTTTTGCATGCTATTAAATGAATTGGCGATTGAAGAGACAATAAGTAAAGACATGCAGGTGTCAAAAGGTACAACGAAGTTCATTCAAAGACCTGCCACAGTCGAAAGATATTTTTGATATCAGGGCAGCATTTCTTCACATGATTCGTGAAAGAACCAAAATTAGTTCTGCATCCAGATCTGTCTTATAGCAGGATCCAGAAAAACGAACATGATGTCTCATATTTACAGAACATGATTAACAATGAATGGATAAATCTAGACATGGTAGTAGAATCAACTGGAGCAATGACAAACCTAGAAATTGTCGAAGACATGGTCAAAGCTCATAAGATGTGTGAAGAAGCTTACCAAACTTTCAAGAGAGAATATCTCTCTGAAGACTCAAAGCCAGGAGGATTTTTCAAACCTCCAAAGATAAAGATGCTAAAGACATTTTCTGACTTTAAAAAGAAACAGAATGTAAAATTTAATAAATCAGAGTTTGTTGCCTAGGCAGAAAGAAATCTGTTTGCTTAGATGACAATCATTGCAGAGCGAAGAAATTTCGGTATGAGAACTGTCTTTTCCTACCACCTAGGGCCTCTTCCATAGCCCTTAGCAACACTTGATGGTTTAATGCGAAAAACTGAAAAATCAAACTGATGGATGTTATGACAAAATTGCGACTGCTGAAAGAATGCAAATGATGGTGTTGTTAATATCATTGATGGAATGTGCTTTGTTCAAAGCTAACGCAGGAACTACAATCATTTGGACAACTAGCAAAGAATCTGTTTTCTAAATTAATACAAGATTTTACATCCTCTCAAAGAATAGATGTTTTATTTGATACATACAGGCAGGTGTCAATAAAAAGAAATGAACGAAAAATATGAACTGTTGGTAATGCTATAAAGATCATATACTCCTGGACAACCAGTACGAAAATGGAAGCAGTTTCTGTCCGATGAGGAGAACAAGAAAGAACTTATACATTTCATTTCTCAAGAATGACAAAATGAACATTATCTGAAGTAGTTGATTACGCGAATTATGTACGTTATCTACGGAGAAAATGCTATACATTTGCGAAATAACTAGTTGAAGAATACACTAAATTGACCTGCTTCCAAGAAGAGGTTACACCCGACTTTTATTTTGCGCACACTATGGCTTTAGCGTCTGGATTTAGAAATATTATTATTATCTCTATAGATACTGATGTGGCAGTTATCACATTGTTTTCTTTAGAAAACGATTTGAAGAACTAGAAAGGGTTAATATTTGTAAAATGATCCAATGGATACAATGACAGGGTAAAGTAAAGTACTACAACTTGAGTGAGATGCATGGACTTTTAGGTAAAGCGGTATGTAATGCATTAACTGTCGAATTCGATACAGTAAGTGCCTATGCAAGCAAGGTAAAATGATGATTCAGAACACTGAATTTCAAAATGCGCTTAAGGCGCTATCAGAGGAAACAAAGAAACAGCTTGAGCCGTAAGTTTGCCATCTCTATTATGAAAGCACAAATACTCAGATATCAATGAATTGCGCTATATTCTATATATTTTTGCTGCAAAAAAGGAGTCTGTGGAATCGCATCGCCTTCTGCCATGCATAAATAACACTCTACCTATAGGTAAAGTGATCTAATTACCACGGTGTTGTTTGGATGAAGTGCATACAGGGTGATCCTGATCTTACATACCCAGATAAATATAGTTGGATTTTTGGAACAGATAGTGAAGGAAAAGGCTATCTAGAGATCCAGTGGAATGGCAGTTCTCCTGCTCCTGAAGCTATTTTGGAACTGATGTCATGTTCTTGTTCAAGAACATGTGTCTCACCATCATATGCATATATTTTAATAACCTCAGATATACAAGCATATGCAAAATATAGAACTGCTCTATGACGATGGAAGTTATTTGGACACAGGAATGTCAACCGATGATGATGATAGCTGTGAAGAATACTAAGATTTCTGTTACTTATTAATCCGTTTAGGACCAGCATCTTTCACATGAATATTATTCGTTTGACACCCCCTTTTGTCAAACAATTAAATTTAGCTTAGCAATCAAGAAAATAACTTAAATAAATAAGGAATTTTTTACTTTTCTTTTTTAGTGGTATCAAAAACAAGCGATGTAAACACGTTTCCGAAGGTGCATATATGCACCCGTGGTCCGGAAGGGGTTAATTCTTAACATACTAAGTACAATAGTTTCACCAGTATTAAAATTTTCTTGAATTGCTGTGTTTTACCATATGAAAATAATATGCATTAAAATGTGAAACAAGATGTTTATCCCACTGAAAATGTTAATAAATATAAAGTTAAATGTAAAGATAAGCATCATATTAAAATAAAATCTTAATAAATATATAATTTCTATAACGTTTTATGTTTAACAATATTTGTTCTTTCCATTTTTTCATTGAAATCTCTTTAATTATGTGATACTGGCAAAAAAATCATATGCATCTGTGTGCGATAGATGGCGCTCATGTTTTCAATATGGCGTCTATAAGCTACCACAAATTTCGTAGTATCATCATAAAATGAACTCCTTGGATCATTGTGAATCCAAAAAGGTATATATCATCAAGTCCTCAGAGATGAAACCAAAATCACTAATTTTGGCTTCTGGCTCAACGACTATAAATGGTTTTTACCAGAAGAATTGGGACGAGAGATTGATTTATATTTCACATCACGCGGAAAATCTCTTACTGAGAATTTTAGTGTTAATCGTAAATATACTAACTCCAAAAGTGTATCTAAAGTATTTTTATCAGATGTTAAAACATTAAGTTGTATTTTTTGCCACGAACATCACACTCTTTCAAATTGCCCGCATTATTTAAAATTATCTGTCAATGAAAGGGTGGACGTTATAAAACGTAACAAGTTATGCTTTAATTGTTTAAATTCACATTCAGTTGCAAATTGTCCATCAAAGTACACGTGCTTTTGTAAAAAACGTCATCATAAAACTATACATTTCCCAAAAACAAATAACAACACATACGTGAAAGAATATGTTACATCGGTACAAAATAAACAAGGAAAGGTAAATGTGGAAGAATGTTCAGATTCTAGGCCAACAAATCATGGCACATCAATCTTGAACGCTAATGCAGAAGAGTTCGTTCAGAAAACCTTTATTAGTAACTATTCGAATAAAAAGAGCAAGGTTTTACTTTCAACTGTAATATGTTTTCTAATTGATGAATCGGGGTGTAAACATAGAGTAAAGTGTTTATTAGATGCAGGCAGAGAGTCTAATTTTTTATTCCGCCATTTAATAGAGCTAATGCATTTAAAAAAAGAGAGAACAAACATCTTAGTGTCAGGTCTAAATGATGCTACCTTGGTAATAAATCATAAAGTTAATGCATCAATATGCAATAGAGATGAAAGTTTTGTGAAAAATTTAGATTTCTTGGTAGTTCCGAAAATAACTGCAGATTTAACGCCTTCACGTCCAATTGAAATCTCAATACAAGATTTACCTAATGTAAAATTAGCAGATGCTAGTTTCAATATCCCAGAACATGTAGACATGCTCTTAGGAGCAGGAATTTTTTATGAGCTTTTGAGACCGGGACAAATTCGTGTTAATAATTCTGATCTTATTTTGCAAGACACAGTTTTCGGTTTTGTTGTATCGGGAAGTTTTCCGACAGAGAATGAAAACAAAGTTCATTGTGGGTTTATAAAGAAAGAAACTAATCTAGACAAGACACTTAGAAAATTCTGGGAGATAGAAAACATCGACGTTGAAAAACCAAAAAGTAAAGAGACTTTAATTTGTGAGAAACATTTCGTAGAAAATTATACACGAGACAAAAACGGTAAATATGTTGTTAAAATGCCCTTAAAAGAGGATCCAGCTGTTTTAGGAAACTCAAAACAAATCGCTACGAAAAAATTAAATTCTTTATGGAATCGTCTAGCAAAAGATCCTGAGTACTTAAGATTATATTCCGATTTCTTAAAAGAATATCAACAGTTAGGCCACATGGTTGAAGTTAACGAAAGCGAGGAAGAAAGTGGATCCTATTACATTCCCCATCTTGGAGTGTATAGAGGAATAGAAAAAAGTATATCAACGCTTTTGAGAGTTGTATTTAACGCGTCTTCCTTAACAACTAAGGGAAACTCACTTAATTCTATTCAATATAACGGAGGTGTAATACAAGATGATTTATTCTCAATTATGTTGAGATTTAGAAAATATATCGTCGCTTTCACTGCAGACATTCAAAAAATGTATAGAGCAATCTCTATTCATCCAGATCAGAGGAAGCTGCAAAAAGTTTTATGGAAGGAAGGTCTTAACGAGCCAATTAAAAATTTTGAGTTAACGACAGTTACTTATGGTACTGTTAGCGCACCTTTTTTGGCCATGAGAACACTACTTCAATTGTCTAAGGATGAAGGAAGCAAGTTTCCTTTAGCAGCACCCATACTGAGAGAAGACATGCATATGGATGACATTCTATCTGGGGCTGATTCTTTAAGTTCTGCATTAGAATTCTAATAAAAATTTTAAACAGTGCAGGAATGTTATTACATAAATGGTGCAGTAATGCTCCACAACTTTGTCAAACAAATGACGAAATATACCCCTTTGGTGATTCAGAAGAATCTAAAGCGTTAGGTGTTTTGTGGAAATCGAAGAAAGATTGTTTAAGTTTCAATGTTAAAATTCATATTGATGTAAATGTCACTAAGAGACAAGTGTTATCAACTATATCAAGGATATTCGATCCCTTAGGTTTAGTATCTCCTGTTATAATTAAAGCAAAAATATTTATGCAGAAGTTATGGTTATTACAATTAAATTGGGATGATTTGCTAACCGAGAAAGAGGCTAAGGAATGGAGAGGGTTTTCTGATACCCTACAATTAATTAATAAATTTGAGATTAGTAGGTGTATTTTATTGAAAGATGCAATTATGATCGAGTTACATGGTTTCAGCGACGCGTCTGAAGCAGCCTATGGTGCGGTAATTTACTGCAAATCAGTGACAGAATCAGGTCAAGTGTCTGTAAAATTAGTGACAAGTAAATCTAGAGTTTCTCCCTTAAAGCAATTAAGTGTTCCAAAACTTGAGCTTTGTGCAGCAGTTTTATTGACAAAGCTTATTAAACGAGTGATTTCTGCTCTCAAGATTAGTGTAAACAAAATCTTCTTGTGGTCCGATTCCATGATAGTATTATCCTGGATTAAAAAGGAACCATACGTTCTAAAAACATTTGTTGCGAATAGAATTTCTACAATACAAGAACTAACTGAGGGAATGCAGTGGCGACATGTTCAATCTCAGCATAACCCTGCTGACGAGAGGAGTTAGTCCTGATAAGCTATTCTCAAATGAGTTATGGTGGAGTGGTCCATTGTTCCTAAAGGAAAAAGACTATCCCAATACAAATATTCCTGCAGCAGTTAATTCCAATGACTTTTCAAACGAACTGAAAAATATTAATATAAGTGACTTTAAAAGCATATCTGTTTTTACAGTTTCTATTAATTCTTTTGTGCATGATATAATTGATTTAAGTAATAACTATTGTAAAATAATTCGTATTTTAGGATTTATTTTCAGGTTCCTTAGTAATTGTAAAAAAGAAACAAAGGAGGGTCCTCTGGACCTCAAGGCAGAAAGTTTTTTGTTAAAAAGGGTTCAACGTGAGTTTTTTGACAAGGAAATAAAATCCTTGCAAAAAACAGGTAATATTAATCATGATAGTAAGTTAAAAAACTTACATCCATTTCTTGATAAAGAAGGTCTTCTAAGAGTAGGAGGTAGGTTAGCGAACAGTAACTTAAATGTCAACCAAAAATTTCCAATTTTAGTACATAATAAAAGTAAACTTACTCAAATGATAGTAGAATACTTTCATAAACGGCATTTACATTTAGGTCCACAAGCTTTACTTTTTCAGCTAAGTCAGAAGTTTTGGCCTTTAAATTTTGGTCGTGCAATAAGTAGAAAAACAATTCATAATTGCTGCATGTTTCATGTCATAAATATTGTAAAAGTTTATATTTTCTTAATGCAGTAGGTTTTATAAGATATTTTTTTGAGTGTAAATATGTAAAATTAAGCTAATTTCTGATTGATTGAATGTCTTACTTGTTATCAAAGAAAATATTCATACAAAATGTGTATTGAGAGTGTATATATAATTCGAGTTATTTAAATGACATTTATTTTATCCAGAAGGTTTGAGTTTTCAGTTTTGATAAAATCGAGTGTGTTAACCTTTAAATACTTTAAAATAAAGTATTTCTGAGTTATTTTTAAAATAAAATATGAGAAAAGAAATAAATTCTTGCAGCATTTAAAACAAATTTAATTTGAGTGTTAGATGTCATGAGTGTACATCATTACATAATGCATGCAGAATTTTAGAGTAGTAAACATAAAAACACAAAGAGGTGTTTTCAAGAGACCAATTTCAAAAATTTGTCTGTTACCCAAAGAAAATTGATTATTATCTTTTGTAATTTGTTAATTTATTGTTTACTAGTACATGCTGTATTATTTGTTTAAAATTTGAGGTGTAATAATGTATTATAATTGTGGTTGAATGAAAATCATTCAACGGGGGCCGGTATGTTCGATCGTTTTTATGCTATGCATTATTGGCAATTTTTTTTTTTTGTCGTCTGCGTTTGTTTATACGAGTTCATAGAATGTTTTGTTGTGAAAGAGGTAGCCATGAGCGGCTCTTGTGATATTATTTAAATAAAAAACAGTGCGAAGCAGTTTTATTATTTTGAGTATTTGTGAGTATTTAATATGAGCTAACAAATATAATGCTTTAAACACCTATATACTTAGATTCCGTTCAAATGAAATCGAAATAAATCTTAGACTTTTTTTAAAGTTTTGTATTTTGCATGTACCTTATCATATTATGTACAATCGTCATAAACATAATGCAAAATCTGCAGTACAAATATTTACAACTTAAAAATGGAAAAAGTCTAAGATTTATTTCAATTTCATTTGAACGGAATCTAAGTATATAGGTGTTTAAAGCATCGCATTGTATGAATTTCATTTTTATTTTCTTATGTTCAATTGGTTTATCTTATTTGTTACGAAAATTTAACATTAAATGTAGAACGAATTGAATGAAATATCTTAATATCTGCCCCTTCTCGGGCTTAAACAATTTAGGAAATAAATTTTGATTTTTTAATTTGTTCTGTAAATTAGGTTTTTGTTTAATATGTCAAGGTTTTTAATAACTACTGCATTCAGACAAACACATTTCAAAATTAATGGAGGGTATCATCATCAGGCTTTGATTTGTGCGATATCGCATCACAATTTGTGATGCAATTTACCTATGTATAATTCAAAATGTTTCACCAGTGCAGTAATGCAGGTTGTTGTAGTTTGGTCAAAAAATTACAATCTGAACTTAAAAAATTTGCTTGAAAATGTCATTTTTTTCCACTATGACGTCATATTCATCTTCTTTTTAATTCTTAAAAAAAAAAAAAAAAAAAAAAACTATTTCAGTTTCATGTTTCACGTGAAAATCATTCAACTAAAAATACCCAAATTATTATTACGGCTTTTGAATTGTTTACAACAATGAAGGAAAAATGTTAAATTTTATTAGAAAATGTCTGTTGATTCTCAATGAAAAAAACGAAATTTGGAATTATTAAGAAAAATATTTGAATAATGTAAATAAAAATTAACCCATGTTACTCTCTAGATTATAATCCACCTATATGCAAAGGCATTTTATGATCCGTTTTGATCCAGACGTCTGGCAAATGTTTTTATACTTTGAATTTATAATATTATTACAATTAGCAAAGAATTAAAAATGAGTGGCATCAGGGACAAAAAGGTGGGAAGAAAAAATGAAAAAGTTATGATCTCCATAGGCTTTTCTATGTTAAATTAACATTGAGAAGTGACACTGGAAATAAATAAGTTAGAAGGATAAACATTTTCTACAGTCGGACTGTATTTAAAAGAACTGGTTTTTTCTCATGGGCAACTTTATGTAATTATTTCACGATGTAAAGAGGAAGGACATTTAAAAATATATGTCGAAGATACTGAAAAGCAAGGTCAGCTTTTAAATAATAAAAAAGTTTTGGTACTTCTTAGTTATCCCGTCGACCAAATTACTGTCGCCAAATTGTAAGATTAATTGCCAATAATGGTTGTCATAAATTAATTAATTGTAATATTAATATTGGCCAATAAAATCATTAATTCGACGTTTTATTTGCATTTTTATTAATGTTTTACTAATTTATTTGTTATTTAAAATAAAAAATTGTCAATGTGTATAATTTGGCGAGTGGTTTGGCGATTTATATAATTTGGCGAAACTGGTCGACGGGATAACTAAGAAGTACCAAAGTGTTTACAAAAATCGTCGTATATCCTGAAGTTTTCTGACCAAATGTTCATTTATACTTAAATTGCATTTTTTATGTGTTCATTATACAGTTTTTCATAAATGCGTTTCTTTTTTAAAATGTGTTATTTTCATCTATCACTGCAGAACAAGCGAGAAAAACACATATTCTTGCAGATGTGTTGTATATAACAGATCTATATATTACATTTTCCGTCATTTTTGACGGGCTATCTTTCTAGTATATATATAAATACAGTAGAGCGCCGATTACCCGAACAAGCCGAGACCGACCGTAGTTCGGATAAGCAAAAGCTCGGACAAATGGACAGACAGTTTAAGGGATATTCCTGACTATACTAAAACCTTCACACTTTATCCAGGCTTCGGACTGCCAGCACCAGTTAGAGCTGGCGTGTTTAAAAAAATGTCTTTTTATTTTTTTTCCTTTTTAATTTTTTTGTTTACTTTATCATTTAAAAAATTTTTTTATCATCTTTTGAACTCCAGAGATTATAATTTAAGCAAAAAAAACTTTCGATTGTCGCTTTCTTCAGAGAAGACATGCTTTTCAATACTGCTATAGACGGCTTACACAAGACGTCACATGTCTGGCATCGCTTCATATGGCACCCAAAAATAAGGCAAATGTGGTGCTCTCCATTTGACTAACTAGACTTAATTGCACTATAATAACAAAAATAAGAAAGATCTAAATCAAACAGAAAGATAACACGTGCTTTTAACAGCAATGGGGAGTTCTGATGTTCCGTGTGTGCTCCAGATGCAATAGTATCAGTCGTTGCAAGTAGCAACGTGACTTACGTTAGTTGAATAAGATCAGCGTTCTTCCTTCGTTTGGGCCATTTCATATGTTTCCAAACTTTAAAGGCTTCGTTATGTGATGGACTAGGGTCATTTTCAGAGCATTCGTTTTCATTTTCTTCAACTTTTTTTTTCGTTGTTACTGCATCCAACGATGCACTAATCGGATATTCAATTTCGCATGATAAATCTGAAGGGGAAAAAATGAGAGAAACAGGGTGTTTGGATAATACCCTGTTCACACTAGAAACTTAAGATACCTTATGGTGTTATTACACGAGGAGTCAAAGTTGCTTGAAATTCCAGGTGTCTCCATGTTATTACTATGGCTCCAGGGGAGTCTCTTCGAAAGCAAGCAACTTTTTTCTGTTGGAGCATCTTCGACGCCTGAAACGAAGCGAGTCGCCAGTAGCAGCCAATCAAATGCTTGAAAATCTGACGATGGAAAAGCCTTTTCCCGAACAGCCAATGAAATGCTTGGATAATATGTAAGTTTAAGGAAATCTGACGAGTCGCAAGCGATTTTTGTCTCTTGCAATTTTTACGTGTAATAACACTATTAGACCACCAGTTTTGAAGTGGTACTCTCCCGGGATTGGATGCCAGCTCACATCGAAAAACTTACCTAAGATATCTCAGTAGCGTCACTGTGTCTGTGATCTGAAGAAAAGTAAAGTATGTGCATGCGCTTAAAATAAAAACGGCTGCAACAGCCAATCAGTAAAAGCGAAGCTTCATAGCGAACGAGAGTGAGAGGTCGTCCCTGTATCTAGACAAAGTAAGTCGAAACTCACTGAGAGAGTTTGTGGAACTCTCTCAGAGAGTTTGGCGGCCCGAGATATCTTAAGGTATCCAGTGTGAACATAGTATAATTGGAAGTACAGTTAAAAAACATTTGAGAGACATAGCCATAGGCTGTTCGCATAATTGGAGTTCCGATATCGGCATTCTACTGAATTATGAAAATTAAATTTCTGTGCTCCATTAAAATTATTCCATAAAAATTTTATTTCTAAAATGGTTGTACAATCCTATGCCTTTCATTTCTCCATCTTAAATGAAGATATGAATTCTATTAAAATTATCTGTTTTGTACCATTTTTTTTTTTTTTTTTTACTCTAAAAATCATTTGAAACGCTTTTTCCGAGAGAACCACACCATATGTTTTTCTTATGCCTTTAAAATTAAGTTTGGTGCTTCTTCAAACTATTATTAGTTCTTCCCTATATCTGTGGTAAAGGGAAAACCCTTACACACCATGATATAAAACGCCAAAACATGAGTTTAGGAGCACAGATTTTGTGTCATTCAAGTCTTAAAAAACTACGTCTGCTGTCTGGAAGTGATTCATTGGAGTAATTAATAGAATGTTTTTATAACATATTTTCCTAAAATGTAGCTTAAGCTGAAGTTATTATTTAGGTACTAGGGGGCTCTGCCCCCTGCAAGCTGCGCTCGCCAACCCCCCGTTCAGACACCGTCGAATCTAAAAACACGCTAATCTGATCGGTTTTAAAAATATTAGAGAAGATTGAATTATACTGAAAAAAGCTGTGCAGATGCAGTCCCTGTAACCAGGTTTCCATTCAATTCCCTTTGATTGCAAAAATTTAAGGCCGAATCAGTTGCTGCTAAGACATCCAATGGTTGTTTTCATGTTTGATTAAAGAGGATCAGTTAAACATTTGAAAAGAAGCTAAAATAAAATGAATTAAGTGTACAGAGTCTTTGTCTCCCAGTATTTTAAAACAATTTCTATAACAAAAGCCAAAGTCATGTGACTATGATCAACACAGTTCCGGGCGAACCACTTTGCTTTTTATATTCCAGGTGCCATTTTGGTACTTTAATGTTAGTCAGGTACAGGTGATAAGTTGCCAAATATTATTCTATCGCCATCATTTCATCTATATTATAATAGTCCAAGTCATGTAACTGCCATAAATAAATACACTCAGATCCCTTCGCTTTTCATATGAAAGTTTGGCCCAGATATCATATATGGCCCCATATTGGCACGATTTCTTTCCGACGCTAATTTGGGGAAAACATCAACAGCATAAACAACATCCGCCTTACCAAACCAAGCAAAATAACGATACTATGGCACCAATTAAGTATCCGTTGCGTATATGACACTGGCGTCAGAAAAAAATCGCGCCAATGTGCGTCCGTATATGACATCTGTGCCGAAAGTTTTCCATTTTGATTAAAAAAAAAAAAAATCAAATAAAACTACATAAAAGTTGCCATGGTCGCAAATAATTCTTGGTACTGTTATGCTAGCCGGGTGCAAATCTCGCCAATAGCTTTTTTTCAACTCGCCAGTTAGCATTTTTTTTTCGAGTGGTAAATTAAAACATTGCTTTGAAGTTGAAATTTAATGCCATGGTTTGTTACATCATTTAATATCTGGCCAGATGTCCTATACGCACCGGGTTTGGCGTGATTTTTTTTTTACGAAAATTTGGCGAAAACCTTGTTTTCGAATACCGGTTACATATATATTTTTGGTACTACTTAGTTATCCCGTCGACCAAAAATCTATCACCAAACTATAAGATTAAATGCCAATAATGGTTGATCGTAAATGTCACATTCACTTGACTTTAAGCAAGTTACACGCCTTTACGTCATCAAGTGATTTTTATTTCGACGTTTTATTTGTATATTTATTAATGTTATAGTATTTTATTTGTTCTTTCGTTATTTAAAATAAAAATTATGTCAATTTGTATAAATTTGGCGAAATGGGCCGACGGAATAACTAAATAGAACCATATTTTTTAATTATTTTCTAATATTTTTAAAAGAAAATAACCAAAAACATAATTAACTATAGAACAAAACAATTTATGTAATTTAAAAAAAGAAAATAAAGTAAATAAACATTTATTATTAAATAAACAACAATAGATGGGTTACCATGTCAACCAAAATAATGCCATTTTGGCGCCAATTAGGTACCCCGGTGCGTATATGACATCTGTGCCTAATATTTTTCTTTTCGTTAAAAAAAAAAAAAAAAAAAAAAAAAAGAAAGAAGTGAAAGCCATCTAATTAGTTATCCCGTCGACCAATTTCGCCAAATTGTATAAATCACGAAACCACCCGCCAAATTATACAAATTGACATAATTTTTATTTTAAATAACGAAAGAACAAATAAATTAGTAGAACATTATGTGACATTTACGATCAAACATTATTGGCATTTAATCTTACAATTTGGCGACAGTAATTTGGTCGACGGGATAAGTAACAAGTACCGCCATTTATTTTGAATGGTTCAGTTTGTATTAAATAAAACGATAATGAAATACAAATTGAATTATGAATAAAAGTAACATGATACATTTCTTAGCATATGTTTAAAGGAGGCAAAACTAGTCGCCAAATTAGTTTAAAATAGTAACCTTTTCTAAAATATGAAAAGAAATATCTGTTATGATTAAAATTTGAGTTGCCATCATTAGAGAAAAGTATATAAAATTAGAAAAAAATTAATATTTCGAAAACTAATTCGAATTTAAAACTTCTAATACCAGTTTTGAGATCCTCGGATCAATACGGATTTTTGGTGATAATTTCATCGCAAAGTATTCCGTATTTTAGGAGAAATCGCCGTGAAACATAATCAGTTGTTTCATAGAACCATTACATAAATTCGTTTCATAATATCAGTTTCATTAGGATTTTATATATATAGGGTAGATTTAGGTAATGTCGTATATTATTGCAACAAGCTGTGATTTGTGGTGGATGCTTTACAACTATATTGTACTAGAAGGAACAAATAAAAAGTCTTCCTTTATGAAGAGCTGCTCTTTTCTTTCTTGGGAAATTGTCAATGTATTTTGACCAAAGGCCAACAGGGATAAATGGCGACTGCATAAGTGCTATTTTATATAGCGATTTCAGAGATATCCACTAAATAGTTGATTAAATGGTACTAATTACCTTTCCTAAATATGGAATGTTACAAAAGGTTTATTTTAAAGCCTTATGATAGTCTTATAGAGCATATCTACTTATTACTTCAAACTTTATTACATGTTACAAATTATCATAACATATATTTGTATGTTTATCTTTCTACACAAAAGATAACACTGATATTAGATATATAAATCATAGAGTTTAGCTTCGTTATAATCTGACCTGTGAATGACCACAATACAGGATTGCCCCCCCCCCCCCCCCCAAAAAAAAAAAAAACAAACAAACAAACAAACATGGAAGTAAGAAAAATCAAAGTGAGTTTTATAAAGAATACTTGTTTCTTTGAATTTCAAGAGCTTGTAGTAAAAGCAAACACAATCTTGAAGGCTTTAAAGTATTTATATCTGGAGGTAATAGATCATAAGTAAAAATGTTTCTGCATAAAATTAGCTCTAAATCGATAGTTGCAAAAAATGTGACATAGGGAGAGGGGAGGAGGTTATCACTCGAGTGAGGCAACCTGTGACATAGGTTAAGGAAAGAGTTAAAAAAAACAACAACAATAAAATTTGTATGGCATACTTAATGAATGACTCCTTAGCATACATAATATGGCTGCTCTAGTTTAATCTCTTAGTGTTACTGATTTTACATATTTGCTCAAAACTTCATAACTAAAGAACAAAAATTAAGTCCCCCCCTCCTTTCCCTGAAGGTGGAGGGATTTGAAGATGCAGATTTCTTATGCGACCAAAATATATATATATATATTTCTATTTAGGAATTTTTAATAATTACTTTATTAATTAATACTTCAAAAAAAGTTTAATCCACAATGTGCAAGTGCATTATGTTTGAGCTTTTGCAAAGTATCATATAAAACAAAAAGCAATAAAATATTTATGTTTATCTACTAATAATTCAAAATCGAGAAAGATTTGTATTTTCTCTTATTTGGTATGCTGAATGTAACTTGCATTAAGATTATGGTGTTCTATTGAACTTTTCAAAGCTGGGCTTAATTTTAACATGTAGATGACCTTTTATGAGAAAATAAACCACAATTATAAAGGACTTCCTACGAATTAAAATAATAATCTCTCTTGTATGAAAGTTATAGCTCAGATTCAGATTTTTATTTTATTTTTTGCCTGGTATTTATTTTCTTGAAATTGTTCAAAACTAGATATTCAAAAAGGAAATTTGATCGTGAAAGCAAAAGTATGATATAACTTCAGTTGTGTTGCAATCATTTTCAAGTATGTGACTTAAAAAATATATAAAATAAACTGGCATCATAATTTTCTTTGATGTAGCAGATTAAGAAATTTAATAATATCTATTCAATATACTTCCATAATTTAAAATTTTCATTTTATCACGATTTTGTTTGATTTTATACTCTGTTTAGATGCACAGCATGAAATTCAAACTCAATTAAGGTAAGATGCAATTTTGAAACTGTTAAGCACAAAACCTTTAAACCAGTGCATGAAAAATATGGTCTGCAGGAAGGACACTACCTTGCATCTAGCCTAACATACTGACTTTATCTTTTTTTTCAATATAAAATAAAACAATGTCTTTATTTGAGGTACACAAATGTTTCAATTGATATGGAAAATATTACTGTACAAACACAAAATTTCCTTCTGTAATTGTGTTATTGAATTATGTAACAAGAAAATATTTAATAAAATATTTTCAAAGAAAAGCATTCAATAGGCAAATAAATTCTCAAAATTTTATTTACACAATATAGAATATACAAATGCATAGGTTTAAAATAATTCATTAATCTTGATTTATATAGATGCACCTGCTTTATTTATACATACTGTTGAGTATACACAGCTAAATCAATTAGGGTATGCAGCAAATACACAATCTCACTAACTAGATTAGCACTGTGAGGAAGTTTCTTTTTAAACATTCATGATTTATACAAAACACATATGTACAGTTTTAGAAGCACTTAATAAAATAATATATAACTTTGAACTACAGAATGTATCACTTACATTGGATTTTGAGCCCAAAGAATTATTTGCTAGCTAACCATGCAAAATATCTTTAAATCTGAAAACTTTTTTTTTCTTAATAAAACTTATGGAGGAGGGTGAGGAGAGAATCACCCATTATTCTTTTGCTGATGTTTCTGCAATTTCCTCCTTAATTAGCAATAAATAAATAAATAAACACTCTATTTAAATAACAGTATTCTCATAAGCTTTTACAATCATTGTTTGAATTTGGTAGCAGTTAATTAAAAAAAAGGTGTATGTGCCTAAACAAAATATAGAGTTTTGTACTCACATTTCAAGTGGCAAAATTGATATATATATATTATTTTAAATCAAATAATAAACAATAACTGTTCTCAAAACTTACATACTGATACATATGCACAAAAAATATATGGCTGGCAAATTTTGCCACCATCTTTGTTTAGGTCTACATTTTGAAAACAAACATATTTCAATATTTGAAAGCAATAGGAACAATGAAAATTATTCATTCAATTATTATTAAATTTGAAAAAGTTAATATACTTGACATGAATTAAATGGAACAGATCAATAAATTAAATGCAAAAGTGTTCGGTTTTTACTCATACAACAACATCGGGGCTTGGAAATCAATTTTTTCTAGGTGGTGAGTCTACATACTGGCATTTATAAATGATAGGAAGAGGGGGCGAGCAAAATATATTTAGCCGCACATTAATTTTAGTGAGCTATTTAAACTAACCATAAGTATTAACACATGACAAAATACCTCCTGCCCACGAAATTTTCTTGGGTGGTATTTCAAACTATTAGACATGAATCTCAAATCTCACCTTGAATTTCAGCCCCTGAATGTGATAAAAAAACAACTTTAAAATATTTCTGATAATTAAGATCCTGACTTATTCAGACTTTAATTTCAAATATTATAGCAAATTATGCTTAATATTTAATACATTTTT
This sequence comes from Maratus speciosus, assembly GCA_963932465.1. NCBI lineage: Eukaryota > Metazoa > Arthropoda > Arachnida > Araneae > Salticidae > Maratus > Maratus speciosus. The sequence goes on along the minus strand of OZ010793.1, from coordinate 502,231,041 downwards.
AAGATATTAGTTAAGTTTTACATGGTTATAGAGGAGGATGTTTAAAGGAATGGCAGTTATTACATTGAAAAAAAATGCACAACATTTCAAGAGCCAAACTAACATGCTCAAATTTAAGGATAAACATAAACAAGGTAAACATATATAAATTAAAAAGAGTAACACACACACACACATATATATATCTATATATATATATTTATTTTATTTTTTTTAATCACATTGTCTTTTTCCAGATGGTTTAAATTTATGCTTATGATTTAATATCTCTCTGGCAGATGTTGAAAATAAACAAAAAATATATGTGTATTTTCAGTGTCACATAAAGGATAAATCTTTTTGCAGAAATAGTCCTATTCATAAAAATAGACTGATTTATTCAATTAAAACAATAAGCTCTTTTAAACAATTACTTAATTGACAAATTTCAAAGCAGTCAAAGTTATTTTACAGGTGATACCAATTCTAAGGTAAATAATTCTATTTTAAACAAAATAATATGGAAAATGACTGAATTTTAGCATCACATAAAGGCAGTTTTTTGCTGCTTGATTTTACACAAGATATTATACACATTATACATTGTTGAAACTGCAAAAAGCATTTTAGGTTTGTGTTATGTTCTATTATGAAATTGTTTCTGTATAACAGAATTTCTTCCTCAAATTCCATACTTCAAACAAATGATAATTTTTTTCCCTTAGCATTTTTTTTTTAAACAAAGTTTCTACTAAATAATAGATTACATCAGTATTATTAAAAAGTGTTAAGAATTAACAAAATACTTTCAACATTCCACATAATTAGTGGAATAACAGACAAAATTTAAACTAGACACCTTCAAAATCTTCAAGCTTCTCCAAGCTTGTTCATTATTGTTATTATAAATAAAATAGATATAAAAGAAAGCTGCACTATATAGAACCTACACGGTAAAAATCCATTGCAAAATAAATAATAAAATATAAATAAGAGAGTTAAATTTTAAATATTTGCTCCAGTAATAAAACAAGTAATTACAGTATGGAATCATTTATCTGGAAACCAGTTAACCAGAAAACCACTTATTCAGAATGAGATTTTCAACTGACTGATTTCAGAACCTTTTAAGAAAAAAATGCCATACACTGCATATTTGACATGTGCATTGCTTGAAAAATTACATTATGGATCAAATTACTTTATGCAAACAACTAAGTTTTGAAATGGAAGTCTATTTAGGACCTATTTATATTGGACTTTTTAATTTGTATGGAGAGGAAACAGATGAATTTTTGTTTCCAAGGGATTCTCATAAATTGAACTTTCTCAAAGTCTGAATAATCTTTAATATTTTTTTAGACCCGATCCTTAATCTGAGTAATCTAATAATTTGAATGCAGAAGCAATGTCATCGTCACATATATTCTAAAAATCTGATCAACTAGATGTTGCTTGAATGTCCAACCAGTTATCCAGAATACATCTGATCTCAACCATTCTGGATAAATGGTTCTGACTGTATATAAATTTTATAATAATTACACAACAACTGATGTAACTAAATTATGATCAGAAATAAATTTAGTGAAAACATTCACAAGACATATTACAATTATTTTTTAAAAGGTTTTTGTGAATGGAATAGGGCAGTGATTCTTAAACTGTGGAACGCAAACCCCAGGGGTTTGCGACGCATCTTTAGTACGTTTATGAAAGATCCATGTTCAATGTCAAAAATCTTTCATTTACCTAGAATATGAGAGAAATCTTGAGAATAAGACAAAAGAAAAAAACCTAAGAATCATGTATTCAATATTCTAAAGAATATCAGTAATTTTCGCCTTAAATTTTAGGATTTTGATGAAGACAGAAAAAATACAAGGGGTCCATGGTAACTAAAAGATTAAGAACTACTAGAAAAAGGCATTAGCAATAGTGCATATAAAAGAAGTTTCCAAATGTCTTCATCAAAAATCTTTGATTTTCATTGTCAAATTAAACAAGATATGCATATTTCATTGCAAAATGTAACAATTAAGAAACATACTTCATTATTCACTTAACTCCAAATAGATAATAAAATTTTCTTTTCTTAATTTTTTACGCAGATTCACAACATAAAGAATCTTTTTTAAATAAATCTACACATGCCCAACTGTGCCTGCATTATGCATATAATCATTTTTAAAAGAAATTAAAATAAGGTATATGCAAATGATTTCTTTCATCAAAATAAATTTTTTGTGCCATTATTAATGAAATTTTTTTTATATCTTTTATCTTCATTTATTCTTTACTTAAGATGCAAAATATTACTTAAAACAACCTATGCAAACAAAATAAAATAAATAAACAAATTATAAACTATGCCTTAAGACAGTTTTTATTTATATTTATTTAGTATGTCCTGCCTACACAGTTATACCAGGAAAATTACTCTCATGTATGATCAATTTTTACATAATCTCCAGGCCTCAATGGACTATTGCTGAGACTTAAGTTCTATAAAGTAAGAAAAACCCTTTTTAGCTGCTGACAAAATACATGGGGAGAGGGGGGTAAATAAAAGTTTTGAGTTATTTATGTACAATTCCATTTGGCATGTATCTAAGATTTACCAAAGCTCCATTCAGCTACCTTATGAATTTTATATAAGGTGCATATCTTGAAAGCTCACAAAAACTATTCTTTTTGTAGAACCTGTTTTGTTATATATACACAGTGGGATTTTATGCTCAATACAGAAATACTTTAAGTAATATATGCTTTACAATATTTCCAAAAACATTCCATTCAAAATAAATTTCATTTTTTAAAAACTTATAAAAACAAACAATAAGATTTAATGTTTTGTAAAACAGATGAAATGTTTTAACTCAAAAGTACTAATTGGCAAACAAATGCATAAATATCTGCACTTGGAAGACAAAGAAAAAATATAAAGAATAAAAATATGTATTTAAAAATATTTCTTGAAAATAAAAAAAATTAATGAACAGAATGAAATTAAAATGGTAATGAAAAACTGATAAATGAATCAGTAATGTTTAGTCTTATTTAGCAGCTAGTTCCTTCTGTTACTTTGTTGTTGGAAACAGTAAAAAATTTCTTTTCACTGGAGAAGATATAGCATTAGCAATTAACTGTAGATGTGTAACCTTCAAACAACCATGATTCAATCAAAATAATTAACAGGCACAGTAAGGCCTAAAAATAAAGTAAAATAAATAAATATATGTATTCATCAAAATAAATTCATAAAATTGTCATTCTAAAATAAATTTATTTAAATTTGCTTGAACAACACAAAACTATTATTCAGAGCTCAGGGCACTGATAATTTTACATCAAAGGCCATTTCGATAGATGATCAAAATTACTGTCAAATGAACATAATGGCTCACACCAAACTATATTTAAGAAAGAAAAATTACTTATCAAATTCAAAATTAATTCTTCTGCTAAAAAAATTTCAGCTAGCCCTTTTCTTTCTTTTTTTTTCTTTTTAAAAATATTTCTGACCAGCGGTTCTTTGTATTTATTTAACACACTGGAATTATATACAGAGGCCTCTGGACAGCACCCCAATTGCCAGACAGTTACCAAGTTAAATAGGTTTGATGTCTGCCAAAAGGGAAATGTTTGCATGTTGCAGCCCTATCTCACAAGCACCTTGGTGTACTTTTATGTAAAGAGTTTTTTCCCTATAACAATCCCGAGATATCGGTAAACAAACCCTTATCTGCCAGGCAGTTGCCTAGCTGAACACGTTTGTGATGCCTGATAATGGGGCGATTTTCACCTGTCACTACTTGGTAACATTCTACAGGACAAGTACCCATGGCTACCGAAAATAAAGTTTATGCTTTGTCAAAACTTGGATGAAAGGAACTGCTACTGAGATGCTTAAGAGGCTACTTCAGTCGAGAGAAAAAATTGAAAAAATATGCATAATAAATGAAATTTACAAAAAAATATGAATCAAATGTATGTTTTTGTAGCATATAGCATATAAGTGCTTTTTTAACTTCGAAATTTTACATGTTTAAATATTTCATGAAAAGTAAAAAACGCATATTTACTATTTTTTTATTATTTCTGTCTACAGGCCAGAAATTTTTTGTTGTTATTTAAAAATATTTACAGTTATTTCAATGAATAATCTACTATTTTTCACAGAGAAATAAAATAAAACATGTGATATAAATGCATGAATAATTATATTATTTTAATTTTGTTTCTATATGAAAGTATTTTGAATATTTGATGGTTTTTTTAATACACTTTTTAAAATGCTTAATATGACTTTTTTTTTAATTTTGGACTTGTAATTATTACCTATGTAATAACTATTTTCAGCAATTCAATATCTTTTTAGAACTTATTTTTAAGCACAAAGACAGTTAATTATTCTAACTACAATCATAAGAATCCAAGATTAAAAAAATTCCAAAGTTAAAAAGTTAGTTAAAAAACGATACATTTTTTTCACTGTGAAAAATACTTATTTATGTAAATAACAGTAAATAAATTTTTAAATTAGCTTAATTTTATGGTCTATCAAAGTTCCAATTGACTTTCTTTTAGCTTGTTATTATTTATTTATTTTATCTTTACTTTTCATTAAATATATAAACATGAACGGATTCACAGTTAAAATTGCATTTATATAATTAAACTACATTATATAAAAATATTAAACAAGGAAAAAAAAAATGATTTCCGAATGAAATTACTACGTAGACACTTACTGTAATTAAAAATCAAGAATCCCAGACTGTAAAAGATCACATTAAAAATATAAAAGCATATTTTTAATAAACCATGAAATATTTGAATGAGGAAACAAAATGAAATTGATATATTTGTCCACTTACTTTAATTTATTTCTATTTAAAAATTGTAGATATTCATTGAAATAACTGTAAATAATTTTAAATAACAAAAAAAAATTTCTGTTCTATAGACATATAAATATGCGTTAAAAAAAAATTACTTTCATTATATACTTAACATGCAAAATTTCATAGTTAAAAAAGCACTTATATGCTACAAAACATACATTTAATTCATATTTTTCATAAATTTCAATTATTACACATAGTTTTTCAATTACGGTTTGAAAATTATTGATAAAAACATTCGTTCTGAAAAACAACTCTGACTGGGACCCAAACTCGCAAAGAAAAGTCTCAAATCCAGCATGCTTCCAACCACGTTACTGAGACGCTTGCCATAGAAGGAAATTTATCCGATTATAAACTGCAGCGTAAACTTTACGTCTGATTTTCTCAGGATTACCTGGGTACTGAGCTTTATGGCTGTCATATATTTATATACCAACTGTACTCTATCAATACACAAACATTCAATTATTTTAGTTCAATCATTAGTTCAATTATTTCATTCTAATCATAATGGAAATTAACATTTGTTTCAATGATTTTTCAGGTTTAGTTTGAATTTCCCTGATATTTCCAGGTCAACAAAATTACCTGATATTTCCATGTTTTCTATGTCCCTGCTATCCTTGACATCTGCCGTCAAGACAAACTAAAATTTAAATTTTCAAAATGTAACTTTGCCAAATCTTAAATAGACTTCCTTGGTTATGAACTTTAGCAAAGGCCAAATAAAACCAGACAATGCTGACACTGAAACAATTTAAAAATTAATCACTCCAAAAAATGTTACAGAATTACAAAGATTCCTTGGATCTATACACATATAGCACAAATTTATTGACTAGTATCCCAAAATTAGAACCCCTCTAAATAAATTATTAAAGAAAGACACTCCTTGGGAATGGTCAGAAATATGCCAGCAATCTTTCAAATTATTTAAACACATTAACAACAATAGTTCTTTTTTTACAGTGTTAATGTAACTTGAATCACCATACAAATTCAAATACATAAACTGGAATAAATTAATAATTAATGGTAATAAATTGGAAAACATTCATTTAGTATATTTAACAGTCAACGCAACGCTGAATATAAAGTATTTCCTTACTTAGTTAGCAATCATATTTTTTTTATTACAATAATTTTAAATATCTGGTTTTACTGGTGCATGCATTTTATCTTATTGCTCAGAAAAGTTATATCTAACACCAGCATGACAAATAATTGATTCTTCCCCTCTTTTCATTCAAAGAAAATTTAAGTTAAAAAAAGCACACTGTTTCTGCTCATCTGCATCTTAAAAGTATTCATATGCCAAATTTAAAATTTTTAGTTTGACATACTTAAAGAAATCACAGTGAAAATGTTTAGAATAGTAGAATGTTTTCCTACCAATCTATGCATTTGAATTTAAAAAAAAAAAAAAAAACTTTTCTTTGTGAGAATCATATCTTAATAGAAATTGGCATGACAAATTTAAAATTTGCAACCCAAAGATTTCTGTATAATCATGATAATAGTGTTTTCGAATCACTTCATTTTTTTCATATCATATTACTTATCAAATTGCATGTTTTTTTGACTCAACAAAATGAAAGACATCCGAATATCAAAGTTTTACTATTACACCTTCTTGAGAGTAGTTTGTCATGAGATAAAATATAGCCCATATTTAAGTAAAGACTGTCATTATTATTATCCTGAGAGACGATTTTAAATCAGTTCAACAGTTCCAATGTAATTTGTTATTTTAGAATGATTCCTGCTCATTTCACCTTTCTAAATATAGAAATTTTAAAAACTGTTCTGAGCAAGCATGTACAGTGGTGGCCAAAGTTGCAGACATTTTTTGAAATTTTCATGTTTTATAACGTTGTGTGCTTGAAGAATATAATAAATTTTGCTTCAAATGTTTATGTATCAAATTCGACGAAATTTAATGTAGAATTTAATTAAAAAAACATAATTAAAATATCTGCATTACAAAAAAAGTTATACTTACAAAATGTAAGATCTATCTTGGATTTCATTGTATTTTAAAGTTACACATTCAATATTTAGTAGGATAATCCTTGTTTTTCATTACAGCTTCACAGCGTCTTTTGATTGAGAAAAGTAGTGTTTGGAGTTCATCCTTTTTAATCACATGATGCCAATAATTAATTATAGCTTCAATAAGTTGCGCTTTATTAGATGGATGCTTTTTTTGTACAAGGATTTTCAAACATTGCCGCAAATTTTCTATTGAATTCAGATCAGGGCTGTTTCCTGGCCAGTGTAATAATTGTATGCTTTTATTTTTAAACCATTCTTTGCATATTTTTGCTGTACAGCATGGAGCTGAATCCTGCTGGAAGATAAATGGTGCTTTATTGGGGAAGAGGTCCCTTATGGAAGGTATCAACTTTATTTCCAGGACAATTTCAATGCATTTTTTTGTATTCAGAATGCTATCAATCGCTTGAATGCGGCCCACACCATCTGTAGACATACAGGCCCAAATCATGACATTTGTTGGGTTCTTTGTAGCTGCTTCAATGCAATCAGGATACAGCTCTTCTCCTACTTTATGTCTCACATATTTTCGCCCATCAGTACCAAAGAGCGATATTTTACTCTCATCGCTTCAGATTATTTGTTTCCACTGATTTTCTGACCTATTAATGTGTTCTTTTGCCCACTGAACTCGTTTTGCTGAAAATTTAAAAACTTTTTTTTCCTCGGAATTCCACCTTTCAGTCCAAAAACCTGCTAATCTTCTCCTTATTATTCTTGAACTAACTGAAATGTCCATTGCATTCATTTCACATCTAACAGCATCTGATGAAATTCTATCTTTGAGGCATATTCTGTTTATCTTTCTATCATCAGAAGTACTTGTGCAATATTTTTGGCCTGATCTAGCCATATTAGTGACTGATTTAGTTTCTTCATGATGTAAGCACAACCTTCGTACGCCATATAAAGTGACTGATCCACCAACCTGTCTTGCAATTTCAGCATAAGAGAGACCATTTTCTCTCAATATGACAAATCTGCTTCTTTTTGTAGGCGTGCAATCAGTTCTTTTTGTTGATGACATTGTTTTTAAATTATTTGCATTTAGAAAAAAATAGAAATATTAAAAAAAATTATTCTATTTAGTTACACTAGTATTCACCCTTATGCAAAATTCATTCCAGCAAGATACCACTTTTACAAATCAAAACATACTACAGTTTAGTTACTGAAATTTGATTGGTCTCAGAACAGTCATCGTGATTGGCTAGGAAGCTTTTATAACAATACACTTCAGCATTCATGACTAATTGTGTTTGTATTTTAGACTAAAGTAAGTGTAATATTTTTTGTAATGCAGATATCTTAATTCTGTTTTTTTTAAATTAAATTCTACATTAAATCTCCTTGAATTTGATATATAAACATTTGTATTTAAGTGAAAATTAATATATTCTGTAAGCACACAAAGTTATAAAACATGAAAATTTAAAAAAAGGCCCACAAAAATGCCACCACTGTAAGTTTTAAAAGTAACTAGCACGTTGAATTACATGTTTTTAGTCTTAATGATTCCAAAAAAATTGTAATTTAGAACATGTTTCTGACCTTAACATATTCAAAGAAATCATAATTATAGAACGCTGTCCCTCTTATACTTCTTTCAGGATAGTTGCACAGAGATAAAAGCAGTCCAGTTTTAAGCAGAGACTGTCATTAGTATAATCGTGAATAATTGTTTTTTTTTTTTTTTAATTGATTCAGCGATTTCAAAGAAATCATCGTTTTAAAACATTCTCCACTCATTTTACACTTTTAAATTTAGATTTTTTTTTTAAAGAAAATGTTTAGTATGAGTATTTACATCTTAAAAGTAACAGCCATTTCAAATTTTGATTTTTTAGCTCTAAAACAATCACAAAGGAACCATAAATTAGAAACTGTTCTTAGGAGGAATTAACATTTAAAAAATAAATGCTATGCCAAATTTCACGTGTCTAGCTTCAACAATATCACAGAAATCAAAATTTTAGAATGCTTTTTGCTCCTGCATCCTTTCAAGTTTTGAATTTTGTAAAATTTGTTCCATAAGAGAACTTACATTTTAAAAGTAACAGCCATGTTAAATTTCCAGTTTCTATCACTAACGATTCCAAATAGCTATCATGTTTGTTGTTTACTTAACATTTCCAATTTAGAATGGTATTCCCTCATTTCATCTTTTTAGCAGGCAGTCTTATCCTAAAAGTAACTACCATGCCAAATTTCAAGTTTATAGCCACAACAGTATCATAGAAATAACAATTTAAGTTTTTTGTTGCTGAAATCTTTTAAATTTAAAAATGTTTCCTTAAACTGTTATGTGTGACATCTGCAACCTTAAAAATAACGGGCATGTCAAAGTTCAAGTTTATAGCCCTAACAATCTATATACGTAAAACACTAAGGTACATGGCAGTGAAAAAGTGATTACTTCTCTTTTGTTTATGGCAACAAGTCGTTTGTTTGGAAAATCAAACTCGCTAAATCTAGCTTTAGCCGGCTACGTTATTTGTTGTGGTGGGATGTATTTTGTCTATTTCTTGCTAAAAATGAGTTACTTATGATTACAATATTTTGATATGATAAAACGCTAAGGTACATGGTGGAGAAACAGCAGTTATTTCTCTTTTGTTGATGGCAACAAGTGGTTTGTTTAGAAAAGCAAACTTGCTTTTAGCAGACTTTGTTATTTGTTGCAGTATTTCTTACAAAAAATGAGTTACTTATTATTACAATATTTTGAAAATGTTGATGTAACAGCATGTTGTGATGTGACATTTCATTCATTGCTCGGAAGAGAAGGCACGTTGAGGAGTAAAAATCACTAACTTTTCACTAATCTTTCTAATCTTTTGCTAATTTTTTTACCTTTTTTTTTTAAAAATGAGTTTACACCGGGAAGTTTATAATTTATGCAGAAGACAACAGTGTGCCGCTGAAACTGATTGTGAAACCAAAATGATTGAAAAAGGATCCATTCGAAATGAAGCTGATAGGCTTAGGCAAGCCACAGAATGTTCAGATCAACGGCAAAATAGACTTATCCAGCGAAGGCGAAACTGTGTGAACTCACAACTTGTAGTGAACATTCTGGAGCATAGTTGTGGAAATATGACTAAAGTGTGTGATTTTTAGACCAGATGCTGTGTGCAGGATCAGCTAGTTCCAAATAAATCTTAATTTAGCATGTTTTTAAAAGTTTTCCATTCATTTCATCCTTTCAAATTTGGAAATTTTTAGAAACCGTTCTTACCGAACATTAATTTCTAAAAGGAAACACCGTACCAAATTTCAAGTTTATGGTTCTAACAGAATCACAGAAATTGCAATTTCAGAATGATTTTTATTACTGCACACCCTTAAATTTTAAATTTATTTAAAAAATTGTTCTGTGTGAAGAGTTGTACCTTAAAATAATAGCTATGACGAATTTCAAGTTTATAGCCCTAAAAATTCCAAGTAAATGGTACTTTAGAACATTTTCTGCTCATTTCACCAATAAATTTTTTAGAAACTGTTTATTTACATCTGAAAAGTAATCATCATACCAAATTTCATATTTCTAGACCCAGCAGTATCACAAAAAAAAAAAAAAAAAAAAAAAAAAAAAAAAAAAAAAACACAATTTTAGAACATTTTTTGCTCCTGCACCTCTTGGGGACCAACATAAAATATATGTTGTTATATATAGCCTAGCAGAGACTAATGAATGTTTTGTCAACATTATTTTTTAAATTGACTTGATAGTTCTAAAGATTTGTTTCCTAAAAACAAATGTTTCTTCTTTATAATATTAGTATACATTAGACATACTTATTTCAAACAATACACAAATTTAAGCACTATATCTCAAGAACAAAACACAATAACTGAATAATTAATCTTTGATTACATATGTATAAATAAAAACAAGGCAATTCAATAAGTTGTTAATTTATTTTCAATGTGAGTTTTCTCATACAAGTTTTTTGTATATTACAGTAAATAAGAATTTATACATTGAATTAAATTTAAATAAATTTTATCATAAAATCAGACAACTGTTGGCACCTAATTTTTATTGTTGTAACATCACAAACTTTCTCTAAAGAATAAAATAAAGCAGACAAATAAATAGACTAAAGTTTTATTTATTTTTTATTTTAACTTTTACCTTTGGAAATCACAGGTTGCTGATGTAAATTTGTTTCTCACCAAAAATGTAGCTATGGCTTCAGCCACCTAAAATAACAATATTTCATATGAATAACAACAAATTTGAATTTCATGAGAATTTGGCTCACATATTATACAGGGCAAATCAAAATTTATTACTTAAAAATTAAATAAGAATTTAGAAATATGGTGTTAGTATAATAAAGTATATAGGGATGAGGACAGTAAGCTGTTGTGCTACATGTTGTCTGCCTGTATCTTTAGAAAATTCAAAGAGATGCAACATTTCCTAAAACACATACTGCAGCATTTGTAGAACTATTGCTTCAATGAGTATTGATGTTATACTACCAGTATCTTTGCTATTTCCCAGAAATTTTTATATGTGTAAATTTAGACTTTGTGTAATCCAAACAAAATCATTTGGTAGTGTTAAATCGGACGAACATAGTGATATGACAGCAGTTACACAAAGTTTAAAAGTGCACTTGTTGATGGAAAATTTGGAACAGAGCTTACCTCTGATAATATAATAGCAATGCTCTTCATACAATAATACTGTAAATATTAGAATACATATTTCCTGAAAGGCACATTGCTTTTTGTTGTGCAGGAACATTAACAGTCAACATATAGATACTTGTTATATTATAATGTTTCTTTTCTTTTCTTTTTTCTCTCTCCTCACAGGTCTAAATTTTATGATAAATTTCCTCATTAAAATCTTTTAATTTTAATGATTATCTTTATTCATAACAAACTCAATTTAATATTTAAATCTAAATTTACTAATTTTAACGATCTTTTAAACTTTAGTCTTATTTTTAAAAAAAAATAATTTTTCTCAATAAATAAATAATTTAAAATTAAACTCAATGATAATGATAATTTAAATTGCTTATTCACATAGTAACTTATAAAGTGACTGTCCACAATATTCGTTTGAATTATGAAATATTTGTATATTTTTACAAGATAATAGACTCTGATTCTGGCATGTTCACATAGTAACTTATAAAAAGACTGTTCAAAATATTAGTCATAATTATTTAAGTGCTTCTGTTGTGATAAAAGAAGATCTGCTGTCATGACAATCTGTACGCATTTAATTGATTATACTCATTTTCTATTTTTAATATATTAATTTCAGGCACAAAATGTGGATATTTGGCATAGATAATTCAAAATAAAAAGAAATATTTTACTAACGGATGAATGGTCACTTTCACTACATTTCTTGAGACAAACTATATCCACTGGTGCTCTCTATCATATTATCACAAGCATTGGCCACAATAAAAACAGTGTTGAATTTAGAATTTTAGACACTTTTCTTCAGTTGGGATTTATGCAGCTTTGGGAGAAAGGGGACATTAAAATCCTCCAGGATGGCTGTCCCTTCCCAGGTCACATCTTGAATTTATTATTAAAATAATTAAAAATTACTAGTGAATTTTAAGTATGATTTTAGGAATAATAGGAAAACATTTAAAAAATTGAAGAATGTGATGCCTGGTACAGATGGGCGACATTAGAAATTTAATATCACAATGTATCAATGAGTTAATATATTTTATATTGGTGATATATCACGATAAGTGCGTGAGAACAAAAAAAAAATGCTAATAGAAATTTTGAAAGATAAATGGTAGGTAGCAGCAATTTATGTAAAACAGGTGTAGAAAGCAACAAATTAATGTTTTATATCTATTTACTCATACAACATTCTTTAAATATATATATATAATTATACAAAATAGAAATATCTTAGAAAAAGGAACCAAGGTTTGATATTTATTTACATTTATACCATTGCATGCATAGTGTTTTTCTTTAAAATCAGTATGTTCTCTATTCTTCTACTTTATGCATTATTCATTAATAAAATTTTAACTATTTAATAACGTTGTGTATAACCAGGGTTAAAAAAAAACCTTTTTTAAAAAAAACCCAACTTGTGTGGTTTTTTGGAGGGTTCTTTTGTGTTTTTGGAGTCTTTTGCTGCACATTTCTTTGAACAATGCCAACTATGTTTAATTACTTATTTGTTATGATTCTATTATATATGTAAGATTAAAATTGAATTAAATTTACATTTTCAGACATCTTTGCATAAAAATAAAAAATGATTTGAAAGAACTGTAGGACCCAAGCCTCGCCAAATTAATATAATCCAAAGATATTTAAATTTTACTTGCATGCAGAGTGTCTAAATTAAAGAAAAAAGTTTTCTTATTCAGACAGGTATAGATGACAAATGCCTCCTTTATCATTTTCTGATTTTTATTGTATCTGTTATCTTAAGTTGTGGCCTTTAATAATAAAAATGGGGATTTTCGGATGTAAAACAAAATGAAATATTAAATTAAAATATTAAATGCAGTTCAACTGAAAAAATACATAATACATTATAAACATATTTTTAAGCAGCTGTTATAAAATTTTTTTTTGATAAATTATATGGACTGGACCTTAATGAATGATATGTAATAGAGTAAACTACCTCAAATCCACTCAGCTTGGGACCAGAGGTTGTATGGATTTTGCATATTTCCGGTAATTGCTTTGTTTATATATTTAAAACCGTAATTTGAATGCAATATTGCAATCAAAATTATAATGAATGCTTGCAATATAGTAAAATATTAAAATAATTAACTAAAGTAATAAACTACAATGATTAAAAGTAAGATAATTTCGAAAATGATGAAATTATTAAAAGTAAAGGTCAAGTAAATGATCAATAATGTATGTAATTAAATATGCATAATAAAGATAAGACACATTTTATTTGAATTATTCAACAAAACTTTCCTCATAAAGGTAACCCATCAATTCACGTCAAAATCATAAAGTAAAAAAGTTTTATTTTAAGTTTAGCCAGTCTTAATAAACAAAAAAAGCTTGATTAATACATAAATATATTTGGTAAAAAGATTGTGATTACTGGTGATATCAGCAATATCTTTATTTTTTTCACAAATAAATTTATACTTCCTTCATGAAAAACCACAAGATCACAGAATTACATATTAAAACACATATGGAATTATATAAAACTGAAAAATTCTGTGATTTTGCCTCTACATCTGAACTGAAAGTTTCATTGTTTACATCTGTGATAATGTGCAGATTTTAGGCGTTTGCAGATTTGAAGGGTCTACTGCTTATATATAATATAATGAATGATAAATTATTGTCATTTTTCCGAAGTAGTAATTAAAAAAAATTAAAAATACAAGTTATTTGGATAATTTTAATTTGGTGAGGCAGTTCTTTCAAATCATTTTTATTTTTTTATACAAAGATGTCTGAAAACCTAAATTTAATTAAATTTTTATCTTACATATATATCAGAATAATAACAAATAAGTAGTAATTAAAAATAAATGGCACTGTGAAGCAAAAAACTCATATAAACCAGAAAACCCACTTTTACATGGGTTAAAAAAAAAACACCCAGGTTTTTTGGGCGGGTAGGTGGGCAGACAGCCCTGTGTATAACTGAGAATATTATACGAAATAAATTAAAATAAAATGTTCTTAAATTTAGAATGTTCCTGATTTTAATATGATTAAAATAATAAGTGAAAAGCAAAAACTGAAATTGATTTAATGCCACATGTCATGCTAATGCACTTGCATAAAATATTTAAATAGCGAGAATATAGCACTAGTATTTTTTCATACAAGTTTTTGTCTTTTTTCTCCAGAATTCAAGATCCTTTATTCTCCTCACTTCCTGTTCAATTAATTGCATTAGGAGGTTTGGACTGTTTTGTAAGCCGATCTGCCGTAAAAAAATATTTATTTCGACCCTTCGCAGAGAGGATTTCGGGTGACAACGCCAGCTGTAGAAAGATTTGCTTCCGCTTGTGACCAAACGAATCAGCAAGTTCTTCCGAAGTAGAATCCAATACTAGACATTAATAGCTGCAAAGCTCGGCTAGAAGGCAACCAATCAGACTGATCCAGCGGTAAGGCTTCGATCACAAAAGGAGAAGCTTTACTGTTAGCGGACTCTAATTGGTCGCTCACAAATTGAGCTTCCCAGCTGTTAAACTCGGAAGTGAAGAGGCATGTGCAGAACGATATTCAAATGTGATGTTCAGCACGAAAACAGTACATCACAGGGGCAACGATCACTACGATAAATGAGATCTTTTTGAAAGTTCTAAAAAAATCCTTGACTTCTTGAAATATTCGTAAAATTCACTGACTTTTTGCCTCAATTTCTGAATTCCCTGACCTGTAGGGACCCTGTTCAAGGTTTTAGCCATAACAGTTTCTCAGAAATCCTTATCTAAAGTGTTTTTCGCTCTGGCACCCCCTTGGGCACAAGGGTGCCGAGATTTAAAAGAAAAAGCCTTTTTTTAAGCAGGGATAGTCACCATTATAATAGTGGGAGAATTTTTTTAAAGTTGGTTCGGTAGTTTCAGAGGAGTAGTAATTTTAGCAAGTTTTTATTCAAAACCACTCTTAGTAAGCTTGTGTTGGAGAGAGTACCAGAGACTATTACCATCAATTTTCCAACATTATTTTTTAAATCAATTCAATAGTTTTAGAGATTACTTGCAACAAACAAACGTTTAATCTTTATAAAGTCGGACCTCTACTTTGCGAAATTTTTCTTGGAACCAAGAACATTTTGTGAATTTCTTCGTAAAATAACCTCCAAATAGCGAAGTGTATTCTCTATTTAACGAACTTTTTCTTGTGATCTAATTTTTTTTTTTCTCCCCATTTCTCAAAATATTTCTGGACATTTTAAACTTATTCTTTCTTGAAACACATTGTATGATGTTCAATGGCCTTGATCTGGTTTTACAAGGCGTTTTCTTTGTCAGCAGTGAGAATTCGGTAAGTATGGAGGACGAAGACGATAATCCCTTAGAGTAACTTAAAAAATGTGGATACAGATGAGAAAAAAAGAAGAAATTAACCATAATGTGCTGATTGATGATTGTATTTCACTTAATTCTGAAATTGAGACCTCGGAAACACTATCTGAATTGGATATTTTCGACAGTATGAAAAATAAAAACAATACAGCAATGAATTGCGATGAAGACGAATATGAGGATGATGGAAATGATCATTATGCAGGAATTTACAAAACTTCGTATGATGAAATGCTAAAATCATTTGAAACGACGCGGATTATAGTTAGAAAAAAATACGCATGAAGGGGTTTTTGGTGCATTGCAAAGATGCGAGACGTATTATGAGAGAAAGCACTTTTTTAAATAAAAAACTCAGGCAAAATTAACGGAGTTTTTCAGAAATTAAATTTAAGGACGCATATGTTAATGTATGGTAAAAATTATTTGTTATAATAATAATAAATATGATAATGTCATTAAAATTCGTTAATTTTAATGTATAACTATTTACTTTAAACAGAAAATATAGCGTATTCCCGGACAATGTTTTGTTTTCCTTGCAGATTTCAAAGATTTAAACACATGGAAAAAATGAATTGAGGATGGATATTGTTGGGTAAAATAAATAAAACAAATCGTTATAATTTATTTAAAAAAATGTGATTAGTTACTTTTAGTAAAAATATTTAGTGTTTATGAATTTAAAATCTGTTTTATGTAGTTTAAAGAATTTTAAAAGGTGAATCTCTATTTAATTAATTTTCCATATAATGAACTTTTTTCCGGGATTTAGCGACTTCGTTAAATAGAGGTTCGACTGTATTATAAGTATAGATGAAAAGAAAGAAATACAGAGGCCGGGCTAACCATTTGCCAACTCGCCAAATGCGAATATATCATGAAATTGGCGAGAAAAAATATTATGGTGAAAAAGCTGGTAAATGATTTTTTGAGACTCTTTTGTTGTTGTAATATTGTTATATACATGTTTTGGAACTTAAATGAATTTCCGTTTTTAGCGCGAGTTCGTGTATGGCCGTATTTCAGGTCTATATTACTCCTCTTCTTCTCGGCCGACCAGTTAGGGGTAATTCTGTTTTGAATTTTCCAAACATTTAAGGCATTAATTTCCGAAAATTTAAAAAAATGGGTCATCAATACGAGAATTCGGACATAAAAAATATCACGAATTTCGACAAATGGTCGCGAGGAAAACGCAAATTTCGTCAAAAGAACACGAAAAAAATCACAAATTTCGTTAAAAGATTGCGAAAAGAGTCACAAATTTTGTGAAAAGATCATGAAAAAAACCACAAATTTCGTCAAAAGATCGTAAAAAAACACACAAATATCACCAAAAGAGCAAAAAACTCCGCATATTTTGTCAAAAGATCGCAAAAAAAAAAAAAAAAAAAAAAAAAAAAAAAAAAAAAACTACAAAAGCTATGTCGGAGTTTCCTCTTAGTCCGCACAACTTCGAAGAAAATCCGATTATTTATATGCTGCCACCACCGATATGATTACGTGATATCGGTCACGCACTGAAAAGATTGTTTAAATGAAAACCAACGCTTTCAATTAACTAAATTAACAGTTTATTTACACAGTATTTACACAACAACAAAACACTATTTACACTTACAAACTCGGATATAGATGATCCGGTTCAACATTAAATTGAATACAGTAAATGCTGGCTGTGTACTGTTAAACTACGTTAAATCACTCTCACTCTACACACGTTAAATTAGCTTTCCGGAGATCAATCTCGATCTCCCAACACATATGTGCTCTAAGCTTAAGCTCTCCGAGCCTCACTCAATCTTACGCTCTATCTCTAAGAGCTATACACCGTGACTAACCTTGCGCTTGGTGCTCTCAGTTCCAACTGAAGCCTACGCTCTATCTCTCAGAGCTCTCCCCAGGAACACACATCCACTTAGCGCGCTACGCCCAAACTAACTATATCAGCAGAAGAGACTGCCTTCCTGCAACCCCTTGCTACTTCTCAACGTAACCCCTCCGGGATTTTCTACCTGGCTCCCATTCCAAGCTCTTTTCTTCGTTCGTGGAATGCTTTTGTCTCTCCATCTTCCACAGACATCTCAAAAGGTTGGGAACACCCCTCTCCAACTATCTTTTTTCTCCTTCATATCATCTATACATTTTCACCGGCTTAGATCCGGTTTTAGATAAGGAAAGACTTATTTTGAAATTCCAGTACACAGCTTATACAATATATAATATATTAAGACAAAAATAATATAGAACCCCAGTTCTAATAGCAGATATTTCTCAGAACCTGACACCCCCCCACCTTAGCGGAACATATGCCATTTAGGGGCTAATTTTCCCCAAACATATAGTAACATCACAGAAGAGTTCAATAGTCTCTTTGCAGGTTTCTTCATTATTATTATTACATATATATATCAAGGTGTCTGAACATTCTCTACTGACATCTCTAATGAACCGTGTACTATTATTATTATTACAGAAAAACTACATATGCTAATACACTATAACACAAAATTCAAATACAATTACACATATACAAAAAAAAATTTTAAACATGATGACACCCCTTTAAGGTTTGTCCACTATTTAGTCATTGATGCTGATGGGCTAGCAATTGGCTGTTCTTTCCAGCTCTTCCTATGTAGCCTGGAAATTGCATCAGCATTTAAATGTTGCGCTCCTGGATGATGAAAAATACTCAGGTTCCAGCGCTGCAAGGCAAGAGCCCATCTAGTGAGTTTGGGGGACCTTGGGGTTGTTTCAGTGAGAAATTTTAATGGATTATGATCCGTTATGATCTCAATTTGAGATGCATATGTCCACTTTTCAAACTTCTGCAACCCAAAGAGAACACTCCAAGCCTCTTTCTCTATACTCGGTCAAGCACTCTGAGCCCCTGATAATTTCTGACTGGCAAAAGCTATCGGTTTAAACTGACCCTTTTCATCTTTTTGAGTAAGTCAACATCCTACTGCCAGGTCTGAAGCATCGGCGTGAAGCTGATATTCCCGGCCTACGGTAGGTGCAGCCAAACGCGTCACGTTACATAACTCCTCTTTAAGGGTATTAAATGCTTCTTCTGCCCTTTCATCCCATGGTACAGTATTTTTAACTTTCCCTTTAGTTAATTCCATTAAAGGTATAGCAATTTCTGCATAATTTGGAATATAAGATCGGTAAAATCCCATTAATCCCAAAACAGATCTAACTTCCTTTTTAGTTTTCGGTCTCTTTAAGTCCCTTATTGCTCCTATTTTTTCCTCATCAGGTGCATGCGTTCCACCCCCAATTACATGACCTAAAAACTTAGTCAATTTCTCTCCAAATTTACATTTATCCAGTCTAATCGTAAAATTTCTATTTTTAAGTTCTTCTATAGCAGACCTATCATGCTCACAATGCTCTTCCCAGGTGTCAGAGAAAATGATGACATCATCAATATATGCTTGTGCATACCTCCGATGACCTTGAAGAACCTCATTCATATCTTTTTGGAACATAGCAGCCGCCCCTGATAAACCAAAAGGCATAGTACGCCACTGATAAGTCCCATTACGAGTTGTAAAACCTGTCAAATGTTTACATTCCTCCGCCATTTCAATCTGCCAATAACCCCTCAATAAATCAATCGAAGATAAATATTTAGCTGCCCCCGCAGTATACATGATTTCCTGCGAATCTTTCATAGGAAATGTTGGGACCTGCGTTACTGAATTTAAAGCTCTATAATCAATGCAAAGCCTAACAGTTGCGTCTTTTTTCGCCACGCAAACAATTGGATGACTAATTTCTGCATTTGATACCTCGATTAGATTTAATTCTAATAACTCCTGAATCTGTCGATCTACTTCCTCTTTATAAGCAACAGGTACACTATATAACTTTGGCTTTTTCCTTGCCACACCCGGTTTCAAATCAATACGGTGCTCCCCTACTTCCACTGGTCGCACAGGACCCATAAATACCTCTTTATTATCCTTCAAAATGGACTTTAGATCCTTGACTTGACTATTAGATAACCGTTTTATTTTGAACCTTTCTATGTCCCGTTCTACCTCTTGTTCCCGGTTTAAAATAGGAATTTCCCCAACTTCTCCAAATTCCTCATCACCTTCAAAAACAATATTGACTATGTTACACCTGACAATAAATTCCCCTTTATTTTGATATACATACTTTTTGCTACCATCCGCCATCTCCACTAAGACTCTATCATGCACTTTCACTTTTCTAGACAATTGACATTCTAGACACGATTTACAAAACTTTTTAGTTTCTTTAGCCATACCTTCCCAATAAAAAGTTTGCCTAGTTCTCTCTAAGGTTGCCTTTGCCGCGTGATGTTCTCCCTCATTAGAAACATGCGCTGACTTTAAGATTACTTCTCTTTTGACTTTAGGCACTACTAATTGAGCTATAGCTTCTCCTACAAATTTATCTTTATGATACAATATGTCCTTTTCAATATAATAACCCCCTTTATCAATTTTAGCTAAGTTCCAACCTCTTTTTAACTCTATACATTCCAATTGGGATTTCTTAAACATATCTGAATTGCTAACGATAACTTTATTATTTTTCTCCACTTCTGTTTTTTCTGCATTCTGACTTTGTAAATTTTCCGATCTCGCTTCTATTGCATAAACATTACAATTATCGCTGCTCATACCTTTCTTTTCATCGATCCAAGTTATCGATACTAATTTCCGAACTTTCTAATTCTTGGGACTCTAGCAATGGCTCCTCGCGATTGACCCCTGACAACTCATTAATCACCTCGTGATGTAAAATTACTTGCTCATTAATATTATTGGTCACCGCGCAAAGTACTTCCTGATGAATTATATTAGTTTGTCCGAATTGCGGAATAGCTAATGGTAATTTAACCAATGGTGATTTAACTGCTTCACCAAATAATCCTTGTAAATAAATACTACCCGCTCCTTTTAATTTCTCTTCCGGTACCAAATCTTTATGAATAACACTAATTTCACATCCAGAATCAACCAATCCTTTTGCTTTTTGCCCATTTACACTAACTTCAATTTTCTTGAGTTTATTTAATTTCTCACCAATAACATTTGTTCTCTGTTCGGCCTTTGCCGATATCCTCGCCACAATAGCTCCCTTAGGTAACTCTTTATTTTCTTTCATGACAATCTTATTTACACCCGCTTTCTGTTCACGCCCTTTACTAGCATTATTATTTCCCTCATTACCCGCTTTATTACAAAAACATTGGTAATGACCTTTTAAACCCCATTTGAAGCATCTAGGACTATATCTCCTAAACTCAGTTTTCTATCCGAAAAAGCATTAGTCTCATTACTCCCATTTTGCCTCCAATTACCACTAAATTTACTATCCTCCCTCGGTTTCACTTTTTCACTGTTTACATACCTATCTTTACCCTTAAAACTTTTATACGTAACCGCATAAGATTTGTGTTTAACGTCAAAATAATTGTCACATTCTTTAGCAATTTTATAAGCTTCTAACCAATTACTCTGCTGAGTTAACCCAATATATGATGCGGTTTCTTCGTCTAACATGTTTAATAACTTATCCGTAATTATTAACTGATTGACCTTTTCATATGAGTCAGCACCCCTAATCTTACAATAATTTTCCCATGCTGCTATTAACCGCGATACAAATAATACATGAGTTTCATTCTGGTTTCTCCTAGCCTTCTTAAAATTTTCCAAACACGCCTTCGGTGTCGGCTCATGTTTCCTTAGAACTAACTCCTTTAATTCCTCATAACTCTCAATTTGTTCCCTAGTGGTACAAATTAACAAATTATCCGCCTTATTTCCTAACATATTTAGTAGAATTTCGGCCTGCTGGTTTTCCGGTACATTTTTAGTTTTGAATGCCCTTTCTAAACTGTTGAAAAATAAATTCCATCCCTCAGTCCCTTCTGGTACTTTGATAGACAGAGTTTTAACACTTTTGATCAATTTTTCTATGTTACTTTCATTATTAGATTCCCTAGCCCCATTAGAGTTATTTGTCGAACCTTGTACCCTTAGCCTCTCCATTTCTAATTCATGTTCCATCCTCAATTTTTCAGACCTCTCTTCTCTTTCTAACTTTTCGCGTTCTAACTTTTCGCATTCTAACTTTTCCTGTTTTTCTAGCTTTTTGCGCTCTAATTTTTCCTGTTTTTCTTCGTGCTCTAATCGTTCCGCAACAATAGTGTTAGATAATTCCTCAATAGCCCCCTCATCATATTCCTTGCTGTCCATTATCTTTTTCTTAAGCTGAAATCTGGTATCATCTTCCGTGAATTCAACCCCCAAATCTTCGGCTATCATCTGAAGATCCACCCTTTTTAGTTTCAATAAGAAAGCCATCCCTTCACCGATTACTATTACCACTCTACAATAATATTTAAACCTGCTAAATGAACATTTCCTAAATTTCTACTTTAGTACAGTTACCTCCACTTATTATACTAATTAATACCTTTCAGATAATCGATGTATTATATTTCTAATTTAACCTACTGTATAACCTGATTTTCCTCAACCATTTATGTACAATTTACTTCCAATAAAACAAAAGGTAAAACAATAATTTCAATTTGATTACTATGCAATACAGATTCCACTTTATACAATTAGATAATAACATACAATTTACATAATAATGCTGATACGTTGCAAATTGAATAAAAGTATTGATGTCAATAGAAACATCCACATAAAGAAAAATTGTATAACATACACCTATAAATTTCTACAATTATCCTCAATAAAATATTTCCAAATTCAATACTGGTCTTCACACTTAAAACAAATAAGATCAAAACCTTCACCCTTTTTTTTTCCTCTCGTGAGCCTTTTTTTTTTTTTTTTCTCACTGTGAGCTTTTTTTTTTTTTTTTTTCTCGAAATTTACTTCTAGCCAATTAAAATTCTAAGCAAATGTTCATTACTCGTTTGTTATCAATTCTTCAAACTTAAAACAGTATTGCTTCATTTAAATATTACTTTACTAATAATTTAAATTTAAGTAAATTCAATTATTCCTTCCAACTATTATTAACACAATGCATTAATTTTGTTCACTACCATTATTAGTAAAAAAAAAAAAAAAATAGAAAATCAATATTAGTACAAGTTATTATGACCTTTTCTTAAAACAATAGTAAATATGGCTCTTAAAATCTCCTACCTATCTGAACACAATTATTTGATTGCACATAAATTATCTAGACAATTTATCTTAAATTACTATTAATTATACAACAACAATTACATTTGGTTCGAGAATGTCAGCAGACAGAAATGATCAAAACACCTTACCTTATACTTTATCTGCTGGGGTACTCCGCTGCTCACACCTAGTTCCGCGATGCACTCAATATTTCACACTTTAAAGTTACTTTGATGATATTCAATACTCAGGCTGTAATACACTGTAATTTGTTTCACTGTAGCGATGATAAGGCACAAACACTAATTCTGTTCGCTGCAACAACGATAGGGCACAACACTTTAGTTCGATTCGCTGCAATGACGATAGGGCACACAAACTCTGTATTTCTACTCGACGACCCGGCATTACCACGCAAGAATTCCACTGGGTGCTCCGGCACTAACACACTGCAACACAGCTCGTTGGTCACTGGTCCAAGACGATTCTATCCCGTCGCTGCCATCAATTTGTCAGAGTTTCCTCTTAGTCCGCACAACTTCGAAGAAAATCCTGATTATTTATATGCTGCCACCACCGATATGATTACGTGATATCGGCCACACACTGAGAAGATTGTTTAAATGAAAACCAATGCTTTCAATTAACTAAATTAACAGTTTATTTACACACTATTTACACAACAACAAAACACTATTTACACTTACAAACTCGGATATAGATGATCTGGTTTAACATTAAATTGAATACAGTAAATGCTACGTTAAATCACTCTCACTCTACACACGTTAAATTAGCTTTCCGGAGATCAATCTCGATCTCCCAACACATATGTGCTCTAAGCCTAAGCTCTCCGAGTCTCACTCAATCCTACGCTCTATCTCTAAGAGCTATACACCGTGACTAACCTTGCGCTTGGCGCTCTCGGTTCCAACTGAACCCTACGCTCTATCTCTCAGAGCTCTCCCCAGGAACACACGTCCACTTTGCGCGCTACGCTCAAACTAACTATATCAGCAGAATAGACTGCCTTCCAGCAACCCCTTGCTACTTCTCAACGTAACCCCTTCGGGGTTTTCTACCTGGCTCCCATTCCAAGCTCTTTTCTTCATTCGTGGAATGCTTTTGTCTCCCCATCTTCCACAGACATCTCAAAAGGTTGGGCACACCCTTCTCCAACTATCTTTTTTCCCCTTCATATCATCTATACATTTTCACCGGCTTAGATCCAGTTTTAGATAAGGAAAGACTTATTTTGAAATTCCAGTACACAGCCTATACAATATATAATATATTAAGACAAAAATAATATAGAACCCCAGTTCTAATAGCAGATATTTCTCAGAACCTGACAAGCTACTTATACATAATATATTTAATAAAACTACTTCAGGGTTGAAAGGGTTAATGATAATAATATTATGTATGATACATATCTATATGTAATATATATATATATATGTGTGTGTGTGTATACATAATATAGTTTTGGCTAATAATAGATAAATTTGGCTAATGTGTTGGCTAATAGTCTTAATTTCTTAACGCGGTCTCTGAAATAGTAAAAATAACTTATCACAAGTATCTTGGAACAGATAAGAAATTAAAACGACATTTCCAACAGAAAAGAAAAAAATAAACTACTGTAATATATTTTTTAAAGGTCATACCTTATCAGGATCATCTTCATGAACTGCATGACCACACTGGGGTAAAACTTGCATTTGAAACTTTCCTAATAAAAGCAAAAAACATGTATTTAAGCAAAATGTTTGTGGAAAGGCAAAATGCTTTTGTGAGATTGCAAGAAAAGCAATAAAAATAATAAAGGAAAATTTAAACAAGATACAAGATGTGATTTACAACAGAAATAAAATGCTATATAAAAAAATCGTAAGCGAAAACCTGTAACATTTTTTTAAATGGATTTTTTATAATACAGTACAAAGTCTAAAGTGCGGAATCCTAAGGACTTTACTAAATCCGAACTTTGGATTTTTCTGAATTTTGGGTCATCAAAAATATTACTTTTCCAATAAAAAGAAAAACAAATTTCACTACTTCAAAATTCAAAATATGACGTTCATATATTAAAAATTTCATATAACAGGTATTAATACTATACTAGCTGTTTAAACCGTTCTACGCATGGGAGCTCATGAATTTAATTCTAAAACCAAAATAAAAAATAAAAAACAGTACAACCAAATTAAAGTTTATGAATATAAAAATGTGTTATGTCTATTAAAAATCAGTAATTACACAACCAATATGAAATAAGTATGTACACAAAAAATCAGTTATGTATTAAAAAATAAATAAAAGTAAGCATTTACGCAACCAAATTAAAATTTGGGAATATAAAAATCTCTGATAAAGTCAATATTTACACAACCAAACAAAAACTTGTAAGAAAAAATGAAATTTACATCGTCACTGCAAAAAAATGGAAAAATTATTTAAAAATGAAAAATCTTTGCACTATTTTCCAAGTCACCAATGATGTAAGTTGCGGTAGACTCGTATTTTTAGTGAGTATTTACACAACCAAATTAAAGTTTAGGTAATCAGTTGTAAAGTCAATATTTACACAACTACACAAAATTTGGAAGAAAGAATGAAATGTACATTGTCATTGAAAAAATTTTGAAAAAAAAAACTTTTAAAATGAAAAATCTTAGCATTGTTTTCCACTTCATCCATGAGGTAAAGTGTAGTAGACTCGTTTTTGTTTGCTTATTTTTTACAATAAAGCAAAATAGTAGCGACTTAAGATAAAACTTCACGGTAGACAATGTTTTGTGTAAATACCTTATTAGACTGTGACAAAAGTTTTCCTTGTTTTGGTCCGTTCTTAACCCAAACACGTACACATCCTCTAGAAGTTGCTCTTGAAAAGGCTACATACAACATACCATGTGAGAAAACTGGATGGGGCAAATAGATTCCAACCTTTTTTCAAACTTTGGCCCTGAGATTTATTGATAGTCATAGCAAAGGCAAGCCTAAGTGGAAACTGACGGCGGTGTAACTGGAAAGGTAAGCTGGTATCTGACGGAGTAAGTAGGATCCTCGGTACGAAAACACGGGTGCCTCTGCTATGTCCTGTCAAAACTTCTGTATCTATAACATTTTGCGAGAAACTTTTGACTATTAAACGTGTCCCATTACAGAGACCACTGGACGGATTTATGTTCCTAAGCAACATAACAATAACACCAACTTTAAGATTTAACTGATGTGGTGGTATTCCAGAAGGTGTTAAACTATTGATGAAATCCATCTGAAAATTGTTTTGTTCTTCTTCATCATCACAAAGTATTGTATCAGCACTAAAATAAGACTTGACTTCGACAGGTACTTTTCGTAATACCTCCTCCTCATTCAATCTCAAAGAATCCTCATTTTTGGGACACAAAATGGCTCTTTCCGAAATATGATCAAGATCAATTTCAGACGAACCAAAAATATCATCCACTAAAGAATACTGCTCTAAACATTCTGGAGGTATTTCAATAATATCTTCTCCGAGTTCATAATCAGTCAAACGACTCTCCCCCAGGCGAATGAGCCATTCCACGAAATCAAGCTCCTCTGGCTCCGTTCGCATATTTGTAACGAGATTGAACTGTCAAAATGTTGGCGAGAGAGAAGAATTCTTGATACAACTTTCAAAAATGAGTGTTTTGTTTGCATGTATAACCACAGGTAAAATCTGCCTCCAGTCACCTCCAAGAATAAACACTTTGCCCAAAAATCAGACATCATTGCCATCCAAATCTCGCAAAAGTCTATTAACAGCATTCAAAGCATGAATAGGTGCCATGGTACATTCATCCCATATAATGAGCTTAGCCATTTTCAGTAATCTTCCTTCAGATGTATTTTGCCGAATTTTTGAAGCTGAATTATCCAATATGGGGACTGGTATTTTAAACTGAGAATGTGCAGTTCTTCCAGCTTGCAACAGTATCGATGCGATGCCTGTCCATGCAACGGAAATAGCAGTATGTCCCATTCCTCTGACGTAATGCAGCAAAGTATTGAATAGGAACATTTTTCCTGATCCCACAAAAGCATTGACAAAGAAAACCTTAGCGACAGTAGCATAATCATTTTGAATACTTTCAATAACAGTGTCAAAAATTATACGTTGTTCCGGATTTAGCATGTTTAACAATCGTTTCCCCTCTGCTCTTTCTTCTTGTAAATCATAGACATCACATTCCACAGAGTTCTCCAGGTTTGAGGGTTTGGATAATTCAAGGTTCTGAAGTATCACGTTGTGTATGCGTAGATGATTGGCTGTGTCTTGAAGAAAACAGTTGTCTCAGTTTGGATGGAATTTCAAAACCACATGATTCAGTTAAACAATGTTGCCATTCATCATCATCTTCTAATAAATTTCTAACACGGCATGCACCCTTGAATGTTTCATGGACAGTATTCTCATATGTCCTTAACTCCTCAAAAGACATGGTACCGGGAACATGACAAAGCAGCATACGAAGATGGAATCGCTCAATAACCTTTGGGCTTACAGAATACATCCTGATACTATGAAGTCACCTAATGAAACACGCCTTTACCACACATTGCCTTTCCATACAAAATGCTTTGGAATTCTGTATAGAGATAGATGTTTGCTGAAGGATCAGAACTGTTAAGTAGAAACCAAGCAGTGAGCATGGTGTCTTTATTTCTTGCTCTTTCAAAAAGCTTCACGTTTCTCTGCTTCCCTAAAATACACAGATTGCATGTCTTGTAGATGCACCGGCAATCTAATAATAACATGGGACTTGTCCTGCATGGGTTTCTCAAGAAGTCACCACATTGCCTCTGGTGCCGAAACATATCGTTCATTTAAGCGTGACGTACGTAATAAGTATATCTCGAAAAATATTTTTCTACTACTGTGCATTTTTTTTAATGAAATTTAATTCATTATGTTGCTATGGCAGCAGACGTTATAAAATTATATCTTTGGAGTAAGGGAATAAATAGAATAAAAAGTTTTGTTGATGTTCACGATAAAAAGTTTTCTTTATTTTTAAAATAAGGTAATAATTAAGCGCAATTAAATAATCTTCTTAGGAACCAAATGTAGATAGATTCTCAACCACCTTTTTACTAACATAACTGTTTTGAGAACCAGAATCAATAATAATGAGAACCTTTAGTTCCACATTCTTATTTTTCACTTTGACCATTAATGTCATGAGATAAACATTTTCACTATTAGAATGATTTGTCATAATATTAGTTTAATTTTTTTTCTCATCATTAGCATTATCATCTGGGCACATAAGAAAATGATGATATTTTTTACACTTAATACAAGTACTTTTAAATCTACAGCTTTTAGATATGTGGTTAGGCTTAAAACAATTAAAGCAAGCATTTTTCTTTAGTAAAATCTTTTTCTTATTTTCTAAAGTCATATTTCTAGCGGCAAAACAATCTCGCGATAAATGCTTTTTGTCACAAAAAATACAAGTAAATTCTCGCTTGCCTGTATTTCCAAAAGAAGTGTTTACTAGCGATGAAGCCGTTGCAAGAGAAGTTTTATTATTCCGGTCATATCTTTTATTAGTAGTACTAGCACCGAAACCACTGCGCGCTAAAGCAACCATCTCCTCACTTTGCACTTCGTGTTTTAGAAAAGACATTAAATTTTTGAGGGAACGTTCTTCATGCATCGCATCTTCGTCATTTTGTTTTCTTTCCCATGACATCAAGACTTCTTCAGGGAGGATCGATTCTACTAATGGGATCAGGAAATCGCCGTATTTTTCTTGAGTACGTCCTAAACTTTCAAGTGATCACAACTTTCCCTCTAATTCATCATACAACTTTGGCAAATCTGTTTTAACTCGGCCAGCGATGGCATTCTTCATGACCATTGTTAATAAGTCCCGTATATAGACTTGTACGAGCAGATCTTCTCTACCAAATCATTCTTTGATTTGATGTATTGCTTGATGATAATTAGCAGCTGTAGCTGGAAAGCTCTCCACCACTCTGGCTGCTTTTGAATTTGGAACGACCGCCTGTATTAATATTGTAATTTATCCGAGTCCGAAATACTTTTATCTTCATGTATCTTCTGAAATTGAAACCAAAATGACAAATACTCCTTAACATCACCGTTAAATTTCTTCAATTCTATCTTCGGCAATTTAAAACTCTTCTTCTCAAGAGATTCATTCTTATTTTCAAAAACGGCGTCTGCAAAGAAATCATTTTTTCTTCTACACCAGTCTTCAACTCAAGGTATCTATCCCGATATTCTTCAGCTGCTTGAAAATCTTCTACAAACTCCTTCTCGGAGCCTTCCTCTTTCAGCAGAATGCTACTGATATTTTTCAGACATTCCTCTAATCTTCCAAATTTATCTTCTAAATGTTTCTGTAAAACAGACAGACTTTTAAGATCAATCTCCAGTTTCAATAATTCTTCTGTAACTTTATTCGTGCACAATGTAAAACTTATTAGGATATTTTTTTTCTTTCGAGTTTTAACGCTTTTAAATCCATAATTGCTATGTTGAGCCCCACGTTTTTGCGCCAAATGACGTCAGACACTCTTTCTGACGAAAATGTAAACGAGAAATAATGTTCAGTATGTATTAAAATTTTGATTATGTAACTGCTTTTCGTAATCTTTGAATCTGAGTTATTTTGTTGCTTTGAACTGCAGTTAATTTCTATGATAACTACAGTTGTAGTTTTTATGAATTTGAAATTAAATTATTAGAGATAACATTTGGCGCTCAACGTGGGGCATTTTGATCACACGACCAAATCGCGTTCTGTAAGTCGTTGTCTCAGATTCAGTGGACAAGTCTGAAGAATCTTTCCCCATCAGAGCACCTTGATTACTGCTTTCTAGCTGAAAAGGAGAAGTATAAAAATTAGTAAGAGATAATTCTAAAGGAAAAACTCGTTGTATGGGTCTGATAACCACACCATGTTCAGTTTTCAATTTGACTGTTCTAATTTTGCCATCCTTTCCAGGAATTAGGTCCACAATCTTTGCTAGTGGCCAATTGAGATGCTTTTGTACATCGTCCCCAATCAGCACAAGTTCACCCAGCATCAAGTCCGGTAACTGGGCGATTTCACGACGCCTTTGAATAAGTTGACCGAGATATTCAGTTCGAAAGCGCATTCTCAATTGTTTCATGAGCTTAATTCTGTATTGCAGCCTTTTGCGAAACTGTGTTGTGTCAACTTCATCAATGTCCATGACACTAGAACTAGAGTTTTGCACTAAAAACATGTTCGGTGTTAATGGAACTAAATCCTCTGGATTTTCGGATTGATATGTGAGAGGGCGAGAGTTAATAATATATTCTTAATCATACAAAATTGTTTGCAGCTCCTCAAAAGTCACGACAGCTTTGCCGAGTGTTCGTCGGAGAAGCTCTTTGATCACACGGATCAGCCTTTCCCACCAGCCACCCCACCACGCGGCTGAGGGAGGATTGAATTTCCAAATGATTCGTTTCAGGTTGGAGAAACGAGTCAATTTTTGCCAATCAATCTTTGACAGATCATTATTGGCACCTTTGAAATTGGTACCATTATCAGAATAGATTATTCTAGGTCTTCCTCTTCTTGCAATGAAACGTCGCAAAGACAACAAAAATGCATCAGTTGACAAAGAGGAGACAAGCTCTAAATGAACAGCACGATAGACTGCACAAGTATAGAGCACTATCCAGGTTTTATCTGCATTTTTAATAAATAAAGATCCAGCTAAATCCAAGCCTACAATTTCAAAAACTTTAGAATCTTTAATGCGATCTAAGGGCAGTGGCACTGGATCGGATTCACGTGATTTAACTTTATAGCGCTGGCAAGGAATGCATTTATTTATTACTTTTCGGAAAGTTTTTCTACCTCTTTGGATCCAATATTTTTCTCTAAGAATGTGAGTTCCAGCTTGACAATTCGCTATATGGAAATGTTCTATTAGTCTAACCGTGAAAATACAGTCATCAGGTAAAAGAATTGGCGATAAGAAATATGGTGTATCAATGCGTTCTGTAATTCTTGTCTTTACTCTAATTATACAGTCTTCATCTTTAAAACATATTAGGTTAGGTATCGAATCTACATCTGGAAAAAACTCACTTTGTACAATTGAAATTGAAGTTTTTTCAGCATATTCTAATTCCTCAACTTGTAACGCTCGAACAATACGCACTCCATCATATTTGTTCTCCTTTTCTTTTTTTTTTCTTTTCCTTCAAAAGAACTGACAAGCTGAGTAAATTAGACTTTACGAGAGAGAAGAATGTTTACAAAGTTGTTGCCGACAAGGCATTTGAGCTATGCCGTATTTTAAATTAACTGAGTTATTTTGTAAATAGTAACATGTAAATACGATGTAAATATTAAAACTTATTAGTCGATGATAAGTTATCCAGTTTTATTTTGAAACATAAGAATAGTTTCCACCCCGGATTCTGAATAATATGTTACAGAAGTGGCTCCCCAACGTCTGGCACGAATAGAAGCAAGATATGAAGATAAGTATTATTTTAAATTGAGTTAAACTGTTTTAATAAGAAAATTTAGATACTAAAGTACAAAAATTTATACAAAAGTACTTTTGATTCATCCGGAAACTGATGATTTTTGAAAATTGTATTTGATTCGTCCAGAATCGAAATATTTTGGAATTGTTCTATTCAGCCTGAATGATATTTTCCTTAGAATCGAAATACGAAAAGTCGTCTGCAGCTTCAAGTATTTTAGTATCTGAATTAAATGAAGATATTCATAAGAGAAATAATTCTAATAATTATTATTGAAAAATAAAAATCGTTTGCTTTATTTATACATTAATATAGTTGCACTGAGCTATTTTATCATTGAAGTTATTATTATAAATGAGTGCTTGGCATTATTTTAATTATTATATGATTGATATTATTGTGTAAAAAAAAAAAAAAAGGCAAATAGTTGGTGTCATTATATTGAGTTTTGAAAGATATTGTATGTTATTTATGTTCTATATATGTTAAAAATTACGTATTTTGCTAAGAGTTATTCGTAACACGAATTAAGTTTGAAGTTAGCTAAAACATATTTAGTTCAAATGATGGCGTTTCTTTCAAAGGGTAAGAAAAGTGATTTAATCACATTAGCTTCAGAATTAAAAGTAGAAGTAAGTAGCGATGATAAAGTCCTCGAATTACGTGATAAAATTGTAAATAATGAGGCATTTAAAGATAACGTAGATTTTGTACAGGGAATTTTTGAAAATATCATAGAAGAAAGAAAGACTCTTGAGAAACGTTTAGCCGAAGAAAGAGAATTTGAGCTACAGAAGCTCAGGTTAGAAGCAGGAACAAGAGATGTTGTTGCAAATACAAGCAACCCTCTAGAAACTTCTTCATTCCGCGTTGACTTGAAAAAGGTTTTACCCGATTTCAATCCTGAAAAGGATGATATGAATTTATTTTTAATAACTTTTGAGAGGCAAATGAAACTTTTAAAGGTTTCTAAGGAACTGTGGATTACATATTTAATTGGAGTCCTTCCAAATGAAATCGGTAAATTAATAGCGCGTGAACCGGAAGAAAAATTTGAGGATTATTCTTATATTAAAGATATATTGTTGCAGAGGTTCAAGTTAACAGCTGAAAGGTTTAGAGCTTTGTTTAGTTGACATCCAAAGCGAACCGATATTAGCTGGAAAGAATATTATTTTGAAATCAGAAGCTATTTTGAGGGATGGCTATCCGAATTAAATATAAATTCCTTTGAAAAATTATCGGAATTAATTATTGCTGACCAATTAAAGAAAAAGGTTTCCCCTGATTGCAAAGAACATTATTTAGACCAATGGGAGAATTTAACAGATCCTGTTGAATTAGCTGAAAAGTTAGATTTATATGATAATTTGAGGTCACACAAAGTAGAAATAAAGAGATCAAATAAAATCAATGAGGTCGAGAATTCTAATCACTTTGAAAAAACGCCTTTAGATTTTAAAAGAAATGAGTTTGGTAAAATTGGCAATCAAAAGGAGTCCAAGAGAAATAAAATTAATTATCCTTCGAATTTAAATCAGCCAATGTTAAGTTGCTATGGTTGTGGAAACCAGGGAGTTATTAAATCCAAGTGTCCAACCTGTTCTCTGAAAAATGTATCGGTGCACTTTCAATCACTAGAATTTCGTACATGTAATATGCAAACATCACCAACATTATTGGTAAAAATAAACATAAATGGTCTCTCTGGCACAGCTTGTGCTGACACTGGTGCAACACATTGCGTTGCGGGTGAAGTTTTGTATTCTTTATTAAAAGACCAAGGTGTGAAGTTTGAAAAAACTCAAATGATCGTAGTCTTAGCGGATGGCCTACAAAACACTACCGAAATTTATAAAACAGAAGTTCATGTTAAAATTGAAGGTCGCGACATTAAAACAACACTTTATGCTCTGCCGAATGCCAGAAATAATCGTACAATTTTAGGAATCGATTTTTTACGCAAAGCAAAAATTGTTTTGGATGTAGTAAATCAAGAATGGTTCTTCGCTGATAGTATTCTGATTCTTCGTAGGTGGAAGTATAGATTCGCTGAAGATACATATAGACCTCCCAGTGAATTAGCGATAAAATCCGTTGAATTAGACACCGTTTTTCTTAGAGAAGATGAAGGTAGACATCTCACTTCAGAGCAACAAGTCAGGTTGAATGAACTGCTTGAAAAATTTACTAGTAGCTTCCAACTAGGGGAAGAGACTACACCTAAAGTTAAACATTATATTGATACAGGATCACGGATGGGCATAATTTTATCTGATGAAATTGATAGTCCTGCACATGATAGAAAAGGCTATGCAAAAGATTGCCATAGGAATTTCGATTATAGGGGTAAGAACATAAATTTTAATAGACCAATTGTTAACAGAAGCAATAATAGATATGGCCAAAAATATGTGAAACAGTCATTTAACCATGGAAATTACAATAAAAATAGTTATGAGAAACATGGTTCAGAGAATTCTTACCAAGATGAAGCAGAGATTCCTCAAAATTTTGAGACTAAAGATTCTTTAATATCTCAAGATATGACAGAAAGTGAAGGTTTGGTGATTAGTTCATCGGATATGGTTGAACCTAATGATGCATCTGAAACGCTAGAAAGTGCTTCACTTACTTCAAAAGTAAAGTATAATCCAAATTTTTCTCCTAGGTACAAAAATAGAGGCTACTATCATGCTCGAAATAATTATAATTATGATGGCCGACGATCAGGTAGAGGTAGCTATCAGGAGCAAAGAAATTCCCAACCATCACACAGGTATAGCGCACGGCGAACTGCAGATTCGTCTAGCAAATTCGAAAAGAGATATGAAAATGATCTTAAAACTAATGATCAGGATAATTACAAATTGGATTATAGGTCTGGAAGTTACAGACATGATAATGGGTACTATGGAAAACAAAGATCTCCTACTTCTTATACCATTGCCACTAAAGAAAACCCCTTTTCTCCCTTAGGAAATTATCATATATCAGCTTTGTGTCCTTACACGCAAGATGATGGTGGATCTTCTAAAGGCTTAATTCGTCCTAGAGGCAGACCCGGTGTTTCTGTGTGTGTTTATAGAATTAGTAGATTAACACGAGATGTAAATAAAACTATATTAAGAATTGACATGTTACAATTTCTTGCATGTGCACAGGAAAGAGAGCTTGCAGTTTACAAGGACCGGGGATTTTGTTACCCGGCTGCGAAAATTGCAAAATCACAGCTAAAAAGATGAGCTGTTGCGTACAGTCTGAATGCTCGAGTTCAACTGCCTCTTCAAATGTACAATCACTCAAACCAGGAAGTGTCCTTGATTCCTTGATCAAAAACCATAACTCACAATAATTACTTTTAAACAACTGAGGAGATGAAAGTATCTTGATATGATAAACAAAATTGGATATAACACCATTTCAGATGATTCATGGTTAATTGCTAAAGAGATAATATCAATAAGGGTTTTCTTAAATAAATAAAAGTTATAACAATAAATCACTCTAAAGTGATTTTAGTTGAAGTAAATGGGTTCTCATAAATCTAAATTGATAAAATGTATGTTCACTGAACACCCGGGAAACATCAGACGCCCAGCCAGCAAATATTTAAGAAAGGATCACAAAACACGAGAACCATAGAGGATTTTAGGCACCAGAAAGCATCCCGAAGAAATCCACCAAGGGTAAATGCACACTGCATCTGAGGGACCAGTAATGCAGTGTGAGGGGAAGAGTGTAACGCTCGAACAATACGCACTCCATCATATTTGTTCTCCTTTTCTTTTTTTTTTCTTTTCCTTCAAAAGAACTGACAAGCTGAGTAAATTAGACTTTACGAGAGAGAAGAATGTTTACAAAGTTGTTGCCGACAAGGCATTTGAGCTATGCCGTATTTTAAATTAACTGAGTTATTTTGTAAATAGTAACATGTAAATACGATGTAAATATTAAAACTTATTAGTCGATGATAAGTTATCCAGTTTTATTTTGTAACATAAGAATAGTTTCCACTCCGGATTCTGAATAATATGTTACAAACTGATAATTTACCATTTTTCCTTGCACTGTATGGCGATTTCACATTATTAATGAATCTTAATACCCAAGCAACTAGTCTAATAATAGATTCAAATTTTGAAAATTTCCTAGCGTACCAAGGAATATTTTTGACTGTTGTATTTACATTACACAATTTCACTTTTCTCCTTTCACTAGTAATCTCTGGAGTTTCACTATCAAGAGTCTCAGTCCTGGGCCATTTTTCCCTTTCTTCAATGAGCCATTTTGGCCCTTCCCACCACTGAGATTCTAGCAATTGCTGGGTAGAACATCCATGCGAAATCAAATCCGCAGGATTCATTTTTCCTGGAACATGGCGCCATTCGCTATTGGGGAAAAGACTTTTTATTTCTTTCACCCTGTTCGAAACAAAAACGGACTGTTCACCGTATTCTCTTATCCAGTACAACGCAACCATGGAGTCACTCCAAAAAATTGTTTTCATGTTCTGCACACAAAGTGCTTGCTGTACTGAATGTGCCAACCTATCTCCTATGTTACACACGATTAATTCCAATCTCGGAATTGACACTTGCTTTATAGGAGCAACTCTAACTTTAGCTCTAATTAATTGAATTTTTACAGCTTCCAATTTTTACAGTTCGAAAAAAAAAAAAAAAAAACCACAAGCTGCATATGCCTCTTTGCATGCATCCACAAAATCATGCATCTCAGTAGTCTCATTAATTTCAACATATCTTGGAATTTGAACATCCTCTAATACTTATTTCGCTGAAGCATTTTTTAAAAGGTCTTTGAATTTCTTCCGGTAATGGAGAAGCCCAACCTAGACCCAATTTCCAGGTTTGTTGTAATGTAATTTTGGGTGGCAAAGTTGCCGGGCACAATATTCCAATTGGGTCAAAAATTTTCTGCATAGAGCTCAAAATTAATCTTTTAGGGAAAATTTCATTGTTATTTAACTTTTGATAAATGAAAATGTTAAATTTAATTTCACCACAATACTAGTGGAGCTGCATGATTCAGGATATTTACACAATTTGTCAAGCATTGTGAAGTCTTCCAACTCAACAAGAAGTCCTACCAACCCAAATTCGGTCTTCTTGAAGTCTTATTACCTACAGAAGAACCATTCAATGTAATATCATTACACATAGATCACAGTGCTCATTTTGTTTGGTGTTTTTCTTTTTTTAAAAATGTTACAATGAAGTTTACATTAACATTCTAAAACAGATTTTTAATATTAAAAAAAAAAAAACAAGAATGAAAAAATTTCTAATATACCACTACACTACTTGCTGTACGGAAACCGTCCTGTCTGCAATCATTTATATTTCTTGCCGAATCATTTTTTATTTAAATAATATTAACACTATTTCTACCGGTGTCAAATGACACGTTTTAAAAAACTTCTATTTGTGTTTTATCATTTGTAGTTTTTAGATTGAAACAACCACAAATCATTTTCAATACATTAAAGACTTTTTTATGCTTATTGCATTCAAAAACTAGGAGCAAAATAAATGTAAATCAAAACTTTAAAAAAGTGTCATTTGATACCTGTAGAAATAGTGTTAACCCTTAACCGGAAACGTGAAAATTCCGTGCACAAACACAACACTTAATAATTTACCAAATAGTGAACTTAAACATTTAATCTTAGTAATGCATTAACAGAACCAATTTTTTAATATAACAGCATAAAAATAAGTTTGGAACGTCGGAGGGAGAAAATGTGAACCCTCTCACTGACAAGCCGGTGTTAACCCGTTCACTGTCGTGTGAACCCGTTCACTAACCTCCAGGTTTCACTGCAATACAAGCAATATTTAAAGTAATATAATTCTACTGATTTAATGTATTTTTAATACATTGAACAATGATTAATACTTCCAAGGATTGCATTCATATTCGCAATTAAGTTTTTTTTTATAAAATTTTCAAAGAATCATTTTTTTTAGCATTTTAAAACAAAATGCAGAGAAAACAACATTACAATTTTGCCCTTTTCCAAGACAGTCGGAAAAGGGAAGATATGTAGACGCAAACATCTCACAGACGTACGTTTCCGGTTAAGGTTTAATCAGTTTGAAAACTATTGAATACTCTCATTTTACTAAAAGTGACCTATATATGGGGGCATTCTCACAATCTTTTGACTTTCAATAATTTTTTATTTAATACACTTTTTTTTTTGTGTGTGTGTTTTTTTTTAATTTCGTATACTGGGGAACATCCCACTGCATGATTGCATAACAATATTAAACAGATAAATAAGTTTTGGACGATGTTGGGGGTCCAAATACCAGGAAATCTCATCTACCGTTCCATGTCCCTGATGCTGATTTTTAAGTTTGGAGCTGTCAGTATAAAATTGTTTCAATAAAAGTAATTCGATGTAATTTTTTTCCGAAACTGGGACAATTGTTTTATATAAATATGCAGCAAAAAATTAACCTGCACACATTTTTACGGTTG
The DNA here is from genome assembly GCA_963932465.1 of Maratus speciosus. Lineage (NCBI taxonomy): Eukaryota > Metazoa > Arthropoda > Arachnida > Araneae > Salticidae > Maratus > Maratus speciosus. The sequence continues at coordinate 502,192,841 of OZ010793.1, read as the reverse complement.
ATATTATTTTTTGAACTCTGTCTCTGGGTTTTTTATCCTTACCATCCCTCTTGCTAAACTAATACAGAAAATCACTTCGGGTGCAGCCAGAGAATTTTTTTCAAGTTTTTTCTCATGCAGAAGTATGCTAGAGAAAGAATGTCTAAAATTCTTTGACAAGAAATTTACTGCAGCATTTAAATATCAATTTCAAGATCCCTTTAGTAGTAGTATTACCATCCCCAAGGTTTATTCTTGCACTTTCCGAGGTAAATTTAAAAAAAAAAAAAAAAAAAAAAAAAATGTAATCCAATGTTAACAACTGTTTCCAAAAATCAATAAACATTGTAGCTATCACTTAGTCTTAACATGATTTTCTTAAAAATAAATGGTAATTTTCCTTACCGTTCCATCCTTACCGTCCCTTTTTTTACCATTTCTTCCTATACCATCCCCTTTTTTTTTACCTTACCATCCCTTCTTTAACACCCCTTTAAGACAATGTTATACAAAAATTCTGTATTAAAAGTATTACATTTTTATTATTTCTCATTTGAATGTCCTGTGGATACTATGCAAATTCATTATAAGTAAAAATTTAGAAGAAGATAAAAAGATATAGGGGTAAAACGGTAAGGAAAATTAAACTCACAAGTTTAACTTAAACCTCAGTTTAATAAAATATTTTTTGCTGCTGACCCTTTTTTCTTTATTTTGAATCATTAAGGCATTCATCTATCAGATTAAAATGTTATTTTAGGAAGTTTAATTTCGCCAGATTTTTTTTCCCAAAAGTCAAAAGATTGTGAGAATGCCCCATATACACTGGTTTCCACAAATTAAGGAAAAATCACAAAAGGAGCGATAACTCATTCAAAATGAAACCTATTTGTATGAAATTTGCATATGTTGTTAACTAAAAGAGGCTGAACAAAATTACAAAATGCAAATTAGTAGCGCTGCAATCGGATTGCATCATCTGTGAGGAGCATAAAAATGCATGCTAGAGTTGCAGAGTAGAGGTGTTGCTGTGATTATGAGATAAGAAAACTTGGATAGCCAATCCATTAGTATGACCCCGAGGTATCATTTGTCTGCATAACTAGGATCGGGGATCTGTTTAGGAAGAAAATGGGTCCTTTAAAGGACCTTTCACAAAATTCTTCATGTCAAAACAGGACCCTTCACAAAATTATTCATCCTAAAACAGGACCCTTCACAAAATCCCTTGTCTTAAAAGTAAGCCTTTCACAAAAATTTTCCATCTCTAAACTGAGTATTTCACATTCTCAATCATTTAAAAGTAAAATCTGATCAGTCACTTTTACATACTTATTTATAAGTATATAAGTTATATAAACTTACATATATTCTTAAAAATGTATAAACAAGAACCAGAATATAACGATAATTTCCAAATTCACAAAATTATGATTAATCATTTTTCACAAATGCAAAAAGCTGTTCACAATTCCACAAAAACAGGACAATGGAAGTGAGTCGGGAAGACCCCTGACGATATAGAGCTATTGGAAGATTGCTAAATGTGAGTCCTTCTGCTGTTCATAGGCTTTGACAACAATTTCAAACCACTTGTTCGGCCTCTAGAAGGTTAAGCCAAGGACGGACAAGAGCTATGACAAGCACCGATGACTTATATTTGCTGTTATGTGTACGAAGGAATAGAACAGCAACCTCCTCTCATCTTAGAGCCTCCCTTGCTGCAGCCACTGGAAGTTTGGCATCAACGTCTACTGTGTGTAGAAGGCTTCATGAACGTCCGCTCACCTCACGTCACTGGAGGGAACGTTTATGGTGAACACGTCAACATGTCCACTGGACGGATGATCAACAGAGACGTGTTCTCTTCACGGATGACATGGTTCATACATTCGAGAACAAATAAAATTCAAGCACTTTTCAAGCACTATTCCAGCACTATTCAAGGACTGTTTAGATACATGCATAAAAATGGTGTAGAATAACACATAAGGAAAATAGCCACCTCATTGATTATCTATTTCAAAGAAATCTTATCAAATCGTTTCATTTTTATAACATGCATTTTCAAGACATTATTAGAGAATTTTTAAAGAATAATGTGTTTTAACTTATTAAGGTACCATGGGAAGAAATTTCATATATAATAAAAAATTAAGACATCAGAGCTTGATTTTCTTTTCTTTAAGTGCAAAAAAATATTTAAAAAAAAAATAAAAATAAAGGTATGGTCTACAAGAGCAGAAAAGAGGAGTAAACCAGTTAAATTTTAGGAATTCTGAACGCTCATCAGGAGTCATATATTAGCACTTCTGAAGTTGTGAACAGTATACTTTTTAATAAATATTCTCTGAATTCTCAAATCTTACAGCATTTGCGCTTATCCATACAAAAATAATTGAAATAAAGGTTAGATAATTTACTTTTACTTTTTAAATACAAAAGATATTTTTTAAATGGATTTATAAAAAGGAAATAAAATTTTTTTATAAGTTACACAGTGAAAAATTTGGAATTAATATAATTCGGTGAAGTTTTAACTGATTGACAACATTCACGGTTCAATGACAGATTGAAGAAATTCGTGATTTTTTTTCAACGTATAGTTGGCGAAATTTTCCAAGGGTGATTCTCAGTTTAAAAAATTCTAAAATTCACAGCAAATTTTCTGAAAGACTACAGCAGATAGCAGAAGGGGTAAATCCCCTCCCGGCACTGGCTATGCGTTTTTTTCGAGGCCCTTTCACAAATTTATTTAGTCTTTTTTCGTAACCTTTCGATGAAATTTCTCTTTATACCGCGATCCTTTGACGAATTTTGTGTTTTCTTTTCGCGATCCTTTGAAGAAATTTGCATTATTTCTGTGATCCTAGGGGTGATTCTGAGTAAAAAAAAATTCTGAAATTTACCTCAAATTTTCTGAAAAGTTACAGCAGAGGTTGAGAGGGGGAAAATCTACTCGCGACACTAACTATGCATTTTTTCTGCAGCCCTTTGACAAAATTCGCGTTTTTTCGCAATCTTTCGAAGAAATTTGCCTTTTTTTCGCGATCTTTCGACGAAATTTGCCGTTTTCTTGCAATCTTTCGACGAAATATTCGGTTTTTCGCGATCTTTTAACGAAATTTTCGGGTTTTTTGCGATCTTTTAACGAAATTTTCGCAATCTTTTGACGAAATTTTCGAGGGTTTTCGCGATCTTCTGACAAAATCTTCGGGTTTTTTTGCGATCTTTCCACGAAATTTACAGTTTTTCCCTCGTTTCTTAGACGAAATTTGCGTTTTTTCTGTGATCCTTTGGCGAAATCTGCGTTTTTTCTGCGATCCTTCGGCGGAATCTGCGTTTTTTCCGCGATCCTTCGGCGAAATCTGCATTTTTTCTGAAAACGATTGGCAAAATTATTATTTTTTTTTTGGCGATCGTTTGTTGAAATTCGCAATTTTTTATGGCTGAATTTTCGGATTGGAGACCGACTTTTTAAAATTTTCGGAAAATTCGGAATAGAATCACCCGTACGTAATCCTTTGAAGAAATTCGCAATTTTTTGCGATATTTTGTTGAAATCTGTTTTTTTCACGATCCTTTGTCAAAATTTGCGTTTTTTGCACGATTATTTGATGAAAACACGCGTATTTTCGCGATCTTTTAATGCAATTCGGGTGTTATCCGCAATCCTCTGACAAAATTTGCGCTTTATTTGAGATTTCTTGTCGAAATTCGGGTTATTTCTCTAGTCTTTGACGAATTACGCATTTTTTTTCCATGACCTTTCGACGAAATTCACAGTTTTAAAGCGATACTTTGGCGAAATTACCGATTTTTTAATGCGAACGATTGTTGAAATTGATATTTTTCGGCAACAATTTGTCGAAGTTCGCGATATTTTTCAGCACTTTTCATTCCTTGAAAATGAATACTTTTTTTTCCAGCACTTTTTCTACTTTTTCCAAAAGTCCCGGTTTAGCCTCCAAAGTGATAGTAGGTATTGTTTGATTTGAAGAGAACAGGGAACACACTATCATTTATCAAATATTCATGAATAAGATTCATAAGGAGGAAGCAGTGTCTGTGTCTGGATTGGTATCTTTTTCGGTGGGCGTACAGACCTCCATGTCTTTCCACGTGGATCTGTGAATGCTCACGTCTATAGAGATGACATTCTTGATGCTTATGTTTGCCCTTATGCCGGGGCAATGGGTAAGGATTTCCTCTTATAGGACAATAATGCTAGACCACACAGGGCTCGCAAAGTGGAAGATTATCTTCAGCGCCAAACAATTCAGCGAATTAAATGGCCAAATCAATCACTGGACTTGAATCCCATCGAGCATGTTTGGACAATTCACTACAGAAGTGCTGGTTGTTGATCGCTGGGCTTACATTCGTCAGTCATCAAGGTCAACGCTCTCCTCCCTCCGGCATTCTTCAATGCCTTCTCTCTACCACGTCCGCATTCTGCACTTTTATTATTGACTCCTTTGTCAGTGGCTGTGGTTTTCTGTTGATGTATGATATCATTATGTGTACTGTGAGCTAATATTACTTCACGTCAATATGGATGGTTGGTTTCGGACGGGATCTTGTCATAAGACGAAGTTGGCAAGTGATGAAGGGACTTCTACATCTGTTTCTACAAATAGTGAGTTTGTAATAAAGGTGAAATCCAGTCTAAGTTGTAAAAAAATAGCAAGGAAAACTAAAATATATTTTCGTAAATATAACCCTGATTTTTTTTAAATGTGGGTTTGTGTTTTCTGGTTCTGAGGAAGAGCCTATGCCTCAGTGTGTGATTTGTTTCGAAATGCTATCCAACAAATGTAAAAAATTTTCAAAACTTGAAAGACATCTATCAACTAAACATCCTGAATGTGTAGGAAAGTCTTTGGATTTCTTTGAAATCAAGAAAAGAAATTTTTGTATGTCTAAATCTACCATGGAAAAATCTTCAAAACAGAACAAACTAAGCACCAGAGTTTCTTATGAGCTTTCTTTGTTAATCGCAAAGAAGAGTTCAGCTCACACCGTGGGAGAGGAACTTATTATAACCGCAGCAAAAATAATAAGTAATGCTTTGTTTGATGAAAAATGTACAAAAAAAAAATAAACGAAATTCTATTATCAAATACAACCCGTTAAAAGAAGAATTGATGAAATGTCGGAAAATGTGAAAAAAACTGTCATTACTTTTTTGAAACAAAGTGAATATTTTTCGCTGCACCTTGATGAGACTACAGACGTTGCTGGACAAGCTAATTTATTAGCTTTTAGTCGTTTTGAGTTGAATGGCAATATTGAGGAAGAAATGTTGTTTTGTTGATCTTTGCCGACAAAAACAACTGGCGAAGAGATTTTCAAATCTATTGACAATTTTATAAAAGAAATTGAAATAGATTGGACTAAGTGTGTAGGTTTGACAACGGATGGGGCACGTGCTATGTCTGGAATTCATTTAGGTATATTCGCCAAAGTTAAATTAGTCGCTCCCTTGGTTGAATAGACACATTGTAGCATACATAGATAAGCTCTTGCAGTTAAAGGTTTGGACAAGAGTTTAAGAAAAACTCTTCACGATGCAGTAAAAATAGTTAACTTTATCAAAGCAAGACCTAAAAACTCCAGACTGTTTGGTGTTTTGTGTGATGAAATGGGCAGTGAACACAAACAGCTTCTACTTCACTGCGAAGTTCGATGGCTGTCGAGAGGCAAAGTGTTGACAAGATTGTTCGAACTCCGTGATGAACTCTCACGGTTTTCTTGAGGGAGGTAGATTATGATGGAAAACTTGCAAATTCCTACTTAGACTGTGTGACCAATGAAAGCTGGTTGAAACGGTTGGCATATTTGGCGGATATTTTTGGTTTTCTCAATGTTCTTAACTCTGCAGGGCAAGGACGCTCATAAGTTTTTTGTGCAAGACAAAATAGAAGCAATGATAAAGAAACTTCAACGATGGGCTAAAAAAGTGGAGCAAGATTCCTTCGACGCATTTCCAGTCCTGCATGATTTTCTTGAAACCAACGAAGTCAAAATGGATAAAACAACAGCTACAACTATAAAAGAACACCTCGAATCTTTGGCCTCTAACCTCGGGTAATTTAAAGTTATTTATTTTTCTTAATTTTATTCTATTATTTTTAATAAGCGTAATTAAAAACATTTATTTTCCTAAAACAGTAACTTTTTTTAAAATTAGTAATTTTTTCAAATAGTACCTTTTTAAATTTATTAATAAATTTTAGTTACTTGTCTTATACTTTTATCAATCATTCATATGAATGATAAATCTACCAACACTAACTGAAGCAGTAATTAAGCCTTTTCATATTTTTTAGGACCTTCTTCCCTGAAATACAATGGATGAAATACAATGGATGAGAAACCCCTTTGAAGAAAATTACTTTAAAAAATTAAAATTATCTTCAAATGAAGAAGACGCGTTTATTGAACTATCATGTGACCAGACTTTAAAATCGATTTTTAAGACAACACCACTGGTCTCATTTTGGATAAAAGTTCGGCAAGACTACCCAGCTATTGCCAAAATTGCACCGAGACACTTGATGGTCTTTTCTACAACCTATCTATGTGAACGAGCCTTTTCAACTTTAGTTTTTTTAAAAAATAAATATAGAAATAAAATGAATGCCGAGAGTGATTTGAGACTAAAACTATCCAGTTTCAATCCAGATATTGACACTCTCGTCGAGGACAAATAGTGTCAAAAATCCTATTAAGGTTTTTTTTATCATTGTTTTATTTTTATTTTTTTGAGTTTTTATATAATTGTGATAGATAAGTGAATACAATAAATAAAGTTATTTTCTTTATAAAAAATATTTTTTTCTTTATGTACAGCATCTTTTACTAGTTACTGACATAATATATATATATATATTCGTCATGTGTATATATTATAACTATATAGGTGTCTATTTGTCATATTTTTAACTTGTATATTAAGTAGTTAGTGGTCCTCAAAGTTATTTTTACAAAATTGGTGGTCCGCACAACTAAAAAGGTTGGGAACCGCTGCTCTAGGAAGATGTGTTGCTGCTCTCAATCCTCCTCCTCAGACCCTTGCCACGCTTACAACTACTTTACAAGAGCCATGGCTTGCACTTGCCAGCAAACTTATCGATCGCATAATTGACAGTATCAAACATCGCTGCATGTGCTATATTGCTTCTAGGGGTGATCATACTCCATATTAAAGGTAGGGGTGATTCTGAGTAAAAAAAATTCTGAAATTCACAGCAAATTTCCTGAAAGTTTATAATAGAGGGGTAAGGGTGGGGATACCCTTCTGGCACTAACTATGTGTTTTTTTACATGTTCCTTTGATGAAATTTGCAGTTTTTTCACAATCTTTTGACGAAATTTGCAGGGTTTATTCGCGATCTTTTGATGAAATTAAAATTTTTACTTTGAACGATTGACGAAATTGTTTTTTTTTTTTTATTTTTTTTTTTTGACCATTCGTCAAAATTTGCGATATATTTTATGCCCAAATTTTCGGATTTATGACCGATTTTTTTTAATTTTCGGAAATGACTGCCTTAATTTTTCGGAAAATTCGGAACAGAATCATCCTTGATTAAAGGTACTTTTCCTATACCAAAGTGACACATTTATTTTGTTTATTTTATAATTGTGTTAATTTCTGAAACACCACAATCGTCTGGTAATTTCTTTTAATGTTATTTTATACCTTACTTTGTGTTGTATATTGTGGCTCAGTTTTATTAAAATCTACATGTAACCTTTTAAGTAATCGCTATTTTTGTTGTTTTTCCTTAATTTTTGGAAACCAGTGTATGTTACAAAATTGATAAGATGCTTTATGAACTTTTTCAATTAGTACATTTCTCCCTTTAGTTGCTAAATCAGATTCTATATCTGCCCAAATAATACTCCAAATTATTAGAACCTCACCCATCTGAATATCTTAATGAATATTAAAGATTCTGAAAACAATATACTAAATTAGAAGTTTATTGATGTGTTCATTTTGAAATAAGTACTTAAAATCATAACTCATCATAAACTTCAGTTAAAATAAACATTATATGATTACTTGAGCTATAAATTTAATTACTTTCCCTCATATTTGACAGTTATGAGATTTTGAGCATATAAATCAGATTAAATCATTATAATAAAAGATAAATTTAAATGAATATAAAAATATGATTACATTTAATCCATAAATCGTAATTAGTTTTTCTCTAACATGACATTTATTACATAGAAACACTAAGATTTCAGGCGGTCTCCTAGTAATATCCAGAATGTCAGGATTACTGGGAAAAAATTAAGTTCCAATAAAGCAATGTGTACATGAACTGTGTGTGAGCTTTTTTTTTTTTAAGAATTATGCCAGCCATGACTCAAAAGTCTACTATATAATATATATATATATAAAATTTGATTCTTATTCAGCGCAATATTTTCTTGTTATATTAATTTGGCTTATTTGTATAGAATTTTCCGATCATATTACATGAGAAGAGCAATAATTGCACAGTACAGCTCATATTAAAAATATTAGAATAATTACTTTTTTTTACAAATTGAAAATATTGTTTGGTAATTTAATGTCTTTTAATGCAAATATGCAAATGATATTTTTATTAAGAACTTATTGTTGATTATATTTATTTATTATCTTAAAATTAATATCATTTTTGAAAAGATTAATTGAAAATTTTTTTTTGAAAAGTCAAAATATTAGAATATTTATTCAAGTGGTTCAAAATATAAGAATATTTCGCATTAATTCTCCTTTAATTATCACCAATTCATAATTGGTGGCATCGTTGATTAAATTCATACGATTTATTTAAAATCAAAATTCTTTTTGCAGTTTGTTTGCTTTTTCGTCTTAAAATAAGTCGTGTGAGTGTATTCCTAAATCTATTAAACTTCGTATGGTTGATTTGTATCGGCACGGTAAAAATCAATGTTATATAGCAAATTATTTACATTATTCGCAATCAAGCGTTAATAAAATACTAACACAATATTCGAAAAATGGAAAATTTCAAAATAATCGCTGAAATGTTGGCCGAAAACCAAAAACATCTGCTCGAGAAGACAGGAAACTGAAGCGTATAGTTAAGAAAAACCGTTTTAAAAGTGTGCGATTCTTGCACCGAAAATGGAAAGAAGAAGGAGTTGAAGTTTCTACATCAACAACATTAAGACATCTTGATAAATTTAAGTTCGAATCTTGTGTACCGAAAACAAAACCTCTCATGACTGCAAAACAAAAGCGTATAAAATTGAATTGGTATAAATCAAGACGTTTATGGAGCAAAGAAGATTGGAAAAATATATTATTTAGTGATGAAAGTATGTTTTGTGTTTCATATAGTAATCTAGGTATTCGAGTTTGGAGAATGAAGCAAGAAGCATTTGATAAAGAATGCCTTAAACATTCCGTAAAATTTGCTGCTAGTGTCATGGCTTGGGGTTGCATGAGTGCAGATGGACCTGGAAAGTTATGCATCGTCTACGAAAAGGTTAACTCTAAGATATATCAAGAAATTTTAGAATATTACAAGATTCCACCATCAGAAGATTTATTTGAAGATGATTTCATCTTTCAGCAAGATTTAGCGTCACCGGATACCTCAGTATCGAATTGGTTCCGCCAACGCAACATTAAGGTACCAAACTCACCTTCCTTGGCCACCAATCTCATCAGACCTTAATCCCATTGAAAACTTAGCTGTATAATGAAGAAGAAAACCCTAAGAAAATCCTCCTTCAAGTAAAACTGAGTTAGTAGCACGTATAAAGTCTATTTGGGCTAATATTGATAGAAATGTTTGTAAACACCTTGTATATACTATGCAAGATCGATTGTACGTTGTTATGAAAGATAAAGGGGATGCTACAAAATATTAAATACCATTTACTTCATATTCATAAGGTAATATTGTTGCATAAAATAAAATATTCTAATATTTTGAACCAATTTAAATTTTACTCTAGTATTTTAATGTGTTTCAGAAAGCTGTATACCTAATTCATTGTACTGTATTTTATATTTTTTAAGTGTTAAAATCTTATCTAAACACTCCAGATTTAATTTATAAGAAATTTAATTGCATTTACTTACTATCAAAAATAAATAAATGAAAAATAATTTTTTCTGATTACTTTTTCTCAATTATTCTAATATTTTGAGAATATGAGCTGCATTGTATATTTATTAAGATTAAAAAAAAAAAAAAAAAAAAATGTAATTTATTTTTTTTTTAATTTAAATTTTTAAAAAATTTAAAGAAGGTTGGCCAAATTATATTATTTCAGATATTAAAGTTAAAATTAAGCTATATATTATTGACATGTTAAAAACATCAAGGGGATACAAAATGAAAGGAAACAATACTTGTAATTTCAAAACTTTAAAGGCAAGAAAATGTTTAAAAAGAACATATACAGTCGATTTCCTCTAATCCACAACTCTATAATCCGCTAACACCTATAATCCACACTATATTTCAGATGTAAACAGAGTAAATCTTTATTTAAACAAGATATTGTAGTTTTTTAACCCTAAAAAAAAAAGATTGATCTGATGAATTTATTAAGAAATTTTAAATAGATTTTGCGTTTATTAGAAGGAAATGTTTTATGTATTTTATAAATAACTATTAGACTGCTATATTTTGAATGCATTTGTTAGATATATAAAAGATAAAATTGCTTTTGAAGAGGTGTTAGTTCTGGAGGATAAATATCTTAGTTTTTAGAAAAGCAAACTTTTGCTACCGATTAAGAAATCCTGACTCTTAAAAGGCTTCAAGATTAAATAACAGAGCAAAAAGCAAAAACTATAAAGCAAACCACTATCACTGCAATGTTTGATAGATTTAAAAATAAGTAGAAATGTTTTCTATTAATTTTGTATTATATCATTTAAATGTATTTCTAAGATTCAATATAGTTTGTTTTTTTAATTAAAAAAAAAAGCATTTTCTTTTATTTCTGTGTTATTTATTTGCAGTGTGAATACTATATTTGACGATAAATTCCAAATGTTAGAATGTAAACAAAGAAATGACCTATAATCCGTAAAATTCTATAATCTGCAAATCCCTTGGTTCCGGCCTGGGCAGATTAGAGGGAATGTACTGTATACATAAATAAATGAACGACATAAAAAAAGGAGGTATACCTTGCATTTGGCCTATTGTCAAATCTTTGTCAAGTCTATCAACACCTGCAAATAATAGTAATAATATTTTATATTTCGAAAACTATAATACTTAATTTTTTTTTCTAACCCAAAATCACATATATACTGCATGCTTTACAGGGTACAGAAAAAGAAAACATTGAATAACTTTTCAATGGAAAAAAAGATTTCTATTTCAAAATTTTCGGATTTACACATAAGAATAACCGAAATTAAAACATGAGGTTCCCAATGTTTGCTAGGAGATAATGAAATGAAGTCTCTGCTCGAAATTCGCAATAACCTGCTTGAGTTGGTCTGTTGTAATTGACCTTATAACACTTAATATCGCTGTTTTCAGCTCTACTATGGTTTTTGGTTGATCTCTGTAGACTTCATCTTTAACATAGCCCCATAAAAAAAAGTTTAGTGGTGATAAGTCAGGATTATGGGGTGGCCAAAAAAGTCCATAGCCAAAACAATTCAGGAAGTCTCTTGCAATGACATGATTGTCATAGATACTTCTGAGGACATCCAGGATGCCTCCTGTTCAATGTGGAGGAGCTCCATCCCACAGAAACCATTTGTTTTGCATCCAGTGTTCGTGGTAGGTATCAGGAATGAACCTCATTGTCAAGAAGTTGAGATGGCGATCATTGCCTGGACAAAAAAATACAGACCCAAAATGCCATCAGCACACAAACCACACCAGTCAGTGACCTTTTTGTGGATGAAGAGGCTTGACAATGACAAATTTTGGCTTCTTGTTGAACCAAATCACATAATCTTGATGACTGACATGTGCCTCACGGAAAAAACGATATTGCAACAGTTGAAACCAGTGTCAATCATTTCACACATAATGTTGGCAAACTAATCTTTTTTAAATAGCATCTGGACCGAGAGGTTGTCTTAACTGAATTTTGTAATGGAAGATGCCAAAACCTTTGCGGACTGTTCTCTATGCTGTGGCTGCACTGACGTCAAGTTGAGCAGTGATGTTTTCAGGCGTACTTGCTGTCTTTTATTTGGTCTTCATGCCAACTTTGGCACCAGCCACTGAACCTGTTCAAACTTGGCAATTAATGCTCTTAACATGCTTGAAAATATCTTTGGCCTATTTTTAAAGGCACTAGACCACTTCCTGAGAGTTTCGGCAGGTCTCTGGTTACAAAGATAAAATTTTTTGACTAAAAAAAAACATGATCTTTCATTAAATATTGGTACATTTTGGCGAAAACAAAATATTTGACAGTAACTAGAGTCTGCAAATAAGTTTCCTTTGGGTTCCTGCGCATGCAAGCACAATTTCACATCACTAGCTCCACCCATTGAAGAGTTATTCAATTAAAGGTTCGCTATATCCTGTAAAGCACCCAGTATTTTAAAATAAAACAAAAAGAAAAGGCAATACTTAAAAATTTAAATTATTTTTCTTTAAAAACAAATCAACATACCAGCTAACAAAAGTAATTTGGGAACAAATGTTGATAAAAACATGTTTGATAAATCTTCAAACCAACCTAAACAAATACAAGAAATGAAACATAATATTATGAATTCCGAGTCATAAAATAACAAATATCTGCAGCTAGAAACACTAAATATTCAAACATACCAGTCCAGAATTTTTCAGTTTTTGATAGATCTATCCTCCAGACATATTTGGCTGCATTTGAAGACTTAAATAAAACAAAAGATATTTTATTAGCATAAAGCAAATCATTTTAAAAACCAACTAGTACAAAGAATAATTTATGCATCTAATATTTTTTTAAAAATATAAAATTATTTAATTTGAAATATAAATTAATGCATAAGCATATATGTATAAACATAAATTAATTTTAAGTACTTAAATACATAAAAAACTTGCTAAATATTCAAGCTATACAACAAAAGAATTAAACAGATGCAAGTTTTCAGTAGTAATCATATATATCATAAAACAAGGCGCCTGAAAAGTGTTTGTCTCTACGTCCGGACTAACTTAAAAAACTACTGGATGGATTTTTTTTCTAGTTTGCAACATTTGATAGAGAAAGTTCTTGTGCTCATTATGATGTATAATTTACAAAGATAACTATGATTTTTTTATAATAAAATTTGGTATTTTGTTTTTATTTTGGATGAAAAGGTTGCCATTGATCATTTTACAGTGACAATAATCAATGCTTAAAGAAATGAAATGGCTATCAGTTAGAAAATAATGCACACAAAAAATCGAAAAATAGAGGCACACCGAAAAATAAAGGCAAAAAACTGTTACTGATTTTATAAAAAGTTTTAATAAGAGACTATATATTCTAAAACAAAAATATTTAACTTAAACATGAGAGGAATATTCTTAATGTTTAATTTTTTTTTTTTTTTTTTTCAATGTAAATGACTGCAGTTAAAACAATATTTACTGATTTATCTTTTGCATCAAGCTAAGAAAAATGCATCAGAAAATTTGATTTAGATAAAATTTGAGTTAACAATTTTGTTTTTGAGTTTTGACTTTTTAAAAATTTTATTTCAATTTTTATCTCTCTGCTATCATGTGACTTACAAGAGAAACTAACTGATGTAATTGTAAACAAAAAAGAAAAATCATGCATTAAGCAGATTATGAAACACTTTCCAACACTTCCTGAATGCTTTAACAAAACTTCGTTATTTAGGGAAATAAGGTAAATAAGATAGCTAAGTAAACATTTTAGAAAATGCATAAAACATTTGAAAAACTGATTTCAGCAGTTACCGTCCATAGCCAAGTATGTATTCCAATTCTTTTGAACAAACCTGTATTTGATCTGTAGGTTGATATATATACTGCATAATGGGAAAATTTAGTTTGGAAAGAAAACGCATAACAGGTTGAAATTTCTCTTTCAGCAATTTATACTAATAGATGGAAAATACTTGACTTGAATACTACTGAAATTCCATTTCCAGAAATTATCATTTATAGAAGGTCATGTATCCAATTCTTTGTGTGACCCTGTATATCATTTTATCTATATTCTACAAACATTTCTTAGTTAAATAATGCAATTCAGCATAAAAATGCATAACTCATTTAAAAATCACCTTTAAGCAACTTGCACTCATACTCAGTAACCATTACGAATTCTTTTGTGTAACTCTGTATATGAATGAATTATAGCATTTATACACAACATATAGTATGCATAAATATAGTGAAACATAAAAGCACATACCATAATTAAACATGCATTTCCAGAAGTCATCGCTAATGGACAGTGTTCGGATACAACATAGTATCTGAAATCTTTTGTGTGTCCCTATAAATGCTACACACTTCATATTATACATGATATAAGTTATAGTAAACCTCAGAGACTTATATCAATTTCATTATATATGAAATAGTTTAACAAAATTAAAATATGCCACAAACAATTCCCTCCACCCCTATATTATTATGTAACAGAACTCTTTTGTGTGGCCCTGTAAATAAATAATTATTCTTTGCACCGCATATTCTACAGAATACATAATTTAGTGCACTTCATAAATGCATATCAATTTTATTATGTTTGAAAGCGTGTAACATCATTAAAAATAATTTCAAACGATTTTTTCCCATTGGCCGTAATGTAATGGCATATTTTTGACTGTCCCTGTAAATGAACTAAACATGCTACAAACTTCATTTGAAATAGAGAATGCACTATAGTAAACACTTTTAAGACAGTTGAAAAGTGTCTGTATAGTAAACAGTTTTCAACTGTGTTGAAAAGTGTTAAAAAGACTGAACTTGAGAGATATATGTTATTTGTTTATTTAAGATTTTCATTTTACTTTTGTTGTCAAACAATGGGATTTTAAGCCAAAAATGCAAAAGCGTGAGATCTGCCCGAGTGCTGCTCGCAATAATGGTTTTTTATTTTTTTAAATGTACAAGTGCATTTTTGAAATAAATTTTTATATTCAAATGTAAATTACATACATAGCAGTTAATATTATAAAAATGGAATAATGTTAAATTTTGGTGCAAATGTCTGCCACACACATACATATTGTAAAAGAATTTAATTTTAGACATTTAAAAAGAATTTCATGATACTTTACCATGGAAACAAGCTGTTTTTTTTTTCCAAATGAGTGATTTTTTGGGGAATATATTATATTCAAATGTATATTATATAAATAGCAGTTAATATTACATAAATAGCAGTTAATATTACATAAATGGAGTAAAATATTTAAATTTTAGTGCAAATGTTTGCTCCCCCCCCCCCCCCCCCCACACACACACACATACTGCAAAATAATGTAATTCTGACATTAAAAATTTTTTTCACTCTACTCTACTATGCATACTGGTTTGTTTTCCCTAAACATGTGATTTTTATAGCCTTGAACTCAGATCAGTGAGTATTGTACATTCTTTCATTTATTTTAACCAATTTCATTTTTTAAAAAAATTATTCTTACAAAGATTTATGCAATTATATGTTATTACTATCCAAAATTCAACATCTTGCAATAAAAATTGCTTGCTGTAATAAATTTCATTTCAGTTTTTTATGCGTATCTTTTCTTGTTTTTGGAAGGTTTTTTTAAAAGATATTGCACTAATCTTCCATAATCGGTTCACCCACCAATTGCTGTGTTTACTATATTGTTTGAAGTTTTGTTTATGTTTGATAGGAACTCTAAACGGTGAATCAGACTACAGAGGATTAGACGGATTTTGTGATTAGCGATTACTAAATTTATGGTTTTTCATTACGAAGCAAAACAATAAAAAAAGATTTACTATTATATATTTTTCATCTGCAGTTATCTTACTATCATAAATAAAAGCAATACATGCAATGCTGGAGAAAACTTTATGATGCCAATGGTGATGAAAGTAACAATATTTATCGACTTATCATTTGAGCCTAGATAAGAAAAAAAAGAGTACCTGAAATTCTGATTAGATAAAATTTCAATCATTATAAAGCAAATTCGGTTAATGCACAGTTATATATCTAGTCACCCTATCAGTTAAACTTAGTGACAAATTAACGATTATTTTCATTACTGGGGTTACTTAGGCAACAGACTGAAAAATAATTTAATCTGGAACATAAAAGAAATAGCATACCTATTTATTAGAAAAATACAAAGAAAATCTTCGGTTTAAGTATTCACCAAAAAGATTATTACTAAAAGTTTTGCAGAACTAACTTTATTTGTCATTGTCAGTTTTATCTTAGGTATGAAGTTTTTTTGGTGAAAGATCTATAATTGAGTCAACAGCAATTTGACATGATTTAAGGAACATAATTTGCTGAGTAATTAATTTTGTTTTGTAACTAACTCTGGTACTTTGCAAGCACTTCTAATGTTTGATGCCAAACTTGGCTATAGATCCGATTACGGAAGATTTATTGGATGCAAACTAGAGGTTTATTTTCCTTCCAGAATCAATCATGGAGTTTTTTCCCAACTCTTATTTATTGTGCTGGAAACCAAAGATGGAAAACTGTAGTAGACATGCCAAAAGAGGAAGTATACTACGAAATATAACATAACATAGAGTGAGATTGTATTTAAGCTACCAGAATCACATAAAGTGGCAAGTTGAAGGAGCAAGAGTTCAAGAATAAACAAACGAAAATGAATTATCCGAACATTATTTAAGTTGTTCGAACATTGTTTAAGCAATCTCTGCAATCATTGTAATGCTCTCCATTTTAATACTATAGACTAAAGAACATTTTAATTCCTGTTGTCATAACGGCCTCATTTTCCTACCAAAATCTACTATAAATGATCAACAAAAAAATTTGCTTCTTAATATCTTAAGACCAAATTTTGCCCAACGCATAAGACCAGTGCAGGAGGCATAGCCTGCTAGTGCTAAATAAAGCAATAAATGCAATCAAATAGCAACAACTGATATACTAATATTTCATTCTGAATGCTCTATAAAAATACGTTGTTTTATTGATAAAAGGCCCCAATTTAAAGAATAACAAGAGGCTTCCACTAATGAAAACAATGTCATTTTTAAATGCAAACATATTTCCAATCGTAAAATTTAAATTTACTATGATTGCATCAAAATGGTATCACTTACTGTTTTTTTTAATTAAAATTAAATAAGATAGAAATACATAAGTTTGTAGTAATTAAAACTGTTTTAAAACGTTTTTTTAAATCTTTAAATTTAAAAAGAGAACATTACCTTGATAATGGTTTTTATTTCTAATGAAACTGAAACATGTCAATTTTTATGAGTTTATAAACTGTTTAAGTTTTCAAAAATTAATGTAATAGCACGTAAATTAATATAATTAAACTAAAATAATGTTGTAATGTAATTAATAAAATGTAAAATTAACATATTATATTTCTTAATTGCAACTTATTAAAGTATATCACAAGTTTATATTAATGTAAGATCACATAAATTATATTAATTTAGTTTTAAAAGTTTAAACAAAGCTATAATATGAACAGTTATGAAAAATCAAAAATATACCCTTTCACAAATTCTGCTGCAAATCATAGTCAAAAAATGATAATTCAAATTCGTATTAATGTTTACAAATTTTATATATGGATTAGGGTTTGGAAACCATCTACATCATATAATTTGTACCAATTCTTTTTTTTTTTCAAATAGTAACACCTACTTTTGAAACTATATTTGTGTTTCTTGGATCAAATCAGCCAGGTAAAATACACAGTTTATGAATTTTTCCTTAAATCTTCATAGAGTTAGAAAACGAGTTATGATTTTATCCATAAATTAAGAAAAATAAATTTAAGATCTTGCAGAGAAAAGTGCCAAACATTCTTCAATTAGTAACTCAATATTGTATTAAAAAAATTAAATATAAAATAAGCTAACTCAATATAATAGAAAATGTTATAAAACTTCTCTAATTAACTTCTAAGATTTTCTTTTCTATGGATATATGTAATAGCAGGAGATAGCATCATTACTATATCTTTTAAATGAATGACTGGAATATGCTGTAAAGTTACATACACATTTTATGACGATGTTGATTCTTTTTTTGTAATAAACGGTCAAGTGTGAGTATTACTTGCACTCAGAGGGTTCCGTACAATAAGTATATGAATTATTAACTGCATTATTAAAAAAAAATCCTTGTTTGAAGAATAATAAGGGTTTGTAAAAAACTATAGAACATAGGGTTGGGTATATCTGTATATACTAGAAAAGTATCAATGGGTATACCATAAAAGTTCAAAGATATATGAAGCCCAAATAATATCAAATTTTGCTATTCTGTATAACTCTTTTTTTTAATCTTATCCTAATCTGTTTATGATGAACTTAATTCAGTACTGGAAATAAAAGTAGTGCATATTTAAACTTCATTTGTCATTTCATAAAACTAAATTCAGCATTGTAATAATCTTTTCTTTTTACAGGGTAGCTAAAACAAAACACTTGTTCAAAGTTTAAACTTGGCATTGTCCTGAGCGCACTTTGAAAGGAGGTCATAAGTTGCAATGCCACCTTGGTCCATGTCGTGTTTTTCCAGATGGGTTTTTAATTAACTTTTAAAGACACGGGATGCGTATTGAAAGATCCACTCAATGCAAACTAGTCGCGAATCCCACAGTATTTATGTGAATAATTTTAATTAAATTAGTCTGTTTTTAAAAATTTGACATGTTTTGCTTTTATACTACTACTGGGCATTGCATCACACAAATATATAATTAAAAGTTGTTATCTAGGCTTTAAAAGTCAATGGTTCATAGAATACGCCGCCCCGTTCATCATGTATGTCCAAACCATCCGTGTCTTTAAGGGTTAATATCTCGGTTAATTACCGATGATTTTTTAAAAAAATCATCATCAACAATGCTTTTATACTTCTGCTATGACAGGTACACCCAGCGCTCCTCAACTCCTTTGCTGAAACCTTGTCAAATCAAAATTTGTGTGTAACGGGAAAATGCACTTTTCTCAGAAACTATGTGACCTAGGGTGATCGCTATAATTTTCCTGCACGGTTTAAATTAACGTCTACTACTTACAATTTTTTCATAATTTTAGTTTCAGTAGATTCAGAAATAGAAGGGGGGTGGGGGGACATTTTTTGCACTACATTTTCGACGATATCTCTGAAAATATAATACCTAAAATTAAAAGAAATGCATTTTTGAGTTCAGCGTTACAAAAGCTTTTACTCGATACCCCCACACAGTATACAAAGAAAAGATTTTTCCTTTCAAGTAACTTAATTAGCCCCTCTACACTTTTCCTAAGTACATTTGTGAATGTTTAATAATCTGTAAATATGTGGTTCAATAGTCTTTATTACTTCCCCAAATCTGAACTTTCCACGTTCCATAGTTTACGAGTAAAATGGCTGTGACAGACAGACAGACACAGGAGTGATTTTATAATGGTTCTTATTTTACTTTTAAAGTACGGAACCCTAAAAACTAGCTGACCCATCCAGCGTCGCCCGAGCCGATGATAATATCTACACTAATAAATGAAAGTTTTGCTCTGTGTGTGCATGCGTCTGTCTGCTAACGATGGCTAGCAAAATCTACGGCATGTACGAGGCTCAAATTTTTTGTGAAACTAGTCCAAAGGGTCTCATGATGCATCTGAGATTCAGAATTAGAAAATTCTAATAATTAATGAGAAATTAATTAAAAACCCCAAATTAAAAGAGTGGAAATTTATTCATAATTTAAAAGAAAGAATATTTCTTTGAAAGCTGAAAGAAAGGGGGGGGGGGGTAACAGAATTACAGCACTGCTAGGGCTATAAATGTACTGGGCCTTTTTAAAAAGGGCTGTATCTTAAATTCTATCAGGCCTAAAAACTCAAAAACTGCACAGCCAGAGGCAAAAAAATTTCGCCTTTCGGAAATTCTAAAAATTATTTTTATACCCCTGTAAAAAGTTGAAAAATCCATTAATAAAAACTCCTTTTATTTCAGTTCAGAGATACTCAGGTTTTGAAAACTCTTTCATAGCGAGAGCAGGTGTTTCAAAGGGGATAGTGGCATTTATAGACGACCTGTGGATTTTTTTAAATATTGAATTTACAGATTTAATTTTTATGCATCTATGTGTCATTTTTTTCGCTGATTACGAATATCTAAATTTCATTACGATCGGTTAATTAAAAGCTTAGGAATTAATTATTATTTCATTAATTGGATAATTCCTTTGAAAACTTCATTTTAAAAGTTAGACAAGTGATATGGAATAAAAACCACAGATACTTTTTAGACTAGCATTCTTTTGAACTGTATAAATTTGTTTAAAATACAGCCCTTTGAGATTTTAAACTTATGCATCTGTGCCAATTTTTTCACACTGATTACAAATATGTAATTTTCTTAAAAATTTAAAAGTAATTTTTTATTTTACCGAAAAAATGATTTTTAAAAAGAAAAAAAAAAAAACTTGGCAATGGCACATTATTTAAATCCAACCTTCCTCCATTAATTATCTTTATTTTATTTGTGATTTTTTGGATCGATTTTAAAATTTCAGATATTTGATAACATTTAAAAATTTCAATGAAAGAGGCGAAGTTGAATTTTGGTGGTGGTGGTGGTGGTGGTGGGGGGGGGGGGGGGATTTTTTAAAACCGTACAAAAGCGTTTGTCCACTAATTATTATTTTATGTTTGATTTTTTGGTTCGATTTCAACATTTGATAACACTTTAAAATTTTAAAGAAGATGGGAGAGCTGAATTTCAAGGGCGAAAGAGGTGGCGATAATTTTTCTTAAAACCGTAGCATTTTCTACAATGAGTATCCTTTATATGTTGTTTTCTGACATAGACCTCCGATAAATATTATTTATTAAATATAAAAATTTCAAAGAGGGAGATGGGTAAATTCCAGGGGCGCAAGAGTGAACCCGAAGGGGGAGGGGGGTATTTTCATAATTTTCTGAAATCCTATGTGATATATCATCGAAAAACCCTCGGGCCACTCTTTCATATTATGAATCTTTCTTCCTCCTTCACTCAAATTCCCTAACTCAGCTCTTAATTAAGCTACAGCAAGATTCGACTTCATTTGAAGGCTTGATCGAAGATGAAACTCCTCACGGGCCTTCGATTGGTGGGGGTTATTTTTTACCCCAGAATATTAGGGGGTATCCCCAGCTATTTCTTAAGTAAACCTTAAATTTATATGATTTTATATCTGCTGTGAACTCACAGGTCAGATGATTTATCAAACAGCTACCAGATAAAAAACACTTGATTAAAATTGTTAATTAATGTATGTTCGTTAATTGCAGTTGGATTTCAAAGAAAATTAGATATTTGGATGCATTGCTAAAAAATATGCATATGTGTGTTAATTTCAAATCGATAAAAGCAATATTAAAAAATATATAACGTCCATTAAAAGTTCCTACTGTACATTGAAATGTGGCAACCTAGCAAACTACAAATTCTGGTAACTCCCCCCCCCCCCCCTTCTCTTAATGAAGAAATTGAGAAAGAATTTTTTTTGCTGCCTGACTAAAATGTATGCTTTTTCCTTTTGTAAATCGTTAGTCTCAATACGATTTCAAGGGGAGCATGTTGATTGGACAGTCGTATGTGAACCGTGCATCTGGATCAATTCTAGTCAGCTTGTGGTTTTGATAAAAGAAATACATTTTTTAATTGGGCTGCTTGATGAGTTTTTAATTAATATCTCAGCTAATTATTAGAAATTTAAAATTCTGAGTCTCATGTGCATTAGGAAAGGCCTTGGACTATCTTCACAAAAATTTTCAGCCTCGTACGTGCCATACATTTCGCAAGCCATTGCAGACACACACGCACACACAGAGAAAGACACACAGAGTGAAACTTTCTTTTATTAGTATAGATTAACGTATGTCATAATTGATAATTTCTAGACAAATTTATTCATAATTTTCATAACTAAAAATATGCTTTTGAATTAAAAAAAGTCCATATCATGTTTCTGATCATTCAAATTTTTTTGAAAAGATATGAAATCATGCTTGTCCCATGGATTTAAATTTAGCATTCCTAAATTTTGACTTTCCTAAGTCTGTTAAAAATACATAAACTATATACTTTTCTGGGCTGATTTGATCAAAAGAATTCAAATATAGTGTCAAAAAAAAAATGTAATCCTTTGAAAAAAGAAAGTTGGTGCAATTTTTAATATGTAGACGGCTTTCAAACCCTAAAGCACACATAACATTTAATTGTAACCAGCAGAATCGATGTGAGTGCATCGGGTACCCTCCCCCTACCCTCATGATTGTACTTTCTAAAATCAAAAACAATATTGTAGTACAAAATTATGTTGCATATCTGCATACATTGGATTTTTAAGAATGTTATCAAGGGATCTTCCAGATATTTTTTTTAAATTAAATGTTTGTTTGGATTACTGTGATTTCAATTAGCGCAGTAACATCATTTAATCAGCTAATCCTATTAATAGGGGGATACATGCATTAGAGTATAGCACAACAATTGCAGCAAATAAATATAAGTTTTGTAAACTGCAATTAAAATAGAGCACATTTTATGAACTCAGTGTAAAAATATTAAGAATAATCAAATGACCTTTTGCTCATAATAAGGGCTAATTTAAAAATGAAATAAATCTAGTTATCAGGGATACCACTCAGAAAATAACAAAAAGAAGAAATTATATGTGAAAGTAAAATTTACGACTTTTTCATAACATTTATGTGTGAATTTTGTGAACTATATTGTATTGAATATAAAATAAATACATTGACAAATTTTTTATGTTAAAATGTTTTATAATATTTTCTGTAATACATTGCACTTTCACAGTTGGGTTGAAGGAAATGACTACCTCTCAACATGCAAAATTTTAAACTAGATTAACATTCTTTTACCCAAATATACGGTTCAGTTTTCATGTAACTTAATCAGAAGCAAATAACGTGTAATGTTAAACAGTTAACTATCATTTTTATATGTACAGAAAATGTAACTTGGTATTTATGATTTTTCCCACAACAGACTATGAAAATCACGATTTTTTTTCCATGATTTCTTCCACAATCAATTGGCTTACGATTTTTTCCGTGATTGTTCGATTAAATTCGCAATTTTATTCTATGATCATTCGATGAAATTTGCAATTAATTTCTGCGATTGTTTGATGGAATTACGATTAATTTTTGCAATTCTTTAACAAAATTTGCAATTTTTTTCCAAGATTGATTGATGAAATTAATTTTTTACACATCCAATTGAAGAAATTTATGATTTTATTCCGTGATTGTATGACGAAATTCACGATTTTATCCTATGATTGTTGTATGAAATTCGCAATTAATTTCTGCTATTGTTTAATGAAATTCGCAATTTTTCTTCCGTGACTAATTGACGAAATTTACGATTTTTTTTTTCCATGACCGATTCAAGATTTTTCCGATTTATTCTGCACCCGTATGACAAAATTCACAATTTTATTCTACGATCATTCGACGAAAGTCGCAGTTAAATTCCACGATCATTTGCTGAAATCTGAAATTCATGATTAATTTCTGCATTTGTTTGACAACATTCACAATTTTTTTTCTGTGACTCATTGACGAAATTTGCACTTTTTTCCATGATCACTCGGTGAAATTCACAATTTTATACCGTGATTGTTTGACAAATTCACAATTTTTTTTTTTTGGCAATTGTTTGATGAAATTATCTATTTTATTTTGCGACTGATTGATGAAATTTGTGACTTTTTCTAAGCGATCTCTTGAAAAAATCTGCGAGTTTTCCATCACTGGGTGATGAAAATCATAATTTTTTTGCTCGAATAATTGACCAAAATTTTCGATTGGATTCATCGACCATTTGACGAAATTCTCAGTTTTTTTCATAGCACACACACAAAAAAAGATTCTGTGGAAATCACCGATATTTAGAAAAACAACAGCAAGAAAAGCAGAAATCTGCCAAAAGGCAGAAAAGTGGCATCCCTGAGTTATGGACAAGGCAGAAAGAATAAATCAATAATTTACTGTGAATTTTGCACATAAAGAACATTTATAATCAATATTTCATGATTTAAATTCTGTTTAAATAGCTAAATGCACATGAATAATTGAAATATTATAGTCATAGCATTTCAAAACCAGAAAAAATAGATTTCCCTAATTATTTAAATAAGAAATTGAAGAAAATCAGTTCTATACAAGGAGGGGGGGGGGGGAAGAAAAAAATAGAAAAATGTATTAAATATTAAATCAAAACAAAACAAATCAAATGCAACAAATAGTACAACAACCAATAAACAAACAGAAATAGCAACTTTTATTTGCAAAACATCAGAATTTGTTTTAGTAAAAATGCATATTAAATATTACAAACAAAAAAAGTTTCAAGGAACAAAAAGTTTTAAATCTTTTTTACAAAGTTTCCCTTTTTGTATATGAAATTCATAGTCTCCCAGAGTTAAGGAAACAAACCATTTAATTTTTGCATTAAGTATTAACAATGTATTCATCAAGTTTTACACTGATAAATTGATATTTTTAAAGCTACAACAAGTTTAAATGGAAGAATAAAATAACATAAGAAACTTCAAATATACATAAAAGCAATACTAACAGGAGCAACTGGAATTTTAAATCCGTCACTTTGACAAGAGGATGGAGATGCATTCTGTGTTTTATGCTCTTCATCATCTTCAGCTTCTTCAAGAATACTATCAGATGGGGCAACCTGTCTGGGTGCAAGAGTTTCAGGTGACTGTTCAGGAGCATTTTGAAGATGAATTTCCTTTGTAGCAGTTTCGCCAGTAAGAGAGCTAAAAAATAAAGAAAAATATCATTAAGCTTTAGATGGTAACTTCATATTACCTCCACATTGAATACGAACAAATTTATTTGTACTTGGCATTTTAAAAAACAAATTAACGCGTTCAATAAAATATGAAAATTTATTAAAATCTCACGTAACATGCCAAAGAATAGTAAATCTCTATAGTAACACAATAAAATAACACTAAACTCAATCAAGACCATTATCCCTTCAGATTATCAAATATTCTGATGCAAATAGAATTAGAAAAGGAGAGGAAGAAGGCAAAAGAGATTGGAAATTATGAATTAATTACAGGCCATTAATTTACAGGCAACGAAAAGAAAATTACTTCCCAATTCTTTAGAATAATGCATTACGGAGTGTCTAAAATAACTCTCTTTCTGTCATATAAAATATATATATACAGAAAAATGCCTCTTCAAAATCTTTTGTTTCTTTACTTCAACTAACTAAGAATGTTACAATTTAAAATGCCATATACTGAGCATCAGAATGACAGGGGACAATGTAACACAACATTTTAAAGGGATTTTTAAGTAATAAAATAATGCAAACCATGTGTTTAATACTTTCTTTTAGTTTACCATTTTTTAAATAATAATAAAAAAAATATTTGTTTCAGATTATTCAAACTATCAAACTAGTAGAGTTTTAACTTCATATGATTAAAAATACATACATAATTATGTCTGGATAATAATTAACTATTAAATAAAATATGTAACTAATGACATTAAATGATAAAAGACTAAATTTAAATGTTCTTAGGGTCTTTTATCAATGAATGCCTTTAGTAATATATTTTATATAATACATTTGATTAGCTTAACTACATTTCATTTAGAGAATATCTACTCTAACTGAGCAGCAGAGTATCAAATTATTAAAAATATACATAAATGGCTTATGAATTTTAAGGAGCATGGAGTGAAATTTAAGGTGAAAATTAAAGTATTCGAAATCGAATTCTACCAAATGTTACAAGTAAAAATTATATTTAGATTACAATTATATTTCCATGTGATTTGTAATAGGGATTTTCAAATTGGTTATTGGGGAAAACATTTTATGATTTCTAATTATTTTTATATAATACAACACTTAAACGGTACATATATATATATACATAATTTACACATTAAAATTCCACACACATTCTCAAAAAAGATGCTAATTATGAATTTCTTCATAAATCCCATTTTACTTATTTATTTTTAATGTTTTCAAGCTAAAAATCAAACTGGAATTTAACATGTTCAAATATTACATTCAGGCTTTAAAACATAATTAAAACTAGTAAAAAGAAATAAAATACAAAAAGAAGCTTTGGATAGTATAATTAAAAACGGCAGATGAAAAATAACACTTTACTTTTTTAGTTGCCCAGGCATGGACACTTTAGCAGACTCAACATTTCTCACTTGGCCACTTCTGACACTGAAATAAACAAATGCATGCAATAATTCAACATTTATACATCAACAATAATTAAGTCACATTAAAAAGCCAGAAAGTAAAAAAAACTGAAGGAAAAAAGGAATTGCATGTTTATTAATATATAAAAAGAGAGTAATACATGTAATACTAAAATATATAATGTTAAATAAAGTTGTATCGATTAAACTTAAATTAATAATAATGGAGAGATGAAAAATGGAAAATCAACAGTGAAAGTCAATTCCACACATAGATATATAAAATGTTTAAAACTTTTTAACCAGGTAAAAATGAATTATTTCAAATCCCCATAGATAAAACATTTAAATATGTTTGTAAAAGAAAATATATATATGTATATGTAGGTTAATTAAATTAAACTTTTCAACTTTAACAACCGGCCTTCCAGGCTAACAAGAAGGATATAATACTGAAAATTATTATTATTTTAATTAAAAAGAAAAGTAGTCAAGATAAGTAGTCACTATAACTACAATTCTTTAAAGATAATAGAATTTGTCTATTCTGCTCAAGCAACTTATTATTTAAACTTCACTGTTTATTGGAGGTTTTTTTATATTTATATATATAAAAAAATATATATAAAACTTCGATTCTTTTCTCGCTACCTTCAGGCTGAAAATGTCAACTAAAGTTAGTAGCTCACACTGGTTTGCTTAACATTCTAATATCAGACTCTAAACACCTACAAAAATAAAAATTAATAAACTGTTAAATTGTGAGTATTGTTATTACTATATGTATGATACAATGTGTTTAAAAACTAATAGGACAAATTTTAGTGGTAGAATTCAACAAAACAAGTTTATTTTTGCCTTAAAAAAGCATAGTCAGAATTGCAACAGCAAGAAGAAAGATGAATTTACTTTACAAAATCTTATTTCTGCTTTTTTTTCACATAATAATAATAACAAAGAAAGTAAAGAAAAGAATCATGGATAACAAATGGTCAAGTGCGAGTATTACTCCCGCTCAGAGGGTTGCATACAATATATGAATTATTAACTGTATTATTAAAAAAATCATTGCTAATAGAATAATAAGATTTCGTAAAAAACTATACGATGTAGGATTGGGTATAGACTATAGCTGTATATACTAGAAAAGTGGTTGTGCATACATAACGTTATCACTTTAGGGGGACGGGGGGGACGGGGGGGGGGGAGGGAAGGGGGGTTGCTTTTTTTATATAGTTATCTTTTTTAATCCAACCAAACTTTTCTTTTTTCAGAAACTTTTTCTTTACATCCAAATAGTCTGTTACGCTTATTAATAATTTTTTATATGTTTTTATGAAAATACAAAGCTACTATTAAAGCCATTAAATGTTTATAAAATCATTTCATTCCAAAATGTGGAACACGCCAACATTTGGCATTCCCGTTCTTCTGCCATATGCGCATATAATTTGTTGTTAGAGAAATCAGCAACATAATATGTAGGAAATGATGCTTGCATTTACTAGTAAAGAAAGACAAAGAATGTTATCCACTGCTTTATTGACAGGGCTGCTACAGGTAACTATTTTTCTATTCTGTTCACACCTCTATTTAAAAAAACACATTTAGTATAGTATATTTCTCTTGCAAATGTTCTTGAACAGTATGTCAATAACTTTTGTTTTGAAAAAGTGGTGTGAGGTAGAATTAAAACATTAGTCACCTGTGGCAGCCTTGCATTGATGAGTTATGCTTTTAACCTCCCTGGCAAAAAGACTATTACTTTTGAATACATTATGCAACAATATGATATTATTAAATACTTTTAAATAGTAATTAACTCTTTTATATGCTATTCGATATAAATTTATTTCATTTATTGACTTTTTAAATCCGTAAAGTATGCAACTAATAAATGTATAATTGTTGGAATGTTATTCCATATGGAAGGCATGAATACGAAATTCCTCAATAGGTAAACAATAAAAAGTTAAAAGTTTTACCTTTATGTTTTGATGCATTTCAATAGAAATATATTCTTCTTTGGATGAACAAAAAACATTTATTTGAAGATTAAATACACTAGAATAATATATATGCTGGACACAATACTGATCACACTTCACAATAAAACAAAACAGATGAATAAGACTATTTACAAAACACAAAGAAATACTTTGAACTATGGTTTGTTGCAGTTTTTTTAAACATATTATCATTCCTTTGGAATATTATTGGATTGTTAATTTACCAGCATTTTGCTGCCAACTGCTATAAGGGAAGGAGAAAAACTAACTGTTCTGAGTGTCTGTCACAGTAGATCAAATAAAAAGGATTGTCTGATGTTGCCATCTGGTGGAATGTTCTTGAAACAAAAGAGCACTTTCTAACAATAATCATATATGTATATCATTGTAAGCATATAAAAAAAAGAAAATAATCTAAAAATAAAAGAGTTTTTAGACATTGATAATGATATCATTGGATGGCGGTGGGGGTTAAAGAATGATAATGTATGACATCGTAAGGGGGGGGGGTGTCCAAAATTAGCAAAATGTTCATAATGTTATAAAAAGGGTATCCCATAAAAGTTCAAAGAGATATGAAGCCTAAATTAAATAATATCAAATACTGCTATTCTGTATAACTCTTTTTAATCTTATCGTTTTTTATTATTTTTTTTTTTTTTGCTTTTTTTAAAGAACTTACTGCAGTACTGACATAAAGCAGTGCATATTTAAACTTCATTTGGCATTTCATAAAACTAAATTTAACGTAGCAATAAACTTTTCTTTTTACAGTGTAGCTAAAACAAAACCCTTGCTCAAAGTTTAAACTTGGCATTGTGCTAAGCACGCTTCGAAAGGAGGTCACAAAGTTGCAATGACACCTTGGCCCGTGCCGCGTTTTTCCAGATAGGTTTTTAATTAACTTTTAAAGACACAGGAGGTGTATTAAGAGATCTACCCAATGGAAAGTAGTCACAAATCCCATAGTGCTTATGTGGTTAATTATAATTAAATTAGTCTGTTTTTAACCGACTTCAAAAAGAAGGAGGTTATCAATTCGACCTGTATGTATGTTTTGTCCATGTTCACGCATAACTTTCTTATATATGAACTGATTTTGATAATTTTTTTTTTGTTTGAAAGTCTAAGTCACCCATTTGGTCCCATTCCAATTTCATCAAAATCTGATGATTAGAGCATTTTTTTTAAAAATAAAAACTTTAAAATTCAAATCCTTTTTGAAGCAGTCGCCCATATATAAGCACTCATCTTTCATACTGTTACTCTTACAGAGATACGAGATCTTTCAAAGTGCGAAAACTTAACTGGACAAGGACCGAGATCCAGATAGATTTTTCGCTGGTAGTGAAACGAGATTGACCAATCAGAAGACTGCAGTTTTGCAAACTTTACGCTGTTTGCAAAAATGCAGCCTTGTGATTGGTCAATCTCGTTTTGCTAAGAGCGAAAAATCTATCTGGATCCCGGCCATTTTCTCATCCACCAAACCGGAAGGCCCACAAAGACACAAACCGATATCGGAAGTTGGTGTCGAAAAGTTGAAAATCAACCTTTAAAGTTTCCCATGTATCAGAGCACAAGTACAACGCCTAGAATTAATAGTGTGGAAATCTGCTATCCAAACAGCACTAAACAAATGTATCCCTTAAATGTGCAATGATGCTTGTAATTCAATGAGCCAATCGCAGCGACATCTGTTTTATATTTTCAAATTTCTGTGTAAACATTCTATTATGACAGCATCTAGATTCTAGACCAAATGGTCTTGGAGTTTTAGAAAATATCCTCAGATGTTGCTCCGATCGACTCTTTGGATTTCAGCATCGTTTTACATTTAAGAGATACAATATTTTAGTACTTTCTAAGTACAGAGTCTACAATATATAGTGTGGAAATCGGCTATCCCAGTAATACTTAAAAAAGTGCTAAAATATTGGATCCCTTAAATGTCAAACAATGCTGAAATTCAATGAGTCGATCACAGTGACATCTTCAGGATATTTTCTATAACTCCAAGACGATTTGGTCTAGACGTTGTAATAATACGATGATGTTTACTTTGAAATTTGAAAATATGTCGCAGATGTCGCTGCGATCGGCTCCCTGAATTTCAGCATCATTGCACAGTTAAGGGATACAACTTTTAGCGCTGTTTGAATAGCAGATTTCCACACCATGTATTCTAGATGCTGTACTACTGCAATAGTCAGTCAATATGTTCTGGATATCTGAATCTGGGGAACCAATGAGAACGGTTCAGGATCAGAACCCAGTAGGTATAAGGAAAGGGCAGCTGACATCACTGTTGGTTGAATTACTGTTGGTATGCAAGAAAAACCTGTTCATTCATTATGACTCCTACCTGTACGCATGAGCTAGGGAAATTTGATTGGTCTACGTTTAACAGGTCTCTGATATGATTGGCCAACGTCGCCAAGACTATTCCTGCAATGATCGTTATGACAAAAATGTATTTGGTAGATTGATTGACAGAAGTGTTTGTTTGTAAACATGCCCTTTCCTTATTGTGAACATGCTTACAGCATCTAGAGCTGGGCCAAATGGAGGATATTCCATCTACGTTTTGATCGCATGGTCAAGGTAAAAACTTCTAGCGTAAAGAAGGGAAGGCTGCGTAGACATAATGAAAAACCCTCGCCAGCCAGTGAAACAGTGCATGCGTAAGGCAGAAGTACCCTCCCTTCTTATCAGTTAGAATTTTTTGGGGTAAATTACCGGTATCACGTGACTTTTTTTTAGCCTTGAACACAGATTTGGAATAAAGTCCATTGCAGCGTTTAGAATATATAGCGTGGAAATCTGCTATCCAAACAGCGCTAAAAAGTTGTATACCTTAAATGTGCAATGATGCCGGAATCAAGGGTGTCGATCGCAGCGACATCTGCGATATATTTTCAGATTTCATAGTAAACATCGTATTATTACAGTGTCTAGACCAAATCATCTTGGAATTTTAGAAAATAGCCTGCAGATGTCGCTGTCATCGACTCACTGGATTTCAGCATCGTTTGACATTTAAGGGATCCAATATTTCAGCAATTTTAAGTATTACGGTATAGCACCTAGAATATATAGTGTGGAAATCGGCTATCCCTGTAATACTTAAAAAAGCGCTAAAATATTGTATCCCTTAAATGTGCAATGATGCGGCTG
The DNA here is from genome assembly GCA_963932465.1 of Maratus speciosus. Taxonomy (NCBI): domain Eukaryota; kingdom Metazoa; phylum Arthropoda; class Arachnida; order Araneae; family Salticidae; genus Maratus; species Maratus speciosus. The sequence continues at coordinate 502,161,271 of OZ010793.1, read as the reverse complement.
AAATATGAAGATCGCAGCGACATCTGCAGGATATTTTCAACAACTGTGAGATATTGCTAGTCTATACAATGTAACACTAGTAATACGAAAATCCTGCAGATGTCGCTGCGATCGACATTTGGGATTTTAGCAGTATCGTCACACATTTAAGGGATACAAACACTGTTTGGATAGCATATTTCCACACTAGGTATTTCTAGACGCTGTAATTACGGGGATAGCCGATTTCCACACTGCATATTCTAGACGCTGTAACCAAATCGTCTTGGAGTTTTAAAAAATATTCTGCAGATGTCGCTGTGATTGACTCATTGGATTTCAGCATCGTTTGACACTTAAGGGATTCAATATTTTAGCACGTTTTTAAGTATTACTGGGATAGCCGATTTCCACACTATATATTTTAGACGCTGTAGTTATGTAATAGAAAATGCCTAGGTTTGCTATAGTTTGGAAATAAGTTTTTCTTAAAGCATTTTGCCGCGCTCTGATGTGTAAACTTTATTGATGGATTGTCAGCTTTTCCACACCCAATTTCGATGTCCTTAGGTATCGATGTGGACGTTATAGTTCACTGGATGTGGTAACTTTCCGAAGAGCGAGATCTTGTCTAGAAAAGATGCCGCATTCAGAAAAACCCTAATGTCAAAAACGATGCTAACCGACATCGGAAGTGGGTATCAAAAAGCTTACAATTCAATAGCAAAGTGGCCTTATACATCAGAGTCCAGCAAAGTGCCTCCATTAGTCGGTGCACTGCAAAGTGCATCCATTTACAGTACACATAAAAGTGCCTTCTTATGTGTAGCAGCACTGTCTTTGGTTATCAGATTCAGACTAAACACCTAATCATTGACGCTCATTTCTGATGTCTTTACTGCCTAAGGATCGGAAGTATTGGTATGAGAATGGTGACATGCGGAAAAAAATTATTGATTGATAGATTCGGACAAAAGCTATCTTGAAGAACTTACCATTATTGCCAAACTAATGCTTGTTAAATTGTCCGCCACTCATATAATCAAACTTGTCCAAGCGAGTATCGTCAAGTTCTGGAACAGAAAATGCCTAGTTTTGTTGTAGTGTAGGCAAACACGTATGTATAAACAGAGTCTGAGCATTGTATGTCACCACTCTCAAATAGAGGCACCTTACATGAAGAAACAATGGAGGATATTCCATCTACGGTTTGATCACGTGGTCAAGATAAAAACTTCTAGCGTAAAGAAGGGAAGGCTCTGTAGACGTAATGAAAAACTCTCGCCAGCCGGTGAAACAGTTCATGCGGAAAGCAGTAGCAGCCTCCCTTCTTATCAGTTATAAGTTCTTTGGGTAAATTACCGGTATCATGTGATTTTTTTCAATCTCGAACCCCCATTTGGAATAAAGTCCATTGATGGAGATTATCGGAAAAGAATAATGCAGAATTATGGACCACATGATTGGTTTATTGAATACATATATCTGACCTGTGTGCTTGGCGTCAAGTGCCCGCTTATAAGTCATCGTCAATATACAGGAACAAGATAGCACAAGGAAATTTACAGCACCACAGAATTACATCCGGGAGCTCCACAAAGAGTGTGCAACGGAGCCAGTGAGATTCGAACCCGCAGCCACCTACGCTCTCAAGCGATTAGCGGCGTGATACCTTGACCACTCAGCCACGGTGGGCCCTGGACCACATTTTCAAACCTGACAAGTCTACAGCTTTTTTGATGCCAGTATTTTAGTACAGAAAATTTTGTTTTATTTGATAGAAGAATTTTTGAAATTTCAAAGGACACACTCTATAAAAATTACAAGTTCACAAAAAGGCAGGCTTCTGATTGGTCAATTTCATTTCGCTAACAGCGAAAAACATATCTGGGTCCTGGTCAATATACTTGAAGAGTCAATACAAATACATAGCTACATAGTCTGCATTTTGCTTTGTGAAAACGGAGTCCTACAAAAAATAATTGTTGAATGTAGACCGTGGATGAATGGTTAAGGCACCACACCACTAATCGTTTGAGAGCGTAATTGGGCTGTGGATTGAACTCCCGCTGGCTCCGTTGCACACTCACACCACCAGTGGACGAGAGGTTCTGCTCTGTAAGCTGATAGATGGGAAGCGCTGGGTTCGACCCCAATCGCGCCCATCTGCCTAATCGTTCGGAGTTTTCGTGGTTTTCTTCGAACCCTAGATTTCCAAGCATTAATACGGATTAGGTTCCCTTAGAATGACCCTCACGAAGGGCACTCCCCCCCCTCCCCATAAGGTCCTATATCCCTTGTGTTGATAATTGGCCGTCATAAACACAACCAACCGTTACACAAAACATGTGGAGCTCGCAGATGTAATTCTCTGGCGTTGTAAATTTCCCTGTGCTATCTAGACCCCCCCCCCCCCTTTCAAAGCTCAAAGTCCTTGTGCTATTTCGTCCTTGTATATTAACGATGACTTATAAGCGGGCCCCTTACGTCAAGCACACAAGTCAGAGGTATGTAATCAATAAATAAATTAATGTAGACTGTTGTGAATACAATGTACTTGTTTAAATAAATATCATCTAATAAAATCAATACTTCAGATGAAATTATAAATAATTTATTAAAAACTATTTGTTTAATAAATAATTTACTTATTCAGCAGATGTTGGAATCCGGATAATTATGTGTTACGGTATGAAAAACTAAAAAGTAGGAAATAAAATAATCTTTTCAAAAAAAAATATTATCCGACTTAAAAAAAAGCACTAAAAAGAAATAAATAATTCTTTAAACTTCTCTAATGACGAAACGTTATCCATTAACTGCACATCCGACATCATGTATCGACATAAAAACATTAAATTTAATATATAGAATTTAATATCTACCAAACATAGATTTTCTAGAGAATATTTTTTACAAAAGATTAATTTACATATTTATGATTTAATTTATGAATATATACATATAAAAAGTAATCAATTACTTTTTGAAGTTGGTGCCAAACATTCACAATCGATAATGACTAAACAAATAATTTGCTGAAGAAATAGAGCATTTTTTAAATTTTGTATCATATTTTCCATCATCACTTTATTCAAGGTAATAGCTACAATATATTCATAATTTTACTATATTTAAGATAGGTTGGCACTAACTTTAAAAAGTAATTGACTACTTTTTATATGTATATATTCGTAAATTAAATCATAAATATGTAAATTAATCTTTTGTAAAAAATATTCTCTAGAAAATCCATGTTTGGTAGATATTAAATTCTATATATTAAATTTAATGTTTTTATGTCGATACATGATGTCGGATGTGCAGTTAATGGATAATGTTTCGTCATTAGAGAAGTTTAAAGAATTATTTATTTATTTTTAGTGCTTTTTTTTTAAGTCGGTTAATATTTTTTTTGAAAAGATTATTTTATTAAAAATTTGCTGTTTATTGCTTTTATACTGCTACTGGGCATTGCATTACACAAATATATCATTAAAAGTTATTATCTAGGCTTTAAAAGCTGATGGTACATAGAGTATGTCGCCCCTGTCATTTTGTATGTCCAAACCGTCTGTAAGTTTAAGGGTTAATATCTCGGCTAATTACTGGCTATTATTTAAAATAATCATTATCAACAATGCTTTTATACTTCTGCTACGATAGGTACCTCCAGCACTCCTCAACATATTTGCTGAATGCCAGCACATCGAAATTTGTGTGTCATGGAAAAGAGCACTTTTCTCAAAAGCTATGTGACCTAGGGTAATCACTATAATTTTCCTGCAAGGTTTAAACTAATGTCTACTACTTCTAATTTTTTCATAATTTTAGTTTCATTGATTCTGAAATAGTTGGGGGGGAACATATTTTTGCACTACATTTTTGACGATATCTCTGAAAATGTAATACCTAAAATTAAAATAAATGTATTTTTGAGTTCAGCAATACGAAATCTTTCACACGATGCCCCACACAATATACAAAGAAAAGATTTTTTTTCAAGTAAGTTAATTAACCCCTCTACATTTTTCCTAAATGTATTTGTGAATGTTTAATAATCTGTAAATATGTGGGTCAATAGTCTTTATTACTTCCCCCAATTTGAACTTTCTACATTCCATAGTTTACGAGTAAAATGGCTCAGACAGACAGCCACAGGTGTGATCTTATAATGGTTCCATTTTAACTTTTTAAATACGGAACCCAAAGAGGAAGAAAAAATGTGAAAAATAGATAACAAAATTAGCTTTAAATAGAGCTAATTAACAGAGAATATGACAATTGGTTGAAAAGCAGAAAAATAAAAAATAACCTCTTAATCTTCCAGAAATATTTAAGAATATTTTACACCCAGTCATGCTTAAAAAAACATAGTTTAAATATTTCTACTGTGTTCAAAACTTCTTTTTTAACTGATTACAAGAATTATTCAAAAGAATGTGTAAAGTACAATAGTCTAAGTCCTATCAGCCACTTGTGTAAAGAACTCAAAATAAAAAATTAAGTTGATAATTTTCTGAATTCTATGTAAGACATAACTTTTTTTCAAAGACACTTTTTAATTATTATTATTATTTTCTTTAAAGTAAAAATTTTATTTATTTAAATTATATAGATTCCCGATAGATAAATCCATCAATTATACATAAAATTCTAAAAATTTCAATTTTCTTATGCTTTCTAACTCATGAATTTCAAGGACAAATTCATCTGCATTAAGGCCAATCTTCCTATATTATTTGCACATAATATCCTGCATTATGTAGAGTACTTCCTTCTTTGTGCATAAACGCATATTACTTTATACAGGTGTGTTCTTTTAAATTAACTAAAAAAACCCACAATGATGATCAAATGAAAAGTAATTCAAAAACACTTTTTACCATGTCAAAAATTTTAGTGGTAGAATGCGACAAAACAAGTATACTTTTGCAATGAAAAAGCATAGTCTATTAATATTTCGATGTCAAATATAATAAATTAGATAGCACAACTGTACGCATCAGGGGAACCCACCTCAAAACAGTCCATCCAAACTAAGACTTTCTGGGAATGTTGACATTACCCAAAGGGCTACACTATATGGCCAAAGGTGACCGGTCACTTGCGATTTTTGACGTTTTGTTAAATATCTAGAAAAATACATGAGGAATGAATCTGAAACTGCAGGTGTGTGAACAGTATAGTATAGGTCATAAAATTCTGCAAATATTTTTTCCCGAAACCCCATAGGGGACCATCAAAAAATTTAAAAAGAACAAATATCTTTTGGATAACCCTGTCAAAACTAATGGAGCAAAAGCGTTTAAACTTGAGATTATTAATAAGCGGTTTATTGCAATATACTGTGTTCATTTTTATGAGGATAGCATGTATACTCGTAGAGAAATTAAGGTTTTTATAAAAACAGTCCCAAATTTCGCCAAGTTTTTTGCTTATAATTTGCAGAGTTCTTAATATATAAAAAAGTTATTTTCAGAAAATATGACAAAGAGCATTGTACACAATACTCTGCAGTCAGAATTAAAAAATAATAATAATTGGATGAAAAATGAGCAGGTTTACTAAAACATGTTTCACTGCACATGCGCGAATGCAATCAAAATATAATGTGCATAGTTAGCTAAATGTATAGAGCAACTTTTGTAAAAGTCTCAAAAATATAGTTCGAAAAGTCTGATAATAATTACTTATAGAATAAGCTCAAAATCTGTTGTTCCCAAAATGAAGCAAAAACATAAGGGGTTGTATCCATATATCCATTGATTAGTGCCAATTTAGCATACACAATATTGCATGTACTACTGTATTTGGATACAACCCCTCATCGTTTTGTTTCATTTTAGGAACAACGGATTTTGAGCTTATTCAATAAACGATTATTATCAGACTTTTCAAACTATGTTTTTGAGACTTTTACAAAAGTTGCTCTATACATTATGCACATTATATTTTGATTGCATTCGTGCATGCGCAATGAAACATTTTTTATTAAACCTGCTCATTTTTCATCCAATTTTTATTATTTTTTAATTCTGACTGCAGAGTATTGTGTATAATGTTCTTTGTCATATATTCTGAAAAGAACTTTTTTTTTATATTAAGAACTCTGCAAATTATAAGCAAAAAACTTGGCGAAATTTGGGACTGTTTTTATAAAAACCTTAATTTCTCTATGAGTATACATGCTATCCTCATAAAAATGAACACAGTATATTACAATAAGCCACTTATTAATAATCTCGAGTTTAAATGCTTTTGCTCCATTAATTTTTACAGGGTTATCCAAAAGATATTCGTTCTTTTCAAATTTTTTGACGGTCCCCTACGGGGTTTCGGGAAAAACTATTCGTGGAATTATATGACCTGTACTATACTGTTTACACACCTGCAGTTTCAGGTTAATTTCTCATGTATTTTTCTAGATATTTAACAAAACGTCAAAAATCGCAAGTGACCGGTCACCTTTGGTCATATAGTGTACGATAATCAATATTAAACTTGCATTATGATTAAAATAAATTTTTAAACCCTAATGACTTAAAATTTTTGCTCAAAAAATGACTATCCATTAGGCAGTAAAATGCAAGCAAAATCTACTCAGCATAAATCTACATAATAATAATAAACACCATATAAGTAGTCATGGGAAATCTTTTGTCTAACTTTCTAATTTTTTAAGACAGAAACACATGAACATAATTATATCTTATTCCTTTGTGTCTCAATTTCAGCCTAACAGATTTCTTCTAGATAGAAATCTGTCTTGAGATGGAAGATCTTACACATTGTAGGAGTATATAACTAAGTCACAATAAAGTCACTTTCATAGACTTTTAATTGTAACAGCTCCAAAATTACAGACTACAGGCCGTAGTCTCAATACTAGTAGAGCAAAAAGTGAATGAAAAATTACATCATTTTGATGCAGTTATCATTTCACGTTTTATTCATGGCTCATCTGAAATCCAACTTGATTGCTTTGTGATATATTCATAAAGTGATTTTCAGTCATAAATACTTACATTTTTTTAAAATAAAAATATTTAAAAATCACTACTTTAAATTATTTATACACTGTTTGAATTTCTCATTATGATTGTGTGTATCTTTGAAATTAGAGCAGTCTTAGAAAATGATTGCTTTCAGAAAGTGAGATGAGTTCATTTTGAAATAGGTCTTATTTTAAGAGCATCCTGAAAAATCCTGCTATGTCTTATTTTCTAGGAAAATGTGATATTATTTATTACTACTTTCTTTTTACAGAAGATTTTTTACTTACAGTTTGGCTTTTCATCAAATTATCAAAAATATATTCTATGTTACAGATTTGTTAGGGAAAAAAAAGTTAACCCTCTCACGGACAAACCCATATCAACATGTTCACTAAGCTCCTGGTTTCACTGTAATATAAGCATTATTTAAAGTAATATAATTCTATTGATTTAATGTATTTTTAATACATATAACAATGATTAATACTCTTAAGGATTACATTCCTATTTGTAATTAAGAATTTTTATATAATGTTCAAAGAATCATTTTTTTTTAGCATTTAAAATAAAATACAGAGAAAATAACATTAAATTTTTACCCTTTTGCTAGACTGTCAGAGGTTTTAAATAATTTTGATGAGCACATATAATGAAGATGGTATGTGGCTCCATACAAATACACCATGCTTGTGAAATTGCTTATAATCCAATCCTTGGTTAAGATACTGCCTGTTTAGTGACAAATTAGTTTTGTTGACAAAGCAAAAACATAAATGGTTTAGCAAAGCGGATGCTTGGAAAGGCAATAGACTATTGTTCTGAATGGCAACTTTGGGCAAATTTGATGCACAACAGCAAAAAAAAAAAAAATATATATATATATATAAACTAATAAATTCTGCAGATCAGGAAACTCAAGCAAGCAAGTCATTTTTAAAAATCTCACTTTGCATAGTATCCAACAACTTGCAATCCACAATTTAATTTTTTGAAATTACACAAATATTTAATAAGCATATAAAATTCTTCCAAGGTTCTGAAAATTAGAAGCGTTAAATTAAACATGGTGTAATGCAACGATATTTTGAAATTCTGATGAACTGCATATACTTTTAATTTTTGGAGAAAATTCATGTTCAAAGAAATGAGAGAGATATAATGAACGAAATTACTTATGGAAATGTAAACTGTATTTACTATATTTCACTTACATCTAATTAAGAAATCTAATGTTTTTACAATTTTTGTTTGAGAAAAACAGTTTTGATAGTCATTCTATAGTATTCAGGCATAAGATTTTATCTAAATACATCCGTATCTATTTGTAGAAATAGCATACTAAAGTTACCCAAAAATAAGCTTATTTGAAGACCTTTAAACCTACTGGGTAATCATTCATAATCGTTGCCAATTGACTAAATAGCAAATGTGATTTGGAGCTTTAAAGATATTTTTGCAACAGCCTTTTAATAGTATCCACATTCAATTTAAACTGTATTGTTACTAACATTGTTTATATTTGACACAAACCTATGTTACAGATGAGATTAATCTTGATTTTTTGAAAAATGGTAAAAGAAAAAGAGAAACATTTAAATGTGTATCATATCAAATAAGTAAAGTGATAAAACAAAATATTTTATATTATTCGAACAGATTTATAAAATCCCAGCAAAGGTTATGCATCTAATTTAAAAAATCTGACAAATGTATTAACAAAATTTCAAATCAGAATAATTTAAGACCCCATTGGGAAATTTTGGCATTCATAATTTACCGTTTAAATCCATTAAACAAATGTGCCATTTTCTTTTCAATGAAGGGAAAAGTTAAACACGTCTGAATTCCCATAGGAAAGCATTATGACATGAAAAGAAATGTTCTATATTTTTTAACTGACTTCAAAAAAAGGAGGAGGTTATCTATTCGACCCCTATGTATGTATTTTTTGGTCCTGTTCCTTCATAAATGTGCACTGATTTTGATAATTTTTATTTTTTATTTGAAAGAGTAAGACACCCTGATGGTCCTATATTTGAATTTCTTCAAAATCTGATGATTAGAACAAATTTGTTTTTATAAAAACTTTAAAATTCAAAGCTTTAACTCAAAGTGAGATTGACATAGCACCCACAAAAATACACTTATTTTTTATATATTTATAAAAGTGGAGGTATTTGTATGCTAATACAGGGTAGGCCAAAAGTTTCTGGCAATTTTTTTAATTTAATATTAATTCAAATAATTGAAGTCCCTTTTTTTTTGTTAAAAACTTTATAATTACTGAATGAATGCACAAAGTTGAACCAAAAACTATACAGCTTAATCCAGATACCTCGCCAAAATACCTACCAAATATCAACTTTATCAGACACTCTTTGCAGCAGTTATTGTGGAACAGACAGACAGACTAACAAACAAATGGAAACCAAAAACGTTTCTAGTCTCTACAGAGAGCCTCAACTGACATATCTACAAATATTCCCTGATTTTTCTATGTTTCAAGTGAAAATGTAAATTTGGCTATGAACGCTCCAGTTTCTTTTGCCAAAACATCAGATTTGTATGATTTTATACATCGTATTTTCGTGTGTATAGCCCGCACCCCTAAATCGAGCAGTACCATAAAAAAGTTCGTGTATAAGCCGCGGAGTTGCATCGTTGTATAGCCCGCGGGCTATACACCATCTACGAATGTATATTTCGACCAGGGTTTACGCTGCATGTGAAATTTCTGCGGTAATCGCGGCTGCTAATGTCGTGCTAAACAGAAACACATTAATAAGCTGAATTAAGAAATCATAAAAATGAAATTATTAATTAGAAATAAATAATTTAAATACAAAATTCGAAATTATTAATATGATTTAAATAATATAAATATGAAAAACTACAATAAAATTGCGTAAAATTTGCTGCTTAAATTCCGGTATATGGCGCTGATGATAAAATGCATTATTACCTTGGTATATCGCGAATGATTTTGCAACAAAAAAATTAATTAAACTGAATTTTAGAAACCACAAGCACCGAAATATGAAATTATTAATTTGGTATAAATAATATAAGTACGATATTCACAATTAATAATTCATTATAAATAATATTTAAAAGAAAAAATCCTGTTAAAATTGAGTAAACTTTTCTATACACTGAAGAGCACCATGAGAACGATTGGGCGTTAGCAATCTCAATTTTAACTCAAGTATCTTAAATAGAGTGTTTGAACGAGATAAAATGACATTTATTTTCACAGTACCATATTAAAATTATTTACAAATAGATAATAAACGCATTAATTTTAATATTTACCGCTATGTACAAATAAAATAACGTTATCACATCCCATTTTGTCAATTGAATAAGATATAAAAATTCTCATTTTAATCATTTCTAAAAAAATCTGTAGATCGGGAATATAGAATTTTTTTTTTTTTTTTTTTAGTGGAGGAGGGGAGATTAAAAAGAAACCTCGTGCAATAATTCATTGAGATCCGGTAATTTTAAACTCATTTTTAAATGGAAAAGCATGGAATCTGCTGGCATATCTATCAAAGCAATTTGGAATCGAATGCATTTTTCCATTTTCGTTTTCGATAAATGTATTATATCTTAAGTTATAATCGATTGCTATTAGATGATGACCTTCCCCGAGCTGTCTCATCTGGAAATTCAATTCAAAAAATTAACTTTCAGTGTTTTCTAAATGTTTTTTCCCTTATCAAAAACTGAAAAACGCTATTCGATTTCGTAAGTATTAATAAATACGGCAATAGTTTTATACAATTAAAATTAAAAATGACTTATAGCAAATGCAGCTGTTATTTATGTGTGTATGCGTGTTTTATAATAAAGTTCTCAGAAACAAAACAAAACAAAACTTTTTATTTAATTCGAATCTGTTTTATTTAATTCCAATCAATCTGCAAGAAATTTCATGATGACCTACTTTTGTTATTTCTTTGCACATGGAGCGATAAGGATTATAAACATTATATGATTCATGCTAACCACTACGAAAAGGTATCACGTGCGATCCTAAAGCTATTTTCTTTTTTCCCCCGTCTTCTATCACTCTGTTTGGAACATTTTAGAGAAGAGCCTTCAATTAGAAGATTTTGCTTTAAAAGCATTTATATGCGAAATTATTACCGAGAGAAAAAAAAAAAAAAACTTAACATCACTGTGCTGTTTCTTAAATACAAGATATTTTAAAAATGCAATTGAATCGGTTTTATTTTATGGTCGTTTTTAAGAATATTTGGCGTTATTGTAGATATTTTAAAAATACTTCTTGCATGAACCTTTCAAAGTTATATTTTATATTTATTTCAATCATTTGGTACATAATTGAATCCTGCATTGGGTCGGGTAATTGGATAGTACCCAAACCCGATGACTGAAGTTCGGGTCGGGTTGTCGTTTTTTTTTTTTTTTTTTCTTACTTTCGTCGCAGGTCGGGCTGGTTTTAAATGTTCAATTCGGTTTGGAATTTGATTCGTTCGAGTTAACTTCTTTCTCCCTAAAAGTTGATGCTGAATATTTGTTTAAATGGTAAAAGCCGAAATAACCTGATACAAGAAAAATATAATCGTAGACTAATTTTTCGTAAATGCATTAAAATATGGATTAATTTTCCTTCATTTTAGATTCGGATTTTAATATTTTGGTTAACAAAATTTGTTCTTGTCGGGTCTCGAGTTGATTTATTTTCAGATTTGGATAGGATACAATCTGGACCTTGCAGTTCAGAGTAGAGTCCAACATTTGATCTTGTAAACTGATTTTACCTGTTATTGTTTTGTTATGGTTTATGGATAAAGTGGAAAAAAATGGATTTGTTCTAGAAAAATACATTTTTCACAATTAGAATATTTCCTTAGAAAATATGGAATATTAAGCATTTTAAAAATTTATATCCACAAATTTGTTTTATGTAACCTATGAATATTGTTTGAAATCATTTTTATAGGATTATCACTTAAAATGTACACATTAGAGATCTGCACAGACCTGGTTAATCTCTTTTTATTAGACTCGGGCCGGACCGCGCTCGAACTTAATTTCTATCTCTAGACTCCAGGCCGAGACTGGAGAACTACTAATTTTTTTTTTTTTTTTTGGGGGGGGGGGGGGGGGAGGGCGGGGCAATGTTAGACCAACAGGTTTTTTTCGAAAATAACAGTGAAATTTTTCCTTTGTTTGACGAAAATCTTTAGAAATGTATTTCATTTTATTAAATTATAGAGAAATATATTTAAAAAATCTTGATAGAGCTTCAAAATTATTTTTTTTTAAATATTTTTCTTCCATTTTAAACTACATTATTTTTTCTAATGAGTCATCATTTAAATTAATTTCTCTAAGTAATCAATAATGTTGCCATTCCATATTTCATAGCTTGTGGATATACTAGTTTTAGCCGCAAAATGTTTGCATGAGTATGCAAAAAAATATATCTTAAATAATTTTATTTATAGGATAATGTTCATTAAGAAGTAATCTGATTTTCTATCAAAAATGGAGTCTGGTTACACCGGGCCCAAGTAATAATAGCGTTTAAACAGTAAAAAAACATTACAAACACGGGAAAATTCTTTAAATTTTGCGGCATAGTGAAAAAAAATTCACAAATTTCGACGATTTTTGAAATTTTTTGAGGTTTAAACACGATTTCCGTTTCTTTTTTTAAAAAAAATCTTTGTATAATCCGCACCGTGTATAAGCTGCAGCAGATATTCCAAATGTTTTTTTCTTGTATAACTCGCGGGCTATACACCCGAAAATACGGTATTTAAAATGAAAATCTTTCCAAGCAAAGTAAGGTATCCCTGATATACTGATTGTCAATTTAATCTCCGAGATGTATTAAACTTTTAATCCTGACCAATAGTTACTGATAAAACCTAAATAATACCCCCTCCTACCCCTAACATCTTTTAAGATATGAAATAATATCTCTCATTCCCCATCTGAAAATTTCAAAAGCACAGTTACCTTCAAACCTGAAATGAAGCTCAAATCGAAATTAAGTAGAAACACTTTTTCCATTACAAGGTATGCTGAGAAATCACTGTAAAAAAAGAATTTCAGACGAATTCATGGGAGGACTTCCAGAAAATACTTTTTTTGAAATAATAAATATTAATATTTTATTAAAACAAAGAAAAGGTGCCATCTATAAATGGGTATTTTTTAATATTTTATTCAGGGAAATATATGCAAATTTTTAAAAAATTGTGGAAGAAATCAAAAACGGCATCTGAAAAATATTTTTTGAAAAGTTTAATATGAATATTTTTTTATAACAAACAACAGTGTTGGAAGACTTGCAAAAATGTGGAAAAAGAAGAAAAAAAACATAAAGACATACAGAAAATATTTTTCTTTCGAAATGGTACATATGAATATTTTTTAAATGGATAACACCATTAGAAGAAAAAAAGTATGATGGTTAAGCAGCTATCTTTTGTTTTTTGTACGTCTATTTGTTAAGTCGATGCAAACTCGTAAAAACAAAAACAAGAAACAATGTTTTTCATCTTTAATTTCTTCCCTGCTTTGAAATACTCAGAAAGCTTTGGAAGAGGGTTTGGGGTTGGACCACAGTGACTTTTATGCTATGAGGCCATGCTGATTACGTTGTTTAATTAATATGTTGACTAATTATCAAAAAATGAAAAATCTGAGCCTGTATTTGGACTATCGTCATTAAAATTTTCAGACCTCTATGTGTGGCAGATTTTCCTATCATTGTAGACAGACAGACACATACATGGACAAACATCCTTCTTTTTTAGTGTAGCTATGTTAAACTGTTTTTCCTTTAAAAAGGACCCAGTTTTTTGAATGAGCACAGGTTTCAGGACCCAGGATTTCAAGAACATAATGAAATCATTGTATTAAAATCTGATTGTGTGTTTGTATTTTACATCTATACTCTAAGAATAAGACAAAGTATAGGTTTGAAAAAAAAAAAAAGAAAACATGAATTATTAGTAAAGATCTATAGGATGTCATAATAACTCTTGAAATTTCAAAATTTACATTAGTTTGAGATATTATTATTATTTTTTTTTAATGACAATTCTGTAGAGGTGACAATTAAATTACTCCGCTGTTGTGGATAAAAGGGATAAAAAGGGTAATTACACGATTACTATATTTTTATTGACAGTATTTTTTCATAAAAAATTAAAAACAAAATATTTTTAATATGAACAGATCCTAAGAAAATAATCTTGGTTAAATTACATTTTTCAAGAAAATTTGAAAAAATATAAAACTGTTTTCATATATTCAATTAAACAAATTAAATAAAAATTAAGTTACCACCACTCAATAGCAGTTTGCAAAGTACTGAAAGATGGTGGACGACTACGCAAAAAACTCTGCATACTTTGTAGAGCATCTAAAGCAGTACCTATTATAAAAAGAAAATATATATATACATATTTAAAATATTTTTTAAATAATATAAATAAAACATAATACCAAACATACAATATTAATTTAATATAATCACTGTTAAAACTTTAAGTTGAATTTTTGACTGAATCAAATTGAAACTTTTTCAGCTGTATGAAAATGTACCTAGATTAATAACTGAATCCAGAACCTCTGGCTTAAATTGTCAATGCTCTACAAATTAGCTACTTGTCCAACACAATTCACTCTGACAACCTTTTGGCAATAACATCTGAACTGTTATCTGAAACAGCTTAGCAGAATATTCAATAAACAATGTATTCATATTTACAGTTCATTATTTGAACGCCAATTGGTGAAGAAATCAAAGTAAGTAAAACCTCAATTATCTGAAGTAATTGGGACCGGCCATCTTTCGCATAATCGAGAATGCTTCAATTTTAATATTTAGGAGAAATATATGCAATGTTTCTTATTATGGTAACAAGTGCTTAGTAAAAAAAAGTAATAGCAAAATAGAAGCAAGAATAAATTACCTGAATTTTAATTTTGAAATTAAGTACCTTTGACGTATATCACAAGGATTAGAAAAAATGTTTTGTTTGTCGCAGTTTCGATCAGAGTTGGGCAAATTTGTAATTCCAATTATCTGGAATGTAATTACAGTTTAATTCTATGTAATTAATTATAGCTAAAATTACATACTGTAAAAATTTTTTGCAGCACTGTAACCGGAACTGCCAATATCCCATTATTTGACAAATTTTCTGTGTTTGAATGCGTGTAACTATAATCAATTACATGCAATTAACCTGTAATTACACTGAGGATAATTGAGATTACAAATTTGCCCAACTCTGGTTTTGATTGCCTTTGCTTTGAAGCTCTATCACAGAGTTTTTTAATATTATTAGTTCACCAGTATCACAGTCTTTCTGCTGCTCCAGCCATGCTAAAATTTTTGCAAAACATACAAAAGCTTCAGAATTGCTGATTTGTTCATTTCCTTCGTTCCACTTTACAGCTTACGGGAGCTCAAGTTAATTCAAAGGAACTTTAAGAAAAGGGATCGAAAATATTTATATGTATTCGTAATTTGGAGAGGACCGCTTTCACACAAGGAATATGGTTGTTTAAAAAAAAAAAAAAAAAGCTTTCAAAATGGATTCTGCACACAAGGAATGTGATAGCAAAAAAACTTTAAGAATAGATTTTGGTTAACCAAGAGTTTCAGTTAAAAGTGTTTCAGATAAAAGAGGTTCTATTGTAGTAATTTTTTCAACAAAGTGAAAAAGTGCCAGTAATGGAGTCAAACCCAGAATTTCTGGCTTAAATTGCCAATGCTCTACCAACTGAGCTTCTGGATGTCATCCAGTCAATTATAATTCTGATATATTACAATATATTAATTTCCTTTGTGAATCTCAAAATTCCAAACATAGAAGTTGCTTGTTAATACATTAAAACAATTATGGTTATTTTTTATTTTTACATAGAATATTTATAATATAAATCTCAATAAATATGTTTTATAAATATCACAAAACATTGGCTAAGTAGTCTGAGAACTGTGGAAATATTTACAAAAATGTTTTTAGCTAGAATTTTTTAACGTTGAAAATATTTAGTCTGCAGTTTCATATAAATAAAGTAAATGCAACAGAATAAATATGATCCATATTAAATGAAGATTGATAGTCCATAAATCTGATATTTCAAATAAGCAATCAATACTTTGAATGCATTGCTAAATTTGACTATTATATTACCCTTATTCAATACAGAAGTTGTGTTTCACATACAGGAATTAATCAATATACAAATACAATATATATCAAAACCATATTAATCAAAATTAAGGATTAATAAAGCAGAGTTATAATAAATGGTGCATAATAAGAAAACCAAAATAAATAAAGTTTTATGCATCTGTATGGGTCACCATTCCATGTCAAATCAACCAAAAAATTTCAATTTTCAACCTGACCATTTCAGATTTAAATGAAACTGTCAGGGATCATTCTCTCTGGTGATATAAATGAGAATACATTTTTATAATTTTTTTATTGCGTTAAATTTTCATACAATTAATTATTTAAATTTTGAAAAATCATCATTTTTGGGTTGATAATTTTTTCAATTTTGAATTTCTCAAGTTCTATCAGGCATACAGAATTTTACGACCCCTCATTTTAAAGAGAAATTTATAAGGTTTAATTTGATACCCAAGTTGACTATGCTCAGTTAAAAAATATAAATTTTAAAATTTCTTAAAATTTAAAATTTTAAAATTTAGATAGTGCTTTTTAAAAATTTTGAAAAAAATGTATGTTTGTTGTAATATTATAAGGTAAAATTTCTGAAATTTTTAGAGTGGGATCTCAATGGGATCAAGAGTTATGAAATAAAAACCGAAAATTACCAATCAAATAATACGTAAATAACGAAATAGCTAGAATTAGATTGTTATTTTAATTGGTAATTTTCAGTTTTTATTTTATAACTCTTGATCCCACTGAGATCCCACTCTAAAAATTTCAGAAATTTAAGCTTATAATATTACAACAAACGCACATTTTTTTCAAAATTTTTAAAAAACACTATCGGAAAATTTTTTAAATTTTAAATTTTTTTTTATTTATCTTTTTTAACTGAGCATAGTCAACTTGGGTATTAAATTAAACCTTATAAAATTCTCTTTTAAATGAGGGATCATAAAATTCTGTATGCCTGATAGAACTTGAGAAATTCAAAATGGAAAAATTTATGCAACCCAAAAAATGATGATTTTTCAAAAATTAAATAATTAATTGTATAAAAATTTAATGTGATAAAAAATTATAAAAATATATTCTCATTTATATCATCAGGGAAAATGATTCCTGAGAGTTTCATTGAAATCTGAAATGGTCAGGTTGAGTCACTGGTTGATTTGACATGGAATGACCCATATATGACATTGCAAGTTCATTTAAACGTTGAAGTCATTAATTAAAAAAATTAAATTATTTAACATATATCTATCCTATGAAACTTATCTAAGCCTTTATTTCTTTTTCTTTCTATATAACACTTATTGATTGTTAATTTAGCAGAAGTATTTTTTCCTTTGGTTGAATTTTACACAAACCGTGACATTCATGTTTTGGACTACATTCAGAATCTATCTTTAGTACAAGTTCTATTGTTTTCTCAAT
This sequence comes from Maratus speciosus, assembly GCA_963932465.1. Classification (NCBI taxonomy): domain Eukaryota; kingdom Metazoa; phylum Arthropoda; class Arachnida; order Araneae; family Salticidae; genus Maratus; species Maratus speciosus. Next base: position 502,143,669 of record OZ010793.1, on the reverse strand, counting down.
TGTCTTACACAATTATCAAGTTGTTTAACTGATTTTTATCGTTATATTTTTCAGTTCTTTTGTATTTTTTCCTTTTACAAATGACTGTTGATCTTCATTTCCAAGAAAATTTCCATTACTTACATTTTTTTCATGTTATTCCAATAATTACTGAATATTTTTCAAGTCAACATCCTGAAAGTCAAGAGCACATCCAATTGTAACAATATCATCAAATAATTTACTTGAAGGAAACTGCCAAAATTATTTGCAGATTCAGTGAATACATTTCTTCAGATTGCTTTAATACACTTGAATGTAATTTTTTCTCATGAATGTTCATAACTTTTTTTTTTTTTTTTTTTTTTTTTTTTTCAGTTTCATTATCTTGCTACTTACTTCTTAACTTTTTGGTGTAGTACATTATTTAAATTTGATACTCATCAAAATTATAGTTACAATTTATGGTGCACTAATTGAAACAGCATTAATCAAAGCTAAATCTAACAAGGGGTTAATTTCATTAAGCATTCTGAATTATTATTCTTTTTTAATCTTGAAATGTGAAGAAACTAGTAAATGCAAATTAGTAAATTTTATACAAATTGTTCTTCATGAGAAAATGCTATTATATTTCTCAACCAATGATATAATACATATACGTAGATTAGAGATGTAATAAATATTCCGACACTTTTGCAGAATAATTGGTTGGGCGAATACTTTAGATATTTGCCCGAATAATTTAGATATTTAGACAGATAGATTGAGGATAATATTTATTTATTTATTATTATTTTGCTATGCTTTTCTCAAACAAACTTTTTTTTCTCTTTGAAACTTAATACTTTCTGACACATTTATGCAGTCATTTTCATGCTAAAGCACACAAAACTCACAGATATTCTTATTTATATACTAAGAAGTCAAATAGTATTTTTCTGTTTTCTTTAAAGGCTAACATTTTTAGAAATTGGTGCCAAAGTTGGAGATTTAGGAAGATTTTTAAAAACATAGCAATTAGGGGACAATTGATTATAGATGAAATACATTTATAATAAAATGAAAAAACACTATTCAATTCTAAATCACTTGAATAATAATATCTTCAAATTTCATGAACATATAAAAATGATTTTGTTAATGTGCCAAGAAGATTTGCACTGTTCAGCAGTATTACTAACTTTTTCAAGAACAACTTAAATTTATTTAATTCAAAATATTACATAATAATAATTCAGTATATTAAAAGACCTCTTAACACTAATTAAATTTTAAATTATATATAGGTTTAAGTTGTATTGTTAGGTTGTTTAAGTTCAAAATAAGTGCAAATAATGATGCTTATATAAACAAAAGTATTTTTCTTGACGCAAGTTTGCATTGTGCATTTAAAGAGGCATTGTAACTTTAATTAATAAAATGTATAATACATATACTACTAAAGGCTTTATGTATACTACATTTCATGCTTTAAATCACAAGCAATTTCTTTTACACACAAATTCCATGCAACAAAATGTATTTTAGTAAGTCTGGAGATATTTCATTGATTATGCGGAAAAGTAAGCATTATGAGGGCCCATTAACATTGAATGTAAGAAAGGATAAAAGCATGATTGGACAGCAGAAATGAAGAATATTCTTTCTATTTTATTTGAAATAACATAGCATCCTGACTCACAGAAAATCAATTTGATATGCCTGAGTATAAAAGGAAAAAATACAAATTCTTGAATTTTTGTATTGAAATAAGTTTTTAAAAATAAATAATAAATTTCAAAAGAAAATTTAACAGCGATAATAATGAGCAAAAATGTATACAAATTACATGGATCTGCAGATAAAATTATGCTATTAATAATTTCGATTTAGTAAAAGTCTTGTTGTATTAATTAGCATCAAGATTAGGGTGGGGCGAAAAAAATTACTTTTTTACTATCAAAAAACAGGTAGGTGCCAAAAGTTGCCTTTATACTAATACATCATCTGCGTGCAATATTACCGCTGAAAAAAAATGGCTTGAGTCTGCGCTTTTGGTCCAAATGTCGAAATTTTGGGTAAAACTTGACATTTTTTCAAAAAATCAAAAAAAAAAAAAATTCTATAGAGAGGGTTATTATTTAAAAGTGTTATTTAAACCTTTATTATTAATGACAACATATTTAAATGATAAAATGATATCTTTGTTCTGTATAACTGGAACAAAACTGACAACTTTTGATGAAAAAAAGGCGTTGCCACTCTGTTGTGTCACACAAATAATTGTTGTTTAGAATATAGCTCTTACCTAGTTGCTTTCAAAACTACCCAGGAGGTACCACATGGAGGTGACTGCATTTCATGTCAAAACAGTGCGTAGCTCGACCACCCTACCATCTGAACTCAATGTTTTATTTATACATTGAATTGTGATTTTTTTTTTTTTTTTTTATCAAAGACTGAAACTGGCCTAAGTTTTCTAAGTAGCAACCTAGTACATCTCTTCTTTGGATCCACAGACTTTGGATGCTGCTGATGTGATCTCCTTTACGTATTTTTCTTCAGTTTGTATAAGAGAAGACAAACAGTGTAATGCAGTGCGGATGATATTAATGTAATCTATTCAGCCGTCTATTATTTTCACCAAGATTGCACCCGATAAATGCATATTGAGGTTCTGTTACCACAAAACTTTTCCACTGAATTAGATTTATATAATTATCCGCTCTAAAGTTGATTGTCGATATTTCAGATTTGCGTATGCCATCATTTACTCTCGTTTTTCAGTTATTATGTCCTGAGTAGCTAGCTGTTTGATGTGATGGAAATCGTCATAGAGCATTGAATTAAGAATTTCCTCTGCGTATGCAAAGCAACCATTGTCTTAAATAACCTTTTTCTAGTAGTTGTTTTATTTCGTTTTTTGTGTTGTTTAGTAGCCAAGTAATTTCCCATGAGTTTTTAGATTCCTTATTTAGCTGTGGATTGCATTTGATTGTAAACTATCCTGGGGCCAAACTTGGATAACATAGTACTTTTTGAGTGAACGTAGAGACTGTGATAGGCAGTGAGTGCTCATTTGAAGGCGGATAATTCTGTTAGTCATTGTCATCCATTCTGCGAGGGACATGTTTAGAATGAACCATTAAAATTGATCATATGACACCTCCAAGTCCAGTGAATTTTCTCTTCATCATTTATTAGACAAGATTGTTGGCAAAAATTAGATTTTAAACCACAGGGATTCAACGGACCGATAGGAAAATCTTTGTCCACGTGCTTATTCCCTTCTTATTTCAAATTTTGAAGCCACAGACAGTAATTTTCAAATATTATTTATTGAAATCGAGAAACGGGTACTCAGCACATACCAGAAATACCTGCTAGACATTTACAAAGTTATTTCATCAAGATATGGCTCAGAAGAACTAGCGAAAAGGAACCCAAGAAACTTCTCTTACGCAAAATGGCTTACAAAGGCGCATTAAATAATTCGCCTTTATATAAGCACTGATTGACCATCAGAGTCTGGTTCACTCACAAAGTTTGTAATCCAAGTTTATGCCGCAGGATGGTTTACACCAAATATAATCCACATCTAAAAAATTGATGTAAAAACTTATGGGAAATTACTCGGCTGCTAAACATCACAGGAAACGGTAAAAAACAAATACTAAAAAAATTCATTTAGGACATTGAGAGCAAATTTTTCACATTGAGAGCAAATTCTTATTGTAATTTTGATGACGATCTTCATCACATTAAACAACAAGCTTATCAACATATAAAAAATGCAAGAGGTAGAGTAAAAGCTGGCACACTCAAAGATGAAATACCTAAATGTAGTAAAATGTAGTAAAATGTTGTAGGAACAGAACTCCCAATCACTATGCAGTAACTGGATGCAATTTTGGTGAAGGTACTAGAGGGCTGAATAGATTCCATTAATTCCACTGCATTACTCTGCTTACCTTATTATACACAAGCAGTAGAAATATACGTGAAGGAGCGTCACAGCAGCATCACCCAACGCCTGTGGATATAAAGAAGAGATGGACTAGGTTGATACATCGAAAACTTATGCCACTCTTTGATAAAAAATCACAATTCAATATGTAAATAAAGCATTGCGCTCAGATGGAAGGGTGTTCGTGCTATGCACTGCTGTGTCATGAAATGCAGCCACCTGCACGTGATACCTCCTGGGTAGATTTGAAAGCAACTACGTAAGAGCTGTAATCTAAACAACAATTAATTGTATGACACAACAGAGTGGCAATGCCTTTTTTCATCAAAAGTTGTCAGTTTTGTTCCAGTTATACAGAAAAAAGATATCGTTTTATCGTTTAAATATGTTAAGTAATTAATAATAAAGGTTTAAATAACACTTTTAAATAATAACCATCTCTATAGAATTTTTTTTAATTTTTTGAAAAAATGTCAAATTTTACCCAAAATTTCGACTTTTGGACCAAAAGCGCAGACTCAAGCCATTTTTTTTCAGCGGTAATATTGCATGCAGATGATGTACTAGTATAAAGGCAACTTTTGGCACCTACCTGTTTTTGATTTTAAAAAAATCATTTTTTCCGCTCCACCCTAATCAAGATGTTTCAAATATTATAAAAAAATTCAACAAGCTGTTAAAATTTTTAAACCAACAAATAATATAAGATAAATTTTTATTTTATTTCCAATTTAACATTTAAAAAAATTATAATTAATATATATTCTTCTTTTTTTTTAAGTTAGTATTCAGCCTAAAACTTGGCCCAATATTCAGTATTCACACTAAAATTTGGATAAAAATATTCAATGTCCAGCTATTCGGCCAAATCACTATCCGTTACATCACTAATTTAGATACTTGTGTGTTCTTGGCTGATTCAGAATATAAAAGGAAAGGAATAGAGAATTTTAAAATGCATTTTATTCCATCTACGATATGAAGCCAAAAGGCAGTCTGTAAGTACACTTTAAAATAGTTATTAATAGGATACTGACAGATTCATTATAAAATTCCATTTTAACATTTTAAATTGTCTGACATTTTTTATGCAAAAATGAAAAATAAAACTATAAGGGTTTAAAAGAATGCAAAGCAAAAATTATATGAATCTTATACTATAATGTAGTGATGGGTGATAACGAGATGTTTTTCTCGATTGTATGGACATCTCGATATTTTTCGATTGTGTAAATTTTTTCTCGATGACTACAGTTTGCAAATTTCTTTTATAAATCATATATTATGCATTATATACGTCATACATTTATCAGGAATCGTCTGCGGATGAACTGGAATGAGTCGATGTTAATAAAGACTAGGTGACTTCGACCGCTAGCGGGCCCCTCCTTTAATCGGGGCCCCTAATTTATATGTAATCTTGTAATATGAAATCACGAACAGGTTACCCGCTATATATGGCACTGATATATGATAGCAGGTGGGTGTGGTGTGCACGCACTACAAAATCTTGTAAAAAATATAACATCGAAACGAATGAACCTCGGACCAGATCTCTTGGGGGAGGGGTCAAAGCGAGCGGAGGGGCACAGCAGCTGCATAATATGATTAAGTCGTCACAGGTCTTTAGGCCTTTCCAACCATATGTCACATGAGAAGTCTGGATCTGAATTTATAAAAATGCCCTCCCCATGGGGGCAAAGGGGGGGAGGGGTGCGGGAGGTGGATAACATGAGTAAGTGGTCACAAGCCTTTCCAACAATATGTCACATGGGGGGTCTCGGCTAAATTTAGAAAAACACCCCCGTGGGGGAAAAGTGGGGGGGGGGTGGTCACCGGAGGTGTATTACATCAATAAGTAGTCACAGACCTTTCCAACGATATCTCACATGTGGGGTCTTGGCTAAATTTGGAAAAGTGTCCCCCAGGGGGGTGCAAATTGTGGGAGACTGTCACCGGAGGTACATAACATCAATAAGTAGTCACAGACCTTTCCAACGATATCTCACACGAGGGATCTTGACTAAATTTGAAAAAGTGTCCCCCCCCCCGGGGGGGGGGCAAAGAGTGGGGGGGGGACTGTCACCGGAAGTGCATAACATCAATAAGTAGTCACAGACCTTTTCAACGATATCTCACAAGAGGGGTATTGACTGAATTTGGAAAAGTGTCCTCCAGGGGAGCAAAGTGTGTGTGTGGGGGGGGGGGGGGGGGGGCGGCCACCGGAAGTGCATAGCATCAAAAAGTAGTCACAAACCTTTCCAACGATATGTCACATGAGGGGTCTTGGCTAAATTTGGAAAAGTGTCCTGAAATTTCATATATTATAAATAATATTTAGCGGAGGGCTCCATAAAAAAATCCGATCTAAAATGATAAAAACGGTAAAAACTACCCTCGCAGTGGGGGCCAAATTGGGGAGGGGAGGAAGAAAGTCTCATAATATGAAAGCGTCATCCGAGAGCTTACCGATGACATATCACATGACTAGTCCAAAAAAAGTTTGAAAATTGCTCCCCCTCCCTCCCACTCTTTCACCCCGGAATTCACACAGGCGCCACTTTAAAATTTTTATGTTCAAAAAATCATGGAAGACGGTAGTATTCCGAGTGACGCAGCCTTAAGCCTAAAATCGTATCGTATCGTATTGTAGAATTCGTAGATGGCGGAACTCATATATACAGCTAACTCGACATCAAAGAAAATGCGAAAAGCCGCCTGTTAATAACTCATCAAATATAGGTCCTATTGTTCTGATTTTTTTAAAACAGTCTTATATCTGCAGTCTAATCCTATTCTGAATTTTTTACAATTCTACTTGCAGTATATTTTCAGATCTGAAAACCCATTTTGAAAGCAATTTCGATGGTGTAAGTTTGTCTTTTTTTTTTCTCCGAAACGGTCTAGATTTTTTAAAAAACATTAATATATAAAATGAATCTGTTTTTGACGAAGTGGATAAGACTAACCTAGTATCTAGGAAAACTCTTAATTTTTATATAATCCGCATGAAAAAATGGACTTCTTAGGATCGCGGATTACATGTTATTCTATGGGCTAGCAGACAGAACGTTGCACATCGGTTTTGCGCGGTTTAGGTCACAGTTAAAAATCTGAATATTGGCAATAAATCTTTTTTTAAACTACGAAAACAGTTTATTATGTGCTTTAAAATACTTAGACTGATTTTTTAAAATGGAGCAGTATTTTGTAATTATAGGTATTTTATTTCATTGTTATTCATAGTAAGTAAACATTTTTTAAGGAGAAAATATTTCACATTTTTAAAAAAATTCTCGTATCGAAATTCGATATTTATCGAAAATTCTCGTATCGAAATGAAAATTCATCGCGTTCGCCATAAGACTTCGCCATGTATCACTATGCGATACGCGAAGTTGACTGAAGAAATAAGAAATATCAAAGATCTTGAAATGGCATTCCAAGGGGAGAAAGTGAGTACAATTTCTAATTATCCAGACAGCATTCTTTGCAACCGATCCTTTCTAATTAGTATAATGTTCTGAATTGTTTTTATTTTCAACAATACTTATAACTGTTTTCCTTACAAAATAACGTTCATGTGTGGCATAGGTATTTCTTGTGATATGTGAGTGTAATACAGATAGATTACTAATTTAATTTTGAGTTTTCTTTTAAAGAAATTAAACAAAATCTTTCATTTTTAAAGAACGCACAATTTAAATAAAAGGTATGACGAAATCAAAATTAAGATTTCCAATCCCGTTTATAAAATGATTCATTTGCGAATCGTTTCTAATAATATTATAAACGAAAATTGACTTAAAATGACACCTTTCGTTTATTTATTTTTTTTTATGCAACTCTTTTCAGCTTCAAAAATTAAAGCATCGTAGTATTTTATTTTTATAAAATTTAACCTAAAGGGGAAAAAAAAATTCTTATTGCCGTTTATCTCTGTAACAAAAGAAAAACAGAAAAAAAAAAACCAAACACCTGAAACATTTCTTTTAGGCTAATTGATTACAGCCATGGGTGCAAGATCTTGAGTCTCAGGACTGATTTCAGTCTTGGACATATTTTTGACTGATAGTAAATTCTACTTTATATACTTAAATTATCACGATTAGCTCAAAATGAACCATTTTATCCTGACTGGTTGTTTTGAGCTCCTAAAAGTAAAAATTTTCATCATGATACTTTTCCTTATTTAATAATTAAAGTTTATAGATAAATAAGATAAAACAGCTTTTTTGCAAAAGTAAGATACTTGTTTTTATTTAATTTTAAAGTTAATATGCTTAAAAGAAAGCTTTAAATAATTTACTTTTAAAAAATATAAAAGTAGCCAGCTCCCTTATATGGTATTTGTGGTAATGAAGTATAATTGTAAATAAGAACAATTCAGAACATGTTACTATTTAGAAAAGATTGGTTTCACAAAATTTCATTAGCAGCTGCATTGCAGCTGTCATGATAATTAGACTTTGTATAAACTAATAAAGTGATTACTCAGTAACCATTTCAATTAATATATTAATCTGACTCGCATCTTAAATTAAATATTAAGTTTTTATTCTGCTTTCATTAAACCAGTCACTATTATGTAACATTCCGCATATTCCGACTACAAAAACTCTTTTTATCAATTCCACCTGTATACTGGAGGGTTGCCGTGCCACTTACAGAGTAGCACGTTTATCGCCCCGTTGTGCAATAACATTTGAAAGATCACCACATAAAAAGTAGCAATAAAAGAAAAACAAAATTAATCAGTTGATTGTAAAAAAATCCACTCCATTCTCGGTCGGGGGAGGAACATCACAAGAAAAAAAAAACCTCACGAAATTTGACAGTATGTCAGGGGGGGGGGGGGGGGGATCCAAAACTTCATGAAAATAGTTGTAATTTTTCTAATAAATATGTTACACATAACATATGGTAGTAATAATCAGTATATCTGATGAAAATACAAGTAATTTTTTTAAATAAACTATTTAATGATTTTTTTATCCCTATTACTGTATTTGATTAATAGTAGTTCAAAAGCCATAATTTTATATTGTAAAATCGTTAAAAGCACTCTGCAAGCAGTCCTTGTTCAATCACAAAAGCCTGCCACTAAAAAAATTTAATGCAGAAGATGTAATGTATTTCTCAGATATAAACAATGAATTTTTCAGTTAAGAAGCACATGTATTTTACAAATATTGCTATTTCTTGGAACACTAAATATGATACATTATCGCCTTTAACACATTATTTTGGAGTAATGAAAACATTGTTATTATATTAAAATTTTTTGTAAATGAGTGTTATAATCAGAGCAGCTCATGACAGGTTTTTCTTGCAGCACTAAAATGCATGCTTTCCAAAAGTTTTTTTGTTGTTGGTTTTTTTTTTTTTTTTGCCTTATTTAATGGAAGAAAATTCTGCTAAAAATAAGGCAAAGATTTCATTATTAAAAATAGTGAAAAAGAATAAATTGGCCAGCCATGCATTTAGTGTTCCCAAAACTGTCAGTCATGAGTTACCACTGTCTATAATGATTTTGCCCAGGCATATTTGGATGTTATATTTAGAGGTAATATCTTTAAGGTAATTTAATAATGTGTGATCTATACCTATTATGTAAAATTTCATAATTTGCACATTTTCTGGTTCCAAGGAATGTAATTTAAAGCATGTATACGGAGTAAATTTAATGATGTATGAAATATGATCTATATAATGCAAAATTCTATAATACGCACAACTTCTCATACCAAGGTGTGCATTATAAAGATCTTCTACTGTATTCATATGTAGTTCACACATCAAAAACCTTAAAGATTTAGTATCTGTAAGAGGGCATTATTGCAACTTTATATATTTTTCATTCTGTAGCACAAATTACTCGGCTTAGAATTTGCCAGTCAAAACATTGCCATCGTGATTTTTTTCCACTGTCTTTATTTACCTCAGAAGTGATTAAGATTTTTTTATATTGTAAATCCTAAAGGTTATAATAGCAAAAAAAGCATCTTTAAGCCCTTGGGAATGAGCGACCGGCATACTTGGCCACTTAAGGTGTTCAGAATCCTTCATTATTTTCACCACTTGTTTTTAATTGTAAAGTTTACCTTCTTTAATGGGAGCACTTCTGTGATTCAATTACAGAAAATTTTCTGTTTTTAAAAACCTGTAGTAAAAGGTTAAAAATTAACCAAAGGCTCTTGTCGCGAAGGGGTTAAACATCTTGAATTACAGTGAACTTTAATAACCCTTGGCTTTAATTGCCAGTACTCTTCCAATTGAACTAACTGTACGACAGCCCAGCCAACACAATATTCGCTCAGAACAACTATTATCATGACATCAATTGATTGTGTGAACAATAATTAAAAGTGTACATGATTATATATTTCATTATTAAGCAACAGACTTTGCAGATCCGATTTTCTAAAAAGCTTTAAAGATTGAAATCTCTAGGCTGGAGTGGGAAAGTGGTAATTTTGAGGAATAGGAGGATAATTTATATAGAAGAATTTTCTGTATAAAAATAAAGACTTAAATTTTTTTAATGTTGGGGAGTAGGGGGAGGGAGAAGAGGTGAAATGTACAGTCGTGGAAAAAAAAAAGTAAACACCCTCTACTAACTCCTTAACAAATTATTATCGTAGACAAAAGTTATTGGTACCGAACGATTGGGAATAAAGCCTATTTTTAAATGATGTATATAAAATTTGCTTAGGGGGCCATCTACATATTAAAACAAATCCAAACTTCATTTTTTTTCAATGGCAATACCCAATTTTAACGAGATATTTCAAATCTTCGGTTCAAACTATGCCTAGGCACCAAATTTCAAGTAATTTGAATAATAAGTTTTTGAATTATAAACATTCAAAATTTAGTGCTTCTAATGTTAAATTATATTTTCATATTTTTATTCATATCTCCTGAAATTATGCTCCTAATGTGCTAATTTTTTGTGTAGCAGTAATACTAACATACCCAAACATAAATACGTTGAATTTGCAATTTTTATAATTTTATGATATGAATTATGAAATTAATATTCGGAAAAATTATGAATTGTAACCTAAAATTTTTTTTGATGGATTTAGATTTATTAAGTCCTGCTTTATGGAAATCCAAAATTTCACATTTTTCTTCCAAATAGTTTTCAAATTATGCTTAAAAAATGGCAAAATTAGGGTTTAAGGGGCCGTCTATGATAGAAGTGACTAGATATTTTGAAATGTCTTACGCTGTCCTGTAATCTAGCAAACTTCATTGACTGCTTGAGTGACGCTTAAGGTGCCTTGATCAAGAAGGGGGCTCTCTCGGTTAACAATCGAGTACCGAACTTCAATTTGGATACAGCCCTTAAAATAAGCTTGTTTTAAAATAATTAATTTATCGGGAACTTATAGTACGAATTGCATAAAAATTTGTTTTTAGGCTAATTAAATTGTGTAGAATTCATTTATGCTGTAAAAATTGTGTACTGCTATTGAAAAAAACAAAGTTATGGTTCGTTTTAATATGTAGATAACCCCTTAAGCAAATTTTATATACATCATTTAAAAGTAGACTTTATTTCCAATCGTTCGGTACTAGTAACTTTCTTCTACGGTAATTTGTTGAGGAGTTAGTAGGGGGTGTTTACTTTTTTTTCCATGACTGTACATTAGGGAAGTTAGAGCTTATTTATTTATTTATGTTAGTGAGCAACAAATGTTGCAGATTTTTTTTTTTTTTCAAACTAATTTTTGAAAGATTTTATTATTTAGGTAAGCTGGAGAGGTGGGTGCAAAAGCAGAAGTGGAATCTTCGGAGCTCAGGGGATTATTTTATATCATTTATTATTATTGTTAATAAAGAATTTTAAATAGGGATGGTGAAAGATTATTTTATATAAAATTAAAGAATGTTTAATTTTTTTGCACTAGGAATGAGAAAAGGGAGAAGCAGAAATTTGTAGTTTTGGATTTAATATAAATGTATGGAATTACTTTTATAAATGAGCGATGATTGTTATATACATATATAAAGGTTTAAAGAGTAATATTTCTTTCTATTTTTCTTAACAAAGTAATTTTTTTATATGGTAAAATTTAACATAGCTTTTTATATCTCTGAAGCAAACCAACAGAAATACCCTCTAAACATGCATGTTACTTCCTTATCTTATCAAAGAGTTCTTATAAAAATCTCATTGCACGATGCTCTTTAAAATTGAAGTATGGTCATCTTTTTTTGCGGGGAGGGAGGGGGGAGAGATTGAAGGTGAATTGAAATCCTGACTATGAATTCTTTGTATTGGTCTTTAATTTTTTTGTGTGTGTTTATTGTTTTATTTATCTTTTTCAATAACCTCAAAAAAGTAATGATATCAATGCAAAAACCCTTAACGGGTTAAAAGTTTGTGACGCAGCACTTTATCTTATGCTCTAAGTATTTTAAATATGGAACTTAAAAATAATGATATCAAATTTTGAGTGACGCTGTGCTATTAATTATAATCTCTCTCTATATTATTTATTTCATCTTTTTATTCTTTTATAATCGCATGTGCAAAAATTATGTTCAATTAAAAAAAATGTATAAAAGTTTATTCATTGATGCTTTAACATTTACACCTCTCATAAATTCCAAGTATGAGTTTTAAAAGATATGATATCAAAATTTTAGTGACGCTTTGATGTGGCTTTAAACGATTTGTTTTAAAATTAAATTTAAATTATTTTTGTTTTGGCTAAGATATATTCACACATCTAAATAATAGTTTTAATTTTCCAATATGCTTTAAATATGTCACTTTCACTGAATTTATATAATGCATTTAAATGTATTTATTTGAATAAATTGATTTATCCTTTGTCCAATGCTATTAAAAATTTAAAATAAGATTTGCGTAAATAATTTTTTTGCGTCATTGTATCCAAACTAAGGGAAATGTATTCAAATGGATACTATGAGGCAAAAAAATTATTTACGCAAATCTTATTTTAAATTTTTAATAGCATTGGACAAAGGATAAATCAATTTATTCAAATAAATACATTTAAATGCATTATATAAATTCAGTGAAAGTGACATATTTAAAGCATATTGGAAAATTAAAACTATTATTTAGATGTGTGAATATATCTTAGCCAAAACAAAAATAATTTAAATTTAATTTTAAAACAAATCGTTTAAAGCCACATCAAAGCATCACTAAAATTTTGATATCATATCTTTTAAAACTCATACTTGGAATTTATGAGAGGTGTAAATGTTAAAGCATCAATGAATAAACTTTTATACATTTTTTTTAATTGAACATAATTTTTGCACATGCGATTATAAAAGAATAAAAAGATGAAATAAATAATATAGAGAGAGATTATAATTAATAGCACAGCATCACTCAAAATTTGATATCATTATTTTTAAGTTCCATATTTAAAATACTTAGAGCATAAGATAAAGTGCTGCGTCACAAACTTTTAACCCGTTAAGGGTTTTTGCATTGATAATATTTACCAGAAGACTGAATACAAAACCCACATCTAAAGTGATATTTAAATTTATTATAGAAATTGGCTACGGTTTTAAAAATTTGTTCGCCCCTTCCCCATCCCCCTTTGGGCGAAGAAAGGTTCATAGTATGAAAGAGTGGTCAAAGGGCTTTTCGATTATATGCCACAGGAAGGGTTCGGTAAAATTTTTAAAATTGCACCCCGCATGAGTCCACTCTCATGTCCTCCTCCCTCAAAATCACCCGACCCACCTTCCTCTTTGAAATTTTTATATTTAATAAATAATTTTTATCGGAGGGCTCCAGGTATGTGACATCTTGGTAAGGCTAAAATAAGAGAAACATTGAAAATTAGGGCTTCATTTCACAGCTCATTGTCATGCCTCTTTCTCTATCTCGTCCCTTGGTACTCTCGATAAATTTTCTTACTTTTCTTCTCTGCCGAGGACGAGAGAAATCTTCGAAAAGCTTCTCATAGCGAAATGTTGAAAAGCGCGAGAGAAATCCTCGAAAGGCTTTTCATTGGGAGATTTCGAAAAGGACGAGAGGAACCAGTGAGAGGCTCCCCATCGGGAAATGTTGAAAAGGGCGAGAGAATCTCTCGAGAGACTTCCCATCCCGAAAGGTTTAAAACCGCGAGAGAACCAACCATTGAGCAGCTTCCCATCTGGAAGCGTCGAAATGCTGGAAAAATCATCGAGATGAGATTTGACGAAATGCAAGATGGAAATGAGCTTTCAGAGTCAAACTTACCGCATTTCTGGTTTAAGTCATAATTTCTCAAAGGAGTCCATCTGCTTATCCAATCTCTTTTTAGCTCACAGGCTATCTAAGCCTGAGAGCTAATGTACTTGTCGGTTCTGTGTGTATGCATGTACGTACGTATGTATGAACGTAACGCGATAACTCTTGATTAAAATGTACGATTTGCTTCAATTTTTTTTATGTTCATTCTGATAAGGCGTTCTGCTGATTAGTTTTGACAGTTCATTGGTTAACGATAAAGGGAGAGAAGGGGGGCTGGTCCCCACCCCTCCTTAATATAGATAAATAGGTTTTTCATGCAGAATTATTCGATTTGCTCCAAATTTCGTATACCGGTTTATTATGTTAAGGAGCTTCCCTGATTAAACTTGGAGGTTCATTAGTTAAGTATAAAGGGGAGAAAGGGAGGTAGACACCCTCCTTAATTTAGATAAATGGGTTTTTCATGCAGAATTATTCGATTTGCTCCAAATTTAGTATACCGGTTCATTATGTTAAGAAGTTGCCTTGATTAGATTTGGAGGTTTACGGTTAAGTATAAAGGGGGAGAAGGGGGCTGGAGCCCCCCCTTAATTTAGATAAATGGGCTTTTCATGCAGAATTATTCGATTTGCTCCAAATTTGGTATACCGGTTTACTATGTTAAGGAGCTTCCCCGATTAAACTTGGAAGTTCACTGGTTAAGGATAAAGGGGGAGAAAGGGGCTGGTCCGCCCCCCTTAATTTAGATAAATGAGTTTTTCATGCAGAATTATTCGATTTGTTCCAAAATTGGTAGACCGGTTTATTATGTTAAGGAGCTTCCCTGATTAAACTTGGAGGTTCATTAGTTAAGTATAAAAAGGGGAAAGGGGGTAGACCCCCTCCTTAATTTAGATAAATAGGTTTTTCATGCAGAATTATTGGATTTGCTCCAAATTTGGGATACAGGTTTATTATGTTATGAAGCTGCCTTGATTAGATTTGGTAGTTTATGGGTTAAGTATAAAGGGCAGGGGTAATCTCCCCCTTAATTTGGATAAAAGGGTTTTTCATGCAGAATTATTCGATTTGCTTCAAATTTAATATACCGATTTATTCCGATATGGCGCTTCCTTCATTAGATTTGGAGGTTCATTGGTTAAGTATACAAGGGCAAAAAGGGGGCAAGTCCCCTCCCCATAATTTAGATAAATGGATTTTCATGGAGAATTATTAACCTGGGAGAACTCGCTAGTGAGAATGCCCAATTGCTTTTCTTTTACTTTACATTCATATAATATCAACTTTTTTTGATTGTCTTAGTACTTTTATTCACAAAATAGGTAAAATAATTGAAAAACATTTTGAAATTTTAATTAAAATGAAAAATGATTAAATAAGAGTCTTAAAAAAGTACGACTGTGAGAGAAAATCTCATGCAGCGAGTTCTCCCAGGTTAAATTTACTTTAATTTTTTTTTCTATGTTCGTTCTGATATGGAGCTTTCCTGATTAGATTTGGAGGTTCATTAGTTAAATATAAAAGGGTTAAAGGGGTTAGACCACCCTTAATTTAGCGATATGTTTCTTTTTTTCCATGCAGAATTATCTAATTTGCTTCAAATTTGATATACTGATTTATTATAGTTAAGGAGTTTCCCTGATTAGATTTGGAGGTTCATTGGTTAAGTATAAAAGGGGCAAACGGGGGGATATTTCCCTTCATTTATTTTTTGAGAGACATTATTCTTTGAAATAAGAGTATAATATACAATTAGTGTGAATAACCTGTGAGCTCAATGCCATCAGTTTAACTGGCACTCATCTTTTTATTGCTATTAACCGATGTTGGTTATGAAGCATAGAGGTTTATGTATTCAGTTCTGTATAGTCCTAGTTTCAAATTTTACTGTTAAATTTAGTGTCATTTTGCCCCGAATTTTCAATGTTTCTCTTATTTTAGCTCTGCCAAGCTGCCCCATACCTGGAGACTCAGATAAATACTATTTATTAAATATAAAAAGTTCAAAGAGGACGGTGAGTGAATTCTGGGGGGCGCGAGAGTGGACAAAGGGAGGGCGGGTAATTTTCAAACTTTTACCAAACCTTTCCTTGACATATCATCGGAAAGTCCTTTCACCACTCTTTCATATTATGAACCTTTCTCCTCCCAGAGTTGAATTCCGGAAGGGGGCGTGGGGGGGAGAGCGGTGCGGGGGTGAATTTTTTTTTTTAATTGTAGAGATTTCTTCAATAAATATCATTAAATGAGGTTTTTTAATGGAGCTCTCTGATAAATATTATTTATTAAATATAAAATTTTAAAAGTGGGGCTGCGTGATTTCCGGGTATATTCTGGGATAAAAGAGGGAACCCACGTGGGAGGGGTAGATTTCAAACTTTTTTTGGACCAGTCATTTGATATATCATCGGAAAGTAACTCTTTCATATTATGAACCTTTCTTCTTCCCTCCCTAGTTTGGCGCCCCGAGAGAGGCACTTTTCGAACTTTTTTGAAATCGTAGCGTTTTTAAACATTTTAGATCGGATTTTTTTACGGAGCCCTCCGATAAATAATTTTTAATATATGAAAATTTCAAAGAGAAGGATGGGCGGGGTATATTTCGGGGGGCACGATAATTGGAATCCTGGGAGTTGGGACTCTTTTCTACCTTTTGCTGACACCCCTCATGTGATATATCATTGGAAAGCTCTGTGACTACTATTTCATTTTATATATCGCCCGCACCCCTCCCCTTACTTTGCCCCCGCGCGGGGGCACTTTTCTAAATTTAGCCGACACCCCTCATGTGACATATCGTTGGAAAGTCCTGTGATCACTTATTCATATTATGCACTTTCCTTGCCCCTCCCTCCTACTTTGCTCCCCGCTGGGGTTCGTTTAATGTATTCCAGTCGAAGACTTTCTAAAAATGGGGAAATTAAAGATCCAATCTCAAATGACATAGAAAAATCAATAAAAAATTTTGATCCCTTTTATCATCCTTTAGTTCATGTTTTTGCCACTAGGGGGTGCTTTTGATTCTTATTTCTTTGGCCAATTTGGTGTTAATTGCCGAAAAATTGTAATTTTTGATACTTAAACTCCCTTACCGCTTCATAGCTACTCGCGTTTTTTCAGCTTTTTTCAACCAGGGGGCACCAGGGGCGTGCCTAGCGGGGGGGTGTTGGGGGTGTAACACCCCCCCACTTATTTGGAAGAGTTGGTAAAATTTAGAATAGTCGGAAAGTTAAGAACACACCCTGCAAAAAGTCCCCTCTCCCGTTGTCAGTATCATTTCAATTCTCTGTTGTCCGTCTTTAAAGGGGAAAAGAAAGAACTTCTCACGGAAGATTGTGTATGATTCTGTGTGGGAGGGAGGGGTTGTCAGAGAGCGGAGGTGATAGAGAGAGAGAGAGAGAATCGTGTTTCTGAGAATTTGAGACTTTCGTGAAAGGAAGGGGGGGGGGGGGTGTTGCAATCTCTATTGTAAGTTTTCCCATGTATCATCTTTAATTGCTCCCTTCTGCTATTTACTGATCCTGAGAATTTGGTGACCTCTTGGCTCTGGATTCGGCGCTAGTTATTTGAGGTTGCTGCATTTAAAAGATGAAGTCACGGACACAGAAGAAGAGCGATTTGCAAAAGTTTGTTTTTGTCGCATGATGGCGGATAATTCAGTGAAAATTTTATGCACACACTGTGATCGCGTACACACACATTTCATAGAAAAAAAATAAATTTATATCGCCATATAAGAAAATTTCATCCGAATGAAAACATCGACCTCCAGAAAGGAAAATGGATTCAATGTACAATATGTAGATATTTCTGCATTTCTATTAGAAGCCTGCATAGTCATATTCAAACAGATCATCCAGATGTAAAATTCAGAGCTTCGTAAAAATGTTCCTGAAACATCATTTTCATCACAAAATTTTACTGCGAATGTTAAGACTTTTGCAGACCGGGTTCGGCACTACAACGAAAGTTTGATTTAGGAATGCGATAAAATCCTAACTAGCAATTCTATGTAAAATGTCAATGTTTCTGAAAAGGAAGATACCTCGACTTTTCTAAGTTGTGATCCAGCCGATCGTATTGGAAAGAATTTAACCGAAAACCAGAAACTTTTCATCTCGTGGACCTTATCAACTTCAGAGATCATCGTACCCCTGTGAATAATGACATAGATCCTAAGAAGCAGAATAAGTTTAGCTCCTGCTGGTATAAAGAATATCCATATTTAGAATACAGTGACCAACTGGATGCCACATTTTGTTTTGCTTGTTCACTTTGCTCTGATGGCCCGGGGACTGAAAACGCAGAAGCTTGGATCAGTGTTGGTATTCGTGTATGGCATAAGATGAAAGGCCGAGGAAAAAACCGTAAAGGCAAGTTAATGGCTCATTTTACAAGCAATGCTCATAGATCTGCAGTGTATAAATTAGATAATTTGGGCCAAAAATGTAAGCACGTTGACAACTTTCTACCTAGTCAACGTAGAGAGGCAGCACCTAACGGAGCAAATTCGTCTAAGAAACAGAGAGATTATTAATATACGTCTAGACTGCACCAGGCTTCTAAGTCGTCAAGCACTTGCATTTCGGGGACGTGAAAGTGACAGCGGTAACTACATTCAGCTCATTAGATTAATGGCCAGGTGGATTCCAACTTTAAAAAACTGGATTGATGATACAGACGAAGGAATGGCTAAGCTTATTTCTGAAATTCTACAGTCAGTTGAATTATCGCTTTCCCAAGCTCGAGCACAGTCTTACGACACCACGTCATCTATGTCCGGCTACATTTTAGGCTGTCAATCAAAACTTTCAGAAATAGCTGGTAGATCTATTTTATACATACCCTGCCTCGCGCATAAAGTAAATTTATGTGTTGAACATGCGTGCGAAGAAAGCAATATAATAAAATTGTTCTACGACAGTATTCAGGATCTCTATAACTTCTTTTCACTGAGTACAAAGCGATTCGGCATACTGAGAGAGAAAATGGAAGTTCTTCAGAAGAGTCTTACCTTGAAATCTTTATCGAAGACAAGATGGACTTTGCGAGCGGATTCAGTCAGAGCTATTTTATCGTCCTATGATGTCCTCACCCATACTCTGCAAATTATTTCTGAAGACATGAAGGTTGACAAGGATGCTCGAGCTAAGACGGCAGGGTTAAAAAGCAAAATGATGTCATACGATTTCATTGTTTCTTTACTTGCAATGATAACAATTATGTTTAAGACCAAGTTAGCAACAGAGCAAAACGCGAAGACCCGAACATTTCAGAGGGAACCGACATAATGCAGAAAACGTACGAAAGCATTTAGAAACTCCGGAATGATGGCGCGGCGGCGGCAATAATGAACATCATTAAGGAAGCTGACAACATCTGCGAGACCCGTGGAATAAATCAAGATTATGAGTTCAATTTGCGGCACAGACGACGGAGGCCTCCATCGAATATCGACGAAAATCCTGAAACTGCAGTTCTATTTACACGAGAGAATTATTTTAAAGCAGAAATTTTGAAGGTGGTAGATCGGCTTACAACTGCATTTAGAGACATTCATATGTTGGTATTTGAGAAAGTTAAACCACTGGCCTGTCTCCTTCCATCTAGGATAAAGTATAGCTCTATCGGGGACATTTCTAAACTGTCAATTATTCCCTGATGATCTCAAAGATGTAGATAACTTGGAATGTGAAATTGATCTCATGTCCTCAGAAATAGTTAGTTCTGAATCGGATACAATTGGCGCAGCAGCGCACAAACTTGTGGAGAAGGCTCATTTGTATCCTAACCTTTCTTTGGCCTGCAAGTTGGTCTTAATTATTCCAGTAACTGTGGCAAGTAATGAAAGAAGTTTCAGCAGGTTAAAGTTAGTAAAAAATTACTTGCGTACCACCATGTCAGAAGAGCGACTGGACGAACTAATGCTATTAACCTGTGAAACAGACATAACTGACATGTTGGATTTAGACAGTGTAGCTGGAAAAGGGGCTATTCTGAAGGATAGGGTGATAATTTAAAAATGTAGAAGAATAATTTTTAGTCTCTTATACTAATATATATCTTATTTTTAGCAAGTAAGTTTTGTCTTTTTTATGCTTTAAAATTTATACACTTACATTACACAACAGCATGCGGTTTTATTTATAGAAACATAAATTCCGAAGTACTTCAACATTCTTAAATTGTTACTTTTGAACTGGTTAATGTACGGTACATCCGTACATATTTCCTTTTAAAATGTAAACAGAATCCTAATTAATAACAGGATTCTCAACTCTACTTATATAGTAAAATAATTTAATTTAAAAAAATTTACACATACTGAATAACAGCATTTAATTTCAACTGTGGTTAAGGAGAGAATGCAGGTGAAAACTTATGACTTTTAGTGATTTTTATAAATTCACAGTATTGTAGAACAGTTGACTCTGTCGCTGAGGGTGGAGGGCTATCACAAAGCCTTTCTCACCCCCGATCTTGCAGTCGGCAAAATTCAGTTCACACACCCCCCCACTAAAACAGCCTTCAGCACGCCCCTGGGGGGCACCCTTACAAGACTTTTCCAGTCTTATGGCTCCTTTATACCCTCCCTTTGGTTTGTTGTTTTTTATTCCATTTGTTTTCAGTTACCCTATATTTAATAAAATCTGCCTTATATATATGTAAAAACAATGATTTCAATAATCGATTCTAGAACATCTCCTTTGTAGATTCTTGAAAGTAATCGATGACTGTATCGATTGTGTATTTTATGATAACGATTTTTTGATTGGTAAATTTTCGAGAATCGCCCATCACTAAACCCTATCACTACTATGAAATTGTCGGCCAGAATAATAGCTAAGTTTTCCAATAACTGTTTTTAGCTTTTCTCGTTATAATCGATTGTAAAACATCTCGATTGTAGATTCTAGGAATTAATCGATGGCTGTATCGATTGTGATTTTTTACGATGACGATTTTTCTCGATTGTCGAATTCTCGAGAATCGCCCATAACTACTATAATGCAAGAAAAATTGCGTGTGTGTGTGTGCATGTATATATATAAATTTTATCTTGAAAACGGCTCTAACGATTTTGATTAAATTTTGCACCCTACCGTTTTCGGGCACGAAAAGACCGTTGGGATGGGTCTCATGTTCGAGAAAATTCGATTAGTGGGTCAATGTGGGTCAAGCTATTCTTATCTAAAAAACGGCTCTAACGATTTTCTCTAAACTCTATATTCTACAGTTTTGGATTACGAGAAGACCATTGGGCTAAGTCACATGTTCGAGAAAATTCGATTAGTGGGTCATTTTTGGGTCACCATGGGTCAAGCTAAGTTTACCTAGATAACGGCTCTAACGATTTTGACGAAATTTTGCACCCTACTGTTTTCGGGCATGAAAAGACCATTGGGATGGGTCTCGTGTTCGAGAAAATTCGATTAGTGGGTCATTTTGGGTCATAATGGGTCAGAGTCAAGCTAATTATATCTAGAGAACGGCTCAATTGACTTTGATTAAATTTTGTATCTAACCGTTTCCGGGCACGAAAAGACCATTGGGATGAGTCTCGTGTTTGAGAAAATTCGATTCGTGGGTCATTTTGGGTCATAATGGGTCAGGGTTAAGCTAATTATATCTAAAGAATGGCTCAATCGATCTTGACTAAATTTTGTATCTAACCATTTTCGGGCACGAAAAGACCATTGGGATGAGTCATGTGTTCGATTAGTGGGTCATTTTTGGGTCACTGTGGGTCAAGCTATTTTTATCTAAAAAACGGCTCAAACGATTTTCACTAAACTCTATATTCTACAGTTTTTGATTACGAGAAGACCATTGGGCTAAGTCACATGTTCGAGAAAATTTGATTAGTGGGTCATTTTTAGGTCACCATGGGTCAAGCTAAGTTTATCTAGATAACGGCTCAAACGATTTTGACGAAATTTTGCACCCTACTGTTTTCGGGCAGGAAAAGACCATTGGGATGGGTCTCGTGTTCAAGGAAATTCGATTAGTGGGTCATTTTGGGTCATAATGGGTCAGGGTCAAGCTAATTATATCTAGAGATTGGCTCAATCGATTTTGACTAAATTTTGTATCTAACCATTTTTGGGCACGGAAAGACCATTGGGATGAGTCTTGTGTTCGAGAAAATTCGATTAGTGGGTCATTATGGGTCAGGGTCAAGCTAATTATATCTAAAAAAAAGGCTCAAGACATTTTCACAAAATTTTTTAATATACGGTCATTTCTGGTCATGAGATGACCATTGGGCTAAGTCACATGTTCTAGAAAATTCTATTAGTGAGTCATTTTGGGTCACAATGGGCCAGGATGAAGCTAATTGAATTTAAAAACATGCTCAAAGCATGTTGACCAATTTTATATCATACCGTTTCTGGGCATGAGAAGAGAATTGGGCTAAGTCACATTCGAGAAAATTCGATTAGTGGGTCATTTTGGATCACAATGGGTGAGAGTCCAGCTATTTGTATGTAAAAGAACGGCTTAAACGATTTGGCTAAATTTTGTATTCTATCGTTTTCGGGCTCAAGAAGACCATTGGGATAGGTCGCATGTTCAAGAAAATTCGATTAGTGGGTCATTTTGGGTCACAATGGGTCAGGGTCAAGATAATTGTATTTAAAAAGCGCTTCAAAACATTTTGACAAAATTTTGTATAATACCGTTTCCGGGCATGAAAAGACCATTGGGCAGGGTCGCATTTTCAAGAAAATTCAATCAATGGGTCATTTTGGGTCCTAATGGATCAAGATCAAGCTAACTGTATCTAAAAAATGACTCAAAAGATTTTGGCAAAACTTTGTACTACACCGTTTCTGGACAAGATAAAACCACTGGGCTGGGTCGCATGCTCAAAAAATTCTATTAGTGGGCCATTTTAGCGATAATGTTTCGGGATCAAGCTAATGGCATCTCAAAAAGGTTCAAACAATTTTGACAATTTTTTTTGTTATACCATTTCACACTACAAAAAGACCGTTGAAATAGCTGACATGTTAGATAAATTTTGGTTAGTGGGTTTTTGAATCAACGTGGGTCAAGCTTATTTTATCTAGAAAACGACTAACAATTTTCACTAAATTTTGTATTCTATCATTTTCAGGCTCGAGAAGAACATTGTGTTAGGTCGCATGTTCGAAAAAATTTGATTGGTGGGTCATTTTGGGTCACTATGTCTCAGGATCAAGCTAATGGCATCTAAAACAGCAAGAATCATTCAGTGGGAATAATATATTGAGATAAACACAAAGCTAATTTTGACCGAGCTAAGCTCGGTCATTCCTGCTAGTCATTTTAATATTTGCGATACAGAACTTTCTAGGCAATTGATGGCTTACTTCAAAAGATGTATGCACATACTCATTGAATGCATCTTACAAGTATATGTTAGTTACAGATTGTAAAATCTAACAACAATTTACAGTAACATTATTAATGCTCTTGCACATTGCTAATTAAAATAAGTAAAATTCAATTGTGTAACTGGCAGAATAGGAATGAGTGTGTGTATGTTTGCATAGATTTTTTTTCTTTTTTCGGCTACATTAAATAGCAGAACTGGAATAAAAATATAAGAAACATAAAAAATTCAAATTTCAAAAGTAAC
This sequence comes from Maratus speciosus, assembly GCA_963932465.1. Taxonomy (NCBI): domain Eukaryota; kingdom Metazoa; phylum Arthropoda; class Arachnida; order Araneae; family Salticidae; genus Maratus; species Maratus speciosus. Next base: position 502,119,876 of record OZ010793.1, on the reverse strand, counting down.
TCACACTAAAAAAAAAATTACTAATCATGGCTATTTTTAATAAATATTAATTGAAACAAAAATGAGTACTTTTATGTTAGCTGGGCACATATAATAAATCATCAAATATTGTTCCCATCGCTATCATTCATGTTGCATTCTTTTCATTTAAAATATAAATCTTTCATTCATTTCATTGGATTTTAAATACATACATTATACAAATTTAAAATACATATCTTAAATTGTTACAATGAGGTACCCTCATTTGATTTAAATTACAAACATAATAATAATAACTACCATAAACCAAAATGTTTCATTTAACTATCACAGTATTATTTCTAATTAACACATCTGAAACATAAAAGCTGCTATTACTGAGAAAGAAAAAAATGTGCTATTGGCGAGATTTGTGCCCAGTTAACATAAAAGTACCAAAAAGTATTGTAATAAAACTAATAAATACATTAAAATACTTCAGGATATTTAATTAGATATTTTACCTTCTACAACATCAATCACAACCAATCCTATAACAGATGGAATCAAATGTCTATAAACAGTATGTACTGCAATGGCTCCTCCCATGCTATTATATAAAGTAAATAACAGATTATTACTTATACTGGAAAGTATAAATAAATAACAATAATATGTTAAAAACTTAAACAATTCATATATTATTTAAATAACACTTTTAATTAATGCAATATTTGACAAATTAAAAGATAGCATTATTTTGAAATACATTTATTGTCAGAGCACAGCTCCAGCTTCCTGCAAAAATTAAACTTTTGTGAACACGATAGCATCCAAAATAGTTGTCGCATAAAACAAATACATAAAATGAGACATCACAAAATATGAGCTGGACGTCGATAGTGCCAAAATCTCGGTAGTTATTCAAAATAAAAAATATTCATCAACCTTAATGCCCTGAAATGTCAGCTCAAGATCTTTCAATTTTCCCATAGAGATAACACTGTGATTGTTTAAATCTATCTATATATTTAAAAAACAAGGCTTTTTTTAGTCATCTGATCTCAGTTTTCTAATGAAATGATTTTACTAATTATTTTTTTAAATGAAAGCTATTCATCTGTAGATGTGCTTGCCCTAGCTACTTTAAAAAAAAATTCCTATTTTTAAATTTAATTTAAAAAGTTTTTTTATGACATTTTTTCAAAATGGTGACAATTAGATTACTTCCATTGTTGCAGTGAAATAGACGGTTTCATTTATTGACTATATCTTTTATGATGCCATTTTCTTATTACAATTAAAAGTAACTTTTTAAAATATGTAAACTAAAAATGACGTCACGTTTTAAAAAAACATTCACTTTCCTTTATAAAGCTGTTATATTTCAATACTTTTTGATTCTGCCGATACTGACAAGTGAACCACTTTTGGTGTTGCTCGCACCTAGCATCGAGACCTGGTGCGTTTTGTAGCCCTATACATAAAAGTTAGAGAACCGAAAAAATTTCTCTGTTAAAATAATATTTTATATACTTTTTTATACTTTTAATTTTTTATTATTACAAATTTATTTGTTTATTTCATGCCAAAAGTGAGTTAAGTCGCCAAATATGGTGCTACAATTTTTCCGCCCGCTTTATCCAAAGAAAAACGTTACAGAACATATTACTAGAATTATATCAGATTGCGATTTTTTTCTATAATTGATAGCATAAGAAACAAATATTGGGGGTTTTTTTTCTATGCAGATGATAAATATCAATACTATTAATATAAGTAATAAATATAATTCTATAAAAGTTTCGAAGATCATTGAAAACTATTTTTTAGTGAAATACAAAATAAGCGAACGATTTTCTTTTGAAATCGAATGAAATAAAGATTCTAATGTTTAAAATGAAATGTTGCTGTATTAAATGGTCCTTCGATAAAAGTAATCATAAAGTAAATTAATATTTTTACACAATTTAGAAAAATTACTGTGTCGTAATAGGTCGGACATTGCAATTTCTAGCTATTACAAATTCAGCTATGACATTTGGCTAGGGTTGCCGGAAAGCTCTACTTTTGAAAATAAACGCCGTTTCCTCGCCAAAAATATGAATATAAAGTTGCAATTTTTCAAATTCAAATTCGTAGATTTTTGAAGGAATTTTCAAACTTTTTTCAATATTTTATACTTATTATTAACTAATTTTTATTTTTAAATGCTTTTCTTAAAAAAAATTCAATGTTAATATTCCGATAAGTGGTCTCGAAAATTGCATTTTCAGAAAGTTATGCTGCTGTATAATCAAGAAATATTATTTTAACAGAAAAATTTTATTGATTCTCAAACTTCATAATATAGGGCTTTAAAATGCACCAGGTCTCAATGCTAGGCGCAAGCAACACCAAAAGTGGTTCCCTTGTGAGTTTGAGACGCTAAGTGAAGTGCTTCAGTGAGAAAAAATGACGTACTAAAAGAAAATGATAATTTTCTTTTATAAAACTAAACATTTTACACCAAATGTGTTTATAAGATATGAATATCTGGAATTTTTAGTCACCAGTACTGAGATTAGAGTCAAAAGTGCGAATGCTCTAGAGGTCTGCACGGGCCCGGGCTTGGCCCGAGGCCCGTACCCGGCCCGGCGGAATGAAGGCGAATTTTCAAACGGGCCGGGCCGGGCCGGCAGAATTAGGACAACTTTTTCAACGGGCCGGGCCGGGCCGGGCCGGCAAAAAAATTAATCGGGCCTATCGGCCCGATATAAGTGCTGGACAGATAATTACACCTGTTTATTTTTTATTAAATATATTCAAAATTGTTAATTGGTCCAAATCATCCAAGCAACCTCATAGCAAATTGGTATATAGTTTTATATACCTCAGATAAATTAAAAAAAATATAAGTGATCGTATTTACCTACATTCTAGTAGAAGAGCAACGCGAAGCATTAATAAAATTAAATTATAATTCGCGTCAAAAAGTAATTATTAAATTTGAATAATTACGAATAAAATTAAGAGTTTGCGTTGTGAATTATTTAGACGAACTCTTCCACTTATGAATTAAACTAAAATTTAAGCTGTAAAAAAAAGAATTGACACACTTTAAATATTATTAATTAAATAATTACAGAAACTTTTTAAAACTTGATTAAATATTTTATTTACATTGAACATATCTATATACAGAAAAACATAATATTAATTCAAAAAATAGAAAGCAACATTTTTGTTTGCTTCTCATTATTTTAAGTATGTTTAATCTTTTAAAAAAAAAAGACAATATTTTCACGTACTCTAATTATTATAATTGTTTCTTTTTACTAAAAGAAATACTCTCTTTCATTTTTAAAATTACGTTAATCTTATTTAATTATTGGTTTGGTCGGATCTCAGATAACTCTCTACCGTAAAATATCAGAAAAGTATTTTTAAGGTTTTTCATATGATCTTAAGTGGTAAAAGAAAATGTTTAAAATAGTACCTTCTTTTAATATACGGGATGGTGGCCTTTATTCATCAAATTCCGAGTTGATGCGTTGCTTAGGATCATGGCAAAGTGTCATCAGGAACGCATCCTCAATTTGGCTTGATTAGGATCACTCCGATATGTACATCAGGAAGACATCCTCAATTTGGCTTGATTAGGCTCACTCCGATAGGTACCTCAGGAAGACAACCTCAATTAGGCTTGATTAGGCTCAATTAGGCTCGCTCCGATAGGTCCATCTCGCCTGGGCTTTACTAGGGCTTACGGGACTCATTGCACGGGCTTTCAGGAGAGCTCTTGCATCCTCTACATCTTTTTTCAGACTATCCTTTTTCAAAACTTATTCTTCTTGCACACCAGCTCCTGCAGTGGGAGGAACTATTTTTGTCTAGTCCACTGTTATTGGATGTGAGAAGATTTTTTATTATACAGTAGAAGATCTTTATAACGCAACTCTATATAACGCAATTCTCCATATAACGCACAACTTCTCAGATGTAAACAATGATTTTTGCAGTTAAAAAGCACCTGCACTTTCACATTGTAAAATATTGCTACTCTCTAGAGGACTAAATTTTATACATTAGTTCAACTTTATCTTCTAATTTAAGACCTTTTTACTGAAAAAATGCTATTATTACAATAAACATTTTTGAAAATGTCTAATATAAGGGATGGTTGTGTCAGTTATATTTGCATCATGTTTATAAAGTAAATTTAACAATGTCTGACCTATATTATGCAAAAATTTATAATTTGGATAACTCTTGGTAACAAGGAATGCAGTATAAAGATATTCTAATGCATTTTGATGTGTTTCAGACATATTTGGCCATGTTTACAAGGAGAATTTAATTATGGGATCCATATAACGCAAAATTCTATATAACGCACAACCTTGCGTTTTTAGGTTTGCGTTATAAAGATCTTCTACTGTACTTCGATAGGCCTATTAGCTAGCAGTCTGCAAATGGCCCCTAACATATACTTTAATATTATTATCTGCCTTAAAGTTTGGGTGGTCTGAAAAGTCATAAATTTATCCCAACACTTTTATTGAGGCCATAAATTGATTCCAACGTTTTTATGATTTTACGACTTCTAATTATACACCACTTTCCATTGGCTTGTCATAAAACGACACCATGGCGTCTGGCTAGTTGTTGTCTGAGATCCGAACTCCATTCAACGTTATACATTCATTTTACAATACAACAATTTTTTAAAAATATATATTTAATCTTTAAAATCAACTTAATAATTTTTGTATGAACTTACACTCTTATTTTACTTAAATATATAAACATTATAATTTTACACTCATAATTATATTTTATAAAAAATATTTATACAAACAGAAATAACAAATTACGCAATTTTACTTTGATTTAACCAACATGGTGCGGGAACATATCATAGTTATATGTTGCCCAGCATCTCTCCCGGTATCGGAAGAAAAAAAAAATAAAAACTGATTGCTGGTTTTATTTTTTTTGTAAAGCTTGAAGGAATGTACGTGTCCATATGACTGTGTATCTACACAGTTTTTGAGCGAAGACTGTAAAGTTCAATTATCAATGGTTCTGGTATATTTTATAAGAAGTTCTTCTATTGTTTCATAACAGAAAGTTCAACACATGATAGCATAGTTGTCTGTTGACATTCACATTTATAGAAGACCTCTGTACTGACAATCAGACGTCTTTCTCGAAGCCTTTTTTCTTTACCACACACATGTTTACTAATTTTGTAACTTTACAGTTTAAGTGCCCAAAATACATTCAAAGCTATAATTTTGTCTGAAATTAATATGCCGAAATAAACCTCATTATAAGAAAAATAATGGCATACGCATTTGACATATTATTTCATCACATACAACCTTATGACACAGTGTTTTATCTAAAACACATTTTATACTGAATAAAAGTAAATACAATGCTTGTAATATGACATGTTATATTTTCACATAATTAATCTGATGTATTCAAATTATAATCAGAAAAAATATTGTATACAAACTTGTTACATTATTTTATTTATTTGTTACTTCAAACATGTATGATCTGTCAAAATGTACAAGCTAATTCATCTCCTTTAATATATCATTACGCAATGCTTTCCAACTTTACCCGATACGAGAAAGAGAGAAAAAAAAAAAAAAAAAAAAAAAAAAAAAAAAAAAAAAAAAGAAAAAAAAAAAGAAGAAGGAGGATTGAATAAAACCAGTTTTGAACGTCCCCGATTCTTTCGAAACGAGGGGCTGGTCAAGCTACTAATCGCTTTCTGTGAGGTGAATTGTGCTGTGACAAAATTTTACGACTTCAAAAAGTAAGTATTTAAAACCATTTCATGCTTGTAATTACCTTAATAATTAGTATAATTTCTTGATATACTTTCTTCTTAACTCACTGTGCATGCCTGTATGTAATTTTAAACATAATCTATGCATAAACAGTGTATGTATTTGTATCGTATCTAATGTAAACCTTCTGCTTTTTTTTTTATTATTATTTTGCAGGGGAAAAATGGCGATTCTAGCATCTGCATTCTCCTGCCTCATACTGGAACTGAAGCGAGGGTGGCTTTTTATGCATTCAGGTTTAATCTAAACCAAATTGCCTTTCAGGATTTAAAAAAAAATGCATATAATTTTCTTTAACTGATTACATTGTATATTTTTAGACCTTTTTGACAAACACAAATTTTGATTCATGATATTGTTTACTATTAAAATGTAAACAACACGGAAAAATGACTTCTACGGCCTCTCAAAAATGCAAAATATGCATTACGCTGACCTTAAAATGCACCTTCATTTAATACTATTAAATAGTGTTGTCAGAAAATGCCATTGACGAAGAAGAGAACAATTTTTTTGTCTTAAATTATTATTTATTTAGCCAACAATTCTATCTTAAAAGAATGTTAAATTTTCATATTTATTTATTTTTTTACTGAATGAAATAAAAATTTATTTATTCAAAATTTTATTTATCATTAACATTCCGTATGTGAATTCTACTGTCTAAAATTTAATGATATGTTTAAAAATAAAAGATAATAAATTATTATTATTAATCCAACATTAATAATTATTATTTAATTATTAAAAAAAATGTACTTAATACACTTGTATAATTTAAAAAAAACAAACAAAAGTAAATGATAATTACTACGTAAAATCGTATGCAGCCCTCTATGAGTACCCGGCCGGACCAAAGAACTTCTGCCAGCAGAAAAAAATCTTTGTATACTCACAAACAACCACATCCAATTTTTTTTATAGATCAAGTTTTTAAAATAATTACTGTACATACTATAAAAAAAATTAAGTAAATAAATTTATTAAGCCATACTACATATTTTAATAAAATTAAGGCCAATATATATAAATATATTTATTTATTTATTTTGCTTTCTTATGTTAAATTGGCCAAATTATATATATTAAAAAAAAAATTATGAACTCACACACTCAAATTTATCAATACTATGTATATTTATATGTGTTAAATTTAGAATTGCATTTAATTCTAAGGGAAAGTAAAGAGAAAAAAAAAAAATGCTTAAATTCCAAACTAACATAAATTTATAAAATATTTTATTTAAAAAAAAAAAATCTAATTTCTAGCTGATTTCAGCAAGATGTCATTTAATATTTATATTAAATAATTTTGCTAATACATTTTATTAATTGTTAAATTTGCATATTTTTATTATATACAATAAAAATATAATAGTCTTACATAAAATTTTACACTACAACAATGTTACTAATTAATTTAACTTGAATTTAAGCCTACTTTAATTCTAATTGAATACCGTTAATAAAAGTAAATTAGCTTATCAAGTTAAATATAATATAAACTATGTTTGTCTAATGTTAATTTTGCTGAAAATTCCATAAATTTTAACTGTAAATGCTAATTGCTATACCTTTTGTTATTTATTTTGAAAACAACACGAACTTATATTTTTATTTATTATTTTTTTATTAAATCTAGGAACTATACACTGAGCTAGACACTCCATAAATGTGTAAAACCTAAAAATCAAAAATTTTCCTAAAGAAAACTCAAAATGCTGCTTTTTACAATATAATATTACTAATTTTATTGTTTCTGAGCATAACATCTAGTAATTATACCATACTTAATTTTTTCTTCGATTCCTTTTTCAGCCAAGAATCCTGAAATTTATGCCTAGGTGGACCATATATTGATGTATCTGTGAATAATTTTTCTACAAATATATTGTTGGTGTTGGTGCATACCCAGCCGTAGGCCAAAATTGCACCCTATACAGAAAGCCTTTGGTGAGAAAATTTTAATTTTACTTCAATTATTTATTTGTGTATTTTTTTTTACTATTATTTTTGTGTGCAATCATGTTGAAATAACTTGCCTTGTCCATTGTTATACATATACAGTAAAACTCGGATATAACGCTCTTCCGGGGGACCGGGCTAGAAGAGCGTTAAAAGCGGGAAAGCGCTAAATGCGGGAGAAAGTTTTCGACATTTTAAAATTGAGAATATTAGATTATCTGCTTTAAATAATGCAGGGAATCATTTTCGTGTATTATTTAAAATAGAAACTCCACAGCATAGGTACAAAAACGTTTCCTTCATTTTAAATACCACAAATTTACATAGTGTTTACAAAGTGTATTATTATTTCAAATCAGAATAAGTAAAAGAATTGTTAACATTAAAAGCTACAAAATATATTTAACATTTCTAATAGGAACCTTTATCCTTATATTAAACATAAAATAAAATTATGAAAGAAACTAATAATAATATTTTGTTAAAAAAAATGTAACATTTGTATTCTTGAGCACCACTATGAGGACTATAAACTTTCACTTACTGTTTATTCTGTTTTAGAGAAAAACTCATCGAGTTTCGTCTGACGGGTGGACGAACGGCTACACAAAAGAGAGTTTTCTGCTTTGTTTATATGTCTTAATATATCTTCATATGAAGCGGCGGTATCTACTGAAGCAGTGTATAGGCGGATAGTGCTAAAAGCTTCCATTACTTCAGCTATCGTTGGGATGCGCTCTTGAACAACGCCATCAGCAACTTCATCAGGGTCCTCTTCTTCTGCGGCATCCTGTACAGTGTCCCCTATAATGTCGTCAATGCTCCTAACGTTGCATGTGATAACGTCTTTATCAATGTTAAGATAGTTCTGAAGGCTGTGTGCGTTTTCTGCAAGATGCTCGCAAACAGCTTGCCAGTCCTCGTCGTCTATAGGATCCGACCACTCTTCAGCTGCATCCATATTATAGTTGGCGTCTGTTATGAAGCCTGCCTTTTTAAAGCAATTTGGAATTATTTTAGGTTCGATTGCATCCCAAGCAGCGCTAAGGTAGTTCATGGCGTCGAGGAGAGTTACAGAAGATCGACTACTTTTATTTTCCATTTCATGTAGAAATCGTTTCACTATACGTTTGCGATAATGTTGTTTTAAAACCTTTATGATCCCTTGATCCATCGGTTGAAGTATGCTTGTGGTGTTTGCAGGTAAAAATTCCAGAGAGACGTTTGTAATATCTGGTATTTCTTGGGGATGCGCTGCGCAATTGTCTACGAATAGTATGACATGCCTATTTTGCTTCCGCATCTCGACATCAAAATCAGAAACATATTTAATGAACTGGGGACCCGTCATCCAAGCCTTACGTTGATGTGCGTAGTCACAGGGCAGTCGTTTGATGTTCTTGAAACAGCGAGGTTTGGCCGATTTTCCAATCACTAGAAGCTTGCGTTTGTCGCTCCCATCGGCGTTGGAACAAACAAGCACAGTAACACGTTCTTTACTGAGCTTCCCTCCATGGCACTGCTCATCTTTTAATGTTAAGGATTTATCAGGCATCGCTTTAAAAAATAAGCCAAATTCGTCGGCGTTATAAATATCACAAATGGCATAGTTTTTCATAAGCCTTGGAAGACTGTTCTTTTTCCAAAATTCTGCATTTTCTGTGTTCACGGCAGCGGATTCTCCGCAAATCTTCTTGTACACAATGCCGTGGCGGGTTCGAAATCGGTCTAACCACCCATTAGATGGAGTAAAATCTTCAATTCTTAGCTTTTGAGCTACCTCTGCAGCTTTTTCTTTAACTATGGATCCGCTGACAGGTATGTTACAGTGTCTAGATTCAAGAAACCACTCGTACATAACTTTTTCTAAATCTTCATATTTTCCTGTTTTCACTCTCTTTTTCTTTGAGCCACCAATAGCAGCATTTTTTTCAATATCTTTTCTGTTTTGAAGAAGTGTCCGAAGGGACGACGGTGCGATATTCATAGATAACGCAAAATCTTTTTGGCTCACAATAGGGGATTTTTTGTCATAATTTTTTAGAATTTCTAATTTTTTTGAAATTGTCAGCGTCTTTCTTTTCATACTCTTAGATTCCATGTTGCCTCTAATTGGAGTCGCCAGCGATACTGCTTACTTATGTGTAAATGAAAAAAGCGGGAACAATTTGTATGAAGTAAGAGACAGGCAGGTGCTACTGTGATGGACGGAAGAAATTCTTTTAATCTCTGATCCAATGAGAAAAAAACCGCAGGGCTAGCTGATTTTTTTTTTAACATAGTCTTTGGGCGTTGGCTGGCTGCCAATTCCACGCATCCCCACTTTCACTCTCTCTGTGTGTGTACGGGCGAGAAAATGAAAACTTCGGATGCAAACCAAAGCACCAAAGCGTAATATCCGGGATTTCTTTGTTCAAAGGACCAATAAAAAGCGCGTTAAAAGCGGGAAAGCGTTAAAAGCGGGGAGCGTTAAAAGCAATGAATTTTTACATTGTTCTTATGGGTATGGTTCAAGGGATCGGGACAAATGAGCGTAAAAAGCGGGAAAGCGTTTTAAGCGGTGAGCGTTATATCCGAGTTTTACTGTATATGTTTTTTTAAAAACCAATGTGCTACACCAAAATCCTTTTTTTAAATTTTTCTTATAACACTTTTGTTCATAAAACTTATCCCTGCTGTCTAAATTCTAGACTTTAGCATATAAGTTGTAATTGAACTATCGGAATAAATCTTAGCACTTTTTGTATATTTTATTATATTTAGGCTTATAGCTGACCGCTATCCTAATATAGAGTGCACTAATAATTTATTCCTTGTCAACCATATATTTATATAAAAAAAAATATATATATATGAGTATGCTATAAAGCTGTTCTAACTACCCTGAACCTATAGCTTACACCTACTCATTTGAAAGAGTAATTCTGAAATTCTGTCATCTAAATTGTAAGGCTATTAGCAAAGGCTACCCTTATAGAAGACAGAAAAAATTCTCTCTTTTTTTTTTTTTTTTTTTTTTGAAAATTACTCCAACATTATTTACTATTAAATTAATTAAGTTTTAATGTTATTTGGCTTTGTTAAGATTTTATATTTTCTAATTCATATTCGAAAAGAAAGAAAATATATATATAACTTTTGCCTGGAGAGAAATATTTCACTGCTCCATTGAAGTTTTGTGAAGCACATTACATAATGTTATAAGTATGTTTTCGGGTGCGCCCTGCACATTTGCTCAATATTGTAACCCTGAGACAAATTGGCGTTCCCATGTTCCTATCCTTTCTTATTATTATTTTGAATTTTAAAAAGGCAAGTTATTAATTTTGTTTCAATTTTTTTTTACCTAAAAGAAAAAAATTTATTTTTAAATTTTGAAATTTTTTTTTTAAATTTTGAAATTCGATTAATTATGCATTTTGATTTATTTTTAATACCAATTCATATCCCTTACTTGTCCCTTTGATCATCAGTTTTACCCTTATTTTTATACTTTTTTGGATACTTTTGAGCATTGTCTTTTAAATTCTCATTTTTATCCTCATTTGGATAATAACTGGCATGACTCTGAGGTTGACTATTCCTATATGGCACATGCTGAGGGAAGTAATTTGGTGGGGGTGGGGGATATGGAGAATATCCATAGTAACCACCTGTGGGTGCATAAGATTGAAAATGCCACTGCTGGTTTGGGTTAACAAATCTAGGATTAAAATTCGCTCTTGGTTGATACTGTCCATTATAAGAGTACCTTTTATTAAAATGCCGACCTGCGAAATCTCTGCTATCCTTATATGTATTTTTATTATCATTTTTGTACCAGCACGTTTCTAAAGTATGCGAATTTTTTTTACATAATTCGCACCATCTGCTTGATGCAGTATCTTTTGTTTTAACTTTCAAATTGTTTATTTCGGAAGTCAAAATTTTAATTTGCTCCGCGCTTTCCATATTTAATTTTAACAATTTGTCCAAATTTTCCTCAGTGGAGGTTTTTGTAATCGAATTAATTTCCTTTGATGCAACTTGATTGTATGCATCTTCCATTTGTTTCGCAAATTTACATGCGTCGTTGAAATTTTTCGGCGCCATTCTTCGAATGTCCAAACTTAAATCTGCCCTAACTGATTCTAAAAATCTTGTGAATTTTATCATTTCAAATAAACTACCATTACCGTTGTCAATATTTTGGCCACTTTTATCTAGGTAAAGTTTTGCAGCCGCATTGAATTCACTGATAAAATCAGCGATAGCCTGCGCAGGTTTTTGCCTAAGAGAAAAAAAATTGCTTTGAGCCGCAGAAAAACTTGTTTTAGTAGAAAAAGTATCGATTAATTTTTCTTTAAATTTAACGTAGTCTTTTTCTGTATTAAGATTTTCTTCATTAGCTAATTTATCTCTAGCACTACCGACTAATTTAGTTTTTAAGAGCGCAAGTTTCGAAACATTCTCTAATTCCGTTTGTTTAATTAGATTATCGAATTCGTTCACGAAAAATTTAATATTAGACTCTTTCTTTCCGTCAAAGACGGGGATACAATTCAACAGCGTATCAACACTAGGTTGAGTCATTGTATTCTTTTTAGTTTTTTGTAGCGAATAATTTAGAGAAATAATTTTATTTTTCTGTCCTCTGGTTTTAACTCCAGAAGTATTTAAATCTACACTTCTCCTTTTAAATTTTCGCTTATTGTTGGGCATAACCTTTTAACAGAATGTTTCTGTTTATCATACTTTTTTTTTTCTATATTACCACATATGTATGAAAATATTCTAAATTGCATAAATACATAAAAACAACAACACTAAAATTTAAAAAAAAATTTCTTAGGAGATGAAGTTGTTTTGTAGATTATTCTTTTACACACATAAATACCCCTAAAATATTTATAATACACGTATATATAAAAAACAACATAATTTCATTTAACAGAAAAATATCTGTCTTTTTCTACAGAAAAAACAATCTTATTTTTTTTTTTTTTTTTTTGTAAATATTGTACTACTACTTCGTAGTACGACTCATAAATTTTCTTTTGTATCCAGGTGATACAATTTCAAAAATCATGATCTATTGACATTTCAATCATTTTTATACCAGACATATTATAAAATTTTACTCATTATTCTTATTATTATTATTATTTATACATTATATAAAAAAAATTATTTTTACAAATGTGTCATCTGTGATGTGAATGCCATTATTTTTCAATGGTAACTGAGATCCAACCACAAGAGAAAAGAGAGAAAAAAAAAACAAAATTGTAATTCCTAAATTTACCTATTATAAATCCCAGAATTATTTCTTTATTTCCTTTTTGGTTTTTTTACTAACATATATTATTCATTCTATTTATATAAAATTATTATATGTGTGTCATTATTGTTACAATAATAAAATTAATTTTAATAAAATTTTAATCAATTAAACTTACATACCTACAATATCTTTAAAATTGTGACATTAAAATAATACTTAAATTTATTTTCCTTTATTATTATTATTATTATTATTATTATTATTTCTAATGACCTCAGATGAACGTTCCTGAGTCATAGCACCATTTACCTATCTAATGACCTCAGATGATCGTTCCTGAGTCAGAGCACCATTTTACTTAATGAAGGGGGGATGCTGGACAGATAATTACACCTGTTTATTTTTTATTAAATATATTCAAAATTGTTAATTGGTCCAAATCATCCAAGCAACCTCATAGCAAATTGGTATATAGTTTTATATACCTTAGATAAATTAAAAAAAATATAAGTGATCGTATTTACCTACATTCTAGTAGAAGAGCAACGCGAAGCATTAATAAAATTAAATTATAATTCGCATCAAAAAGTAATTATTAAATTTGAATAATTACGAATAAAATTAAGAGTTTGCGTTGTGAATTATTTAGACGAACTCTTCCACTTATGAATTAAACTAAAATTTAAGCTGTAAAAAAAAGAATTGACACACTTTAAATATTATTAATTAAATAATTACAGAAACTTTTTAAAACTTGATTAAATATTTTATTTACATTGAACATATCTATATACAGAAAAACATAATATTAATTCAAAAAATAGAAAGCAACATTTTTGTTTGCTTCTCATTATTTTAAGTATGTTTAATCTTTTAAAAAAAAAAGACAATATTTTCACGTACTCTAATTATTATAATTGTTTCTTTTTACTAAAAGAAATACTCTCTTTCATTTTTAAAATTACGTTAATCTTATTTAATTATTGGTTTGGTCGGATCTCAGATAACTCTCTACCGTAAAATATCAGAAAAGTATTTTTAAGGTTTTTCATATGATCTTAAGTGGTAAAAGAAAATGTTTAAAATAGTACCTTCTTTTAATATACGGGATGGTGGCCTTTATTCATCAAATTCCGAGTTGATGCGTTGCTTAGGATCATGGCAAAGTGTCATCAGGAACGCATCCTCAATTTGGCTTGATTAGGATCACTCCGATATGTACATCAGGAAGACATCCTCAATTTGGCTTGATTAGGCTCACTCCGATAGGTACCTCAGGAAGACAACCTCAATTAGGCTTGATTAGGCTCAATTAGGCTCGCTCCGATAGGTCCATCTCGCCTGGGCTTTACTAGGGCTTACGGGACTCATTGCACGGGCTTTCAGGAGAGCTCTTGCATCCTCTACATCTTTTTTCAGACTATCCTTTTTCAAAACTTATTCTTCTTGCACACCAGCTCCTGCAGTGGGAGGAACTATTTTTGTCTAGTCCACTGTTATTGGATGTGAGAAGATTTTTTATTATACTTCGATAGGCCTATTAGCTAGCAGTCTGCAAATGGCCCCTAACATATACTTTAATATTATTATCTGCCTTAAAGTTTGGGTGGTCTGAAAAGTCATAAATTTATCCCAACACTTTTATTGAGGCCATAAATTGATTCCAACGTTTTTATGATTTTACGACTTCTAATTATACACCACTTTCCATTGGCTTGTCATAAAACGACACCATGGCGTCTGGCTAGTTGTTGTCTGAGATCCGAACTCCATTCAACGTTATACATTCATTTTACAATACAACAATTTTTTAAAAATATATATTTAATCTTTAAAATCAACTTAATAATTTTTGTATGAACTTACACTCTTATTTTACTTAAATATATAAACATTATAATTTTACACTCATAATTATATTTTATAAAAAATATTTATACAAACAGAAATAACAAATTACGCAATTTTACTTTGATTTAACCAACATGGTGCGGGAACATATCATAGTTATATGTTGCCCAGCAATAAGAATTTAAGCGAAGCAGATAAAATACCAGCCATTTTCAATGAATATGATTTTCTCGAGAAGTATAAATGTGCGTCACGAGCCGATGCGAGTTTAACAACATCAATACAGAAATGTAACGTGTCCATCGTAGAGATCGGCATCGTACAGTTACAAGATGTCTGATTCCGAGTTTAATTTTTTTTCAGCAGACTCGTGCCGGGAATGAAGTGGTCTTAATCGATCTCAGGATGTGTAGAACAGTCATTTTGTTTTGTAATATTATTAGTGATAATGCACTTCTCTTAACAGTATCTTTGAAAAATACCTTAAGGTGGTTCTCATATTCACTGCTCAACAATGCAAAGCTTTCAGACACATGTTTCTGACAAAAACTTTAACTATAAAGGCATAAAATTGACAGGCCTGCCTATTGAAGGCATTTGGAAACGAATAGCTTTTTCCATATTTAATAAATTACTTACAGAGATAACAGCGATTCCTGTCACGTGACTGTACGTTTTTCTCCTTTCCTGTTCTATCGCTTCCGGAAATTCGATTCAAAACGCTAACTTTGACAGTATTTTCATAAAGATATATTGCTTTTATCTATGAAAAAAAAACGACATTTACATAGCTTTTGAATAAGAATACCTGCCAATCTTACACGTTTCTGAAAAGAAAAGACTTCATAAATGTGTCGAAATGTAGCTCCTTTGGATTTGAGAAAAGTCTTAAAAATAAGAAAAATATTTTCACAAATCTACTTCTTATTATACAGCTTCAAATGTTATCTTGTTTTTAATCCTTTATTCTGAACTACATTAATCTTTTAATGAATCCTTATTTCCATTTTGAAATGTCTGTAGACACGATGACTGTAAGTAATCGTTAATGTTTACTATTGTGCGTTTTCTGTTTTGCGAACATCATAGTAATGTAAAATATACTGTAAAATGTTCCCATAAATATGTATGTAGTATTCATTAAAAGAATCTTAATTGTATGTTGAGAAAAAACGGATTTTTTTTTTTTTTTTTTTTTTGTAGAAATTGTATTGGGCCGGGCCCGTTTTCACTGATTTTTGTACGGGCCGGGCCGGGCCGATCTTCCAATTTTTACAACGGGCCGGGCCGGGCTCGGGCCGAACTTCCAATTTTTACAACGGGCCGGGCCGGGCTCGGGCCGAACTTCCAATTTTTACAACGGGCCGGGCCGGGCCAAGATAGCTTTCGTACGGGCCGGGCCGGGCCCGGGCCTGGAAATTCCGGCCCGTGCAGACCTCTAGAATGCTCACATGCCGAGTTGTAGCGGCTGTAGCTGACAAACGTAACTTCAATGGTGTAAAAAGTAATATTGTCGTATGTTTAGAAGTTTAAGAATGAAATTTCATTTAAAATGTGCCATCAGATTTCTTGGAAATCTGACGATGGAAAAGCCTGTTCCCGAACAGCCAATCAAATGCTTGGATAATCCGTAAGTTTCAGGTGGATAATACGTACGAGTCGCAGGCTATTAATAACCTATTCCGTGTTAAAATATTTTTTAAATGGTGGTTACCGGTATGTAAATTTTGAGACAGCGAAAATGACGTTAGGTTTAGATTTCACAGGGAAAAATTCTATGATTGTGTCAAAGTGAAATAATTTTTGCTGATTTTCATTCTGTAATACCAAACATAAGAGCTTCAATCGATAAATTCATCATAATTACTGATTACTTATATGAATAAAGTTTAATGTTTCAATAACTCGAAGAGTTGAAGCTTATGAAAATAGTATTTTGGTAACTTTAGGTTAAAAATATATTTGTTTTAAGACTTACATTAACCAACATAATATGGAATTTTTATTGTAATTAATTCTGCAGGTTTATTGTAAATCAATGTAGCAGTTCCTTTATAAAAAAAAAAAAAATTCTGGTCAAAATTTGACGGGTTTCAACGATGGAGTATGAATAAAGAGGAGGAGAGCAACTTTTATGCGAGTAATACTCACTGAGAATTCTGAAGTGAATGAGATAAGCATTTTTTGTCAAGATGTACACTTGAAAATGGAAACATGTACATTACAAAATAAAAAATTCCTGTACTGGGTGGGAAAGGTAGCTTCCCTATTCCTTGGTTTTAAGATTTTAGCTATTTTACTGGAAAACACGAAGACAAAATGTGAAGAAACCAATTAGAGAAGATTCATCAGTCTGAATTTAAATGGGAATTTTGTCAAATTAGTCAGCTACAGCCAAGTTGGTTTCATTTATGGCAGCTTATTTTTGGTCGCCAAATGCCGCCAAGCTTGGCGAGAATTTGATGTTAACATATATGTGCCCAATAGCAGAAAATTCTCCAAGTGTCTGCGACAGATCTTTCAGGGACTGAAAATAATCTGCAGGTAAAATGTTACAAATGAACCTGTAATTAATTAATCATTTACTTTTAATGTTTTTAAGCATTTTACTCATTTTTATTAATAATAATTGTAAGTTTTAGTAATAAATAATAAAGAACTAAACATAATATAAAGTTGGAAAAAGATCCAATGAAAAAAAATCTGCAAAAGAGAAAAGAAAATCTGCGACGCACGTCACCCATCAGGAACTTTCTGCTACCGGGTATATGTGCATATAGTTGTTTCTGCACAAACATTTAAGTGAATAACTCATCATCAAATGGCATAATTTCAATGAGTTATGTTTAGATAAACAATCAATCAATCGTAAATCATGTTAGAAATATAAACATTCCACAACATCATCATCTGTTTGTGAGATAACTGTTTGTGAATTTTCTTTTATTAATTACTACAATTTTGAAACTATAAATCATATAAAGTACTTTTCTACTTAGACATTTTCTCAGTTGCTTCTAATAACTTATGATTTATTAATATCTATCAAGATACTTTTCAACTAAGAAATTATCTTTATTGCTATGAACTATGTGAAATATACATTTCTTCTAAATAATTGCTGATATTTAGGAAAGTCATATCTCATGTTTAAATATTTACTTAAAGACAGTATTTTTCATTTTCTTATTGAAATAACTTTGTTTATTAATATCAATAACACTGTCAAGGACACTTCCTGGTTTTCAGTGCATCTACATTGGAAGAAGTAGTTGAACTGTCAACAATCACGCACGCAGCAGCTTATCCTTTTTAGCTGTGATTTTCTAATTTCGCAGCCGGGTAACAAAATCCCCGGTCCTTGTAAAACCGCAAGCACTCTTTCTTGTGCACATGCATGAAATTGTAACTCATGTCATTATTCAATATAATTTTATTTTAATCTCCGGTATATTTATTGGCTGTTTTGACACAACACATACAATTCATCGAACAATAGTTTTATGCTTATTATTATTCATTAAAACTAATAAATTAATCCCTGATTTTTTTAAAGATGTTTCCTAGATTTAGTGTACATTTTAGGAATGTAAATATTTTTACACATGTAACGTTATATACAGAAGTTACGAAAATGCCAGTTAAAAGAAAGCACTTGAGATGAAAAGTTATTCAGCGTAATTCTATGTGGAAAAGTCACATAACAATAAGTCAGCAGCCTTTTGAATATTTGCAGAATAACGATATCACAACAACTCAGATGAATAAAGCTATCAACTTTGATAGAGGAGTACAGCAGACTACCTATGTGTGATGTAATATGTGTTACAAATCTTTCTCTGATACCATATTCAGGGACCGCACTAAGAAATTAAGACTATTAGCCAAGACATAAGCCAAATTTGAAAATCATTAGCTAAATTTATCTATTATTAGCCAAAAGTATATTATGCATATATTACATTATATATACATATACATATGATATATATTTATATTACATATATATATATATATCATATAATATACTAATAATAATATACATGTGTAATAATTATTATCATTAACCCTTTCAACCCTGACATTCTCAATGGGTAAAAAAGCATTTTCTCACCATATTATAGTTGCTGTGTGTTCAAATACTGCACACATTTTTATTTTCTATTAGAATTTTTTACTCCACACAAAAATAAAAATCTTATTTTAGAGTATTATAAATTTGATAAATCATAAGTTTATAAGAAGTACTTTATCTTTTTTTTCTCTTATTTTTGCAACACATTTTTAGGGTTGGGTTGGGTTGATTTTTGACGGCCAATTATCTACACGAGGGATATAGGCCCGGGGGGAGTGCCCTTCGTGGGGGTCTTTCTAAGGGAACCTAATCCGTATTAACGCATGGAAGATCCACGGCTCGAAGAAAACCACGAAAACTCCGAACGATTAGGCCGACGGGCGCGATTGGGATCGAACCCAGCACCTCCCGTCTACCAGCTTCGAGAGCAGAACCTCTCGGCCACTGGTGGGGCTAACACATTTTTAGAATATGTAAAAAAAAATGTTATGTTCAAATAAAAATCATGTATATAACTAATAAAATAACTTACTTTTAAAAGTTTTGGACCGCTTAAACACAAATACGGAATAAATGTTTAACACAAACCATAAAGGAACTGCAAACTTGATGAGGCAGTATTGCCTAACCATAGAATTAAAAAATTCCTTCTTCTTCTTGATCTTTTGACGAAGTGTGTGGTTTTTCTTGATATTTTGACGAAATTTTCAGGGTTTTTTGCTCTTTTGATGAAATTCGTGTTTTTTTCCGTGATCTTTTGACGAAATTTGCAGTTTTTCGTGATCTTTTGAGAAAATTTGCTGGGGTTTTCGCGATATTCAGACGAAATTTGCGAGTTTTTTCACGATCTTTTGACGAAATTTACGGGTTTTTCACGATCTTATGACAAAAATTTGCATTTTTTTGCGATTCTTTGACGAAATTTGCAATTTTTCTGCAAACAATTGACAAAATTTATTTTTTTCGTCGATCATTTATCGAAATTTGCAATATTTTTTATGACCGAATGTTTTTTTAATTTTCGATAATTGATTCCTTAAATTTTCAGAAAAATCAGAATACAATCACCCCTAATTGGCCAGCTGAGAAGAAGAGGAGGAATATAGACTGGAAATACGGCCATACACGAACTCGCGCTAAAAACTGAAATTCATTTATGTTCCAAAACATGATTACACAACAAAAGAGTCCCAAAAAAATCATTCGCCAGCTTTTTTGTCATAATAATTATTTTCTCGCCAATTTCACGATGTATTTGCATTTGGCGAGTAGGCGAATGGTTAGCGCGGCCCCTGCATATTATATAATTATGGACCTGCGCCAGACATGCAAGTCTTTGGAAAGGGCTTTGAAGTTTTCTGCCGCTAATCCGATGGATACAGTTCCAGTTTTTGATTGTCTCAAAGATCTGAGGTACATTGAACAAATGATAATCACTCAAATACATCCATGGTTTTTCTTTGCCGTATACTCTCTTATCCAGTAATTTCTCTTTACCTTCAACATTTCTGAATTATTGTAAAGAACAACAAATTACAGTGCATCAAAACTATGATAATTCTGACATCAGATTTACAGATGGGCAGCAGAAGATACTTCAGTTATGCACAGAATAGCTTTCATCTTTACAAACAGTTAAAAATTTTTCTTAGTCATCTTTTATTATTGGAAAAGCAGGGGCTGGGAAAAGTATAGTAATCAAAGAAATTCATAAAACAATCACTGAGCAGTTAGGATCAGAAACTACCATGCTTTTGGCACTAACAGGTAGTACTAAGGAAATTAATGTCAAGGGCGAGGCAATTCACTCTGCACTAAAAGTACCAACGTGCTTTAAGTGGTTTGCTGATTTAGGAAGTCAAGCAGCAAGAAATCTATAGCTCAGCATGGATGCAGTGTCATTTTTCATTAGTGACGAATTTTCAATGATCGGATGTCGTCTAATGGCTGTCCTTGAACAAAGATGTTGCGAAGGTAAAGCAGATAGCATTCAGCCTTTTAGAGGCCTATTTGTTTAAATTTTTGAAGATATTAGACAGTTACAGCCTGTAAAAGACATCCCTCTATATAAGAGACATTCTATAACAGACATTTTGACATTTCATGAACAAACAATGCTTAGGGCTTTTGAAAAATATTTCACCTTAACAAAGTCAATGAGACAAAGCAACGATCAGCAAAGACAAGACAGTTTCGAAGTAGTCTTAATTCACTTTCCGTACATCAAGTTTCAGACGACCACTCATCCCTCATGTAACGTCACAAAGCTATACTTTTTCTGGTTGAACTTAAATGATTTCAAGATGCCATATGCTTTTTTCCGAAAAATAAGCAATCTAAAGAACATAATCAAGAAATACTTCTTAAATCAATATGGCCAGTGACAAGAATATCAGCAGATCCCAATAATTAAATAGCAAGATGGAATGAAGATGATCACGCATCTGGACTTCAGGTTGAACTTTTTTGTTAGCCGTTGGATGCAGAGTTAAGTTACGTGTCAATATCTGCAAAGAGTGGGGATTGGTAAACAGTACACTGAGTACAGTAAAAGATATCGTCTATGGCCCAGGAATTTGCCTCTAGGCTTGCCACAGGCTTTAACAGTTCAAATTTTATGATTATCATGGGTCATTTCTAACTGAAAGGCTTTTCCTTATCAGCTGTTTTATTTATGTTATATTTATTATTATTTGTCCTTATTACCTATTTGTAAATCTTGGAAAGAAGAAAATGTCTCATGTTCATGAACACACTTTCTTTTAATAGTTGCATGCCCTGCCACCATCCACAAATCTCAGAGTTTAACTTGGTCAAAAACTGCTGTGGACATTGGTCTAAAGGAGTTGTCACTTACAGCAACTTATGTCACTTTTAATATACTTTGTCGTTTAGAAGTTCTCATTGAAGTGCTTTTCGCGAAGATAGGCTAGACCAAATTAGAAGGATGGAAGCACTTACTGATAGATTAGCTGTTGAGCATTACCTGAGGCAACTGACGACTGAATTAAACACTTGAAAATGGAGAGTTGAAGGCTGTTATTTTAAACTTTTATACTATTAAACAGTAAACATGAGAAAATGCATATTTTTATTTTTAAATATTACCTATTAAGTTTATACGACTAAATGCTCTGACATTTCGGCCTGATGGATGCTAATTAATTTATTTGAACGGGGCAGTTTAAATAAAATAATGTTTTATATAACAATAACATTAGATGCATGCATCAACTTGAAAATAATAAACTACCTATATATAAGAAAGCAGACTGCTAATTTATTTTTCCTTTGAATACTACTTTTCTGGCTTCTTTTTTAAATTTTATTTTAAACTTATTAACATATAAGACTTTCTTGGTCCCGATCGTTTCTACTTTAGACAGGGTTTATTGTATTTAGATAGAAAATATTCAGATACAAGTCTTGTTCTGTTGAAGAGCTTAATACTTCTTGCATGTTTCTTTTCAGTTACAGATTGAATTTGGCTCTTATGGATAAACAATTGCAGTCAAGAGGTTATCTGAATGTTTAAAATTATTACAGTTTGAAAAATATGTACACAAATGTATATTACAGTGTGTCCCAAAAATATAGACAAAGATAAAAAATGACATCCGAAGCTAAAATAACTTTCATGTATTTTCAGAAATGATTTAGATACATTTTTTTAATTGATTTATCTGGATTTATTGTTAAAAGGATTAGAAAATATCTAAAAACTATGAAAAAATTAAAAATATATATAATATCGCCTGTTCCATAAATAGACATCGTTTGACTTTATTTAGAAATATTATTAGTAAAGTATTTTTTTCAGCTGAGGATTATTTATTCACATTTCTTGAATGCATGTATCGTCTACTGTTCTGAATTTTATTGGTTTGTAATCATTTTTCGGCTTGTTTTCGACTGACTAATCTATCTTTTTATAAATTCGACAAATAACCTAGAGCTAAAGAGATTTTGAAAGAGGAAATCAAAGTTTTGGATTTAAAACTTACAGGCAAAAATCCAAAAGAGATATCCAAGATTTTAAAGAGATCTTTAAAAAAGTGTTTACAGAATTTACAGAATGCCTGCCAACAACATTTAGTGATGAAAAGAAGTGGATTTTGGATGGACCAGATGGATATAAATTTTATTGGTATGATTTAAGAAGTGAACCAAGACTTTTTCAGTAGACAGCAAGGTGGAGGATCAGTGCTTATTTAAGGTGGTTTTGGATTTAATGGACAAACATTTTTCGCATTGTACAGACCTAGAATATTACAATATTCCCTATATAAAAACTCTAAGATGACACAGCTTCTCAGCATAAGGAACTGCAATGTGTTTTACTAAATTGACCAAGAAATGGTCAGAGTTCACTAATCCATCAGGGACATTAGAGCAAACGTTACATGATGATCAATCTTGAAGGCTTGACAGGTTATGACAAGCACTTAAGTGCAAGACCACCATGAGCGACTCCGATCTCGCATCATAGTGAAACTAGATCAGTACTTTTACTTTAAAAGGCATCTCCTTCAGGTGTACGGCGTAAGAGTAAGGCGGGTCATATGAAAGCCCTAGCTGACCACTCAGGAGAGAAAAGGTTGAACATCTGTGAACTTTTCATCTCCTACAATTTGGACTTAGAACTTATAGCTGCCACCTCGTGACTGCATATATTTTCACCAGTACTCAACTATAATTATTATTGTTGTGTTTGTGATATTTAGTAGCGTTAATCAAGAAATATACCTGTTTATTTTTATCTTAATAAAATAACTTAATATTTTCTACAACTGAGTTATACTAAACTTCACAACTTCGATGTACAATTACCACTCTCGCTACCACACTTTGAGGACTAGGCAATTTTGTAGCAAGAAAATGGACTCCTAAAACTATCAGTATATCTTAGAGGACCATTTTATTCCACTACAGGATTTGCCGGGAGGACCAAGCTGTGTATTTCAACAAAACAGGGTGCCTATTCATGCTTCTAACTCGACAAAGATGTGGTTTAATATGAATAATATAAATGTCAT
The DNA here is from genome assembly GCA_963932465.1 of Maratus speciosus. Classification (NCBI taxonomy): domain Eukaryota; kingdom Metazoa; phylum Arthropoda; class Arachnida; order Araneae; family Salticidae; genus Maratus; species Maratus speciosus. Next base: position 502,095,876 of record OZ010793.1, on the reverse strand, counting down.
GGATTGGTCATCGATTTGTCCAGACTTTTACAATGGAGAACATGTGGAGGCATCTAGCACGAAAAGTATATGAAAATGGACACCAATATTTTTTGATCAAGGACCTTACAACAGCAATAGAGCAAGAATGGTTATGAACTGTCCCCAGAGGTAATGCAAAACTTAGTACTTTCGATGGAAAACTGTGTATTTGAGGTGATTAAAGGTAATGGAAATACGATTAAATCTAACATTTGTAACTATGTTCCTCAACCCTAAATAATACATAAAACAAAATATTGCCTATAATTATGGTACACCCTATTTTCTGTTTTTCTAAATAAATTCAGCATTTGCTGGGTCTTCCAATACAAATCAATCCTAACTTGTGCTTCATGTAGTGTTCGTAATTAGGCACATATAAAAAAAATTATCCCATTCTTATTTTTACTGTGAATTGTATTTTATGCTTTTGCCTATATTTTTGGGACACACTGTAGATCTAGTTGTGTTTAAATATAATCATGTTTTAGTATATTTGGAAAACACCACAAACAACTATTTTTATTGTCAAGTTTATTGAAAAAATCTGACCAACTGATTCAGTTGTCATATCGAAGCTCTACCAAATACTTATTACAGCAAATGGAATATTTTAACATGAAGAATTACAATCTACTGAACAACATACTTATCTGCTTCATTAAAATGAAACTACATTTTTAATTAAATTTCCTAAAAACTGTCATAGTTTGACTATGTCATAAAGACTATAAAATTAAATAGGTCAAAGATGGAATAACAATAATAATAAAAGATATTCTGTTTCGTCTTTAACGCATTTAGATTTCCTACCTCACAGTTAATTTTTATCAATATTAATAATTAAAAAATTAATAAACACAAAAAATAAAACACTAAATATAATTAAAAAATTGTTACTTATTTTTAAAAATGAATCTAAATATTTTTTCGACCGAATGCAGGAATATGAAATATTAAAAAAGTAGTATTTTCTTCATAACAAAAAAAAAAAAAAGATAATAGAAATAGAAATTTTATTTAATATATACATATTAAATATTTTAAAGCGCATAATAAACTGTTTTTGTAGTTTAAAAAAAGGTTTATTGCCTATGTTCAGTAGTTTTAACTGTGACCTAAACCGCAAAAAACCGGTTTGCAACGTTGTGTCTGCTAGCCCATAGATTAACATGTAATCCGCGATCCTAAGAAGTCCAATTTTTTGTGCAGATTATCTAAAAAATAATTTGAAATAAGAGATTAATGGTAATCACATTAAATCTTTATTAATGTTAGACAATATCGGTGTAGAATCAGCTAAAAAATTAAGAATGCTGCTTGATTGTACTTTAAAGCATGTGAGACTTTAAAAGTTTTAAATGTTGAAATGAACAATTTTAGTGAAAATTTACTGATTAACATTATTTTAATGAAGTTATATAAAAGAACATGCAAAGAATTTTAAATGAGTGTAACATCTACAGATTTACCCAAATGGGACACTTTTATCGAATTCTTGGAAAATCGTGTTCAAATTCTGGAAAATTTGCAGGGAACACAAGTAAATTCCCAAAAATTTAAAGGTCAAATTAAAAATAAAACCTTTGTTCTAAAATCTAACCCATGCATACTATGCAATCAATCACATGGTTTATATTTATGCCCAGTTATCTTAAAAAATGACTCTGATTCAAAGATTTGATAAAGTTTAAAAAAATAAACTGCGTATCAACTGTTTTTCTTCTTCCCATAATCACGTTTCTAAATGTAATTCTAAACATAACTGCCAAATTTGCAATGCCAGGCATAACGTATTACTTCATCAAAATCAAAATAAAACTTCGGATAATAAAATATCATTAAAAAAAATTGGATTCTGAAGTTGATTTATCTTCTCAGCCACCAGCCCGTCGCGGCGGTAAAGAAGGCAGGTGCATGTTTGATGATTCTAATAAGCAAAATGCTTCGGAAATTTCGGAAAGTTTTTCTGCTCATAGCAACGCAAATGCAAAGGGTGTTTTTTTGTCTACTGCTTTTATTTTTATTTATAGTCCAAAACATAAAAATTTCATTAAAGCTTGTGCAATTCTGGATACTGCGAGCCAGGCTTCTTATGTTACTTCTGAAATGGCTTTTGAATTGGGTTTGAAAAAAGAAAAAAATAAATATCGCCGTATCTGGATTAAGTGGAAATTCATTTAACGTGAAATCGAAAGTCTCTACTGTTTTTCGAAATAAGAATTCTTCTTTTTCGTCAGCTACTGATTTCTTCGTTGTCCCAAAAATTACTGACTGTGTACCTTTTAGGAACATTAAAATTGATAAAAACATTTTACCTAATAGTTCGCTGTTAGCAGATCCTACATTTGACAAACCAGGAAAGATCCATTTAATAATTGGGGCTGAACATTTTTATGAAATAATAAAAGAAGGAAAAATTCGTGCTTTGCCAAATCTAATGTTTCAAAATTCAGTATTTGGACTGATTGCTACGGGTACTTTCTCAATAAACAATTCTAATTCATTCTGCGAGCTGACATTTAACAGCGACAATGAGAATATTGAAACTATTCTTCAAAATTTCTGGGAAATAGAAAATATTTTGTTGGATCATCTTCTAAGTAAAGAAGAAGAGTTTTGTGAAGCTCATTTCCAAAATACACATAAACGAGATGAAACCGGCAGATTATCGTAGAAATGCCCATTAAATTAGAACAATTAGATACTTTGGGAGATTCGAGAACATTAACCACAAAAACGTTTACGCCAAACTGTAAAAAGATTAGAAACTAATTTTGATATGAAAAAACTCTATTGTGAATTTTTAAGAGAATATGAAAACTTAAATCACATGGAGAGAATACCAGCCGAAGACGCTCCCTCAGTAGTTTATTACATGCCTTATCATAGCATTTTTAAACCGGATAAGTCCTCTTCTAAATTAAGGGTGGTATTTAATGCTTCTGCTCCTACCACAACTGGAAAAAGTCTGAATGACATTTTGCTTTCCGGTAAAGTTAAGGAAGATCTCTTTGAAATTTTGATAAGATTTTGAAAACAAAGTCGCTTTTTGACTGCCGATATAACAAAAATGTTTCGTCATATATTAATCGATCTTTTGCAAAGGGACCTTTTACGTATTCTCTGGAAAGATTATGAAAATAATTCATCAATTGCTTTTAGAATGAATACAAAATGCGCTCCTTTTTTAGCCATAAGATGTTTAAAACAATTAGCCTTAGATGAAAAGGATAGATTTCCATTTGCTGCAAAGGCTATTTTATCAGATAGTTATATGGATGATATCGTCACTAGATCCCCTGATTATGAATCAGCTATTGAATTAAAAAATCAGTTAATTGAAATATTCAGTTCTTGTGGAATAATCTTGCACAAGTGGAATTCGAATTTAGATGAGCTTCTAAATGATAATGAAACTGAAAATGTTTCCTTTTGCTCTAAAGCTGAAACTTCAGTTAAAACTTTGGGTATGGTGTGGCAATCCAATAAAGATCAATTCGTATTTCGAGTTTCGGTGGAAAAACAAGAATCGTATACCAAAAGACAAGTCCTTTCTGTCATTGCAAAATTGTACGACCCTCTAGGACTCACTGGCCCGATTATTTGCAAGGCTAAGCGTTACCTTCAAAAATTGTGGCTTTCTAAAATTGGATGGGACGAGAACATTCCCGAACCTCTTGCTACCGATGGGTGTAACTTCGTAAATCATAAAGGATATAGAAAATATAAAAATCAGTAGATATATCTTAGCACCTTCCACTGAAGCAATCTTTGTTCTTGGATTCGCTGACACATCTATAACTGCCTACGGTGCTGCTATCTATGTGTATAGTTCAAATTCATCCAATTCTCCTTCATTGAACCTTGTAGCAAGTAAATCAAGAGTTATACCTCTAAAGACCATTTCAGTTCCGAGATTTGAATTATGCTCTTGTTTGATTTTATCCCAACTTGTGTCCAAAGTTCTTCCTTCTGTGAAATTAGACATTCAAGAAGTAATTTTGTGTTCGGATTCAACAATAGCCATGGCGTGGATAAACACATCGGCTCACCTACTAAAAACGTTTATTGGAAATAGAGTATCAAAAATTCAGCCTCTCACTGAACAATTTAAGTGGAGACATATTTCATCAAATAATAATCCTGCAGACATTATATCACATGGAACAAATCCCCAGGATCTTTTAGACTTGGAACTCTGGTGGCATGGTCCATTAATGCCTAATAATCTCATTGACTCACCAGACATAAAAAAACTGATCTGCTAAATAATAATGCATATTCAAATGAACTCAAGTCTCTGTAAAAATAAAGAAAAAATTGTAGGCCCTATTACCAAGGAAGAATTTGCTCATGCAACAATCAAATTAATAAAATTGGTTCAGGTAATGTATTTTGCCAGGGAAATGAAGGCACTCAAGGAAGGTGAGCAGCCAAAGGACAGCCGTGTAAGTAATTTATACCCTTTTCTTCATAGGGAATTTTAAGAATAGGTGGTTGTTTAGACCAATCAAACTTATCGTATGATAAAAAATACCCCATTATTATGCCCAATGACCACAGGCTTACTCTTTTAATATTTCAGTATTTTCCCCTAAAAAACTTGCACGTAGGTGCTCAAACACTGCTCCATTTTGTGAGGCAGGAATTTTGGCCTTTAAATGGCAGAAATATAGCCAGAAAAACAGTCCATAATTATATTGTTTGTAACAAAAATAAGCCTAAAACTGTAGAACAAATAATAGCTTCGTTACCTAAAGAAAGAGTAAATATCAATCCCCCATTTACAAATTCAGGTGCTGACATATATGGCCCATTTGTCATGAAATATAAACACCAACGCAAAGGAGTCTTTAACAAAATTTATGTCGCAATTTTCGTCTGTTTTGCTACTAGTGCAGTTCACTTGGAAGTAATAACAGATTTAAGTTCTGAAGTCTTAATAGCCACCTTAAAAAGATTTGTAACTAGGCGCGGAATTTGCTCAACAATTTTTTCTGATAATGCCCTAATTTTGTTGGCGCGAATTCAGAGTTGAAAAAATTGCATAATCTTGTAAAAAATCAATCTGATGAATTGACTGCTTATTTATTAGCTAACTCAATTTCTTGGAAATTCTTGCCTCCCAGATCTCCTAATTTTGGTGGCTTGTGGGAGGCAGGAGTCAAATCCTTTAAGCACAATTTAAAAAGAACAATTGGAGATTTAAAACTAACCTTTGAGGAATTTTTAACCATAGTTAATCAGATAGAAGGTATTTTAAACAGTAGACCCCTAATACCTTAATTTTCGGATCCTAACAATTATGAAACTTTAACCCCAAGGCATTTCTTAATTGGTCGCCCTTTAAATAGCATATGTGAACCAAACTTAACTGATCTTGTAGATAATAAGCTTAGCCAATGGCAGCGAGTTACCAAAATTAATCAATTAATTTGGAAAAAATGGAGTAGAGATTATCTATATAATCTATAACAACGCGGTAAATGGTTAATTGAGAAAAAAAACGTTGAAATTGGTTTCATGGTTTTATTGAAAGATAGTAATTTACCCATGTATACCTGGTCAGTGGGTCACATTCAAGATGTTATTTATGGCCATGATGGTAAAGTTAGGGTAGTGCTCGTCAAAACGCCAACCAGTGTTTTCAAACACAGCATATCAGTATATTACCAGACTTGTATAAAACCAAAAACTTTCTGCGCACGCAAATATTGGGTCAAAAACTTTCTGCAAATTAAATTAATGTTTAATAAAATAATGTGTTACATTATTTTGACGGTATTAATTAAAAACAGTAGTTTTAAAGTAATTTCCATTTAAATTAAAAATTAATCGATATTAATTAAAGTATAATTATTTTAGTTGAAAAAAATAATAAAGCTAAAAATCCATGATAAGAAAAGGGGAATTCTTATCAATTATTTTGTCAATGCATTTAGAAACAGCCCAATCCTTAATATCTATTTGCACAAAATACCAGTCACTCTGTTCACAGAAAGAATACGTCATTGCTTCTGAAACAACTGAATCGCATTTTATAGGGAGAGGTTTATTCATAGGTATCACCATTAAAGAGAACTGATGCAGGGATGAAAGTGCACTAAAGCCATTTTGGAGCACCTTTGGAGCAGCAAAAATCTGCTTTTGGAGCAGCAAAAATCTAATTTTGTAGCAATAAAATTAAAATTCTGTTTTTGGAGCAGATTCAAATTCTTATGCTAATAAACTCCTAATAATTAAAATGGTTGCTATCTTGAAAATATTTTCACATTTGAAAGAATAATTACTCAGATAAAATTTCTGCACACATTTTGCTAACTATGGGCTAACTAAACGACAATTGGGTACAGATTGCAATAATGAAAAATTAGCAGCAGGAAGAAAAAAAAATCAGTTTTTTTGGCTTTAAAAAATATTATTTTAGAGCAATAATTTTAATTAATCAAAGGAAAGCCTGTGAATACAACATACAGGACTCCCACTCAACTTTTATAGTAAAAAATGGTAAAAGGGGATCATTTTTTTTTCAAAAAAAGGGACCAAAAAAGACCATATATTTCGCATAAAAAGGAACCTTTGGGGACCTAATTTCAGCACATCGTAAAATAAAATAAACATAATCCGCGCAATCATTTCACGATATAAGCATTTTTCGCGATCTTTTGACGAAATTTGCGCATTTTTTCGAAATTCTTGTGTTTTTGCGGTCATATGACGAAATTCGCGTATGTTTTTGCAGTCTTTTGACGAAATTCGCGATTTTTTGACAAAATTTGCGTGTTTTTTTGCAATCTTTTGACTAAAATCGCATATTTTTCGGGATCTTTTGGCGAAATTCGCGTGTTTTTCGTGATCTTTGGGTGGAATTCGCTTATTTTTCACGATCTTTTGTAGAAATTTACAGGGGTTTTTTTTCTATCTTTTGACTGCGTTTTGTTCGTTTTTTCACGAAACTAGTGATCCTTTGAGAAAATTCACATTTTTCCGCGATCTTTTGACGGAATTCGTGTATTTTTCGCTATCTTTCGACGAAATTCGCGTGTTTTTTCCGGTATTTTGACGAAAGTTGCTGTTTGGTTCGCGACCTTTTGACGAAATTCGCGTTTTTTTGCGATCTTTTGACAGTGTTTTGTTTGTTTTTGACGAAATTCCCACTTTTTTTCGTGATCATTTGACTAATATGGCATGTTTTTCGCGATATTTTGATAAAATTCGCAAGTTTTTCGATTTTGACAAAATCCACGTGCTTTTCGCGATCTTTTGACCGCGGTTTTTTCATTTTTTGACGAAATTATCTTTTTTCTTTCAGGATCCTTTAAAAAAATTTGCGTTTTTTTCTGCGGTCCTTTGACGAAATTGACGTTTTTTCCACGATGCTTTGACGAAAGTGGTGATTTTTTTCTGCGAACGATTGACGAAATTGTTTTTTTTTTTTCGGCGACCATTTGTTGAAATTCGCAATATTTTTAAGTAATTTTTTTTATGCCTGAATTTTTGGGCTGATGGCCGATTTTTTTTTTTAATTTTCGGAACCGAATGCCTTAAATTTTCGGAAAATTCGGAACAGGCCTAAAATTCATATAGGGTGAAATTTAGATGAAATTTTAATGAAATGCATTGTCAGTGAAATTTATGGCTGATTATTTATTCACTATAAAGTAGAGTGTAAAAAAATCATGATTTTTTTAAAAAAATAAAAAAAATCGGATTTTTTTTCCTGTGTTAAAATATTAACATTGAAACCCTTGGCAAACAATAAATAAATCATACATAAAATTGGGAAATATTTCTAATATTTCGGTATTTTTTTTTTAAAAAAAGTTACAAAAACAAAAATTACATTTTTTTTTTCTTTTTTTTTTCAAAAAAATTTTCTGCAAAGTTCCGAATTTTGCGGAAAACTTTCTGCGCACGGCGTGCGTCTATATTATGCAACTCTGTATATTACCTATAAATAACCCCTTATTATAATGTAAATATTTATTTCTTCTATTTTATTGTGCATCTATATTTGAAAAATTTGTAGTAATTGTGTATCTTAATACTATTGAATTGAATTGACTTTTATATTTTTATTTTATATTCTTGATTTGAATTGAAACTCATATTTAGCATTGAAGATTTAATGTTAAATATTAATTGCTTAAAACTAAGGACATTGTCCAAGATGTGTTACTGAAATAAATATTTCAGAGGTGGCCGGTATGTTGGCGCCAACCTTGGCATCTATTTTCGCTTGGCGAAAATGTAACGCCAAAAGTTGTTTATCGTTCGTTTCGTGCGGTTGTCTCCATGGAAGCTCCACAAACCAAAATTACTTGTTAATAAAAAATGGTTCGTTAAAATTTAATTATTTGAATTTTATGTATTAAAAAAAAAAGTCACAGTCCATTTGCTCGCGCCAGTTAACAGGGGGAGAGACAAAAATGGGAAAGCAAAATTTTGAGAGGGTGAAATTTAGATGAAATTTTAATGAAATGCATTGTCAGTGAAATTTATGGCTGATTATTTATTCACTATAAAGTAGAGTGTAAAAAAATCATGATTTTTTTAAAAAAATAAAAAAAAATCTGATTTTTTTTATTTTTTTTCCTGTGTTAAAATATTAAACATCTACCAAGAATTAAGCATTTAAAAAATGAATAACCCTCCAAGTACTAACATAATCTATGTTTGTTTGCTTTAATTAATTATGTAATTATAGAAATTACAAAAAACTGCAATTAAAAATTTCTTTAGTAACATACAACATTATTTGCATTAATATTTTGTAATAATTATGTAAACCTATATTAAATACTGCTTATATTTTAAAGTTATTGATAAAATGCATTTAATTTTAAATTGATGATACAGATTAAATTTTATAATTATTAAACAATTAACTGTTTAATTAAGAACACAATCTACATTTTTGAAAAAGTGGTTGAAAAAAGGTGATAAATAATAGTTTGATAAATTCATAAAGCAGCCAGTAATTTTACACAGGTTCTAAAGTGTATGTAATATCAAATTGATCAAAAATTGTTACTATGTATACAGCAAACTCACACATAATTTATAAATAGATTACAAAAATTGTATTTTTGAAATTTAAATCAGATTTTTTCCCCACAACATTAAAATATTTGAATAGCTACTAAATATTATAATGTTTTGAAGTTATTTAAACATTTAGTTAGATGTTTTTAAAATATATAATACTTCTTTTTACACAGTTTAATATTGTTATAATTAACAATAACAAATATTACATTTTTTACAAGTGATTTAGTGATCATTTTCATTACTGATTATAAGTTTTTTCACACTATTTAAAAAAATCAGAAAATAAGTGATTTTATCATCTGATTTAAATCAATTGATTAAAATCATTGACACTCTATTGCTATGTTTATTGTATATAAAAGAAAGAATAACTTGATTATTAAAAGGAAATTATGACATTGTAAGTTATATTACATTTAAATATCATTTTTAAATTAAATGCTTCTTATGTTTGTTAGATAAAAACCATGCTTTTTACAAACTTACTGTACTTAAATTTTTCACAATACTCAGGAATTACGCTTAGAAACAATTATTTAAAGCTTTGTTTTGTGTACTCATAAGTCACAATACCTGTAGAAACTTTCCAAATTATGTTCATCTTAGATTTGAATACTTTTTTATGTCATTTTAAACATTTAGAAAATTTTTGATTTTAATCAGTGATTTTTTAAAAAAAATCACTTGATTAAAATCATGATTTAAATCGCTGATTTAAATCAACTGATTTAAATCGTTGACACCCTACTATAAAGTAAAAAATAGAGTAGAAAAAGTTTACAAAAATTAGGTTTTAAAGATTTTAAACTTTGGTATTGTAAAGGAATGAGCAAAAGGAGGAAGTGAAATTTGGGAAGAAGGAGAGGAAAGGGAAAGTTAAGATTTATTTTTAAATCAGAAATTCTAAGAAATGCAGAAGAGTTTCACCCCTGATTAAGAAATAATACAAGAATAAAATTAAGCTTTTTTAAGGACTTTTTGCAGATTTTACATGAAAATAAATGTTTTTAAGCATCAAACATTCAATTTGAAAAATGTAAGTACTTTTAAGGACTCTCAAGGACTGTACGAACCCTGATATATGAACAATAGACACAGTTAAAAAGGCAAAAATGAGAAATTGATTATGAAATAAGGAAAACCTCTTTTTGCTATATTAGTACCGAACTATTTAACTGAACAAGATATTGAGCTTCTAACAACATTCAGAAAGAAACACATGAAATAAAGAGAATGTATCCTTGAAATGCAAGAGAAAAGAAATAACAGCGTTACCTATGGCCAATTAAAACAACAGACGGTTGATCTTCATCACCATATAGTGCTTTGAAAACTTCCCCAACATCACTAAAATAAATTTAAAAACAGAATTTTCAATATAGTTTTTAAAGTAACTATAGTACTTAAAGTATATATACATATATATTTTGAATTATTATAAACAATTCTAAATACATAATTTCTAATTGGAGTTAAAAAAAGTCATTAATAATACGGTAATTTGTTAAATTTAATTAAAAAGTCTTTTTAAATTTCAGCAAATAATAAGAAGAAGAAGAATACACAGTGACTGCATAAAACAAGGAAGCCTGAAAATTCATGCTTTTAAGATAATGTAATTAAAGTTTAATTTTAAGATTTACTACTTTATTAATTTTGTAAAAAAACTGACCACAATATCATTATAATTTTCTTCCTTTATAATTATCTAGCAAACAGTCTCTTTCTCTCTACCTTCTCTTATTTCATACAATTCTGATCTTTATTATTTTTAGAGAATTTAAGAAGTAGTCCAGTCAAATTAGAGTTTGAAGTGGAAAATTCTGGTATAATTGTTTTTAGTGTCTTACTTTATGTTTTCGGGGGTGCTGAACACGAATCTGAAGTTGTCCAACAAAATTTCTCTCGGCAAATATGAAAAATCGTGAAAAAACCACTAAAAATCGCTGATTTTTTTTTTTTTTTTTTTGTCTTATAACTTGCGAAGTAAGCTTTTTACGCAAAATGTGGCCCTGTATTAAAATACAGACGAGAAAATTACCTACATTTCATGTTCTTATAATTTTTTTTGTACAATATGCGGCTTCCGTAAAGGCATTGAAAAATCGGCGAAAAACCAGTAATTTTGGAAAATCGCAAGAAAGATATTATTTTACTCCCATTCCGTTCATAACACTAAAAGTAAGTATTTCACTGTAAACATTTGCTAACGTACTCACTTATTATTAGGTTATATATTATTATGATGTAAGTATACAGTGTGACCTCGAAAATCGGCCATTCAGAGATCCAGCAACTTAAAAAATCCGGCATCAAAGTCATCTCCCCCATCCCTTTTTTTACACTTCGAACTTACGGGAGAAGTAAAAATAGCAATTATTTTCGAATTAAAAACCGAGATAAAAAAAATGATGCATTAGCTGACAGCGATATCACTGACGCTGTACCAAACAGAACCCTCGATAACACTGATAGCAGCTCAGAGGAACGAGGTAAGGACCTGGCAGAAGATAAGGTCTCACCAAAAAAATGCATACATTTGACCGGAAAATTAACGTCATCTTTAAAGAAACAAGACTGTATTTCCAAAATTGATATAATTCTCTACAATTTATGTGTAAGTAATTTTTTTTTGACCATCAATAGTTATGAGAAAAACAATGACGAATGCACGAAGTATTCAGCTGCCTCTTTATTGAAAACATACAAAATGCATCATTAGACGTCTGTATAGATATGTGAAACGTAAACGTTGGGTTTTATAGATACAACAAAAAGATAAAAAGTGATTAATGATCGGTTAGTGTTTAATGTTATACAGTATAATAAAATATGTAGGTAAGTATTTTTTTATACAAAACTTATTATTAAATGATTATTGACTTGAAATGACACTCATTAGTCAAACCGAACCCTCTTGGCCAAAGGTTGCATGATTGCAGGCATGCCTTTTGATTCTTCTACACCTAAAAAATATAATTAAATACAGTATTTATTTAAGCACCCGGGCGCGAAAGAGTCGTTTTCGTCCCAATGGAGAAGATTGCTGGCCCAGCCGTAGGCAAAGGCTGCAAACACCCAAGGGTCAAAGCTTAGGCTTCTGAGCAGCTCTGGTGCACGTAGTATTTTTAAAAACGATGGAACTAATTGTAATTAATTAAGTAAGTAATGATTCATGTAACTTTTTATCATAACATGATTTTTACATCTTTCTTTTGTTACCCCTCTTTTACAACTCAAGTCATGAATAGGTTACTTTGGGACCTAAATTTAGGAAACATATTAGCCTATCATATTATGAACCACCGTTTAAAAAAATAATTTATATTTTATTTCTAATTGTTTGAAAATTGAGTAGTTATACCACAGTATTAAGATAAATTTTTTGATCACAAAAATAAAAAGTTAGTGAAAAAGTAAAGGTGAAATGGAATTATTTATGCATATTTACCTTTAAAAGCTTCAGCGAATTCGGATCATCCATGTCTTCCTCGATTGCAGTAAGAGGCATGTCATTGCAACTGCTTTCGCAGTTCACACACATATTGGAGCACTTGAGGCCTGCTTTTTTGCATCCACAGTTTTTCTGGCAGATCTTCTTGTATTTGCAAGAAATAAGTTTCAAAACGGCTTGAGGTGCTGGTGGCTGTAAAGTGGTTATTGGCTCCAGACCATCTTTCATTTTCTTCCAACCCCACTGTTCAGGATCTTTTTCATTCCCAAGCCAATGTTGAACTTGAAAATATACCCTAAAGGAATGTTTCACACTCAGTAGGAGGTAAGGACGTAATGGATTGATGTCTTGTATGCAGACCTAAGGTAACATAAATATCTCAATTTGTTTAATGACATGGCTTCCTTGTCAGCAAATTTATACAATGAGACCAAAAAACGATTGATAGCATCAGTAACTGCATCAGCATCTGCCATAGGGTCTTTAAAAACCTCAATGATATTAGTTAATGTAGAGTTTTTCTTGAGAGTCCGAAGAAACCTTATCTTTCCTACTTTGAACAAGGCTGAAGTAATAACACAGGTTCCCATGGCATGCAAAAATAATATGTTGTTAGCAATCGATTGATCAAGTTTGCAGACAGAAGAAAAATTGAGTGGTGAAACTGCCCCTTTGCCTGACTTTAAAAAGTATACATTTGAATGTACACCCCTACAGCGACAAATCATGATAACTAACAAATCGACATCTTCACCCAAAATAACTACAGAGTTATGTTGTTGTGCAAGGTACCTTGCTGTGGTGACAATAAGTGTATCCGCATCCTCTCGTGCCTGTTTTGTGTGAATGTCAGCTACTGCAAATATGTAATTGATTTTTTAAAATTACAGATTTCAGAAAAAAATGTCAAAAGTACTTACGATTTTCTTAACAGTGCCATTTATTTGTAATTTAATACATACCCAAATGATATTGACGTGAGAAAATGAGAAAATTGAATGTTTAAAAAACCTACTTTAGTTGATATTTTATGTGTTAAAAAAATCTGATAAGTAGTGCAGTCATTTCTTCTCATGTAATTTCTCAAGCATCAATGTCAAGCAACCATCTTCTTTCTTGGATTTTATACAAGTGACGAATATCGATTTCGGAAATACAATCTTGTTTCTTTAAAGATGACATTAATTGTCCGGTCAAATTTATGCATTTTTTCGGTGAGAACTTATCTTCTGCTAGGTGCTCGTCCTCGTTCTTCTGAGCTGCTACCAGTGTTATTGAGGAATCTATTTAGCACAGTGTAAGCGATCTCGCTGTCCGCTAATGCATCGTTTTTACCTCGGTTTTTAATTCGAAAATAATTGCTATTTTTGCTCTTTCTGTAAATTAGAAGTGAAAAAAAAAAAGGAGGGGATTTTTTAAGTTGCCGGATCTCTGAATGCCGGATTTTCGAGGTCACACAGTATACCTACATCATAATAATATATAACGTAATAATAAATGAGTATGTCAGCAAATGTTTACAGTGAAATGCTTACTTTTAGTGTTATGAACGGAAAGGGTAAGAATATCTGTTTTGCGATTTTCCAAAATTAATGGTTTTCGCCGATTTTTCAATACCTCTACGGAAGCCATGTGTCGTACAATAAAAATGATAAGAACATGAATTGTATGTAATTTTCTCGTCTGTATTTTAATATAGGGTCATCTTTTGCGTAAAAAGTTTACTTTGCAAGCTATAAGCAAAACACTCGAAAAATCTGCGATTTTTAGTGGTTTTTTCGTGATTTTTCATATTTGCCGAGAGAAATTTTGTTGGACAACTTCAGATTCGTGTTAAGCACCCCTGAAAATATAAAGTAAGACACTAAAATCAATTACACCAGAATTTTCCACTTTAAGCCCTTTTTTAACGTAATTTGACTGGGCTAAATCATATTTTCAAAAACTTTACACCACTTCAAGTTCACTTTTACTTTTTAAAGTATATTTTTCTCTGTTTACAAGTATGACTTTTTTTAATCAAGGTACTTGGTGATTTTTGACCAACCTTAGTAATTTGGCTAAACAGGAAGAGAAAATTGTAGCCAAATGAAAAAAAAGTTAGCAAAAAGATTTGTCATGAAGCACAGATTCTATAACATTTAATTCAAAATTTAGGGCAATGAATATGCACAATGACAATGGACCTATATGCATATGTTTAACAAAATCACCTCGTTAGATATCTGATTTCAATCAAACATGTAAATGAGAATTCCGACCTTGTGAGCAAAATCAGTATGCTAGATATTTGAATTCAATCAAAAATGTAAAAAAATAGTATTTTTTTACTGTAGCATTAGCCATTTTTCCTAGCATGACAATTGACAATTTGAATTATGATTTATAATTTTATTACAACTTAATTATAATATATAATTAAATAAAAATTATTCATACAACTTATAAATTATTATTTAATCCGTTTTTAGCTTGATTTAATATAAAATCTCACTAATGAATGCTAAAAAAATCTTTATAAGGTTTTTGACAGGTTTTCGACATATCATGTCAAAAACAACTTTTTGACATCAAAAACCCAGCCCTGGTTACAAATCACCAAACTTCAAAACAGCATTTCCTTCTAAGGGTTTTGTTCTTAATTTTGGCTGCTAGTGTATATATTTACACATACAATATACATTTTGCATGATACAGAAATGAAAAAAATATATACTCTTGTTCAATTGTTAAATTTTGTGTTTGCAAAAAAAATGTTTTGTAAGATACTCATCCAATATAGATTTTGTAACAAACAGAAATGAAATTTAAAAAAATCTATCAAACTCTTGTTCAATTGCTAAATTTTGTATTTGTAAGGGAAAAAATGTTTTGTAAGATATTGTGCTAAATAAAAAAAAAAAAAAAAAAAAAAGAGTTCTAATCTCTCCTTCCCCAACACAAAGAAGGAAAAAAAAAATAATATTTTGCTAATATATTGTAATATTCTTACTCTAATATCGCATAAAAATATTGTACACTGTAAAAGTCTAATTAGAAAAATATTTTGCCTTATAAAATAAGATAATAATAATTATTAGAAAGTTTACTTGAGAGGGCAATTTTAAATTATAGAGTTACACATGTAAAACAATTACAATAAGTTACAACGACAAAAGTTTTGATTTTACAAAAAGGAAAACAAAAGTTTTAGTTACAGTAAAAGAATTATATACAAAGAAAATATAATTTATAACAATAACAACCTGGACAGTCTTTCTGCAGATAAGTCATCATCGTCCGAACAGTGGGTTTCACCTAAGAAAAAGACCATTTAGAATTTAATATACAGCTAACAAAGAAAAAAGAAAATCAATTAATTAAAATTACTTTTTTTAATCTAAATAAATAAAAAGTGTTTAATCACCATCTCCTCTTTAAAATAGCAACAAATTATGGTACTTCTCTGTTATAGGGGCGTCGACATCAGCCTTAAGAAAGCGTGAATTTCAGCCCAAACTAACAAATCACAAAAATAAAACAGCAACCAATGGAAAAAATTCTAATCTGCAAGAAGCTTGCTTTTCTCCAGCACATAAAATTTGTCTTTAATAAGTTAAAATTTTTTCATTTTTAAAATTTTCAATATGATTACTATATTTAATTTACTTGTAATTGAAAATAATGCTATAGCCTTTTTTTTTTTAAAGAAAAAAGGCACTTTACCACCTGAAATAATTGATGTATGACCATCATGTGCAACTGCATAACAAGAATAAAACCATTTGAAGATGTAACATAAGCAGTTGCAAAAGAAAAACGGTGTCCACATTGCAAACTAAGTTCAATGACTCTAAAATAAAAATTTTCTTAGGGAATAGTGACTTATGTATTACTGGAGTGAGGAACTGACTTCAATCTGATGGTTGAAAAAGCTGTGAAATATGTGTGAAACATACTATGTCTGTCATAGAGTAAAATAGTTACATGTACAAAGTCTCTTCTGAATTTTTCACAAAGCATTCAGAAAATGGTGGGGAGGGGGGGGGGGAAGCAGGGAGGACCCAGTAAAATTGTGGAAATCAATGCAAATAGAGTATAAATTGCTTCAAAGTGTTAGTACATTGATAGTTATTGTGTTTGATACACTGGTAGTTGTTGCTTAAAGGTATAACAACCTGATGAGGTTTTAAAATACAGTAGGCTTCTTCAAATCTGCAATCCTAAAAACCACACATCATCACAGATGTAAACAATGAAACTTTCAGTTCAGATGTGGAGGAATTTTCTAGTTTCATATCATTCCATATGTATTTTAATATGCACTTCTCGATAATCTGACTGAACTCGTGGTTTTTTTATGAAGTATAAATTTATTTCTGAAAAAAATCAAGATTTTGCTGATATCACAGGTAATCACAATCTTTTTACCAAATATATTTATGTATTAATCAAGCTTTTCTGGTTATTAAGGCTGGCTAAACCTGAAATAAAACTTCCTTATTTTATGATTTTGATGTGAATTAATAGGGAACCTTTATGATGAAAGTTTCATTGAATAATTAAAAGATGATATATCTCAGTTTTATTATGCATATTTAATTATACATTATTAATTATTTACTTGATCTTTACTTTTAATAATTTAATCATTTTTTAAATTATCTTACTTTTTACCATTTTAGTTTATTACTTTACTTAATTATTTTAATATTTTACTATATTGCAAGCATTTATTATAATTTTGATTGCATTATTACATTCGAATTACTGTTTAAACAAGTTGGAAATTGCTCGTCAAACGTGGCAAATGAGGTGCGTTCGTACTATAACTAGTTTTATAATTATTTTTTGCACCCCATATTGTATTGAATGTGTATTTATTTGCAATTCATAAGTGCATAGTCTGTAACATCATTAAAATGCACTTGCAATTTTTTCCCATTCCCCTTAATGTAACGGAAAACTTTTGACTGTCCCTGTAATTAAGCTATACATCCGATTTTCATGAAATTTGAAATGGCTCGACAAAATTTTGCAGCAATTATATATTTAAAATTTCAGCCCATTCGGAAAGCTGTAACATCATTAAAATGCACTTGCAATAATTTTTCCCATTGGCTTTAATGTAAAGAAAAACTTTTGACTGTCCCTGTAATTAAACTATACATCCGATTTTCATAAAATTTGAAATGGCTTGACAAAATGTCGCAATAATTATATGTTTAAAATTTGAGACCATTCGGAAAGCTTTAACATCATTAAAATGCATGTGCAATAATTTTTCCCATTGGCCGTAATGTAAAGAAAAACTTTTGACTGTCCCTGTAATTTAACTATACATCCGATTTTCATAAAATTTGAAATGGCTCCACAAAATTTTACAACAATCATATATTTAAAATTTCAGACCATTCGGTTGGGTAGTTTTTGCTCTATTATATGCGGACGGACGGACGGACTGAACGACTACTATAGGTGCTACGTATTTATATAATTATGAACGCACCTAAAAATGTAATCCAAGCAATGACCAGAAATCTGCAAAATTCTAAAATCCGCACAACCTCTGGTCTCAAGCAGAGCAGATTTGAGGGAGTCTACTGTATAAATAACGTAGAAAGTACATTTGAAAATTTTGCTTTTCTTACCAAATTCAACCTTGCACTTTTTCTTTCGTACCAAGACCCTAATAAACAAGTACCCAAATTACACTTAATTAGCATACTTAATTTTGATACAAGAGGATAAATTTAGACCCTTAAATTAGCATAAAAATAAATTTCTACAAAATTTATAAGAAAATTATGGAAGATAATCAATATTACAAAACTAATTACTTTCAGCAGCTGTTATACAAAGGAAATAATTTATCGTGAGATTCCGTTTTAATGTAAATTTTATTTGCACTGTTTAACAGAAAATATAATTAGTGTTGGAAAAATGCTAAATAAATCGTTTAAATATTATATTCCATCAATTTATGGTCTCTCAAAATATAATGGTAAAGTCTTTACAAGTATAACTAAAAAATTATGTAGATATATAAATTAAAAATCAGCATACACATATAAGAAGTAATCTTAAGTCAATCTTTGTAAATTTAGATTTGTAAAATATCTACAAATAACAATTCATAATTTTTCTAATTTTTTTTTTTTTTTTTAATGTACAGTACAGGACCTATTATCCAGAATCGTCGGGACCGAAAGCTTTCTGGATTTTGGGTCCGCCCAAAATTCAGAAATGACCCCCCTATCACTCAGCAATGCAATCCAAAATCTTTTGCGTATTCCTGGTCCTGTCAATGAACAATAAATGTTATGCATCTCAATTTTTTAAAGTACGAATTTCGTTGTGCACCTCGATAATGTATATCAATTGCATTATGTTTGAAATACTGTAACATCATTAAAATATGTTGCAAATAATTTTTCCCCAGAGCCCAATATGTAACGAAATTATTTTGTGTGACCTTCTAAATCAATGATAAATGCTTTGCACTTCATATTCTACAGAAATCATGTTTTATTGCACCACAAAAAAGCATATAAATTTCACTTGTAATAGCACAGCATCATTAAAATACATTGCAAGTGATTTTTCCCTATAGACCATAATGTAAATGGATTCTTTTGAGAATCCCTGTAAACAAACTATAAATGCCACGCTACACATTTTATTTTCAATAATGAACACCCCCAATCAATACATGGCAATCCAAGTATATTTACAAAAGTTAGAGCATGGACATACGACAGACAAACTGAAGTCATTATATGCTTTTAAATGCTGGAAAGCATCAAAAAGCAGCATGGAATGATAACTATTAAAGATAATAGGAATTAAAACAGTAAAGATTAATTTAACTTAGGAGCTCAAAATGCTACATGTTTATGATTCCTACAATTATTCACCAAGACTTAAAATTTGGTATCTGATGCTAAATTTTTTCATAGAATCAAATATAAGCTTAAAATTGGGTATTACTATAGAAAAAAATTAAACTTTATTTCTCTCTCATATGGAAACAAACCCTTAAGTTTACTTTACTCAGCAGTCAGTACTTAGGTATTAAAGGGAATAGATTGGCATTGTTTCAAGAACATCTGCCAACTTCACACATGTTTTTGAAACAACATAAGTACTTACTATTTCCAATTAACTTTTTTCCCAACTTAAAATAAGAAAGCAGTAAGCATATTGTAATATATGAATATAAAAATATGAAAAGGTGATGCTATTTATTTATTAATAAAGAAGGAATAGAAAAAAGATATTGTACTTTTATCACAACTTATACACTATTACAAAAAACAAACAGATGAAAAAAAAAAAAAAAAAAACTGCTTTTTTCATTCCAACATTATTTCACTAATACAATTTGTGGTGATCATAAATTTACTATTTCATACAAAATTTCTTGAAACAAGTATTTTTTCCTCTGTTTTATTCCAGATAAATTAAGTAAGAAAAGAATCCAAGAATTTTGCTGTTCACAAGCAATGGCACAATGGTGTTTATTTTGCCATTTTGCTGATCCCTAAAAACACACAATCATTTGTGTATTTACACCAGAATCTGGACGCACAAAATTATATTTATGGTTAACAAGTAAATTGTTGAAAATGTCGCTGCCTCCCGGAATTTTATAACAACATTATAGAAAAAATTATTTTAAATATATCATTTTAATTATGATGTAATTTTTACCAATGTTTTGTTTTCTTTTTGAGATTCCTGTGAAAATATATTTTTTAATTAAAAGGAAATATCATTATTTGTGCTGTTTTAAACTTGGCAAAAAAAATTTTTTTTGAAACATTAAATAAATCTCTCGTGCATATATATTTTTAAATTGACAATGTTTGGCAACATTATTATTTGGTCCTTTTAAATATGATGTAATTTTAACCAATTACTGCTTTCAATGTGTAATAATTTAATTATTATTTTAAAATTTTCTTTCTGTTTTTAATATTCATGTGTAAATTAATTTTTTAATTGAAAGGAAATATTATTATTGCTCTGTTTTAGAATTTGGAAATAGGTAAAAAAATGACTGAAATAAATCTATATTCAAATAATGAAATTTTAAATAAAAATTTTTTAAAAAATTAATGAAATTTAAAAAATGACTGCACATTGCAAACAGCAAGCTTATCGAGTACGTCACTGATGTAATGTTATGATGTAATTTTGATGTAATGTCTCCCGGAATTTTATAGCAACATTATAGAAAAAATTATTTTAAATATATCATTTTAATTATGATGTAATTTTTACCAATGTTTTGTTTTCTTTTTGAGATTCCTGTGAAAATATATTTTTTAATTAAAAGGAAATATCATTATTTGTGCTGTTTTAAACTTGGCAAAAAAATTTTTTTTTGAAACATTAAATAAATCTCTTGTGCATATATATTTAAATAAAAGATAAAAAACCACATAAGAAACAACCAATTTCGGTTTTGTGAAAGAACAAAAAGTTTGAATTTGTTGACCAGTGTTACAGTTTTCAGAAACATTTATGTAATTGTTGTTTGTTTCAATACATTACAGGGTTCCTACGCAACTGGAAAACAGGGAATTGTCAGGAAAATCAGAAGTGCTCAAACAGTATTTTTTTTTTTTTTTTAATACTTATCATGTGTCAAGATTCTCAGGAGTTTGAAAGCCCGTCTGCAAAAAAATTCCAATTTTTCAGTTGCAAGTAGAGTTTTCTTTAAATTCACATTTTTAACATAAAGATGTTTTAGTATACAAATTTGCCGCAAAATAGGCGAGCGACACCTCAGTGAAAGAAATGTTGAGCCATATTAACTAGGATAAGATATCATGAAAATTTTAAAGTAAAAGAAAGAAATGTATGAAGCAAGCAAAAAAGAAACAGAAAAAAGAAAAGCTGTAACTGAAATGAAAGTGTTAAGAGACAAAAAATTTAAACTTACGCAACAAAATACTTATGAAACAACACAAACAAATGATATGATAGCAGAACTGTTTAAAAAAAATTGAATGTTTAATATTTGCGAATTCATGTATTTGGGAATTCAAATAATAAGTTATTTTGAATCCATCTGAGTTGTATTTTAGAGGGGAGGGGGTTGTTTGTTTCTTTAATTGTTTTAAATTTGTTATTTTTTATATTTTAAATATCAAATAATACAGATTTTAAGTTTCAATTTTATACGTTATTTTCGTTTTCAGAGGTAAGTTTGCATTTTATTCTTATTAATATATCAAGGTATTCTCTTTTGCTGTATAAGTTTAATTGTTAAAATCTAGAATTGTTAAATTGCTATGCATAGTTTTTAACCCTATAAAACTTTTTTAATGGAATTAAAATTGACCTACTTCAACATTAAATAGCGCTTAAAATAATTTTTTGATTTAAAAATTGTCTGCTTCAATGTGTTTATCAAACATTTCCCTATAAAATTACCGATTTTCATATTTTTGTATGCAATAGTTTTCTTAATATTAGCCAAGAAGAACCTCTGGTTTACAAATAATTCATTTATGGCAGCAATAGCAGAAACATTAGTTACTTTTTTAAAGATTAGAGAGAAAATTCATTTTTTTCTGGACAGGAAGTTATATTTTTGGATAACTTGCTAGATAAAATTTCCAAACATGTATCTAATACAGGGTTCATATTTGAATAATAAATTTCCCTGACTTTTCCAGGTTTTCCAGAAGACTTTTCCTGCAATTCCCTGACTATAATTCACAACGTTTTAAGAAGTATGAATTACAATTCTAGATTTTAACAATTAAACTTATACAGCAAAAGAGAATACCTTGATAGATTAATAAGAATAAAATGCAAACTTACCTCTGAAAACGAAAATAATGTATAAAATTGAAACTTAAAATCTATATTATTTGTAGGGATGCAACGGATATCTGGCATATCCGGCTGATTTTTCAATATCCGAAATACCATCGGATATCCGGCAGAGTGCAGCAAAGCAATATAAGGATAACAGAAATCGTTTGACCCCAAACAATGCCGAACAATTTTGTTTATAATGAAAAATATGAAAGTAAGTTCACTATTCATGAGTAAAAGGTAATTCTCAAAAGTTTAAAGAATTGCCAGCTTTCCTAACATTGATATATGAACTCTTTAGGGTCATTCCATGTCAAATCAACAAGAAAAATGTGATTTTTGGACCTCGACATCTCAGATTTCTATAATTTTTGGTTTATAGTTTGTATCCATGGAGTATATAAAAAATCTAATTTTTTAATTTTTTTTTCTTAGCGGTTTATTTTTTACGGAATTTTAAAAATGGTCAAAAGTACCAAATTTAACCAAATTCTCAACCACGAAATCCCCTATAATTCTTTAACAAATTGGGCTAGAGAGTTAAGTTATATCTTATTTGAAAGCTCTTTTTATGGGCTTTAATATGATATGCAACACTAACTATTTTGAATAAACCAAATGTTTTGACAAATTTTCAAAATTTTTGAATTTAAATTTTTCAAAAACACCATTTTTGATTTTTTTCAAAAAAATATATGTTAATCTTTGACTTTTTGGCTACAAGTATGCAAAATTTCAAGATGGAGAAATGATGGGATTTCGAGCTATTAATTTTTGAATAAGTATGGTTTATTGAAACTCCTGGTACTGGTACCTTATACCTGGAAATAAGGAGTTCTATATTTCTACTCTTTTTATAAGTAATTGAAAGAATATACAGTACAGAACCATTTATCCGGAATGGTTGGGATCAGATGTATTCCGGATAACTGGTTTTTCCGGTTAACTGGTTGTCATTAAAGCAACAACCATTTGATAAGTTTTGTGGAATATATGTGTTTGTGGCATTATGTCTGATTTTAAATTATTAGATTACTTGGATTAAAAATCAGATGCAAGAAAGATCAATAGTTAATCAAAGTTTGAAGGAAAGTAATTTATGGGAATCCCTTGGGAACAAAAATTTTTCTGCATAAAAATTAAAACATCTAAGATACAACTAAATATGTTTCCATTTCAAATACTAGATGTTGTCATCAAATTATACAATTGTTCCAAGCAATGCATATGTCAAACTGACAGTGTATTACACTTTTTTCTGCAAAGATTCTGAAATCAGTCTATTAGAAATAGCATTCCGGATAACTGGTTTTCTGGATAAATGGTTCCATACTGTAAGTTGAAACTGGTGTGAAACAATAAAAACTAAAATATCTTCTTAAAACACCATTAAACAATTAAATAATAATAATAATGATGATGTTTTAATAAGATTTTTCAGTTCTTATTTACTACTTGAAATTCTAATATATTTGGATGTCTTACTTAATTACAATTTTACTTTCTTGTTTTTAGTTTTGGTTTCAGTTGACTGTAGGTATTCAGGTGGAGAGACTTTTTATTTTAGTTTAGTTTAATCAGACCAGCCAATCAGAGAGCTGTTTTCTTTTTTAGTTTAGGTTTGCATTACAACTGCACTGCAATTTTTTTACTTGTGCACGCAGTGATGTCCTACATTAATTATCTTTTAACTGGGGGGGAGGGGCTCAGCCCCCCTGTTCGCTACGCTCATCAACCCCTTTTGTAATCACTTCGCTATTCTGTTCGGTATCACGAAGCCATCCCCTATCTTCTAGCCAACATCATGTGTAATTGTTTCGCATTTCCATTCTGGATCGCTTTGCGATCCCTTATTTCCTATGCATTCAATTTTTAGATTCCACTTGGTAAAAATATGCTCCTCCCCAACTCCTGACAATTTTTTTTTCCTATCTCCGAGCACATAATCATTAGAGCTTACTGAGTTTCATAATTATAAGAATTATTAAATATAAAACCATTAAAAAAAAGGTAAAATTTATAATTTATTTGAATGATTACAAATTAAATAAATTTATAATTAAATAAAATTATAAATTAATAGAAAATTTTAAATATTGTAAATTTAAAAAAATGTTAAATTTAAAAAGCAACAACTTTATTAAAATTATTAGAATTTTTTTTTCTTATCTTTGTAATGAAGTCAATAATTTGTAGTTACAGTAAATAATCTTATCATATAAATCTCCTCTCCTCTGAAATTTTCACTTCGCTACCAACATATATGTGTAAAATTATATATATATAAATATTTCCTTCTATCTTTTTTTATAGTAATAATAATTAAATAATCTACATACCCTCCCTTATAAAAAATAGCAGAAGGCAATCGAAATGCAAATGACCCCCCCCCCCCACTGCTCATTAGTTAATGTAAATTATCTTCTTTCTGTAAAAATCACTTTTGCCATCGACCCCTTAAATAAGTCTATCGAAATGCAGAAGATTCTTCCCTTTCCCCACCCATCCTCTCTACTTTCATGGTTTCTGCCAAGCACATTTCCTGCTAAGAAAAGTCAGAAAGCTCTGACTAATCAGATGCATTATGAGGTATCTATGCAGATTTTCATTGGTTCATTTCAAAATCGTTTGACACATTCCCAAATCGTTATTATTATTTTTTTTTTACATATAGAAGGATAACTATTTAATAAACAAGCTTCATTTTACTTTAATCAAATGCTTTAACAAAGAAGTCTTGAATTACTACTATTAATGATGTCAGAAGATAAGAAAGACTGGGCATTATTTTCTGTTAAATGCTGCAATCCCTATAAAGGTGGTTGTATTGAGTTTTATTGCACAAAATCCCTTTAGGGACATGCTGTGCCAAACAAAGAATAAAACAAAAGAAAAGTGAGTTTAAGAAAAAGACATAATTAAATGAGTTAAAATGGAAATAGAAAAGCTATATAGATGAGGTAACCCATCCAGATCAATCCCTATAAAGAAACAATTCATTCAAAATCAGGAAAACTTAGGAATGTAACAACTTGGTAGTGCAGTTTAAGATTTAATATTAATAAGGGCATGAAAATATGTGATGGCTGTAGAATTAAACTATCAAAAGATAGAAGTGCCAGGTGAAAACACTCTTCAATTACTTGAAAACATGTGCTTGGTAATGCTAAACCTATGGGCAGGCTGTTTTCGAATTTCTCATTTAAATTTAAATATTTTTAAACAATTTTTTTTTTTCATAGGATAGTTGAGGTCAATCTTTAATAGAAATTTTTTTTAATTTTTTTATTTCGGTTGCAGATTTTTTTAATAAAGTACTGTAACTTTCGAAACCGGTCCGAAAGTGAAAGTACCTTTATTAAAAAATCTGCAACCGAAATCGAAAAATTAAAAAATAGACATGAGAGATCGACATCAACTGTCCTATGTAAAAAAAAAAAAAATCATTTTAAAATATTCAAATTTAAACGAAAAATTCGAAAACAACCTGCCCATAGGTTTAACTTTACCGATCAGGTGCTTTCAAGTGAATGAAGAGTCCCCTTAAGGGCAAATTATATAATTATATTTTGAGAAATATGCTTTAGAAAATTTTCATGCCTTAGAACTAAATTTGCTTAGCATCAAACTCTGAAATTTTTAATGAAAAAGAAGTGTGAATTATATATGAAAAGAAATTGTACAATTGTTAATTTCCCCCTGATACTTGAAATTTTTCATGTATAACTCATATTTAAAAATTAATAGTTCAAAACCCCATCATTTCTCCATCTTGAAATTTGGCATACTTGTAACCAAAAAGTCAAAGATTAACATATATTTTTTTGAAAAAAAATTAAAGATAGTGTTTTTGAAAAATTTAAATTCAAAAATTTTGAAAATTTGTCAAAAAATTTATTTTACACAAAATTGTTAGTATTGCATATCATCTTAAAGCCCATAAAAAGAACTTTCAAATGAGATATAACTTAACTCTCTAGCCCAATTTGTTAAAGAATTGTAAAGGATTTTGTGATTGAGAGTTTGGTTAAATTTGGTACTTTTGGCAATTTTTAAAATTCCGTAAAAAAAAATCCACTAGAGAAAAAAAATTAAAAAAATTAGATTTTTCATATACTTCATGGATATAAACTATAAACAAAAAATTATGGAAATCTGAGATGTTGAGGTCCAGACCCCACGTTGATTTGACATGGAATGACCCTTTATAATAAATTTAAGAATTTACGTTTACTTCTTTTAAAAAATTGTACCTTTACTTTCAGAGTATAAAACAAAATTTGAAGTTGTTTATTAAAGTATGACTTTATTAACTTACTTTCTTTCTTTTAAGTTTAACAATTAAACAGGCCTATTTTTAGAAGAAAGTGTTGTAATAGATTTTTTTTCAATTTCTGGTTTTCGACGGATTTAGATGTTTTAGGGGTCAGATATCCCAAAACATGTTTATACAAAATTTCTGTCTGTCCGTGTGTCGCCATCGTACCATCGAAAAGTGAATGAAGTTATGCATAGAATTGAACCATTTTTTGTGAATGTTTTTGGCTATAGCCAGGCAAATCCTTCAATATGGAAACATTCCACTGGAGGGGGGGGGGGCACGGTAATCGCGATTTTTGTGCCATTTTCATTATTGTATCATCGAAAAGTATATGAAGTTATCCATATAATTGAACAAAATGTTTTGTATTTGTTTTTGGCTATCTCCAGCAGGTTCTCCTTAAATTGGAAATATTCCGCCAGGATGGGGATATTTCCAATAATAGCGATTTTTGCCATCGTAATGAAGTTATGCATAGAACTGAACCAATTTTTTTTGTGAATGTTTTTGGCTATAGCCAGGCGGCCCTCCTTCAATATGGAAACATTCCACTGGAACAGAGGGGGGCGCACTGTAATAGCGATTTTTGTGCCACTTTCATTCTTGTACCATCGAAAAGTGTATGAAGTTATGTATAGAATTGAACCAATTTTTTGGGAGTATGTTTTTGGCTATGGCCAGCAGGTCCTCCTTCAATTTGAAAATATTCTGCCAGAAGGTGGCACCTGTAACAGATTTTTGTAAAATTTTCTCGATTTTTCGCAGTTTTTTTTTTTTTTTGTACTGTATATTGGCAGCTCATGAAGCGAAGGGAACTTCGCATCCTGATAAGCTGGCTATTCACAATCAGCTGATACAACAAACAGCTGAACAACAGAATAACGAAAAAATTTTTGATTTTAATAAATATCATGATCGAGATTAACTTATTCTTATTCTGATTAATTGACTGAAGCAGGAATTTTAGACCAAAATCAAAGTTGGTATAATATTGAACTAATAATATTGAAGTATTAACATTTGGAACTACTTTTTGAAATATTAAGATGTATGAGACTGAAGAAAGTTTTGGGATTGGCAAATCCAACTAGTTGTTTTTGTAACTTCATTATAAATATTTAAAATTAAAAGTAATTTTCTTTTTACTTTTAAATATAAAAATAATTTAACTTAAAATAAAACTAAACGTGACTTAGAGCAAAAACAATATCAACCTTTAACTGATGTCACGCGGTCTCCCAGACCCCGCGACTCCCAGCTGTAAACACTTTTACAGCTTTTTACTTTTCTGTATTGAAGTTAAATAATATGAATAAAATACTTTTTCATGCAATTTAATTCACATGGTCCTAAGAGAAGTACAACGATATTGTTAGGACAAAATTTAAGTAAATTCAACCATTTGAGTTATTTTTTTTATTCATTTTATTTGAGGGGTCCGAGAGACCGGATCACATCAGTTGTGTGACAAATTTTAGTCACATCAGTTAAAGGTTAAATAATTAATACAGAAAAAGGGCATCAACTAAGCCTATGTTTGGAGAAAATAACTCTTTAATCACGGGTATATTAGTAGATATTTTATGTTTAAATTATAAAAAGAAAGTATGTAGTATTTCTTTGTGAAAATACTCTACAATTATACACATATTAATTGGTTAAAATTTGTTGTACAAATTATCAGCATTTCATTGTACAAATTAATTATTAGCAATTATCGATATAGTCAATCCCATATTCAAATCCAGTAGCAATTATCAGCATTTCATTGTACAAATAAACAGAATATTTTAATATTTAAATTACATTTTTATGCAATATTATTAACATACATTACAGGGCTTGAATTTCGAAGTGGGATGGCAGGATTCGTGCCCTATTTATTATGCCGTATTGTGAGCGGGCGGCTCCTGTTTTCAAAAAATCATTTTCCGAAAATGTTTCTTTGTAAAACGACGAGCAAGTCTCAGGACCGACTGACAAATTTCGTGATATTTTCTATTATCGATAGGCAGATTTCACAGTTTCTTCTTGCGACAGGTTGACAAAATTCATGGTTGTTTTTCTGCATCTGACTGAAAAATTTTGCGCTTTTTCTCCACGACCGACTGACGAATTTTACAATTTTTTTTAGAGACCGATTGGTGAATTTCATATATATATATTTTTTTCTCGAGATCAATTGATAAATATAGCAATTTTATTCTGTGACCGATTGGCAAATTTCCCTGTTTGTTCTTGCGACATACTGATGAAAGTAACAATTGTTTTTCTGCATCCGATTGAAAATTTTCGCGTTTTTTCTCTGCGACCGGCTGAGGAATTTCACGATATATGCTCGTGACAGATCGATTGACGAATTTTGTGATATTTTCCCGCTGCCGATTTCCCCTGTACTTCTGTTTCCTTCTACCGGTCGACAGATTTTTTTATTTATTTTCACCATGATTGACGAAATCGGCGATATTTTTTTTTTATGACCGATTTATGTATTTTGCGATGTTTTTTCCCTATGCCCAAAATAGCAAATAACTAAAAGGGCAGTAATGGCCACCGGAGACCGAGCCCTACCAAATTGGCCAATAGTCAGCACTCAACAAAATGAGATTACACTTGTGGTGCACATGAAGGGAAAAAAAAATTTGCTTGAACTTAAAAAAAAACAAGTTTAGAAATAACAAACTAGTTGATTCTTGCAATTTACAGATTAGGACATGACTTTTTGAAATCAACCTTTTATCGTGTAGTAGAAAAAAATCAATGACTATTTCCTTTTCAAACTTTGGATATGGATTTAAAATTCCAATGCATAGAACATAGTTCAATTAACGAAAATACCAGGGACTACAGTTTTGACTATAATTCCATTAAGGATATAATAAAACAAGTTTGTTCAGAAGTGACATACAATCACCATAGGATACTGACAATAGAATCACCGATATGCATTATTCATGCATTTTTTACTTACTGTTAAAAATTAATGCACTTCAGATTTTGCAAAGTTTTCTAAAATTTTTTAACAGAGCATAACCATGTGTTTCCGATAATTTCTAAAGTTATAAAAGTTGGTCTGTGCTGTTTGTCAAAAGTGTAACTTGTGAAAGAGGCTAAATCACGCAAAATGCAATAAAATCTAAATTAAGAAATTCATTTAGGAACCCAATTGTTAATTGCCCATAACATTAGGTGAAAGTTGAAAGATAGACATGGTATATATAAAAATTGATTTTGTTCCTTTGTTTTAATAAAAATAAACATTAAGGATAATTATCTTGAGTTGTTAATTTAAATTATTTAATGGTATTTTGTCATGTCTGTATAAATGTAATTCTTTAAGTGGCACGTAAAAAATAACGGGGTTTAAAGATTTTTTTTTCCTTTCTAACAGTTCAACCCCCTGCATTTTTAAATGTTTGGTGGGAAACTCCCCTCCTGGGGAAAACTTGAATTTCAAGCCCTGATATTCAAAGAGATATAGTTTTTGTAAATTATATTTCAATACATTTAAAATGTTTTAATGATGTGTGAAACATGCTTGTAATTTATTGTTCTGAGATGGCGTTATATAAAGAAATAATTCACCATATAACTAAAAACATATCTAGTGCCGGATATCCGAATCCGGCAGACAAAGGAGCTTCGGATATCCGGCAAAATCAATATCGATGCATCCCTAATTATTTGATATTTAAAATATAAAAAATGATAAATTTAAAACAATTAAAGAAACAAACAACCCCCTCCCCCCCCCTAAAATACAACTCAGATGGATTCAAAATAACTTATTATTTGAATTCACAAATACATGAATTCGCAAATATTAAACATTCAATTTTTTTTAAACAGTTCTGCTATCATATCATTTGTTTGTGTTGTTTCATAAGTAGTTTGTTGCGTAAGTTTAAATTTTTTGTCTCTTAACACTTTCATTTCAGTTACAGCTTTTCTTTTTTCTGTTTCTTTTTTGCTTGCTTCATACATTTCTTTCTTTTACTTATTTAAATTTTCATGATATCTTATCCTAGTTAATATGGCTCAACATTTCTTTCACAGAGGTGTCGCTCGCCTATTTTGCGGCAAATTTGTATACTAAAACATCTTTATGTTAAAAATGTGAATTTAAAGAAAATTCTACTTGCAACTGAAAAATTGGAATTTTTTTTTTGCAGACGGGCTTTCGAACTCCTGAGAATCTTGACACATGATAAGTATTAAAAAAAACTGTTTGAGCACTTCTGATTTTCCTGACAATTCCCTGTTTTCCAGTTGCGTAGGAACCCTGTAATGTATTGAAACAAACAACAATTACATAAATGTTTCTGAAAATTGTAACACTGGTCAACAAATTCAAACTTTTTGTTCTTTCACAAAACCGAAATTGGTTGTTTCTTATGTGGTTTTTTGCGCTGATTCCAAATCTAGTTTTAGATTTACTTTAGCATGTCTTGCTTTTGAGATATTTGTGTATTTCAATACATACAAATTTAGTAAATTTTGTACAATTATATGCAAATTTAAGGCACAAAGCATTATCATACTGGTTTTTTTGTTTTATGTTATGATTACCGTCTAGTTTTATTTTACAAAAACGTTGTTACTGAGATTATACTGACATGTGACCGTGAAATATTTTGCCTAATTAGCACATTTTTTATGTTTTTCTAATAATGTTTCTTGACATCCAAATATTTCTGCGACACAAGTATGCTAATATGTTTCTAAACCAGTTTCTTGCACTGATTTCAAATCTGGTATCTGTTTTTGGAAAAAGTGAAATTTAATTTTTTGGTCAAAAAAGCCAGAAATCGCCTTTTATGCTACTTTGTGATACACTTCAACTAGTTAGAACAGATTCTAATAATTTTTTCAATTTTTTTTTTTATTATATAAATTGTTGTTTATGTCCCTGATAGGAATCTGACACAGTTCACCCTTCTGACAATGAGGTACATACCCCTAAAAAAGCAACTTATATCAAACTTGTGTTAATACCGTACAAAAATACAAAGTTATTTTACTCAAAAACTAGATGTGCTATAATTAAACAGATTGCAGATTTGAAACTAGTATAAAAACCTGTGGCAACTACTTTAAAGTTGATAGAAATGTAAACATTACTCCATTGAAAAATATGCAAACTAGGATTAATAACTGGCAGATAAATGTTAAGAACATACATATGGTGCAATTTACCTGAAGCAAATTTGCATAAAAAAGCACAAAAAAAAAGCTTAAATTTGCATGAACTTAGATATGCAAATTTCCCAAAAACTGGACCACCAAGAGAAAAGCGGAAAGCATATTCGGAATCAGCACAAAAAAACTGATCTAGAATCAACTAATTTCTGCGACAGAACCATTGTTATCCAGTGTAATCAATGATAAATGTGCATTTGGTTTTATAAATGTTTAACTATATATGCTTATT
This sequence comes from Maratus speciosus, assembly GCA_963932465.1. Lineage (NCBI taxonomy): Eukaryota > Metazoa > Arthropoda > Arachnida > Araneae > Salticidae > Maratus > Maratus speciosus. The sequence continues at coordinate 502,063,782 of OZ010793.1, read as the reverse complement.
TTATTGTTATGTATTACAGTAAAACATGCAGTAAAATCTACAGTAAAAGATCTTTATAACATAATTCTCTATAAAACGAACAATTTCTCAGATATAAACAATGAATTTTGCAGTTAAGAAGTGCCTACTTTCCACATTGTAGAAATATTGCTATCCTCTAGAAAACTCAGACATTATTTCATCTTTATCTCCTTAACTTTCAATAAATAGCTTTTTTATTGAAAAAGTTGCTAATATTACATTACTTTTTTTTTGGAAGTGAGTAATACAGTGATTTGGTCTGAACATAGGCCATGTTTATAAGGTAAATTTAACAATGTATGAAATGATCTATATTATGCAAAATATTATAACTTCTTCACTACTTCAGGTTCCAAAGAATGCAATATAAAGATCTTTTGGTGAATATTGATATGTCCCAGATGTATTTGGCCATGTTCTATGCACTAACTCTCCTCCTTCCCCACCCACCCCCGATTAAGCTAAATTAAATAACTATAAACTAAAAATCATGGTCCTAATGTATCTTAAGCATCTTTTAACTAATTTTTAAAAGTATAATTTTAAAAAAAATTTTAGGATGTTTGTATTTATTACAATTAGACTAGAAACAAACCACTACCTTAACTTTAGAAATAAGATGGATGCCTCAAAAAGGTACTTTTTGTGTTCGCAAAAGTTTATTCCTCGTTGAATATGTTCTTGGCCTACTATTGGTGAATAAATGGACCCCAAAATAAAAATAAGTGTCCAAGTTAGCACTAGATGACATTACTTTGCAGAATGTATTTATATAAAATCCAAGTCTCTGTGTGTCCCTCACAATTCCAACAGGACCGCCTCATTGTAATGAGTAATTGTTGAAAATTACTAATGCAGGGTTACCACAGAAGCGCAAAACCATTAATATTTTCATAATCGAGGTCACTTCAAATTAATTTAAACTCCACGCTTTTAAGGGTTTTTTTTTCAAAATCTATGGGTCAGAATTTAAAGTGTAATATACGAAAATGTACGTCCTTACATCTTCATCCTGATGCTGCTAATAACATAACAGCCAATAGCCGGCGCTGTACTGTGTGACCTTCTAACTGCCCGATTTTAATGTGCTTTAGGTATTTTTCCAGTATAGGGGCCTTGGCGAGATAGAGAAAATGAAATTTGCAAGCATATTTTCTAGCAACTTTTTCACTGTTTCATATACACGAGTAATTTTTCAATATTTATACAATTTATTTAATATAAAAAAGCCATTTAACTATTTTTTTATACAAACTGAAGTAAATTGTATATAAAAAAACAACAATAATATAGATGCAAATAAAATGTTTATAGATTATATAAATAAACTTAAAAGTTCATTAATTTTTGTTTTCATAGCTGTTTATATCATTTGGCAAAAAATCTCACTTATGAAGTCCAAATTATGACAAACTTTAAAAAAAGTACGCTAAGGACCCTATACTGGAAAAGTAACGCGTTTTATACAGTCGAATACAAAAGTTAAATTCTCGGTACTTTTCCACTTTAGGGCCTTGGCAAAGAAGGAAAATTGGCAACATAATTGCTGTTTCATTTCATATACACATGCTTTTTTTGTTCCAATATTTATACAATTTATTTAGCATAAAGAAGCCATATATCTAATTTTAAAATATAGACATGACCTGTAATCCGTAAAAAGCCTCAAATCCACACAACACTTGGAACCAAGCTGTGAGGATTAGTGGTCTTCTACTGTATTACAGTTTTTTATAAAATAGGTTTCGTTTTTAAAATCTGTTATTTTTATCTATCACTGTGGAACAAGCGAGAAAAACTCATATTCTTACATATGTGTTGTATATATCTTTATATCTCATATTCTTTCATTTTTGACGGGCGATCTTTCTAGTTATTATATAATTAAACAAAAACCTAATTTGAAAAACAAATAAAAAAAAACAAAATTTATTTCCTACATTGTTTAAGATCGAAAAGGGACAGATATTTAGGTATTTCATTCAATTCGTTCTACATTTAATGTTAATTTTTTGTAACAAATAAGTTAAACCAATTGAACATTAAAAAATGAAAATAAAATTCATACAACATGATACTTTAAACACCCTAAAAACTTAAGATTCCGTTCAAATGAAATCAAAATAAATCTTAGACATTTTCCATTTTTCAGTTGTAAATATTTGTATTGCATTGTATTATTTTTAATATTATTTTGTATTATTTTTATGGTGATTGTACATAAAATGATAAGATACATGCAAAATACAAAACTTAAAAAAAATCTAAGATTTATTTCAATTTCATTTGAACAGAATCTAAGTTTTTAAAATGTTTAAAATATCATGTTGTATGAATTTTATTTTTATGTTTTAATGTTCAATTGGTTTAACTTATTTGTTACAAAAGATTAACATTAAATGTAGAACGAATTGAGTGAAATACCTTAATATCTGTCCCTTTTCGGGCTTAAACAATGTAGGAAATAAATTGTTTTTTTTTAATTTGTTTTTCAAATTAGGCTTTTGTTTAATATGTCAAGTTTTTTAATAACTACTGCATTCAGATGAACACATTTCAAAATTAATGGAGGGTACCATTATCAGGCTTTGATTCATGCAGTATCGTATCACATATTGTGATGCAATTTTTGTTATGTATAATTCAAAATCTTTCACCAGTGCAGTAATGCAAGTTGCTGTACTTTGGATAAAAACCTCCAATCTGAACGTAAAAAATTTTTGAAAACGTCATTTTTATTTCTACTATTACGTCATATTCAATTTCTTTTTAATTCTTAAAAAATCTATTTCAGTAATTTTTCACATGAAAATCATTCAACTAAAAATAGACAAATTATTAGTACGGCTTTTGAATTATTAGCAACAATGAAAAAATTGTTAAATTTTATTGGAAAAATGTCCGTTGGTTCTCAATGAAAAAAAACAAAATTTGGAATTATTAAGAAAAATATTTGAAATATGTAAATACAAATTAGCCCATGTTACTCTCTGGATTATAATTCACCCATATGCAAAGGCATTTTATCATCCATTTTGACACTCACGTCAGGCAAACATTTTCACACTTTAAATTTATAATATTATTAGAATTAGTAAAGAAAAAAAATGAGTGGCATCAGGGACAAAAAGGTGGGAAGAAAAAAATGAAAAAGTTATGAGCTCCATAGGCTTTCCTATGTTAAATTAACATTGAGAAGTGACACTGGAAATAAATAAGTATTGCACTGCCACGCAATACTTAAATAGTGTAGTATGAAATTGTGATATTAAGTTACACTTATTTTAATATATAATACATATAGTTTTCTTTTTCTAAGAAGCTCTAAACAGAAAAGGGAAATTTTAAAACAAAAAATTTAAGTTACCATGTCCTCTAAAATCTAAAGCAGCTATCTGACATTCAACTAATTGGCTGATACTAGCCTAAAAAGAAATAAATCATTAGTACATTTATAACATTGCTTTGAGTAAAATACTACATAAGGTTAGAACTTAGAACAAAAACATGTCTATTTGTATTTATAGAAAAAAATTACATTTTTTACCCTACAGCAAAAAACACGCTGAAAAATAAAAATTATGCCAATTAAAGAATTTATCAGATAATTCCAAAATTTAAACTATATTCATAATCAAAAGGATAACGGGACATAATCTACATGACTAACAAACCATTTTTCATGATTATTAAGAAACCTTATTATTGTTAATTATGTATGAGTGTTAGCTCTTTATGAGGAAAAAGGGTAATATTTAATTCAATTAGTTGCTTGTAATGTGCATATTAAAGGTGCAGAAGTTAGTACAGTCAAACCTCGATTTAGTGCCATCTCGAAATAGCACCAATTCCGTTTAACCGCCAATTGTGTCTATGGACAAATCTGCCAAATAGGAATTTCAATGTAATGCATCTGTTAAAGTGCCAACTCGATATACCGCCAAAAAAAAAAAAATCCAGAAGTTGCTATATTTTCTTTGCATATTTTTCTTTTAAAAACTTTTTGTTAAAATTACAAAGGGGACCTCCTTTTCCTGTGTCTAGATGTTTTCAAGCTCAATTCAAACTTTATTAAATAGCAAAGGTTTCATATTGTTCTCAACACCTGCTACCTATTCTGCCTGTCATTGAGAGAAGAAAAATACAGCACGCTGAGCTGTCGAGCAAGTGAAAGTTCTGATTCTGACTGGCGGGTAACGTGACCCGCCTAATTTATGAAAAAAGGCAAATTTTCGCACGAAGATGCACTATCAACAAAAACAAGAATTGGTACTCTCAACATATGTAAGTTAAATAACAATTAAAACAACAAATATAATGAAACATACGTTTAATTATTATCAAAACACAACTTTACAATCAGTGATATTTCTGGTACTGGTGTTTACCTATGAGGCATCTATATCAGAGTTTTCAAACAGGTTCATTTTAACTTTAAGTTACTTTCTACACACAGTTTGTTTCTATATTTGTTCCTAAAAAACAGCAAAATAGAAAAGGAACATTCACACAAGTACACTGTGTTGAACTCGATCAAGGACCTCAAAGCTGATTTAGATACTTCTGGATATTCTGCTCCTATGTTCAACCAGAAGGAAATTAAAGATTTTTCCAGACTTGTCATAACGATTAAGCGACTAAAGACATATCTCACAATGTGGTCATAACATAATACTGAACCCCGCTGTCTTCTCACAAAGTTTTAGTTTAAACCAATAGCTTTCATGATTATTGCAGTTGTAAAACATTGTATTTGTTATATTTTTTTTCAAACAAATGAAATTTTTTAGGCAAACCTCAATTGTTCCGCGACCAACCAAAACACTCGCTGCAACCTACTTTAGCTTATTTGTGCTACAAAAGATGGGACACACACAGAAGGAAAACAACATTTCGAAAAGAGTTTTTTTGAAAATGTTAACCCTCTAGTGCATGATTTTTTATTTGTCTTTTAAAAATATATATTTGATTTCTTTATGGATATACATTAAAGGAAATATACTACAAAAATTATCGCTCTTATATTTTTCTGTATTTTGGATTTTTTTAAATGGTCGCCAAATGGCAACACCATGCAAAAAGCGTATTCTAAACATATTCTATGATACTTCTTTGGTCTTTTTTCTATTAATTGCCGGGTGGCATTTTGCAGCACGGGAGTCTGTCTCTTATTATTCCAAGACACGAAATTACTTTTGATTTTAAACATGTCATTAGGTTCACTGATTATTAATAGTTATCAAAATACAGTTCATGATTTACAGGTTCAACAACTGGATGAGTTAGTCTAGCATTGACTCAAACACTAACCTCCAAGTCATGTCCACTTGGCAAACTGGTTGTATTTTTTTCGCAATAAATATCAAAATTGTATGCAAGTCTTGATACTCCTGCGAAAAATAACAATTTAAAACCATATTTATGAAAGTTTTTTTTTTTTTTAATGAAGGGGGGGGGGGAGGGGGGGGGGCTTGGGAAAATACTGCTCCATATGGTGACAAGCCTTTGTCGCATTTATTTGCTCATAAACTCAGAGAGATTCTTCCATGGAGATGGATAAGAATTTCCATCCAGGCTACTGGCTATTGGTCTCAACTTGAATAACTTATCTTCCCCATGAGACAATGTATTATCATTCAAATGGGGAAAATGTTGTATGCTTTCAAATATATTCAAGATCATATCCTGGTGTTACATCAATGACAGGGTTCCCAAACAATCTTATGATTTTAAAGTTTGCCACGCTGCTCAAGATATAAATTCTTAGACACGTTTTTATACCTATCGAGCATATATTGAGTGGCTTTTGAATATATTTTAGAACACTATACAGGCTTATTTGTTCAGAGATATGCTCGAAAAATACCAGGTGGAAAAATACAAAAAATATTTATATGGTGTTTTTAATATAAAACACTTTCAGGCAGAGAAACATCTCCAATAATCTTTATCCAAGAAGGATCTGCCAGAAGAGTTTGAAGCTTTCACTTTTTTCTGTTTACGTTTACCTGACTACTTTTGCTTTGATGTAAATGGAATATTCACAATCCCAACGTTTGCATCAACATTCTAGTCCATTTCATTAGCTGAATTAGCTCCTTGTAAAGCACAACGAGTCTCATCATGCGTGTCTGAACTGTTTTCGAACAGTAGGTTTGGATTTAAAGGTGGATTGTCATTGTTGTCATATAATGAAATACCACTTTCACTTGAAAACACAATCCATATTTCTTATGTTAATAATTTTTTCTTGTGTTTTTGCTTTAAAATACATGTTGACCATGATGAGGCTTTATCAGAACAAATTTTTTGATGAAAAAATAGACAAAAAGCAAGATGAAACAATCAACAAATTCATTGAACAGAATACTGAAACAAGTGAGTAAGTGTGATCACAGATCGCACAGAGGGTTTCGTTTAATATTCCTTTCAAAACACTTTATCCTTTTGCGAATTCTGTTAGTTCCACATTTTGCAACCAGGGGGCGCACTCTATTCTACACAAACCTCTATCTGAACAAAACTCCGTTTTACAATCTATCTGTAGGTATATTAGTCGAGGGGATCGGGTCTATAGCACCCGGGATAGGTAGGTGCCCCCTGGCGGTAAAAAGTAGAACTGAAATATGTAAGGCTATGTGCATAGTATGAAAGAGTGGTCAAAGCGGTGTCGGCAAAAGTTAGAAAAGTACCCACCGGGTGCAATGGGGGAAGGTTAGAAAAATTGCTTAAAATACACAAGTTAGAGCCCGGTGGTTAAATAATATAAGACTTTTTGAAAATTTTATGATTTTTCATGTGATCGCAAGTGTTCTGCTATACGTATGCAAAATTTCAAGTCTTCAACTTAAATAGGGGCTCAGTTAGAAAAAAAAGCTTATAATACACAAGTTAGAGCCCAGAGGGTTAAATATAAGACTCTTTCAAAATTTTATGATTTGTTGTTTGATGTGAGGTGTTCAGCTATAAGTATGCAAAATTTCAAGTCTTAAACTTAATTAGGGGCTTAGTTAGAACAAAAAGATTACAATACACAAGTTGGAGACCAGAGGGTTAAATATAAGACTTTTTCAAAATTTTATGATTTGTCGTTTGATGTGAGATGTTCGGCATAAGTATGCAAAATTTCATGCCTCCAACCTAATTAGGGTTCACTTAGAAAGAATTGTTTAAAATACATAAGTTAGAGCCCAAAGGATTAAATGTACGACTTTTTCAAAATTCTATGATTTGTCGTTTGATGTGAGGTATTCAGCTATAAGTATGCAAAATTTCACACCTCCAACCTAATTAGGGTTCACTTAGAAAGAATTGTTTAAAATACACAAGTTAGAGCCCAAAGGGTTAAATGTACGACTTTTTCAAAATTTTATGATTTGTCGTATGATGTGTGGTGTTCATCTATAAGTATGAAAATTTTCAAGTCTCCAACATGTATAGTTTCTGAGAACGGGCTCTGTGACAGACAGAGGAGCGAGACAAATAGGGTTTCGTCAGATGAACGAAACCCTAAAAAGGAAACAAAAGCAGAACTCCATTCATGGTGTTGCCAAATGGCAACAAACATATATTCGCATGCATACAATATTTGTTGCAAAAGACCTTACTGAAAATTACTTGAAATATCTTTTAAATGCATATTCTTTTGAAAAGATATTTTTCAAATGAAATTTTGCATTTTAAATATTTTTTATTTGTGCTAGAAATCCATCTATGGCTAGGAAAATGGAAGGCTTCAAAAGTTCCTTTTTATTTGTAACTGATACACAATTATTATCACCTATGGTATTTTTAATGAACTAAACCTAAGTATAGGATCAAAATGAATACGTAAAACATAAAGTTATCAAGGGGCAGCGGTAAATAAACGATAAGGAGAGAAAATTTAATTTGTTGCCAATTGGCAACAGTATGCACTAGAGGGTTAAATTAATATTTTTATAAATGAATTACACCATTTAGAAAGATAAAAGAACAATGATATGGCAGGTATTTTTTCCTCTGTCTTATTTCTACTTGTTGAGCCCCAGGTTCGTTGATATATATCAATGGATATATATCAGGATATATATCTTGATATTTATTTTTAAATTATCAAGCTTTTTGATATTTTTAATAGTTTGATATAATTTTCATATACTTGATATTTTGTATGTTTGATATTTATTTTCAAAATACCACTGCACAAAATAATTTTGATATTTTCATTTCAAAACAAGAGTAAATGAAATTTTCAACTCTTTATTGAATGTGTCATTCTGTACATAAAGAACATATTTGTTTCTGGCAGTGGCTTTTTTAGACAAAGAAAATAAATATCTTTTTCCAGCTTTATGTTTGAAGCTTTTATTTTTAATGGTAGAACTAATAATCAAGTGGGACAATTAATTCAGATCAGGCATTGAAAGATAAACTGTCTAATTTAGTTAATCAGTTATATAAAGCATTCTCACATAATTTTAATTTTCAGGAATAAAAATCTGGTGAAATGAAGCTTAGTAAAATAACATTTTAAACTTATAGACGAATGCCTTAATGATTCAAAATAAAGAAAAAATGGTCAGCAGTGATGACTTTTATTTTATTTAACTGAAAAACAAAGTTAGATTTGCGTGTTTAATTTTCCTTACCATCCCCTTGACATTTTATCTCTCTAACTTTTTATTTTCTTCGAAATTTTTACTCATAATGAATTTGCATAGTACCCATAGAACATTTAAGTACGAAATAATAACAATAGTATTTTCAGTACAAAATTTTGTATAACATTGTCTTAAAGGCTGAAATTTAGCAGTTTATATTATTTTATGCTGAATTATTTTATTTTATTATTATTTACCTGCAACACACATGTTCCAGACATGCTAATTTATTATATATACCTACCAGGGTTCTAAAAAAATTAATAAATATTGTTATTTAAAATCTTTCACTAAGAATTTCATGGTTTCAAACAGAAATATAAGTGTAAGGACAGTAAGGACTGTAGCAAGTAATTACAATTAAATATTTAGAACATTGTTTCTCCAACTGTTGGTCGCAAACAGATAACGAGAGGCTGCAGTCAATCCGAAAAAATAAAATGTTTATGTCCAAGAAATATCTGTTATTAAATAATAATAATCAAATATTACATACTTGGCAGCGTTCGAAATCCTTGGTGGTCCGCTAGTCCGAGACCACTAAAAATTCAGTCGGACCACTAATTTAAAAAATTTAGTGGTCCGCAGGACCAGTAACTTTTTTCCCCTCTTTAACAGATAAATGTAAATTTTCCCATCCCGGAGAAAACAGCAATCAAACACAAACCATAGAATTTTATTTTATTTAAAATAAATAAATAAATAAATAAATAAACAAAAAATTGCATTAAAACTTAGTCAGTTGAAATAAATAATCGGAAATAAAATACATAATTAATAATTTTATAGTTTTTATTTATGTACTGTTTATTTAATTTTTAGCTAATTATAATTTTACATTTTATTATGCCGAAAATTTTGGGTAACTGAAAGGAAGTTTGGTTTATATTCTAGTAGGAGGAGAGGGGGGGGGGGGGGGTCACTCAAAGGGTTAAAGGTACTTAATAGAATTTAATGTAGCAGGCCAGTGACTATGTTTGTGGACCGGTTAACTCTGATGTTTACTGGTCTTTGGGATCAGCGACTTTTTTTTTTATCAATTCTACCGATGCTTGGTATTGATGCCAATGTAGTCTGGTAATTAAACGTAAACGTGTATTAATACATGCAGGGGCCGAGCTAACCATAGCGATTTCCTTCGCTGAGTCTACATTCGCATGAAATTACTTTTGTTTTTAGAAAGGAAATATTATTTGTGAGGTCTTAGAATTGACAACATTAGTTAAAAAGATCATCTCGAAATATAAAATAAATATCTCGCAGAAATATATTTTTAATTTTTAAATGTTTGTCAATATTATTATTTGGCCATTTAAAATATGACGTAATTTCTTTCATTTACTGTTTTCAATGCATATTACTTAATTTATTCTTTTAAAGTTTTCTTTCTCTTTTTAATATTCACGGGAAAATACTTTTGTTGTTCGAAAGGAAATATTATTGTTTGTGTTGCCTTAGAATTGGCAAAAAAAATTGTTAGAAAATGCTCTTTTGTTTCAAGAATATTTTACCAGATGGCAGCATCAGACAATCCTTTTTATTTGATCTACTGTGACAGACACTCAGTACAGTTAGTGTTTTCTCCTTCCCTTATAACAGTTGGCAGCAAAATGCTGGTGGATTAAAAATCCAATAATATTTCAAAGGAATGATAATATGTTAAAAAAACTGCAACAAACCATAGTTCAAAGTATTTCTTTGTGTTTTGTAAATAGTCTTATTCATCTGTTTTGTTTTATTGTGAAGTGTGATCAGTATTGAGTCCAGCATATATATTATTCTAGTGTATTTAATCTTCAAATAAATGTTTTTTGTTCATCCTAAGAAGAATATATTTCTATTGAAATACATCAAAAGGTAAAACTTTTAACTTTTTATTGTTTACCTATTGAGGAATTTCGTATTCATGCCTTCCATATGGAATAACATTCCAACAGTCGATTATGAGACTGAAGTTATCTCAATTTTAAATATAATAATATGAAAGAAGAAAATATAATATAATTAAATTCAAAGAAATAATTATTTTCTGAATGTTGGTATTTTTTCACAAGTGAATGATATAAAAGAAAATTCAAAGAATTGTTCTTATTTTGAAATCAAAAGTATTGTGTATTGATATGAAAAGAAATTATTTTGAATTTTATTTTGCCAGTTTCTTATTGAAATTCTATTATGCAAGTTGAAAATGTAAAACTTATGTTTTAAACAAACAATTGAACACTTAAGAACAGTTTTTCTGAAATCAAAAGTAACTTCAAAAATTGTTCTCAAGAATTTTATTTTGTTCTTATTCCATCATTAGTGTTATATTTGAGTTTATAATTGTTGTTTTGATGTATTAATAAGATAAAAAGTTTTATTTTCTCTGAAATAAGCAAATATTATTATATCATAATGTCTAGTATTAAAGAATCTCATTATGTTGATAAATTAACTGATGACAACTATTCAGTTTGAAAGTTCAAAATAGAATAATTGCTAATCAAAGAAGGTCTGTATGATGTTGTATTTGAACCTAAAAAGGAAAATGATGATAATTGGGTAAAAAATGATAGAAATGCTAGGGCATTAATTTGTTTAAATATCTCAGATTCACAAATTGTTCATGTCAGACATGCTAAAAGTGCTAAAGAAACATATGATCAATTGAAATTTGTTCATGAAAGAGTAAATTTAACAAATAAACTTTATCTTCTTAGGAAGCTGTATTCCATTAAATATAATGAAACTGTAAAAGTGCAGGAACATATTAATTCTGTCTTAGAATTAGCAGAAAAATTAAGAAGTATAGGTGAAGTAATACAAGATGATAATTTAATAGCTATTTTGCTCTGTTCCTTACCAAATTCTTATAGTACCTTTATAACTGCTATTGAAAGTAAATATGAAACAGATTTATCATTAAAATATGTTCAAAACAAATTAATTGATGAGTATCTTAGAAGAGTTGAAACTAAACAAATTTCAACAAAATTTGAATCTATTGCTTTGAAGGGTAATAGGGATAAACCAATGCATTTAAATAAACAAAAATTTTGTTCTCATTGCAAAAGGAATAATCACAACCGTGAAGATAGTTTTCACTTAAAGGCTAACAATACTAACAAAACAAAACCAAATTTTACTCAAGATAGATCACGTCAACAGTGTAAAAAAACAAACAATTTCTCTGCTTCAACTGCTAGTCAAAATGAAAATCTATCAGATTCTCAAAACTATCATGAATTAATGGAAGAATCAAATTCTTCAAGTTTTGTTATGAAATCACAACAAAATGGAAATAAAAACAAAAATTTGTCTTTTGTTATTGATTCAGGTGCGTCTGTTCATTTAGCTAATTCTTTGGAACTGTTCTCAGAATTAAAGAATTCAAATAAAGATACAATTACAATTGCTAATGGAACTAAATTAACTGCAAAGGGAAAGGGTAAATGTACTTTTAATATTGAAACACTTAATGGTCAAACAAATAGAGTTACATTAAATCATGTGCTTTATGTTCCCGAGTTGGATAGTAATTTATTATCTGTCCAATCTTGTACTGAGAAAGGTTTTGTTGTAACATTTAAAGATGATATATGTTTAATTAAAAAGGGCAACATCTTAGTTGCAGATGCAAAAGCTGATGAGGGGTTATACAGATTAAAAATAATACCTACAAATGAAAAGGTATATAGTGCTTCAGAAATATTACTCGTTTGTTCTAATGTCAACTGCATTCTAAAATGGCACCAAAGACTGGGCCATAGAAATTTGGAATCCATCAAGAAAATACAAAAGGATGATTTAGCTTTAGGTATTACTGTGAATAATTGTTCTCATAATACTGAATGTTCAAGTTGCATAAAAGCTAAGCTAACAGAAAAATCGTTTCCAAAAGAAACACAACACATAAGTAAAAAACCACTTGATTTGATATACAGTGACGTATGCGGTCCTGCAGAAACAAAAAGTATGGGATCAAAAAGATATTTCGTTACATTTATTGATGATTACTCTCGTTATACACAAGACAAGTATATTTTATTTCTTCTAAAGATGAAGTATTTGATAAATTAAAAGAGTATGTTGCATCAACAACAAACAAATTTAGATTGAAGATTAAATCCTTGCATAGTAACAATGAAACAGAATATTGCAACGAATCTGTCAAAGACTACCTTAAAAACTTAGGAATAAATCATGAAACAATGACGCCATATTCACCGTCCCAAAATGGAGTCGCAGAAAGAAAGAATCGCTCGCTTATTGAAATGAGTAAAGCCATGCTTATAAATGCTAAATTGCCAAAAACATTCTGGGCAGAAGCCGTAGCTACAGCAGCCTACTTACAAAATAGATTACCTACAAAATCAAGTGAAAAGACACCATATGAACTGTGGAATGGGCAAAAGCCAAATTTGAGTCACCTTAAAGTATTTGGATGCAAAGCATATGTGTATGTTCATAAACAGAAGAGACAAAAATTTGACGAAAAAGCCACTGAAGGAGTCTTTGTTGGTTACGATTTAAGAAGCAAAGGATACCGAATTTATATAGGCGGTAGAAAAATAGTGATAAGCAGAACCGTGAAGTTTTTTGAAAATATGAACTGTGAAAATGTCTTTAAAGAAAATCCTGAAGAGCAAATCTCAGATTTAATGCATTTCAATTTTTCAGAAGAAAATCTTGAAAATGATAGTGAAGCTATCCGAATAGAAAATACTGCAGAAGAAATAAATACGGATGACAAATCAGTAGATAGCCCAACAACTGAAGAAAGTGAAGATAATTTCCAGAGAAGAATATCTAACAGAGAGACTAAAGGAATTCCACCAGAAAGATATTCTTACAAAACTGAAGACAGTTGTTCCAAAAATCAAGATCCTGAAACTTTGAAAGATGTTTTACAATTACCAGTAAAAGATCAACAGAAATGGTTTCAAGCTATGAAGGAAGAATTTAACTCTTTAAAGGAAAATGAAGTATTTGAGCTTGTTACTTTACCCAAAGGCAAGCACGCCATTGGCTGTAAATGGGTTTACAAAACAAAACATAATGAAAATGGAGAAGAAATAAAATGCAAAGCACGATTAGTTGCCAAAGGTTTCGTTCAAAAATTAGGCACTGATTATGATGAAACCTTCTCTCCTGTCGTCAAACATACAACTATTAGAGATTTTCTGACCTGGGCATCTTATCATAAAGCCAGAGTATTTCAAGTAGATGTTAAAACAGCCTTTCTACATGGTAAACTAGATAATGAAGAATTATACATGCATCAACCAGAAGGCTTTCATGATGAAGAAAATAAAGACAAAGTCTATAAATTAAAAAAGGCTATATATGGTCTTAAACAAGCTGCCAAGTGCTGGAATGAAGAAATAGAGAATACTCTAAAGGCATATGGATTTAAATAAAGTGAAGCTGATCCATGTTTGTTCATAAAAGAAAAATCAAAGAAGACAATTCATCTCATACTGTATGTAGATGATATGCTGATGAGCTCAGAAGATGAAAATGAAGTCAATGAAGTAATAAATTACTTAAAGAAATCTTATCCCATAACATCATTAGGAGAAGCAAAATACTTCTTAGGTATAGAAATTTACAGAAAAGAAGATGGAAGTTATTTACTTTCACAAAGAAGTAAAATAAATCAATTAGTTAAGGATTTTCAACTTGAAGAAGCCAAACCAACTTATACCCCAATGGAAACTAACTATTATAGTTTAGATAAAGAAGAAAATATTTTATCATCAATGATAATTATAGACAAGCTATAGGAAGTCTTTTATATATATCCTCATGCACAAGACCTGATATTACCGCTCCTACACACATACTAAGTCGAAGATGCAATAATCCAAGACAAAAGGACTGGAATGCTGTTAAGAGGGTAATAAGATACTTAAAAACAACGAAAGACCTTGATCTCCACATTTCTTCAAAAGAATATCCTAATATAGTTGCATACTCGGATGCAGACTGGGGTCAAGATGCTACAGACAGAAAATCCACCTCAGGAAATGTAATCTTCTTAGGCAATAGCTGCATTTCTTGGTTCTCACAAAAACAATCATGTGTGACATTATCATCAGCAGAAGCTGAATATGTGGCACTGTCACAAGGAACTCAAGAGGTGCTATGGATCTTAAAATTATGTAAAGATCTCAATTTACAACATTTTCCTATTAGAATTTTTGAGGGTAACCAATCTACAATTAAATTGGTTGAAAGTGAAAAATTTAAATCTCGCACTAAGCACATTGATACAAAGTATCATTACATACGAGATTTAAAAACGAAAAATGTTATAGATGTCAAATATCTATCAACAAATGAAATGATAGCAGATATAATGACGAAGCCGCTGCCAAAGGCCAAATTTGAACTTTGTAGAAACCTTATCCACCTCGTGTCAGATTCTATCACAAAACGGGAGAGATGTTAGAAAATGCTCTTTTGTTTCAAGAATATTCCACCAGATGGCAGCATCAAACAATCCTTTTTATTTGATCTACTGTGACAGACACTCAGTACAGTTAGTATTTTCTCCTTCCCTTATAGCAGATGGCAGCAAAATGCAGGTGGATTAAAAATCCAATAATATTCCAAAGGAATGATAATATGTTAAAAAACTGCAACAAACCATAGTTCAAAGTATTTCTTTGTGTTTTGTAAATAGTCTTATTCATCTGTTTTGTTTTATTGTGAAGTGTGATCAGTATTGTGTCCAGCATATATATTATTCTAGTGTATTTAATCTTCAAATAAATGTTTTTTGTTCATCCTAAGAAGAATATATTTCTATTGAAATACATCAAATCATAAAGGTAAAACTTTTAACTTTTTATTGTTTACCTATTGAGGAATTTCGTATTCATGCCTTCCATATGGAATAACATTCCAACAAAAGTAAAAAAAAAATCATCTCGAAATATGAAATAAATGTCTCGTAAATATATTTTAAAATTTAAACTGCTTGGCAGTATTATTATTTGTCCATATGACATAATTTCCACCATTTACGCTTTTAAGGCATTTTAATGAATTTATCATTTAAATTTTTTTTTTCTCTTTTCATAGTCACGTGTAAGTACAATTTTTGCGACATAATTTTCAATATTTTCCTGCTTTTAACACGTAATCATTTAATTCGAATTTTAAAGTTTTTTTGTTTTTAATAGTCATGTGTATATAAATTTTTAATCAAAAGGAAATATTATTCTTTGCATTGTTTTTGCATTTAGCAACAATTTAAAATAGTAACATTTTCTAAAATATGAAAAAAATATCTCTTGAAATGAGGAAAATTTGATTAAAATAAATAAGAAATTATTATTTAATAGTATTATTATTTAACCTTTTATAAGGCAGTGGGAAGTATACTTCTCACCAACATCATTAATTTTTCAATGTCGATGGGCAGCTATTTTCGTACCTATGGTTTCTGGAGCCATCTGCTGATAATTTCAGAAAATACAAAAAATACCAATGAAGGCTTTTGTTTGCATAAATATGGTTAACAATAAAGGTTAGCATTGGGTCAAGAAGAGAGGCCCACACTGGAGGAGCCATTTTCTCTTGTATGTTATGTGCTCGTACATCTGATCATTTCTCATTAAGTTTATTAGCAGTTACAGACCTGCCAACCTTTGAAAATGAGAAATCGTAGCACACAAAATTGAAGTTAATCTGGAGGTTGGTTGGCTGGTTTTTTGTGTTACACAGCCAACTCAATTCAGTATTTCACTCTTTCAGCTCAATATAGTAATTTTTTCCCTTTGAAATTTTTTATACGATATTTAAAGTTACTTTTCGTTTCGCAGCGTTTTTTTTTTTTTTTTTTTTTTTTTTTTTTTTTTTTACATTTGTAAAAGGAGCCTGGTTCCAATTTTTTAGCTCAGTGCAGTAAATTTTGACGAAATTCGGGATTTTTTTCCTGCGATCATTTCAGGATATTCACAATTTTTCCGCAATCGTAATTCGCATTTTTCTATCACGATATCCGAATTTTCGAACTAATGGCCAATTTTTTAAAACTGGTTGGTTGATTTTTGACGGCCGATTATCTACACGAGGGATATAGGCCCGAGGGGGGAGTGCCCTTCGTGGGGGTCTTTCTAAGTGAACCTAATCCATATTTACGTATGGAAATCCATGGCTCGAAGAAAACCACGGAAACTGCGAACGATTAGGCCGACGGGCGCGATTGGGATCGAACCCAACACCTCCCTTCTACCAGCTTCGAGAGCAGAACCTCTCAGCCACTGTTAAAACTTTCGGAAATGAATACTTTGAAATTTTGGAAATTTCGCAACAGAATCACTCCTGAAAAATATGCTGTGCGGGATAAAAAATCGCAACTAGAAACAAAAAATGCGTTTGTGTTTTTTGCACAAAAATCGTAGTTTAAGACCGATTTTCGTAGCATCGTAGTTTATAGGTCCAAATCGTAGCAACTACGATTTTTTCATAGCAGTTGGCAGGTCTGCAGTTATAAGCACAGAATTTATAAATTCGATTACTTATAAACATAGAAATTCAAGTTTATGGCCTATTCAGTGATGGAACAGCATGGACCTCATTTTGGAGCAGCAAAAACGCTCATTTTGGAGCAGCAAAAAGCCACTTTGGAGCAGAAAATAACTATTTTGGAGCAGAAAATAACTGGTATTCTTTGACGAAATTCTCGTTTTTTCTGAGATTCTTTGACGTAATTTACGTTTTTCCTGCGATTCTTTGACGAAATTTGCGTTTTTTTTTTGTCGTGACTCTTTCACAAAATTCGCGTTTTTTCTCAATCCTTTGACCAATGAAGGCTTTTGTTTGCATAAATATGGTTAACAATAAAGGTTAGCATTGGGTCAAGAAGAGAGGTCCACACTGGAGGAGCCATTTTCTCTTGTGTGTTATGTGCTCGTACATCTGATCATTTCTCATTAAGTTTATTAGCAGTTATAAGCACAGAATTTATTAATTCGATTATTTATAAACATAGAAATTCAAGTTTATGGCCTATTCAGTGATGGAACAGCATGGACCTCATTTTGGAGCAGCAAAAACGCTCATTTTGGAGCAGCAAAAAGCCACTTTGGAGCAGAAAATAACTGGTATTCTTTGACGAAATTCGCGTTTTTTTCTGAGATTCTTTGACGAAATTTGCGTTTTTTTTTTTGTCGTGACTCTTTCGCAAAATTCGCGTTTTTTCTCAATCCTTTGACCAATGAAGGCTTTTGTTTGCATAAATATGGTTAACAATAAAGGTTAGCATTGGGTCAAGAAGAGAGGCCCACACTGGAGGAGCCATTTTCTCTTGTGTATTATGTGCTCGTACATCTGATCATTTCTCATTAAGTTTATTAGCAGTTATAAGCACGGAATTTATAAATTCGATTATTTATAAACATAGAAATTCAAGTTTATGGCCTATTCAGTGATGGAACAGCATGGACCTCATTTTGGAGCAGCAAAAACGCTCATTTTGGAGCAGCAAAAAGCCACTTTGGAGCAGAAAATAACTATTTTGGAGAAGAAAATAACTGGTATTCTTTGACGAAATTCGCGTTTTTTCTGAGATTCTTTGACGTAATTTACGTTTTTCCTGCGATTCTTTGAAGAAATTTTGTGTTTTTTTTTGTCGTGACTCTTTCACAAAATTCGCGTTTTTTCTCAATCCTTTGACGAAATTTGGTATTTTTTACGTGTTCAGACCCTTTGTTTAAATCAACGTGTTTTTGGCGATCTTTTAACAAAATTAGCGTTTTTTGCGACCTTTTGATAAAATTTGCGGTTTTTTCCACGATCTTTTAACGAAATTAGCGATCCTTTGACAAAATTCATGTTTTTTTCGCGATCCTTTGACCGCGTGTTTTTCGAGATCTTTTGACGAAATTCGCGTGTTTTTGCGACTTTTTGATGAAATTTGCGGTTTTTTTCGCGATATTTTAGCGTTTTTTCACGATCTTTTAACCGTATTTCGTTAGTTTTTTGACGAAGTTAGCTATCCCTTTGCAAAATTAGTTTTTTTTTCGTGATCATTTGATGAAATTCACACGTTTCTCGCGATCTTTTGACGAAATTTGAGACTTTTGATGAAATTTGCGGTTTTTCCTCTATCTTTTAAATAAATTAGCGT
Source organism: Maratus speciosus (assembly GCA_963932465.1). NCBI lineage: Eukaryota > Metazoa > Arthropoda > Arachnida > Araneae > Salticidae > Maratus > Maratus speciosus. The sequence goes on along the minus strand of OZ010793.1, from coordinate 502,044,996 downwards.
TTTTTCACGATCTTTTATACCGTGTTTTGTTTGTTTTTTGACGAGATTAGCGATACTTTGACAAAATTTACGGGTTTTTTTTGCGATCCCTTAACGAAATTCGCGATCTTTTGACAAAATTCGTGTGTTTTTCGGGATCTTTCGAGAAAATTTGCGTGTTTTTCGCGATCTTCTGACGAAATTTGTGGGTTTTTTTCGCGATCTTTTGACGAAATTTGCGTTTTTCTCGCGATCTTCTGACAAAATTTGCGTTTTTTTCGCGATCTTCTGACGAAATTTGCGTGTTTTTCGCGATCTTTTGACCGCGTTTTCTTCGTTTTTTGACGAAATTAGCGATCCTTTGACAAAATTCACGTTTTCTTTCGTGATCATTTGACAAACATCGCGTGTTTTTCGCGATCTTTTGACGAAATTTGCGTGTTTTTCGTGATATTTTGACAAAATCCGCGTGTTTCTCGCAATCTTTTGACAAAATCCGCATGTTTTTCACGATCTTTCGACAAAATTTGCGTGTTTTTCGTGATCTTCTGACGAATGCGTTTTATTCCCGAACTTTTAACGAAATCGCGTTTTTTGTGATCTCTTAACAAAATCGCATTTTTTCGCGATCTTTTGACCGCGTTTTGTTCGTTTTTTGACGAAATTAGCGATCCTTTGACCAAATTCACTTTTTTTCGTGATCATTTGACAAACATCGCACGTTTTTCGCTATCTTGACAAAATTCGTAAGTTTTTCGCAAACTTTTGGTGAAATTCGTGCGAAAAATGATTTATTCGTTTATCGAATTGGCGCAGTTGGGCGCAATTTCGTTGAAAAATGATCGTTTTGGCGCAGAAATGCGCAGCATTATCGATTTGGCGCAATTGGAGCAATTGTTCCATCACTGATAGCCTATTCTTTACAGTATGTAAAATTATGAATTACATTTGGCAGTTTTTTGTATTTTACCTCCAATGGAAATCTCTAAATTGTTATAATCAAATTATATTTTGCAGGTGCTATGGAAATGTATAAAAAACACAAGAAATATAACACAGAGGAAACTCTTGAATTATTTTTTGCCCTTCCAAGTGACCCTGAAGATTCAACAAAGATGCAGAATTTTCAATTGAGGAAAATAGAAATGTTGATTTATCTGATCCACAGCCAAGCGCTAGTAGAAGTACAAATAAAGCAATCAAACAAGTGGATGTGAACCAAAGAATTGATTCAATGTCCAGAATTATAGAGGTTCAAAATGATTCTAGTGATACTCAAGAATATAATGTAGATGATGAAGAAGACGAGGGCTGGTCTAATGATACAAGGCATTTTGATTCCCATGTTATTTGTATGGATAGAGAAAGAATTATCAATCCTAGTCTAACACAAACCAGTACAGAAAAGGACTTTTCCTTCCAAATATTCAGTGATGAAATTTTAGAACATATTGTCATGCAAACAAATTTATATGCGTCTGAAATCAAAACACAAAGGTGCTCAGGTCACACTGTAAGTGAAACAACAAAAAACTGGGAGGACATACATTCAGAAGAACTACAAGCATGGATTGAAATGAACATCATGATGGGAATTATTGTGTTGCCTAGTCTCGATAACTACTGGGGTTCTGATTTTGCATTAGGACAACAAAGTATTTCACAAATTATGATGTGCAAGAGTTAAAAAAAAAAATAACAGAGGCAATCCAAGTAAACGATAATGAGACAGGTCTTCTAAGAGATGATCCAGATAATGACAAACTTCATAAGGTTAGACCTCTTACTGAACACCTCAATAAGAAAATTACTAAAGCTTTCAAACAATCTAGTGTATTGGTTGTTGATGAAAACATGATACCTTTCAAAGGCTGGTCTACTCTAAAACAATACATGCCTTTGAAACCTTTGAAGAGGGGATACAAAGTTTGGTGTTTAGCCGATTCAAAAATTGGATACGTACAAAAGTTTGGCATTTATACTGGTAAAGCTAAAGAGCAAATTGCAACGGATACATTGGGAGAATGAGTGGTACTCAATCTAACAGGTTGTTTGAAAGGCACAGGAAGTGTCATAGCATTTGATAATTTTTTTACGGCGATAAAACTAATGAAAACACTACATCAAAACAACATTTATGCTATTGGTACTGTAAGAACAAACCAAAAAGGTCTTACCGCAATAATGAAAGAAACAGTAAAGCTGAAGAGAGGGGAGTTTCAATTCGAATGCAAGGAGGACATTGCAGCCATTAAATGGATGGATAATAAACCTGTCATCATTCTTACAACATAGAATAGCCCAAGTACAACTACAACAGTCCCTAGGAAGAACAAGGATGGAACCATTACTCAAGTATCACACGAACTGATATTGTCACATATAATGCGATCATGCGAGCTGTTGATTACTTTGATCAACTTTAAGAAGGATATGAAATTGGACGACGTTCCCGAAAATGGTAGCATCAAATCTTATACTTCCTAATTGATCTGGCAATTGCCAATGCCTTCATTCTCTAGAAAGTAAGTAGAAGAAATTTGGGACCTCAAGACCAATTACATTTTCGACTTTGACTAGCATGACAACTCATTTCTGGATTTTTCAGCCGTAAACGCAAAGGACGACCTGTAAGTTTCCTGAGCAGCAAGAAAACTGTTCCTGATGATGTACGATTGACTAAAGTCAGTGACCATATGCCAACTTTACAATAAACATACAGAAGTTGCTGTTTGTGCTCTACTAAAGCACATGAGAAGAGAACAAGATACGTTTGTACAGCTTGCAATGTCCCATTATGCGTTTACACCTGTTTCATGAAATTTCATAGAAAGTGATAGGTATAAATTCTTAAAATTTTTAATACAAAATATACCAAATTTAGAATTCCTTTTGGAGATTTTTAGTACTTGCAAACTATATTTCATAAATATCACGCAATGCAATAAATAAAAAAAAAAAAAAAAAAAAAAAAAAAAAAAAAAAAAAGCGAAATATAAGATGTCCTACCTTTGAATAGCTCCCAGTGGGTGGTAGGAAACATACTTATCACCAAAAAAATGGTCTTAAAAATCAAATTAATTTTAGGTAATAAGCTAATTTCTTTTTATAAATCAATCTCAATCCCAAAAACATTTTAACATAACATTACTAGGAAAAAAATGCCCTATAAAGAGTTAATAAATAATTTTTTTAATTTTCCAGTAAAACATAATTTAATCACAATATTGTCTTCACTTTCGATTGAAATAAAAGATGATTTCAATTTCAATTAGAAAATGACGAAAAAAAAAATCTAATAATCCCTATAATTGTGCTAATTTCACCCCCAGCGGTTCCATATTTTAGGAGGAATAGCTGTGAAACATAATCAGTTGTTTCATAAATTCGTTTTATTAGGATTTTATATATATATATATATATATAGGATAGATAAAGCAAAGCTGTATCTGTTTTCAATTAGTTGATCTTCAATTTTGTTCTGTGAAAAAAAAAAGGGGGGGGGGGGAGAAAAATGCATTTTTAGAATCTTGTTTGATTAAATTTTCATGTTAAGTGCTGCAATGTTTTAGTTTCTAATATATATTATGCTTGAAAATATTTATTGTCAGCATTGAGTTGACTATTTTGAAAATATCAGATACATATCAAAATATTTTGGAAAATATCATGATATTTACAAACAATGGTTGAGCTGATGCAGAGATGATAAAAAAGTAAGATTTTTGACCAATTGGTTCTTCCCTGCTTTGAAAACTGCAGAATGTTTTTTTGGCCGCCATATTGTGATGTTCATTATGATTTTTAAATAATATCTCAGTTAATTAACAAAAAAAGGAAAAATCTGAGCCTTAGCTGCATCAGGTCTCCTAACTTGGACTATCCTCATCTAAATTTCCAGACCTCTATGTGTGGTAAATTTTTCAAGGAATCGTGGACAGACATATATACACACAAACGTCTTGCTTTTATTATTACTAGGGGATGGTACCCGGGCTTCCCGGGTTAAAGAATATAGGTGAAAACATTTTTATTTTAATCAAAAACTAATAATATTTTTATATGCAATAAATTTTTTACATTAAAAAAGCATTTTTCATATGGAAAATACGAATTACACAATCAAATACATTTTTTAAATTTATCAAAAGCGATATTTTCTTATTAGCCGCATGCTAAGAGTTATTTGCTAAGCTTTTATTACTTATGTCATCCTTTTATATTCTGATAATTTCTGAGCTTATACATGTCTGGTAAATTTGTGTTTAAATTATGTTATTTTATTTATTTATTCATAGGGAAGTTTTTTTTAATGGAAATTAGCCGTAAGAAAATGATGAACTCTTTATTTTGTTTTAAGGGCAAACGGATTAATCTTTCGTAATCGAGCTCCACGCGATATAGATATATTAAAAAATATTTCATGCTTTAAAATTGTTTTTAAAACCACTAACAATCAGTAAACTGAGATGAACTTTGCAAACAAATTCCATTTGAAAAAAAAATCCTATTTGGTGATCTAAAAATTTAAATTGTATGATTACAAATATGTTTGATTTGTATTTTTTCAATATTATTCTTTTATTTGCTTATAAAGGAAGTATTAATTTCATTATGCAAAAATAGTCAGAAACAAATGCGGAAAAATGTTTGTTGCTTTATGTGCAAAATGTTTATTATTTTATGTATTGAAACCGGCACATGATAAGATAAACTTTAAAAATTCATGCTTAAAAATTATTTTAGAAAATATAATACATCAGTCAATGAATACAGTTTTTAAACAAATTGCATTTGAAAGTACATTTATTTCCCTATGCGACAAAAATTGAAAATGTACGATGGTCAGAAGATTGAAAAATTGCAGTAGCGAAAATTTCAAGACCGAAATTTGATCGTGAAGTATTGCCATTCGCAAAATGACGTCAGCGTTACGCATATATACGTTTGTTCTTTATAATATAGATACATAATCAGTAAAATATAATAAATATTAGTTATTAGGATATGGTTATCAATTGAGGCTCTTATGCTTGGATTTCCGGAATGAAAACAGCAATTTTCACCTTCTCAAAATTTGCATACGCACTTCTCATATCCATATTCATCATTCTTAAAAAATTTGTATTTTGTTTGATCTTTAAAAATCATTTTAACTCAAAACTTGAATTCCCGATTGTCAGCAATATGTGAACAGACACATTCTTTATTTGAGATTCTAATCTCAATTTTGGAGAGTAAAAATTTCCGTAATTTATGTTTTTCAGACACATTTGTGTTAAAGGGCTTAGTTTTACCTAAGAAAATGATCGTTTTCTTTTAAATATGACTTAATTTTCACTTAAATAAGCATTTCGCCTAGTGTCTGAAACTTGGTATCAGTACACATATAGAAGGAAAAACAATATAGAAAATTTATGAGGGAAAATGCGTGTTTTCAAAAGCAGTATGTCAGTTTCCATTATTATGCCCCTAATATAATATTCTGCTCCTAATGGGATTTTGCGCCACTAAACCCTATACAACAATTTTAAATTTTTATCAGAAAATAGCATGAATAAAGTTTAAAATACCTCATTATTTCTCTCTTGTCTACAGCAATGAAAGCTATCTAATTTTCATCATTTTGAAGAAATTTCATAAAATGCTTTTAAAATTAAAATATAGAAGTGGGGATATTTAAAAAAAAAAAGAGATAGTGCAACCACATCTACAAAGGAAGAGTTTTCAGTTTAAAAAAAATATAAAGTAAAATTGATTCAGCAGAAAGATCAGGGCATATGACTAAGAAACACACTTGTGTTTTAAATATATAGTTTATATAAAATTAGGAAAAATTAAATTAATCAAATTATGTTATTTTGATAAAATTATAGTAGAATGTCCTAAAGAATAGCATTAAAATTTTATTATTCGAGAGAATTTTCGACAAAAACTTCAGGAACACTATATTATTTTAAACCACGAATTATTTGTTTGCTTGTCTAACTCGGCGAAGCAAATCCATCCAGGCGGGAATCATCAATTTCTGTAATATAAATCGCTATTATTTGCATGTCACTTCTCTTTTATAAAGACACTCTACATTTTTGTACAACATTGCGTTTATCAGTGTGTGCTTCTGATTACATTATTTTCAAAAGTGAAGCATTTTCACCTGTGAAGAATTTCAAAACAGCTGGGCTGTGAAAATGACACACTTCTACAAAACATAATTCAGGTTTAAGAATTAAAATACACGCTTTTTTATAAAATGACATCATTTGCATCCGCTAAAGCAATCTATTTTTACAACCCAGTCTTAAACTTCATCTATAGAAAAGTGTGCATATGACGTCATTATCACGGAATAACAGGCAATATTCTTGACATAGCCCATATTTTATTTTCAACTATTTTTTCAGGTTTTATGAGAAAATGGCAACAAAAAGATACAGTATCTTCTATTTTCAACTATTTTCCGTTTACTTTCAATGACTTTCAATAGAAATGAGGTACTTCTGTTGCCACAATAAGAACTAGTATGTTGTGGCCATCACAAAACTTTCTTCAATATAAATCACGTCAATTAAATCATTTAAATAGTACAAGAAATTACATGAATTTAGCACCAATTCATATCAAAGTATATCTGAATTTGAAGTTTGATGAAAATTCGTGCATCAGTTCTTGAGATAGAGCTACAGCGGGAATTCTGAAAAATGTAGCATAGCAGCGCCACCTGTTGAGCGATTTACACTAAAAATAAACAGCACTAAATGATATCAAGGTATACCTGAATCTGAAGTTTGTTGAAAATCTAAGCGTTAGTTCTTGAGATACAGCTCTTGCGAAAATCGTGAAAATGCAGCACAGCAGCGCCACCTGTTGGGCGATTTACACCAAAAATTAAACAGCACTAATTTATATCAAGGACTAACGAAATCTGAAGTTTGATGAAAATTCGTGCATTTTTTCTTGAGTTAGAGCTATTACGATAATCATGAATAATGCAGCATAGCAGCGCCACCTGTTGGGCGATTTTCACAAAAAAGTAATCAGCACCAAACTATATCCTGGACTAACTGAATCTGAAGTTTTATGAAAATCCGTGCAGTAGTTCTTGAGATATAGCTATTGCAGAAATCGTGAAAAATGCCGCATAGCAGCGCCACCTGTTGGGCGATTTTCACCAAAAACTAATCAGATCTAGTTTATATCAAGGTATAACTAAATAATAAGTTTTGTGAAATTCTGTGCATTAGTTCTTGAGATAGAGCGCCCACAAAATTTTTGTCACATACAGACTCACAGACAGAGTGACAGAGTGACAGACAGACATTTTCTAAAAACCATCAAATCGTGTTCTGGGCATTCTAAAACGTGTAAATCCGTCAAAAACGGGGAGTCGAAAATTTTCACGAATCCAATACTTTCTTCTTGTAAAGATAGAAGAAAGTAAAAATGGTATTAAAAACTGCAAAAAAATTAATATCTCAAAAATTAATTGAAATACAGCTTTCAAACAAATTGTATTTAAAAGAGCATTTTTTTCCTTATACAACGGTGTAAAAATTTTAAATGTGCGATGTTTAGAAGTTTAAAAAATTGCAGTAGAGAAAATTGCAAAACCGAAATTTTATTTCAAATTTCAAAGTGTTGCCATTCGCAAAATGATGTATGCGTTACACACAGATATGTTTGTCCTTTATAATATAGATAGATTAGTTACATGCTTATTTATACTCTGTTGCTGGATCCAGATCTATGAAATATTTCTTCTAAATCATGATAAAATGAACAAAATAAAAAATACATTTCTATTATTTAGTAATAAGCTTTGTATTTAAAATTTTTCAGTTTATTTATTCTTCTTATTTTTTAAAGCTTAATTAACAGTAATTATCATACAGCTGGTGAAGAAATTTACCTTAGTATTTGATGAAGCTTGAAACATTTAAAAAACAATTTTTCTAATTTGACTGACATAGGTATGGTTGACCAGGCAGGTTAGCAGTGATTTAAAGTACAGTCAGTAACATTTCACAGACTGCTGCAAAGTGAAATGAATAATATCCCAATTATGGATGTTGCCACCACAGTTCAGGTATCATCCGTAATTAGGATTCCATTTACTTTGGTTTGTAGAATATTGTGTGATGTTATTAATGATACTTTTAAACTGCTGGCAATCTGCCAGGTCATTCATACCTAGAGATGTAAATTTTCCAGAAAATTTGAATGGTAGAAAAAAATCGTTTTTTTCCAGATTTTTTCTGAAAAAATTGGAAATATTGATTTCTCATAAATGTTTCTCAAAAATAGGTTATATATTTTTTAAAAACATACAATAATAAACTTTTTTAATATTTACACACACTAAAAAAATTATTTTCCCTTTACATGAATATATTATAAAAAAAAGATCCAAAAGAGAGAAAAAAAAAAAAAGGCCAGCTTTTAACAGTTTATCCTTTCAGTCTCAGCAGTAGTTTTTCTTGCTTAATTTAACTCCAGTGTTTGTAATATATCATGTGTCTGTTGAAATGATTTTTCAGTAGCATTTGTTTAATTATATCAGTAGAGCTAATTAAAAATCTTCAACTAATTTAATCCTTTAAAAAAGTTTCAACCAATATCACTGCAGTTTGAAAGAAATTTTAAACTGTATTGTACATCCCATCTACATAATACTAATTTTCAAATACATAAAGGATGCCAGTTTAAAAGAACAAAATTATAGTAGTTCTGGTATTATTATAAATATATTACCATTTTCAAATGTTTGAAAATTGGTATTTTACAATATTACATTTCTTCTCCCTTACAGTTATAATTTTTATTTCCAGTATAATATTCAGTTTCGGTATAGCTCTCCAATCTAAGCCGAAACTATGTTTTAGTAAACTTTAGATTCTTAAAATTGAAAGCGATATATTTTCTTTTTAATGAAACTTTTAAAACAGGTGGATTTTTTCATATGTTTAAAAATTGTTTTCAACTAGATTTTTCACAGAGATTTGCTGACATTTTCTTTGCAAAGTTTGTATGGATTTATATTTAAAAAAAAAATACATTTAGACAACTCTATGAATGTATATTTCAAAAAAAGAAAAATAATAATAATTCCAACTGCAAGTTATTATCAAAAGAAATTTTTCTAACAATAGTGAAAAATTACAGCTATGCAAATAAAAATAAATGCATGTTTTAAATTATACATTAAATTTTCCACCTACTACTTTCATTAATTGGTATAATATTGAAATAATTTTGCATATGAATTTTTATTTTTGACAAGAGAAGTTGCATTTAATTATCTTACTAGGGATTTGCTTGGATTTTTTTCGCACGATCATGTTTTTGCGAAATTGTGAACTATGAATGAAATGTAAAAAATTATGAATTTGCAAAAAATGTAATTGGAATTTTGTAAATTAGAAATTACCATATTTAAGTTCTTATTACGAGATTCTTTGTACATATATATACAGCTAGATAATCGATTCATTGGTGATTGCAGCTATTATACAACAGATTTTTTTAATTTTTAAAATCATTACATTTGTGAAAGATTTAATTTGGAGATTGAAAAGAAATTCTGAAATGTCTATTTTAAACAGAAAGAATTTTGTTAAATGTCATATGTTTTAAGTTGAAAAAACTGTAAAGGACCCTTTCCCTGCTTAGAGCCATTTCTCCCTGTTATTTTCCATGTTAAAATTTTCATGAGGGACACTAAACATGAAAAAAATATAAATAAAAGTATCAGAATGTAGCAATTATAAAATTTTGACTACATTATTTTATAAGTGAAATTTCAATTTTTCCAATTTGGAAAAATTAAAAAATAGCCTTCCGGAAAAAAACTGAAAAAAAAAAAAAAGTTTCTGGTTTCTTCTGAGCATTCCCATCTCTATTCATACCTACTTCAGATAAGCAACATAGGCGTAACCAGCCTTTTGAACGGGGGGGTGCCCAGACTTTTTAACCTGAACATGTTGGATACAAACAATATCTTATATAATAAAACCTGCTAAAACCAATCCAATAAAACCGATCGAATTTCCGTTTTAGACAGTTTTCCATCTTAGAAGGTATAATTGTGTGGTATTTCTTTTAAAAAGGGCTCAAACGCAATTTTTGTTTGCGTGAGGAGGGTTGAGAAGGGGTTCAAAACATTAAAACTAAATCTAATGGTAAAAAAAAAAAAAAAAAAAAACATATGTAAATGTCCTTGCAGCAGTGATATAAGACAGTGACTAAGTGTGGTCACAACTGTAAAACCTTTTGGCACCCTAACTTCTTATAAAGATTAAAAAAGGCCTTTAATCATGCTGAAAACTTCTATAGGCACAGGGGAACACTGCATGAGATCTAAAATTATCTCAGTCAAAGTCTTTTAGATGAAATTTTGCCGGATGATAAATCTCAGATAATACATGCGGTAGATGTAGAGAACATCAGTACATGCGCACGAAATCTTTTCAGAATATAACTCCATGACTTCTTAGGGATCACCAGAGGGACCCAAGAAATTTTGGAGGAAAGTCTATATAAATAATTATTATAATATTATAAATAATTATAAAATTCATTAATAGCGCAATTTCCTGCTTATAATCCGCGGCTCAAACAATCATGTTTCGACCCAGAAATTTTATTTCATTATTTAAGTTAAATATTTATCTCGATTTAATAAGTTACGTTTTATGAAACAAGATTTCTGGGTCTGAACCTAATTGTTTGATCTACAGATTATAGGCCGGAAATTACGGTAATTCAGGTTTTTACCTCATAGGGTGACGAATATATTAGGTAAAGCAGGTCATGATAATATACACTAAATTTTATCAAGATGATAAAAATTATACTATCATGATGCGACTGTAATAATAAAGATAGGCGCTTGTCTGTCTCTCTGTGTGTGTACGTGCGCGCGCGCTGAGCTCTGAAAAAACAATGCAGCCTGCACCCGTAAGATTTGACAGGACCTGTATGCCTGAACTCATGCATATGGAAGACAATTTTTGGAATTTTTCAATTAATTTTTTATGCGAATTTTTTCGCATTTTGCGGCAATTTTTTCAAATAAGTAAAAAATAATCCGATTTCAATATTTTACCCAGTAAACTTTGTCTTCTTTTCAATAAAGTGTTTTCGAGATTCTTACAGCGATTTTTCAATTTTTAACAATTTTTTAATGTTATCTTTAGAGGGTTTTTTTTATCGCATTTCGCAGTAATTTTTTTTTTTTTTTTTTTTTTTTGACATTCCTAAAACGAATCCGGTTTAAATCTTTTACCCAATTAGTTAATTTCGTTCCCTGTGGTTTTTTAATCTTTTCCGAATTTTTAATGCGCTTTCTAGCGGGGGTTTTCGTGCTTTGAGGCGATTTTTTGACATTTTTTGAAACAGAAAAAACTCTCTGGCAATTTTTGCAATTGCCGTGATTAAATTCGAATTGGAATAATGTCAAATCAGCTGTTATAAGAAAGCTGAAAATTTAATTTTGTTCGAAATAAAAAACGCAATAATTCAAGATTTGCTTGTTTCAAGACAGAAGAGGTCATAGCTTGCTCGGGAGTACGTTGCATAAGGCAGTCCCCACCCCCACCCCAATCCTAGATTTGTTTAATTCTATGTTCGTTTAAAAAAAACCAACCACTTCTCTAGTAATGAAGTTTTCTTTCACGGACAAGGTTTGAAATAACGCGCGGGATCGCGCGATTTGTACACAGAAAAGGAAAGTCTCTCATAATAAAAAATGCTGTGCAGTAGTTCCCCTTTCAAATTCTTCCACAGACCTGTGATTCTTCAGTGAGTATTTAAAAAAAAATTAGGTCCGCGATTTTTATTTCTTTTATGGAATTTCTCAAAATCAATTCGCGAATCAGTCCCGGAAAAAATTGAGAATTTCTTCAAACGATCGTGGTAAAATATCGGGAATTTCTATAAAAGAGTGCAGAAAGTAATCGCCAATTTCGTTTAAAGATTGCGCAAAAAAATTACGAATTTCGATAAAGGATTGACGAATTTTTTTTTCAATTTTCATCAAAATGTTGCGGAAAAGAGTAGAGAATTTTGTTAATTGATACGAAAAGATATCGAGAATTTTTCCGAAAGGTCGCGCAATACTATCCCGAATTTCGACAAATGATCTCCTGTAAAAATATCAGTTTCGTCAATCGGTCGCAACAGAAAATAAATTTCGTCAAAGGATCGCGGTAAAAACGAGAATTTCGTCAAAGGATCGCAGAAAGAAAGCGCGAATTTCGTCAAAAGATTACGGAAAGAAAAAGCGAATTTCATCAAAAGATCGTGGAAAGAAAACGCGAATTTCATCGAAGGATCGCGTGCTAAAGAAATGCCAATTTCGCCAAAATATTGTGGTAAAAAATGCGAATTTCGTCAAAGGATAGCGGTAAAAAACACGAATTTTGTCAAAGGTAAGTGGTGAAAAGTGCGGATTTCGACAAAAAATCGCGTAGAAAGACGAATTTCGTCACACGATTTTGGGGGAAAATTGTAAATATCATGAAATGATCACATAATAAAATCGCGAATTTGTCAAAATTTACTGCACTGGGCTAAAAGGTGGAAACGGGGTTCCCTTTCCTACTTTCAGAAGAACGCCGCGAAACCAGAAAAAACTCTAAAAATCATATACAAATTTTCAGAGGAAAAAAATTACCATATTGACTTGAAAGACTGCAACCATATTCCTTTCAAGAATGTCAAAAATGGCCACGAAACACTAAATTCAACCAACCAACCAACCTGCAGATTAATTTGAATTTTCTTGTGCTATTATTTTTCATTTACAAAGGAGCACGGGTATGTGTCCCCCCCCCCCCCCCCCTTTACCTCGGCTAATCGAAATTTGGAATTATCGTTTCACATTTGCATCCCCTTTCAAAATTTTTTTTTGCTTCTTTCTTGACTTTAAACTACCAAAGCAAAGAGACAAATAGTTTCTATCCTCGTCAAGAACTTGTGTTAATTTCTCATGAAATTGCAGAAACTTGCAATAGAAAGAACGGCGTTAAAAACATCTCCCAACAGACAAAGGACGTCAAAGTGGGATTATAAAGCCACCCTTTTCAATTACTATGACTAATACAGATTCGTGTAAATATTTTAGTTTTAAAAAAGATAAACAACATAATTTTCTAAAAAAAGAAAAAAAAAAAAGAACGTGGGTTTCTTTTTTTATCACATTTCAAAAGTTAGCCGTTTAGTTTTCTGAACTAAACTAATTGAACTCTGCTTTCACTTCTTCTTCTTTTTTCTTTTGTAGATTTCGATTTTTTTTTAAATAATTAGTCTGCGGAAACGGGGGGGTGCCCGGGCACCCAGGGCACCCCCCCTGGTTACGCCTATGAGCAAGAAAAATAGTTTTTTAAATGCTTCAACCTTAATCAAATATTAATAGTATTAAACAAAAACTAATTTGCAGAACAAACTAAAAAAACAAAATTTATTTCCTAAATTGTTTAAGCCCGAGAAGGGGCAGGTATTAAGATATTTCATTCAATTCGTTCTACATTTAATGTTAAATTTTTGTAACAAATAAGTTAAACGCATTGAACATTAAAAAATAAAAATGAAATTCATACAATATAATACTTTAAACACCTATATACTTTGATTCCGTTCAAATGAAATCGAAATAAATCTTACTTTTTTTAAAGTTTTGTATTTTGCATGTATCTTATCATATTATGTACAATTGTCATAAACATAATGCAAAATCTGCAGTACAAATATTTACAACTAAAAAATGGAAAAAGTCTAAGATTTATTTTGATTTCATTTGAACGGAATCTAAGTATATAGGTGCTTAAAGTATTATATTGTATGAATTTCATTTTTATTTTTTAATGTTCAAGTGGTTTAACTTATTTGTTACAAAAATTTAACATTAAATGTAGAATGAATTGAATGAAATATCTTAATATCTGCCCCTTCTCGAGCTTAAACAATTTAGGAAATAAATTTTGTTTTTTTAGTTTGTTCTGCAAATTAGTTTTTTGTTTAATATGTCAAGTTTTTTAATAACTACTGCATTCAGACGAACACATTTCAAAATTAATGGATGGTATCATCATCAGGCTTTTGATTTGTGCGACATCGCACCACAATTTGTGATGCAATTTACCTATGTATAATTCAAAATGTTTCACCAGTGCAGTAATGCAGGTTGCTGTAATTTGGTCAAAAATTACAATCTGAACTTAAAAAATCTGCTTGAAAATGTCATTTTTATTTCCACTATGACGTCATATTCATCTTCTTTTTAATTCTTAAAAAAAAAAAACTTTTTTTTCAGTTTCATGTTTTATGTGAAAATCATTCAACAAAAAATAGGCAAATTATTATTACGACTTTTGAATTCTTTACAACAATGAAGGAAAAATGTTAAATTTTATTAGAAAAAGTCCGTTGATTCTCAATGAGAAAAGCGAAATTTGGAATTATTAAGAAAAATATTTGAATAATGTAAATAAAAATTAGCCCATGTTACTCTCTAGATCCACCTATATGCAAAGGCATTTTATGATACGTTTTGACCCTGACGTCAGGCAAATGTTTTTACACTTTGAATTTATAATATTATTAGAATTAGCAAAGGATTAAAAATGAGTGGCATCAGACACAAAAAAGTGGGAAGAAAAAATGAAAAATTTATGATCTCCATAGGCTTTTCTATGTTAAATTAACATTGAGAAGTGACACTGGAAATAAATAAGTATTGTGCTGCCGCGCAATATTTAAATATTGATTTAAATAAATTTCTTCATTAGCTCTTGGTCTATAAATTCACCTGCTCATAGAAAAGTAAATTTCACTATTTAAAGTGAAAGATGTTATTTGCATTTTAGGGAACTTAGGTCACCTGCTATAAATTAAATCAAACTGTTCTAAGTAAGCAAAACATAAGAAAATCAATAAATAAACAAAAGAATACAATTACCGATAACAATGACCATGAAAGACCACTATAACCTCCTCCATGTAAAAGAAAGAGTAGAGGGCCTGCAGTACCTTTCAAATATATTCTGAAAACCTTTTATGAAATTAAGGTTTGTAACTAGAAAAACAATAATACCAAACATTTGGTCATAATTTTTGTAATTTCTTTTCAAATTTTAAAATAGAAACAAAATTAAACACAAATTTTGTATGTTTAAGAATTTTAACAGCTGGATTTTTTTTATTTGTGTGTGTGTAATATTTCAATATTAAATTTCCCATTTATTATTGAGAAGAAGAGTTAAGATTATTTAGAAAATCTTTTCTCTTATAATATTAAGTAAAAATTGAAATCATTTTCAATCCAATTCTTGTAAATTTTCAATTCATTCATTTAAAACACTTCGATACCAATAACAAAACAACATGACTTTTATTATTAGATCTAAATCACTAACAGCATAATTTAATTTGTAGATAATATAATTCATATATATTTTTAATATAAAATAGAAACTCATTACTACCACTGTTAAATGTGCTTTGTTTATTTTATCCTTTTAAACATATCAAACTGATTTTTTGTAACTCAGGTTTGTAATTATTTCCTTTAAAATGTAAATAATATTCTTCACTTCTACTATCCAGTCATACTTTTATCTTTTCTTACATTCAAATTTAATGAGCTCCTCATAATGACTAACCTTCCACATAATCAATGAGATACCTCCTGAAATAGCTATTTGTGAAGAATATTTTGTTGTGAAGAGTTTGTGTTTACACTCATGATTTAACACATGAAATGTGGTAGGTATACATTTTACATTTCACTAATAAAGTTACAATGTTTATTTAAATACATGATGCCCAAAACATGCAGCAACAAAAATACTTATTTAGTATATAACATCATTATTTGCACTATTTTAAACTTAAACAACCTAAAAAACAACTTAAACTTAAGCAATTTCAAATTGAGCAAGTGTTAAGAGATTTTTAATAGTATACTGAAATCTAATTCCTTTACATTTTTAATTAAATACAGGGTGTCCATAATTTAAATGACCCTACTTTAAAGTTGTCTACAGACGAAACTATTGGTCAGAAAGTTGTGAAATTTTGTGACAGACATAATAAAAGAGCGGAAATTTGTTTGAGCGAAAAAAAAAAATTTAGTTCAAAATTTCACCACCAGAGGGTGTTTTTAATGAATTACACATTTTTTAAAGTTTTTACGCTTTACTTTTCTCAGATTATATAAGACAAATATACAGACCTACACCTGAAAAAAATAAAGCGTAAAAACTTAAAAAAATTACTGGTGTTCGAATTGAACGGACCGTACAAACTCTGAAAAAAAATTCTCCTACGACTCAGTTTTTTTTCTCAGAGTTGAGGCCTAGTATTCAGTGGGTGGTGGCTAAATTTTTAAAAATTGTGTAATTTATTAAAAATGTCTTCTAGTGGCAGAAATTTGAACTAAAAATTTTTTTTCGCTCGAACAAATTCCCATTTCTTTATTATATGTCCATCACAAAATTTCACAACTTTCTGACCAATAGTTTCATATGTAGACAACTTTAAAGTAGGATCGTTTAATCATGGACACCCTGTATATTTAAGGCTGTTCTTAAAATAATAATGAATACGGCAAACCTTTCTGACACATCTATAAAGCCTTTTTTATACAGTGAGATTCATAAAGATCAAAATAATAGCCTATTTCCTTAAATATTACACATAGAATACATACTTCCAATTACAAAGTTTCATTAAAAAAAAGGTGCAAAATTTGATGTCATAAGTTGCAACTCTATTGGGGGGGGGGGGGGGGGCTATTTGAGAAAATAAAAATAATAAGTTTTTATATGCCCCCCGCAGGGTAAAAATTTCCAATTAGGAAAATTTTCCTTATCCATTCCTGAATTAAACACACAAAAAATTCATCTTGATATCTGTAAAACTCACACAGAATATCAAAATCCAAAATTCGTGACTTACAGCACTTAAGCATACCTCTGAGCGACATGATACCGACGCATTTGGAATGAAAGATAGGGATCATCCACAAATTATACATTATTAAAAGTAGATTTAAGATAGTACCTCTCCTTTTCGACATAAAAATAGCAGTGTAATAGATATAAAGATAAAAGTGCTTTCAAAATATGTTGAAGGTCTGTGCAGGCCAAAATTTCCAGACACGGGCCCAACCCGAACGGTAGAGAAAGTTCAGCCCGGCACAGAAAAAAGTTAAAATCACGAATTTCAACAAAACATGGATTTTTATGTCGATATAGTTCAAAATTGTTTCATACGAGGAGTTCTGACAGAAAATACTTATTTTAGCCCCCCCCTTTTTTTTTATGTTTATAATCTTCATTTTTAAACAACTGCCTAGACTGCAATATTTATTTTTTGAATGATTCTCTATTTGCATGTAAATGTTTCGATTATCATTAATATTGTTAATCCATATTCCATGTATTGGAGACTTTGAAAAATTCTATATAGTAAAATCTGCTAAGGCGGAATCACATAGGAACGGAAAAATACGCGCTATAAACAAGTTTAATTCTTAGCAGGTGTAAATACACTATATTCTTTTTTACTCTCGCATTATTATATTCATTTTGCATGGAACAGATTTTTCCGTTTAAGACAGAATTCCATCATAGGCAGGTTTTTTTCACATGTTTACTGTTCTTTAATTTTATTGACAAAAAATCTACTATTCTTTAGTTTAATTGCAGAATAATGGCGATTTAAAAATATATGCATTTTTTAAATTTTTTCTGGGCTGGGCAATATTTTACTGAATTTTGCACGGACCAGGCTATGATTTTTATACGGGCTGGGTCAAAACTGGAACTGAAAGTTTCAGCCAGTGCAGAACTAGGAAGAATGAAGCCAATCACAGCTCGTTATGGAAAAAATACTTTAGGCCCGGCCCGATCTTTCAGAAAAAAGTAAAGCCCAGCCCGGCCCAAAAAGAGTAAAGACAAGATCTGCCCCGGCCAGTGTGTCGTGAATGAAAGTAGGCCCCAGGCCAGGACACGCGGGTTGGGCCAGCAAAATAAAGGCAAACTTTCAAGCGGGCTGGGCCGGTCCGAATGAAGTTGTGAGTGCTAAAATTATGAAAAAACTCGAAATCGGCACGTTAAAAAAAGCCTTGTTTATATCAACTTAGATATTTAACGCCATTTCTACTGGTGTCAAATGACACCTTTTAAAAGATTTTGATTTATGGTTTTTCATTTGTAATTTTAGATTGAAACAATTGCAAATCATTTTTCATGCATTGAAGACTTTTTTTATGCTTATTACATTCAAAAACTACTAGCAAAATAAACATAAATCAAAACTTTAAAAAGATGTCATTTGACAGTGATAGAAATGATGTTAAACAGAAGGTGGTAATGGCAAAAGAATTGAATGAGAAGGAGTTACTTACTCAACTGCAATCTTTTAAAAGGCATTTAAACATTCTATTAGGAGATAATCTTTGTTTAAAACTTTAAATGCGTTTTTCTGCATGATGGGTTTTTTCACTATTTCTTGTCTTTAAATTGTTGTAAGTCAAGAATCGTTAAAGCTAAATGGTTCAAACTTGGAGCAAGTCTTTTTCGATTATTTTATAATTACTTTGTTTCGGCAAATTTGAAAAAAAAAATATTTACTTCTAAAAATTTGATTTTTTAAAAATAAGTTACATTACTTTTTTTTAAATTTTAAATATTATTACTTTTTTCAAATTAATATTTTTAAAAAATGCTGAAACAAAAGAGTTAAACTTATACTTTTCTCTTTAATTAGATGCAAAAATTTTGAAATTCGACATATAATATTTTGAGTTATAATGATTTTAAATTACCTTACTTTAAAAAAAATTAATTTGAATTTTTTTTTAAACTACGAGAAATTTTAGAATATGATTTTGATTACAAATTATATGATTAACCAACTAAAAAAAAATTCATAAAATAATTTAAAAAAATTTTAATGTTTCCTGGGCTTAAATCCCTAAATTAACATTGCTTCTTGAATTACACGCATTTCAATTTATGTCTAATCTCTTAAAATCTGATGAATTATTTAAATGGGAATATCTCTGTGAGTTTTGCAGATATTAAGATGGAATTTTTGTGTTTCATTTAGGAATGGATAAAGGAAATTTTGCCCTTTGGGGGCCATATAAAAATTTAGTTCTTGAATTTTCTCAAATAGACTGTCCCACCTCCCCTCCTCATTGGGTTGCAACTTATGTCATCAAAATTTTCACCCTTTTTTATGTAACTTTGCAACTGGAAGTATGTGTCTAGGACCAATATTTATGTAAAGAGGCTATTGCTTCGATCTTTAAGAATCACACTGCATAAGCATGAAATCTGCAGACATTAATATTAAAATGCTTTAGAATTGAATAGCCTGTTTCATTTTTCTATAAATGTATTATTATATCTATAATCAATTTTTCCTAAATAATTGTGTCTCTAAAATTGGTTTAAGTCTCCAACTTTGATACCATTTAAAAAAGATTCTTAGCTTTTAAAAGAAATAGACAAATGCTATTTGATTTCTTAGAATATTAATAAGATTGTTTGAAAGTTATGAGCATTTAAGCATGAAAATAACTGCTTAAATAAAGCAGAAAAGTTTAGTTTGAGAAAAGAATGGCCTAAAGAGAGAGAGAGAAAAAAAAGAAAGATAATATTCAGCAAACTGACATATACTGAATATTCGTTACATCCCTAATATATAGAATAATTTTCAAACTCCCTTCTGCCTCATTATAAATGGTTTTTACAGTATTAACCTTTAAAAATACAGACAGCTTGAAGTAACACAAAAACACAAACAGCAAATTGCATGCGCCAAGATATTTTAAAGCCAAAATAACAACTTTTATTGATATCCTAATGCATAGTTCAGAATTAGAATAAAGGTAATAAAACATCAAATTGATAAAAAAAAAGGACTAATTTCATTATAATTATTATAACACAACAATTTCTAGTAACAAAAACATGGATGGACTACTTTATATGCCAATGCCTTCTAAAGCCTAAACGTCAACTTTTGATGACATTCCTCTTTAATGTAACCTTAATAGTATAAAAATAATAAACATCAAATTTAAAAACAAAAAGTAAATAAAGAAGGAATAAACTACACAAATGAAATACATGGGCGGAATGTTCTGTATGCCAGTGGTGACTTACCAATAAAAATAATGAAAAAGAATAGAAAAAATTGCAAACTTCAAGTTTAAACATTGGTTTAATACGGAAAGGTCATTGGGAAGGAAAAATGAATGGGGCACAGATGCTAATCAGTATGCCATTTTTGTTTTTAAAAGTTAAGAGGCTACTTCAGTCATGCGAAAACACACACTTGCTAATGTTAATCCAATGGGAGAAATTATTTAAGATGTCGCGTTTGCATTTTAATAATTTTAAATGATTTTTTTATTTTTGCACTGGATAGATGAGATCGCTCTCTACAAAGGCTGGTTTTGTTTACAGATACTTTTAATTAGGACACTTTCACTTTCGGAACCACTTTTGAAAGTATATCCTCATTAAAAAAAATCTGCAAATACAATCGAAAGAGGTAAAAAACGGCCTTTGTAGAGATTGATCTCAGCTATTCAATGCAAAAAAAAAAAAAATACTGAAATGCGAACGAGATATCTTAAAAAATTTCTTTCATAGGATTAACATTAATGAGCGAGTCTTTTCGCATGACTGAAGTAGCACCTTAAGACTACTTTCAAATACAAGAAAAAGGGGATTAGATTTTGTAAAATTTTAATTAGAATGACAGGACATTTAAACAAACAAAAAAAAATGTTTATTAAGTCAATGACAACAGTAACGAAATAACATGTAAAAAAGCTGACATTGATATAACAATGATCCATCAAGTTTATAAGATAATAAAAAAATTTCTCTTTTCTGAATACACATTGAATTTTACCAACATGGAAAAACGAAAAAGTGATATCTTTTGGGTTGGGTTGAGTTGATTTTTGACGGCCAATTATCTACACGAGGGATATAGGCCCGGGGGGAGTGCCCTCCGTGGGGGTCTTTCTAAGGGAACCTAATCCGTATTAACGCATGGAAGATCCACGGCTCGAAGAAAACCACGAAAACTCCGAACAATTAGGACGACGGGCGCAATTGGGATCGAACCCAGCACCTCCCGTCTACCAGCTTCGAGAGCAGAACCTCTCGGCCACTGGTGGGGCGTGATATCTTTTGGCAACAATGCCATTGATAATACTAAAAATTATTTTCCTTAGGTAAGCATTTTTTTTTAACATTCTTTAAATTTGCTATTTTATTTACAACAATGCAATATAAGAAAATAAAAATAGTGTAATACAACTTTTAAACAAAAACAACTTAAAGGATAACAATAATAATATAGTACATAAAAAGGATACATTTCCATCAGATATTTTAATGTCGCGATATGTATCATAATATTTGTCCCAAGTCACAGGAGTATAATCACGACGTCTATTTATTTTCCTAGAAGCCATCCTAATAATAAAAAATACATTCATCATGCCCGAGATATGTTATAAATAAAAATTATATGTCAAAATATACAAGAAAAAATAAATTTATACTGAACTTCTAATAATTCTTACATTACAATCAGGTAGGGTATCACTTCAACCAATCAAATTTTATGTCCGGTATGTTGCCACTCTCATATAAAGGCACTCTATTCTTCAGTGACCTTTTTTTTTAAAGTTTTTATAAAATAACCAATATACTTATCTGTAAAATTATTTAAAAATTCAGGAATGGTAACATTCTTTCATTTCTTTGATAGGGTTATAGTATGAAAAATGGGTACTACTTAGTTATCCCGTCGGCCAATTTCGCCAAATTATACAAATTGACATAATTTTTATTTTAAATAATGAAAGAACAAATAAATTCGTTTAACATTAATAAAAATAAAACGTTGAAATCAAAATCACTTGATGATGTAAACACATGTAATTTGCTTAAAGTTAAGTGAATGTGACATTTATGATCAACCGTTATTGACATTTAAATTTAATCTTATAGTGTGGTGATAGATTTTTGGTCGATGGGATAACTAAGTAGTACCAAAACATGTAAACAAACAATTAAAAAAATCACCAGTTTGGTACTAATTTTATGAAATCATGCTAAGCAGGAGTTAATTTTCTAGTTGCAACATTATACCTAGTATATAATCAGAGCTTTAGTATCATCTAGACCACTTGGCCATTCTGACTTTGTTCAACTTTGCTCTAAAACGAGTGGCAGAACTGTTTTTGAACATGCTTTTAATATATAAGGAATAATTTTATGAATTATAAATAAAAATAATGCAACTAAATTACAACATGAATTAATATTATCCTGGATTTTTCCAAAAGAAATGAGAGACTTGAAAAATTTTTGTAACCTCTTGGGCAAATTTATATGAGAAGTTTCTGGGTCTAATTGCAGGTGCATTTCACTACTTTAAGTAAACGGTCAAGTGCGAGTATTACTCACGTGCAGAGGGTTCTGTACTATAAATATATGAATTATTAACTGTAGAAAAAAAATCGTTCCTCTTAAAGAATAACAAGTAATATAAAAATTTTGTTTTTAAAGTCAATTCCTACTTAGGTCATCAAAGAAAAATTTAATATAATCCCTTAAGCTAATATTAGTTTTTGTTGCATTAAAATATCTCAATTTGTTGATTTTCTATAAGCAAGTAGGTTTACAATGGAACTCTTTGGGAATTTGGCAAAATATTAGAAATATCGCCAAGTTGGCGTCACTTTTGGTGACTTATTTTGACCACCAAATTTGGCGATATATCGCCAAGTTGGCGACAAACTTGGCGGTATTTGGCGACAGAACAGGGTCCCCCCCCCAATGGTAACCCCTTATTGAAAATACTTTCATTGACCTTCAATAACCAATGGCCGCCATTTTGTTTCCCATGCAAAACTAAAATTAATTAATTAAAATTTAATTAATTAATTAATATTTGAAAAAACTGTATTAACATCAATTGTCATCCAGTACAAGTTCGAAAAAATTTATTTCAACTTGATAGGATGAATAATGAGTATTTTATTAACGATTGAAAATTTGAACAAGATAAATATATAAATAAATAAATATAGGGAGAGTGTGAGCTAATAGTAGGAATTGAATAAGAGTTTGTAAATAACTATATAACATAGGGTTGGGTATATCTGTATATACTAGAAAAGTATCAATGGGTATACCATAAAAGTTCAAAGAGATATGAAGCCTAAATAATATAAAATATTGCTATTCTGTATAACTCTTTTTTTAATCTTATCCTAATCTGTTTACGATGAATTTAATTCGGTACTGGCAATAAAAATAGTGCATATTTAAACTTCATTTGGCATTTCATAAAACTAAATTCAGCATAGTAATAATCTTTTCTTTTTACAGTGTAACTAAAACAAAACCCTTGTTCAAAGTTTAAACTTGGCATTGTGCTAAGCGCGCTTCGAAAGGAGGTCGCAAGTTGCAACACCACCTTGGTTCGAGCCGCGTTTTTCCAGATAGGTTTTTAATTAACATTTAAAGACACAGGAGGCGTATTGAGAGATCCACTCAATGCAAACTAGTCACGAATCCCATAGTATTTATGGGATTAATTTTAATTAAATTAGTCTGTTTTTAACAATTTGACATTTATTGCTTTTATACTGCTACTGGGTATTGCATTACACAAATATATCATTAAAAGTTGTTATCTAGCTTTAAAAGCCGATGGTTCATAGATTGTGCCACCCCTGTCATTATGTATGTCCAAACCGTCTATGTCTTTAAGGGTTAATATCTCGGCTAATTAACGATGATTTTTTTCGAAAATCATTATCAACAATGCTTTTATACTTCTGCTACGATAGGTACTTCCGGTGCTCCTCAACACCTTTATTGAAAGCTCGCTAATTGAAATTTGTGTGCAACGGAAAAATGCACTTTTCTCAAAACAGGGTTGCCGGCTTTTAGCCAGGCCAAAAAAAGCCGGCCGGCTTTTTTTGGTTTTAGCCGCTTAAAAAAAGCCGGCTTTTATTTTTCAAAAAGGTGGTTTATAGATAATTCATATAAACTTTGGATTAATTTATTTTTAATACACTTATAAATATTTTCTATGAAAAAAATATTAACTTCTATTAAATTTTGTCAAATAAATAAGACCTTATAACTGCTAGAATGCAACTGTGAAAGCATTATGTCTGAAAAAAAAGTATGAATATTCAGAAGAATACATTAAATTAAGACTCTAAAGTATTGGTTTGGAATTCTTTATCATGGCTCTACACATACCACACATTTTAAAGTTTATATGAAAGAATAAGAAAATGTCACACATTAAAATAGAAACATTCTTACATCTGATATTTACTTTTAAAATTGATTAAAGCTAAATAGCTTATATGTATTTAATAACTGAAATTATCTTATATAATACTTGAGCAATAATAAGTAAATAAGCAATCATTATATAAAAAATACTTATAAAAATGATATATGTAAAAAGTCTTTCTGCTACTAAGCTGTTATGTAACTTATTCCAGATATGTCCATATGGGCAGATTAAATTCGTAGAATGAACAATGTTGAAAGAGAAATTAGAAAGGATATAACATTTGAGGAAATTTTAGTACATGTAAGTGCATAAAATAAAGAGAACAATTAAAAAAAAATTCTCCAAATTAAACTTGTTGAATTAGAATTTTGAAAAGCTACTTACTATTTAAAATAGTGCATATAAATTAATGCATATGTTATTCATAATGCTGCTTTAATAGAGAAAAATGATGTTTTTATTAAATGACTTTATGTGCAATTTTAAATAAATGTTTGTGAGAAATAAAATAATACTTGTATTATTAATATCCCTTAAAATTAGTTAATAAAATATATAACTAAGCAACCATTGTCCCTTTTAATTCTATAAAGCAATAAAAATTTAAAAAAAAAGATTGTTAAGGTCAGTATAAACCTGTAAACCAGACAAAGCAATTGGTATGACCTTTTATTCCAATATTAATGTCTTCATTATTGATAAATATTGGGTTATATTGATTTCTACCTCAACTAAATGTCTTTAAAACAAATTAAAAAACACATAAAAATGTGTCATATATAATTAAAATGCTTCATTGTATAAAAGCCAATTTTGGCCAAAAAAAGCCGGTTAAAACCAATAAAAGCCACCGGCGTGGCTTTTTTTAATTTTAGCCAGCTTTTTTGCAACCCTGTCTCAAAAACTATGTGACCTAGAGTAATCACTATAATTTTCCTGCAAGGTTTAAACTAATGTCTACTACTTCTAATTTTTTCATAATTTTAGTTTCAGTAGATTCTGAAATAGTTGGGGGGGGGGGGGGGGGGGGACATATTTTTGCGCTACATTTTTGACGATATCTCTGAAAGTGTAACACCTAAAATTAAAAGAAATATATTTTTGAGTTCAGAATTATGAAAGCTTTCAAACGACACCCCACACGGTATACAAAGAAATTTTTTTTTTTTTTTCAAGTAACTTAATTAGCTCCTGTACGATTTTCCTAAATATATTTGTGAATGTTTAATTAATAATCTGTAAATATGTGGATCAATAGTCTTTATTACTTTCCCCAATTTGAACTTTCCACGTTCCATAGTTTACAAGTAAAATGGCTGTGACAGACAGACACAGGAGTGATCTTATAATGGTTCCGTTTTTACTTTTTAAGTATGGAACTCTTAAAAAAGACAGGATGCTTTTTGTTGATTTAAAAAAGATCAGGACACTGCACCCTTAAATAATGGCCTAACACAGGAGGTGGTGTACTTGAGATGGCATATACGACAATTTAGCTGTTAATTTAAAAAAAAAAAAATGTACATTTGGATTTGATAATCATATAGATGAAGTTTTTTGTTGTATAAATACATTTTAATATAAACATGTATGGACTATCACAAATAATGGAATTAATTTTGAATGAATTAACACATTAGAATTTTTATTTCTGTGATGCTATGCAACAACGTGTAACTGGTGTTCACTCTAGAAAGAAATAAAGGAGGGTGCTAAAATTCTGTAAATTTATTTTGGGGGCACACCAACCTTTGGGTACTCATAACTGCTCAGTAAAAGACTGCCTATCATATTTCCTTGCTTTCTTTATTTTCGTGTTTTGTAACTTTAACACATTCATAGTGAATATGGAGTCAGACTTGTAGTGTATTTTTGTGATCTCAATGAGCTGTAACAAATCAGATTCATGATTTTTTGATACGCTGCATGATGTTAGTGTATTTAGCATACAGTGTGTGTGGGTGTGTGTTTGGAAGGGTGAAATGCCATGAAAATCCATTAAGTTTCACTGCAAACTGAATAGTCAGACTGTCAGGCGAACACCTTTACTTCAGAAAAGAAATATTTTCGCAAGCATGAGACCCTCCTTTCTCAGAACAACGAGACCTCAAAAATCTGGCATCAAAGTCATCCCGCTCTCCTTTTTTTTTTTCTTTACTCTTCCAACTTATGGGAGAAAGAAAAATAGAAGTTGTTTACAAATTAAAAAGTTTGAGATCAAAAGCAATAGATTAGCGAACAACGTGATCGCTAACACTGCGCTAAATAAAACCGCTGATAACGCTGGTAGCAGCTCAGAGGAACAGACCGTATTTCCGAAACTCCGAGTTTCTCGACTTTGGGTTTCTTATATGTTTTATCTACATCTTTATCTTTAAGTAAACTTCTTAGTGTATGTGTCAAAGTTCAAAATTAAAACTACATTTTAAGACATAACGGCCCTACAGTTTATTAAATCTTTTTTTTTTATGTTGAAGTAATTTAAATTATGATTTTAATCAACCTGATTTACATCAGCGTACCCTATGTACTAGAGATAAGTTCGGGCTCGTTTTTTGGAGCCTGGGCCTGCCCGAGCCCGAAAGATTTTTTGTCATCAGAGCCCGAGCCCGATACCACTCTTTACCGATACATCTTTAACTATAATCGATTCCTTTCTCATAACAGTCTTCCGTGATTGATGTGAACCGGAAAATCAACGTAAATTACAAAATTGACACCGTTATCTTAAAGGTCAGATGCCTTTATATTAAAAGAAGAAACCCTGACTGATTGCTTCCTATCGGAATAATGAAGTAATTATATTTACTTACAAAGCAAAGTGATCTCGTAAATCTACTACAGAGTCCTTAGCATGAGCAGAGTTCATGACAAATAGATATAATACCCAGTAAAGTTATTTTCATATGAAGAATGATTGTGACTCATGCGCAAATATAAGATTAAATAATTTGCAAACCTCAAGCTAATTCTGGTCAACTAAAAATCGAAGAAAACATTCTCTTTATGTTAGATAACTAAATAAAAAATAAATAAACGATCGGATTAAAAAATATCTTCTGTCACAAACGAAAATCCTAATAAAAACAAATTCATTGCTTGTGTTTGTTTTGATTGGCACCACATTAATTGATCGTCGTCGAAAATGCTGTACACATAAATCTGAAAACATCACAAATTTTCTTTTGAAACAGCAATCAAATACTAAAATAAATCACGATTTTTGTTACCCCTTCATTTTAATCTAAATAACATTGAAAAGACTTGAAAAGTAATTTTAAACGGGGAAAAAAGTTCTTTCAATCTTTTCTATACATAAATAAATATAGTTTTCCGGTTTCAGAAAGAACGAGCCTGAGCCCGTGTCGGGCTGAGCCCGTCTCATCTCTAGTCTAGATGATACTAAAGCTCTGATTATATACTAGGTATAATGGTGCAACTAGAAAATTAACTCCTGCTTAGCATGATTTCATAAAATTAGTACCAAACTGGCGATTTTTTTAATTGTTTGTTTACATGTTTTGGTACTACTTAGTTATCCCATCGACCAAAAATCTATCATCACACTATAAGATTAAATTTAAATGTCAATAACGGTTGATCGTAAATGTCACATTCACTTAACTTTAAGGAAATTAGTATACATATAATAAAGATACACATACATATACATATAATAAAGTATACATATAATAAAGATAATACAAACAATAAGAAACAATGGTTTTATGCACATTTCATCAATCTATATAGGAGGTTTGCCTTTTAAGTTTCTACAAAAAGTAGGAAGAAAAATATATTTTGGGAACAAACTATTTTATTGCTTTTCAAAATATTTGCCTTTAAGATTTACACTTTTCCATCCGTTCAAACCAATTCTTGAAATAGTTTTTCCACTCCGGAGTTGATATCTCAAACATATCTTTGGAAGGCATCAACAGCTTCTTGAGGTGATGAAAATTGCTGCCCAAGCATTTTTTGTTTGACATAAGGGAACAAGATACAGTTGCTAGGCGACAAATCAGGAGAATATGGGCAATGAGACATTAATTCGATATTTTTATCCTTCAAATAATCAATTGTTTCACGTGCTGTGTGGGAGCTGGCATTGTCATGATAAAGAATGATGCGGCATATTTTGTTGTTTTTCCTGATTTCGTTGATAACTTTTGGCAAACAAATTTCTGTATAGCATTTAGTGTTAACAGTTTTTAGATCCTCTAAAGGAATGGTTGCGATATATCCTGTAAGGCTGAAGAAACAAGCAATCATTTTCTTGGAAGTGCTTTGTGAACGAACACCTTCCATAGGATTCGATTCATCTGGAAACACCCAAACAGTGGATTGTTGTTTAGTTTCCGGCTCATACGAATATATCCAAGTTTCGTCACCTGTAACGATGCTATATATGGATTTTGCAGTTACAAATTTGAATTTTTTTAGCATTTCCTTACACCAATTTGCACGAGCCTTTTTTTTGAGCTTCTGTCAAATTGTACGGAATCCATCTGGATATAGCACAAAATTAGCACTCGCGACGTGTCGAGTAAGACTTAAAATGTGGCGATTAACCTTATTGTACTCACTCGCCAAACTCAATGGGCATCACTCGCCAAACGCGATGGTTGAAAGATCGATGCCAGGGAGGAAAGGGGTGAAATTCGTTCGGAATTTGCATCCAAATCGGCGATTTTCCCCGAACGTAAGAAAAGAAAATAGCAGGGGTGATTCTGTCTCGAATTTTCCGAAAATTTAAGGCCATCGTTTCTGAAAAAAAAAAAAAAAAAAAAAAAAAAAAAAAAAAACGGTCATCAGTCCGAAAATTCGGACATATAAATATCACTAATTTTGATATGGTCGCCGAAAAAAATCAATTTCGTCAATCGTTCGTAAAAAAAAAAAAAAATCATCAATTCCGTCAAAGAATCGCGAAAAAAAATGAATTTCGCCCAAGGACCACGTAAAAAACGCGAATTTCGTGAAAAGATCGCGGAGAAAAAGCAACTTTCGTGTCAAGATTGTGGAAAAACAAAAATCGCGGAAAAACACAAATTTCGTGAAAAGATCGTGGAAAAAACATAAATTTCGACAAAGAATCACAAAATTCTTCAGAGTATCGCGGAAAAACGCAAATTTCGTGAAAAGATCGCGGAAAAAACGCAAATTTCGAGAAAGAATCGCAAAGTTCTTCAGAGTAATGCGGAAAAACACAAATTTCGTGAAAAGATCGCGGAAAAACGCAAAATTCATGAAAAGATTGCGGAAAAATGCAAATTTCAACAAAAAATCGCGAAAAAGAATCACAAAACTCTTCAAAGTATCGCGGAAAACGCAAATTTCGTGAAAAGATCGCGGAAATACACAAATTTCGTGAAAAAAACGCGGAGAAAACGCAACTTTCGTGAAAAGATCGCGGAAAACACAAATTTCGAGAAAAGATCACAGAAAAACACAAATTTCAAGAAAAGATCGCGGAAAAAACACAAATTTCGTCAAAAGATCGCGGAAAAATCATAAATTTCGTCAAAAGATCGCGAAAAAAAAAAATTTCGAGAAAAAATCGCGGAAAAAACGCAAATTTCATGAAAAGATTGCGGAAAAAACGTAAATTTCGTGAAAAAGATCGCGGAGAAAACGCAACTTTCGTGAAAAGATCGTGGAAAAAACGCAAATTTCGTGAAAAGATCGCAGAAAAAACGCAACTTTCGTCAAAAGATCATAAAAAAACCGCAAATTTCACGAAAAGATTGCGGTAAAAACACAAATTTCATCAAAAAATCGCGGAAAAAACGCAAATTTCGTCAAAGAATCACCTAAAAACGCAAATTTCGTCAAAAAACCTTGAAAAAAAAAAGCAAATATTTTCAAAGAATGGCGAAAAATCCCCACAAATTTCGTTAAAAGATTACAAAAAAAAACGCAATTTTGTGAAAAGATCGCGGAAAACGCAAATTTCATGAAAAGATCGCGGAAAAACGTAAATTTCGTGAAAAGATCGCGGAGAACGCAACTTTCGTGAAAAGATCGCGGAAAAAACGCAAAATTCGTGAAAAGATCACGGAAAAAACGCAACTTTCGTCAAAAGATCGTGAAAAAAACCGCAAATTTCACGAAAAGATTGCGGTAAAAACACAAATTTCATCAAAAAATCGCGGAAAAAACGCAAATTTCGTCAAAGAATCGCCTAAAAACGCAAATTTCGTCAAAAAACCTTGACAAAAAAAAAGCAAATATTTTCAAAGAATGGCGAAATTT
The DNA here is from genome assembly GCA_963932465.1 of Maratus speciosus. Classification (NCBI taxonomy): domain Eukaryota; kingdom Metazoa; phylum Arthropoda; class Arachnida; order Araneae; family Salticidae; genus Maratus; species Maratus speciosus. The sequence continues at coordinate 502,014,402 of OZ010793.1, read as the reverse complement.
CCCCACAAATTTTGTTAAAAGATTACAAAAAAAACGCAATTTTGCGAAAAGATCGCGGAAAATGCAAATTTCGTGAAAAGATCGCGGAAAAACGTAAATTTCGTGAAAAGATCGCGGAGAACGCAATTTTCGTGAAAAGATCGCGGAAAAAACACAAAATTCGTGAAAAGATCGCGGAAAAAACGCAACTTTCGTCAAAAGATCGTGAAAAAAACCCGCAAATTTCACGAAAAGATTGCAGAAAAAACACAAATTTCATCAAAAGATCGCGGAAAAAACACAAATTTCGTCAAAAGTTCGCCTAAAAACGCAAATTTCGTTAAAAGATTAAAAAAAAACGCAATTTTGTGAAACGATCGCGGAAAAAATGCAGATTTCGTCAAAAGATCGCGAAAAAACGCTGATTTTGCAAAAGGTCATGAAAGAACGTGAATTTCGTCAAAAAATCGCAAAAAAACGCGAAATTCGTTAAATGGTCGCAGAAAAAATGCATATTAGTTAGTGCCGAGGGGGGTGGGGTCTCCCTTTAATGTAACCTTTCTGAAAATTTCCTGTGAATTTATTTCATTGCAATTAATACACTGTAAAAAATTTTCGGGAAGGTTCCGGAAAAAAAGTGGTGGCATTTAGATGCCACGACTTTTTGCTGTTACATTCCACAACAAAGTAATGAAACATTCCAATTTTTCAGAAACGTTCCGTAATATATACTCCGAAACCTTTCACAACAGTTAGGAAAGGTTTCATAGTATATATTATGGAATGGTTTTGAAAAATTTGAATGTTTCACTACTTTGTTGTGAAACGTAACAGCAAAAAGCCATGACATCTTAATGCCACCACTTTTGACCGGAATTTTTTTTTTTTACAATGAAGGTTGACAATCAATAGTATATCTGTTCATAAAGGCAAGATCGATGAAAAAAAGGAATATTTTCAATATAGAAAAAATCATGTTATGAAACATTAAAATATTACATAAATAAAGCGACAAGTGCAAGAAATACTCGCGCACAGAGGGTTCCGTACAATAATATATATGAATTAGTAAGTGTATTATATTTAAAAAAAAATCGTTGCTAAAAGAATACTAAGACTTTGTAAAAACTATACAACGTAGGGTTGGGTATACATGTATACACTAGAAAAGTATAAATGGATATACCATGAAAGTTCAAAGAGATATGGAACCTAAATAACACCAAATATAGCTATTCTGTATAACTCTTTTTTAATGTTATCCTAATCTGTTTAAAATGAACTTAATTCGGTGCTGACAATAAAAGTAGTGCATATTTAAACTTCATTTGGCCTTTCATAAACCTAAATTCAGCGTAGTAATATTCTTTTCTTTTTACAGTGTACCTAAAGCAAAATCCTTGTTCAAAATCTAAACTTAGCATTGTGCTAAGCGCGCTTCGAAAGGACATCGCAAAGCTGCAACGCCGCTTTGGTCCGTGCTGAGTTTTTCCATATAGGCTGTCCTATATACAAAGAAAAGATTTTTTCCCCCAGTAACTTAATTAGCCCTCTATGTTTTTTCTAAATATATATATGAATATTTATTAATTTGTAAGTATGTGGGTCAATAGTGTTTATTACTTCCCCCAATTTGAACTTTCCACGTTCCATGGTTTACGAGTAAAAGGGCTGTGACAGACAGACACAGGAGTGATCTTATAATGGTTCCGTTTTTACTTTTTAAGTATGAAACCATAAAAAATGTGAAAAAATAAAAGGAAACACAATTTTCAGATCTACTCGCTTCTTTCAACATTAAATGTGGCAAATAAATTTCAAATACCTTTTTTATTTTAATTTCATATTGATAAACTATTATTTTTTTTAAAAATTCAACCTCTGAGAAACATCTTCAAAAATAATAATAATAATAATAATAAAATAAAATAAAAAGGTAAGAATTTATTTTTTCTGCCATGGATTTGCAGCTTTGCTATGGCAGCAACTACAGGTGTGCGCCGGATAGAATTCCTCGGCGGCGCGAGACAGCGTGATTTTAACATTTCTAAAACTGCTTATCACTATAGCTAATTATATTAATAATTCAGTTTTTACATGCTATTAGCTTTCTTGGTTGTGTTTCTGAAGTAATAGTTTTCACTTCATATAGTTTTAACATATTTTGTTTGATGTAATTCTCATATATTGTACAAAATTAAACTTTAGTGTTATTTTTTTAATGTAACACTAGAATCAAGCTCAAGGCATATTTATTCTGAAAATATTATTTATTTATCAGGTAACAAAATCGAAGCTGTACAACAAAAGTATATTAATCGAAACTCATGACTAAACATATAAAAAGTATTTGCTAAAACTGAGTTCCGAGCTTGGACTTGTGCGAGTAATAAAGTGTAAAACTGCTAATTATATATTTTTAAAATGCAAACTATTTTTATTCCTTTATTAAAATCATAAGTTTTTAGAAAACATAAAAATTTTCTTTTAATAAATTTTTTCTTGGTTTAATAATTTATATCCTTGCTAGAAGATTCGATAAGCAATACAAAAGATAAGTATAAAACGTGTAAAAACTACTTTTATGTCTTAATTTGTTTTCCAAATTTTATATAATAAAATGAGAGAAATAGTACATTACACTTATTTTACATATACCATATTTTATAAATAGAAAAAGAGATACATTAAAAATTCGAAAATTATTTCAACTGCCCCTAAGACACAAATTTATTAAAATCATTTTGTTTATAATTAATTAAACGAATAAAAGAGACAATATATGGTTCTATCAACGGATAAGATTTTTGAAAACAATTTACATATAACATAGGCTTAATGAGGTATTTAAAGGATATTTTAATTAATTTATAAATTAAAGAAAATTCAAAAACTGATTAATAAATTATATAAATTTTTGAAAGATAACAAAAGGTGAAGATGGACTTCATTTTATTACTCATTTAAAAAATACATAAATTAATAAAAACACTTGTACGCTAACATTTCCTCTATGCTCTAACATTTGCACTTGCTCTAACATATGTGCTAACATTTCCTCTATCAAATGCATTAATCTTTGAAGGGCACTAATATATGTCAAAAATATGATGTTTTACAACCAATATTTTACTATAATAATTTTTACTTGTAAAATCTCCAAAATATAATAGCAAAATTTTCTATTCGGAAGTACTTGTGGTAAATTTGTGAATTTTTGGTGTTTGCGGCCTGCAAAGGGTTAAAAAAGCTAAATTTCATGAAGCAATACAAAAATTATAAAAACAGTTTGTGGAATATTTAAATATGCTTTATTTCATAAATTATTAAAAATATTAATTTTTAACTGCATAATTGAACTTGATTATACTGCAATTCTGTGAAAAATTTTAAATAAAATATGTTGTATATCTTAAAAAATGAATTTCATAATGTTTTTAACTTATTAATGCATTTACTTGTATTAAATAGTAGGAATAGTAGTATTTCAAAAGAAAATTGAAAAATATTATCTATACATTTTAATAAAAAGCATTTTCTCAATTGGCAGATACATTCAGTTTTTATGACAAAAAATAATTATTTCATAATTAGACATTATATAAAAAAAAATCAATATACTTTTTTTATTCAATGCCTTATTTAAATTCAAATAATGAAGCATAAAAAGGTTTAAACTAACTACTTACTTTACGGGTTGATATCCAAAGAAAGAATGACATTTGTTCAGAAATCATCTGTCTCTAAGGAGCTATGCATATATAACATTACCATTTTAGGGGGGAGAGGGGGGTCTGGCACATGATATCGTAAGATATCTCTAGGGGGAGGGGAGTTTGACTTTTGATATCGTTATCATTTTTGCTCCAACCAAATTTTTTTCTTTTTATTTGTAACCTGGTCTTTACAACAAAATATAGTATGTTATCTTTTTATAGTATGTTATCTATTTTTATGAAAATATAAAGTTATCAGGGCTTGAACTTGAAATTCAATTTTTCATAGGAGGGGAGCCTCCCTACCAACATTTATAAATGGAGGGGAGTTGAGTTACTTGGGAGGGAAAAAGAAAATCGAAAACCCACTGTTATTTTACGTGCTTTTTAAAGATTTACATTAATTATTTTGTCATGTCTGTATTAATACAGGTATAGGTCAAAATTGGGAAATTTCATTACCGGCCACTGGCCGGTAGGACTAATTTTTTAAATGGCCACTTTCTTTAAACTAGCGGCCACTTTTTTATTTCAAAATGCTAAACAGTAAAATTTTTATAAGTGTTAATCTAAAACTGAGTAGCCCAAATAAATATGTTAATATAAATACATTGGAACCAAAAAAAGTAGAATCCTTAATGAAATACAAGAAAATTTTATTATCGCCTTGTAAAAGAGTGGCTGGAAGGTGGCCGCTGATAGACAATTTTTCACTAGCCACTTTTTTTCATTTACTGGCCCTGTGGCCGGTGGCTAGTGCTAATTTTGACCTTTAAATACAGGCATGACAAAATACATTGAAGCAATTTAAATCAACAACTCAGAATAATGATGTAAAATGTTTTTTTATTTAAAAAAGTAAGAAAGCAGGGGTCTGATTAAAAAAAAAAAAAATTCTGAAACTGACAGCAAATTTTTTAAAAGGTTGCAACAGAGGGGATGAAGGGGGGGAAGGGGAATCACTCCCAGCACTAGCTATGTGTTTTTTCGTGCCCCTTTGACAAAATTTGCGTTTTTTGCGATCTTTTGACGAAATTTGCCGTTGTCTCGCGATCTTTTGACGAAATTTGCTTTTTTCCCGCGATCTTTTAACGAAATTCGAGTTTTTTGCATGATTCTTTGACGAAATTCGTGTTTTTTCGCGATTCTTTGACGAAATGCACGTTTTTTCGCGGTCTTTTGACGAAATGCGCGGTTTTTTTCGCTATCCTTTGTCGAAATTTGCATTTTCCTGCAATCTTTTGACGAAACGCGCGTTTTTTTCCCGATTCTTTGAAAAAATTCACGTTTTTTAGCGATTCTTTGATGAAATTCGCGGTTTATATTTTCAGCGGCCGTTTGACTAAACACTAAATTCGCATTTATTCCGCGATCCTTTGACGAAATTAGCTTTTTTTTCAGCAATCCTTTGACGAAATTCTCTTTTTTTGTAATCCTTTGCCGAAACTCTCATTTTTCCGCGTTTCTTTGCCGAAATTTATAACCTTTTTGCTATCCTTTGATGTAATTTGTGTTTTTTCGTGATCCTTCGATGAATTTCGAGTTTTTTAACGATTGACGAAATTGATTTTTTCGGCGATCATTTGTCGAAATTCGCGATATTTTTCTGTTGAACTGATGACCGATTTTTCATAATTTTCGGAACCTAATGCTTTAAATTTTCGGAAAATTCGTAACAGATTCACCCCTGAATTCGCCAATCGGTCGCGGACACTTGTCAACCGATCTCAAGAAAAAAATAATGAAATTTGTCTATCGGTCGCATGGAAAATTCGTTAATTTCAACGACCTTTCGCGGTAAAAAAAGCAAAATGTGTCAATCAGTCGCGCGAAAATATCGGGAAATTTGCAAGCCGTTCGCGGGACTTGATCGTAATTTCAAAATGCAAAATTTTCAGGAAGAAAATGGTGAGATTTTTTGGACGGGAGTTTCCCGCCCACGATATTATTTCGGGCGGGATTTTAAAATTTTGGGCGCGAATCCCGCCATCCCGCCCTGAAATTCAAGCCCTGATTTACATTAATTATTTTGTCATGCCTGTATTAATATAGACATGACAAAATACCATTGAGGTAATTTAAATCCACAACTCAGAATAATTATGGAAAATGTTTTTTTATTTTAAAAAGTAAGTAAGTTAAAGTTTTTATATAGTCTATTTTTCAACTTTCAACAAAATATCATTAGTCCTTAACAATGGGGTTGTTAAAAGAATTTCTGAATTTAGATTTTATTCCATTTTGGGCCCTGAATTTCACAAGGTAAACTTGTGACAGACAGCACAAGAAAAACATTTATAACTTTGGAAATTATCAGAAACGTATGGTTATGCTCACTTAAAAAAATTTCAGAAAACTTTCAGCCTTTATTTTTGACTACTTCCATGATGGAATCCAGTGATAGAATCATAAATATCCATTCCTGAACAAAATTGTTTTATTATATCCGTAATGGAATTATAGTCAAAACCTGACCACCTGGTATTTTCTTTATTTAAAATTTGAATGCTTGTTCAATCAAAGTCAAAAGTTTAAAATGGATACTGATTCATTTCTTCTACTGCACGAGAAATGTAAGTTAACTTTTTTTTTCTTTAGCCCTTTGACGAAATATGCGTTTTACAGGGGTGCAGAAAATGTATCTACTCCCAAAATTTCCCCCAATCCACATGAAAATTTCCCCAAAATTTTACGATATGTTATAAGTAAATGCTGTATTACGGTAGGTATTGAAAATTTATTTTTCCAATATTTCTCAACTTATGCGCAAGTATATATGACAGGGTGATTCTGAGTAAAAAGAAAAAAAATCTGAAATTCACTGCAAATTTTCCGAAAGGTTACAGCAGAGTGGGGGAAATCCACTCCCAGCACTAACTACGTTTTTTCCGCGACCCTTTGACGAAAATTGTGTTTTTTAGCGACCTTTTGACGAAATTCGCGATTGTTTTGCTATCTTTTGATGAAATTCGCGGTTGTTTTGCGATCGTTTAACAAAATTCGCAGTTTTTTTGTGATCTTTTGACGAAATTTGCGAGTTTTTTGAGATCGTTTAATGAAATTTGCGATGTTTTCGCTCCTTTTGACGAAGTTTGTGGTTCTTTCCCGATCTTTTGACGAAACTTGCGGTTCTTTCATGATCTTTTGACGAAGCTTGCGGTTCTTTCGCGATCTTTTGACGAAGCTTGTGGTTCCTTTGCGATCTTTTGACGAAACTTGCGGTTCCTTCGTGATCTTTTGACGAAACTTGCGGTTCCTTCGCGATCTTTTGACGAAACTTCGGTTCTTTCACGATCTTTTGACGAAACTTGCGGTTCTTTCGCGATCGTTTGACGAAACTTGTGGTTCTTTCGCGATCTTTTGACGAAACTTGTAGTTCTTTCTCGATCTTTTGACAAAATGTGCGTTCATTTCACGATCTTTTGACGAAACTTGCGGTTCTTTCGAGATTTTTTGACGAAACTTGCGGTTCTTTCGCGATCTTGTCACGAAATTCACGTTTTTCTGTAATTCTTGGACAGAATTCGCGGTATTTTTATGTCCGAATTTTCGGATTGACGACCAATTTTTTTTTTTTAATTTTCGGAACCAAATGCGTTAAATTTTCGGAAAATTAAGAACCGAGTGACCCCTGATATATGGTACATATTATTCTGAGATCGATTTTGTGAAGGTCGCCATATGGATCTTTTTATTTGTAGTGAAATTTTTCCATCAGGAAATTATAGATTTCGTTGTTAAATTTGAAACCAATTGTGTATGTTTCTGCAAAATTTCCCCAAGTGGTTAAAATTTCCCCCGATCCTAGATCGCCGGATCGGACATATTCTGCACCCCTGGCGTTTTATCCGCGATCTTTTGAGGAAATTTGCGTTTTTTCCGATCTGTTGACGAAATTTGAGGTTTTTTTTTTATGATATTTTGAGGAAATTCGGATTTTTTCACGATCTTTGACGAAATTTGCGTTTTTTTCCCGTGATCTTTTGAGAAAATTCGCGTTTTTTCGTGATCCTTTGACGAAATGCACGTTTCTTTTGTGATCCTTTGTCGAAATTCGCATTTTCCCTCAATCTTTTGACGAAACACGCGTTTTTCCGTGATCCTTTGACAAAATTCGCATTTTTTGAGATTCTTTGATGAAATTCAAGCATTTTCGAGATTCTTTGAGGAAATTTGCGGTCCTTTGACTAAATTCGCATTTATTCCGCGATCCTTTGCCGAAATTCGCTTTTTTTCGCGATCTTTTGCTGAAATTTACGATTTTTTTTGTTATCTTTTGATGTAATTTGTGTTTTTTTGCGATCCTTTGATGAATTTCGAGTTTTTTTTCCCGATCTGACGAAACATTTCTCCGTTATCCTTTGTGATGAAATTGTTAATTTTTTCCTCATACGAGTGACAAAAACAATTTTTTCGGCGATCATTAGTCGAAATTTGCGATATTTTTCTATTGAACTGATGACCAATTTTTCATAATTTTTGGAAATAAAATTCTTCCTTAAATTTTCTGAACAAAATCACCCTTGAATTCACCAATTGGTCACAGAAACTTGTCAACCGATCTCGAGAAAAAAAATGAAATTTGTCTATGGGTAGCGTGAAAAATTCATGAATTTCAACGATCTTTTGTGGTAATAAAAAAACCTGCAAAATATGTCAATTGGCAACACAAAAATATCGGGAAATTCACAAGGCATTCGCGAGAGTTGATCGTAATTTCAAAATGCAAAATTTTCAGGAAAATGGTGAGATTTTTTTGGACGGGAGCCTCCCGCCCACGATAGTCTTTTGGGCGGGATTTCAAAATTTTGGGCGCGAATTCCACCATCCCGCCCTGAAATTCAAGCCCTGATTTAGTTTAAAGGTGGAAAATTTTTGTAAAAGGCCTATTTTTAAGACAAAGAATTTTGTGAAGGGTCTTGTTTTGAAATGAAGAATTTTGTGAAGGGTCTTGTTTTGAAATGAAAAATTTTGTGAAGGGTCCTTTAAAGGACCCAATATCTTCGTAAACAGATCCCTGGTAACTATAGGATCGCAACATTTTTTTCAATGCTCTTTCTCTTCCTTCAACATTATGATGTCGCCATTTAATGGCATAATTGTTATTTTAATTAACGAGTGAACTAATAAATCAGTAAAACAACATTAGATATAACATGTATACACGTTATACGTAACAAGCACGTCATCACAAAAATATATCATTGGTTAGCCTCCAGACTTGGAGTATTTATCGTCAACTCTCAAAAAGCCGTCAAATCAGGCACCAAGCAATTGTTAATTCTGCAATTTACAAGGTATAATTGCTAAAACAGTGCAAAGAAATTGAACCATATATAATAAAACTTATTAAAAATACATGTTTATTTAGTTCATAAATATATTTTGTACGTCTAAATTTATGTAATTAAATGCATGCTATATCTTGGTCAAATTCCGTATATTACCTCGGCATTTAACCTATAAGTACCCTGAAACATTTCAAACCATTAAGTTAATCTTTGATAAAATAAAGTACTACTTCATTTGAATGATTCATGATTTATCAATCATAAAAAATATACTTTCCTACCAAAATAGTACAAGCTTATTAGAAAAACCTAAGCATTAAGTGTCAGAATACAGAATACTCAGAAAGGGATCACATGAGAAAAAAGAGCACTCAGGTTTATGAAACAAAGAACATTTCATATATAACTTTTGAAAATAATAACGTATTACCGCTTATTTAATTCTTTTATAAAGTAAAATGTGTACTATGAGTTAATCTATGATAGAACGTCACGCTATCACAAAGATCGCTATACTAATTATTATCTGATAAAGCTCGTCTAACTTTTCTTAAAAATATAAAGTTAGGCAGATAAATAAAAATTTTGGTGAAATAAAAAGTACGCGGAAGTGCAAAATTAATTACAGTACATAAACTAATTGTACGGCAAAGATTTTTCTATGAATTAAAGTATAATTGGACATCACAAATGTTCCACAATAATGTCAATTTTTTAATATCTTATTTTTTTTCCAGTAAACATACCCTGATCCACCAGAATACATCGGAGGTAATTTGCTTTTTAGTACTTCTTTCTGTAGTGACGACATAATTAAATCAAACGTGCTTGCTTTTTAGAATTAAATTTTATAATCTCCTCATGTTATTAAACAAACGAACCGACAATCCACAACAATGAAACCCATTGCCAGATTCAAAACACAGCGGTCGTTTTAAAAAATATGTAAAAGGTCATTGCCACTAAAGATGTAAAGTTTTAGTTTTGATTTCCAATAAATTTTAATTTTTTCTCTATAAAAGAATACCTGATCATTAGGAGTAATTTTCTTAAATTTGAAACAGTCTGTGAAAAAAGACTGACTACCGCGGTGCATCCCACACTGTTAAAAATATCGTAAAAAATTGCCTCTGTTTATAAAGGCTGTCTATGGAGCGATCAGAAAATAGATAGCCTTTAAAAACAGAGGTACAGCACAGAGGTAAATTTTCACGATTTATTAACAGTGCATGTGTCTTTTTTTACAGACCGCTAGAGTGACTTGATGCTCATTTCGTACACACGCATTCAAACATCACGTGACTCCAGCGGTCTGTAAAAAAAGATACATGGAATGCAATGCATGGCTGTAGCCTGTCTCTTTCGTTTGCCTCGACAGATATCGCCTCCTTTCTTCAAAAGTGGCATAAGTGTCAGAGCTTAATTTGCGCTGGAGCCCACTGGCATAGGCGTAGCGTCGGGGGGGCACGGGGGGGCGTGTGCCCCCCCAACCTTCTACACCCTGGGCGCCAGAACAGAAAGCGTAGGGGGCGCCATATGAAGATTTTTTTTGTCTTTACATACAAAAATATATATGTATTTATATTGAATTTGCATAAAAATGTCTTACAGCCGGAAAATCCAAATGTAAAACTGAACCAAACGCATTGAAATTTACAAATATATAAAAAATATTCATCTATAATAGAAGATTGCAAATGAATTGGAAAAAAAGAGCTTTTTTCTTCGGCATTATTCTTTCTCCAATTTCAAGTGTACCGAAAGGCGAAGGGGGCGCCAAATGAAGATTTTGTTTGACTCTGACTTTTCTGATGAAAAGATTCCATGAAGACTGATCAATTTTTTTTTCTCTCTCATCGTGAGCAGTGTTGAGCTTTCATTTTTCCCGTCTTGATATGGGCGAGATCGGGTGGCTGCCCGGGACAGGTTCGGCTAGGTGTGGGGAGGGGGGGGGGATAGCAATTGGCTTTAGCTCAACAAGCCCCACCCAGGCTGCCGGTACAATAAAAATTAACGGGAGAAGGAGTCGTGGTCGAAACTAAGGGGGTGGAGAGGAGGCATGTGCCCTGGACGCCACGCGAAGGGGGCGCCATATGAAAATTTGGTTTACCGTTTTATACAATCTATATATGTGCGTGTGAAATTTGTGTAAAAAGATATTTTTAGCTGAAAAATCAAAAAGAAAAGCTGAGTAAAGTGCATTAAAATTGTCGAATAGATAAAAAGATTTGCCTACAATATACAAAACAGCAAATGAATAACTCTATTCTTTTTCTTATAATTACTTTTTTACATGCATATTACCATATCTGGCCTTAGATGGGGCGAGGTCAGGTGACTGACTGGGACAATAAAAACCAAGCGGTCGAAAATTCACAAACTGAGAAGTAAAAATTTAATAATTTTGTTGTTGTTGTTTTGAGTCACACATAAATTTGAAAATTAGCTTTGAAAATTAAATTTGAAAAGTTGAGGAAAGTATGTAGACATATCAATCTATAAATAAGAAGAGTGATATAAGTGATAATTCCACAAAACTGGTGTAGATAGTACAGGAAGATATTTTACAATGCTGGAATTCATTTTTATGCCTACAGTAAATCTTGGCTTTTTTAGTTCCTGAAACAATGCGACTCATATCACTATGACATTAAAGTACATCAATTGTGATAATTTGTAATGCTACAATAGTAAACATCTAGAAAAATGAAATATATCTGTAATGGAATATTGTCTTAAACGAAAAAAACTGCATGGTTCAAACAGAAATAATACCAACAGTTATATCTGCTAAGACGAAAACCTGTATAAAGTGGAATTATTTTCGTTTCCTTTCGATTTTTTTTCACAGGTTTTAATGCATAAATATTTGACAAAGCTGGTTATATATTTCAATATTATTACGTATTTTACTGTTACACATTTTAAATTTTAAAATAAGTTCTCTAATAAAAACTTTCGTAAATTTCGCTTTGTAAATTTACTTTGCGGAGGAAGGAAGGGTCGCCAAAATGCCTATTTGCCCCGGGTGAAAATATATCTAGTTTCGACCCTGGAAGGAGTGCACAAAGTAAAATGCTTTAGTAAAACCCTTTAAAAGAAAAAAATGAGTATAGCATTTGCAGTGGTACAATAAAAAATCTCACACAGGGCGCCATGGCTAAAAAAGTCGCCTCTGCCTTTCTCCTCCAAATGATCTTTTCACTTCTTTTTGCCTCCTTGCCCTTGAACTTCCTCAGTCAGTCGACAAAAGAAAAGAGGAATTTCGACAAAAGGTCGTGGAAAAATATGGCGAATTTCGTCAAAAAAATCTCTGAAACAAATACCGAATATCATTTTCATCAATTGGTCATAGAAAAATTCACGAAATTTGACAAAAGATCGTGTAAAAAAAATCGTGAATTCCATAAAACGATCGGCGAAAAAAAATGCGAATTTTGGTAATTCGTCGTCGAAAAAATCGCGAATCTCCTAAAAGGACCGTGGAAAAATATCTTTAATTTTATCAAAGGTTGCTGAAACAAATGGCGATTTTCGTCATTCGATCACGAAAAAAATCATCGCAAATTTCGTCAAAAGAATGCACAAAATATTACGAATTTCGTGTAACGGCCAAGAGAAAAAAATTGCAAACTTCATCAACTATTTACGGACAAAAAGACGACAAGGGTAATTCTGAGTAAAAAAAAAATATATCTGAAATTCACAGCAAATTGTCTGAAAGGTTACAGCAGAGGAGTGAAAAAGGGGAAATCTCCCGGCCCCAATTATGCGTTTTTTCGGCTGCCTTTAGCGAAATTCGCGTTTTCCGCGATTCTTCGACGAAATTTGCGTTTCTTTATCGCGATCCTTTGACGAAATTCTCGCTTTTCCGTGATGTTTTGATAAAAATTGCATTTTTTGCGATCCCTTGGTGAAATGTGTTTGTTTTTCGCGATTCCCAGACGAAGTTTGCGTTTTTTCGTGATCACTTGTCGAAATTCGCGTTTATTTCCACGATTCTTTGGCAAAATTCGTTTTTTCTGCGATCCTTTGAAGAAATTGGCGACTTTTTTCTGTGAACGATTGTCGAAATTAATTTTTTCGGCGACCATTTGCCGAAAATCGCGATATTTTTTATGCCCGAATTTTAGGATTGATGACAGAAATTTTTTTTTTATTTTCGGAACCGAATGCCTTAAATTTTCGGAAAATTCAGAACAGAATAACCTCTGAAAAGACGCGAATTTGGTCAAATAATCGCGTAAAAAATCGAGAATTTAAACAAATAATCAAGAATTTCGCAAGTCGGTTTTGAAAAACAAATCATGAATTTCGATAAACTATCGCGGAAAAGAATTACGAATTTCATCAAATGATATCTGAAACAAACAGCGAGTACCATCAATCGGTCGCGGAAAAAATATATATCGGGGATTTCAACAAGTGGTGGCAGAGAAAAAATTTCCACAGTTTGTCGTAGAAAAATTCGCGAATTTTGGCAAAGTATCGCGGAAAAATAATCGTAAATTCAGTGAAACGATCGCCGGAAACAAAAACGCGAAATTTGGCAAAGGATCACTGGGAAAAAAAAATTATGAGTTCCGTGATACGATCGCCCCCAAAAATTGAGAAATTTGCAATACGTCATGGGAAAAATTGCGAAATATCCTTCAACGATCGTAGCAAAAGATAGCGAAAAGAAATAACTATTATCATTAGTCGATTCGTGAAAAAATCGCGAATTTCGCAATTCGTCGTGGAAAAAATCGCGAATCTCCTCAAACAACTGTAAAAAATATCTTGAATTTTGCCAAAGGTCACGGAAACAAATGGCGATTTTCGTCATTCGGTCGCGGATAAATCATCTCAAATTTCGTCAAAAGAATGGACAACAAATTGCGAATTTCGTCTAACGATCACGAAAAAAATCTCAAATTTCGTCAAATGGTCGCGGGCAAAAAACGCAAATTTGGTAAAAAAAAAAAAATGAGAATTTAACCAAATGATCGCGCAAAAAATCACGAATTTTATAAGTCGGTCATGAAAAGAAAATCACGAATTTTGACAAACGATCTCGAAAAGAATCGGGAATTTCGTCAAAAGATCTCTGAAACAAATAGTAAGGACCATCAATCGGTCGCGGAAAATCTATATCGCGAATTTGGACATGTGGTGGCGGAAAAAAAAATCGATTTCGTCAATCTGACGTAGAAAAATTTGCGATAGGGCAAAGGATCGCGGAAAAAATCGCAAAATCTCCTTCAACGATTGTATAAAAAGATCTCGGAAAAAAATAAGTATTTTCGTCAATAGATTGGAGAGGGGCAGGGGGCGAAATCGAGAATTTTAGAGTTCGTCGAGGAAAAAATCGCGAATCTTTTCAAACAACCGTTGAAAAAGTGTGTTTGGGAAGATGACTTTACAGATGCTTTGAAGAAAAAAATCAAATATTTTTAGTAAAAATAGTCACTGAAATCCAGAAAAAGTCGCCTTTTTTCTTGAAGTAACCGCTTTTTAATGGTTTTCGGCCTAAAATAGCCGGCATAGCCACCGATGCTGAAAATAATCGCTTTTAGTAGCAAGTGGCAGCCCTGCAAATGTATGTTAAGAAAAATCGGAATTTTTTGAGAAATTGTGTCGAGCCGAACCGAACGGGGACAGATTTAAATGATTGTTTCATGGGCTGGGCTTGTTTTCATTGATTTTTGTACGAGCCGGGCCTGGTAAATTGTGAGAAAATAAACGGGACGGACCTGGGCCTTGGAATTGCGGTCCGTGCAGACCTCTGTTGTGCCCCTCAGGGCCGTGCAAAGAGCGTCTAAAGGAGCGCCCCGGGCGCGAAATTTACGCTGCAAACCACGGTTTTGCTTATTTATTCATTTTTCGGGGAATTTCTTTTTCTCTCTTCATCACTTTTTCCCCTGTCGCTAAACATCATGAACTCTCTAACAAATAAATGCAATTTTCTTTTATGTTATTTAGTTGTTCTGAATTCCTAAATTAAAATTAAACCCTTTAAAGTTCCAAAATAAACGCGAAAAATATTTATTCGAAAGAATTTATTTATGTTTCTGCACTTTATCAATTTTATTACACCTATCACAAAAATAAAGATTTTTTTTTTTTGGGGGGGGGGGGGGGGCGCAAAATTGAAAATTCGCCCGGGGCGCCGTTTTTATTTTGCACGACCTTGGTGCCCCCCCCAAAATTTTTGGTCACGCTACGCCTATGCCCACTGGAGCTTTGCTGCGCTCTCTGTTTTTGGTAGATATTTAAATATTGGTCGGAATTCATTGGAGCTCATAAATACAGCGCTCCGGAGACCAGTGCAATACCGCTTCCGAAAAATCAAAACCTAAATTACCCTTAACTTTCTTTCCCATCTCCAAGATTTTGCATTATTTCCATCCAAACACTTATACTCGTATGTGACGTAATATGTCGGACACACGAGGCTAACGAAAAAGACAGGCTACCGCGGTGGGTCCGATTCTTCTTTTTTTACAGACTGCTGGAGTCACGTGATGATCGAATGCACCAATGAAGGTGTGCGAAAAGGGCATCACGTGACTCCAGCGGTCTGTAAAAAAAGACGAATCAGACCCACCGCGGTAGTCTGTCTTTCTCGTTAGCCTCGTCGGACACATAAGGTTACAGCGTCTAGAATACCTAGTGTCAGTGGCGTACCCAAGATTTTATTTCGGTGGGGGCTGACTTAAATTTCCATAATGTTCTAAATCTTACGAAACACGCTGTATATAAACATAGGGTTATAAACAGAAATCATTTTTGTCAATAAGGGCGTAGCCAGGGGACGAAGGGGAGGAGCAGGGGTGGCTTATTTCCCAATTTTCAAAAAATTCGGACTTAAAAAATATCGCGATTTTTGACATGGTCGCCCAAAAAAAACGATTTCATCAATCGTTCGCAGAAAAAAAATCTCCAATCTTTTTAAATGATCTGAAAAGGAAAAAACAGAAATTTTGTCATGAGGCCACGGATAAAAGGCGAAGTTTGTCAAAGGATTGCGAAAAAAAAAGTCAAATTTCGTCAAATGATCAGGGAGAAAACGCGAATTACGTCAAATGCTCGCGTAGGAAACGCTAATTTCGTCAAATAAGCACAGAAAAAAACCTGAATTTCGTCATAAGGCTGCAGAAAAAACGCGAATTTCATCAAAATTTTGCGGGAAAAATTCGAATTTCAAAAAAAGATCGCTAAAAACACGCATTCCATCAAAGGGCTACGATAAAAAAGTTAATTTCGTAAAGGATCGCAAAAAAGCTAATTTCGTCAAAGGGTAAAGGAAAAACGTAAATTTCGTCAAAAGGGCGCAGAAAAGCGCAAATTTCATCAAAAAAACGAGAAAAAAATGCTAATTTTGTCAAAAAGCCGCGGGAAAACGCAAATTTCGACGAAGAATTGCAAAAAAACGCGAATTTCGTCAATGGGCCGCAGAAAAAACGCAAATTTCAATAAAGGACCGCTAAGAAAACACGCATTTTGCAAAAGGAAATGCGAATTTCGTTAAAGGATTTCAAAAAAAGAAGGGCCACAGAAAAAAATGAATTTCGTCAAAAGGCTGCGGAAAAAAGCGATTTTCGTCAAAAAACAACGGAAAAAAGCAAATTTCGACAAAGGATCTCGAAAAAAGAGCGAGTTTCGTCAAAGGACCGCAGAAAAAACGCGAATTTCATCAAAAAGTCATGGGAAAAACGCGAATTTCGAAAAAAAAGATCTCTTAAAGCACGCATTCCGTCAAAGGGCTGCGAAAAAAAAGCTAATTTCGTAAAGGATTGCAAAAAAACGCGAATTTCATCAAAAAGACGGGGAAAAAACGAAAATTTCGTCAAAAATTCTCGGAAAAACGCAAATTTCGACGAAGGATTGAGTAAAAAAAAAACGCGAATTTCGGCAAATGACCTCGGAAAAAACGCGAATTTCGTCAGAGGGCCGCAGAAAAATGCAAATTTTGACAAAGGATCACTAAAATAAAACGCATTCCTTCAAAAGAAAGCTGAAAAAAAAGCGAATTTCGTCAAAGGGACAAAGAAAACGCAAATTCCATCAAAAACACGAGAAATAAGTGCAAATTCCATCAAAAAGCCACGGACAAAACGAAAATTTCGACGAAGGATTCCATAAAAAAGACGCGAATTTCAGCAAATGACCACAGAAAAATCGCGAATTTCGTCAAAGGGCCCCAGAAAAAACGCAAATTTCGACAAATGATCGCTAAAAAACACGCATTCCGTCAAAAGGAAGCAGAAAAGACGCGAATTTCATTAAAGGATCGCAAAAAGAAGAAAAAAAGGGTGACAAAGAAGGGCCACAGAAAAACGTGACTTTCGTCAAAAGGCTACAGAAAAAAGCGAATTTCGTCAAGCCGCGGAAAAAAGCAAATTTCGACAAAGGATCTCGAAAAAAAACGCAAATGTTGTCAAAGGACCGCAGAAAAAAACGCGAATTTCATCAAAAGGTCGCGGAAAAAACGAGAATTTCGAAAAAAAGATCGCCTAAAACACGCATTCCGTCAAAAGGCTGTGAAAAAAATGCTAATTTATTAAAGGATCGCAAAAAAACGTCATCAAAAAGACGAGAAAAAAACGCAAATTTTGACCAAAGATTGCGTAATAAATACGCGTATTTCGGCAAATGACCTCGGAAAAAACGCAAATTTTGTCAAAGGGAAGCGGAAATAACGCGAATTTCGTTAAAGGATCGCAAAAAAAGAAAAAAGCAGGGTCACAAAGAAGGACCAAAGAAAAAGGTGAATTTCGTTAAAGGACTGCGGAATAAAAAGCGAATTTTGTCAAACAGCCGCAAAAAAACGCTACTTTCGTCAAAAAAAGCGAATTTCGTCGAAGAGCCGCAGGAAAAAGAGAATTACATCAAAATGACGAGAAACAAACGCGAATTTCGTGAAAAAATCCGTGGAAGAAAAGCAAATTTTGAAGAAGGATTTCGTAAAAAAAAACCCGCGAATTTCGGCAAAAATCCGTTAAAAAACTTGAATTTCATCAAAAACCTGCCGAAAAAAACACAAATTTCGACAGGATCACGAAAAAAAAACGCAAATTTCTTCACAGATCGGTGGAAAAAGCGCAAATTTCGACGGAAGAATTTTGACGAATTTCGGCAAAAAGCCGCAAAAAAGCGAATTTCCTCAAAAGACTGCGGAGAAAACGCAATTTTTTTCAAAAAACCGTGGAAAAAACACAAATTTTTAGCATGGAGATGCGACAGAAAAATGAAAGTTAACAAACTACTTTTACAGTCACTCTTCCGCACCTTCGGTTTTCCGATTTAGCCGAAATCGACTTGGGATTAGCTGTAGTGTTACTGTGCATTAACATAATTCCGCATTGACAATCTTGGCGCCCGCCGACTGTGAGAGAATTCAAAAAACTCCTTAAATTAAGCTACTTTTAGATTTGTCGAATTTACTTGTAGGTCTCTTGAACTGACCATATACGTTTTCATTTATCCAGTAAAACAGGCATGGGGCTATTTTTCAGTCATTTGAAAATTGATTTTGTGGTTTCAAGTAAATTTGGTCGCAGGACTGAGGAGGATATTGGATTAACAAGAAAAACAATTCGTGGCATGACAGAAAATAAAACAAATTTATCTGAAAAAAGAAGGAATATCAGCTCTTTTTTCATTTCACTGCAATCTCTCCGGAGGTGGAATGGAGCTGTAACCTCATAACCCCCGTCGCCATCGACTTCTTTGGGTGTATGCTGGGGCATCACTGTGCACTAGTATATGGGACTAAGTAGGATAGCTGCGTCGCAGAAAAAAGATTAATATTTGCCTCAAAAGAATGAAAAAAGACAGGAGTTTTTTTTTCATTTTTGATTGCTTCGAAAGGGGGCCCTATAACCCCATCAGCCTCCTTCCCCTCACTGTGTATACAGTGATGTAACTGTGAGCTGATATGGCACTATCCAGAAAGTCTAGTTCGTTGTATTGTAGAAAACAATTGCATTACAAATTTATCTCAAACAAAAATAAAAAAAAAATCAACACTTTTTTAATTTCATTTTCAACTATTTTGGGAGAGGTCTTAAGCCCATCACTTCCTTTCTACTTCTTTGGGTATAATGTGGTGTCACTGTGCACTAATATGGAACTAAACAGAAGAGTGTGTCTACTCTGTTGAATGATAGGAGAAAAAAGATGCAAATTTATCTCAAACAGAAAGAAAAAAAGCAATATTTTTTTCGACTATTTCGGGAGGAGGGGGCTGTAAGCCCACCAGCCGCCTCCCCTTCTTTCGGTATGCTGTGATGTCAATGTGGACTGATATGGAGTTAACGAGAATGGCTATTTCGCTGTATGGCAGAAGAAAAATTACAAATTTATCTCAAACAAGAAGAAAAAAAACAGTGGCACTCCGGGAGTGCCAATAGAAGTGAAAACTTCAACAATTACGTGTGTGTTTTTTTAATCGTCAAGAAATGTTTTATGCGTTGAATTGTGCACTAATGAAAGCATCTGGGGACACGGCAATGCCCCTGCCAAGTCTTGAAAGCACAGCCGTAAGCATCTTTTTCTGGAAGCAACTCAGGGTACTTTTGACCCCCCAATATCTTTGTGTTGGTGATTCCCAGAAATTTGAAACTTCGTAAATCTAAAGTAATGTGGAAATGGAACTAAATGCTGAAATTTCACGTTTCTATCTTTTTTATTTCAGAAGATATATGAACTTAAACTTTCGCCTTTTCGACACTGATTCACCGATCATCAAAACTCAGAGGTACGTCCTGTATCCCTAGAATCTTGAAATTTGGTATGAAGGTAGTGTTTGGGATACAATGAAAGGGAAAATTTAAAAAATCCGGAAAATTTGGATAAAAAGTCGAAAAATCAAAAAACCGAGAATTTGGCAGAGATGTGATATACGAACCAGGTTTGGGGCGATTTTATAACGTCAATTTGGCGAAAGCCCGTTTTCCAATACCAGTTACAATATATATTTTAAAATTATTTTCTATTGTTTTAAAAAGTAAACAGCAATAAATAAACGATAATTTCATTAATAACTATAGAACAAAACAATTGTACAATTTAAAAAAATAAAATAAAAGTAAATTAACAATTTATTAATAAATAAGCAACAGTAGTCGGGTTACCTTGTAAAATAAAGTAACGCCATTTTGGTGTCAATTAGGTACCCAAGTGCGTATCTGACATCTGTGCCCCGTATTTTATCTTCCGTAATCGAAATTCCCGCCAATACTGTTGGTCATTGACAAGACAGTCAACACGATAAAATACAGCGTTATCGGTTTTTAGTTACACGAAATAGGTAGGTCACGAATACGGTATAATTCATTTTAACTGACGAAAAACAAAATAGTAATTTGTTTTAGCAATACGCCGGGAGAAAAAGTGAGTTTTAGCTTCCTTCTTCTTTTGCGGATTGAGCTGAAGAGGGAAAAGTTCCTGTCATTCACCGCTTGGCGCGCTAGCGTCTATGTGTCAAAATGTTAGCATGTCGGTTACGTTACAGTGTTTCCAAATAAGTGGTTTTTCCCCATCTCAAAAAAAGCTCAACGCGCCTAAAGAAGTTTTCACTTCAAAAATCAGCCTTTTTTTTCATTTCATTTTCGATTATTAAGGAAGGGGGCACCCCATTAGCCCCTTTCACCTCTTTGGGTATAATGTGGACCCACTGTGCACTAGTATGGAACTAAAGAGAAGAGAGCGGCCAGTCTGTTGAATGATAGGGGGGAAATACAAATTTATCTCAAACAAAAAGAAAAATATCAGCACTTTTTCCTTTCATGTTCAACTGTTTGGAGAGAGGGCTGTAACCCCATTAGCCCCTTCTACCTTTATGGGTATAACGTGGTGTCACTGTACAATAATATGGAACTACAGTGAAGGGAGCGGCTAGTCTGTTGAATGATAGGGGAGAAAATGCAAATTTATCTTAAACAGACAGAAAAAAAAATCAGTACTATTTTTTCATTTTATTTTCTACTATTTCGGAAGGAGGAGGGCTGTAATTCCAACAGCCCCCTCCCCATCTTTGGATATGCTGTGATGCCAATGTGGACTAATATGGAGTTAACGAGAATGGCTATTTTGCTGTATGACAGAAGAAAAAATTACAGATTTATCTTTAAAAAGTAAGGAAAAATCACTTTTTTCATTTAATTTTTCCACTATTTCTTGTTTGGGGGTGAAGGCTGTAACCCCGTCAGCCCCCTTTAACTTCTTTGGTGTCAATATAGACTACTATGGAACTAAAGTGAAGGAAGTGCATAGTCTGTTGAACGATAGGGGAAAAAATGCAAATTTATCTTAAACAGGCAGAAAAAATTCAGCACTATTTCATCATTTCATTTTCGACCATTTCGAGAGGAGGGGGCTGAAATTCCATCAGCCCCCTCTCCATCTTTGGGTATGCTGTGATGTCAATGTGGACTGATATGGTGTTAACGAGAATGTCTATTTTGCTATATGACAGAAGAAAAAAACTACAGATTTACCTTAAAAAAGTAAGGAAAAATTACATTTTCATTTAATTTTTCGACTATTTCGGGAGGAGGGGTGGGGGCTGTAACCCCGTCTGCCCCCTTTCTCTTCTTTGTTGTCAATGTGGAGTAATATGGGACTGGTGAAAATGGCTAATCCGCTGTATGATTGAAAAAAAATTTCCAAAAAAGAAAGACGAAAAAGCAGCACTTTTTCATATACTTTCGAAAATTTCGTGGGGGGGGGAGGGCTGTAGCCCCATCAGCCCCCCCCCCCTTGGGTACGCCCATGCCTAGTGTAGAAATATGCTATCCAAACAGTGCTAAAAAATTTTATCCCTTAAAAATGTGTGACGATACTGCTAAAATGCCAGGTGTCGATCGCAGCGACATCTGCAGGATTTTCGTATTACATTGTATAGACTAGCAATATCTTGCAGTTGTAGAAAATATCCTGCAGATGTCGCTGCGATCTGCATATTGCAGCAGCAGCATTGCATATTTAAGGGATACAATATTTTACCACTTTTTTAAGTATTACAGTGATAGCCGATTTCCACACTATGTATTCTAGTCGCTATACATAGTTGATGGAGATGAAACGGGCTCATTTTTTTTATATCAATCTTTGGGCTTGAGCGGGCCCGAGCTTACAGCTTAACCCTTGGCTTTACATACTGCTAAGTATATCAGATAGATATATTTTAAAAAAAAGGTTTTAAATTTTGCAAATAGTGTGTGAAATATAAATATGCGGAATGGAATGACGGCGGGAGGAGAAGGGGTGCACGCTACAGTTGTTAGTACTGCAGAATATTAGGGCTCAGGTACTTTTTTTTGTCAGAAACTAAGCCCTGGGCATAACTCAAAAAAGTTCGTTTTCCAGGAAATGCGAAAAACTGTTTCCGGGCTATGGAAGGGTCGATGGCCATTTTGCAAACACAACTGCTGTCTGGTGGCTGGATTTTCAGTGCACTATCTGGTTCTGGTATTTTAGGTGATTGGTAGATGCGTAAAAACCAAGTAGAATGGCAGCCATAACTCAAAAAACCAAATTTTTGAGCTGTGACACTCTTGAAGCAAGGGTGCGATATCTTTATATTAATTAAACTGCTGACTAGTTCATTTTCTGAATCTTTGATGAAGATAAAGTTTTTAGACAATGCTTTAACTATTGTAAAATGATCAATATTTCTAAGTTTGAAAGTGCCCTTTGAATTGAT
Organism: Maratus speciosus; assembly: GCA_963932465.1. Classification (NCBI taxonomy): domain Eukaryota; kingdom Metazoa; phylum Arthropoda; class Arachnida; order Araneae; family Salticidae; genus Maratus; species Maratus speciosus. The sequence continues at coordinate 501,991,723 of OZ010793.1, read as the reverse complement.
GAACACTTGATATTTGGTATCACCATTGGACTTTCTTCATGTTGTCAGACACTTTTTGATACGCTTGCTTTGTGGATGACATATATCTGTTGTATTCATAAATTTACGATAAGGCTTCTAAATTGGGATATTCTAAGAGTCCGAAGATGTTGGACAAGCTATAGCAGTGCCAAAATACTGCTTTAAAAAGTACTTTATGTTCGAGTGAGTTTTGGAGATTTTGCTTGTGATCGTGTTATCTTGAATTCTAATATTTGTGCTTTAATGAGCTGTCTATTACCTCATCTCTTTAAATTTTGCAAAGTATGTCTGAATCTCCGCGAATTTGATTTTCACGGTTATTTTATCAAATTGTATGATAATTCGGTATGGGGCTGTATTTATACACTTTATCAACTTTTTGGTAATTTTGGACCCCTCACGCCTTACGATACCATACGTTATCATCCCTCGAACCCCCCCCCCCCCCCACCCCCCACACACCCACCCACACCCACACGCAATGATATCGTTATCAGTGTCTAAAATTTCTTTTGATTTTTGGAATTTTTTTTCCTTTGTTTGGAGTGATATACAAATATAGTTACATTTATTTTTCGGATTCTTTATTGATTCAAAATGAAGAGTAGTCAATAAAATATCCTTTATACATGAAATAACTTTATACCAATCATCACTTAAAATAAATAGTATTTAAAAGAATTTAATAATTGCTTTTGTTAGATAATGCATTCGACAGTAACAATGTCTTCTTGGACATGCCCCCTCACGGGAGGTGATAAACAGAATTTCTTGTCAACAAAACAGGTGAACAACATTATTTCTGATAATAAAATTTTTATTTATGTCTGTTTTAATATATATTGTAGTATGTGTGTTTTATTATAATTATCATAGATCGATGTAATAGTAAAATCTATTCATCGTTGTCCGGTCATCCAAGGCTGTCGTATAAATGGCTGGTGACTTCCAAGACATTTAAGATACACAGACCGGCAATTCCCATTCAAAAGCATGCGAAATCATGGCAGCCATCTGAAGTAAATTGAAACACCTGAACAGCGAGGTTTGTACGTCAGCTGTGGTTATTTACCATTAAGTGCTATGGCTAGAATGAGCTTAAAAATTTATTTTTATCAATATATATGACGTTTATGGCATATTATTTTGCATGAAGCTATTTTTTATAGCTAAATATGCGTTATAAATATTGAATTTTCCGAAATAAAGTTGAATAAGACGATTTATTAATAATTTTATGGATGGTATGTTTGAAAATGAGTACCTAATTTTAACATGCCTTATAAACTTAAATAAAGACGAAATTTATATGGAAACAGATTGTTAAACATTATAATTCCACCTTTTTTTTTAACTTTGACTTACAAAAGTAACTGGTAGGGAAGTTTAGATTAAAGGTAGCAACTGTAACATAATATAGTAATTTACAAAATTTTAAATTACTTGTAAAGAAATCTCCATTTTTTAAACTAATTTTTATGCAAAAAGGTAATTAAAAAATGGATATTAACGAAAGTAACACTATATTTTAATCCTTGTAGGGTGTTTATTGAAATACTTACTTGCCATATGAAAAAAACAAAAAAATTGATGAATAATAAGGTATTTTTTTTAAAAAAGGCCTAAATGAAATAGGGTAGACTAATACTTAATGATCCGCAATGGCAAAATATGCCGATAAAAGCATTTTCTTGGGTAAATTAAAATATAAAACATATATACTGCCGTACAACAGCTGTGATCAAAAATCCTCAGTTAAACTGACAGTTTGCAGGTCGATGTATCTTAAAAGTCTTTGCGTGACTTCCCCAACATAGTTTATTAGTGAGAAATTGCAGACTGAGGTATAGGCCGGAGTAGCTCAGTGGTTAGAGCAGCAGTCTTGTATACTGTGGTCCCGGGTTCGATTCCTGGCTCTGGCTAATTTTTCACTCCAGTTAGGTTTATTGTATGTATGTCTGTATGATATTTATATATACCTTTAACATTATTTCTCTTTTATTTGCTAAAAAACCCTAGTATAATTATTTAACATACTTCACATATGGTTTCTCGAACAGCGGATTATATATGCATACACATATCACAGAAGAATAGGAATGCCAAACATTGGGGTATTCCATATTTTGGAATTAAATAATTTTACAATCATTTAAATATTTTAATAATAACTTTGTATTTTCATAAAAAGGATAACAGACTAAAAGAAGATAACATACTATTTTGATGTAAAGACAAAGTTACAAATAAAAAAAAAGAAAAGTTTGGTTGGATCTAAAATGATAACGATATCAAAAGACAAATCCCCCTCACCCTTGCGATATCATGTGCCAGAACCCTCCTGCCCCCTAAAATGATAGTGTTATATTCGCAGCCCCTATCTGTGGCTCTTCACAGGGGGGGGGTCATTTTAGGGGGCTGGGGGGGCATACCCCCCCCCCCCCCAAGGATTTGATATTTCAGAAATTTTATCTGTCATCGCAAGTCACTCAAAAAAGTTTTTCAAAAATTGCTCAAAAGCTAAAATAGCTTGTCAGATTTTATTTCAATAAAAAACACATGCAATAAATAAGTACTTTAGGCATGGAAACTAATAATTATCAAAAATACCGGGTGTTCCAAAAAGAACTGACTGATTTTAAAATTCAATAACTTCCAAACGGTGACAGATATTAAAAAAATTCTTGCAGGAGGGTTATGCATAAAGTCAAAAGTTTTATTACAGTGATTTTCGATTTTAGTTCGAATTACAAACAATAGATGGCGCTGTAAGCAATAGTCGCTAAATACAGGCTCGATTTTTGGTCCTTTCTGTTGTTTCATGCAGAAAAAGGAGATGGAAATGTATTATCCGGGCCACGAAGTACCAAAAATCGAGCCTGAATTTAGCCTCTATTGATCGCAGCGCCATCTATTGTTTGTAATTCGAACTAAAATCGAAAATCACTGTAAAAAAACTTTTGACATTATGCATAACCCTCCTGCAAGAATATTTTTAATATCTGTCACCGTTTGGAAGTTATTGAATTTTAAAATCAGTCAGTCCTTTTTGGGACACCCGGTATTTTCTAAACACTTTGCTACTCCAACATTCTCAAGTTGAGACATTTATCACAATGAGTATTTTGGCTAATTTAAAAAAGACATGTGATAAAAAATTCTATTACTAGTTGCTTCTCAGGTGCAAAATAATCAAATGAAAACTCGTCCCCCTCAGAGCTAGAATTTTCGAGGCGAATTCTCCTTCTTAGCCCGAAATTTAGAGGGGATTTTTTTTTCCTTTCAAGAAGGGTGTAAGTTCTTAATTATTTGAATTTTTTATTTTGCATTATTAGCGTTACGTTATATTTACTGTAATCATTTTAAATTATATTATATGCAGTGTGTTCTTTATAATCTCCTAAGCCTGATACTAGAGTTCTGCGCGGATCGGGTTGTACCCTACCCGAACCCGACAAATGTCGCGAACCCGAAACTCAACTCTAGTTTCGGGTTTCAACCCAAGCCCGAAATATTCATATCTGAACCGAAAGTGAAAGAAAATGAATCGTTATTTTATTATATTTATTATTATTTATTCTACAGTTTTGTCGATTATGTACAAAAATGAACACATATGCACTGATTAATACTCACATATACAGGGACTCCACTCTCAACGGTGTCCAATGGCTAATTCCTAAACCGTTGGTCATAGACATATAGTTCCAATTACAAAAATGTTTTAATGTAAGCAATTTGAGTCAATAAAAACATTTCTTAAAAAATTACGAAATTTAAGTTTTTATACAGTCCCCCGGTCCTATCTATTTATATAAAATGCAAGTCTCTGTGTGTCCCTCACAATTCCGGTTGGACCGCCTCATTCATCGCGGCCATGTTAGGATTCCTATGGAGAAATCGGCATGAGCTTAAACAATGAGTATAATTGTTGAAAAGTACCAATAGCAGTCACAATAGGTTACCACAATAAAGCCAAATTTTGACCAAATTGGCAAGATATCGCCAAATTTGGCGACAAAAATTAGTTGTCATATATGACATCAGCTTGGCGATAGCTGGCTAATTTGGCGAAATTCCCATTGAAACCCACTAATTTTTCATAATCGAGCTAATCGAATTTTAATTTAAACTCCGTGCATTTAAGGGTTTTTTTCAAAATCTGTGGGGCAGCATTTAAAGTGTAATGTACGAAAATGTACGTCTTTGCATCTTCAACCCGATGCTACTAATAAAATAACCACCACTAGGCGGCGCTGTACTATCTGAGCTCCTAACTGCCCGATTTTAATGTGCGTTACGTAGCCGAATACAGAAATTAAATTCTTGGTATTTTTCCAGTATAGGGGCCTTGGTGAAATAGATAAAACTGTATATATATATTTATATATCATTTTCCGTCATTTTTGACGTGCTATCGTTCTAGTAAGTTATATTTAGTAAAATTTTCCTGTTCCACTGTCAAGTAAAACAAAAAAAGTCCCGTAATTCTACGGTTAAAACTGACCGACTAATAACTGTTTAAAGTTGGAGCTTATTTTTCGCTGAAAATTAGGAGTCATTCACAAATTTAGTAGAAATATAATTTCCTCACATATATTTAAAAAAAAGGCTCAGAGTAAAATTAACATTGCAATATAAATTTGAAATCCTTAATCATTCTGACATATTAATCCAAGATATACAATTTGTAATCTATCTATATCTATATTATAAAGGACAAAAATACCTGTGCGTAACGCATACGTCATTTTGCGAATGGCAACACTTTGAAATTTGAAATAAAATTTTGGTTTTGCAATTTTCGCTACTGCAAATTTTTAAACTTCTAAACATCGCACATTTAAAATTTTTACATTGTCGTGTAAGGGAAAAAATGCTCTTTTAAATGCAGTTTCTTTGAAAGCTGTATCTCAATTTATTTTTGAGATATTAATTTTTTTGTAGTTTTTAATACCATTTTTCTTATCGTGGCAACAAAAGTACCCCATTTCTATGGAAAGTCATTGAAAGTAAACTGAAAATAGTTGAAAATATGATACACTATATCTTTTTGTTGCCATTTTCTCATAAAACCTGAAAAAAAGTTGCAATTAAAATATAGGCTATGTCAAGAATAAGAACAAAAATCTTCTTAAAACACCATCAAAAGTTTTTTAAATGCGCTAGGCCTTTCGAAAGATCTGAGTCTTTCTTCGTCAGGCGCAAAGAAGACGTGTTTCTACTATAAAAGCAGAAGCAAGACTGAAATGAGAGATAAGGGAAAGGAAACAAGCTGAAGAAACAGCCAATAGGAAATTAGAAATCAACAGCCAATAGGAAAGTAGAAGACAACAGCCAATCACAGAAGAGTATAATCAAAACAAAAGAACACTCTCGTTATGTAATCAATCAAGAATTTTCTAAATCTTCTATTGCCAAGCATTCTTGGGATTCCGGCCATAATTTTAATTTTCAAAATGCTAAAATTATCTCTAATGCCAATAGTATCTCTGAATTGGACTTTCTTGAAAATCTAGCTATTTATCTTAATCGCGATGTTATTGTTAATGATAAATCTGATTCCACATTGCTCTCTGCAGCTTGGAAAAGCCTTTTCAGTACTACCATTTAATTTATTTTTGTATTAATTCATATTAGTCTGTTTTTTTTATATTTTATTCATTTTTTTAATTTCATGTGTTCCCATATTTTATTATTTTTTTTTTTTTGTCCTTCCCAATTTTTGCCCCTCCTAATCTGTGTTCTTTTGTTTTGATTATACTCTTCTGTGATTGGCTGTTGTCTTCTACTTTCCTATTGGCTGTTGATTTCTAATTTCCTATTGGCTGTTTCTTCAGCTTGTTTCCTTTCCCTTATCTCTCATTTCAGTCTTGCTTCTGCTTTCATAGTAGAAACACGTCTTCTTTGCGCCTGACGAAGAAAGACTCAGACCTTTCGAAAGGCTTAGCGCATTTAAACAAATTTTGATGGTGTTTTAAGAAGATTTTAGTTCTTATTCATTCACACCAGTTTTAACTTATTTTTTTCTATATTGTCTGTTATAATATTGTCTGTTATTCCGTGATAATGACGTCATATGCATACTTTTCTATAAACGAAGTTTAAGGCTGGATTGTAAAAGTGAATTGCTTTAGCGGATGCAAATGACGTCATTTTATAAAAAAGCGTGTATTTTAATTCTTAAACCTGAATTATGTTTCGTAGAAGTGTGCCATTTTCACAGCCCAGCTGCTTTGAAATTCTTCACAGGTGAAAATGCTTCACTTTTGAAAATAATGTAAGCGAAATCACACACTGATAAAACGCAATGTTTTACAAAAATTTAGAGTGTCTTTATAGAATAGAGGTGACATGCGAATAATAACGATTTATATTACAGAAATTGATGATTCTCGCCTGGATGGATTTGATTCGCCGCGTTAGACAAGCAAACAAATAATTCGTGGTTTAAAATAATATCATGTTCCTGAAGTTTTTGTCCAAAATTCTCTCGCATAATAAAATTTTAATGTTATTCTTTAGGACATTATCTACTATAACTTTATTAAAATAACAAAATTTGCTTAATTTAATTTTTTCTAATTTTATATAATCTATATATTTAAAACACAAGTGTGTTTTTAGTCATCTGCCCTGATGTTTCTGCTGAACCAATTTTACTAATATATTTTTTTTTAACTGAAAGCTCTTCATTTGTAGTTGTGATCGCACTATCTGTTTTTTTTTTTTTTTTTTTTTTTTTTTTTTTTTTTTTTTAATATTCCCACTTTTATATTTTAATTTAAAAAGCAATTTATGAAATTTCTTCAAAATGGTGAAAATTAGATAGCTTTTATTATTGCAGACAAGAGAGGAATAATGAGGTATTTTTATCTTTATTCATGCTATTTTCGGATAAAATTTCAAAATTGTTGATAAAAATTTTTGTATAGGGTTTAGTGTGGCAAAATCCCATTAAGAGCAGAATATTATATAAGGGGCATAATAACGGAAAATGACATACTGCTTTTAAAAACAAGGCATTTTTCCTCATAAATTTTCTATATTGTTTTTCCTTCTGCATGTGTACTGATACTAAATTTCAGACACCAGGCAAAATGCTTATTTAAGTGAAAATGAAGTCATATTTAAAATAAAACTATCATTTTCTTAGATAAAACTAAACATTTTAACACAAATGCGTCTAAAAAACATAAATTACGGAAATTTATGCTCTCCGGTTTTGAGATTAGAATCTCAAGTAAAGTCTGTTCACATAAAAGATGTTGCTGACAATCGTGACTTCTAGTTTTGAGTTAAAAGGATTTTTAAATGATCAAACAAAATAAAATTTTTTTAAAAATGATGACTATGGATATGAGAAGTGCGTATGCAAATTTTGAGAAGGGGAAAATTGCTGTTTTTCATTCCGGAATACCAAGCATAAGAGCCACAATAGATAACCACATCCTAATAACTGATCTTTATTATATTTTACTGATTAAGTATCTATATTATAAAGAACAAAAATATCTGTGGGTAACGCTGACGTCATTTTCCGAATGACAACACTTCACGATCAAATTTCGGTCTTGAAATTTTCGCTACTGCAATTTTTTAATCTTCTGATTTAAACATTTCTGTACATTTTCAATGTACAGAATGTACCAATATTTTAATTACAATGTACCAATGTATAATTTGTACACTTGTACATTTTCAATTTTCGCCGCATAGGCAAAAAATTTACTTTCAAATGCAATTTGTTTAAATACTGTATCTTAATTGACTGATGTATTATCCTTCTATATATATTAAAAAAAGTAACGCTTTGGAAATGGACCAATAAAAATCTGCGTAGATACCGCGAAACGCATCTGATTAGTCAGAGCTTTGTGACGCTATAAGGGGGGTTACAAAAGCGGGAAGGACTCAGCTCTGTCGCCAAAAGTGACGCCAACTTGGCGCTATTTACAGTATTTCGCCAAATTTCCATAGACTCCCATTGAAATCCAATAGGGTTTACTTGCTTGCAGAAAATCAACAAATTGAGATATTTCAATGCAACAAAAACTAATATTAGCTTATGAATAGAGCTTAATTGGACTATTTACATTATTTATAAGCACAAACACTAACTATTTACAATATTTGCAATACTATACATATAATTTTATGCTTAATAATTCTTATGATTACGAAACTCTGTAAGCTCTAATGATTATGATATAAAAAACTGGTGGAACCAGAGAGAAAAGTAAGCTCGATCTAAAAAAGTTACAGTAAAAAATTGGCAAATAATTTCAGTCTAAGAAAGTAAGTAGTGTTTAGAAAAGTAATGGAACCAGATTATCTGTAAAGCTCATGAAATTACCCAAATTTTTGTTGATTGCTGAAAATGTGGACTGAGCTTTACTGGTGCCTTAAAATCAATCAGGGGAATAAATGTAATTTTTAACACATTCTGAATTCCAAACATTCATAACCAGTTTAAAAATTTGGGTTCATAAGAATAGGTTAAAGGCTGATTTGGTAATGAGCGAGGACCTTAGAGGTCAGTTCAGTACGAAGTATGAACCAAATTCCATTCCAGGGGTCACTGATAAGTCAGGAAGATCAAAGCTCAAAGTAAGCTCAAAACCTAAAGCATTTCCGATTCAACCATATGCTTTGCATACAATCGTCATAGTACTTAGCAACTACTTGTCTGGCTTAAGTCCATTGACATAAAGTTCCCTTTTCACAGTAATTACATGAAATAAAAATTATTACGTTAAATGTGTTATGTCAAAAATGTTAATAACAACAATACCTCAGCAACCTGACAATATTAATGTTATACTTAAAATATTACTTCATGGTTTACATTCTTTTAGCTTTGTGGAGTTTAGCTTGACTTGATGCAATTACGTCCACAATTCTGGGCCTGACAGAAAAATTTTAGTACCTAACTACATATTCTGTTTACTATACCCAGTACTCATTTTGAGTGGATAATAAGATTCTGAATATAAGGCACCAGTAAAGCTCAGTCCACATTTTTAGCTATCAACAAAAATTTGGGTAATTTCATGAGCTTTACAGATAATCTGGTTCCTTTACTTTTCTAAACACTGCTTACTTTTTTAGACTGAAATTATTTGCCAATTTTTTACTGTAACTTTTTTAGATCGAGCTTTACTTTTCTCTCTGGTTCCACCAGTTTTTTATATCATTTCACACCTTTTTCAGATCATTTCAGGAACTTAATTAACCAACTTCAACTAACCAAACAATCGCCCTACAGAAACATTGGTTCACCAGCGTATTTCAAGAGCTCTGATGGCACCACACTTATTGCTAATCCCCATATTGGGATACTGACCACTTTACTCAGGACTGGCCACCAGACTAGTCCTCAGACTAAGTTTTATACATAGTGCGATCTCTTGAATTTTTCTGCTACGTACTTACGCTCCTTTGGTTTAAGGAACTATGCAATATCCTAGGTCAACCCCTCAAACACACAAAAAGCTAGGATAAGAAACAGTTATAAAGGAATGAATTAAAACTGCGAAAAAACTATGAAAAGGGAAATTTTCTGTTTTTGGGACTTAATCGGAGTTTAAAATTAAAAAAAGTCTAAAAACGACTGAATGCAGAAAAATGATCAAAAGTGATTGAAAATATTATACAATACACCTGTAAATAATGTCAGAAATATTGCTAATTTTGGATATTTATATAATATTTCGTAGGTCAAACTAAAATACCGCGATAATGACTAACCTATTTACATCTAACTGTAACCATTGATAAAAAAAAATCAAGAAAATTGGAAAGTTCATGTCCTTTGTAAAATATGCATTTATTAAGGAGATAATTTACGTAATCGAGTCTACAGACAATTGACGCATGTTACTGGGCGTCGTTTAGCACATAATTAATTCAATCCTAAGCACACGCACCTATTTTTGTAACTTTACCACACACTTGGGGGTACATCTTGCCTCATTTTGTCTCCCATTATATTTTTGACTAAATGTGGTTTAAAAGCAAGTCTCCTACTCTATACTGTAAAATGCATCAGTACCATTTCTTTTTAGGGAAAAAAATCAAGCGTTTCATAGTTATTTTACAATTTTGCAAGTTTCTGTAAAAAATCACTTTTTTTTTTCGCTTTCAGTAAAATTATTTTAATGTATGCTATTTCGTAACGAATGAACATATCGAAATTAAACGTTTGTACATGCGCGGGATTATTATTCCCAAAAGGCACATTTCTCCCCTTCTAGACAACAAAGAAAAGACATTCCTTCACACAATCGTTCTAAACCTTGACCTTAAAAGGTACAAAGAAGGTCAGAAGCGTCCTCGAGTAATTTATCATTTCTTTATCATATTTTTTGGCAGTTTACAGAGTGCTGGATAGCACATTTTTGCATTTGACGATTTTGTATCAGTTTTCTCTGAATCTGAATCGAAAACTGTGATTTCATTTTGAATTTCATTTTCATCTACGTTTGAATCGACTATTATTTTTTCATTTTGATTTTTATTAGATTGAATCTGATGCTTTTTTAGCACTTTTATTCCGTTTTTCCGCTATTATTTTATCAAAATTTCCAAATACTGAACTTTTCCCCATGTATGCAAATTCCTTGAAGTACGGTTCAGAATATATACTGTGTGCCTACATACATCTTTAACATAAATTTCGTCCTTATCATTAATGCTGGCTAATATTGCTGAACACATATTTTTTACATTTGTAATATTTGATTTCAGCTCAAAAACAAAACAATTTCGTTTGCTAAGCGATCTTGTTACTATTGTTTCTGCTAGAAGCTTTTTGATATGGAACTGTGCTTTATTTTCATCAGAAACCTCTAAATTTGATAGTGGCTTTTTATCCATATTTGACAGTAACTTTTTTACAAGATTTTGCTCTGAGACCCGACGGCCCGTTTTTAAAAACGCAAGAATTTTTTTTGTAATAATATTGGCGGTCTATCACTAAACTTGTACAATACCTTACCTTTGGCGCCTTTTTGCGTTTTCCACTCGCCTTTTATTATCTGTGCGTTTGCAGCTATAGCGCAGCTTAACGATATAGCGCCGGTACCATTTAGATTTAAAATGGGAAAATTCCAACACATTTTTTCGTTGACAGAGCTTATCAGAAGCTAAAAGATTTTCCTTGTTTTTTTTGTTTTTTTTTTTCCTGCCACTTTTTGGTCTCCCATATTTTCTTTGAAAGACTATGTTTTTCTGTCTTCTGTTTGCTCCAATCTTTATAATATACAGAAAGAGCTTCTTTGTTTACTCTTTCTTTACAAGGTATCTTATAAGGTAGTTATTTTTAACCTTTTAGTTAATACGGCGCAAAAAAAAAAAAAAAAAAAAAAAAAAATATTGTCCCAGTGTTCATCTTTTAATAAAACTAGTTGGTATAGCAACCCACTGCGTTGCGTTTAAATTGCATGAGATCTTACGATTATTTTTTGTTGGAAGTGTAAATTTAGTTTTATTATACATTTCGACAAAACTATAACATAAATTTCATTGAATACTGAATTTCAAGTAAAAAACAATATTATCATGTAGGTTAAACGTTTATTAAGTTAAAATACACATTTCCAAAATTCATTTATAAAAAGCACTGCGTTCTTTTATGATTTCACTTTTTTATTAGAAACTGCTGATAACCACAAGAAATCATTTTGACGAAATTGGTTAAAAATGACGTCACTTGGCAAATCTAGAAGAAACATTTCAGGTTTGTGAATTAAAAAGAATGTTTATCAAATGGCATTTTTCTTTCTTAGTCATTCTGCCTTATATAGTGGCTTTGTGGAAAATTTTAAGCGCGTCATTTTTAAGAAAAAGTTATATGAAAATCGGTGTTTCTTGCTTAGCTTGCTCTAAATATAAGTAAATAATTCTATAGATGCACGCGAAAAACTTAAATTTAATTTTGCCCAGCCTCCTTGGATAAATATTAGTAATAATAATAAAAAAAAATCTATCATCTAATATTTGTAGATGACAATTTGTAAGCAGACGATTTTTAGGTAGATTTCGTATGAAATACCATTAGGTAGATTTCGTATGAAATACTACCTATTGGGATCGTTCCTATGTTGGAATTTCTGAAAATTTTTTGCAGATCTACACCGATCATGACCCCTAGAACCCAAAACCACCCCCAGTAAAAAACTTTATATATATCTATCTATCTATCTATCTATCTATCTATCTATCTATCTATCTATCTATCTATCTATATATATCACTTTCTTCTGGACACGATAACTTTCGTAATTCTGCACCAATCTCTTCCAAACTGATGCATAAAATCAATGGGCATAAAATCTCGGTCAAGTTCGTTAATGGGCAAAATCGGACCAAGGGGAGGGAAATAGGGAGGGGTTTTGTGAAAACAGAAAACCCCACATAACTTCTTAATTTTTGTACATATCAAATCAGTTTAAAGTTTTTATTACTTCTAAAAATAGGGCCAAAAATTTATGTATCACAGATTTTTGATAAAGTTAACAAGTTGGAAATTGCTCGTCAAACGTGGCAAATGAGGTGCGTTCGTACTATAACTAGTTTTATAATTATTTTTTGCACCCCATATTGTACTGAATGTATATTTTTTTGCGCTTCATAAGTGCATAGTCTGTAACATCATTAAAATGCACTTACAATAATATTTTCCCCATTCCCCGTAATGTAACGGAAAACTTTTGACTGTCCCTGTAATTAAACTATACATTCGATTTTCATAAAATTTGAAATGGCTCGACAAAAGTTTGCAGCAATTATATATTTAAAATTTCAGACCATTCGGAAGGCTGTAAAATCATTAAAATGCATTTGCAATAATTTTTTCCCATTGGCCATAATGTAACGGAAAACTTTTGGGTGTCCCTGTAATTAAACTATACATCCGATTTTCATAAAATTGGAAATGGCTCAACAAAATTTTGCAGTAATTATATATTAAAAATTTCAGACCATTCGGAAGGCTGTAAAATCATTAAAATGCATTTGCTATAATTTTTTCCCTTTGGCCGTAATGTAACGGAAAACTTTTGGGTGTCCCTGTAATTAAACTATACATCCGATTTTCATAAAATTGGAAATGGCTCGACAAAATTTTGCGGCAATTATATATTAAAAATTTCAGACCATTCGGAAGTCTGTAACATCATTAAAATTCACTTGCAATAATTTTTCCCATTGGCCGTAATGTAAAGAAAAACTTTTGACTGTCCCTGTAATTAAACTATACATCCGATTTTCATAAAATTGGAAATGGCTCGACAAAATTTTGCAGCAATTATATATTAAAAATTTCAGATCATTCGGTCGGGTAGTTTTTGCTCTGTTATATGCGGACGGACAGACAGACGGACGGACAAACGGACGACCAGACAGACGGACTGAACGACGACTATAGGTGCTACGTATTTATATAATTATGAACGCACCTAAAAATGGGCTCAAGGGGCGCAAAAATGGGGTTTTTGGGAGAAAAAAATTCATAACTTCGTCAATTCTCAAGATATCAAATTCAATTAATTTTATTATAAATCTCCTTAACATTATCTAAAACTTTTATATTCACAAGTTTTTGATAAAAGCAATTCGTACCGCAAAAAAAAATTAAAAACGAAAACAAAAAGGGCGTTTGAAGAAGAAAAAAATCCATAACTTCGTCAATTCTCAAGATATTAAATCCAATTAATTTTATCATGAATCTCCTTAACATTATCTACAACTTTTATATTCACAAGTTTTTGATAGGACCAATTCGTACCGCAAAAAAAAAAAAAATTAAAAACGAAAACAAAAAGGAGGTTTGAAGAAGAAAAAAATCCATAACTCCGTCAATTCAAAAGATATAAAATACCCATGAATTTATCATATATGTATCTTCTTAATATTGTCTACAACATCTATATAGACAAGTTTTGGATAGGACCAATTCTTAGAGCAAAAACAAATTAAAAATACATACCGGTTGAAGTAAAAAATGATCTTAGTAAGGGTGTATTCAAATCCAAACTGCTTATTTTCTGACTCATTTTACAATTCATTTTTGCTCTCAAAGGCTTCCAATTGGTACGTTTTCTTACTCAGAAACTATATAATGTACCGTAATGGTCGATTTTCTGATAGGGGCAGAATATATTTTTTTAAATGCTGTTAAAAAGGGCATTTTGAACCGAATTTACCGAAGCGGATTGTGTTGGAAAAATCATTGTATTAAGGATGCGCTTAAATCCAAACTGCTTATTTTCTGACTGGTTTTTAAATTCATTTTTGCTCTCAAACGCATTTAATTGGCAGATTCGCTTATTCAGAAACTATATAATGTACCGTAATAATCGATTTTTAGATAGAGGCAGAATATATTTCAAAAAAATGATGTCAAAGTGGGCATTTTGAACGGAATTTCCCGAAGCGATTGTGTTAGAAACAAAAATATTGTCCTTCTGAGAAAATAATTGTTTATATATCAAGTTTTAATTAATTGAACAAAAAATAAAAACACAGGTCGCTTATAAATCTCTTCAGAAATCACGTCAGCCAGTTTCATATTTTTTTTTAAAATTAAAAATGAATCTGGAATTATGCCAGAAAATTTCGAGTTGTTGAGCATGGAAAAGTATTTTTTTGAATACCGCCCTAACATGATTCTGATAAAACCAGCTATTATATGAAAATGAAATAAAAACTCGTCAAGAGCGGCCAGATAAAATTGTTAAAGTGGATTTATCTATAATCATGATTTAGTTTTTGTTTGTGAAATTAGTATATTTGACTTCGAAATCTACCTCTGCCTGTAGGCCGGGCCGGCAGGGATTTTTTATAGTTCAGATTAAGTTGCTTCGTGAAGATGAAGGTGTAAAATTATGTTTTATTCCTTAGTTTTTATGTAGTCGAAAATGTAAAGTTGTAGAACTAAGAATTAATTTAAAAATACACTAAACATCTTTTTTTCATTTATTTATGTTTCTACTGTAATTCCCATTTTTATTTATTTATTCTTTATTTCACGAAAAAAATGTTTAGCTTTCTCTTTTTTTTCTATTTTGATTTTGGTTATAGCTTTTTAGAAATTTTAACACTAATTTTAAAAGCGCTTAAGACTCCTATAATACGTAAAATGATATGCAGTTTTCAAACAAATTACATTTGGAATTACATATTCCCTGGTATTCGACAGAGTAAAGTTTGAAAATTTTCCGATTACATAGATGTTAAATTTTTGTTTTATTTATTTTATTTCATTGTTCGTTTTATAAGTTTGTTACGGAATATCAGCTGGAGACGTTTTTATTATTGAAACTATTTGTATTGCTTTAAGTGATAATGGATCATTATTCTTCCATAATAGAGCCTGCATGCAATAGAGATACATATAAAAGAAATCGTGCTTAAAAATTAAATTAAAAGCCATAAAAAATGGGTAAATTGAGATACAGTTTTCAAACAAATTGCATTTGAAAGTACACTTTTTCCTCACACGATTGTGTTATATTTAGAAATTTAAACCAAATGATCAAGCATTTACCTAAAATTTCTGAATTTTTATTGAAATCTGAAGTTTTATTGACTTATAAAAAGAAAGTACTCGTATTATCCTTTTTTTAAAATTATTGTGCTATTTTTTAGGGTGTGGCAACACAAAGGAAAAGATTTAATTAGAAAATTAAAAAAGAAATATCTATATTATAAAGGACAAACATATCTGTGCGTAACGCATACGTCACTTTGCGAATGGCAACACTTTGAAATTTGAAATAAAATTTTGGTTTTGCAATTTTCTCTACTGCAAAGTTTTAAACTTCTGAACATCGCACATTTTAAATTTTTACACTGTCGTGTAAGGAAAAAAATGCTCTTTTAAATGCAATTTGTTTGAAAGCTGTATCTCAATTTATTTTTGAGATATTAATTTTTTCGTAGTTTTTAATAACATTTCTCTTATTATGACAACAAAAGTACCCCATTTCTATTGAAAGTAAACGGAAAATAGCCGAAAATAGGAGATACTGTATCTTTTTCTTGCCAATTTCTCAGAAATACTGAAAACAAAATTGAAATTAAAATTTGGGCTATGTCAAGAATATTGTCTGTTATTCCGTGATGATGACGTCATATGAATACTTTTCTACAGACGAAGTTTAAGACTGTATTGTAAAAGTGGATTGCTTTAGCGGGTGCAAATGACGTCATTTTATAAAAAAGCGTGTATTTTAATTCTTAAACCTGAATTATGTTTTGTAGAAGTGCGTCATTTTCACAGCCCAGCTGCTTTGAAATTCTTAACAGGTGAAAATGCTTCACTTTTGAGAATAATGTAATCGAAATCATACACTGATAAAACATAATGTTTTACAAAAATTTCGAGTGTTTTTATAAAAGAGAGGTGCCAGGCAAATAATAGCGATTTAGAAAATAATAAAGAAATAAAGAAATTGTTAAAGAAATTGTAATTAATAAAGAAATTGATGATTCTCGCCTGGATGGATTAGTTTAGCCGAGTTAGACAAGCAAATAAATAATTCGTGGCTTAAAATAGTATCATGTTCTTGAAGTTTTTGTCCAAAATTCTCTCGAATAATAAAATGCTATTCTTAAGGGCCTTCTACTATAATTTTATCAAAATAGTAACATAATTTGCTTAATTTAATTTTTACTAATTTTATCTAATCTATATATTTAAAACACAAGTGCGTTTTTAGTCATCCGCCCTGATCTTTCTGCTGAACAAATTTTACTAATATTTTTTTTAAAACTAAAAGCTCTTCATTTGTAGATGTTTATCGCACTATCTGTTTTTTTTTTTAAATATCCCCACTTTTATATTTTAATTTTAAAAACTTTTTATCAAATTTCTTCAAAATGGTGAAAAATAGATAGCTTTCATTATTGCAGACAAGAGAGAAACAATAAGGTTTATTCATCTTTATTCATGCTATTTTCTGATAAAAATGCAAAATTGTTGTATAGGGTTTAGTGGCGCAAAATCTCATTAGAGCAAAATATTATATTAGGGGCATAATAATGGAAAATTACATACTGCTTTTGAAAACACGCATTTTTCCTCATAAATTTTCGATATTGTTTTTCCTTCTGCATGTGTACTGATACTAAGTTTCAGGCACTAGGCGAAATGCTTATTTAAGTGAAAATGAAGTGATATTTAAAAGAAAACGATCATTTTCTTAGATAAAACTAAACATTTTAACACAAATGCGTCTAAAAATCATAACTTACGGAAATTTTTACTCTCCAGAATTGAGATTAGAATCTCAAGTAAAGAGTGCGTTTGTTCACATAAAAGATGTTGCTGAAAATCATGACTTCAAGTTTTGAGTTAAAAGGATTTTTAAATGATCAAACATAATACACATTTTTTAAAAATGATGAATATGGATATGAGAAGCGCGTATGCAAATTTTGAGAATGTTGTTTGAGAATTTGTATGCAAATTGCTGTTTTTCATTTCGGAATACGAAGCATAAGAGCCTCAATTGATAACCACATCCTAATAACTGATCTTTATTATATTTTACTGATTAAGTATGTATATTATAAAGAATAAGCGTATCTGTGCGTAACGCTGACGTCATTTTGCAAATGGCAACACTTCACGATAAAATTTCGGTCTTGAAATTTTCGCTACTGCAATTTTTCAATCTTCTGACCATCGTACATTTTCAATTTTCGTCGCAAAGGGAAAAAATTACTTTCAAATGCAATTTGTTTAAAAACTGTATCTTAATTGACTGATGTATTATATTTTCTAAAATAAAATATTTTCTAATATTCTTAAGCATGATTTTCTAAGTTTATCTTATGACGTGTCGGTTTCAATACATAATAATAAACATTTTGCACATAAAGCAACAAACATTTTTCAGCATCTATTTCTAACTATTTTGGCATAACGAAATTAATACTTCCTTTATAAACAAATAAAAGAATAATATTAAAACACCCACCAATCTACCATATTTGTGAAAGACAAATTAACGAAATTAATACTTCTTTTATAAACAAATAAAAGGATAATATTTGAAAAAAAAAAAAAACACATCTAACATATTTGTAATCGTACAATTTAAATTTTTAGATCACCAAATAGGATTTTTTATTCAAATGGAATTTGTTTGCAAAGTTTATCTCAGTTTACTGATTGTCTATGGTTTTAAGAACAATTTTAAAGCATGAAATATTTTTAAATTCATGTATATCGCGCGGAGCTCGATTACGAAAGATTAATCCGTTTGCCCTTAAAACAAAATAAAGAGTTCCTCATCTTCTTACGGCTAATATGTATTAAAAAACTCCTCTATGAATAAATAAATAAAACACAAATTTAACAGACATGTATAAGCTCTGAAATTATCAGAATATAAAAGGATGCCGTAGGTACCAAAATTTTGGTCAAATAACTCTTAGCATGCGGCTAATAAGAAAATATCGCTTTTGATAAATTTCAGAAATTTATTTGATTGTATAATTCGTATTTTCCATATGAAAAATGCTTTTTTAATGTAAGTGGGCAATCTAAAAAAAATATTGCATATAAAAATTATTAGTTTTCAATTAAAAAAATTATTTTCACCTATATTCTTTAACCCGGGAAGCCCGGGTACGATCCTCTAGTTTCTATAATGTTAAATCATGGAAGGTATAGTGCTACGTAATGTTTAAATGAGTGCCATTCCCTTAATATTAGATATTTTTTGACCCGGCCTTCGAAAGGCACATCGCTAAATTAAGAGCTTTCCAACAAGCCATTATTCATCACTGAATGTTTTCTGGTTTGGATTGTAATCGAGTTTTCTTTCATCATGTTTCAAAACGTAAAAGATGCGGCTGAGCTCTACTATGCAGAACTATCGTGCTGTATGATATGCTTGGAGATAAGGAAATAAAATTGTCAGGAGTTGGGTAGGAGCGCATTTTTACCAAGTGGAATCTAAAAATTGAATGCATAGAAAATAAGGGAACGCGAAGCGATCCATAATGGAAACGCGAAACAATTACGTATGGGGTTGGCTAGAAAATAAGGATTGCTTCGCGAAATCGAATGGAATCGCGAAGCGATTACGCTGGGAGTTGGTGAGCGTAGCCCCCCTAGTATTTTCTAAAATAATTTTTAAGCATTTTTTAAAAGTTTATCTTATCACGTGCCGGTTTCAATACATAATAATAATAAACATTTTGCACATAAAGCAACAAACGTTTTTCAGCATTTGTTTCTGACTATTTTTGCATAACGAAATTAATACTTCCTTTATAAACAAATAAAAGAATAATATTAAAAAAACCACCAATCTAACATATTTGAGAAAAACAAATTAACGAAATTAATACTTCTTTTATAAGCAAATTACAGAATAATATTGTGAAAACAGAAATCTAACATATTTGTAATCCTACAATTTAAATTTTTAGATCACCAAATAGGATTTTTTATTCAAATGGAATTTGTTTGCAAAGTTTATCTCAGTTTACTGATTGTCTATGGTTTTAAAACAATTTTAAAGCATGAAATATTTTTAATTTATCTATATCGCGCGTAGTTCGATTACGAAAGATTAATCCGTTTGCCCTTAAAACAAAATAAAGAGTTCATCATTTTCTTACGGCTAATATCCATTAAAAAAAACTTCGCTATGAATAAATAAATAAAATAATATAAAGAAAACACAAATTTAACACACATGAATAAGCTCTGAAATTATCAGAATATAAAAGGATGACATAAGAAGCAAAATCTTGGTAAATTAACACTTAGCATGCGGCTAATAAGAAAATATCGCTTTTGATAAATTTAAAAAATTTGTTTGATTGTATAATTCGTATTTTCCATATGAAAAATGCTTTTTTTAATGCAAGTGGGCAATCTAAAAAATTTATTGCATATAAAAAAAATTATTAGTTTTCAATTAAAAAAAAAAAGTTTTCACCTATATTCTTTAGCCCGGGAAGCCCGGGTACGATCCCCCAGCCTATCTATATTATAAAGGACAAACATCTATCTATCTATTTATATAAAATCCAAGTCTCTGTGTGTCCCTCACTATTCCGGTAGGACCGCCTCATTGAAATGAGTAATTGTTGAAAAATATTAATGCAGGGTTACCACAGTAGTGCCAAATGTTAGCCAACCTGGCGATAGCTGGCTAATTTGGCGAAATTCCCATTTAAAACCATTAATCTTTCATAATGGAGGTCACCGAAATTTAATTTAAACTCCACTCTTTTAGGTTTTTTTTTCGAAATCTTTGGATGAGAATTTAAAGTACATCTTTACATCTTCCTCCCGATGCTACTAATAAAATACCCGCCAATAGACAACGGTGTACTGTGTGAGCTCCTAACTGCGCGATTTTAATGTGCTTTAGGTACTTTTCCAGTATAGGTGCCTTGGCGAAAAAGGAAATTTGGTAACATTTTCCGGGAACCTATTCACTGTTTCATTTTATATACACGCGCATTTTTTTCGATATTTATAAGATTTATTTAACATAAAAAAGCCATTTCTCTAATTTTATACAGAAACAGATGTAATTTGTACATAAAAACATCAATAATATACATATAAAGCAAACAAAAACGCTCATCAAATTTGTTTTCATAGCTGTTTATATGATTTGACAACAAATCTCGATATTTTTCCGTTATACGGACACCATGCCAAAATGTATGCTAATGCGCCAATTATTTCAAAATGCTAGAAGATATTTGTAATTTTATGCCAGCCGTTTAATATGAGTTTTATTTTATTGCTTTATTTTATAGCAGTTATTTGTTCACTTATTTTAAGTATATATTTGTGATTTGAGGAAATAGTTCGTAAAAGTCTGGAATTTTCAAATGTTATATTTTTTAAATGCTCACTTTAGTATCGATAATGGTTTTTCTTTTATTTTTCAAATGCTTCAATTCACGATTTTGCGCCAACTATTACGCTTGGCGACAATGGTGTCCGCATAACGGAAAAGTACCCAAATCTCACTTTCTGATGCCCAAATTACACCAAGCTTATTTAAAAAAATGCCAAAGCCTCTACAGTGGAAAAGTACCAAACTGTCTACTATTTTGCGCTATACGTGTTATAGTGTGTACTATATGCAAGGGAAGTGGAGCGAAGAGTTCAAACATTAAATATTAAAGTTTCGGCACAGATGTCATATACGCGCCCCATATTGGCGCGATTTTTTTCTGACGCCAATGTCATATACACAACGGGTACGTAACTGGCGCCAAAGTGTCGTAATTTTGCTTGATATGGTAATCCGGATGTTGTTGTTTATGCTGTTGATGTTTTCGCCATATTGGCGTCGAAAAAAAATCGCGCCAATATATGATAACGTATATGACAACTGTGCCAAAGTTCCTATAAAGCAATGAAAGACTAAAAAATTAAGAATAAAATAAATGCAAAATAAGACTAAAGAAGAAAGAAAAATCATGCGTTAAGCATAGAATATGAAACACTTTCCAACACATCCTAAATGCTTTAACAATACTTCGTTATTTAGGGGAATAAGGTAAATAAGATAACGTTACTTCTTAGATATCCCGTTGACCAATTTCGCCAAATTATATAAATCGCCAAATCAATAGTAAAACATTAATAAAAATACAAATAAAACGTCGAATTAATGGTTTTATTGGCCATTATTGCATTTAATTAATAGCAACCATTATTGGCAATTAATCTTACAATTTGGCGACAGTAATTTAGTCGACGGGATAACTAAGAAATACCAAGATAACTAAGTAAACATTTTAGAAAACGCATAAAAAAATTAAAAATTGAATTTAGCAGTTACCGTCCATAGCCAATAGTACCGTTATTACATGCCACTTTTTAGCTAAAATTTAATTTAAACTACTCTTAAAACTACTGAAATCACATTTCCAGATATTATCATCCATAGACGGTTATGTATCCAATTCTTTGCGTGACCATGTATATAATTTTATCTATATTCTACAAACATTTCTTAGGAAACTAAATGCAGTTCAGCGTAAAAATGCATAACTCCTTTAAAAACCACCTTTAAGCAATTTACTCTCATACTCAGTAACCCTTACGAATTCTTTTGTGTAGCCTTGCATATGAACTGTAGCATTTATACACACAGTATAGTATGCATAAATGTAGTGAAACATAAAAGCGCATATCAGAATTAAAAATGCATTTCTAGCAATCATTGCTTATGTACAATACTTCGGAGAAAAGTTTCTTGGCGAGAAAGAAGTTTGCCAACGTATTTTCTGGCAACCTATTTACTGCTTCATACTCACAAGCAATTTTTTCCATATGTATACAATTTGGCACAGATGTCATATACGCGTTATCACGTATATACGTATATCATTGCCGCGATTTTTTTCCGAAGCCAATTTGGCGAAAACATCAACAACATAAACAACACTCGGGTTATCATTACAAGCAAAATAACGACACTTTGGCGCCAGTTAAGTACCCGGTGCGTATATGACATCGGCGTCAAAAACAACAACAACAAAAAAAAAATCGCGCCAATATGGGCGTATATGACATCTGTGCCGACAATTTAATATAAAAAAAGCTATTTACCCATTTTTATAAAGAAACAGAAGTAATTTTTTGCACAGATGTCATATACGCAGGGGGGTTGGCGTGATTTTTCTACGACGCCAATTTGGCAGAAATCTCGCTTTCGAATACCAATTACTTATATATTTTTCAATAATTTTCTATCATTTTGAAAAGGAAATAACTATAAATAAATAAAAGTTTGAATAATAACTATAGAACAAAGCAGTTTATATAATTAAAAAACAAAAAATAAAAGTAAATAAACAATTTATTAATAAATAAAAAACAATAGCCGGGTTACCATAGCAGGCAAAATAACACCATTTTGGCGCCAGTTAGGTATCCCTGTTCATATCTGGAATGTGTGCCGTAATTTGTATATAAAAATATTATATATATTTAGAAACGATTTTTTATGCATATAAGTGCATATAAAAACAAAGATAAAAGTTCATTAGGAACAGATGTCATATTCGCCCCATATTGGCGCGATTTTTTTCGGTTGCCAATTTGGCGAAAACATCAACAGCATAAACAACATAATCCGGGTTACCACATCAAGCAAAATAACGACACTTTGGCGCAAGTTAAGTACCTGTTGCCTATATGATATTGGCGACAGAAAAAAATCGCGCCAATATGGGGCGAATATGACATCTGTACCGTTCATTAGATTTGTTTTCATAGCTGTTTACCTATTTTCTCAACATATCTCACTTTCTGATCCCCGAATCGCGCCAAGCTTTTTTTAAAAATGCGCTATAATGGAAAAGTACTTAAATAAATAATTAACAGAAATAACAAATTATACAAACTAAAACTTTTTATTTTGAGATCAAAGCATTCTTTTTAATTTCGATTAAAAATACATATATCCTTGGATAACTTCAATTGAAATTAGTTTCACAGCTTAATATCTCATTCCATAAACCTAAACAAACACAAGGGATTCGTTCATCGCGAAACGTCAAAAATATTAAATCATTGAGGTAATCATTCACAAAGTAAGTTCTCCAGCAATCAATGGGCGATATTCTAATGACGTCATAGTAGGTAAAATGGTGGCGGTATCGTTTGTTTATGGTTTGTAATCACAAAGATTTAATTTTGCAATGTCTCTTAGTTACATTATTTTATTGTCATATTTATGAGCTCAGAACAAAAGCCTATTTTTCCATTATTTAGTTATTAAAGACGGAAAAAAATCATAAATGCATGATTTGAAAATTTTAAATAATTTTCTTACTTAATACTAAAAAATACCATCGGGAAGTAACAGCGGGTTTAAGTTAAATAAGTTTAACTGTTTAATTCTGTTGTAATATTCAAAATAACTGTATTTATTAGATTTCAGTACTCAACATCAGGGCCCGATTAAACTTTGAAGTTAGAGGAATTACAATGTCATTTCAGGACCTTTCTTTTGGAGAAGCTTTTCTAAATTCCATATATACATGGAAAATCTCCAGTGTTAGAAATATTATTCCTAGGACTGACATAAAACGAGAACGGCCTGCAATTTTACACAAGTTTTTGAAAGCTACTTTATATCAGAAATTTTACTAAAAACTGGCTATTCTTTTGTTATAGCGGCCCACACTATTAGGATTATGATAAGTTGCAGCCAATTTCTTCAACGTTGTAACCAAGATCGTGAAGCACACACATATAATACTATATAATACCATTTCATGAAATCGTATACGATAATTTAATAGTATTTAACCTTACTTCAAGAGTGTTATTTATTTATTTTTAAGGCTCAACAATCTAAATTGTCCAATATATGAATTAAAAAAAAATGTAAACAAAGATTGAATAGACATGACCGCAAAAAGTTTCAAATCTGCATAGCACTTGGAACCAAACTGTGCAGATTAGTGGTCTTCTACTGCACACAGTTTTTCATAAATGTGTTCGTTCTTAAAATGTGTTATTTTCATCTATCACTGCGGAATAAGCGAGAAAACTCATATTCTTGCACATAAGTTGTATATATCTTTATATCTAAATTTCCGTCATTTTTGACGGGCTACCTTTCTAGTCTATATTATAAAGGACAAACATATCTGTGCGTAACGCATACGTCATTTTGCGAATGGCAGCACTTTGAAATTTAAAATGAAATTTTGGTTTTCCAATTATCTTTACTGCAAATTTTTAAACTTCTAATCGTCGCACATTTTAAATTTTTACACCGTTGTATGGGGAAAAAATGCTCTTTTAAATGCAATTTGTTTGAAAGCTGTATCTCAATTTATTTTTGAGATATTAATTTTTTTGTAGTTTTTAATATCATTTTTCTAATCGTGGCAACAAAAGAACCCCATTTCTATTAAAAGTCATTGAAAGTAAACGGAAAATAGTCGAAAATAGGAGATACTGTATATTTTGTTGTCATTTTCCCATAAAACCTGAAAAAAAAAATTAAATGCTTGCTATGTCAGCGATTTTTTAAATTTCTAAATATCGCGCATTTTCAATTTTTACGCCGTCAAACAGAGAAAAAAACCTACTTTCAAATGCAATTTGTTTGAAAATTGTATCTTAATTGACTGAGTTATTATTGTTTTTAAAATAACTATCCGCCCGTGGCGGCGACCAGTTTGGTCTCCCTTAAATGTATCCTATGCATTGTATCATGTTACTTTTATTCATAATTTAATTTACTTGCTCGATCCTTCGCCAAAGAGGAAGATTCTGATAGAGAAATCAAGAACTCGGTATTTTTATGTTAGTCAGGCACAGGTGATAAATCGCCAAACATTGTACCCGTTTTTCGTATTTCATGATTAAAATATAATCCTTTCACTCATTTTATTTAAAATGGATAGCTTTAATTTAAAACTGAAACGTTTAAAATTCATGACTTTCACTTAAAAAGAAAATCTTTAAAAAAGAAAAAGAATAAATAATACCATAAACTATTTAATTTCAACATCAAAGCATTGTTTTAATTTACCCCTCGAAAAATAAAAAAAATGTGCTGGCGAGTTAAAAAATGACATTGGCGAGAATTGCGCCTAGCTAACATTAAAGTACAAACTCTTTGTGATCATGGCAACTTTTATGTAGTTTTATTCGAAAAAAATATTTTGATTAAATAGGTTGCCAGAAAGTACGTTGCCAAATTTCTTTCCTCGCCATGGACCTTTTCTCTATTTCGCCAAGTACCTATACTTGAAAAGTACCTTTATTTATTTATTTATTTATTGTATTTTAAATGAGATGAAGTCGTATGTTTGTTGTTCGATAAATAAATAAATAAATAAATAAAAGACGGCACAGATGTCATATACGCACCACGTTGGCGCGATTTTTTCTGACGCCAATGTCATATACGCACCGGGGTACTTAACTGGCGCCAAAGTGTCGTTATTTTGCTTGATATGGTAACCCGGATGTTGTTGTTTATTTATTAATAAATTGTTTATTTACTTTTATTTTTTTATTATATAAATTGTTTTTTCTATAGTTATTAATTAAATTTTTTTTATTTATTGTTATTCCCTTTTGAAAACTATTACACAATAACCAATGAGATGCGTTTCATTCGGGGGTTGCCATTAAACAATTAACAAATAATTGAGATATCTGTGCCACGTGCGATAGCATAATATATATAGAGAGAGAGAGCGATTTTCAAGCATGAATTATTTTTAAATGTATCTATATCACGTGTAGCTCGATTATGAAATATTAATCCGCTTGCCTTTAAAACAATGTAAAAATGTCAGCATTTGTTTCCGTCTGATGTCCCATAACAAAATTAAAACTTCCTCTATAGAAAAATAAATAAAATAATGTAAATAAGAAACAAATTTAACAAACATGGGATTGAACCACGCGCTTAAAGCACTGAAATGATCGGAAAGACTGCCTTAAGTCGCAAAATCTTGGGCTAAGAACTCCTGGCATGTGAAAGTAACGCTTTTAATAAATTTTAAAACTTTATTTGATTGCATAATTGATATTTTTTATATAAAAATTCTTTTTTATGTTAGTGGACAATCTAAAATATATATTACATGTAAAAAAATAATAATTAGAGTTAAAAAAAAGAAAAAAAAAAGAATTGTTTTTACCTATACTCTGTAACCCGAGGAGCTCGGGTTCGATCCCCTAGTTTATATAAAATCCAAGTCTCTGTGTGTCCCTCACTATTCCGGTAGGACCGCCTCATTGAAATGAGTAATTGTTGGAAAATATTAATGCAGGGTTACCACAGTAGCGCCAAATGTTAGCCAACTTGGCGATAGCTGACTAATTTGGCGAAATTCTCATTTAAAACCATTAATCTTTCATAATGGAGGTCACCGAAATTTAATTCAAACTCCACTCTTTTAAGATATTTTTTCGAAATCTATGGGTGAGAATTTAAAGTACATCTTTACATCTTTACTCCCGATGCTACTAATAAAATAACCGCCAATAGACAACGGTGTACTGTGTGAGCTCCTAACTGCGTGATTTTAATGTGCTTTAGGTACTTTTCCAGTATAGGTGCCTTGGCGAAAAAGGAAATTTGGTAGCATATTTTCCGGGAACCTATTCACTGTTTCATTTTATATACACACGCATTTTTTCGATATTTATACGATTTATTTAACATAAAAAAGCCGTTTCTCTAATTTTATACAGAAATAGATGCAATTTGTACATAAAAACACCAATAATATACATATAAAACAAACAAAAACGCTCATCAAATTTGTTTTCATAGCTGTTTATATGATTTGACAATAAATCTCGATATTTTTCCGTTATACGGACACCATGCCAAAATGTATGCTAATGCGCCAATTATTTCAAAATGCTAAAAGATATTTGTAATTTTATGCCAGCAGTTTAATATGAGTTTTATTTTATTGCTTTATTTTATAGCAGTTATTTGTTCACTTATTTTAATTATCTATTTGTGATTTAAGGAAATAGTTCGTAAAAGTCTGGAATTTTCAAATGTTATATTTTTTAAATGCTCACTTTAGTATCGACAATGGTTTTTCTTTTATTTTTCAAATGCTTCAATTCACGATTTTGCGCCAACTATTACGCTTGGCGACAATGGTTCCGCATAACGGAAAAGTACCCAAATCTCACTATCTCACTTTCTGATGCCCAAATTACACCAAGCTTTTTTAAAAAAATGCCAAAGCCCCTACAGTGGAAAAGTACCAAACTGTCTATTATTTTGCGCTATCCGTGTTATAGTTTGTACTATATGCAAGGGCAGTGGAGCGAAGAGTTTAAACATTAAATATTAAAGTTTCGGCACAGATGTCATATATTGGCGCGATTTTTTTCTGACGCCAATGTCATATACACAACGGGTACTTAACTGGCGACAAAGTGTCGTAATTTTGCTTGATATGGTAATCCGGATGTTGTTGTTTATGCCGTTGATGTTTTCGCCAAATTGGCGTCGGAAAAAAATCGCGCCAATACATGATAACGTATATGACAACTGTGCCAAAGTTTCTATAAAGCAGAATAACACTAAAAAATTAAGAATAAAATAAATGCAAAATAAGACTAAAGAAGAAAGAAAAATCATGCGTTAAGCATAGAATATGAAACACTTTCCAACACATCCTGAATGCTTTAACAAAACTTCGTTATTTAGGGAAATAAGGTAAATAAGATAACGTTATTTCTTAGATATCCCGTCGACCAATTTCACCAAATTATATAAATCGCCAAATCAATAGTAAAACATTAACAAAAATACAAATAAAACGTCGAATTAATGGTTTTATTGGCCATTATTGGCATTTAATCTTACAATTAATTAATTAATGGCAACCATTATTGGCAATTAATCTTACAATTTGGCGACAGTAATTTGGTCGACGGGATAACTAAGAAGTACCAAGATAACTAAGTAAACATTTTAGAAAACACATAAAGAATTTTAAAAATTGGTTTCAGCAGTTACCGTCCATAGCCAATAGTACCGTTATTACATGCCACTATTTAGCTAAAATTTAATTTAAATTACTCTTAAAACTATTGAAATCACATTTCCAGATATTATCATCCATAGGCGGTTATGTATATTCTGGTACAGATGTCATATTCGCCCCATATTGGCGCGATTTTTTTCGGTTGCCAATTTGGCGAAAACATCGACAGCATAAACAACATAATCCGGGTTACCACATCAAACAAAATAACGACACTTTGACGCAAGTTAAGTACCTGTTGCCTATATGATATTGGCGACAGAAAAAAATCGCGCCAATATGGGGCGAATATGACATCTGTTCCCAAATTCTTTGTGTGACCATGTATATCATTTTATCTATATTCTACAAACATTTCTTAGGAAACTAAATGGAGTTCAGCGTAAAAATGCATAACTGCTTTAAAAACCACCTTTAAGCAATTTATTCTCATACTCAGTAACCCTTACGAATTCTTTTGTGTAGCCCTGCATATGAACTGTAGCATTTATACACACAGTATAGTATGCATAAATGTAGTGAAACATAAAAGCGCATATCATAATTAAAAATGCATTTCTAGCAATCATTGCTTATGTACAATACTTCGGAGAAAAGTTTCTTGGCGAGAAAGAAGTTTGCCAACGTATTTTCTGGCAACATATTTACTGCTTCATACTCACAAGCAATTTTTTCCATATGTATACAATTTGGCACAGATTTTTTCCGACGCCAATTTGGCGAAAACATCAACAGCATAAACAACATTCGGGTTACCATTACAAGCAAAATAACGACACTTTGGCGCCAGTTAAGTACCCGGTGCGTATATGACATCGGCGTCAAAAAAAATCGTGCCAATACCCTCATAGCATGCATGGTCACGGTGACGTCGTTGTGACGTCTTTGTAAGTCACTGTGGTCACGTCACATCTGTGACCAAAATGCCACCACTCAGTGATGTCACATTGTGACTGAGATGTGAACTTCTTAGAAAACTTTAAAAAATTACGAAAATTCTTCAAAACATGTTATTTACTGTAAAATTATATTTTTCTGGCAATAAAAAAAAAGTTGTGACGTCACTGTTATGTCACTGCTATGTAACGTACGTCACGTCACATATGTGACAAAAAACCACCATATTGTAAGGCACAGTGTGACAAAAATATGAACTTCAAAAATCTTTGAAAATGAAGAGAAATATTTTAAACAGTCACGAGTTACAGCGGCATAAGGAATGAAAATATATTAGTGAATAGCAAATGGTAAATTCTGTCACTAAAGGGGAGGGGGGGGGGCATAATAAATAAAGTACACGATACAAGCATTAATAAACTAAATTTTCAGGCTATATTTTATCAATTTGATATCTAAGACAGTGAATGTATACTTTTTCATGATTTCAATTTTATCTAGCATTTGGATAATATATTTAGAATTAGGAATATTAAATTTATACACTTTACATATTTAGTTTGCTGGGAGGAAATTTATTTCTTTCTTTCTTTTTTTACCGACTAGGATTATTCGAAACACTTCTGTGGTTTCAAACTAAAAATTTTCTATTACAGTTAAATCTGCACCTTTTAATGAGCACGTAGAAAGAGTCTTCAGAGTTTAGTCATCTATGCATTTCTTGCTTTAGAATATTTTTATAATTTGTATTCAAGTCATAAATTCTACTTGTTTCAGACTTTTAAAATAAAATTAGCATTTTCCGAAAATAAAAGAAATGTGCAAAACAAACTTTACTTAAAAAAAAAGAAAAAAAAAGGGGGGTTTCGTTATTACCATTAAATTTATTTTTACACCTTTTAAAAATTTAAACTATGTTTTATCTAATAAACTCTAATTATGAATATTATTATTATAATTATTTAGAAAAAAGGAACTTTACAATACATTTTACTTGAATTATTTGGTACGGATAAAAAGAAAAGATTAAAAACATTGGACATTTCTTCAAATACAAAATTTTAATTAACGATACTTTCAGAAAATTACTGCGCATTCAAATTCCATATGTCTTTCATACAAAAACAAATAATCTGTAACAGACCATCTGCTTGAAAATCGTCTGCCCACAAAAAAAAAAAAAAAAAATAAATATGAGAAGACGCGGGAAATTATTCACTGTTTTCAGAACATCACCACGTCTACAACACTTTAAGATAAGGAAATGACCATTTTAGGATACACGGATATTAATGGAACGTAATGGAATGTAAGTCTTATTTAATTTAAATATTTTATTCCAGATTTGTATATTATGAGTTAAATAGTTTTATGTTATATTTGTAAGAGACTGATCTTTAACTGTCAGAAGCGAAGAATTATTTTATCGGCTTCTTACTCTTTTTTGATTACTAACACTTACAGTTATTATTTTGGGGTTAAATATGATGTTCGATTATCATGAGATTACGAAAGTGTTTCGGATTAGAAATTAACATTATACTGGGAAAATGTATTTTTACATGTTACAGTAGTGAAAAATTTGAAAGAATTTTCTTTTAGTGCTAATGATATTTTAAATTATCTTTTAAAATCCTAAATCTTCAAACCAATGTTTTCAGATTTAACATTTACCAAAATTATAAAATAATAGGAATTCCTTATACCATATGGAAATATTTTTGAGATATTGTTAAATCTAATAATGCATTTAATTTATCTATTGTAGTTTGCTGTTGTTTAATAGTACAATTATAAATACTAATTATTATTTTTAGTGTTTATCAAATTGGTATATTTATTTGTTTAAATTGTATGTAAGCATTTTTTCTGTTTGTGATTTTAATCAAACATTTAATTATAGACATTCTGAATCGGTTATTAAATTTCCATCTATTGTAAATTTATTTTCTACGTTTATGATACGCGTAATTATTGGCACTAAAAAGTAAAATATGATATTTAAGCATTGAAATAAAGTGTTTTTCATTCCTGATAGGAAGTTATAGATTAAACTGCTTTAGTATATATTTTTTTAAAGTTTATATAATACAGGATGCATAATATAGGACACAAGTTGAAAAGTGCTTATGACTTCGGTTTGTCTCTCCCTCTGTCCGTCTAGCAGTCTGTCCGCACTCTAACTCTGGAAAATATACTCGGATTGCCTGAAATTTTTGGATGTTATTGACGTTTACCATAGCACGGTACCTATTTGTAATGAAGTTTGTAGCATGCTTTGTTCATTTACATGGACAGCCAAAAGTTTTCCGTTACATTACGGCCTATGGGAAAAAATCGTTTCAAATGATTTTTAATGATTTTACGCACGCTTTCAAACAGAATAAAATTTATCTGCATTTATGAAGTGCACTAAAATATGCATTCTGTTGACTATGCGATGCAAAGAATAGTTATTGTTCATTTACAGGGCTAAAAAAGGAATTCAAATACATAATGATATAGGGGTGGAGGGAATTGTTTGCGGCATACTTTAATTATGTCGATCTATTTCATATATAATGAAATTTATATATGTCGCTGAGGTTTACATACTATAAATAATTTCATGTATAATACGAATAATACGTATATAGCATTTACAGGGACACACAAAATATTTCAGGTACTATATTGTATCCGAAGTACTGTTCATTAGCGATGATTGCTGGAAATGTATTTTTAATTATGATATGCGCTTTTATGATTCACTATATTTATGCATAGTATATGGTGTATATAAATGCTATAATTCCTATACAAGGCTACACAAAAGTATTCGTAAGGATTACTGGGTATGGGCGCAAATTGCTTAAAGGTGGTTTTTAAATGAGTTATGTTTTTTTTTCGCAGAACTGCATTTAATTTACCAAAAAATGTTTGTAAATATTCAATTCGATATGAGTACGTCGGTTTACTCATTTTTGAGTACTTCATTTTTTTCAGTGTATCAACCACAGATCAAATACAGGGCTGTTCAAAAGAATTGGAAAGCATATTTGGCTATGGACGGTAACTGCTGAAATCAGTTTTTCAAATGTTTTATGCGTTTTCTAAAATGTTTACTTAGTTATCTTATTTACGTCATTTCCCTAAATTACGATGTCATATTAAAGCATTCAGAAAGTGTTGGAAAGTATTTTATAATCTATGCTTAACGCATGATTTTTCTTACTCGTTTTTTTTCTATTTCCCAGATCAGTCTTTTCCTATAAAACATACCAAATCTATTTAGCTCATATTCACAAAATACAATATACACGGGAATAAAAAATTTAAATAAATATCGCTTATCATGCCGCTCTATAAATAATAGTTGTATTAATATCCATTAGTCTCAATGTTCGTATTTAATAAAGCAATGACAAATCACAACAAATTAAAAACCTTACACATTCTAAATATCAAGCTTGAACTCAATATCAAGCATAGAACTTAATAAAAAAAATGTCAGTTGATAAGCATTGTTTTTTAAGTGGAAAAATTTTAAATGTTTTAGAAGAATAGGACTCCAAAATAGCGATATTTTGCTAAAAAGTACGGTAAAAAGATAAGATTTTATATTTACAGCAAAAGTTTACTTCAAAATTCATCGCTGTATTAATACTTAGAAATTTTTCCAGAGAGAATCATTCGCCTTATATACAATATTTCAAATGAAAATCAAATATCAAATTAATTGCTTAAAAGGCGCAAAGGCCAACATAGTGAAAAAGATTCCATGCCGGGACTCGAACCCGGGCCATCAGTATAGCACACTGACATTCTACCGACTAAACCACATGGAACGACGCCCAGCCTGTAAAATTTCTCACTATTACATGTTAGCAAGGCTACAAACGCAGCACAAGATGGAATATTTATCGTGAGCCACCGACATGAGGTAAACACCAAACTTAAATAAATCCAGCATCGATTGAAACTGTATTAATAATTGGAAATTTTTCCAGGGAGAAATATTCGCCTTGCATACAACATTTCAAATTGAAATTGCCTTTTAAGCAATTAATTTGAAATTTGATTTTCATTTAAAATATTGTATGCAAGGCGAATGGAAAAATTTCCAAGTATTAATATAATTTCAATCGATGCTGGATTTAATTAAGTTTCGTGTTTGCATCATGTTGGTGGCTCACGCTAAATATTCCATCTTGTGCTGCGTTTGTAGCCTTGCCAACATGTAATAGTGAGGAATTTTCCAGCCTGGGTATCGTTCCATGCGATTTAGTCGGTAGAATATCAGTGCGCTGTACTGATGGCCCGGGTTCGAGTCCCAGCATGGAATCTTTTTCACTATTTGCGTCTTTTAAGCAATTAATTTGAAATTTGATTTTCATATGAAATCACAATGTTTATGACAAGTTCGTCACAAATGACACATATTTCACAAATTGGTCACAGTGTGACTTCAAAGCATCGTCGCTTTCGTCACAGGTTCGTCACAAAGTTAATGCCAAAATAGTCACAAATGACACACTTTTCACAAATTTGTCACACCGTGACTTCACAGAGTGGTCACAATGTGACGTCACAAACGACCTCTAAAACGGCCATAACGACCTCGCATTCTAGTCACTATGACGTCACATCGACGTCACGTGACGTCACATCGACGGTCACAAAATCACAGTGTGACTTCACAATGACGTCGCCGTGACGTCACCATGCCTTACGGGTATGGGCGTATATGACATCTGTGCCGACAATTTAATATAAAAAAAGCTATTTATCCATTTTTATAAAGAAACAGAAGTAATTTTTGCACAGATGTCACATACGCATGGGGGTTGGCGTGATTTTTCTATGACGCCAATTTGGCAGAAATCTCGCTTTCGAATACCAGTTACTTATATATTTTTCAATTATTTACTATCATTTTGAAAAGGAAATAACTATAAATAAATAAAAGTTTGAATAATAACTATAGAACAAAGCAGTTTATATAATTAAAAAACAGAAAATAAAAGTAAATAAACAATTTATTAATAAATAAAAAACAATAGCCGTGTTACCATAGCAGGCAAAATAACACCATTTTGGCGCCAGTTAGGTATCCCGGTTCATATCTGAAATCTGTGCCGTAATTTGTATATAAAAAAAAATTATATATATTTAGAAACGATTTTTTTTATGTATATAAGTGCATATATAAACAAAGATAAAAGTTCATTAGATTTGTTTTCATAGCTGTTTATATATTTTCGCAACATATCTCACTTTCTGATGCCCGAATTGCGCCAAGCTTTTTTTAAAAATGCGCTATAATGGAAAAGTACTTAAATAAATAATTAACAGAAATAACAAATTATACAAACTAAAACTTTTTATTTCGAGATCAAAGCATTGTTTTTAATTTCGATAAAAAATACATATATCCTTGGATAACTTCAATTGAAATTAGGTTCACAGCTTAATATCTCATTCCATAAACCTAAACAAACACAAGTGATTCATTCATCGTGAAACGTCAAAAATATTAAATCATTGAGGTAATCATTCACAAAGTAAGTTCCCCAACAATCAATGGGCAATATTCTAATGACGTCATAGTAAGTAAAATGGTGGCGGTATCGTTTGTTTATGGTTTGTAATCACAAAGATTTAATTTTGCAATGTCTCTTAGTTACATTATTTTATTGTCATGTTTATGAGCTCAGAACAAAAGCCTATTTTTTCATTATTTAGTTATTAAAGACGGAAAAAAATCATAAATGCATGATTTGAAAATTTTAAGTAATTTTCTTTCTTAATACTGAAAAATAACATCGGGAAGTTCCAGCGGGTTTAAGTTAAATAAGTTTAACTGTTTAATTCTGTTGTAATATTCAAAATAACTGTATTTATTAGACTTCAGTACTCAACATCAGGGCCCGATTAAACTTTGAAGTTAGAGGAATTACAATGTCATTTCAGGACCTTTCTTTTGGAGAAGCTTTTCTAAATTCCATATATATAATGGAAAATCTTCAGTGTTAGAAATATTTTTCCTAGGACTGACATAACACGAGAACGGCCTGCAATTTTACACAAGTTTTTGAAAGTTACTTTATATCAGAAATTTTACTAAAAACTGGTTACTTTTTTGTTATAGCGGCCCACACTATTAGGATTATGACAAGTTGCAGCCAATTTCGCCAACGTCGTATAACCAAGATCGTGAAGCACACACATATAATACCATATAATACCATTTCATGAAATCGTATACAATAATTTAATAGTTTTTAACCTTACTTCAAGTGTGTTATTTATTTATTTTTAAGGCTCAACAATCTAAATTGTCCAATATATGAATTAAAAAAAATGTAAACAAAGATTGAATAGACATGACCGCAAAAAGCCTCAAATCTGCATAACACTTGGAACCAAACTGTGCAGATTAGTGGTCTTCTACTGTACACAGTTTTTCATAAATGTGTTTCGTTCTTAAAATGTGTTATTTTCATCTATCACTGCGGAACAAGCGAGAAAACTCATATTCTTGCACATGAGTTGTATATATCTTTATATCTAAATTTCCGTCATTTTTGACGGGCTACCTTTCTAGTCTATATTATAAAGGACAAACATATCTGTGCCATTCGCATACGTCATTTTGCGAATGGCAACACTTTGAAATTTGAAATGAAATTTTGGTTTTGCAATTTTCTGTAATGCGAATTTTTAAACTTCTAAACGTCGCACATTTTAAATTTTTACACTGTTGTATGAGGAAAAAAAATGCTCTTTTAAATGTAATTTGTTTGAAAGCTGTATCTCAATTCATTTTGAGATATTAATTTTTTTGTAGTTTTTAATACTATTTTTCTAATCGTGGCAACAAAAGTATCCCATTTCTATTGAAAGTAAACGGAAAATAGACGAAAATAGTAGATACTGTATCTTTTTGTTGCCATTTTCTCATAAAATCTGAAAAAAGGTTGAAATTAATATACGGGTTATGTCAAGAATATTGTCTGTTATTCCGTGATAATGACGTCATATGCATACTTTTCTATAGACGAAGTTTACAACTGGATTGTAAAAATGGATTGCTTTAGCGAATGTAAAGGACGTCATTTTATAAAAAAGCGTGTAATTTAATTCTTAAACCTAAATTAAGTTTTGCAGAAGTGCGTCATTTTCACAGCCCAGCTACTTTGAAATTCTTAACAGGTGAAAATGCTTCCCTTTTGAAAATAATGTAATCGAAATCACACACTGATAAAACGCAATGTTTTACAAAAATTTAGAGTGCCTTTATAAAAGAGAAGTGACATGCAAATAATAGCGATTTATAATATATTACAGAAATTGAT
Organism: Maratus speciosus; assembly: GCA_963932465.1. Taxonomy (NCBI): domain Eukaryota; kingdom Metazoa; phylum Arthropoda; class Arachnida; order Araneae; family Salticidae; genus Maratus; species Maratus speciosus. The sequence continues at coordinate 501,954,914 of OZ010793.1, read as the reverse complement.
GATTCTCGCCTGGATGGATTTGCTTCGCTGAGTTAGACAAGCGAACAAATAATTCGAGGTTTAAAATAATATCATGTTCCTGAAGTTTTTGTCCAAAATTCTCTCGAATAATAAAATTTTAATGCTATTCTTTAGGACATTCTACTATAATTTTATCAAAATAGCATAATTTTCTTAATTTAATTTTTCGTAATTTTGTATAATCTATATATTTAAAACACAAGTGTGTTTTTTAGTCATCTGCCCTGATCTTTCTGCTAAACCAATTTTACTATTTTTTTTTTCTTAAACTGAAAGCTGTTTATTTGTAGATGTGATCGCACTATCTGTTTTTTTAAATATCACCACTTTTATATTTTAATTTTAAAAGCATTTTATGAAATTTCTTCAAAATGGTGAAAATTAGCTTTCATTATTGCAGACAAGAGAGAAATAATGAGGTATTTTTTATCTTTATTCATGCCATTTTCCGATAAAAATTCAAAATTGTTGATAAAAATTGTTGTATAGGTTTTACTGGCGCAAAATTCCATTAGGAGCATAATATTATATTGCGGCCATAATAACGGAAAATGACTTACCTCTTTTGAAAACACGCATTTTTCCTCATAAATTATCTATATTGTTTTTCCTACAGCATGTGTACTGATACTAACAAGGAGAGGGCCAACCTTGTTAATCACAGATTTTGATTATTACTTTCTTCTGTCTTCAATAGAAGAAAGTATTGTAATCGAAATTTTTTTCGACTTCCGGTTTTCGACGGATTTGCATGTTTTAGGGGTCAGAGATTCCAAAAAACATGTTTATAGAAAATGTCTGTCTGTCTGTGTGTCCGTCTGTCTGTCGCCATTGTACCATCAAAAAGTGTATGAAGTTATGTATAGAATTAAACCAAAATTTTATTATAAGTTTTTGGCTATGGCAAGCAGGTCCTCCCGGAATTTGGAAAAAATTCGCCGGTAGGGGGCGCTGATATAACAATTTTTGTGCGATTTTGAATATTGTACCATCCAAAAGTGTATGGAGTTATGCATAGAATTGAACCAAATTTTTAGTTTAAGTTTTTGGATATGACAAGCAGGTCCTCCCTGAATTTGGAAAAAATTCGCCGGTAGGGGCGCTGTAAATGTGTTTTTTGTGCGATTTTGAATATTGTACCATCGAAAAGTGTATGAAGTTATGCATACAATTGAACCAAATTTTTATTTTAAGTTTTTGGCTATGGCAAGCAGGTCCTCCCTGAATTTGGAAAAAATTCGCCGGTAGGGGGCGCTGTAATAGCGATTTTTGTGCGATTTTGAATATTGTACCGCCCAAAAGTGTATGAAGTTATGCATAGAATTAAACCAAATTTTTATTTTAAGTTTTTGGATATGGCAAGCAAGTCCTCCATGAATTTGCAAAAAATTCGCCGTTAGGGGCGCTGTAATAGCGATTTTTGTGCGATTTTGAATATTGCACCATCGAAAAGTGTATGAAGTTATGCATAGAATTGAACCAAAAAAAATTTTAAGTTCTTGGCTATGGCAAGGAGGTCCTCCCTTAATTTGTAAAAAAATCGCTCGTAGAGGGCGCTGTAATAGCGATTTTTGTACAATTTTTGTGCCATTTTGAATATTGTACCGCCGAAAAGTGTATGAAGTTATGCATAGAATTGAACCAAATTTTATGTGTTTATTTTTGGTCATGTCACGAAGGTCCTCCCTGAATTTGGAACAATTCTGCCGGAAGGGGGCACTATAATTGCGATGTCTGTACCATTTTCATTATTGTACCATCGAACAGCGTATAAAATTATGCATACAATTGAACCAAAATGTTTGTGCTTGTTTTTGGCTTTGGCCAACAGGCTCTCCTTGAATTTGGAAATATTGCGCAGTAAAGGGGCTCCGTGGTAGCAATTTTTATATACTTTTCTTGATTTTTCGTAGTTCTATTGTGCATCGGCGGCTCATGCAGCGGCGGGAACTCGCTTCCTGCTATGCCGGCTATTCGCAAACAGCTGATAACGACAGAATAAGGAAAAATTAATAATTTTAACAAATATCATGATATAGATTAACTCGTTTTTAGTCCGTTTAATTGACTTGAGCAGAAATTTAAGATGAAAATCAAAGTTGGTATAGTATTGAACTAATAATATTGAAGTATTAACATGTGTAACTAGGTTTTGAAATATTAAGATGTATAAGATAGAAGAGAGTTTTGGGATTGGCACATCCAACTAGTTTTAATATATGTTGTAGGGTAGAGACCCTTTAGTCTCAGATTCAACGGATTTTATCCAACGCTCCTTAGTTCTTGAAAAACCGGGGATAAAAAAGTAGTACACAACTTAAATACTTACTTTGCAACCAAGATGCTGGGTTAGTCGTAGTTCAGTTGGTATGGTGTTTGCCGGCTGATCCGCGGGGCCGGGTTCAATGCCTGAATGCGCTACATTTGTTTTTCTCATTTTTTGCTTTATAAATATACTTGTAAGTATAACTTAATAATCTCATTGTCAATTGAAATTTTTAATATTGTATATCAATTATAATTTTAACCTATTTAATTTTTTTATTTTTAACTAAATAGTTGTCATAAAACTGTTAATTTTTTTAAATCACTTTTAAAATGTATTGCATATATTTTTTATCGATGCAATGATATTGAGCAATTGTGTCAATTCGTGATTTTAAAGAAACATCATTTACGCATTGATTTAACAAAGGAAGTCAATGCGATATTACTATTATTCTGTTTTTAAAGTAACAAGCATAATTATATTAAAAATTAGCATCAGAATTAAATTACAACCGATTTTTTGCATATTAAAGGTTTTTAAATTTGTAATAAGTATGCTTGCGCTTTCAATTACTTTGTTTTCCCCTTTATCTTCATTCTGCTTTTATTTTTATTTTATTTGAATATTCTTTTATTTTATCAAAACTAGATGGCGACACAACAGATTTTGTCACGATTTTGGAATTTTTATCATTCAATAATAGATCTAATTTCTTTTTAAACCTCTATAAAGGATGAGAAATAATAGTTTACAAATAAGAAATGATACATTTAAGTTTGTTAACATTATAATTAATGTATGATATTAAATTTTTTAATTGAAATTATTAAATTATAATTACAAGTATATTTATAAAACAAAAAATGAGAAAAAGAAATGTAGCGCATTCAGGTATCGAACCCGGGCCAGCGGATCAGCCGGCAAACACCAGACCAACTGAGCTACGACTAACCCAGCATCTTGGTTGCAAAGTAAATATTTAAGTTGTGCACTACTATGAGACCCCCCGGTTTCTCAAGAACTAAGGAGCGTTGGATAAAATCCGTTGAACCTGAGACTAAGGGGTCTCTACCCTACAACATATATTAAAATAATCAAAATCTGTGATTAACAAGGTTGGCCCTCTCCTTGTAAGTTTCAGACACTATGCGAAATTCTTATTTAAGTGAAAATGAAGTCATATTTAAAATAAAACGATCATTTTCTTAGATAAAACTAAACATTTTAACACAAATGCGTCTAAAAATCATAAATTACGGAAATTTTTACTCTCCGGAATTGAGATTAGAATCTCAAGCAAAGAGTGCATCTGTTCGCATAAAAGATGTTGCTGACAATTGTGACTTCAAGTTTTGAGTTAAAATGATTTTAAAATGATGAAACAAAATACAATTTTTTTAAAAATGATGAATATGGATATGAGAAGTGCGTATGCAAATTTTGAGAAGGTGAAAGTTGCTGTTTTTCATTCCGGAATACCAAGTATAAGAGCCTCAATTGATAACCACATCCTTATAACTGATCTTTATTATATTTTACTGATTATGTACCTATATTATAAGGAAAAACTTATCTGTGTGTAACGCTGACGTCATTCTGCCAATGGCAACATTTCACGATCAAATTTCGGTTTTGAAATTTTCGCTACTGCAATTTTTTAATCTTCTGACTATCGTACATTTTCAATTTTCTTCTCAAAGGGGAAAAATTTACTTTAAAATGCAATTTGTTTAAAAACTCTATCTTAATTGACTGATGTATTATGTTTTCTAAAATAATTTTTAAGCATGATTTTTTTAAAAAGTTTATCTTATCACGTGCCGGTTTCAATACATAATAATAATAAACATTTTGCACATAAAGCAACAAACATTGTTCAGCATTTGTTTCTGACTATTTCTGCATAACGAAATTAATACTTCCTTTATAAACAAATAAAAGAATAATCTTAAAAAACCACCAATCTAACATATTTGTGAAAGACAAATTAACGAAATTAATACTTATTTTATAAACAAATAAAGGAATAATGTTGACAAAACACAAATCTAACATAATTGTAATCGTAAAATTAAAATTTTTAGATCACCAAATAGGATTTTGTTTTTCGAATGGAATTTGTTTGCAAAGTTTATCTCAGTTTACTGATTGTCTATGGTTTTAAAAACAATTTTAAAGCATGAAATATTTTTTAATTTATCTATAGCACGCGGAGCTCGATTACGAAAGATTAATCCGTTTGCCCTTAAAACAATATAAAGAGTTCATCCTTTTCTTGCGGCTAATATGCATTTTTAAAAAAACTTCCCTATGAATAAATAAATAAAATAATATAATAAAACACAAATTTAACAGACATGTAAGCTCTGAAATTATCAGTATATAAAAGGATGCCTTAAGTAGCAAAATCTTGGTCTCTTATCATGCGGCTAATAAGAAAATATCGCTTTTGATAAATTTCAAAAATTTATTTGATTGTATAATTCGTATTTTTCTTATGAAAAATGCTTTTTTAATGTAAGTGGGCAGTCTTAAAAATTTATTGCATATAAAAAAATTATTAGTTTTCAATTAAAAAAAATGTTTTCACTTATATTATGTAACCCGGGAAGCCCGGATACGATCCCCTAGTATATATAAAAGTCTAGATTGTGTGTGTAAAACCAGACTTTTCTCCATGAACACGTACTGCCACCCACACGCGGTTAGTGTCGTTAGATAGCCCTTGGTCTCCTGCTGTTAGTAAGGCAGTTTGCTCGCGGTGCGTGGAAGTGGGAAATTACAGGGACACTCAAAAGAATTCCATTACGCTACGGCCTATGGGAAAAAATCGCTTGAGAAAGTTTTTAATGATGTTACAGCCTTTCGAACATAATGAAATTGAAATGCTTTTATGAAATGCATTTAAATATATATTCTGTAGCATATGCGATGCAAAGAATATTTATTATTCATTTACACGGCCACAAAAAATAATTCCGAAACGTTCTAAATTGCGATTTTTGCACAATCTCAGGAAGGTCAGAGCCGATTTAAAAAATAATGGTGTCAAAATGATAGTAACAGACCTTGCTCAAAAATAAGCTATATTTTATGTTGGAGGCACTACCCCAAAGGGGGTGCAGGAGCAAAAAACATTCTAAAAATGCGATTTTTGTGTTACTGAAGGGCCCATAAACATGAAATTTGGCATGGTAGTTACTTATAAGATATAAATGATCTCTAAGAACATTTCCTAAAAAAAATCGAAATTTAAAAGGAGTGAAAATGCGCGAAAAGCGTTCTAAAAACGTTCTAAATTGCGATTTTTACGCAATCTCAGGAAGTTTGGAACCGATTTTAAAAATAATGATGTCAGAATGATAGTAGCAGACCTTGCTCCAAAATAAGCTATATTTTATGTCGGTGGCACTACCACAAAGAGGGTGCAGGAGCAAAAAAGTTCTAAAAATGCAATTTTTGTGTTACTGAAGGTTCTAGAAACATGAAATTTGGCAAAGTTCGAAATTTCAAAGGGGTGAAAACGCGAGAAAAGCGTTCTAAAAAGTTCTAAATTGAAAATCTCAGGAAGTACCAAACCAATTTCAAAAGTAATAGTTGGAAATTGATGGTGGCAGCTCTTGCTCCAACATAGGCATTATTTTATGTCGATGTCACTACCAGCTGGGAATTGCAGGAGCAAAAAACGTTCTAAATTGCGTTTTTTTGTGATGCCGCAGGGGCTTGCAACTTTAGCTGTCTTCGCCCGCTAGCGGGCCCCTCCTTTTCATGAACCACTCCTTTTTTATAAAATCTCGAAGCGAACGAACCTCGACCCGGGTCCCCGCTGCCTACGGCACCGTATAGCAGGCGTGCTGCGCACGCACTGCAAACTCTTAAAAAAAGCGTATCGCGCTAGAACGAAAGTCAAACCGGGTCCCCGCTGCCTATAATCATTTTGGGAATCCCCCAAAACATAACAGTAGAAGAAATAAAAGAGAAATTAAGCGAAGATCTTGAATATGACATAAAAGGTAATGAACATAAAGAATTACAAAGAAAATCTCTAAAGACCTATCAACTTATGCTAGATTTGGAGGATAGATTGGCAACCAGATTGCTACGCCAAGGTCGATTGCTGATTGGTTTTCTATCGTGTAAAATCGCTCAGTACGCCCCCATAATAAGGTGCAGTCACTGTCAAATCTATGGACATACAAAAGAGAGATGCAGAAGAAAAGAAACCTGCGCATATTGCATGAAGAACCATGAAACCTCAACATGTCCGAATAAAAATGATCCAAGGAAGCACAAATGCTATAATTGCTATAATTATGTGAACCCCGAAGGTCGCCAATACAAGTTCGAACATAGCGCAAATTCAAGCGAATGTAATATCTTTCAAAACCACTTCTATAATAGACATCGTATAATTAACTACCGACAGCAACGTTCTCGACCCTAAATAACCTTTCAAATATCGTTACCCAAAATAACAATGTACTTACTATGGCTTCCAACCCTGCTAATGTAGCAGTTCCAACTAAAGTAATTCATAACAAAGCAACTCTTTCCAAAATTAGATGTGTCCAAATTAATCTGAATAACTGTCGCGCAGCGAATCTAGAACTAATCAAATATATAAATAATCAACAAATTGACATAGCTATAATCCAAGATTACCATAGAACAAATAATTCATTTACAAGCCTCCCAATTGGATGGTCTCTTTATGCCTCAAAAAATGAAACAGCTGGAATTATCATAGCAAACTCCCAACTATATCACCTAAAAACCTTATCTTTTGACAACAGCATTTTTATTAACATTAGCACTAAATACCATGAATTAACACTTGGCTCGCAGTATTCCCGTCCTCGTTCCGCAAGAGACCTTGAAGAAGACCTACAAGCCTGGACCAACACTATCAGAGACTGTAAAAATATCATTTTAGCAGGCGATTTTAATGCTCACTTAAAGGACTGGGGATATAAATGCAATAATGCAAGAGGAGACATTCTTCTAGATTACCTCGCTTTAAATAACGTATCCATAGTTAATGATCCCAATGCACCATATACATTCAAACAGAACAAAAGGAAAGGTACTCCAGATCTAACTTTAAGTGGAAACCAAGCACGCAACTATCTCAATTCTTGGTACGTAGACGACATCAATGATTCCCTCAGCGACCATCTGTACATAAGATACGATTTATCTATAGATCCAGTTCTAAGAAATGAATACAGATTTAAAACTAAATTTGAGAATTTCAAAAAATTTAACAACCAACTCTCTCCTAATGTTGACAATCTACAGACAACTCTCAGCGAGGTCAAAAGTCCTAATGACTTGAATGAATGGACCCACAAATTTGAAGAGCTTCTACAAGAAATCATGGAATCTTCTCTCAAAAAGAAAAAACAGTCATATGAAGTAAATACAAAGTGGTACACAGATAATCTCAAAATACAAAGAAATCGATTAAACGCTTTACGGAAAAGATCAAATAAAAATCCTGAAAACGTACAATACCAAGTTAGCTACAAGAAAGAGAGAGCTAAATACAAATTAAACATCAAAAACGCAAAATTAAATTCGTGGAAATCCTTCTGTGAGACAACATCCACAACATACGGAACCGCTTTCAAAATTGTAAAGGGCAAATACCTCAAAAATACCGACTTAATACATTCAATACTTGACACATCAAATTCAACTGACATGTTTAGAGACATTCAACACCAACTCTTAAGCCATCATTTTGGAAAAGAAATCCCTGAAAATCTACATTCATTTGAAAATTTGGAGCCACTATCAGAAAGTGATATAAATGAATATCTAATCAGCTATAGAGAACTAAAATATTGCGCATCAAGACAGTCGAACAACAAAGCCCCTGGCTTCGATAAGATCGATGCAAGGGTTACTAAAAACTTGATCAAAACTTTCCCACAATTAATGCTTCAACTATACAACAAATGCTTTTCCCTTGCCCATTTCCCAGACATATGGAAGAAGGGCATTGTCATTTATTTTCGAAAGAAGAATAAAGATCCTCGGCAATTAAAATCTTACCGACCGATAGTCCTTCTCCCTATGCTGGGAAAAGTCCTTGAACGATTAATCAAGATGCGTGCAATGACATTTTTAGAAGATATTTCCTTTCTCCATGAAATGCAATTTGGATTTCGCGAATCAAGAAGCACAATAGATGCCTTAAATGAACTGAAATCCTCTATCACAAATACATTAGAAAATAAGAAATACTGTGGTATTCTTTCCTTCGATATAGAGGGAGCATTTGATTCGATAGATTGGAATACTATCTCCCAAATAATCGATAATTCTCCTCTCCCTCTATATCTAAAACATTTACTAAAAAATTACATCTCCAATCGATATATTGGTTTAAAAGAAGGAAGCGTTGTAGAATGGTTCATTTCATTTAAAGGGTGCCCTCAGGGCTCATGCTTAGGTCCCCTTCTTTGGTTGCTAATTGCAGATTTTATTATAAAGGAGTTCTACAAAATAGAATCAGACATGATAGTTTATGCTGACGATTTCGTAATTAAGGTTGCGGGAGACTCCAGACCTGAGTTGGAGCAAGTTGCTAATAGACGCATCGAAATTTTTTCAACTTTATGCAGGAATTTCAACCTTACAATATCGGAAACTAAAACAGAGGCCATGCTTTTTGGCCGCTTTCTTCTTAACAGACGTCGACCAATTTTCAAATTGAATAACAAAACTATCAAGTTTGAAAATACTATTCCCTATCTTGGCGTTATACTAGATCCAAAATTTAATTTTCAAGAGCATCTAACTCATACTAAAACAAAGGTAACTCAATTTTTAAACGGATTCAAAAGCCTAAAATCTCATAAAGGAGGAATATCTTCAAGTATACTGAAATTTTGGTACAACACCGTCATATTAAAACAAATTAGCTACGCTTATGAAATTTGGTTTCCAAGCCTCAACTCGCATGGGATAAGAAAATTAAAGTCAGTACAACGTACAGCTCTCTTAAGCATTATCAAGACCTATCGAAGTACTTCCTCTGACGCTCTCTGTGTCCTTACTGGTTCTCCCCCAATCGATACTTTGCTCAAGAACGATTATCATTATTACGAACTAATTAAAGGAAGAAGATCATATAACCATAATGGCAAAATCATTAACAGCAACCACATTATGTCAAAACTAAACACCTTCGACTTTTCTCAATATTACAAGATAAACAACCTCTTCTTTTTGGAGGAAAAATACGAAAAATTACTCCAAATCTATGACCCATCCATATATACCGATGGTTCTGTCATGAACGACGGAGCAGCATGTGCATTTACAGTCTGTCTTAAAAACTCATTCGTATATGATTATGCAGTTAAACTTCATGTAGATAACTCGATCTACCAAGCTGAATTATTCGCAATTTACAAAGCAATGGAATGGTCCATTAACTCTTCTCATCATGAAATTCTTATCCTTACAGACAGCCACTCATCCTATGACGCCCTTCAAATTGCATTTCCACGCAATTATATAATTTATAATATCTACAATCTTTTACTACATTTCCCTAACAAAAAGTTCTATATCTCATGGATTAAATCTCACATAGGTATCCCGGGAAACGAAAGAGCCGATTCTCTGGCGAAGGCGGTTATAGATAACAACCAATACAACGATTGCCAGGAATTGCTTCTTCCACAATCCAAATTCAAGTATATATTTAGGCAAAAAACTCTGGATGAATGGCAACTCTCATGGACTCAGTCGAAAAAGGGTCGCGATACTTACAGTATAATTAATAAAGTTGACATACAGTTCATCTGTGATCGCCCTACGTTACCTAACTATATCACTGGTCATGGAAGTTTCCCATCATTTCTACATAAAATTAAAAAAAGAGACTCACCACTTTGTTTATGCAGAAAGAGTATTGGAAACGCTACACACTATATCTTTGGAAACTGCCCCATAATGAAACATCATTTCCATTTTGACAGAAACAAAACATTGAGAGAAAATTTGAATAACACTCTTTTCAACGCAGGCAACTTCCAGAGACTTCTGGAAAATTACGACATTTTAAACAAACATTTTTCTTTTATTTCTAAGACTATAGCTAAACCTTAATCTTTTTTTACATTCTATTTAACCTGTAAATATTTTTCAATATTTATTTATACATATGTGTCCGCACTGCCTTCAATAATAAGGCAGTATTTGTAACATGCTTTTTATGTTGTAATAAATGTGCGCCACCCTGCTTGCGCTGCCTGGCAGCCCCTTTTTCCCCTCGTGGACTTATTGTCCCTATACCTCACGGTAGGCTGTCCACGAGTGGGCGATTTCGGTCCCCGCTGCCTTCGGCACCGTATAGCAGGCGGGCTGCGCACGCACAGCAAACTCTTTTAAAAAAGCCTTTCGCTATAACGAAAGTTGAACCTGGTCCTCGCTGCCTACGGTACCTTATAGCAGGCGTGCTGCGCACGCACTGCAAACTCTTTTTAAAAAGCCTATCGCCCTCGAACGAAAGTCGAACCGGGTCTCCGCTGCCTACGGCACCGTATAGCAAGCGTGCTGCGCACACCTGCAAAATCTTGTGAAATGGCAATATCGCTCGAAAGAACCTCGAACCAGGTCCCCGCTGCCTACGGCACCGTATAGCAGGCGTGCTACGTACGCACTGCAAAAACAGGCATTTCGTCTCTCCCCCCTACCTCCACATGCCTGAAATTTCACGCGGTCTTTTTTTATAAAATTTATCTTATGTGTTATAAAATATCTTAAAGTTTCAAACAGATCGACTTGTTATATTTCCTAATTTTAACAAAATTGAGTTATGTTAGTTCCGCATTCCTCCACTAGGGAGAGCACTGTATTCGTAACAAAAGGTATCCGAAGGAAACTCCTTCACGCAACCTTTCTAATTTGACAAGTATGCATCAACATTTAGGCTTCAAAAATTCCGTGCAATCCCATTTAGTGCGGGCAGCGGTGGCCAAGCTGTTAGAACATTATACTCCTAGCCGTTGGTCACAGGACCCAGGCTAACTGCCGGCTAAAATTCCGTCATGTACGCTAATGGCGCCTGGTGCATGTAAAATCCGTCGTGGGTGCAAAGTCCTCCAAGTTACCTGTGAATTATACCTCTGGAGGTGCCTTGCCAGGTGAAGGTCTCGTCATCTGATCAAGGTTCTAAATTACGAGATCAACTTGAGTAGCAATGTGCAGGTGCCAATCAACAGGATATAACGTTAGGGAACCGGCAAAACAAAGTAAACACAAACGAGCAGTAGGCACTGCAGATAGGATGACGATCGAGGCAATGATGTCGGGTTTATTCCCGTCTCCCTCTGCAGCGATTCGTCTACCTTGCAATTCGGCCCAAAATTATCCCTACAGCGGTAAATCTTAGCTTTTCGGCCATTTTAATTTTAATTTTCCCTCAAAATTGCCCTCTTCTACAGCTAAGAAGTTTACCACCTTTTAGGCATAAAAAATAATCCAGCCCTTTTCCAACTGGCATGACAAGTACGTGGTGTGCGGCAACAATCATAGTTTTGCAAAGTGCAATAAACAACCTAGACTCATCAACTTGGCTTAATATAGTCGGCCCGGGTGCTTGCTGGTGTGGTCACCGCGGTGTGGTCCGCCGCCCGCGGCGATCTGGCGTATGTACTCAAAATGCATCGCCCTGCTTTCCAGGCAATTACAAACCCGTTCAGCTGGGTTAACCCCGGTAGGTAGGGGCCTGGTCAGTAGTCTCCGAGTCGTAATGGTGGCGTTCTTAACGACGAATTCTGTTAGTTCCGCATTCCACCACCAGGGAGCGCACTCTATTCTTAACAAAAGCGAATATGAACGAAACTCGGTTAAACAACCTATCACTGGATGTGTTACTCGAGTTGGTGGCGGTCTTAAGCGTGAAATTAAGAAATTTGCTGAAAGTACTATTCGGAAATAGTGGTAACTAAAATTTTGACTTTTGTATATTTAATAAGTAGCATATATATGAGTATATCATAGTCCTTAAAAAAGGACATCTAAAAAGGTCAGAAACGCTAATCTTTTAATATCTGTAATGAACGGTGCAGGAGGATGAAAGTAAATTTGGAGGAAAACCATTATTTGGACGCGTAAGGTGGCCCAAAATGACTAAACAAAATTTTAAACATTATTTCTGAGATCTGTGAGATGAAAGCTTTCAGTAGACATGCTACATCCAAAAATGACTTTCGCCCCCCCCCCCCACCCCCGCCCCCTATCTTCGGTCCTATGTGGAAAACCGAAAAACAGAAGATGCAAAAATACAAGTTGGAACAGGGGTGCCAGGCTGGGAGTAATCTTCCCGCTGTGGCTCCAATAGAAGCAAAGTTATAAGCTGTTAAAGATTGAAGTGAACTGAAGAATCAGCCCTTTTTGACTGAGTAACCAATAGGGTAGGGGCACAGCCCCAGGTGTGCCCCGTAGCTACTAACTAGAACGATAGTAAAAAGAATGAGCGAAATTTTAAGGTGTATAATGGGGAGGTACGGCTCCCCCGCCCCTCCCGGGCAGGCCCTCAAAGTTGAGATTTTTTGGAAAATTTTAAAGTGAAGGAGTAGCTGCTGTAATAAGGATAATATTATAATTTTTGGGTTTAACTTGATGGTAATAAATATGCGTTACCCCCTGAGACAATATTTTCTTCAACTCTTAAGGAAATACGTTGTTGGCATTGCTGGAATTGAATAATCTGCCTAAAAAAGATCCAAAACGCACCTCATTGTCCACTACACATACAGATTAAGTAAATAATAATGTTTTACCCCCTGAGACAATATTTTCTTCAACTCTTAAGGAAATACGTTGTTGGCATTGCTGGAATTGAATAATCTGCCTAAAAAGGATCCGAAACGCACCTCATTGTCCACTACACATACAGATTAATTAAATAATAATGTATTACCCCCAGAGACAATATTTTCTTCAACTCTTAAGGAAATACGTTGTTGGCATTGCTGGAATTGAATAATCTGCCTAAAAAGGATCCAAAACGCACCTCATTGTCCACTACGCATACAGATTAATTAAATAATAATTAATATCTCAGCTTTTAATTAAGCTATCACGCACTGAAATTATCCGATAGCGGGCGAAGCACGTCATAATAATATCTGTAATGCGAACTAACCCGGATATTTAATCAAAAGTATTTCCTTTTCCCCCCTTCCCCCTTTCCATTGACACAACCTAACAAATAAAAAATATGCGATACGGGCGAAGCACACTTTTGCTTCCCCTCGAAAGGTATACCTGTCTGATAGAGCTGAACCTCACGCAAATGGATAGATTTCCTAATTTAAATTATTTCGTAGCTAAAAAAGCACGTGCCGCCATTTTATTCTATTCATTAGAGAGAAATGAAACCGATTAATTAAATAAATAATTAATATCTCAGCTCATAATTAAGCTATCTCTTTGAACCGGGTATGTATGAAATCTGCGAGAGATTTTCAGTCCGGATGTCAAAAAATTTAATATTTAAAAAGTTTAAATTTCGTATTAGACTTTCCTCCCCTTAAATTTCTCCCGCGCCGATACGTCTGAGAGATGACGACAACTGCGTTCCAGTGAATGGAAATCTGTTTTCATTGTCTTTTCAAATACAGAAATTAAATTTTTATCGATCGATTTTTAGTGGATTTTTTGCGTTTTAACCTACGCAGAAATTTGAAATTTATACCAAAATAAAGTAGATTTTTTTCCGCGTGTTTCTACACCAGTTACGAGTTTGTACGACCGATACTTCGGCAGATACGATTTTGCTTTTTAAACGTCCACTTCATTTATTGCTTAAATTACTCCGTGGTAACCCTGCATCGTCTGATTTGACGGAGCATTCGCTGAATTTACTGCAACCCTTAGGAGAAACTGAGGAGGATTTCGATAAAGTGCGTTCGCACCTGCGTTCAAAAGGTTGATCGGTTAATTTTAGAATTTAATTAGCCCGTAATTCGGTTAATTACCGACTTTTTCAAAATTTTATGATTTGTTGTTTGATGTGAGGTGTTCAGCTATAAGTACACAAAATTTCAAGTCTCTAACATGTATAGTTTCTGAGAACGGGCTCTGTGATGGACAGACAGACAAAGGAGTGAGACGAATAGGGTTTCGTCAGATGAACGAAACCCTAAAAAGGTCTTTGCACCAAGATTGCTCGATGGGCTTTAATGTTAGCTGACTATAACTATACAATCGAACACAGACAAGGTACACGCATGCGCCATGTCGACGCTTTAAGTAGAAATCCAATGTGTATGATCATTCAAGATAGTTTTACTTCCAAAATCATACAATCACAGAACACTGGCGAACATATACAGGCCATCAAAAATTTTTTGAAAACAAACCCATATGACAACTATTTCCTTAAAAATAACGTTCTCTATGAAAATCATAAAGGTATCGATCATAAAGGTAGTTGTGCCAGATGAAATGCAGCTAAACGTCATTAAACACGCTCATGACAAAGGCCATTTTGGCCGTAAACGTTGGGAAGAACTCCTTAATGAAGAATTTCTCATCCCTAATATGTCAAATAAAATTGATTTAATTATAGCAAATTGTGTAACATGCCTTTTGTATAATCGCAAACGTGGAAAACAAGAAGGTGAATTACATCCCTTACCTAAAGAAGAGACTCCTCTCCAAACCTACCATGTTGATCATTTAGGCCCTCTTGAAACGACTAACAAAAATTACAAACATATTTTGACTTTAATAGATGCATTTACTAAATTCGTCTGGTTGTATCCCTGTAAAACTACTTCTGCTACCGAAGTTATATCAAAACTACGACAACAAAGTTATACTTTTGGCAATCCTTTCACCATCATTAGCGATAAAGGTCCTGCCTTCACAAGTAAAGACTTTGCTGATTATTGTCAAGAGGAAAATATAAAGCACGAGACAGTTACAACTGGCCTTCCCCGTGCCAGTGGTCAAGTAGAGCGACTTAATTCCACTATAATTTCTGTAAATCTCTAAAATGTCCAAAGACGAACCGACCAAATGGTTCAAACATGTTTCTAAAGTTCAACAAGTCATTAATTCAACTTACCAACGAAGCAGTAAGAAAACACCGTTTGAAATATTATTCGGTACAAAAATGAAACAGAAAGAAGATGTACAAATTATTGACCCCTTAAACAGTGCAGTCGAAGAACAATTCATGAAAGACAGAGAAGAGCTCCGTAAAGAAGCCAAGAAGAATATTCTGGAAATTCAACAAGAAAATCGCAAGCACTATAATTTACGACGTAAGAAATCCCGGAAGTACAAACTTGGTGACCTCGTAGCAATTAAGATAACCCAGCAAGGACCAGGTTTAAAGTTGATATCTAAATTTTTATGTCCGTATAAAGTAACCAAAGTGAAGACTAACGACACTTACGACGTAGCGAAAATCTCATCAACCGAAGGACCGATAAATACTAGCTCGTGTGCTGAATACATGAAACCTTTTCCTGACAAACACTGAAACTTAAAAAAAAAAAAAAAACATTTTTTTAAAATCTTTCCTTCTCGTGTGTTTGAGAAAATGTTATAAGTTAATGCTTTTAAAGAAATTTCCATATGATGCTACGCCACTTCAAATAGACTGAGTGATCTTTCTGACGCGCAGATTAATTTTTCCCCCCTAAGAACAGTTACTGGTTTTTGTTTTTGTTTCTTTTTCAGATTCTATTTTAGCACATGTCGCTGCGGCAGCTCCATATGTCAGGAAGGCCGCATGTGGGAAAGTTCTCAAGTAACACGCACATTCAGACTGAATGTTCCCGATGCTGCCCTCCGCTTCGAGATTAAAAGATAACGGAGCTGCGTGAAGTGGAAACGCAGAAAAAGTAAATAGAACGCACAAAGAATTCGACGGCGGCTGTTGTTAAAAAGAACAAAATATTTCGACGATGTAAAATAGAAGATTTAAATGACGTATAAAAATCTTAGAAAATATTCCACGATGTTAAGTAAATAAAGCCGAAGATGTCTTTTGATGATGAAGCTTTTAAGCTAAATATCGATTATGAAAAGTGCTACTATCTGTATTCTTGTTAAATGTCAGTGTTCGTCTTAGAAATGAGTTATGATTTACAAATAGGAGACTCATCCCACATATAATTATATATAAAAAATGGAAAGGTACCTTATAATAATTAGTTACTATCTTTATGTTATGTGTGATGACTCAGCACTCCTTAACAATGCATATAACAATTTTAAGCTATATTTTAATTTACTTCTATATATTTTATTTTATAGATAGTGAATTCTAATACTGTATATGATATATGTAGGGGAGACAAGGGTGGGTTGACCATACGGGAGGCTTGACCCACCCACCAGTTTTCATATTGAAAAGAATTTCAGAGTTTTATCAATAGGTGTCAAGCAAAGCTACTAGAATGCTCAAACAGCAGTCTTTGCTTCATACAGATAATCGAAATACGTGTGCAAAAAATCAATTGTGAATGGTTTTTACCCTAAAAGTTGTGTTTTTAGAAATATTTTGTAAGTTTTTTTCAGATAAAATATTTCATAGAAATTTAAGTAAGTAGGTTTTAAGTAATGCAGAAATATCGAGCTTTCATTCCAGTCATAAAGATAGTACAGTAACTTAGGCTTAACATAACAGTGTGCTATTCTTTAGAAAAGAGATATGTGGGGAGGCTTGACCCAGTCAATGTGAGGGAGGGTTGACCAGATGCTCAAGGCTCCCTTAATTAAGTGGTTTAAGAAATATTTTTATTATTCACTGAGCAAAATGAAAGGTTAATGGTTATATAAAAAACTGTACATTTATTCTGTAAAGCTACAGTAAAATAGGGTGATGGAAAAGAAAATATTAGAAACTGATTAAAGAAAGATGCGAAAAATTGCTATGGTATCCACTGCGAGAAATAAATTAATGAAATATAAATGAGAAAGTTAATAGGAAATTTTTTTCCATTTAAATATTATTTACAATAGGTAAATAGAATCAGTGGAAATTAGAAAGTATGGAAGCAGCAATTAAAATAATAAAACTTTGTAAAAAATCACCATAAAATTAAAACAAAACACAGGACGCGTTTCGAGCTAAAAACATAACAGCTCGTCATCAGCTAAGCATACACGTGTCCGTAAACGAACAAGTTCAAAAATGAACTGAAGAAAAAGAATGTTGCGAAGAATGCGACAGATGGCGCTACCTGATAGAGGGATATGCAAAAGGGAAATGTGTTGAAAAAAGATAGAAGAGAAAATGAAATGGAAAAAATGGAAATAAAAGAAAAAATAAAAATAAAAGAAGTAAATTAAAAATATAAATAAAAATAATAAATAAATAAGTAAATAAATAGAAGAAAACAAAATAATAAAACTAAAATGAAATAAAATAAAACTAAAAACTGGGAAGAAAGAAAAGCAAATACCTTGAACACGTGCAAAGCAATAACACGGTGCAGCACCCAAATAGTTGAATACAGCGAAACAGCACCGAAAACTGGCGATATGAAGCAATTAAAATAATAAAACTTTGTAAAAAATCACCATAAAATTAAAACAAAACACAGGACGCGTTTCGAGCTAAAAACATAACAGCTCGTCATCAGCTAAGCATACACGTGTCCGTAAACGAACAAGTTCAAATATGAACTGAAGAAAAAGAATGTTGCGAAGAATGCGACAGATGGTGCTACCTGATAGAGGGATATGCAAAAGGGAAATGTGTTGAAAAAAGATAGAAGAGAAAATGAAATGGAAAAAATGGAAATAAAAGAAAAAATAAAAATAAAAGAAGTAAATTAAAAATATAAATAAAAATAATAAATAAATAAGTAAATAAATAGAAGAAAACAAAATAATAAAACTAAAATGAAATAAAATAAAACTAAAAACTGGGAAGAAAGAAAAGCAAATACCTTGAACACGTGCAAAGCAATAACACGGTGCAGCACCCAAATAGTTGAATACAGCGAAACAGCACCGAAAACTGGCGATTTTAATTGCTTCATATCGCCAGTTTTCGGTGCTGTTTCGCTATGGAAGCAGCAGTTTTGACCCTGTCAGTGGCAGTGGTATGTTTATGAAACCACTTAATTCTAATTCCAAAACTCCACAGTGGCACCAGAATTTTGCTAAAATCCTTTCCATTTAATATGTATGTGAAATATAGCCTTTTTCTTATTTCCAAATCAATTTGATCGTAAATTCAGTCATTTATTTCAACATTTTATTACTGAAAGTACTTTGCCACTGAAAGATGTTAATGATAAGTTAAGTGCTCAGGCGGCTGCAAAAGAACATAGCATCGATCAAAACACTTTAGGAAGGTCTGTAGTCAAATCTCACCAGGATGAATACAGTGAGATGAAGCCAAACTATGTGAAAACAAGAGTTGTTAGATCGAGTGTCACAAAAAATAGGAAAAGGAGACAAAAAAAGCGGGACAGTGGCTCCTAAATCCGATCATAATAATACATGAAACCCTATGAAAACGAAAAGTGTCTCTAACGGAATGCTATCTTAAATGTCAAAATTTCATTTTCCCTGCTGTACAATTAGATCTGCTCAGACAAAATCATGCTAAAAACAAAAATTTTCTCCTCTGGCTTGCAATAAGTCGTCTAAACAGGTTTGTTTAAGCATCCTATTTATAAAAATATATCTTTTATAATAATTAAAGCATGTAGCATAAAGTTATTTTGCTTTTTTTAAACTGATTTTATTCCTCTTCACAAATATTTCAACATAAAACAAAGCGGGTCAAGCCTTCCATATAGTGGGTCAACCCTCCCATATGTGGGGGAACCTTGACCCATTACTTTCTCATGATTAAAATCAATGATTTTTCAAATGTCTTATATATTACACTTATCTAGCAATTTTATTTTTTATAACTGATTGTATAACGAATAAAATGATATACAGTGAATTCTCGATAAGTCGAATTCGAAGGGACCGGCAAAAATATTCGAGATATCGTAAGTTCGACTTATCAAAAATCCTTAAATACAAACAGAATATATATGAAAAATAATTCAATCATATACATAGGAATTGCAATTATACTGTAATAACGGAGTCTGTAAAATCAGCGCTAAAGAGTTACATAATTTAATGCTACATATAAGGTACTTACAAACTCAAGTTTTCCGAAAAAACTTGTTAATTATGACTGTTTGAAGAAACTTTTTTGTCTTCCACATGTCAGAAAGTATGTAAACAAAGAAAAAGAGAATCGTCCACACCGTCTCTACTTTCGAGATATTGCTGTAGTGTCGTCATTGCCACATGTGCTTCCTGATTGTTTGGAGGTGAAACACAATATACGTCCTCATCATCCTCAAACTCAGAATCGTTCTCCACCTTTTTCATTGCTTCAACTATATCTGAAGCACTAATTTCTCCGCAAACTGCGATATTTTCGTCAATATTCAAAAATTCAATATCGTCATCTTCAGAATAACTTGATAGTGTAGATTTTCCTTTACAACACATGAGTGCGCATTGCTTGCAAAGAAGCCACATCTACTGAAGCAATTTTTGATAGTGATTTGTTTCACGTCGTTGTTGCAGGGACTAATCAGTCTAATTGCTTCTAACACATCACACTTTTGGTTTATTCAATTTTCGTCATCTTCGATTGTCTTCCCCCTTTTTCTGTAGGAATGTTTTAAACATTTAATTATTCCCTGGTCTGCTGGCTGTAGTTTAGAAGTTGTATTAGAAGGAAGAAATTCTAACTTGATAGATTTCAAGTTCAAAAGTTGATCGTGAGCTGTACACGGATCAGCGAAGATCAACATTGTACGCTTTTTTGCATGAAACACTGCATCTAAATTTCTGATGTACTCCTCGAACAATATCAGTGTCATCCAAACCTTGTCATTGGATTTTTACTCTACCGGAAGTGACTTTTTATGTTTGAAACAGCGAGGATTTTTGTATTTAGCGATGACCAGTAAAGGTAATTTTTCTGTTCCAGAAGCATTTGCTCCGACAAGCACATTTAAACGTTCTTTACTTAACTTTCCACCGGAACATGATTACCCCTTAAACATCATTGTCTTTTTAGGAAAACATTTGTGAAAATCTCCCATTTCATCCATATTGTAAACGTCGTCAGCACTATAGCCTGCAAGAAGTTTGGGTAATGAAACTGTCTTCCATTAATCACACAGGGTATCAGACACATATTTTGCTTTTGCTTCAGTGTCTAATGTCCAAAACACAATGTTGTGTCTGGTTTTGTGAAATCCAAAGCATTCTCGTGTAGCATCGTACCACTTTAAGGAATTACACTCTTCTGTGTACTGCAAGATATAAACCACTTTACGAGGTCTGTTTCGATATCTTGGAAGGCACACGTATTCATCCTTTTGCACTTTGGGTTGACACTTGACTTACGTCTTTTGAAAATGCGTTCTTTATCTGAGTATGTTAGATAGAGTGTAGCGAGGGATACCATATTTCAGGGATAGATTTTTTTCATTGAATTAGAATTGTTTTCAATATCTTTTATCAAATTTACTTTTTGTTCTAAAGTAAGAATTTCTAATTTCCGTTTCGACATTTAAAAAAAAACTCGACTAAAAATGTGTCACGATGTGAAAGCAATAAACATTAAAATGACAAGACTCAACATTAAAACAAAAAACCCGAATGAAATCTCAATAATGGAATCGAAAGATAGAAAAAAAAAATCCTTCCATATAAGCATGAGAAATTTGGCAAATTGGAATACACTAAGCCATACAGAGAGTTGAGAAAAGGGAATACATAAAGGAGAAATGAATGGGGGAGGGGGAACAATTGCCACCGAATTTGTAAACTCGCAGACTCTTCTCACTATCCAAGGTGGGAAATAAAAATAGCATCCTTCAAAGGCCGCGAAGGAGTTCAGAAAAGTTTTATCTAACAGAAAGTGTCAGCATTTTTAAGCTGTGGCTGAAAAATTAAGAAATTAGTCCAATTACTGTTATTTGTCTTTCTGAAAAAAAATCGACTTAAAAGATGTAGACTTCGGCAAACTGAAAAAGTTTAACATTGATTTGTTATAAAAGGGTCGGGACTTCGTGTAAACTTCGACTTAAACGAATATTCGACTTATTGAGAATCCACTGTATAAAACTTTATTCTCGGTTCAATATTTAAAAAATAAGAAATCATTTTGTAAAAAGTGGGTCAACCCTCCCTAGTCCCCCTATATATAAACATTTAAAAATGTTATATTTAGCTCTCACACAAAAAAATTATAAAGGGAAAGAAGAGTGGGAATTTTTATTTTATTATATGTATATACTAGGGGGCTCTGCCCCCTGCAAGCTACGCTCGCCAACCTCCGTTCAGACACTGTAGAATCTAAAAGTACGCTAATCTGATCGGTTTTAAAAAGATTAGAGAAGATTGAATTATACTGAAAAAACCTGTAGCGATCGCCCTGTAAACGGGTTTCCATTCAATTCCCTTTGATTGCAAAAATTTAAGGTAGAATCAGTTGCTGTTAAGACATCCAATGGTTGTTTTCGTGTTTGGTTAAAGATCAGTTAAACATTTGAAAAGAAGCTAAAATAAAATGAATTAAGTAAACAGAGTCTTTGTCTCTCGGTATTTTTTAACAGCGTTATAAAACGATTGACATAATACAATTACTAAAATTTGCTGCTTTAACCCCTTCAAGGGCGGTGGTTCCTTTTTGGACCACTTAATTTTAATTCTTAAATGCCACATTAGCACCAGAATATTGGGATGAAAATTTCCCTTTTATTAAGTAAGTGAACTCATTTGAACATTAGTGAACAGTGAACTTTTATGAACATTTATACTTCATAATCTTGAACAAGGATTTATAGTCTTAACTTTTGTTATACATTTAAGTCACTTCCCTTTTGTTTTTATTTTTATTATTATGATGAAAGCAACATCAATTGTTTTGTAAATTTACGATTTACTATGTAAGTTCGTCAGAATATGTGCCTTTTTCCTTGTTATTTTGGATGCTTTCCGATGTCCGGCATCAGTGATTGTTGTGGGGATTTTCCACCGGAGCGTTACATCCTATGCCATTCTTTGGTTGGTGCTCCGGTCGGGTGATCAAGTAAGTGAACAAAAGCATTTTTGGTATTTCGAAATTTGTTTGTAAATTCTGGTGCCATTCACTGATTTCAAGATTTTACGAATAGAAGTGCCTTGTCCGTGAAAGAGTTAAACGCATATTAATGTATTTATTATTTTAAAGTTTCCTTTCCTTTTTAATATTCACGTGTAAATATAATTTTCAAGACATAATTTTCAGTATTTTACTGCTTTTAACACGTACTCATTTAATAGTAATTTAAAATTTTTTTTTCTGTTTTTAATAGTCACGCGAAAATAAATTTTTAATCGTTAGGAAATGTTATTCTTTGCGCTGTTTTTAAAATTGAAAACAATCTCTATAATAATAGTCTAAGTCATGTGACTATCATTAACAGCTCCAGGCGGATCCCTTCGCTTTTTATATTCCAGGCGGCCATTTTGGTACTTTAATGTTAGCCAGCCACAGGTGTGATAAGTCGCCGAATATTATTCTATCGCCATTATTTCGTTTATATTACAATAGTCCAAGTCGTGTAACTGCCATAAACAACGGGCTGATTCCTTCGCTTTTCATAAGAAAGTTTTCCATTTTGATTAAAGAATCAAAATTATTTTTTCGAATAAAACTACATAAAAGTTGCCATGATCACAAATAATTCCTGGTACTTTTATGTTAGCCGGGTGAAAATCTCGCCAATAGCTTTTTTTTTAACTCGCCAGTTAGCATTTTTTTATTTTTCGAGTGGTAAATTAAAACGGTGCTACTCGGTTACCCCATCGACCAAAAATCTGTCGCCAAACTATACGATTAAATGCCAATAATGGTTGATCGTAAATGTCACATTCACTTGACTTTAAGGAAGTTACACATGTTCACGCCATCAAGTGATTTTTATTTCGACGTTTTATTTGTATTTTTATTAATGTTATACTAATTTATTTGTTCTTTTGGGTACTTCTTAGTTATCCCGTCGACCAATTTCGCCAAATTATATAAATCGCCAAACCACTTGCCAAATTATACACATTGGCATAATTTTTATTTTAAATAACGGTAAAACAAATAAATTAGTAAAACATTAATAAAAATACAAATAAAACGTCGAATTAATGGTTTTATTGGCCATTATTGGCATTTAATCTTACAATTTGGCGACAGTAATTTGATCGACGGGATAACTAAGAAGTACCTTCTTTTGTTATTTAAAATAAAAAAATATGTCAATTTGTATAATTTGGCAAGTGGTTTGGCTATTTATATAATTTGGCGAAATTGGTCGACCGGAGAAGTAATAACATTAAAACGTTGCTTTGAAGTGGAAATTAAATCTCATGATTTGTTGCATTGTCACGTACGCACCGGGTTTGGCGTGATTTTTTTTTTACGACAATTTGGCGAAAACCTCGTTTTCAAACACCTGTTACATATATATTTTTAAATTATTTTCTGTTATTTTTAAAATGAAATAACAATAAAAAAAATAATTAATAACTATAGAACAAAACAATTTATAACATTTATTGTAAATAAAAAGAAAATAAATTCAAATAAACATTTATTAATAAATAAGCAACGACAGCCGGGTTACCATGTCAGGAAAAATAACGTCATTTTGGCGCCAATTAGGTACCCCGTTGAGTATATGACATCTGTGTGTAATATTTTTCTTTTCGTTTCGTTTAAAAAAAGAATGAAGTAAAAGCCATTTATTTTAAAGGTTTCAATTTTAAATGAAATTTTTGTATTAAATAAAATGATAATGAAATACAAATTGAATTCTTAATAAAAGTA
Organism: Maratus speciosus; assembly: GCA_963932465.1. NCBI lineage: Eukaryota > Metazoa > Arthropoda > Arachnida > Araneae > Salticidae > Maratus > Maratus speciosus. The sequence goes on along the minus strand of OZ010793.1, from coordinate 501,930,738 downwards.
ACATGATGCATTTCTTAGCATACATTTAAGGGAGGCCAAACTCGTCGCCAAATTAATTTAAAATAACCTTTTCTAAAATATGAAAAAAAATATCTGTTATGATTAAAATTTGAGTTGCCATCATTAGAAAAAAAGTATTTAAAATTAGAATTTTAAAATTAGAATTAGTTTTCGAAATATTAATTTTTTTCTAATACCAGTTTTGAGATCTGTGGATCAATACGGATTTTTGGTGTTAATTTTATCGCAAAGTATTCCATATTTTAGGAGAAATCGCCGTGAAACGTAATCAGTTGTTAAATCAGTCGTTTCATAGAATCGTTACATAAATTCGTTTCAATTCGATTCATTAGGATTTTATATATATATGGTAGATATATCCTTATCCTTATAATATCCTTATAATATTATAAATGTCGAAGTGTGTCCGAAAGTTTGAATCAAGTCAACATCTAAACGGATGAATTAATGTTTTTCTATCTTTGCATATAGGTGTATTATAAAACGGAAATGAACATAGGCTATATTTTATTTAATTTATTCAAATAATTTTCTTAATAATTCAAAATTTCATTCTTTTTCATACAGAATCAATTGACATTTTTCCGATAAATTTCACCATCTTTCTTTCTTGTTGCCAAAAATATCTAAATCTGGAATAATAATTTCTCCTCTATAATTAATTAAAAATTAAAATAAAAAGAATTCAAAAGAAAATATATATGACGTCATATTTGAAACGAAAAATGGGGTATTTTTTATTATACATGAAGGATGAATATCGGTTACGTTAATAGGGTTTTTTTTTTGCCAGAAATGGAGTCATAATTAGAAGGAAAAAGAATGGAAAAGAATCATATTATTAATAAAGTTGTTCGCTTGTAAAAATATGACGTCATATTTGAAATAAAACAGGTATTTCCAAATATTCGTTAAAAATGCAAGGGGCATGGATATCATAGTAACTAATGAAAATAGATAAATAATGACGTCATATTAAAACGAATAACAGAAATATTTTTTACTAATGGACCCTATTCTCGCTTTTAGTTCGAGGCTACAAAAACCGCCATTTTACTAATTGTGACTTCACAGGAATACTGATTAAAATTTTGAAAATACAAATGAGAGTTTTCTTTCAAAATTCACGTTATGATTATCAAGAGAAGATATTTTTGGTGGAAGAGAGAGGAATAAAAACGAATTAAAATATTTTCGACGCTATTTCCTCATTAAAATTAAAAAGAATTTAATTTCAAGTAAGTATAAATGGTACAAAAACCTGATTAAAATAAATTTTCCAAAACTGAAAACATATTTACACACATCGAAGCTTCATGAATGAATTTATTCCACAGAAGCGAAAAATCGTCTGCGAAGATATTGACATTTAGAACCAAGGATGTAAATATAACTTCTGTACATTTAAGAGGATAGTTGTTGCCCACTATTCATACGAATTAAATTAAAAAAAAATCATATACTATTTTAATTAATTATTTTAAAAAAATAGCAGCTAAAACATGTCACAAAGGCGTTTTTAGTCGTTTTTAGTAAAAGCTTTTATCGGATAAAAATGATGTAATATTTTTTTCATGGAAAGCATTCATTTTAATACGAAAACATTAACATATATTTATTTTAATTTCGTCAAAGCGATTCGTTTTCATTACACCAGCTTCGAAAGTTAAAACGAAATCTTAAAATAACAATATACTTTTCAGAATTAAAATTTTGTACCAAAAGTCGCATTATTTCAAAATGAAATTTTAGCTTACATTTTAAATATATTTTCTGACTTGAAATTTAGTATATTTAATAAAAATAATATTTCAATGTTTTTTCTAAATGTACAATAATATTGGATTTCATTAATCGATTTCATTTTTTAAATAAATTAAATTGCATAGTTTTATATGATTCATGAAGTGAAAGAATATATATATTTTTTATTTCGACAAGTATCATTCCGTAGGAAAAACTAACCTAGTGAAAGCGACGTCATATTTTAAATCATTAGCTGCTTTTCTTTCAGAAAATATTAGCATTTTATAGCAGTTATACAAAATGGCGTGATTTGCAAAGTATTTAACAATCGCAAATACATAAGTTTAACACACATTTACCGTACAATCTACAAAAACACTGGTTTCAATAAAATTTAATAAATGGCACATGAAAGTCGACTTTAAAAAGTTTGGCAAGTAATTTTAATTTGAGATTAGGCTTTACATGTGGCATCATTCACGTGTAAAGAAGAGCCAAAACCACTAACTAAGCAATAAATTCGCCTTTTACCTCAGATCCCTCTAATTTTTAAATGCACCGTGATTATCGAAAAGCGCAGAGGAAGAAGGGAAATTTTCTTTCCATTTTAAAATATCGAAATCTATAGTTAAAATCTCTCTGAAACACAATCTCTGCCCCCTCCCCCGCCCCCCACTGAAGCATATTCGTGCAAATTTCAAAGCTTTCATAAGCGAAAATTACAGCACAACATTAGATATGAAAATGTTTATTCATAATTCGGGGGCTTTTCCATAAATAGATTTATTCCGCGAAAGCTATTGCTTAAATAATAAATATTAAGGATTAAAGGTCTTCAGAGCGTGATAAACATTTTTATATTATTGGTAGGTCTACAGATGATAAAAGTGTATTTTTTAACTTTGATGCTTCACCGCGTTTGATTATTATTTTTTAATACCATTTATCATTTTTTTTCCTTCCAAGAAGTGAGTTTTTGGAATATAAACATAAGGTTGCATGTTGATTTTTCGATTATTCTAATCTTATCAAAGTCACGTCTGAAGTGACCTGTTAATAACCACTTACCTTTAAAAATATTTACTAATATATTTCTTTAAATAATATTCTTTCTCTCGAAAACATAAATTAAATCAATATCCTTGAACGGAATAAATATAAAATAGAATAAATATAAACAATAAAATAGAATAACAGATATGTAAATTTATTCCTCATTTAATATTAGATAACGTGTACGAAATTTCATGCTCACGAAAGAAATTTAAATGATCCTATATATATATATATATAAACAAAAATAAGCAAAGTGGGATCATCAGAAGCGTTTCTACTATAAAATGTGATAAAAAGTTAATTATATATGCTTTTAATTATCGAAATTTTTTGTTTAATTGATGAATTTCTTCTTCATTAAATGTTACGTGAAGGCAGTCACGGGTAACAGCTAGTATATATATATATTTCCGAATTATAATTTAAAACAAGTTATGGAAACATTATATGCTGATTAATTGTAATCAATATTCTAATTAGCTGATTTAGAGTTAAACAAAAAATGTTGTGCTGTTTGTTTTTTTTAAAATTAAGATTTAAACTGGATTTTTAATTTGCAAAAACTTGTAAAAATTAATCGTGACTTAAAAATAATTCTTCGTGTTTAATTTTAACAATCTAAAATAGACGGTAGCACTAAAAGTATTTACTTCCTCACTATTAATTTAAAATAGTTTATAAGTTGAAAAATCGTCAGTAGATGGCAGCACTATAAATTTTTCACATCCTTTTCTTTTAACTATCTTGTGTTGCCAGATTATACAAATTTAGTTAATTCCTACCTCTCCATTTAATAACCGTATTTCTTCAGTCCTATTTTATAATAGATTTTCTCTAAGATCTTTTAAATAGCAGTAAAATAATTTAGTATGTTTAGTTTTATTACGATAATATACTTACTAAATATTATATTTATATTATTAATATAATTATTCCCTTTATATGCTGATTTTGAACTGTCAGAATTCGCTATTAACTGTAATTCATTCATATAACACGTGTAAGGGTATTTGCTATGTTGGTGGAAACGCATGATTTGTCTCAGTTCTGAAATTTAAGATATTATCTGTTTCTATTAATGAGTAAGTTTTTAACTCACACGTTTCATTTTTAACACTTTCCAACAAAGTTGAAAAGTATTTATGATTTCGGTTTGTCTGTCCGTCTGTCCGCACTCTAACTCTCGTAAATATACTTGGATTGCCCTGAAATTTTTGGATGTTATTAAGGTCCACCATAGCACGATCCCTATTTCAAATGAAGTTTGTAGCATGTTTAGTTCATTTACAGAGGCAGTCAAAAATATTCCGTTACATTACGACCAAAGGGAAAAAATCTTTTAAAATGATTTTTAATGATGTTACACGCTTTCAAGCATAAAATAATTGATATGAATTTATGAAGTGCACTAAAATAAGTATTCTGAAGAATATGCAGTGCAAAGAATACTTATTATTAATTTACAGGGCCACACAAAAGAATTCCGTTACATAATGATATGGGGGGGGGGGGGAGAGTTCTTTGCTTCTTCTATTTTAATTATATTAAACTAGTTCATATATAAGGAAATTGATATACGTCGTTCAGGGTTACTATAAGTTATGTCATGCATAATAAGTAGAGCATAGCATTTACAGGGACACACAAAAGATTTCAGATACTATATTGTGTCAGAAGTACTGTACATAAGCAATGAATGCTGGAAATGCATTTTAAATTATGATATGCGCTTTTATGTTTCACTGTATTTATGCATACTATTATACAGTGTGTATAAAAAATCATTTTGTAAAAAGTGTGTCAACCCCCCCTAGTCCCCCTATATATAAACATTTAAAAATGTTATATTTAGCTCTCACACAAAAAATTATAAAGGGAAAGAAGAGTGGGAATTTTTATTTTATTATATATATATATATATATATATTTTTTTTTTTTTTTCCGAATTATAATTTAAAGCAAGTTATGGAAACATTATATGCTGATTAATTGTAATCAATATTCTAATTAGCTGATTTAGAGTTAAACAAAAAATGTTGCGCTGTTTGGTTTTTTTTTTTTTTTTAATTAAGAATAAAACTGGATTTTTAATTTGCAAAAATTTGTAAAAATTAATCATGACTTAAAAATAATTCTTCCTAAAATTCTTCTAATAAATGATGGAGGTTCATATACTGGGCTACACAAAAAAAATTCGTAAGGATGACAGAATATGAGCGTAAATTACTTAAAGGTGGTTTTTAAATGAGTTATACATTTTTACGCTGAACTGAAAGTCTAAAATTTTTACGAATGCAATACTTTCTTCTTGTAAAGATAGTAGAAAGTAAAATATCGTTTAAAAATATTCAAATTTAAACGAGAAATTCGAAAACAACTTTCTCATAGGTTTAACATTAGCGAACGAATGCAGTGGTGGAAAATTGGCGCAGAGGAGGAGCCTATTGTCACCACTAAATTTTAGTAGTAATTTTCGATTTATCGAATGATAGGATTTCTGAGTTTTTATTAAGGTGAAAAATACTTCAAAATATTAGTGGTGTCAATAGGCTCCTCCTCTGCGCCAATTTTCCACCATTGCGAATGTTTTCAAGTGAGTGAAGAGTCCCTTTAAGCTTAACGAACAAAAAACTGATGCTATCTACTTCTCAAGAAAATTAATGCAATGTAATCGCATAACTCCCAATAGCACTACTATTCCATGGTCTAACCACGCTAAATATCTGGGGGTTAGCTTGACAGGAGACTTACCTGGAGCAAACACTTCTTTAATATCAAAGGCAAAGTCGCTTTAATTTCTAAATAACTTTCACATCTACTTAAAAGCAATACATTATCTATTAAAAACAAACTTCTTCTATATAATGCATGTATAAGATCTACACTAAGCTATATCTGTCCAATCTGGGGGTTTCGCATGTAAAACTAATATGAAATAGCTTTATAGAGCGTATAATAAAAACATTCGTATTATTAGAAATGGTAATCGTAATCTTCGTAACACCAGTATTCGCAGGGATCTTGGCATTACTTCACTAAAAAAGAAAAGAAATAACCATCTTTAAAGAAAAAAAAATCTATAAAACTGTTTATAACATCCCAAATCAAATAGACGCGGGAGTACTAGACTATGAGGTATCCGACCCTGCTAATCGTAAACGCTCTAAATTTACACTTTTACCTATCCTTAATCTTTCTTTGTCTGGTTTTGTATTTGTATTATCTTTATAAAAAAAGAAAGAAAGAAAACTGTTAATCAGCTTTTTTCAGCATTTTTTTTTTAACTTAATCTTAAAAGTATGGTCTCTGATTTTTTTTTTTTTTTTTTTTTTTTCCTGTGAATTAACGGAAACTTTATTTTTTATATTTTTTTCTTTTCTTTTCACGTATTGCACCGGTCAACAAATTTGAACTTTTGCTCTGTCCTAAAACAGAAGTTAGTTGTTTTTTATGCTGATTCTGAATCTAGTTTTAGATTTACTCCAGCACGTCAAGTTTGAGAGATATTTGCATATTTCAATTTATGCAAATTTTATACAATTATTTGCAAATTTAAGGTATAAAGCAATATCAAACAGGGTTTTTTGTTTTATGTTATGATTACTACCTAATTTACTTCACAAAAACGTTGTTTCTGAGATTATACTGACATGTGACTGTGAAATATTTTACCTAATTTGCATATTTTTCATGTTTTTCTAATAATGTTTCTTGACGTTCAAATGTTTCTGCTGCACGAGTACGCTAATATGTTTCTAAATCAGTTTTTTGAGTTAATTTCAAATCTTGTATCTGATCTCTTCTATCACGTCTAGTTTTTGAAAAAAGTGAAATTTTAGTTTTTGGTCAAAAAAGCCAGAAATAGCTTTTTATGATATTTTGTATGATAAACTTCAACTAGTTAGGATAGATTCTACTACTTATTTTTTTTCGGTTATATAAATTTTTGTTTATGTCTCTGATATGAATCTTACCCTGTTCACCTTCTTGTCAATGAATTACACACCCCTAAAAAGCATCTTATATCAAACCTGTGTTAATGCCGTGCAAAAGTAGAAATCCATCTTACTCAAAAACTAGACATGACATAAGAAAACAGACTGCAGATTTGAAATAAGCATAAAAATCTAGTCTAGAAAAACATTATGTCAATTCTGTGGCAACTATTTTAAGGTTGATAGTGATGTAAACATTACACCATTGAAAAATATGGAAATTAGGCTTAATAACTGATAAATAAATGTTAAGAATATGCAAATCGTGACATTTATCTGAAGCAAATAGTCTAATAGTCATTATCTTGAAAATGTAATTAGATGTGACATATATTGTATCTAAAATTTGCATAAAATAGCACAAAAAAGCTTAAATTTGCATAAATTTAAATATGCAAATTTCTCAAAACCTGGACTACCTAGAGATAAACGGAAAGCATATTCGGAATCAGTGCCAAAAACTGATCTAGAATCAACTAATTTTAGTTCTAGGACAAAACCACTGTTGTTGAGTGTTGTTAAACGTTTTAATAACTTATTATACTTTCATCTCAACTTCTTTTTTATTCATTTTTTTATTTTTTTTTCTCATGTGGCTACCATCCACATGTAAACGTTTTTCCCTTTTACGGTTCCATAACGCCTCTGCGATACATATCACCTCTCTACTGGACGCAGTGTAGATTTCAGGGGGTGGCCCCGGGGGGGGGGACATTCCCCCCCGGAGCAATGAGATGTCCCCCCCGGAAGATTTGATATTTTGTGTTTTCAATGGTCAAAAAGTGCAATTTCCCCCCCCCCCCCCGGAACTCAATAATGTCCCCCCCGGAGCCACAGAAATCCCTCTCGGAGAAAAGTGTCTGAATTCACCACTGACTGGACGTCAAGTTGCCAGGTAGCTAATAAGTCCATAAATCTGATCACATTGTTCCATTGTTATCTACACCTTTCTCTTTGAACAGAGATTATGAGATTCGGTGCTGATTACGTGTATGGACTCTCTACATGCCCTGCATATGTACTGTACATGTTTATTACAAATCGGCCCGGTAAGGGCGGCTTCAACTTAGGATCATGTACAACTATCTCTTCTGCCTTTCTTTCTTACCCCATTATAAAACTTGCGGGTCATTGCTATTACTCTGTGGGCTGAATTACACTGTCTTTCTGATATAGGAAATCACATAAGACATATCGTAATATCAAACGGTGAAGAATTATCATTTTAAATTTCCATGTAGGTGAAATAGCTTTTGATCTTCGCATCAGAGTATCATGTCAAATTACACAAAATTTTTTTCTTTAGTGCATTTTTTTATGAAGCAAAATTTATTTTTATGCTAAGTGTAGTCATCCATTACTGCTCTGTAAACGGAACGATAAGAAACATTAAATCCTGACGGCATCTAAAAATAAAATAATCACTAAAGGTACTATGGTCTTTCTATAAAAGTTGAAATGCTCTCTATTTTCATAATAAAACTATCCAGTTCATAAAAGAAAAGAACTAAATGCACATTAACGCTATTTAAAAAGAATACTGTATATCATATTATCCCCATAAAAAACTTTTTCAACGAAAGCAGCATTCGTATTTTTATAAAGAGAAAATTATAACAGGTACTTAACTGATATCGAAGAAGGTTTAGTAAGAGAAAAAAAAATTAAAGCCATAATTTCAAGTGCCATTACCCTTTTATTCCTGACAAACTCATTCATTAGTGAATTTTAATCTAGCCCCCGTGGATTCAGATGCCTGTAAGAAACAAACCTTATATTCCTTACCAGATAGCTTAAATTGACCCCACAGGATTCCGAAACGATTTAACTAAAATGTATGTAAACTTTATCTCTCTCTACACAAAACTGTCCCAGGTGCGGAGTATTTTTTTAACCCTACTTCTTGATAGACTTCACCTGAGATGCGATAATGCCGGGGCGCAAAAATTAAAGCTGGAAAAGGAGAAAAAATAATAAAGGAGCGAGCTGTACCAACACACAAGCAAACTTTTCTGCCCGTTATAAATCACCTGCTACGTGTGATTACATTTCTTTTTTAGAGTGCAAAACGCATTAGTACCGCTTGGAATAGCGAATACGCGACTGGGAGAGTTATAAACGAGCTTATTATTTTATATTTGGAGCAGCAACCCGTCATAAACATTAGCTTATCGATTCTTTAATGAGAGGCAAACGCGGTCCACCTTTTAATGAGCAGCGTCCATCATGACTGAGACTCTCCTCCCTTTCTTCCTTGCATTGTCGCCCCATCCCGGAGGAGCTTATTAGTTCCGCGCGGGTGGCAACCTTCATTTACATGAGCCCACTGAAAAGTTGGAGATCTATTTATTAGAAGGGGGACGCGGGGGTGGAGGATTTCTCATTGGCATTGTTGTGGAACGGTGAGTTAACCGGTGTTCGCTGTTGCAGCTTATGATTTAAAGCGATGATGCTGTTTGCGCAGTTGAACAAAAAACCGTTATTGCTTTCTCAGTTCCCATTTCCACTAAAAATGAGGGGTCTTCGCAACAAGTCAAAGTTTCTCTTTGAAGGTTTGGGATTAAGAGCGGTATTCGCCGCACAGAAATGCCGATATAGTGTGAAGGACAAATACTTTAACTCTTCGGATAAGAATATGAAGTTAAAAATTAAAAACACTGCTCATAATTACAGGCACATTCCTAATTTTGTAGATTACGTGACGAGATTTTTTTCGAAAAAGCCAAGTTAAATAGAATAAATTTAATAAACGGAGAGCTTCATAAAAAACCCACTTTCTTCAGTACAAAACAAAACAAAGGAAAATTATGCATCACTCACACATTGCGAAACACTTTTCAGCCACATTTTATGGTACATACACTGTTGAGTAATATTAATGTGACCACTTGTCAATGTTTCAAAATTACCTCCATATGAAGAATGGAGATCAGCTAGACGGCAGAGTTGGGCAAATTTGTAATTCCAATTATCCGCAGTGAAATTACAAGTTAATTGCATGTAATTGATTATATAGCTACACACATTCAAACGTAGAAATTTCGTCAAATAATGGGATGGGCGCTGTTTCGGCTACAGTGTTGCAAGATTTTTTACGGTATGTAATTTTAACTATAGTTAATTACATGCAATTAAAATGTAATTACACTGCAGATAATTGCAATTATAAATTAGCCCAATTCTGCTAGACGGGGTCAATAAGGCGCTGGAAAGTGTTCAATGGGGTATAGAGCCATGCTGACTACAGTACAGTTTATAGCTTCTGGAGGAGCATGAGGAAGGGTTTAAAGAGCAAACAAAACAATCGAGATTATCCTATAAATGCTCGATAGCAGTGGTGAATTCAAAGGGTAGCCTTGAGTTGGCATTCCCTCCAGAAGAATCTAAATATCCCCACGGAAGATTTAGGATTTTATGCTTATTAATAATCTAGCAGTACAATCCCCCGGAACTTTACAGCGTCCCGCCATCTGGAGCTGTAGAAATCTCTCCAGGAGGAGGAATGTCTGAATTAAACACTGCTCGATGGGGTTTAAATACGGCGAATTTGGAAAGGGGGGGGGGGTGGCAGCAAAATCTTCCACGTGTTCTTCCAACCACTGACATACGTTTCTAGCGGTGAGACACGTGGCATTGTCGTGCTGGAAGATGCTTTCATTTCCAGGGAAAACAATCTGCGTGTATCTGTATATGGTCTGAAATGTTCGATGAACATCTTATTCGGCAAATGCCATCCATCCTGATGAGTGGACCTAAAAAAGGCCCCAGACCATAATGCTGCCTTTGTCGACTAATGGTTAAGAGATGTTTATTCTCAGATGTTTCTCTCTGCATGCGCCAAAATCTATTAGTTTGATTGGGCAAAAAATGTAATTCATCTGAGAAGGCAACATTTTGCTAATCATCGAAGGTCAGTATCGGGCAAATTACAGCTATTATAGTAAAAGTTACTCATGATTTTTCCTTCGTGAGTGCCACTGACGAGATAAAGAGTTTTTTTTAGCTGTCTCAAAATTTAGTAGGGTTTGAAATGTAATAAAATGTAGCTCCAGCTGGATTGACGTGCTAAGTTTGATATATATATATTTTATTCTATAGTTTTTGGCATATAGATTCCAAATATCTTAGGTGCCATTTTTTCTTACACATTTTTAAGGTGATTTTCGACATGGCGTCAGAGATGGCTGTCATTTACTGACTTCTTTAATATTTGTAGTACATTGTTGACAAGTATGTCAAGTGTATCAAAATAGGCGTAAATGGAATTTTTCAAGTGTTTTAAGTGATAAGATGCAAATAAAGCACAAGAACTATGAAAGGCATTATATATATATTAGTGTTTCCTTAACCAATTATAGAGAAACAAAATATTTAAATGAAATAACATAAATAATTGAAGATATTGAACATAATTATTAAAAACAGCATTTATATGTGTATACGGTTCTAGGATGTTACATATCCTCTTCTGAATCACTACTGTCGCTGTGGTTATATTGATAGTTATTTGTATTGTTATAGTCACTGCATTTGCAAAGGGCAGTACAAACCAGTGAATTCTTTAAGCAAGAACATTTCCTAACTGCACACGTTGTCTTACACCCACATTTCACAAGTTCAACAACTCCTTTGGGCGCAGGTAAGTCCAGGCATTTGATTGGATAAATTGCTCCTTCGCCATTTATTTCCCAACCATTACCAATAAGTGGGGGTATTGTTGGTAGAGGTTTTTTTTTAGCAAGATATTGGTCAAATATTATTCTTCCCTAAGTGTATCTATTTCTTATTTTCATAATGATCTGATGAAAGAATTTACGGAGTTTTCACAAGTTTTCATGGCAGGTGTTTTTTTTACTGATAGTACGATTACTATTCCATCTATAATACACACTTTTTCTATCGGAGAAGTCATCGAGAATTCTAATGATTCAATTTTGAGAGAACAGTTATATTGCTCTAGTTCTACAATAAATGAATTTTTGTCAGATGGAATATGAAGATATCCATTAGAAGAAAATAATGATCTAGGTATTACAGAAAACTCGTAGTTTCCAATTGTACCTTTTAGGTTTGCAGACATTTGAGGTCTGGGCTCCGTAACAATAAGAAAACGAGCAAGAAGTTGCCTATCTTCTCGAATTTTAACCAGTTTATCACCAATCTTAAATGCAGTCTTCTTGTTGCTTGTACTGAATGTTTTTAATTTCATTTTTGTTTCACTGAATGCCAAACTGAAAATTTAGCAGATTCCCTCGGTATTCTATCTGTTACAAATTTTTCGAAATCCGACTGACATTTTTGGCCACGATTCAGAATATCATCCTTCCCAGATTTTGGAACCTTCATAGATGATGTTCATTATCCTTCATAGATGATTCATTAGTGTGGTATTATCTTAGAAAGTGTTTCTTTCACAATGATCGCAAATACGATGACTGCATTGTAAAAAATTCTTAGCGGCATAAAGGTCTGATGTTGATGGTGTCCCCTGGGCTGCTTAAAGACTTCATTGGACAGTACTTTTCAAAGAAACTTGAAACAATGCATAATATTTATGCTGCACACAACAAATTCCTTTCCAGAGCGCTTTCATTCTGAGTTAAACCAAAACTCCATTCTTCGGGTCTTTGATTTTCTGTTCCATGTTCTGGTCTGTAAATAGTTTTGTAAACGGCACATTGGATTTGGATACTGCAAAACTACCAGATTCGAAAGCATTCTATAGATCTGGATATGTTGTTTTATGGTCCTTCATCTGTGCTATGTATATAGTAAAGCGAGGAGAGTTCGCGCGGTAGGAGAGATTGCGCACAAAGAGATTCGACGGAAAGGAGTAGAGTGCGGGCCCAGCGACTCCAGGTAGTTGTACAGCAGTATTAGTACATTGTCTACATGAATGTGCATATTTATTGTTCCAAACGTCTTGGATAAAGCAGTGCTATTTTATTTTATTTTTCCAGAGTAAGTGCTTGAATTTTCATAACTGTTCGTCAGAATTTTTATACAACGTCAGTAATACAAAATATTTTGAACTTAAACGATTTCTTATAAACTACTAACATGGACTAAGTATGCGAACACCAAAAATGCATTTTAGAAGTGGCCATATTTAAATAAAAGGCCGCGCAATCTCTCCTACCAAAATAGGAGAGTTTGCGCATCTGCTACTTAGGAGAGATGGCGCATTTCCCCATAAATTTAAGTGCTAGGAGAGATAACACAGCTTATTGATAAATTTGTATGAATTGCAAATTACGTGTAAAAACATATGAATGAATCAATTTTGAAATAAATTCGGAAAAACACATAATTATCAAAACTAAATTTGGCAATAAATTAATTTGCAAAAAAATACTTTTGCAGATAAAAATTTTATTAATAAATTAATAATACAGTTATTATTAAATAAATTTTATGTAATTATTTTTGTTAATAAATTAATAATATATTTGTTAATAATTTAATTAAATATTTATATATTTTTTAAATTTATGAGCAATTAATTTGCTAATAAATTAATTTTGTTAACTAAAATAAATTTTCTAATACAATGTTTTGGAAAAACTTCCACCCATTCCAAGTAGTGTAATGCCATCGAAATCAAAAGGAAACAGAGTGCAACTAATGTTACTGATCCACAAAATATATATGAAAAAAGACTTAAGAAGGATGCCGCTACGAAAAAAAAAAAGGCTGAAGATAAGGTGGTTAAGGAAGATAAGTGGGATAAAAAACTCAAGGGAAAAAAACTGAAGGTCAGTGAGGATGAGTGCACTGAGTGTCTGGAACTGTACCAGGAGACAATGTCGACAACTGACTGGATTCAATGTATTGCTTGTTGCAGGTGATTGCACGAACGATGCACATTTTACAACAATAAGTGCATCGATTGGGGACTACGACAACTTCGGTTAGCAAACAAAATACAATGAAGCGGTGGAAATCGAAATGGAGTAATTTCCAAGCTAAACATGTTATCAACTAGGTTAATGCTATTTTTTAATCTCAGTAGGGCTTGCTTTTTCTGAAATTTCAATCTTCTTAAATTAAAAATTTTAACTGTTGTTAAAATTCTTTCTTTTATTTATTATTTAAACATTTGGTTGAAACATTCACTCTTAATACAATAATATTTACTCACAAAAACCTTTCAACAATGTTAATTAAGTGTAATTATTATTGTTAACAATTTAATTGAAGTTATTATTAATAACAATCTCTTCTACCTATGTGCGCAATCTCTCCTACCCATGTGCGCGTTCTCTCCTACCCTGTAAGGAGAGATTGCGCAAAATAGTTTTCTTGGTTTTATTACTGCTGTTCTATTAATTTACAGTATACCAACAAAATAACAATGGAAATACATAAAAAACAAATGAAGTCAAAATTATTCATGCACAGTTTAGCAAAATATTAATATTTAGATTTTTTATTCTTCTTCTTTTGAAATGTGTGCAGATTCTCCTCGCTTTACTATACTGGAATGTGTCTTGCATAATGAAATAAGTCATGAGCAAAATAATACTTGATTTGCTCCTCTAATGATGCGAGATGCAATGCCCAATCTCTCTGACGAGTAGCACGGATTAAACGCAACAAAGATCTAAATTGGTTCGGATACTGTGGAAGGAACCTTCCCTTATCGCCACTGCATTGTGTAATAAAGTTAGTTGGGGTAACTGGACCCACTACGTAACTGGGCCATAGGCTATTTTATATAAAAAAAAACTTTGATTTTTTTAAGCTTTAGCTTTTGTGAACAATGCACCTTAATCTCTACTTCCTATAAAACAAAGTGTGTCAACTCAATCATAACTCTCTCTTTGCTGTGGTAGGTTGTAGAAAATTTACGTTTCTTTTTTTAAAATCAACGTCAATTTGGTTGAACTTCCTTGGCTTTTTATTAAAATGCTGTAATTACTTTTATTAAAAAATAATTTTATTTAAAGATTAGGCATATAACTACATTAATATTATAACGTATCTATACATATTTACTTCATGTTTCAAATGTAAGCCCAGTGTCCCAGTTACCCCATAAATTTTTTAAGAATGGGGTAATTGGGATATGTATCCGGGGTAACTGGACCATGTTGGATCCAGTTACCCCAATAGTTATAAATAATTTTTTTGAGTTTCTCTTACTACGGGAAATAAATTTCTCCATTGTTTTTTGCTCACAATAAAGAAAATTATAGAATACCTTATTAAAATTACGTAATGAAAAAAAAAAACCATATTAGGTGGTCTCAAGCGAAATTTCTCAACCCCTTGAAGGGCAGTGATGCCGTTATGGAATCACATAATTTTAATCCCTTTGCCACATTGGCACCGGAATTTTATAATGAAAATTTCACCTTCATTAAGTACGCGAAAATATTATTTTGCTTGTTTACAAATAAATTCTCTTGTAAATACTGGTGTCATTAAATTATTTCAACATTTTACGAATACAAGTACCTTGCCCCTGAAAGCGAGATAGCCAAACCTTGAAATTGTATGATACAGATGAAGTACGTAAGTACTTACATAGCCGTTTGTTCATAGATTTACCTTGTTTTTTTTTTTTTTCCTTAAATTACACATGTAAATTTTATACTTATTATCTATACTACAGTACATAAGTACTTACTTAATTTTTATGTTTTTGGTATAAATAAATCTCATATTTTCACGTTTCGTGCTTTTTTTAGACACATTGACAGCAAAGGTATCATGTGCAATTATATGTTCATAGAAAGTTTGATGCAAGCACTCATAATGAATAAAATGGTTTAGTCATGAGATAAAAAGAAACTGAAAGAAGAATTATAAGATAAAACTATACGAAGTGGTTTAAAATCATGATGATGAAGTTGAAAGCTGAAGTATGTTTTGCACAATTAAATAGTAAACAAAAAAAAAAAAAAAAAAAAATCTGAAGAGTATTTTAATCGCAAGAAGATAAATATCAATTTTCACTTAAAGAAAGTACTTTTGCTTTATCCAGCGGATTTTTTCCCCTCCAGATCAGCACTTTTCTCTGCGAATCAGCTTTATTATTTGAAATAAAGATTGTTAAATAAGTGCAGCTTTTATTTTGTCTAAGATTTGTTCAATAAAGGCAGTTTTATTTTATTAAAGTACATTTTATGAACCTACTAAAAGAAAAAAAAAGATAAATGAAGTATATGAAAAATTTTGTAATACATCTTAACTTACTTTTCTATATAACAGTATAATAATGCGTAATAGTGATTTTCAATTTTATCTAAAAATTTTAATGATTAGATTCAATGAATTCAAACGACTTAGAGTCACGTTTAGTGTAGCTTTTACTTTCTTCTACCTATAATAAAAGAAAGTATTGTAATCGAAATTTTTTTCAAATTCCGCCCTTCGACGGATTTACAGGTTAACCTTTTCGCGACAAGCGTCTTTTACAGAATTTTTAATCTTGTATCACCGGTTTTTCAAAACAAAAACTTTTGTATTATTAAAGCGGGAAAATGCGCCAATTAAATAGGTAAAACTTACATAAAAAATAACTGGTGGGAATAATCGCGGAATCTGAGCATCTTCTGCGGCACGTTTACGCGTCGCTCGTCCCCAAGGTGTTAAAAGTGTCAGAGATCCCAGAAAACATATTTTTACATATTCTCCGTATATGTCACCTTTGTATCATCGAAAAGTATGAAGTTATGCATATAGAATTGAACCAAATTTCATATATATGTTTTTGGCTATGATCAGCAGATCCCAGTTGAATTTAAGGATATTCCACAGGAAGGGGGAGCTGTGATAGCGAATTTTGGGCGATTTTAAGGATGGGATAGCAAGTTGTTGTGCTGTTGTATATGTATACCAGCTGCTCAGAATTCGACGGCTTCGCGGGTGCAGGATGCTGGGATACCGTGGAAGCGTGAGTAGATGATATAAGATTAGACTAACCAGAGACGGTGGGAAATAAACATACTGAATAAAAGTGTCTAATCTGGTTTAATTTTCCTTTGTGACTAGATTTTGTTTCGAGTATTAACACGTATGAGATGGAAGAAAGTTTTGGGTTTGGCACATCCGACTAGTTAGATATCTCCGAATTTCATAAAATTCTAAATAACATATTTCGGAATTGATCTTGGTATTTTTCAACTCTTGAAGATCTCAGTCTTAGATCTTGATGTGCAATATATTGTGTCCTTTGGTTATGCATTTACGTGCTCTGAGGATAGGATGTCAAGTACCTTGAAGTCTATTTTGACGGTAAACTGAGGAGCTGGAAGAAGTACTTTAATTCTTGTCTGAATAAGGGAAAAAAAATCTTTTTAGATTTGTAAAAGTGTTGTTGACAGAACTTGGGTTTCAAGTTCCAAGACTATCCATTGGATATATAGGAGATCATTTGTTCTATTATTACTACTCATGGCTCCATTGTTGGCTAGTATAGGATAGGGCTGGATTTAGCTAAAAAGGAATTAAACAAACACCAGTGGATGATCATCATTGCAATGACTGGCTGCATCAAAACCACTTCTACGGCTTCTCTTGATTTGGTTTGCATCCTTTTTTTTATGCATATAGTAGTTGAAGCTATCATATGCATGAAGAAGCTTAAGTATTCAGGTCACTGGAAGGCTTAGTTAGTCTTATTATATATCCTACCAGAATTTTCATGGTTAGGTTCTTATGTACGCGCTTTTTGGCATGCCTAGGGGTGGCATGCTTGAGAAATATTCCTTTATAAACCTTACCAATTTCTTTTGCCTTCTCAATAGTAGCGATCGGGGTTCTGTTTCCTCCCAGTGGTAGGAAGTGCTTTATTTGGCATGCTGATGGTTCAAAGATGAACTAGAACACTGGTGCTGCTGTTTGCTACTCTGATTAAGTAATTAAATATTCATGTTCTTTAGTCAGTTTTTTACTAACTTTCAGGTTAAAGCCTTTGCCATTTTGATGCATGGCAGCATTTATTTAGACAAAAACTATAAGAACAGATGTGTTCACATTTCTCTAGATTAATATTAACACAATTATTCTAATTGGTAAACAAATCATATTAGATGTAAATTTCCAACTGGGCGAAAAATGTCCGGACCAGGATTCGAACCCGGGACCTCCTAGCTGAAGCCGCCAGTGCTCTGCCATCTGAGCTATCCCGGACGATTCTGGTGAAACTTTTTCGCCCAGCTAACCTTGATGATTACAGCATCTGGTCTGAAACCTGGTTCAGCTCAACAGAATAAATCTCAGGTAATGGAACTCCAGAAATCGCTGGATACGAAATTACACTAGATTAATATTAACACAATTATTCTAATTGGTAAACCAGTTCGACCAGAATCATCCGGGATAGCTCAGATGGCAGAGCACTGGCGGCTTCAGCCAGGAGTTCCCGGGTTCGAATCCTGGTCCGGACATTTTTCGCCCAGTTGGAAATTTACATCTAATATGACTTGTTTACCAATTAGAATTTGGTCATTTCTTTTGAGTTGCAGTAGAGAAAGTGACACAACCTTTGTTTTTATAAAACGAAAAAAAAATGGACAAAAAAAGAATTTTATGATTTGATTCTGATCTATGATTTTGATTTAGCGAATAAAACACCTTCCAACTCAAAAACGAATTGCAAAGCATTACCGTATATTTGCTGCTCATATGAATACGATTTGTCGGTGGTTTAGTGAATGTAAATGCTGCCGTACAAGCACCGACGATGTTCCAAATTCTGGACGTAAAAATTGTAGCATTAACTTTTGAAAACACACACAAAAAGAATAAGAAATACACCGTCGTGTTGTTTTGGATCATTGCAAAGTGAAAGTGAGGGCATAGTGGACATCATGAAAATATCAACAGAACACTTGAGGAAAACTTTGCATGAATATTTACTAACTAAAAAGCTATGTGCGAGATGGGTGCCACATTTTCTAAGAATCATTCATAAACTGCAATTCGTCAGTGATTCCAAGTGCAGTTTGTAGCTATTTCAGAGTAATCCAAATTAATTTTTGTACCGTTTTATAACAATGGATGAAATATGGATTTAGTACAACACCGGTGAGTCCAATAGACAGTCTTGAAAGAGGTTTTGAAACCACGAAAAATTCGCCCAGGCAACAAAGACACAAAAAGTCAAGTGGGAATGTGTTGGCCAGTATTTTTTGCGATGCACGTGGCACGATAACCATTAATTAGCTTGATAAAGAAAAAAAATAGCAGGAGAGTATTATGAACATTATTAGACCATATGAACAATGCAATCAAGAAAAAAAAAACTGCACATCTCAAAGACAAAAACACTCTTTAAACAACAAAATGCACCAGCGCATGCATCCATGAAAGTAATCGTAAAATTGAATTAATTGAAGCATGACTTGCTCTTCCACTTTCTGTACTCTCTGGATCTCGCCCCTAGCGACTATTATTTTTAACCTAACTGAAGACATAGCTCTATGAGGAGAGATTTGCATCAAGGGAGGATGTCGAGTACGGAACTGGTGCATTTTTACGAGACCTTGTATTAGATGAAAGAGATAGAAATAGGGAACCATTGGAATAAGTGCAAGGAAACTATTTTGAAGAATAATATCGATGTTTAGCAAAAAAAAAAAAGTTTCTTTTCGTTGTTAGATCCGGGTCTTTTTACTCATGTGGTATCCCTTCCGTATGGAATTGGAAAAATGCATTACAGCTTGATTTAGGTAATACATTGACGATGTTGAATTAGGGCTTGATCAACTTCATGTGGGGGTTGGAGCACATATACCATGTTAAGACAGTCTTTGATAAAATAATTGTGTTGTTACAACATTTACTTACAGTACAAATTAACTATTTACAAATTCTAATTGTTTTTTAGTTATTCAAAAATATTTAAGAAGACTTTATTTTATTTAATCACTAGCTAGCGTTTCCCGGGCCCATAACCTTAAATATACCTAAAATCACTGTTGAATGATTTTACATTTTTAAGTGAAAATCTATCCAAACGAACCTATTATTGGGAGCCCCATTGCCTTCAGTAGCGTCTGATTTGATTATATATTTTTAAATAAAAAAAATCCAAACAACCTAATGTTGTTGGCCTCACTGCTTTCGACAGTATACACTGTCGAAATCTTACGATTTTAAATTTTTAAGCGACAATCTATTAAAACTCACCAACAGTTAAGGGTCCCACTGCCTTCGGCACAGTACATTCTGGAGTTTATATGATTCGAAGGAAAAGGACGAATTAATTTAAATGAAATCAATCATAAGATTATTTTGTGTAAACAAACAGATTATATAACTGTAACTAGGGGGCTCTGCACCCTACAAGCTACGCTCGCCAACCCCCGTTCAGACACTGTAGAATCTAAAAGCACGCTAATCTGATCGGTTTTAAAAAGATTAGAGAAGATTGAATTATACTGAAAAAACCTGTAGCGATCGCTCTGTAAACGGGTTTCCATTCAATTCCCTTTGATTGCAAAAATTTAAGGTAGAATCAGTTGCTGTTAAGACATCCAATGGTTGTTTTCGTGTTTGGTTAAAGAAGATAAGTTAAACATTTGAAAAGAAGCTAAAATAAAATGAATTAAGTAAACAGAGTCTTTGTATCTCGGTATTTTTTAACAGCGTTATAAAACGATTGACATAATACAATTACTAAAATTTGCTGCTTTAACCCCTTCAAGGGCGGTGGTTCATTTTTGAACCACTTAATTTTAATTCTTAAATGCTACATTAGCATCAGAATATTGGGATGAAAATTTCCCTTTTAACAGTGAACAAAAGCATTTTCGTATTTCGAAATTTGTTTGTAAATTCTGGTGCCATTCACTGAATTCAAGATTTTACGAATAGAAGTGCCTTAACTCATACTCATTTAATAGTAATTTTAAAGTTTTTTTTTTTCTGTTTTTAATAGTCACGTGAAAATAAATTTTTAATCGTCAGGAAATATTATTCTTTGCTCTGTTTTTAAAATTGAAAACAATCTCTATAATAATAGCCTATGTCATGTGACTATCATCAACAGCTCTAGGCGGATCCCTTCGCTTTTTATATTCCAGGCTGCCATTTTGGTACTTTAATGTTAGCCAGCCACAGGTGCGATAAGTCGTTGAATATTATTCTATACCCATTATTTCGTTTATATTATAATAGTCCAAGTCATGTAACTGTCATAAACAACGGGCTGATTCCTTCGCTTTTCATAAGAAAGGTTTCCATTTTGATTAAAGAATCAAAATTATTTTTTCGAATAAAACTACATAAAAGTTGCCATGGTCACAAAGAATTCCTGGTACTTTTATGTTAGCCGGGTGAAAACTCGCCAATAGCTTTTTTTTTTTTTTTAACTCGCCAGTTAGCATTTTTTTATTTTTCGAGGGGTAAATTAAAACGGTGCTACTTGGTTATCCCATCGACCAAAAATCTGTCGCCAAACTATAAGATTAAATGCCAATAATGGTTGATTGTAAATGTCACATTCACTTGACTTTAAGGAAGTTACACATGTTCACGCCATCAAGTGATTTTTATTTCGACGTTTTATTTGCATTTTTATTAATGTTATACTAATTTATTTGTTCTTTTGTTATTTAAAATAAAAAAAATGTGTCAATTTGTATAATTTGGCTGTTTATATAATTTGGCGAATTGGTCGACGGGAGAAGTAATAACATTAAAACGTTGCTTTGAAGTGGAAATTAAATCTCATGATTTGTTGCATTGTCACATACGCACCGGGTTTTGGCGTGATTTTTTTTTATATTTTTTTTTACGACAATTTGGCGAAAACCTCGTTTTCAAATACCTGTTACATATGTATTTTTAAATTATTTTTAAAATGAAATAACAACAAATAAAAAAAAAATAATTAATAACTATAGAACAAAACATTTTATAACATTATTTTGTAAATAAAAAGAAAATAAATTCAAATAAACATTTATTAATAAATAAGCAACAATAGCCGGGTTACCATGTCATGCAAAATAACGCCATTTTGGCGCCAATTAGGTACCCCGTTGCGTATACATAGATTAAAGGCCAAGATGGGACATTTACGGCAAAATCTGTAATGGCAACAGAACTAGCGTCACTATCGACAAGGGGGAAGAACTAACAAACCTCCGAAATTTACCTATGTTGAAGAAATATGTTTATCCTCTATGGTTTGAATATCTATTCGTTCCTAAAACGAAGCAGGCAAAGCGCTATAAGTAAGCGTACAAAGTTAATGCTGGAATCTGAAGTAAATTGACACAGCTGCGCCATCTTGTGGATGGAGTGAATAACGCAAATACGCGGGTTTTTTGTATGACGTCATATATGACAGAATATCTACCATCTGCGCATCTCGTGCGCAGGTCTGTTTGAAGATATTTACAGTTTAAGAGTTATAGGCGGAAAAGCAGACAAAGCTATTTTAGAGAATACCTGTTAAAATTTTAATCATGAATTTCAAATATTTACTCACTCATGAAAGATGAACCTTGTTTACCAGATTTATTGCATAATATTTTTGTTACAGTTTGTTTTGATGAAAATATGTGTATTTAAAAAAAAAAAATCGCAATGTCATTTTAATTTCGGGAGAAAAAGCACTAATGCTACGTAAACAATATTGCCTTTTGCCCCGAAACTAAACTGACATTGCAACTATTTTTTAAATACATATATTTTTATCAAAACAAGCTGTAACAAAAATATTTTGCAATAAATCTGGTAAACAAAGTTAATCTTCCATGAGTGAGTAAATATTTGAAATTCACGATTAAAATTTTAACAGGTATTCTCTAAAATGGCTTTGTCTGCTTTTCCGCCTATAACTCTTAAATTGTAAATATCTTCAAATAGACCTGAATTTTATGCAAGCTATTCAGGCTAAAAGAAAACCATTTTTGTTAATAAAAGTTATAGACGTAACTTTTAATTCCATGGTTTTTTTCAGTTTTTTTCCACATTGGAAGAAACTTGCCCACCTTGGGTTTATGTTATTATTTATTAGAAAAAAAAGTATTTTAAATATAATGAGCGAAAAGCAGGGGCGTAGCTACCGTGGAGCAGTTGGAGCAAACTGCTCCAGGCGCACGAACTCGAAGGGCGCAAAATTAGAAAGAGCTAAATAAAAATTTGTAAAAGTATTTGCATATTTTTTTCATTATTAATCAGGTATTATAGATGAATCTTGTTACAATTAACATATTCCTATGTCATTTTATCTTGTGTACCTCAACATTTAGATTTTAAACATGTTTTTATAAACAGTTTTAAAAAATTAATTCTATTCGCGAAGTTTTAATTTTAATTCATAGCATATTGCAGCCTCAAGTAGCTTCACCAACACCGTTTCAGCTTGACAATTTTTTTTTTTTTTCTGTAAAGGACAGTTGAAATTTTTTAAATCTTGAAATAATCAAAACTTATTTGCAGGGCTCTCGTGGGTCACTTTATTGGCTACTACTATTTAAAAACAATAATCTCTTTGGTACTTTTTGTTGAAAATGTCAAAAATATATCATGATGATTACTGTATGAAAATAATGGTAGCCAAAGAAGTCACCGCTGAGAAACCTATATTTACGATGTAACAGAAATGCCTTGGCTATTTAGTTATTTTTCGTTTAAAAGAATAGTTTCACAAATTGAAGAAAATTGACAGTTTTACAAGCAAAAAACCTAGAGAACGGAAGTTTTTGTGTTTTGTGGAAACTAAACATGCATCAATATAGATTGCAAAACAATAAGAAGAGCCGAATTTAAGCATATTCCACATCAATCCATGGCGACAAAATTTAGAGGAAGGCGGGGAGGGGCGAGGGGATTAAATTTTGTTCGTATCTTTTTTGAAATATTGAGAACGTGGCAAGTCTCAAATACAGAATCGATAAGCATTTTCCTTCAAACACATAGAAAAAGTTAAATATCAAATTTAGTGTTCCTTAGGAACTGATTATCGCCTATTCAAATTTGCACCACTTTTTTCGATAAGTATTTTTCCCCATTAAACTATATTTAGTCGCAGAATTTTTGGATTAAATAAAGCACAACATATTTTTCGAAAATAGTAATATGAGTGGCCGTAATCAGGCTCCCCCCCCCACACACACGCACACACACGAACACCATCCGATATCACATGTTAGTAGTCAACGAATTTTTGAATTATATAAAAAAATATCAATCTCTAGTTACCCCACTCCACTTTTTGTTTACAAAAAAAAAAAATAAAAAAATTGTGTGTTGTGTTCAGTACTGTATAACAATTAGGGTTAAATTGCACTGGCGTCCAGCTCAGTACTCCTCTGTATTTAGTAAATATTTAAATATTGGTCGGAATTCACCGGAGCTCATAAATACAGGGCTCCGGAACCCAGTGCAATAAGCGTTTCCGAAAAACTGAAGCCTAAATTACCCTTTCCTTTCCTTTCCATCTCCAAGTTTTTGCATTCTTTTTTATCAAAACACTTATGTGTGACATAATGTGCCGCACACATAGAAGATGGAGATAAAATGGACTCAATTTTTATATCAGCTTTTGGGCTTGGACTGACTCAAGCTTATATTCAAATTCTATCTTCTATCTTATATTCAAAATTTTATATATTCATGTATAAAAGAAAAATTTCCTCCTTCAAAATTACGTATTATATTCTATTTCAAATCATTTTAATGCTATTTTGATCAGAATGAAAGGAAAACAGAAATCGTGTTTTTCTGGTCTAGTGATAGTAGCAAATTTATGTCGGCGACTCATTGATACGGCGCCAATCAAGAGACTGAACAATGAATTTGCTTTCACTACGATTTTCTTTTGTGACAGTAGGACAATTTTTTAATTGGTTGTTTTTTTATTTATTATTTAGATATCTAACCTGAAAGGAATGTTTTCTGCTTTTAGCCAACTAGCATCAGCTTGAGGTTTTGTTTGTTTGAGGTTTTTTGTCTTCTATTGCGTACGAGTATAAAAATCACGTTAGAGATTTTTCTTTTTATTTTGTACCATGAACGCTGGTCATGCTAAGGCTCTGTTCTACACATTTACGAAGTCACTTTCATTTGTAAATAGATATAATTGTCATGTATTGTTATTCTGATAGAAAGCAATCGAGCAGTGTTTCCGTTTTTTCTATCAAAGCATCGAATCTTTCTGATAATGGTGTCAAATTTTTAATTTAATCTGATTTTCAGGGACTCATCACAAAAGATTGTTATGCGGAAGTAATCGATTATAGTTTAAGATATGCACCTTTTATAGGAAATTGAAAATCATTGTTCCATTCTTCAGCATATAAATATTAATTTCTGTAAATTTCATTCATTTTTTCATAAAAATGCATAGCTGCGAACTATCCGTTTTTTGTGTTAACACTATTTCCGAATCATAATCCTTACATTTAATCGTAGAATTAACAAAAAATCGCAATAAACATTATAATTAGGCAAAGATTACTATTCGGAAGGAATGATAACTAAAAAGTGGAATAGTTGACAGCTAAGTATATGCTAATAGATGTAATTAAAATTTTTATTTTGCTAAAGAAAAAAAATGCTTTAAATTTTCCGAATAATGTACAAAACATAAGTATGCAGATTTGAGTGGCAGGGGGCAGGAGGGGGAACGGCACAGTTGTTAGTTCTGGTACCGCAGAATATTAGGGCTCCGGAAATTTTTTTGTTAGAAATTAAGCCCTGATAACAATGAATAAAAACTTAGATCCTAAATTTTATACAAAGGTGAAATATTTCCACTTTTGTATTTCCACTAGTGTTTTAATGAAAACGTGCACTTTCACTGATAAAGTTTATATATTTTTTTAATGACATAATTTTCCACAAATTTTCATTCCAGTTCCGAAATTGAAAACATCCCCAGAAAGAAAAACTGGAAATGGTAATGGATGTTATTGGTTTCTACTAGCAAGGTGGTAAAATAATGAGTTTCTAAAGTGTCGCGCCCTCCAAAAATCCAAGGTCTGCGGGTTTGACAACGACAGAATCCGACCGACCCTGCGTACAGTAGTAGCAGCTCTTCAGAGGTTCACAATCACTTTTCTACCAGAATATTAGTATATAAAATTTGATCTGTTTTAATCGTGGGATTTTCTACGATTAAATAAGGATAAATTATTTTATGAAATTACTGGTAGTAAAGTGATTGTGAACTCTTTGTCGATCCGCCACTGTCTGCATGGTGAAACATTGTTGTATAGGTATAAGATGAACGTGAACAATAAAAAATAATTTATATGTAAGAGAAAATGTTCACCAGTTATCATCAAAGAATGGTTGAAGAATAGTTTAGATACCAAACCCGTCGGCCAACTTCTTCGAAAATTAATGCAATTCTTGTGACAGATTTAATAACATACCTGCCAACATCATTAAAAACATACCAAATCGTGCTATGGGAATCTGAAAACGTGAGGAAATTTTAACATACGCGCATACATACACACATACATATTGAATCATTGTAAAAATTGTGATAACGGAGTGAGAGTATTGGAAATTGTTAGAATATATTATTTCCATTATTTTCATTATTTGTATTGTGATTATACAAAGCTTTCCTATTTCCTTCCTTACATTGTATGTGTTTGGAAAGTAAAAACTGGAATTTTAAGTAATATATAAAGGTGTTAAACAGGTTTCTCGCTGCTGATCGCCACTGCGCCAAAATGTTTCACTTGGCGAGAAAACTAAGGAATGAAATCGACAAATTACAAGAGATGTTTATTTTTTCTTTGGCAACACTCTCAATGATGTTATTGTGCGATTAAACCTTTTCTGTGTAACTCATTACTTGTGCTTTGATATTCTTAGTGTTTCACGATGAATCTATTGAAACCATTCTTTGAATTTGATTAGATTTTCTTTAGCGATTAGCCAAATTGCTCAGATTAGCAGGTGAGAACCTCGGTGTCAACTTTTATATCTGTCCATTGGCTAATTTTTTAAACCATTAGCTTTAGAAATAATTCCAATAGTAAACAAGTTTCTATGTTATTCTTCATCCTCTTAAAAGTAACTTCTATCAAAATACAGTAAACCCTCGATTTAACGGACTAATTGGGACTAAGATGTGTCCGTTAAATCGAAAGTCTGTTAAATCGCAAAGTACTATTTATAATATTATTTTGTTATAGTTATAGTACATATATATATTATTACGTACTTGTAATTACATATATTATTACAGTGCAAACTACATACATATATATATATAATATATATTTACAATATATACAGTGTATGTACATGTATTGTATATATACAATATATGTATATACATAAATATATATTGTATATACATATATACTACTGTATATATATATATATATATATATATATATAAACACAATACATTACTTTTAATAATACAATATTGGTAATGAAATACAAACGAATTAACACATATGCAACTTTTATGGGAATGAAACACTTTTTACACAGAAATAATAATTAATAAACAAGCAATAAACAAATGGAAAAAAATTACAATGCCCCCCCAAAAACAGGCATCATTTTATGTTATTTACATCACGTTAAGGTTCCTCCATACTGCTGGATTGAAAAAAGGCGTCTAGTTTTAGTTGTTTCCCACTTGAATGCTGTTTTTTTTATTATAAGAGCTCGAAATTGTCTAAAGTGTTCATAATACGCAAACACTTCGGGATCTGAAGATGCCCCTATGTAAGTAATGACGTCATCCATATGCTCTCGTACTGTAGAAAATTTCGGTCGAAATTCGCTTTTGTTTAGTTAAATTTTTGTTTAATTTTTAATTTTTTTTTAAATTAGTCCGTTGAATCCGAAGTCCGTTGAACCGAGGTCCGTTAAATCGAGGGTTTACTGTAGTTATTTTTTAAACGGTCCCTGGGTTCTATACGTTATATTTAGAAAATAAAAATTTCTTTACGATCAAAACGTACCGAGTTATGATACTTTGAATTTTATGGAATTTTAGTATTTTCTGGCACTAAAAACAGAAAAATGCGTTTCCTCCTTACGCGAAAAGTTTAAAAAAAAATCTTAACAATAGTGTTTTTTCATAGTAATTTACAATGCTTCGAAACCCTTGAAAAGAAAAACAGATAGTAAGGGCGGCAGATTGTACTGACCCATTGGCGCATTTACAACGAAAATCAAGTCCAATTCTCAGAAAATATTGGTAGGTAGATACTCCGTACTTAAAGAATTATATTTCCTTATTCATTTTTTATTTTTATTATTTATATTTAATACGTTAAAACACTTTGACTTTCAAATAAAAGTAAGGTTTTAAATCGAATTAAGAATAGAATATAAATTTTAAACTTCAAACGAAAACTGTGCTGAACTTTTTCGAGTAACAATGACAAGAGGGCGCACAAACTTTATTTGCTCCAGGGCGCTGAATGTCTAGCTACGCCACTGGCGAAAAGCATGTGTTTAAATTGATGTAATATACCAGTATGTATGTATTTTAAATAAAGTTATGTTTTTATATGACGAGTACATTTTTAAAATGATTTTATATTTTGAATGAAATGAATGAAACATAAACGCTGATGATGGGGAAAAATATATGACGGTTTATGAACTGCGGCCGGCTAACATAAAAGTACTTTTTTACACTGTTTATTTAATCTAACCCTGTTCATATATATGAAAAGATAAAAAAATTTAATCGATTTTTCCCTCCCAGATATGCTAGAAAAATAAAAATTATGTACATGGATGTGTTTCTAGTAACAATACAACATTTTAGTATTTTTACAACTTGATTATAAATTAGCAAATTAATTTTACGTTATCTAAACGTAGCTGATAAATCCTTAAACATTCTTTATGGTTGTTACAATTGTATATACAAGTACAACAATTGAGTAAGTTATGTAACAAACTACGATTTCTAAAATATACCAGCTGGTTGGGAAATTGCAAAAGAGAAATACTTAAAACCTTTAAGCATCTTAAACGTGATTTTCAGCCCTATAATTTTTTATAAAAAAGTTAAAATATTATTTAATACTAGGGGGCTCTGCCCCCTGCAAGATACGCTCGCCAACCCCCGTTCAGACACTGCAGAATCTGAAAATCTAAAAATCTAATGGGTTTTTAAAATATTAGAGAAGATTAAATTATACTGAAAAAGCTGTGCAGATCTCCCTGTAAACGGGTTTCCATTCAATTCCTTTGATTGCAAAAATTTAACGGAGAATCAGTTGCTGTTAAGACATCCAATGGTTGTTTTCGTTTTTGATTAAAGAGGATCAGTTAAACATTTGAAAAGAAGCTAAAATAAAATGAATTAAGCATTTAGAGTCTTTGTCAACCGATATTTTAAAACAATCTCTATAACAATAGCCTAAATCACGTGACTATCATCAACAGTTCCGGGCGGAACACTTTGCTTTTTATACTCTAGGTGCCATTTTGATACTTTAATGTTATCCAGGCACAGGTGATAAGTCGCCAAATATTATTCTATCCCCATCATTTCATCTATATTATAATAGTTCAAGTCATCAAATGCCATAAACAAATACGATCTGATCCCTTCGCCTTTCATATGAAAGTTTGGAACAAATGTCATATACGCCCCCATATTGGCGCGATTTTTTTCTAACGCCAATTTGGGGAACGCATCAACAGCATAAACAACAACATCCGGCTTACCATATCAAGCAAAATAACGATACTTTGGCGCCAGTTAAGTACCCGTTGCCTATATGACATTAGCGTCAGAAAAAAATCGCGCCAATATGGGGCCGTATATGACATCTGTGCCGAAAGAAAAAAAAAGCCGGGTGCAAATCTCGCCAATATCTTTCTTTCAACTCGCCAGTTAGCATTTTTTCTATTGTTCGAGTGGTAAATTAAAACATTGATTTGAAGTTGAAATTAAATGTCATGGTTTGTTACATAATTTAATATTTCGCCAGATGTCATATCTTCTTGTCCTGATGTTTGGCATGATTTTTTTTTTTACAAAAATTTGGCGAAAGCCTCGTTTTCGAATACCAGTTACATATGTATTTTTGGTACTACTTAGTTATCCCGTCGGCAAAAAATCTATAGCGAACTATAAGATTAAATGTCAATAATGCTTGATCGTAAATGTCACATTTACTTGACTTTTAGCAAGTTACACGTGTTTATGTCATCAAGTGATTTTTATTTCGACGTTTTATTTTTATATTTATTAATGTTATACTAATTTATTCGTTCTTTCGTTATTTAAAATAAAAATTTTGTCAATCTGTACAATTTGGCGAGTGATTTGGCGATTTATATAATTTGCGAAATTGGGTGACGGAATAACTACTACATTGTACCGTATTTTTTAATTATTTTCTATTATTTTCAAAAGGAAATAGGAAAAAAATAATTAATTACTATGGATAATTTATATAAATTTAAAAAAGAAATAAAAGTTTTACATTTATTTTTAAATACATTTATTATTAAATAGACAATAGCCGGGTTACCATGTCTATCAAAATAATGCCATTTGTGCGCCAATTAGGTACCCCGGTGCGTATATGACATCTGTGTCTAATATTTTTCTTTTCTTTTTTCTTTTCTTTTTTTTTTTAAAGAAGTGAAAGCCATCAATTTAAATGTTTCATTTTTAAATGAAAGTTTTGTATTTAATAAAATGATAACGAAATACAAAAAAAAAAAAAAAAAGCATTGTTCTTAGCATAGATTTAAAGGAGGCCAAACTGTCGCCAAATTAATTTAAAATAGTAACCTTTTCTGAATTATGAAAAAAAAAAATTCTGTTATGATTAAAATTTGAGTTGCCATCATTAGAAAAAATGTATTTAAAATTAAAAAAAAATTAATATTTCGAAAACTAATTCGAAT
Organism: Maratus speciosus; assembly: GCA_963932465.1. Classification (NCBI taxonomy): domain Eukaryota; kingdom Metazoa; phylum Arthropoda; class Arachnida; order Araneae; family Salticidae; genus Maratus; species Maratus speciosus. The sequence continues at coordinate 501,900,091 of OZ010793.1, read as the reverse complement.
TTAAAAATTCTAATACCAGTTTTGAGATCTGTGGATCAACACGGATTTTTGGTGTTAATTTCATCGCAAAGTATTCCATATTTTAGGAGAAATCGCCGTGAAACCAAATCAGTTGTTTAATCGGTCGATTCAAAGAATCGATACATTTCAGGCGTTTCATATATTCGTTTCATAAATTCGTTTCATTAGGATTTTATATATATAGGGTAGATATATTATTAAATGTCAGTGATTTTAATACGTTCAATTGGCCCATCTCCGTCCGCAGCCCTTTTTTCTACTACTTATTCCGACTCTTTTGTGGAAGCCAGATTGAATAATAAAAAAAAAAAAATCAAAAATTGAAACCAGACAAAATTAAAAGAGAAATTTGAAATTATTGGCTACCGACCAACAACTGCTACGTCGAGCTTATTATTAGTCTATGGTTTTCAGTTATTGGCAATTGTTGTGTGTTTCATAAGCCTTTTTCAAATTTGGAGAATGTTCCGCAATTGGGTTATTTCGATAAAAGTTACTTTCATTTCTAACCATTATTTAACTTTTATACAGTTACAATTGTATACTGTTTTCTCATTTGACGCCAATCATGGCTATCGGCCCGATTACGGAAAGTTATCCATTTTACCCCTGCGAAGAACCGGTGTAAGATAATAAATGTTTAATTGAGCATACCACGAACTATTTGTAAATATTTTATATTTTATTCCAATTTTTGAAGTTTCTTCTATGCTTTGTATGCTTTCTGCAATGTTATTCACCTGTGCGAAATGCAGGTATCCCATGAAAACTATTTTTCCCGGATATGACACAATGACCGACATATTTCTAGATTAAAAAAAAAGTAATTTGTCGATTTTAGGGATATTTTTAAAGCTGTTGTCTAAAATTCTCAAAATATTTAAAACTATTAATAATCAATTATTGCTGGTTAAATATTACAAGAATTACTGCTTGCATTTTAAATTAAAGTGGATCCTAATGTAAAATTAAATGAGTTTTAAATGGAATGAATGAAATGCTTCTATTTTAAATATTATAAATACAATTCGATCAAGAGATAATTTGGCAATTTATCGCCTGCGCCCGGTAAATAAAAAATATGCCTTAAAATTAATTAAATAATTTATACTTAAACTCCAAGCGTAATAAAACGTTTAATTCTCATTGGAAATATACATGTTTATGTAATTTTTATAACTTTATCTTATCAGGAATTGAATTAAAAACGCTGCTGTAAAATTCTACCTTAACATAAATTAACTAATTTTTATATGTCCTTGATCATTGCATTACAAAAGCATAATTCAAATAGAACGTATTAAAATCACTGACATTTAATAATATATATTAAATAATATTTTAACTTTTTTATAAATTATAATAAAACACAAAACTAACCTGTTTTTCTCTTTTGGGAAGCGAAAAAATTAGTTCTCTCTGATAGAGAGTTATTTTTGCAGTTTTGAAAACTGTAATAGTTAGAACGCCAACGTGGCATTTTCTTAAATAATATAAGTTCTTAAAAGAACTGATTTTGTTTAAATAACTAACTTCAATTAATAAATTAAATAATGGCAAATAAATAAATCGAATTATATCTATACTTCCAACAATAAAGTACTGCAGACGACAAACGAATAAAATCACGGCTGCGCGTGCGCATAGTTATTTCATAGATATTGAACTTATAGATCATCCACAAAGGGGAAAGAAGTTAATAATCCTCTTGTAGTTCACTCCGTCCGCTGGATGGCGTATGACCTTGATTGACGTGACCTCGCCTTTAATCTTGCGGTTACCTCTCCCATTTAAGATAGGACGGTTACTTATATCGCTTTGCGAAGCAGGTGTCAGACGATATTCTATTCATGCTTGCTTTATTTATTTAGCTGCTTCTTTTTTTAGGTAGATTTCGTAAGAAATACTACCTATTGTAGTCGTTACCATGGTGCGACTTTTGAAAAATTCCTTCATAACTTTTCATTATAAGACCCCAGGAACCCCAAAACACCACCACCTAAAAAGTTTATATATATATATATATATATATATATATATATATGTATGTATGTACTAAATTTTGTCCGCACGATAAAAGTCGCAATTATGCACGGATCGTCTTCAAACTCGCCAACAACTTTGAGATGGCTAATATCTCGGCGGGGATTGAAAATGGGCAAAATCGGCCCAAGAGAATGGAATTGGGGAGGATTCAAAATTTTGAATACCGTCTTAACATGATTCTGATAAAACCAGCTTTTACACAACAATGACAGGAAAAAGTAAATATTTTCGTTATAGCAGTTGCCAACAATTAAAAAAAAAGTAATAAAATTCTCACCACAACAATTGCTTTTCTATTGCAAGTTCACGTGAAAAATTAAATAAAATAAATAGTTTGACGAATTGAAAACAAATTGAATATTACGTCATAAGTTTCTTAGAGCAAGATTTCCGCATGAAAAGTCAAAATGAAATAAATAGTTTGACGAATTAAAAAAAATATATATATTACGTCATATTGAAAATAAAATGGACCTCAGCAGGTGAATATGTAACGTCATGTGAGTTTGAAAAAACGTATTAAAACATGATAAAAACCCGACTATGGAAATATTAACATATTTTAACACTTTGAGGTTCTCTGAATTTGTTTTAGCCATTTTTAAACCTATCCCACATACATGCGTTTGTGTATTCGTGTATATTAGAATTTTCACAAAATGTTTAGCTCCCTAGAGCTCATTCTTAGTAAAGGAACTGGGTTTATCTCTAATCTTGATTTAAGTTTTATTGGTGAATTTAGTACTTAACTTCGAAATCTACCTCCGCCTGTAGGCCCGAGCCGGCAGGGATTTTTTTTTACCGTACTTGTATTGTTCATTTTTAACTTACAAAATGATAATTAGACTAATAATATAAAAGAAAGTCGCCAGAAAATTCTGTTAAGAACGCAAATATGTAAGTTTGTAAGATTAAATTGTAAAAAATCAAGTTCAGGTATTGTGTCAATTTATTCATATTGAATAAAATTTTATTGAGTGTAATGTCGCTATCTCTATTTATTTTTAACTTTTAGATTTATACAATTCTAAAAATTTGTCGAAAAGAATTTTTCTTTATCTGTAATATTATTATTATTATTTCTTATATGTTAATATTATAAACATTATTGAATTGATTGTACGTTATTTATATTAAAAACAATATTTTTATTTTATCTGTAAGGAATGGAAAATGCATAAATTTTAAAAGATCATTGTAACGATTGTTTAATACGTTAAACTTCATAAATTTATAAAACACGGGCTATAAAAATTTTCCTGCAAAAGGGGAATAATTATGAAATTTTCTGGGACTTGTAGAGTTCGACATTTCGTATATTTTTATATCACACCATTGCTTTTGATATATAGCATTCAAGACGAAATTTTTACCTAGTATTCGTTGCACTTAAAACCGTTCACTAATCATGTAAAAAAAAAAAAAAAAAAACATATCCGTGCATGAACATAGAATAGATATTAGATATATAAAATAAAATGTCTATTCTATGCTCATGTATCGGTGTAAGATTCTATCGAAAACGTAAACATGCAACATTAAAAAAAGAAAGATCACAATAAGGTAGATACTCAATAATAAGCATACTACAAGGAGGGGGAGTTTCTGCCCCATTGTCACTAAGGGCGCTACGATCGCAATCGCATTACCATTACGCTCTATGGGAATGTCTGATCTTGGATGTTAATCTATGTTGCGTATATGACATCTGTGTCTAATATTTTTCTTTTCGTTTCGTTTAAAAAAAAGAATGAAGTAAAAGCCATTTATTTTAAAGGTTTCAATTTTAAATGAAAGTTTTGTATTAAATAAAATGATAATGAAATACAAATTGAATTCTGAATAAAAGTAGCATGATGCATTTCTTAGCATACATTTAAGGGAGGCCAAACTCGTCGCCAAATTAATTTAAAATAACCTTTTCTAAAATAGGAAAAAAAAATATCTGTTATGATTAAAATTTGAGTTGCCATCATTAGAAAAAAAGTATTTAAAATTAGAAAAAAATTAATATTTCGAAAACTAATTCTAATTTTAAAATTCTATACCAGTTTTGAGATCTGTGGATCAATATGGATTTTTGGTGTTCATTTCATCGCTAAGTATTCAATATTTTAGGAGAAATCGCCGTGAAACGTAATCAATTGTTTAGTCAGTCGTTTCATAGAATCGTTACATAAATTCGTTTCAATGCGATTCATTAGGATTTTATATATACTAGGGGATCGTACCCGGGCTTCCCGGGTTAAAGAATATGGGTGAAAACATTTTTTTTTAATTGAAAACTAATAATTTTTTTTATATGCAATAATTTTTTTAGATTGCCCACTTACATAAAAAAAGCATTTTTCATATGGAAAATACGAATTATACAATCAAATAAATTTTTGAAATTTATAAAAAGCGATATTTTCTTATTAGCCGTATGCTAAGAATTATTTTACCAAGATTTTGCTACTTACGGCATCCTTTTATATCCTGATAATTTCAGAGCTTATACATGTCTGTTAAATTTGTTTTTTATTTATATTATTTTATTTATTTATTCATAGGGAAGTTTTTTCATTGGATATTAGCCGTAAGAAAATTATGAACTCTTTATTTTGTTTTAAGGGCAAACGGATTAATCTTTCATAATCGAGCTCCGCGCGATATAGACAAATTAAAAAATATTTCACGCTTTAAAATTGTTTTTAAAACCATAGACAGTCAGTAAACTGAGTTGAACTTTGCAAACAAATTCCATTTGAAAAAAAATCCTATTTGGTGATCTAAAAATTTAAATTGCACGATTACAAATATGTTAGATTTGTGTTTTTTCAATGTTATTCTTTTATTTTTTTATAAAAGAAGTATTAATTTCGTTAATTTGTCTTTCGCAAATATGTTAGATTGGTGGTTTTTTTAATATTATTATTTTATTTGTTTAAAAAGGAAGTATTAATTTCGTTATGCAAAAATAGTCAGAAACAAATGCTAAAAAAGGCTTGTTGCTTTATGTGCAAAATGTTTATTATTATTATGTATTGAAACCGGCACGTGATAAGATAAACTTAAAAAAAAAAATCATGCTTAAAAATTATTTTAGAAAATATAATTCATGAGTCAATTAAGATAAAGTTTTTAAACAAATTGCATTGAAAGTAAAATGCGACGAAAACTGAAAATGTACGATGATCAGAAGATTAAAAAATTGCAGTAGCGATAATTTCAAGACCGAAATTTTATCGTGAAGTGTTGCCATTCACAAAATGACGTCAGCGTTACGCACAGATACGCTTGGTCTTTATAATATAAATACTTAATCAGTAAAATATAATAAAGATCAGTTAATAGGATGTGGTTATCAATTGACACTCTTATGCTTGGTATTCCGGAATGAAAAGCAGCAATTTCACCTTCTCAAAATTTGCATACACACTTCTCATATCCATATTCATCATTTTTAAAAAAATTTGTAGTTTGTTTGATCATTTAAAAATCATTTTAACTCAAAACTTGAAGTCACGACTGTCAGCAACATCTTTTATGTGAACAGGCGCACTCTTTACTTGAGATTCTAATCTCAATTCGGAGAGTAAAAATTTCGGTAATTTATGTCTTTTAGACGCATTTGTGTTAAAATGTTTACTTTTATCTAAGAAAATGATCGTTTTCTTTTAAATATGACTTCCTTTTCACTTAAATCAGCATTTCACCTAGTGTCTGAAACTTAGTATCAGTACACATGCAGAAGGAAAAACAATATAGAAAATTTATGAGGAAAAATGCGTGTTTTCAAACATAATGCAGTATGCCATTTTCCGCTATTATTCCCCTAATATAATACCATGGCTCCTAATGGAATTTTGCACCACTAAACACTATACAATAATTTTTATTAACAATTTTGAATTTTTATCAGAAAATGGCATGAATAAAGATAAAAATACCTCATAATTTCGTCTGCAATAATGAAAGCTATATAATTTTCACCATTTTGAAGAAATTTCATAAAATGCTTTTAAAATTAAGATATAAAAGAGGGGATATTTAAAAAAGTAACAGATAGTGCGACCACATCTACAAATGAACAGCTTTCAGTTAAAAAAAAATATATATATTAGTAAAATCGGTCCAGCAGAAAGATCTGGGCAGATGACTAAAGAACACACTTGCGTTTTAAATATATAGATTATATAAAGGTATGAAAAATTTTAAACCTCGAATTATTTGCTTGCTTGTCTAACTCGGCGAAGCAAATCCACCAGACGAGAATCACCAATTTCTGTAATATAAATCGCTATTACTTGCATGTCACCTCTCTTTTATAAAGACACTCTAAATTTTTGTAAGACACTGCGCTTGATAGTGTGTGATTTCGATTACATTATTTTTAAAAGCGAAGCATTTTCGCCTGTGAAGAATTTCAAAGCAGCTGGGCTGTGAAAATGACGCATTTCTACAAAACATAATTCAGTTTTAAGAATTAAAATTTACGCTTTTTTATAAAATGACGTCATTTGCATCCGCTAAAGCAATCCAGTCTTAAACTTCGTCTATAGAAAAGTATGCATATGAAGTCATTATCGCGGAATAACAGACACTATTCTTGACATAGCCCATATTTTAATTTCAACTTTTTTTCAGGTTTTATGAGAAAATGGCAACAAAAAGATACAGCATCTCCTATTTTTGACTATTTTCAGTTTACTTTCAATAGAAATGATGTACTTTTGTTGCTAAGATAAGAAAAATGGCATTAAAAACTACAAAAAAATTAATATCTCAAAAATAAATTGAGATACAGCTTTCAAACAAATTGCATTTAAAAGAGCATTTTTTTCCTTATACGACGGTGTAAAAATTTTAAATGTGCGATGTTTAGAAGTTTAAAAATTTGCAGTAGAGAAAATTGCAAACCAAAATTTTATTTCAAATTTCAAAGTGTTGCAAGTCGCAAAATGACGTATGCGTTACGCACAGATATGTTTGTTCTTTATAATATAGATTATTTGCATGTCACCTCTCTTTTATAAAGACACTCTAAATTTTTGTAAAACATTGCGTTTTATCAGTATGTGATTTTGATTGCATTATTTTTAAAAGTGAAGCATTTCCACCTGTGAAGAATTTTAAAGTAGCTGGGCTGTGAAAATGACGCACTTCTACAAAACATAATTCAGGTTTAAGAATTAAAATACACGCTTTTTTTATAAAATGACGTCATTTGCATCCGCTAAAATAATCCACTTTTATAATCCAATCTTAAACTTCGTCTATAGAAAAGTGTGCATATGACGTCATTATCACGGAATAACAGACAATATTCTTGACATAGTCCATATTTTAATTTCAACTTTTTTCAGGTTTTATGAGAAAATGGCAACAAAATGTTACAGTATCTCCTACTATTAGCTTACACTCTCCCTATATTTATTTATATATTTATATATTTATCTTGTACAAATTTTCAATCGTTAATAAAATACTCATTATTTATCCTATCAGGTTGAAATAAATCTTTTTTAAACTTGTACTGGATGACAATTGATGTTAATAAAGTTTTTTCAAATATTAATTAATTAATTAAATTTTAATTAATTAATTTTAGTTTTGCATGGGAAACAAAATTTCCGCCATTGGTTATTGAATTTCAATGAAAGTATTTTCAATAAGGGTTACCATAGGAGGGGGACCCTGTTCTGTCGCCAAATACCGCCAAGTTTGTCGCCAACTTGGCGATATGTCGCGAAATTTGGCGGCCAAAATGAGTCGCCAAAAGTGACGCCAACTTGGCGATATCTGTAATATTTCGCCAAATTCCCATAGAGTTCCATTGTAAACCTACTTGCTTATAGAAAATCAACAAATTGAGATATTTTCATGCAACAAAAACTCATATTAGCTTGATTATATTAAATTTTTCTTTGATGGCCTAAGTAGGAATTGACTTTAAAAACAAAATTTTTATATTACTTGTTTTGACTATTTTCAGTTTACTTTCAATGACTTTCAATAGAAATGAGGTATGTACTTTTGTTGCCACGATAAGAAAAATGGCATTAAAAACTACAAAAAAATTAATATCTCAAAAATAAATTGAGATACAGCTTTTAAACAAATTGCATTTAAAAGAGCATTTTTTTCCTCTTACGACGGTGTAAAAATTTTAAATGTGCGATGTTTAGAAGTTAAAAAAATTGCAGTAGAGAAAATTGTAAAACCGTAATTTTATTTCAAATTTCAAAGTGTTGCCATTCGCAAAATGACGTATGCGTTACGCACAGATATGTTTGTCCTTTATAATATAGATAGATAGGGTAGATATAGTACTACAAGTAAAAAGAAAACACAAGCATGCCTGACAAATGCTCAGCAGGAAGTTCTAATACAGTAGCCCTTCGATTTGTGCCTCTTTCGGATAAATCGCTCTTTTCGATGTCTACTCAGAGGAAAGCTATGAAAGTTCTATTTTTTAAATAATTGTATATGTATATAAAAATAGGTAATTCTATGTTGTAATTCTACGTTGTTACTTTATTGAGAAATTTGAAGTATCCAAATAAATTAACATTTTGAGGATTTTAACTAATAACTAAAGTGGTTCTCAAAAAAATATTTTCCCCACTCAATAACACGAAACATCCTGAGACATTTTCTGACTCTTATTTAAACATAAAAGCACGATACTTGCAGGCATGAATAATGAAGTGATTTGTGATCAAATAATTTTTATTTTCATTTTCCGATAAATAAATTACATAATGAGTTATAAGCATTTGTTGTCTCAGGGGGTCAGTGACATCATTTGCTGAGAAATGTTCTTCCTTTATCGAAAAAAGGGGAAAACAGGCAGATTACATAGTTTCTTAATACGAGCACTCACCAATTTGATACGTTTGCGAACAAAAGTGAATTAAACAAGTTGGAAATTGCTCGTCAAACGTGGCAAATGAGGTGCGTTCGTACTATAACTAGTTTTATAATTATTTTTTGCACCCCATATTGTACTGAATGTGTATTTATTTGCAATTCATAAGTGCATAGTCTGTAACATCATTAAAATGCACTTGCAATAATTTTTTCCCATTTCCCCTTAATGTAACGGAAAACTTTTGACTGTCCCTGTAATTAAGCTATACATCCGATTTTCATGAAATTTGAAATGGCTCGACAAAATTTTGCAGCAATTATATATTTAAAATTTCAGCCCATTCGGAAAGCTGTAACATCATTAAAATGCACTTGCAATAATTTTTCCCATTGGCTTTAATGTAAAGAAAAACTTTTGACTGTCCCTGTAATTAAACTATACATCCGATTTTCATAAAATTTGAAATGGCTCGACAAAATGTCGCAATAATTATATGTTTAAAATTTGAGACCATTCGGAAAGCTTTAACATCATTAAAATGCACATGCAATAATTTTTCCCATTGGCCGTAATGTAAAGAAAAACTTTTGACTGTCCCTGTAATTTAACTATACATCCGATTTTCATAAAATTTGAAATGGCTCGACAAAATTTTACAACAATCATATATTTAAAATTTCAGACCATTCGGTTGGGTAGTTTTTGCTCTATTATATGCGGACGGACGGACAGACAGACGGACTGAACGACGACTATAGGTGCTACGTATTTATATAATTACGAACGCACCTAAAAATGCGTCAAAAAGTAGCCAGCTTGGATTTGAGAATAACCTTTTTAGGTGCGTTCGTAATTATATAAATACGTAGCACCTCGTATAGTAGTATCGCATACGTAGCACCTCGACGTAGTCGTCGTTCAGTCCGCCCGTCCGTCCGTCCGTCTGTCTATCTGTCCGCATATAACAGAGCAAAAACTACCCAACCGAATGGTCTGAAATTTTAAATGTATGATTGTTGCAAAATTTTGTCGAGCCATTTCAATTTTTATGAAAATCGGATGCATAGTTTAATTACAGGGACAGTCAAAAGTTTTTCTTTACATTACGGCCAATGGGAAAAATTATTACAAATGCATTTTAATGATATTACAGCCTTCCGAATGGTCTAAAATTTTAAATATATAATTGTTTCAAAATTTTGTCGAGCCATTTGAAATTTTAGGAAAATCGAATGTATAGTTTAATTACAGGGACAGTCAAAAGTTTTCCGTTACATTACGGCCAATGGGAAAAAAATATTGCAAGTGCGTTTTAATGATGTTACAGCCTTCCGAATGGTCTGAAAATTTAAATATATAATTGTTGCAAAATTTTGTAGAGCCATTTCAAATTTTATGAAAATCGGATGTATAGTTTAATTACAGGGACAGTCAAAAGTTTTCCGTTATATTACGGGGAATGGGAAAAAAATTATTGCAAGTGCATTTTAATGATGTTATAGACTATGCACTTATGAAGTTAAAAAATACATACATTCAGTACAATATGGGGTACAAAAAATAATTATAAAACTAGTTATAGTACGAACGCACCTCATTTGCCACGTTTGACGAGCAATTTCCGACTTGTTTTTAATCCTCTTCGTTATATCGCGTTTTTTTTTTTTTTTTTTTTTTTTTTTTTTTTCTCTTGACAAGGGAGATGCCAAGGTCAAAACTAGAGGTGGTGGGGAGGCAAGTGGAGCATATGCCAGTTTACAAAGGGGCACTGAAAAAGATTTGATTCGTCTTTCGGCACAAAAAACAAATAAGAAAATTTGGGCAGAAAAGTCATGCAATTGGACAACCCAGCGTAAAACTGTATTCGCTGATTTTTACGGTGTGCTTTGAATATGAACAGTTTTTCCACTAGGCGACCACGTAGGAACGCCAAAACTATACTTGATTAACGAATTTTGTTGTTAAGGCCTGGTACGTCACAGATGCCGGGAATTGTGCGGGTCTTGACCACATATCAATCAAAAGGTAATCAACCAATTAAAGAAATGTTCCTCCCAAGCAGTGTTGCCAGATAGTCAAAAGTGAATCTCCCCAAAATTTCTGAAATTTTTCCCCAAATCAGTGTTTTTTTCAGCAAAAGTCCCCAACTCAGTTTTTATTCAAAAAAGGAATTTTTATATTTTCAATTTACCACCATAAAAATATTTAAGTAATTTATGCTCAAAAATTTTCCCCAAATCAAGCCTTTTTTTGAAAAAAATTCCCCATTTACAAAAAACAAACTTTTAAACTAAGCTGAATGCATATTCTGTAGCTACATTAAGAGAATGAGAGATATATTTTGCAGTGACAAGTTATTTTACCTTTTTTTTCAAAAGTATTGTCTAACAATGTTGGACTACTGTCTATCAGTTGGGATTTGAATGAATCCAAGATGGTACAGCTGTTTTAATTTTTTTGTCATCCCTATACTGAAGTACATAATCATAATGCAAAGTATTTTCGCTGTATCAATCGATGTGCTTTTGTATATCATAAAAGAGAAAAATATCTGCTTTCCACATATTTAAATTATTTTTTTTTTTTTTTAAGTACGGCGAAGGAATTTTTCGTTAGAGTCCTGCAGATTTAGTCACGCGCAGATTTAAGATGCTTAAGACTTTAGAGTCTCATGCATATGTAATATGTGCAAACTGTAATGTAGTAAACAACGAACACGACCACATCCAAGAGAATAATGACTGACATTTCCGCTTTCTGGATTGTATTTTCGTTTTTCAAATCAAAATTGAGCTCGAGACAGATCCAGGACTAAAAAAAATCTTTACTTAAAATTTAAAAAAAAAAAAAAATCCCCAAGTTTTTCCGCGAAATTTTTGTAGTCCCCAAAAATTTCCCCACGAACTACTTGTCCCCAAAAAATTCCCCTAGAGGTTCAAAATTCCCCAAAATGGGGACAAAATCCCCAATCTGGCAACACTGCTCCCAAGTGTACAACGGTGCCCTCTGCTGGAAAATATGACAAGCCCCAAGATATTAGCTAGAATGCGCGCCGAAAGAAAAAAAAAAAAAAGTGGAGATTTTGCACATTTGAAAAATCTGCATAACCTACGGCTGTGTAACTCCTGAAATTGACGTAAATGGCTCTCGGGACCACCGATCTGACTGTAAGATGGAGCAGCGAAATAAATGAGTTCGATCTACCAAGAGGTTCTCGAGTCAAATTATTATCCACAAGTTATCTCACCCCAAGTTGTCCTTACATATATAAATGAAATGAAGAGATCAGCGTCACTGTGACGCAATCATCATTTTGAGAAAGTAGCTGTAAACTTCCAAATATCTATTTGCTTTTATTGTCAGATGCATCCTTTATCAGTTAAAATCTCTGTAAGTAGGTTTGTTTCAAATAATAATTTAGCAGATGGTGGAGGACCATTGATTATCTTCAATTATAATGATTAATTTTTTTTTAATGTGACATACCACCTTTATCATCTGAGCTCTTCAAATGAAAGCACTGGACCCGATTTCTGGAGAAATCAACCTAAAAATATTAAGATTAATGTACTTTCTAACAATTATTTCATACTTAAAATAAAAATAAAAGCTATGAATTGAAAAATTTTGTATATTAATTTATTATGGAAAAGAAAAGGGGGAGGAGGCGCCAAAATTACTGCTTGATCCGGATGAAGAAAATCCTAGTTGAGGGAGGCACTACGAGTGACTATTTGGTTCCTTCTGATGGATCGCCGACTCTAAAATTGACATACTATACACTATATAGCCACTAATCACCGGACACTTTCAATTTTTGACATTTTGTCGAATATTTAAAAATATACTTGTCGGATTCTTCTGGAACTTCAGGATTATAAAGAATATGTTTGACCTCATATTTATCAATGCCGACTTCATAAGGAGCACAATTAGGGGGGAGGGGGCAAAAAAAATCAAAGAAAAATAATAATATTTCAGATCACTCTGTAAATTAAAATGCGCAGAAGGATCTATCGCTGCAAAATGCAAATATGTGGATACTCTACAACATGTATACTGATTTGTGTAAGAATATGCACGTATATTTGTGGAGATATAGCGATTTAAAAAAAAAAAAAAAAAACATGTTTTTAGCTTATATCTTGCAGGGTTTTCAACCAAATTTAATACCAGTTTCAGAAAAATTAGCAAAATGTAGTCGAAACAATATAGTGCAATTGGAATATAAATATATTAAATATTTATGAAATAATTTTTATCTGCGGATCGCAAACGATAATTTAACAGTCAACTCTATGGAGCAACTCATAAAAAAAAAATCCAGTCAAATATCGTGAAAATTCTGAAAGATATCGGCGATAGAGTGAGCTGATTTTTAGTTGCTCTCTAAAAGCAGTTGTATGATAAGGGATTTTTCACAAATTGTCATTTTTTATTAACTGACTTTCAGAAAAAAGTTAGTATTTAGAGTGAATATCAACGAGTAGATTTGCAACAAATCCTTCGATTTTGATACTTCTTTTTATCATGGAAAAGGATCGTTCTGGTGGTTATCCAAGAACTAAAGCATCAATAAAAAATGAAAAAAAAATGAAAAAAATTAAAATTGACAACCTGTGGAAAATCCCTTATCATTAAGCTGCTTTTAGAGAGCAACTAAAAATTAGCTAACACTATCGCCTATATCTTGTTGAATTTTCAGGATAGGTGACTGGTTTTTTTTTTTTTTTTTTTTTTTTTTTTTTTTTTTTTTTATGAGTTGCTCCATAGAGTTGACTATTAAATTATGCAAATAAACCTTTGTTATCGTTCGAGCATGCCAAGATAAAATTATTTCCTACTGCTCTTCATATTTCACAAAATACTGGATACATTAATATTCCAATTGCACTATATTATTTCTACTACATTGTGCTAATTTTCCTGACACTGGTGTTAAATTAGGTTGAAAACCCTACATGATATAAGCTAAAAACATGCTAGAATTATATTGACTTTAAAAAATCGCTATATCTCCATGAATATATGTGCTATTCTTACAGAAATCAGTAAACATGTTGTTCAGTATCAACATATTTGTATTCTGCAGCGATAGATCATTTCGTGCATTTTAATTTACTTGATGACCCCAAATATTATTATTTTTCTCTGATTTTTTGTTGGCCCGCTAATCGTCCTCTTATCAAATCGAAGTTGATAAATATGAGGTCAAAACATATTCTTCATAATCCTGAATTTCAAGAAGAATCAGACAAGTATACTTTTAAATACTTGACAAAATGTCTAAAATTCAAAGTGTATTATTGAAATATCAACACCTGCTCTTGTACTTGTATATTAAAAATTTTGTAGATTAATAGATTATGCATCAAGAATGTCAAACTATTTCACTACAAATCTCGTCTAGGTTTCCTAATTTTCATTATTCAGATAACTCCGACAGTAATAAATTGAAACTTTATTTTATAAGTAAAAATAAAAGAGAAGAAAAAAGTATAATATCATAATAAATAATGCTAAAAAAGATCGAAGATATTGAGTGTAACTGTGAAAGGGAAGGAAATACAAATAAATTATAGACAATAAATAATAATTAAAATTTGAGAAATATGAATTCTCTGTCATAACAGAGATAGAATCATATAATGTGACTTCCTAATGCTAACTTCTTTCGATAAATAAATAAGTAAAAAAAAAGAAAGGGGAAGAAAAGAAAAGAAAGGCAAAGAAAAGAAAAGAAAGGAAAGGAAAGGAAAGTTTCACGGAACTTTGGTTTATAAAGGACTGTTGTATCAGTTTAAATTTTTTTATAAACTGTTTCATTATTCTCAATATACTATTTCTACGTTTATCGTCAATAGATGGCAGCACCAAATTACAAATACTGCTTTTCTTCAAAACAACGATGACTAACAAGTGGACACACTGAGGCTTTGTTGACATGCATATCCAATTTTACTTTATATAATTGTAGAAATTTATTGATAAAAAAAAAATTTAGAAATGTTTTGAAGACATTTGTTATTTATTGACTTCCAACTTGTCCTTCTATTTCAGCGGTTTCACAATTCTTAAGACGGTTCTCAAAAAATATCCCTACCCCCTCTCAATTTACAGAAGGGTAAGGGGAGCTAAAATGAAGTACTTTTTTTTTTTTTTTTTTTTTTTTTTTTTAATAGTAATGTGTTGTGTAGTGTATTCATATTCTTGTGCTCAGGAGAGTATCAAATTTTTGTGCCCTTGTAAATTGGTTCGATTGTTGGGCTGAAGGTGCTGCAGTCTTTTTTTTTTTTTTTTTTTTTTTTTTTTTTTTAAACACTGATTAATAACAAAGAAGTTGGAACTAACAAGGAAGGCCTCCATACGGGCATATTCAGAAAAATCTAAAAAAATTACAGAATGTTCTTCTGATGCGGATATATATGTTTATAAAATTTTTTTTGGCGGAACCTCGATAGAACGTTCGTAAAAAAATAATGAAAATTTTGTTTATTTGGCGATTTATTATCGGTTGGCGATGAAATGAAATTTCGAAAAATGCTTTTTTATGTCGAATACTCTTTAAGATAAAAATGTATCATATTGAACTTGTTTAAATAAATTTAATATAAATAACTTTAGTTTTGTCAGTTTTAGTTTGATTTAACTATAGTTTTGTCATATATATATTTATAATGAAAGTTAAATATCAAATTTTATGAATTAAAACAAAATAAAAATAAATTAAAATTGTTTCAATATCTCAAAATTAAGTCCAATTGAGCACTGTTGATTCAATTTTGTTGCTATGGAAACGACGGATTCTTTGATAGTGAAATAAATAACTGGTAAATGAATCTTGCCTTTATTTTGGAATACGCTTAAATATATGAAAGTATTTTTTACGTATGAAATTGTTTTTAAAGTAATAAAAGTAAATAACAAGGAACATAAATTTGTAACACGAAAAAATGTATTTATTAAACTCTCTCATTCTTTATGTTTAAATTCATTAAATACTTTTTACACGCATTCTAAAAATCAATTAACAAACAATTTTCAGGTGCATTAAAATCGTTTGCTTTTGATGGCGAGGAAAAGTACTGCTCGCCAAATCGCATGACGCTTTCGTCTTTTCGCGCCAAATACTCGAAAGTATTTTATTTTTTTACAAACTTTCTACTGTAATTCCGCCGCTAAATTTGACTGATCCTTTATTACATGTATAAGTAGTTTAATTGGTATTTTTTTCAAAGTATTATGAGTATGCTAAGTAAGGAGACCTTCCTTGTAAGTTGGAACTGTATGTTCCTTATTCCATGACTAATAAGATGTGCCATAACCAATATAAAATATAGTGGGCTTCCTTCAAATTAGGGTATTAATCTGCTAAACATTTTCATATAAGAATAGCACTCGTTTTTAGGAATATTTCGCAGTGTTCTTAAAATAAACATTTACTTTTTTGTAATTTTAAATTTAATGTTTTTGCTAATTACCAAACTGTAGAAAACTATTTTTTGACAATTGCGAAATATTTGAGATACATAAATTCAACAACAACAACAAAAAAATGAAATTTGCTCAAGGTAGAGGGCGAAAAGACCGGTTTGTGTTTTAACTACATAGGCTATACGAAAATAGCTATTAAAATTATACAAAAACATGTAACATGACAAATTAAATAACATTTATTCATGACGCTGGTGAAAAAATTTCTGTGGTGGACCTCTTTCTCTACCAAATAAAAGGACAAAAGGGGGAATATCTGCAGGACTGCAGTACAAAAACAAAAGGACTTTGAGCAGATAGCGGAAAAGTTGGAAGGTACTTTCCGGTTAGCCGGGTGCCAGTATTATATATACATATATATATGTTTATATACATGTATGTATAAATACATATATATATACACATATATGTATGTGTATACATACAATATATGTATATCTATATATATGTATATTTACATATACAGTCGAACCTCTATTTAACGAAGTCGCTAAATACCGGAAAAAAGTTCGTTATATGGAAAATTCGTTAAATAGAGATTCATCTTTTAAAATACTTTAAACTACATAAAACAGATTTTAAATTCATAAACACTAAATATTTTTACTAAAAGTAATTAATCACATTTTTTTTAATAAATTATATCGATTTGTTTTAGTTATTTTACCCACCAATATCCATCATCAATTCATTTTTTCTATGTGTTTTAATCTTTGAAATCTGCAAGGAAAACAAAACATTGTCCGGTAATACACTGTATTTTCTGTTTAAAGTAAATAGTTTTACATTAAAATTAACGAATTTTAATGACATTATCGTATTTATTATTATTATAACAAATAATTTTAACCATACATTAACATATGTGTCCTTAAATTTAATTTCTGAAAAACTCTGTTAATTTTGCCTGAGTTTTTTATTTAAAAGAGTGCTTTCTCACATAATACGTCTCGCATCTTTGCAATTCACCAAAAATCCCTTCATGCGTATTTTCTTCTAACTATAATTCGCGTCGGATTGTTTCAAATGATTTTAGCATTTCATCATACGAAGTTTTGTTAATTCCTGCATAATGACCATTTCCATCACCATCATATTCGTCTTCATCGCAATTCATTGCTGTATTGTTTTTATTTTTCACTGTCGAAAATATCCAATTCGGATAATGCTTCCGAGGTCTCAATTTAAGACTTAAGTGAAATAGAATCATCAATCAGCACATCATGGTTAATTTCTTCTTTTTTTCTCACTGTATCCACATTTTTTAAAGTTACTGTGGGATTATCGTCTTCGTCCTCCGTACTTACCGAATTCTCACTGCTGACAAAGAAGGCGCCTGGTAAAACCAGTTCAAGGCCATTGAACATCATAAAATGTGTTTAAAGAAAGAATAAGTTTGAAATGTCCAGAAATATTTTGAGAAATGGGGAGAAAACATTTTTTGATCACAAGAAAAAGTTTGTTAAATAGAGAATGCACTTCGCTATTTGGAGGTTATTTTACGAAGAAATTTGCAAAATATTCTTGGTTCCAAGGAAAAGTTCCCAAAATAGAGAAATTCGCAAAATAGAGGTTCGTTAAATAGAGGTTCAACTGCATATGTATATATAATACTGGCGCCCGGCTAACCGAAAAGTACCAGTTGGAATTATTAATAAATCAACTAGTATATGAATGGAACTTCCTCTAGACTCGAAACTCTGCGAGTCAAAGTGTCTCGTTACCACGAAAGCTAAGAGTAAAATTCTAAAAACTGAAAGCCAAATTTTAAAAGATGCGTGTCAGATTTTTAATTTGCAAATTCAAGCAATGCTGTATTTTGATAAATGCAAGATAACATTTTTATTTGTATACAAATAACAAAAAAATATACGTATACAAATAGCAAAAATCCTTTTTATAATGATTACATTTTTTAAAATATTATGTCTGCATACAGATATATATATATATATATATATATATATATATATATATAACACAAGAAAATTTATTGTTAGAAAAACCTTAATATTTGAAAAAAAAAAAAAAAAAAAAAAAAAAAAAAAAAAAAAAGGATATGTTTGTAACGATAAGAAATCCATTTCAGATTTGTATGTTTTTTTTTCACAATTTCTCTAACGTATCAGATACACCAATGCGTATTATGGCGATAGAGAGAGAGAGAGGAGGGGGTGTCGTTTTTGGCGAAAGCGATTTCTTACTAATATTTCTTTATGTAATTTCTAAATAAATGCTTTTTGAATTACACGCTTTTGGTAGATTTATTTCGTTATTTTAAATATTAGTACTACCATAAATATATAGATAGCATATTCAGATAAAATAACGATAAAGTAAAGATATTTATGGAATGTTTGACAAATTTGTACTATTCCACTCAACGGTGAAATGGAATAAATAGTCTTAAACGCGCAAACTATGCTTTATACGAATTTAAACTTTGACCAATTCGTTAAACAGTATATTCATGAAATTCTTTAAACGAAATATATATATTGTTTCGTTTTATATACAAAGCTCTGAAGCATAAAAAATGACTTACCTAAATACAGTCAATCCGATAATCGTGTAATAATAATAATAATAATAATAATAATAATAATAAAATGATGCAACGTGCCAAAGTTTGGTATATATTAACATTGAATGCATTCATTTGAAAGTGATTCATTTTCATTAAGAATGATAAAACTTCCTTTCTGTAACTAAATTACCAGACTTTATTGGTTCATGGGAAAATGGTGCCAAAGGCCTTTTTTGATTTTATTCCCTGCACGCGAACGAAGTGAGTATTATTCACTGTGATTTTCGGAACGATAAATATCATAATCAATTCAATTCTTTTTCAAGCGGGTTGCTTACGTTAGGAATGAAATGTTAAGTACCGATAACTCCAAATATAGACATTTTAAAAGGAAACTCATCTCCCCCCAGCCGCCCCCCCCCCCCAAAAAAAAAAAATAAAAATTAGCGATCTTTCTAAATATATAACTTTTATACAGTTTCGTGAAAAAAAAATGGCCGAAAAGCATATATTATAAAACGCGAAGCTGTTAGTCTCCTATCTGTTTAGGACAGTAACGTGATTTGCGCTAGAATATTATCATATATTTCAGATAACATTGTCTAATTCGTGTCTTAAACTGATTTATGAAACACCGTAATCATGAAATGATGACCATTGAAGACCAATCGACCACAATAAAAGAAGTGTATTTAAAATAATATTAATAATTATTATTATTACAATCTTTATTTTTAACCATTTGGAAAAATGGTTATTGTTCTCTGTCAGGGTAGGAAATCAAAAGCATATCTGAAGGATTTTATTGGTTTAATCCGCATTTTATTCGTGTTCTGATTGGTCTATACAGTAATCTGTATTTCCCATTACTTTCAACAACGATGGATACCTTATGTTGCCACTTTGACAAAAAAGTAATAAAAACTACAAAAAAAAAAAAAAAAAAAAATTAATAACTCAGAAACAAATTGAGATATAGCTTTCAAACAAATTGCATTTAAAAGTACATTTTTTTCTCTATCCGACGGTGTAAAAAGTAATATTGTGGGATGTTTAGGTTTAAGAATGAAATTTCATTTAAAATGTGTCATCAGATTTCTTGGAAATTTGACGATGGAAAAGACTTTTCCCGAACAGCCAATGAAATGCTTGGATAATACGTACGAGTCGCGGGCGATTTTTGCGCTTGCAGTTTTTACGTGTCATAACACTATTAATGTTTAATTCATGGCGTACGTAATGTACGATCAACTCCGTGCGATTTTTTCTCTCTTAAATTTTAGTCTTCGAAAGAATCATTTTCCAAATGGTCGTTGTAATTTGTTAAATTGCTTTTTTTTTTTTTTTTTTTTTTTTTAATTTTATTTTCTACTTTTTACGTTAAAAAAAATTCCTTTTTCCAGTTTATCAACCAGTTGGATCTTTAACGAGTGTTGTTTAGTGTATAATTAACTACATTGCTGTAACTCCATTCGTATACAGTTGTAACCATAAAGAATTTTCTGTGATTTATCAACTGCGTCAGACTAAAGAAAAAAATACCTTAAAATTAACTTATTCATTTAAAATTAACTTCTAAAATTATTAAAATGGCGTATTGTCGCCGGAAACACACCTGTGCATAGAATTTGCATAATTTTAACACATCAGGTTGTGAGTAAAAAATCGAAAATAAAATGTCATCTTTACTTGCATGAGCCAAGTTAAATTAAATACTAAAGAACAGGAATTCTGCTTTTTCAGAATTTAGTGTCGCCCCCGGCATTTCCATTATTTCATTTTCTTCTGATGGACTGATGGCTTCTATTATTATGAAACAGCCATTATAAATGAAGTGTTGGGTGAAGATGAAAGAAGCCGTAAAAAGTTAGAACTCTCACTTTCTAGTCAGAATGGGGAAAGGGGGAGGGGGGAATGGCCATAATTTTTTTAAGGCTGCTCTTTCATCTTCACCTAATATTTATCATTTCTTCTGGTGGACTGGTGGTTTCTATTATTATGAAAAAAAATTATGGCCATTTTTTTTTTCATTCTGACCAGAAAATGAGAGTTCTAACTTTTTACGACTGCTCTTTCATCTTCACCTAACGCTTCATTTATAATGGCTGTTTCATAATAATAGAAGCCACCAGTCGATCAGAAGAAAATAACTTGGTTAAGCGGGACTCTAAGCAGTACAAAACATATTTCAATTTTAAGACTTAAAGCACACGTTTTATTTTATGAAAAATGACGTCATTCGCATCCGCTTAAGAATTCCATATTTACGATCTACTCTTAAACATCTACAGTAAAGCATGCATAGCACATCACTATCGCGAAATAATGCACAAATGCAGCAAAAAGATTCCGTCATTCAAGAAAATCAAAAAACAAACAAACAAACAAACAAAAAAAAAGGGCTATCTAATGATTCATAGATACTTACAATTAAATATAGTATATAATAGCTCCATTGTTTTAACAGAAATCATTCGTTTATATATTTTTTCAAAATAGCACGTATTTTAATTACATTTTCTTTCATTTGTTACGAGAAAATGGCAACAAAAATATATAATTACTATTTTAAAACTATATTTCCTTTACTTTCTACAGAAATGGAGTACTTCCGTTGCCAATATTAAGCAAATGGCTCCAAAAACTACAAAAAAAATAATATTTCAAAAATAAATGGTGATACAGTTTTCAAACAAAATGCATTTAAAAGTACTTTTTTTCCCCCAATACGATGGTATAAAAATTGAAATTGTGCGATGGTTAGAAGTTTAAAAAATTGCTAAAGAATTTTAATCGTAATGCTTTGTTTTACGGTTAGCTTCTGTAAGGTAACGTTATTTTTTGGACACAAAATAAGCTGGGAGATAGAAATAGCATACCGTACCGGAGGCTAAAAAGAGTCTAATATACATGACATTTTAAAGAGAAATTGTGCGCAAGATATCTCTTTAACTTAATATTTTCGCATGAAATTTTCACATACGCATTTTAAAGACTGGACCTAAATCTGTATGCGGTTTCACCCCCAATTTCTTTTTCGTATAGATAAACTCAAAAGTTTTTGAAAAATAATAAAATATTTTCAACTTTATTTTAAAAATAGAAATTTTGCTAAAATATATGCAAACTTAAGTTCAGAACATGCTAGGCCGTGATGTGAAGTACATTCATAAAAGAAATTTCCATGTAAAATTTAAGATATTTTGAGCGATCATGCGATCATGCTTCTATATCACCCTCCCTCCCCCCCCCCCCCCCCCCCATCAACGCCACTCTCAAAAGTTACTATTTGTTTTTAACGCTAAATATGCATATTATTTTTACTCCAAACTAAGATATCATGCATTTTTTATTTTACTACCAGTTAAGAAAAAAAAAAAAATATATATATATAAGGATGTGGTTAATACATAAATTGCCAAAAAATATAATTATTTTCAATTTTTCGCCTTTGACCCCTTAAATTTTACTTTTTATACTTCTTATAACAGATTTTCCTTGAAAGAGATTCATAAAATACATAAATGAATCTATAGGAACAGAGCGAAGGCAACAAACACCGTAGGAAGAAGATTGTCAGGGTATAAGACAAGATAAAGAGCAATTCGTCAAATTTCTACTCTTCCATACTCTCGTAGGGGCGCACAGTGGGACGTTTTGATGATCTAGGTGGACAAAATTCATTTTCCCGATTATTTAGGAATTTGGCAAATCCGCGTGTACTGGTAGTTGAATGTCTGTATTTTCGAGATCCGTACTAGTTTTGGTGTAAAAAATCAGATGTGTCGATTAATTGTGACCGTAAAGTAGCCATTTGCACAGTTTGAGGGAGTTTCAAAAGTTGCAATAGCTTCCTCTAAGTTTGAAAGTACATCGTGACTATTCGGTTTTATTTGAAAGCACGAGTTTGCGGATCTAATGTCACAGCTTTGTCAAGGTCAGATTTAATCCATTTTTGTTTGAAAATAAGCGATATTAAACCAGCTTTACCGTGTTTTTCAAAGGCTGAAATTCGGGATGATCCTTGAAGTTGTTTCAAAATTTCATCTTGACTTTTAACAAATTATTCAGCATTATTCAGCAATAAGCATTTTTTTTAACCCCCTAGCTAACAAGCCCGTGTTAATTCGTTCACTAAGCTCCAGGTTTCACTGCAGTACAAGCAATATTTAAAGTAATATAATTCTATTGATTTAATGTATTTTTAATATTTTGAACAATGATTAATACTTCCAAGGATTGCATTCATATCCGTTAGTAAGTTTTTTTATAAAATGTTCAAAGAATCATTTTTTTTAGCATTTAAAACATAATGCAAAGAAAACAACATTACAATTTTGCCCTTTTCCAAGACAGTCGGAGGGTTAAATCAAAGTGCCATTCCTAAAGTATTGAAAAATTAAACAAATTCCTGCAGATAGCTGCAGATCAGTAAGTTTTTATTAATAAATAAGCATCATATTAACTTCCAGTGTGTTTAGTTCAAATCTTGCAAGTAAAATTTAAATCACTTTTAATTATCCTATTAATCCGAAACAATCAATACATGTGTAATTTGAATGACAATGCAATATTATTATGATTTAAATAACGTAGAAGTTTGTTTAGAATACTGTTTCTACAGGGCTTCACAAAAAATTAGATTAAAACTTGCAAGTAAATTTTAAACAAATTTCAAGAATCTGATTGAGCTGAAACTTTGCTCAGGATATGTAATTCTGATGACAATGCAATATCATTATAATTTATGGTACGTAGCAGCTACCCTTTTTTTTACAGGGCCACATAAAAGATTAGTTCAAATCTTGCAAGACAATTTTAAACCACTTTCAAATATCTGATTGAGCTGAAACTTTGCCTACATGTGTTTTTCCGATGACAATTCTAATAAATTATAATTTGATGAACGTAGAAATTATGCATTTTTTACAGGGCCACACAAAAAATCGCGGAAAGATTGTTGCTAAAAAGCAGAAATTTAAATTAAATTTCTACAAAACTACTATAGGTTATTGAGATACACAATAGCATTTTTAAATTGAAAACAAAGTGCGTAGCAGTTGTATTTCTTTTACAGGGACACATAAAAAATTCGAATACATTACCGTCTATATGCAGAAATTTTATTTCAAATTGAATAAAATTTATATAGGTTATTTATTCACACAACAGCATTTTTTTTAACCGAAAATAATTTTGGTAGAATTTTTATGTTTTACAGGGTACTACAAAACATTAAAGTTTTTTTTAATATGATTTTATTTTTAAAATTTTATTTTTCAGGATGACTACACAAATTTCTCGAGAAATTCTGAGTAGATAAAAATACAAAAAAGAAATGAATGTTAACGTACATGTGTGCATTAAATTGTTTTTTACTTAATTGTAAAATAAGTATGTTTAACGGATTATTTATAACGCATTATACAGGGTGCCCACTAAACTCCTTCCAGCGCTGTTAATGGCCGAACGGTTGCAGCTATACTCATAAAAGTGGTGTCTAGGTATAGCAAAGTAGCTATGCTGTACCAGATGACATCGCTTCCAGCGTCATCTGGTGCAAAACAACTGAGTTAGTATCCCTATCTCGGAAACGAGATTCATGCTCAGAACGAGATTAATTTAGCACAAGGTGTCCTTTCGAACTAAATCGATGATGCTCTACAAATTTGTCATTCACTTTTATCCCATATTTCGAACCGTTTTCGCGATAGGAACGCTAATGCCTCCATTTTGCACCAGGTGGCACTGTAAGCGGTTTCATCTAGTAGTGCATATCCTCTTTAGTATACCTAGATACCACGTTTATGACTATAGATGTCATTTGGCAGTTAAGAGGGTGGGAACGGACTTTAGTGGGCACCCTGTATTTTTATTTTAAGACATTGTTTTTAAATACCATATTCCCCCACATTAGCCGGCATGCCGCAAAATTCGAGGAAGACCAGATTTTCGAATATTAGTCCCTGGTCTTTCCCGGCATGCCGGAAAAAGCGAGGATAGTAATTTCAACAACTATCTTAAATACTTGCTAACAATTTGTTTTTAGGGGGCGCGATCAAATATTTAAAACTATACCGTTTTAAATGCGGATTTTTGACAGGCCCTGGGATAAATATTACTTATTTAATATAGAATTTCAAAAGTTGTACTTACAACTATTTTCGAATAGTAATTTCAACAAATATTTTAAATTCTTGCTTAAGTCCGCCAACCCCTTGAATAGTATATCTACAGATAGGTTGTTTAACGGAGTTTCGTTCAAAAACAATTTTGTTAAGAATATAGTTCGCCTCCTGGTGGTGGAATGTAGAACTAAAAAATTCGAGATTTTTTTTTTTTTTTGCAAGATTTTGTACGGTACTGTAGGCAGTGGGGATCCGGTTCGAGGTTCGTTCGGTTCGAGATTGAGTCTTTTTATGAGATTTTGCAATACAAATTTCAGGTTCATTTTAGAATATTATTACGGGACCGTGCAACGCCGGGCGGCTCAGCTAGTAAGATAAATAGAATCTAATAATCAATTAAATATAAAGGAATATATATAGAGAGAGACACAGAGAAAAATAAGTATTGATGTTTTTTCCTTAAAATGAAAAATGTTGTTAGAAAAACCAAAATAAATCAGCCGTTTCTCCCTCTAGTATCGTAACCTCATATTTTCCGGCATGCCGGTAAATACGAGTTTTTCCGGCATACTGGTGTACCTCGTTTTTTTCCGGCATGCCGGCTAATGCGGTGGAATACGGTAACCAAATATTTATTACAGAGTATTTTATTAATGATGCATTAAAAAAACAGCAAAACCTAATTAAACTTCAACGAAATAGTATTGTCCACCTAGATCGTCAAAACGTCCCACTGTGGGGCGGGTGAAAATTTCAGTTACGAATGAGTAAAACAACAACAACAACAACAACAACAACAATTGCATTTAGTGTGTAATTGTTTTTAAAACGCAATAACGCTATTTTGTTTATCCGCTGAAATAGCCATTCGAATTTTCTTCTTTGAAATACAGTGGACTCTCTCTATCTGAACACTCTCTAATGTGAACACCCCGGTATTATGAACACATTCTTACGATCCCGGAGAAACTCCATAGACTTAACAAAAGGTGAGCCCTCTGTATTCTGAACACCCTCTAATTTAAACACCCTGCTATTCTGAACGCTACTTTTGGTCCCTATTCTACCCCACCTCTCTATAAACTGAACGTGTATTTGCAGTCGAAATCCGGGGAATTCCCCATCATGGAAATTTGGAAAAAATAGTTGCAGAAAAATAGAAAGGTTCAACGAAATCGTCGAAAGAAAGACTTCTGTACCAGTTTTACGAGTGCAAAACTCAAAACCACTTGTGATCGGAAAAAGTGAAAAACCACGATGATTCGAAAATGTGAAGATCGCATCATTGCCTGTGCACTATAAATTGAAAGCCTGGATGGCAGTCACGATTTTTTCACAATGATTGGAGGGCATTAACGAGATAATAAAGAGAGAAGGAAGAAAAATTCTTTTTTTTGTGGATAATGCCAGATCACATACATACATGCAGCTGAGCAACGTGAGCCCGAAGTTTGTGTTAACGAACTTTTTTTCTATAATCCAATCACTTGATCAAAGAATAATCAAGACCTTTATAGCTCTCTACCGAATCCCTTTTCTGAAGAAAATGCCTCTGGTGACGGAGGAGGCAACCGAACTAACGAAGAAGATCAACGTCATGGATGATGTCCATTGGATATTAAACAAGATATTAAACAAGATTGGATATTAAACAAGTCATCCAAGAGCCACGTCGTCTAATGAAGATCACTATTTGTCCATTACAGTAGTGTAACAGCAACTTAGCTCCCTCATGACCTTTATGCGGCCACATGAAGCTGAATTTCAACGGTTATTGTTTGCAGAAAGCTACATGACAGAGGGCTATTTACAATAAAACCTGCTGTTTGCGTCCTGCTCACTTCTGCATACAGCAGTACCCGTTTAGCTTGGTGTAGAGATCTTCGACTTTGGACCAGGTATCAATGGGGAACGTTTTATTCACTGATGAGTGTCGGTTAATCCTAAACACTAATTCTCGACGTATTTTCATCTAGATAAAACCAGAAATCATTTCAACGTACGAGAAAAAGACTGCTATGGCAGGAAAGGTTTGATGGTCTGCCCAGGCATCATGTCTGACGGGCGCACATCCCTACCTTATTTGGAAAAGGCTCTGTGACTGGTGTGAGGTTTAGAAATTATATATCATGGACTTCTATGCTCGGCTTTTATGGGATGCAGTTGGCTCTGATTTCATTTTAATGAACTATTACAACGCGCACCCAGATAGAGCTTATCTTGTTGATGAATTTCCGGAAATTGAAGATTTTCGCTTGATGGATTGGTCCGTCAAATCTCAGGACTTAAACCCTATAGAGTATGCCTAGAACGCTGTGGGGGGGGGGGGGGGATAACAGGAACTCACTTTCCACTTCCCAGAACTACCAAGAGCCTGAAAACAGCGTTGCTGGAGGAACGAGACTAACTGCCACAGATTCTCATAAACTGCCTGATTTCCAGTATGAAATCGTTATGAGAGCTGTAAAACTGTAAGAGAGGACCATATTGGGCGCTCGCCGCGGCGGTTGACCATCCCGCCCACCCCAACCACAGTCGAGACTAATAATAAGCTAGAAGTAGCTAGGAGTCGTTCGGTAGCCTCATCGCCCCGAGCCCAACCCTTCCCGCTTTTCGGTGCCTTTAATTTGTGTAATTTCCCTTTTAAATTTGTCCGGTTTCAATTTTTGATTTTTTTTTTCAATCTGGCTTTCGCTAGAGAGTCTTTCATTCGGGACGTGGCTGGGGACCTACGTATCTTGCTTCCGCAAAAGAGTCGGAGTAGAGTAGAAGAATAAAGGGCTGCAGACGAAGATGGGCCGCTCGCCGCGGCGGCAGGACATATCAACCCATTTTCTAGGTCAATATTGAAATCTCTGTTTTATATCTTCTGACGCTGATGAGATTTACGCACAATCATGCGTATATATTATAACTGCTGATTTTTTTTCATTATATTAACCTATGTATATACCTAATTTAATTAAAATCTGTCAGTAGTTCTGGAGATAATCGACGAAATCTGAGAATTCTCATAACTTTGAACATGAGTGCAAATTCAGCACCTCCATCTCAGTAACTGGTATGGCTAATCAGGCTAAGTATTCTATATAGTCTATAAACTCAATACATAGTAGTCGTTTTCAAACTCCCTCTATACTGAACAGCCCCATAATCTGAACATTTTTGGTTGGTCCGATGAGCGTTCAGAATAGTCCACTGTATTTCATTTAAAATTTTTTCTTAGTGGAGACTATTATATTACATTAGAGAGTTGCTTTGAGACCTATAGCTACTAATGATGTTGTCTCGAATGGTCCATATATATATATATATATCTTTTATTTATTCCATTACATACGATTCTTCAATCCACAAGCCAGATAGTACAGGATAGAATGCACAGTACGTAGAAAGTTGAAGAACAGCGTGCACCTATGGTGCGAATCGAACCCATCTCTCCTTACGTTTCCAAACGATTAGCAAAATGGTGCCTTAACAACTCTGCCTCGGAGAGCTCCTAAGTAGAAAATGATTATAATTTTAACAAATAAATAAACAAGAAAGAAAAATCGTCCGCCCCGCATAAATTTGGAAACACTTTCTAATTACGAAATGTCATCCTTTTTTATGGTGAAAGGAAATATCTAAATAAACAATTTAGAAAATACATAACTCAGTTAAAAGCCCATTTTTCACTCATAGTTACCACTCATATTTGGTAATGTATTCGAAATCTGTTATCCCGCAATGTACAGGGTGATTCATAAAGATCGAAACAATAGGCTATTTCCTTAAATATTGCCTCTAGACACATACTTCCAATTGCAAAGTTTCCTTAAAGAAAAAAAAAAAGTACAAAATTTGATGAGATGAGTTGCAACTCACATGGGGGGGGGGGGGGGGGTTATGAGAAAATACGAAAGCTAAATTTTTATACGGCCCCCATAGTGAAAAATTTCCAATTACGAAATTTTTCCTTATCCATTCCTGAATTAAACACAAAAAATTCCATCTTCATATCTGCAAAACTCGCATGCACGTTTAAACAATTCGTCAGGTTTTAAAGGATTAGACAATTCCAAATTACGAGATCAACATGAGTAGCAATGTGCGGATTCCAAACAATAGGATATAAATGTTAAGCAACCGACATAACACCGTTCACAACTAAGCAAAAGGCACTGCCGATACGTTCTAGGCGCTCGTCAGGTTTATTGGTGCTACGCGGCAATTAGGCGGTCACCCGACCCGATACCAGGAATCAAACCCGTTCAGCTGGGGCTTCCCGGCAGGTAGGGACCTGGTCATGGGTTAGAAAGAAAGAAAGGGATTAAACAAAAATTGAAATACGTGTAATTCAAGAAACAATGTTACTTTAAGAGTTCCAGAAAACATGTAAAAAATATATTTATTGAGTATTTTGATTTTTTTTTCTTTTATTGTGATGGCCCTATGATGGATAACCCTATAATTTGCAAACAAAATCACATCCTAAAATTTCTCATAAAGTTTATAAAAAAATTTAAAATGATTATTATTTTTTTAAGTGGGGTGATTTAAAATCGCTATAACTCGAAACATTATTTGTCGAATTTCAAATGTTTTTCATTTAATTGCAGAGGAAAATATAATTCAAATTTTGTTTCAGGATTTTTTTAAATATTAATTTTAAAAACTAGGGGGCTCTGCCCCCTACGAGCTACGCTCGCCAACCCCCGTTCAGGCACACCAAAATCCAAAAAGCACGCTAATTTGATCGGCTTTAAAAATATAGAATTAAAAAAAAAAAAAAAAAAAAAAAAAAAAAAACCAGTAGCGATCTTTTTGTAAACGGGTTTCCATTCGTTTTCCTTGGATTGAGGATTTTTAAGGCCAAATCTGCTGCTGTTAAGAGATACAATGGCTGTTTTCGTATTTAATTAAAAAATTAGTTAAACATTTGAAAATAAGCTAATGTAAAATGAATTAAGTATAATGAGTTATTAAGTATAATTAAGTTTAATGTATAATGAATTAAGTCTCATTGTCTCCCGGTATTTTTTAACAGCGCTATAAGATAGTTCTTTTAAATAATTCATTTTAAATGTATCGTTTCAAATCTGACGTAATTTACACCAAAGCTTTATTTCTCTTATTAATATTCACGTGAAAATACTTTTGTTGTTAGAAGGAAATATTATTTGCGCTGTCTTCGAATTCACGATAATAGTTGAAAAGATTATCTCAAAATATCTCGCGCAAATATATTTTTCAATTTAAATTGTTTTGCTATATTTTTTGCCATTTTAACTATGACGTAATTTCCTCAAATTACAAGTTTTAACGCATAATAATGATTTTTTTTTAATTTTAAGATTTCGTTTCTCTTTTAAAATTCAAGCGTAAATATGGTTCGGCATAGGTGTCTTTGGCGCAATTTTTTTCTGACGCCAATTTCATATACAGAACGGGAACTTCACTGGTGCTAAAGTGTCGTTATTTTGGTTGATATGGTAATCCAGATGTTGTTGTTTATGCTATTGATGTTTTCGCCAAATTGACGTCGGAAAAATTTGCGATATTTCCGTATATGACATCTGTGCCTATGGTTCTTATGACGTAATTTTCCTGCTTTTAACATGTAATCATTTAATTCTAATTTTAAAGTTTTTTTTTCTGTTTGTAATAGTCACGTGTAAATAAATTTTTAATTTGAAGTAAACATTATTGTTTGCGCTGTTTATACAACTGGCAACAGTTTAAATTAATAACATTTTCTAAAATTTGTAAAAAATATCTCTCGAAATGCTGAAAATTTGAATTTAAAATTGAAATAAAAGCTCAAAAATTGAATCAAATAAGAGAAATAAATGCAATCTGCACATCGGGAACTTATAACGTATAAAATGATCTAAAAATGATTAAATTCTCATGTATAGTTTTTGCTCCAATAAAAATTTTTTAATGGAACGATTTTGCCCAACTTTAGCATTAAATATCTCTTAAAATAATTCTTCGAATTCAGAGTGTTTATCAAACATTTCTCTATAATACCACCGATTTTCATATTTTTGTATGCAACAGTTTTTTTTAATATTAACGATGAAAGGCCATGCTTAAGCATTCAAATTGGATGCCGATCTACCCGGAATATCTACGCAGATTTTCATTGGTCCATTTCCAAATCAAAACTTTTTTTTATATATAGAAGGATATAAATTTAAAACATGATCTTTAAAAATATAAATTTAAAACATGACTTATTTGAAAACAAAATCATATTTTTAAAAGTAAATATTTTTTTCAAATTTGCCGAAAGAAAATTAATGTAAAATAATAAAAAAAATACATGTTCCAAGTTTGTATCTTTTTCTGTAACAATTCTTGACTTATAATAATTTAATGACGAGAAATGGTGAAAAGAAACCCATTATGCAGAAAAACGCATTTAAAGTTTTAAACAAACATTGGCTCCTATTAAAACGTTTAAATGCTTTTAAAAAAATTCCAGGTGAGTAAGTAACTCCATCCTATAACTTAAACTTCCGATTCAGTTTTACTTGTGCTCTTTCCACCTTCTTTCTGTGCTATTTAACCCTTTGAGCTCTGCCGGGTGAATTTTCACCCACATAAAATCAAAATCTTTTAATTTCCTTCAAAAAGTCTCCATTTTAATTGCAAAAACTGGGTTTTGTAGATTTTACTTGTCTTCTTAAAATCTAGATGGCAGCATTATTCTCTGCAAATATCTAGTAGGTTTTTAATGCGACCTTAAAAACACTCCAATTTTGAAGGTTTAGAAATTTTGTATTTTTCAAGCATTATAAAGAAATATTTTTCAAAGGAGATAAAATTTTTTTCTCTTGGACACATCAAACATTTAATAATAATTACATGAAAATCACTAAACTGAAAATTTAAATAATTACAGGGGATAGAAATAAGTAATGGTAGAATTTTCTACCAGCAGAGCTCTAAGGACTACAAAAATGTGCTTTGTCACTAGATGGCAGCACTAAAATTACATACCAGATAGTGTTTCAGAACCAAAATTTAGATGCTTATAATTTAATTCCAAGGAATTTAAATTTGTGTTTAATTCAGCAGATTGACGAGTTTATTATGTTTTAAATATTTCTAAACAAAAATTAAATATTTTTAAAATCTGTTTCAACTATAAATTTGATTGCTTTGTATTTTTATATTATGATTTAAAAAATTTTAAATTTTGAATTTTCTCATTTAATAATTTTTTAAAATATTTTAATAGTATTAGAATTTGTTTAAACCATGTAACTGCTTAAAATATGTTGAAATTTCAGCAATTATAGTAATTTTAGAATAACTTTGCTGTGTCATGTCTTGTATTTGCGTGTTGAAATGAATGCTCTAGAGCTCTGATGGTGGAAAAACTTCCCACGTCCCCCAGCCTAAAGGGGGTATTTAAAAAATTTTTTAATCACATGGTTCAATTTCAGACAGTCCCCTAATCACATTTTAAGTGTTTTTCTAGCATATTTTTAAAATTTTAATAACCCGGAGCTCAAAGGGTTAAACGTCCGCCAGTTGATTTAAAACAAGGCTTTTTCTAACATGCCGATTAAGAGTTTTTTCATAATTTTAGCCCTCAGGTTTTATGTTGTCCCGGCGAGGCCGTTAATAGGAGCCTTTATTCTGGGGCCGGAGCAGGCCCTGACCTTACTTTTTTCTGAAGGCTCGGCCGGGCCGGGCCTAACGTACATTTTTCTATTGAACCGGGACTGGCTTCCTTCTTCCTAGGTCTGCCTTGGGCGAAATTTTCAGTCCTGGTCTCGACCCAAACCGTAATCAAATCACTGTCCCTGACTGACCTGATCCGTGCAAAAGTAAGTAAAATTTGGCTCAGCCCAAATTTTCTCTCTATTCTAAAAAAAAGTAACTACCGCTGTCACCGCCGCCGCCGGTTTTGATTTTTTTGTGACCGGAGGTCTTTCTTCGTTAATATTAAAAAAACTGTTGCATACAAAAATATGAAAATCGGTAGTATTATAGAAAAATGTTTGATAAACACGCTGATGCAGACAGTTTTCAAATCGAAGAATTATTTTAAGAGATATTTAATGCCAAAGTTGGACAAAATCGTTCCATTAAAAAAGTTTTATAGGAGCAAAAACTGTACATAGGAATTTAATTATTTTTAGATCATTTTATGCGTCAGAATTTCCCGGTGTGCAGATTGCAGTTAGTTTTTTAATTTGAATAATTTTTCGAGGTTTTATTTCTATATTAAATTCAAATTTTCAGCATTTCGAGAGATATTTTTTACAAATTTTAGAAAATTGTATTAATTTAAACTGTTGCCAACTGTATAAAAAGCGCAACCAATAATGTTTGCTTCAAATTAAAAATTTATTTTACACGTGACTATTATAAACAAAAAATATAAAAAGCAGGAACTCATTGAAAATTACGTCATAAAAACTATAGTTAACGTGAATTTTAAATGAGAAAGATTATTGTAAAATAATAAATTCAGTAACATGAGTTAGAAGTCCTAAATAGGAGAATTTACGTCATATTACACTTATTACGTAAAATGAACAAAAAATAATATTGCAAAACAGTTTTAATTTAAAAATTGCGCGAGACATTTACTTGACATTTTAAGATGATCATAATATTTCATTTCTAACAAAAGTATTTTGACGTGAATATTAAAAAGTGAAAGAAAAGTTTGGTGAAAATTACGTCAGATTATAATTGTCAGATTCAAATTATAATTCAATCTTCCGAAATCTTTTTAAAGGCGGTCAAATTAGCGTGCTGTTAGAGTCTGCGGTGTCTGAACGGGGGTTGACGAGCGTAGCTCGTAGGGGGCAGAGCCCCCTAGTTTTGTAAAAAATGCATATATTTTTAAATCGCCATTATTTTACATTTAAGCTTTAAAATTCATTTTTTAAAGGATAGTTGATTTAAAGACAAAAAAATTAAAATACAGTAAAAGTAGTAAAAATAACCTGTCTATGACGGAATCCTGTCTAAAACCGAAAAATGTGTTGATCCATGCAAAATTAATATAATAATACATGAGAAAAGAATACACCTCCTAAGAAGGGAACTTGACTATACCGCATTTTTTCTCCTATGTAATTCCGTCTTAGAAGATTTTACTGTATAGCATTTTTCAAAGTCTTCAATATCTCTCTATTCTAAAAAAAAGTAACTACCGCTGTCACCGCCGCCGCCGGTTTTGAATTTTTTGTGACCGGAGGTCTTTCTTCGTTAATATTGAGAAAAATAATGCATACAAAAATATGAAAATCAGTGGTTTTATACAGAAATGTTTGATAAACAGGCTGATGCAGACAGTTTTCAAATCGAAGAATTATTTTAAGAGTTATTTAATGCTAAAGTTGGACAAAATCGTTCCACTAAAAAAGTTTTATAGCAGCAAAAACTATACATGGCAGTGTAATCATTTTTAGATCATTTTATGCGTTAGAATTTGCCGGAGTGCAGATTGCATTAATTTTTTTATTTTGACTCATTTTTTCAGGTTTTATTTCTATTTTAAATTCAAATTTTCAGCATTTCTAGAGATATTTTTTACAGATTTCAGAAAATTGTACTAATTTAAACTGTTGCCAACTGTATAAAAAGCGCAAGCAATAATGTTTGCTTCAAATTAAAAATTTATTTACACGTGACTATTATAAACAGGAAAAAAACTTTCAAATTAGAATTAAATAATTACGTATAAAAAGCAGGAACATTAAAAATTTCGTCATAAAAAGTATACACGTGAATTTTAAAAGAGAAAGGATATTGTAAAATAATAAATTCATTAACATGCGTTAGAAGTCTTAGGAGAAATTACGTCATATTTACGTCACATTATAGTTATTACATAAAATGAACACAAAATAATATTGCAAAAAAGTTTAAATTTAGAAATTGCGCTAGACATTTATTTGATATTTTGAGAATTAATTTAAAATGTCTCATTTAAAAGAACTTTCTTTTCGCTTTGTTAAAAAATACCAGGAGACAAAGACTCTCTTTACTTAATTCCTTTTATATTAGCTTATTTTGAAATGTTGTTACACGTGTATACGTCATCAAGTTATTTTTATTTTGACGTTTTATTTGTGTTTTTATTAATGTTGTACGAATTTATTTGTTCTTTCGTTATTTAAAATAAAAATTATATCAATTTGTATAATTTGGCGAGTAGTTTGGCGATTTATATAATTTGGCGAAATTGGGCGACAGGATAATCAAGTAGTACCGCAGCGGATTTGGCGTTAAAATTCCCCAATCAAAGAGAAATGAATAGAAATTTGTTTATAGGGAGATCGCAACTGTTTTTTAAATTATAATTCAATCTTTCGAAATCTTTTTAAAGCCGATCAAATTAGCGTGCATTTAGAGTCTGCGGTGTCTGGACGGGGGTTGGCGAGCGTAGCTCGTAGGGGGCCGAGCCCCCTAGTATGGTATATGAATTAAAGATATTAAATGATAAGTGAAACATTTACATGCAAATAGAGATTCATTAAAAAAAAAAAAAAATAGATATCACAGCCTTTGGCCCTTCTTTAAATATGTAGATTATAAACATGAAAAAGAAAAGCTATAATAAGTATTTTTGGTCAGATATTCTCCATGCGAAACAATTTTTAGCCATATCGGAACGAAAAAAATCTATATTTTGTAGAAATCCAGTCAGGTCGGGCCGGGCTGGGATCGGGCTAAGATTATAACTTTTTTTCCAGGCCGGATCAAACTTTTTTCCCTATGGGTCGGCTCGGAACCGGGCCTGGATATTTCGACCCGTGCAGACCTCTAGTGGAGACCTCCAGCATATTTTGAAAGCAGGTTTAATGTAAAATCTATACACTGCTATTTCACGTCCAATAAAAAAGCATTGTCTTAAATCGGCTTTTAATAACGTACAAGTTGTGGATGATCCCTATCTTGCATTCAAAATGAGTCAATAACTTGTCGCTCAGAGATATAGGTAAATGGTGTAAGTCACGAAATTTTTATTTTAATATCTCTGCGAGTTTTGCAGATATCGAGATGAATTTTTTTGTGTTTAATTCAGGAACGGACAAGGAAATATTTCCTAATTGGAAATTTTACTCTATGGGGGTCGTATAAAAATTTAGTTTTTGTATTTTCTCAAATAGACCCACCCCGATGGAGTTTCAACTTATGTCATTAAACTTTACACCTTTTTTTATGAAACTTTGCAATTGGAAGTATGTGTCTAGGGGCAATATTTAAGTAAATAGCCTATTGTTTCGATCTTTATGAATCACCCTGTATATTATCTATAGATCTTTATTCATGCTGCATGACACACTAAAACATCACTCAGCTGGAAATCGCACAATATATCTGGAAACGCTTTACCAATAATTACCGGCAAATGTATCCAAAAAAATTTTATTCAGCCCTGTATATGGATTGATATTACACAGAAACACTGCATATTGGTTAAAATTAAGTTCAACTTAAAAGTTGAAAAACCGTATCCCAGTTGAAATCACATTTTGAGCCATTTGCGTCTATAGACGGCAATGTATTCGAATTCTTCGGTGCAGTCCTGTATAGGATCTGTAATATTTATACCTGCCATATATTATATTAAAATTTTATTAAGTTTGAAGTCATATATCACACCTTAAAACGTGCCTCTAGCAAAATTCATAGATAATAACATATCTGAATTCTAATAAATAAGATGTAGGGGAAGTAGCCTTATTTGGAACGCTGCTTTAAATGGACCGCTGCAATTCTGCTGTTAATTACAGAAAGAGACGCCATCTAAAGCTGAAATCCTACTCATCAGAATGACGTCATTTATGATTAGAAGAGGCACCCGCCCACGTGCTGTTTTCAGATAATTTAAAAAAACCTATAATTAGCTTTTGTGATCTAATTTTTTCCTACTAAACGTAAGAGAATACTTTAAAACTAAGGAAAGTTGTTAGGTTTTAATATACATATCTAAATCCATGTGTTTATTGCGCAAATTTTTCACGCAGATTTGTTTGCTTTCGTTTTCGTTTTTAGTCTTGAGGTCACCTGATTTAAAAATGGTGCAGTTGCCTTAACTGGACCGATTTCAGTTGCTTAAATTAGATCATAAATTTCAAAAATTAAGTACTGAATGACGAGAAGGCTTCAGCCGTAAAACCCCACCAAAAGCCAAAGAATCATTAGAATCGTAGTTATCTCCTTTGACAAAATCAGTTATGCCAAAGTACAGAGGTACCCAAAAGACAGCTGTGTTAACATCTTCGCCATATAAAGTAAATCTTGAAATGTAAAAACAAAAAAAGTAAGCTCTCAAAGCACAAAAGCAATTGGAATATCAAGTTAAAAAAAATAGGCATAATCCAATTGGAAAGAAAATGATGGAAGGAAAGAGCTACAGACATATGGTGATTAAAAACTTCTGTTGCAAAAAAAGTCTAATGATTCAGAATCTAAAAAGAGAAATCTAGGCAGTGATGATTGGTTTTGCCTAATTTGTAAGAAAAATAAAGTAGCAGAAATGATTCAGTGTTCAGATTGCCAAATATGGGTTCATGTTGTGTGCGCTTGAATAAAAAATGAACAAAAGAAAATTCATGTGTAAATCATAGATCACTCCTTACCTGATACTCAAGTAACTGACAATTAGTTCCATAACTTCTATTCCTAATTACTTATAACATTGATTTATATTTTGAAAACATTTTGATTTAATTTCATTTTCTGAGACGTGCTCATTGCTCGCACCCCTCTTAAGGCCGTTGACAAACGGTATGCCCTTCACTCCATTTGGATTGTGACTGATCCTTCATTTTTTTTTTTTTTTTTAGTTTTTCCAGCAGCGGTATTTTGTTAAAATACCGACCGAAGTACATAAAACTAGGTCTAAACCAGAGTAAGGATTACAGCAGGTCCTAAGCCTAGATCCTTGTGGACCAGGTCTGTACTTTCCCACTGGTATACTACAAAATTTAAAACTATCCCAGATGATGCTGTTACAACAGAGTGTGGTTTGTTTTTATATACTCCTTTACTGAGGCACGACCTAAAAAAAGGAATCGTCTGCTCATGTATGGAAAATTTTCCCTGATGTCCTGGTAAATTCAAACAAATGCTACGGAATCTGTCGAGCATTTGTTGAACTTTCCATAATTTATTATTTATTCCTGGCGGTTTATTTGCTGTGTCGACAAAATGGAATGAATTTATCAAACTTAGAAATCTATCTCGTGGTATGCATATAACTCATATAAAACTTATAAATCATATATGACATCTATAACTCAGAGAAGAAACACACAGTTAGTTACATGTGCATATTATACAGAGTGATACATAAATATCGAAACAATAGGCTATCCCCTTAAATATTGCCCCTAGGCACATACTTCCAATTGCAAAGTTTCATAAAAAAAGGTGCAAAATTTGATGAGATAAGTTTCAACTCCATGGGGGGGGGGGTCTATATGAGAAAATACAGAAATTAAATATTTATACGGCCCCCGTAGAGTAAAATTCCCAGTTAGGAAATTTTTCCTTATCCATTCCTGAATTAAACACAAAAGAATTCATCTCGATATCTTCAAAATTCGCAGAGATATCGAAATCCAAAATTCGTGACTTACACCATTTATCCATGCCTCTGAGCGACTAGTTTTTGACTCATTTTGAATACAAGATAGGGATCATCCACAAATTGTACATTATTAAAAGTCGATATAAGAAAGAGCCTCTCCTTTGGACATAAAATAGGCAGCATATAGATTTTACGTTAAACTTGTTTTCAAAGTATGCTGGTGGTCTGCACGGGTGGAAATATCTAGGTTCGGTCCCGAACCGACCCATAGGAAAAAAATTCGGCCCTGCCTGGAAAAAAGTTCAAATCATAGCCTTGTCCGGCCTGACTGAATTTCTACATAGTTTTTTAGATCGATATGGTTAAAAAGTTGTTTCGTATGGAGGAGTTCTGCTCAAAAATAACTTATATCTTTTCTTTTTTCATGTTTATAATTAGTATTTTTAAAGAAGCGCCAAAAGCTGTGATTATTTGTTTTATTAATGAATCTCTATTTATGTAAATGATTCACTTTTCCTTTAATATCGTTAATCCATATTCCATGTGTTGGAGACAATGAAAAATGCTATAAAGTAAAATCTTTTAAGATGGAATCACATAGGAAAGAAAAAAAAAGCGTTATAGACAAGTTCCCTTCTTAGGAGTTCTAAATGTAGTCTATTTTTACTCAGGTATTATTCTATTCATTTTCCACGAATCAACAGATTTTGCTGTTTAAGAAAGGATTCCGTCATAGGCAGATTTTTTTCACTAGTTTTACTGTATTTTAATTTTTTTGCCCTAAAATCTAATATCTTTTAAAAATATTAATTTTAAAGTTTTATTGTAAAATAATGGTCATTTAAAAATGTATGCATTTGTTGTAAAAGTTTTTGGGCTGAGCCAAATTTTAGTTATTTTTGCACGGATTAAGTCAGTCACAGATAATGATTTTAATACGGGTTGTCTCGACACGGGACTAAGCATTTCGACCAAGGGAGATCTAGGAATAAGGAAGCCAGTCCCGGTTCGGTATAACCAGTGGCCGAGTGGTTCTGCTCTCAAAGCTGGTAGACGGGAGGTGCTGGGTTCGAACCCAATCGCTCACTTCGGCCCAATCGTTCGGAGTTTTCAGTGGTTTTCTTCGAACCTTGGATATCCTTGCATAAATATGGGTTACGTTCCCTTAGAAAGACCTCCACGGAAGGCACTTCCCCCCTTCGGGGCCATATCCCTCGTGTAGATAATTGGCCGCCATAAATCACACTAGCACCGGTTCGTTATGAAAAAGTCCTTCCGGCCAGTGCCGGGAGGAAGAGGTAGCTTTCATATTCCTTATTTTAAAAAAGCCAACTTATATTATTCAAACACACGAAGCTCAATTTAGTGGAAACCGAATATAGGAGATTCAATACTAATTTTTATCAATATAATGAATGAGAATTTCGCGAAATTAGTCAGCTTTATCCAAGCTGCTTTTCTTTAAAATAACTTATATTTGGCTGCCAAATTCGGCGATTTCTTAAAGTGCCTGCCATTTTAAGACAACAAGGTGGATGAGGCTAACCAGTGAACTTGGTCGAGACCTTAGTAATTGCTGTGCACATGCTCACTCACATCGGAATCGGTTGATATATACGAGTGGTGTCGCATGCAAAAAATCAGATTTTTCAAAATGTCACCCACAATAGAAATTGAAACTGCTATATCTGAGCCATTTTTTAAGGTAAAGACAAACAAAAAATGCTCCTGAATCCTTATATCAAGGTCAAATACATAAGAAAGAAACCTTTTTCAATTTCTAATTTTTTTGCACCTCACTTTAAATATATATATATATTTTTTAATTTAATGGTCGCCATTTTGAAACAAGATGGCTGATGAATCTGGCCAGCGAACTTGGTCGAGGTATTGATATATACTATCCACATACCTTCTTACATCGAAATAGGCGAATACGTGTGTTATCGCGTGACAAATACAAGATCGTTTCAAAATGTTAGCCATGCTAGAAATTCAAAGTGCTATAATTCAACCATTTTTTAAGATATAAACAAAAGAACAAATTTTCAGAAACAAAAACTGCTCCGGAATCTTTGTATCAAGGCCAAACACATAAAAAAAATCTTTTTCATTTTCCAATTTTTTAATACTTCATTTTAAATTTTAAATTTAATTTTTTTTAAATGGCAACCCTTTTGAAACAAGATGGCGAATGAAGCTGGCCAACGAACTCGGTCGAGACATTGGTATGTACTATGTACAGACCAAGTTACATCCAAATCGGTTCATAAATACGCCTGTTAGCGCGTGACAAAAATCAGGACGCTTCAAAATGTCAGCCACGCTAGAAATTCAAAATGCTATAACTCAGCCATTTCTTAAGATATAGACGAAACAAAAACTGCTCCCGAATCTTTTTATCAAGGTCAAACACATAAGAAGAAAATTTTTTTCCATTTTCAATTTTTTGGTACTGCATTTCAAATTTAAACTTTTCTTAAAAATTTAAATGGCCGCCATTTTTAAAGAAGATGGCGGATGAAGCTAGCCAACGAACCCGGCCGAGACATTGGTATGTACTATGTATAAACGAAGTTACATCCAAATCGATTCATAAATGATGGATTTATAACCATCTCAGATATCATTAACTGATTTCAAAAAAGTCCTTCCGGCCAGTGCCGGGAGGAAGAGATAGCTTTCATATTCCTTATTTTGAAAAAGCCAACTTATATTATTCAAACACACGAAGCTCAATTTAGTGGAAACCGAATATAGGAGATCCAATACTAATTTTTATCAATAATAAATCATTATGAATGAGAATTTCGCGAAATTAGTCAGCTGTATCCAAGCTGCTTTTATGTAAAGTAACTTATATTTGGCTGCCAAATTCGGCGATTTCTTAAAGTGCCTGCCATTTTAAGACAACATGGTGGATGAGGCAAACCAGTGAACTTGGTCGAAATCTTAGTAATTGCAGTGCACATGCTCACTCACATCGGAATCGATTGATATATACGAGTGCTGTCCCAGGTAAAAGATCAGATTTTTCAAAATGTCACCCACATTAGATATTGAAATTGCTATATCTGAGCCATTTTTTAAGATAAAGACAAACAAAAAATGCTCCTGAATCCTTATATCAAGGTCAAATACTTAAGAAAGAAACCTTTTTCAATTTTTAATTTTTTTGCACCTCACTTTAAATATATTTTTTTTTAATTTAATGGCCGCCATTTTGAAACAAGATGGCTGATGAAGCTGGCCAGCGAACTTGGTCGAGATATTGATGTATACTAACCACATGCCTTCTTACATCGAAATAGGCGAATACGTGTGTTATCGAGTGACAAATACAAGATCGTTTCAAAATGTTAGCCATGCTAGAATTTCAAAGTGCTATAATTCAACCATTTTTTAAGATATAAACAAAAGAACAAATTTTCAGAAACAAAAACTGCTCCGGAATCTTTGTATCAAGGCCAAACACATAAAAAAAATCTTTTTCATTTTCCAATTTTTTAATACCTCATTTTAAATTTAATTTTTTTTAAATGGCAACCCTTTTGAAACAAGATGGCGAATGAAGCTGGCCAACGAACTCGG
This sequence comes from Maratus speciosus, assembly GCA_963932465.1. NCBI lineage: Eukaryota > Metazoa > Arthropoda > Arachnida > Araneae > Salticidae > Maratus > Maratus speciosus. The sequence goes on along the minus strand of OZ010793.1, from coordinate 501,857,870 downwards.
TCGAGACATTGGTATGTACTATGTACAGACCAAGTTACATCCAAATCGGTTCATAAATACGCCTGTTATCGCGTGAAAATATCAGGTCATTTTAAATTGTCAGCCACAATAGAAATTCAAAATGCTATAACTCAGCCATTTTTTTAGATATAGACGAAACAAAAACTATTCCGGAATCTTTGTATTAAGGTCAAACACATACAAAAAAAATCTTTTTCATTTTCCAATTTTTTGGTATCTCATTTTAAATTTAAATTTTTAAAATTTTTTTTAAATGGCCGCCATTTATGAACAAGATGGCGGATGAAGCTGGTCAACGAACTCGGTTGAGATATTTGTATGTACTATGTACACATCAAGGTACATCCAAATCCGTTCATAAATACGCCCGTTATCACATGACAAAATTCAGGACGTTTCAAAATGTCAGCCACGCTAGAAATTCAAAATGCTGTAACTAAGCCATTTTTTAAGATATAGACGAAACAAAAACTGCTCCGGAATCTTTGTATAAAGGTCAAATACATAAGAAAAAAATATTTTTCCATTTTCAATTTTTTGGTACCACATTTCAAATTTTAAATTAAAAAAAAAATTTAAATGGCCGCCATTTTGAAACAAAATGGCGGATGAAGCTGGCCAACGAACTCGGTCGAGACATTGGTATGTACTATGTACAAAACGAATTACATCCAAATCGGTTCATAAATACGAGAGTTACAGTGTGACAAAGGTCAGATATATATATATATATATATATATTATTATTATTATTATTTTTTTTAATACTTACAGCTTTAATTCATAATATTTGACCAAATATTATGAATGACCAAATATTGATTCCAAATATTATTTCATAATATTTGGAAGGTTATGTTTAATTAATGGTTATATATATATATATATATATATATATATATATATGTCAATTTTGAACGAACGGAGGGTGGTTTCGGGGTCTGGGGGTCATGATCGATGAAAATATACCAAAATGTTTTGAAATCGCTTTCCTCCGAACGGCTGCAATAGGTAGCTTTTTGTAATGAAAGCTACCTAACAGGAAACAATTCAAGAATTCAAACATTTGAACACGTAAATAAATGCATTAAGTAATAATAAATCATTCCGTAATAAACAAACTTTTCTATTTTAGCTAAATTATCCTACTCAAGTTATACAATTACAAATAAATAATGATATTAATATGTGAAATATGTTTGTGAAATTTGTTCATATATTAACCCACGCATGATGCAGCTGTGTGACGTCAACATCATCGTCATCAAAGGACTCTGACTCAAAAAAACTCTTTTTTTTATTATTAAATTAGTTGTTGTGTAGATCCCCTTAAGTAATAATGTAATGAGAAATTTACTGCTGCAAAAAGGCAGCATAATTTAAATGAATATGTAAATCATTAACCAAAATGTAAACTTAAAGTTATACTAATATAATTTCTTAAACCAAAGAAAAGGTATCAAGAGTGGAATCATTTATAAATAAGATAAATATTAAACATCCACTTTTTTTGTACACTGTAGGATTTTGTTTGATATGGATAAATAGTGCCCACCGCATTTAAAATGCGTGTCTAGCTGTGAAGAGAGAATTGCTGCTGCTGAAGAAAGATAAAGGTAAGAAATTAACTATATTATTATTATATTTAAATGTATTTTCATGGCCAGAAACAAAATAATATTTATTTATTTATCTAAGTATTAGCGCGCGTAACTTACTGTACAGAGCAGAGGCGGCTTTTTTGCCACCAATTTGATTTCGAGACTGAGAAAGTCTATAATATCTTAGTAGATAAATAATATTCGTGAAAAAAAAACAAAAAAAAACTACTGGCCATAGAGGTATGCACATTAAAAAGAAATTGGAAATTATTGCTTATTGTGCATTGTTTTTTTGTTGATAAATATGAAATGTTAAACAATTGAAGAAAACTAGATATATATAAGAAGTTTTATATAAAATAATAAAACAGCAATTCCTCTTTACCAACGAAACTAAAATAACTAGTAAAATGGCTGCATCACGTGAGATACAGATTGTAGAAAAAATTAACGCTAGTAACTACGGCAATTGGAAATTTAAAACTGAGATGTTACTGATTAGAGAAGACTTGTTTAACGTAATCAGCGAAGATAGGCCCACGCCAGTCACAACCGATTGGGAGAAAAAGGACAAGAAGGCCAGAGCCATAATAAATCTGTCAATTGAAGAATCATTCATGTAAAAGGGCTTAACACAGTCAGAGACACTTGGAACGCACTTAAAACGATACACGAACGGGCGAACCTCTCTAGTAAATTATTTTTGTTAAGAAAGCTTTATGGAGCCAAGCTCTAAGAAAACGGGAACCTAATCAAACATATAACATACATTCTAGAACTAAAAGACAAACTCTCGGCGATCGGGGAAACAATTAGCGACTCCCATCTTTCAGCTTTATTGCTGTGTTCGGTACCCCCTAGTTATAATACTTTAATTACTGCCCTTGAATCACGGAATGAGGACGAGCTTACACCACAATTTATTAGAAGCAAATTAACAGATGAGTACAATAGAAGGGTTGAAAATGCAGACCAGGGTGAAAAGTCAACTAAAGCGTTTAAAACGCAAAAGAGATATCCTAATGATAACTTTAAAAAAGATAAACAGTGTACATATTGCAAATTGAGAAATCACACATACAGAGAATGTTGGCATTTGAAAAATCGAAACAATCACCCAAATACACAAGAACAACAACAAACATACAAAAACAAACATTACTCATCATCGTTGTGTTATCAACAATCGGATAACCAGATAGGAAACACTGACCGCGAATCAGTAGACAAGAAAAATTATAGAACGGAAACAAAACCAGATCAAAGCAGCGACGCAGCCTTTCTAATAGACAAAACAGGGAAACAAACATGGATTATTGATTCTGGTTCATCTTCATATATCCTAAACAATAAAGATGACTTTACTAAATTAAATGACACCGAAAAAACAACGGTCATAATTGCCAACGGCAAAACTCTAAACTCGCTAGGTACAGGAGAAACTACATTCACGACAAAAACATCCGATGGAGGCATAAATAAAATTACGTTGAAAGAAGTGTTGTATGTACCGGAGCTAGAATCTAATTTAATTTCAGTTAGTAAAGCCACAAAGAATGGGTATAAATTATTATTTGATAAAGATAAATGCACGCTGTCCCGAAATGGGAAAATCTATTTGGAGGCAAAAATGAAAAATAACCTATACGAAGTTGAATTATTAGAAAATGCAGATAGAAATATAGTTAATATGGCACATGAATGCAAAAGTAAAGACTGCCTGGAACTTTGGCACAAACGCCTAGGGCATAGAAATTATAATTCCATAAAGGAAATGGTTAAAGACGACTTAGCCTATGGCATAAAACTAAATAATTGCAATCATGGAACAACATGCGAAACGTGCATACAAACAAAAACAAGCGATGCTCCCTATCCCAAAACAGTGTATAGAAACAAAACAGGTAGAGTACTTGATCTAGTGCACACGGACGTATGCACAGCGATAGGAACCCCCACAATAGGTGGTTAAACAATGTTTGTAACTTTCATCGACGACTACTCTAGATTTACCGTAATATACTTATTAAAACATAAAGATGAAGTACAGGATAAACTGATCGACTATATAGCTATGGTTCGAAACCAGTTCGGGATATATCCGAAAGCAATAAGATCGGATAACGGGGGAGAGTACATAAACAGAGGGATAGAGGATAACCTAAGGAAAAGGGGCATTAAACATCAATTAACCGTGCCGTATTGCTCGAGCCAAAATGGCATTGCGGAGAGAAAAAATAGGTCGCTATTAGACATGACTAGAAGCCTACTCAGAGAAGCAGATCTGCCACAAAAATTTTGGGGAGAAGCAATTAACACTGCGAATCATTTACAGAATCGCTTACCAACAAGATCGACAAATAAAACCCCACTTGAGCTATGGTTTAATCGCAAACCGAATTTACACTATTTGCGAACATTCGGGTGCAAAGCTTACGTATACGTGAATAAACAACATCGAGGAAAATTGGATGACAGGGCTCAGGAAGGGATTTTTGTAGGATATTATAACAACTCAAAAGGATATCGCGTATACACTAAAGAAAATAAAATTGTAATTGGCAGAACAGTGAAATTCATAGAAAATAGCAAAATTAAACTAAAAGAAAGTAAAGAGATAGAAAACTCATATGACGACAAAAATTACATTGAAACGGAGATAAACAACACAACCGAAGAACCAACCGCGTCCAAACAACCGACCAATGAACCAAGAAGATCCGAAAGATCGAACAGGGGGGTACCAGCAGACAGATATGCCTGTTATGTAAAAAATGATGATATGACAGAACCCACTAGTTGGAATGAAATACTGGAAATAAATAATCTCAAAGAAAAGGAAAATTGACTTAAAGCCACACAAGCGGAAATAAATTCGCTGAGAAAACACACCACATGGGAATTAGTGGATCCTCCCCCTAACAAAAAGGTTATAGGTTGCAAATGGACATTCAAAAAGAAATTAGACAGTCACGGGAACACTCAAAAGTACAAAGCACGTTTAGTAGCCAAAGGGTTTAGTCAAAAATATGGGGAAAACTATGACGAGACTTTCGCCCCAGTAGTGTCACAAACAACCGTCAGAGCATTTTTGACAGCAGCCGCATATAAGAATTTGAACGTGAGTCACGTAGATATCGACACAGCGTTTTTATACGGTGAATTAGAAGACGAAATTTATATGAAAGAACCTGAGGGCTACATTGCAACAAAGTCTGTAAATTGAAAAAATCCATTTACGGACTCAAACAGGCAGCCAGAACCTGGAATAAAAAAATCGCACAATCTTTAAAAAATTTAAACTTTCAAAAAAGCACCGTGGACACATGTCTATATACACGAAAAGAGAACAAAACTTCAACTTACGTAATAGTCTATGTTGACGACATTTTGATAGGCGGTGAAAACGAATCTATTGAAAAAATAATAAAAGCTTTAAAGGAAGAATTTGAATTAAAGGACCTTGGGGAAGTTTCTCACTATTTAGGCATGGAAATAAACAAATCAGAAAATGGGTATAAACTGAATCAAAGATTAAAAATAGTAGAACTCGCAAGAAAATTTAATTTAGAACACGCAAAACCTGTAAGCACTCCCATGGATGCCGGTTTTCACAAATTAGAAGACGAAGAAAATTTATTGCCTAATAATACGAAATTCAGACAAGCGATAGGATCGTTGCTATACATAGGAACCACTATGCGTCCAGATATAACAGCCGCTGTTAACATACTCAGCAGAAGATGTGAAACTCCACGCCTAAAAGACTGGAACGGTGTGAAACGCGTAATAAGTTACCTGAACATTACAAAAACTTTAAATTTGACATTGAACACAAATAATGAACCAAAGTTAATCGGATTTTCTGACGCTGATTGGGCAGGGGACACAAGAACGAGAAAATCGACTACTGGAAACCTATTCATGTTGGGAAATAGTCCCATACAATGGTTTACCAAAAGGCAAAATTGCATTGCCTATTCATCGACAGAAGCTGAATTCATTGCTGCAGCTAGTGCAGGACAGGAAATTGCCTGGATAATAAAGTTATTAGCAGACCTGGACTTAACACAAAATTTACCAGTAATACTGTACGAAGACAACCAGAGCGTCATCAAGATGGTGGAGAACGAAAAATTCTCAAAACGCACCAAGCACACAGACGTGCGTTACCACGCAATAAAACAGATGAAAGAAGATGGAATACTAGATCTTCGTTATTGTCCAACACAAGATATGATAGCGGATTGTTTGACCAAACCACTGGCCAAACCTCAATTCCTGAAACATCGAGAATCCATGCAACTATTACCGATGCATCTGAGATGGTTAAGGAAGGGTGATGGATTTATAACCATCTCAGATATCATTAACTGATTTCAAAACAGGAAACAATTCAAGAATGCAAACATTTGAACACGTAAATAAATGCATTAAGTAATAATAAATCATTCCGTAATAAACAAACTTTTCTATTTTAGCTAAATTATCCTACTCAAGTTATACAATTACAAATAAATAATGATATTAATATGTGAAATATGTTTGTGAAATTTGTTCATATATCAACCCACGCATGATGCAGCTGTGTGACGTCAACATCATCGTCATCAAAGAACTCTGACTCAAAAAAAAACTCTTTTTTTTATTATTAAGTTAGTTGTTGTGTAGATCCCGTTAAGTAATAATGTAATGAAAAATTTACTGCTGCAAAAAGGCAGCATAATTTAAATGAATATGTAAATCATTAACCAAAATGTAAACTTAAAGTTATACTAATATAATTTCTTAAACCAAAGAAAAGGTATCAAGAGTGGAATCATTTATAAATAAGATAAATATTAAACATCCACTTTTTTTGTACACTATAGGATTTTGTTCGATATGGATAAATAGTGCCCCCCGCATTTAAAATGCGTGTCTAGCTGTGAAGAGAGAATTGTTGCTGCTGAAGAAAGATAAAGGTAAGAAATTACCTATATTATTATTATATTTAAATGTATTTTCATGGCCAGAAACAAAATAATATTTATTTATTTATCTAAGTATTAGCGCGCGTAACTTACTGTACAGAGCAGAGGCGGCTTTTTTGCCAACAATAAATACACCTTTTATCGCGTGACAAAATTCAGGACGTCTCAAAATGTCAGCCACGCTAGAAATTCAAAATGCTGCAACTCAGCCATTTTTTAAGATATAGACGAAACAAAAACTGCTCCGAAATCTTTGTATAAAGGTCAAATACATAAGAAAAAAATATTTTTTCCATTTTTAATTTTTTGTTACCGCATTTCAAATTTTAAATTAAAAAAAATTTTTTAAATGGCCGCCATTTTGAAACAAAATGGCGGATGAAGCTGGCCAACGAACTCGGTCGAGACATTAGTATGTACTATGTACACACTGAATTACATCGAAATCGGTTCATAAATACGCATTTTATCGCGTGACAAAATTCAGGACGTTTCAAAATGTCAGCCACGCTAGAAATTCAAAATGCCATAACTCAGCCATTTTTTAAGATATAGACAAAACAAAAACTGCTCCGGAATCTTTGTATAAAGGTCAAATACATAAGAAAAAAATATTTTTCCATTTTTAATTTTTTGGTACCCCATTTCAAATTTTAAATTTTTTTAAAAATTTTAAATGACCGCCATTTTGAAACAAAACGGCGGATGAAGATGGCCAACGAACTCGGTCGAGACATTGATAAGTACTATGTACACACCGAATTACATCGAAATCGGTTCATAATTACGAGAGTTACAGTGTAACATAGGTCATATATATATATATATATATATATATATATATATATATATATATATATATATATATATCAATTTTGAACGGAGGGTGGTTTCGGGGTCTGGGGGTCATGATCGATGAAAATATACCAAAATTTTTTGAAATCGCTTTCCTGCGAACGGCTGCAATAGGTAGCTTTTTGTAATGAAAGCTACCTAAAAATACGTTAGGCCCGACCTGGCCGAGTCTTCAGAAAAAAGTCGCTAATTCCGGGTCTGGCAGTCCCGGCCCGGCCTCAGAATACAGACTTGACATCATTGAGATGTACTTTAAAACAATTATTGCCCATAGACCATAATGTATCCATTTTTTTAGAGTATCTCTGTAAATTATAAATGCAACAGATTGTATTGTAAATATAAAGCATAGTATATAGTAAGCAATAACATATATCAGTTTCACAGTAATCCAAGAATATTTACGAATCAAGCTATTTCAACATTAAATTGCAAGCGGTTTTTTTAATTATAACAATATCTAAATTTATTAATACAAGGGGATAAACCGCGGGTTACGGAATATGGTGGGAAACTATCCTTTACATTTTTTCTGTTGTTTACATCATTTTTTCTTTGCACATACTAAAGGCACGACGATGAATGAGGTATTTTTCGAAAGTTTCTTACATACAGTAAGATAATAAGATACATAACATACGTTGCGTGAAAAAAAAAATACAGTTAATTAAAAATAAGTGAAAAGACGTATCAGCAAATATCAAAGATTGCGGCTAGAAAGCCTTGAACCGCTTGGTTTTATAGATTTAAAAATGATAACTCTAATAGATTTTTTACATGATATATATATATATATATATATATATATATATATATATATATAAATATATATATATATATATATAACCATTATTAAACATTACCGACCATCATCAAAAACCGCAATATTGTGAAATGACAATAAAAATGGATACCACAAACCTATAATATAGAACTGTATGTATAAAATAAAGTGCCTTATACATAATTACAAGAATTAATATGGAAGAAAAAAGAAGAATATGGATATATATATATATATATATATATATATTTAGAATGCTCATTAATAATACTAAAAATCATATTTATATGAAAAACGGCAATAATGCGTTCAAATAAAATTCTTAAATTTAATATTAGCCTCGTGCTAGGAGTTAATAGACGAAGAAATCGCTCTTTACATTCAGCCTTTTTGATTCTGTTCATTTCAGTGACTTAAGCACATACGGTTCGATTACATGTCATAGATTCGTGATTCATTTATATTTTATTGTTTTATTTATTGATTGATTTAAAATTTCGTTTTAATTTCGTATTGGAATATAAGCTGGAAACAAATTATGAACTATTTATATAAATTTAAGTGTAAACGTATTTATTTTTCGTAATCGTCTGTTCGCGATAGAGATAGATTTGAAAAAAAAATCATGCTTGAAAATTAATTTAAAAACTATAAAAATTGAGTAAATTCCGATATAATTTTCAAACAAATTACATTTGAAAGTACATTTTTTTTCTCTATTCTGCTGTTAAAAAATTGAAAATTTGCGCTATTTAGAAGTTTTAAAAATTTAAATAAAATTTAAAAAAGTTAAATTTAATAGTCTGCTGTTGCCACCGTCAAAGTGACGTCAGCGTTACGCACGGCACGTTTGTCCTTTATAATGCAAATAGATAGATAGATAGCTTGGGCTTTGCATTTAGAATTGCACTATTTAGAAAACGGATCTTATGGTGGCGTTAAGTTACTTTAGAGTATTTACTTAAAAGAAAATTAGGTACATGAGTACATGTACTATTGAAGAGAAAATATAAGTCCTGTAAATGCTAGCAGAATGTTCAATACGCAGGGCTTCCAAATTGTTCGTTTTTTGAATACTACTTTTTTCAAACAGTATTTTTCTTTTTGGATTTTTCTTTCAAATTTTTTAGACCTTACGACGAGGATTAATTCTGCTGCAATATTGCAAATATAGCAACCAACTAGAAAATATTTCTTCGGAATTACTAGCATATATATATAATGCATTATGTAATTACAATTCATCAGCTATTTCCATTTAATAAAATAAAATTAATAAATTTAGCTAGAATACATTACACTGACAATATACAAAATAAAAATGGAATCTATGACTTGTAACGCAAAATCAAGTACAATACTATTAATTCACTAGCATATTGCGGACGATTAATCCATTTAAAACTTATGAAAAACCATCAAATTTGATGCAATAACCAATTAAAGATAAAAGATACAAATAACCAGTGAAATAATGTTGAACCATTAAAAGACGTATAATAAACAAATAAAAGATTAATTGGATGGATGTATCAGGAAGCTCATATTGCATTTCACTTCATCAGGGGTACATGAAATATAATATAAGCAATACATGGTCGATTTCTGTAAAAGAATCCAGCTATAAGCTAAAAATTGAATCCCTTTATGTACCCAATCGACTATAATTCAAAAAGTATAAATTTACCATGCCATATAAATTGAATGAAATAAATAATTAATCAATGCAAGATCCGTAATACTGAACAACATGAACCAAATTGAAACATGTAAATTAAAAACTTACACAGTAAAATAATTTCTATGACCATAGCAAAATCGCAAACGTGTATACCTTTTAACACAGCGTAAATCCCGCCTAATTAAATGGTCACAGTTAAAAGCGAATCCACACGGTTTCAAATCATCAAACCTAGCAGTTAATATTAACACTATTATAAATATAATAATTATAGTTAACGTAAATAATCTAAATATTTAAAATTATTTTATATGCTAACTGACGGTTCCGAGAGTAAATTATTTCTAAAAAGGACAAAAAGAAGTATATGTTTACAAGGGTCAGCTAGGTGGGGAGGCCTACCAAATGGCTTAAGCACTCACAAGCCCCACCCATAGTATATGTTTACAATAAACAGGTAGTAAATAAGATAAATAATATAATAAATTATGGCAACATAATTATTATAGAACTGAATAAATATTTATTTAATGCTGCCATCTATCGAAACTTCAAAAAATTAAAAATGTCCATCTGTTTTCACAATCTCTAGTAATAGAATTAGAAATAATTAGTAGTGCTACCATATATCGGAGATTACCAAAAATAACTATGTAGAAAAATTGCATTTAGCATATATTAGATCCATATTAATTCACATTGAAACAACACAACAATTATAATTCTAAATCAGCCCAACAGAATATCGATAATAATCATTTAGCATCTTTAATGTAATGTTTATAATTATTTTTATTTGTATTTTAGTTAAAATTAAGTAAATTAATAATAATTTTAAATAAATTATAAATATAATAATATAAAAGCATGATTCATTTAAGCTCTAGATAAATTTAATTTTATTATACACACATATATGTAACTGGACTGTTTGGGAGCTTTGAATATGTCTACTTTGCATGAATATTTTGTTAGTTTATTTATTTGTTTGTTTTATTACGCATTCTTTCTTTCTTATTAAAATCTTGTTATTATTTGCATTATGGGCGAATTTTTATTGCATGTATTTTTGCTTACATTTATATTATAAAGGACAAACGTGTCCGTGCGTAAAGCTGACGTCATTTTGATGATGGCAACAGCATACGATTAAATTTCACTTTTACTTTAATTTCTTTAAACTGCTAAATATTGCACATTTTAGATTTTTGTATCGTCGAATAAAAAAAAAATGTATTTTAAAATGCAGCTTGTTTGAAAACTGTATCGTAATTTGTCTGAAAACTGTATCGCTATTCCCTCAATATTTATCGTTGCATAAATAATTTTCAAACGTTATTTTTTAAAAAATTCATATCTCTTGTGTGCAGACGATTGCGAAAGATAAATTCCTTTGCTTTAAAATAATATACACAACTAAGCCTTTGTTTCTAGTTTATATTCCATAAAGAAATTAAAAGATTCATGATCCAATAAAGAAAACAATAAAATATAAATAAAAAAACAAATTTAAGACATTACAGGTAATCCAACTTATCCAACTTAGAAAAAAGGCTGAAGCAAAGCAATAAAAGATTGATTTTTGACGATTTTTTCGGTTGTTAACTCTTAGAGTGAGTCGAATGCGAAAGTATCGCCTTTATTAAATTTTAAAATTTAATTTGAATACATTATTGATATTTTTCATATAAATGTGATTTTCGGTATTGTTAGGAAGCATTCTATTTTTATTTTTATTTATTATTTTTTTAATGTAAAATATCTATTAGTTATAAAAAAAAAATTATTTTCACTTACATTCTGTAACACGAGAAGCCCGGGTTTATCCCCCTCTATTAATAATAAATTGAATATCTTCTAATTTAAAAAAAAAATTAATTGCTTAAAAGGCGTAGAGCCAACAAAGTGAAAAAATCCCTGCCGGCTCGGCCTACAGGCGCAGGTAGATTTCAAAGTTAAGTATTAATTTCACAAAAACTAAATCAAGATTAAAGATAAACTCAGTTTAACTGTTTTTCTAGCTGCTTTTGACGAGTTTTTAATTTCATGTTTCTGTAAGAGCTGGTTTTATCAGAATCATGTAAATGCGATAGTTTTTTCTTCAACTGATATTCTTATTTTGTATCTCTGTAAGATTTGGTCCTATCAAAAACTTGTCAATATAAAAGTTGTAGATAATATTAAGAAGATTTATAATAAATTTAAGCGGATTTGATATCTTCTGAATTCACGGAATTAGGATTTTTTTCTTCTTTAACCCCCACCCCCCTTTTTTTATTGTTTTCGTTTTTAATTTTTTTCTTGCAGTAAGAGTTGGTCCTATGAAAAACTTGTCAATATAAAAGTTGTAGATAATATTAATAAGATTTATAATAAATTTAATTGGATTTGATATCTTGAGAATTGACGAAGTTATGAACTTTTTCTCCCTAAAACCCTATTTTTACCCTCCTCACTTCCACCCCCTTGGGCCGATTTTGCCCATTTGCAATCCCCACCAAGATATTAGCCATCTCAATGTTTTTGCTGAGTTTGAAGACGATCTGTGTATAATTTCGACTTTAATCGTGCGGACAAAATTTAGTACATACGCATATATCTATACTACATAAACGTTTTAGGTGGTGGTGGTTTTGGGTTCCTGGGGTTATGTAATGAAAAGATATGAAGGAAATTTTCAAAAGTCGCACCATGGTAACGACTGCAATAAGTAGTATTTCTTGTGAAATCTACCTAAAAGTGGTAAAAGTATTCCAAAATTATATATATATATAGAGATTTATTAAATAACTTCTAGTCATTTTTTGCTTCTTTAAAAATGTATAAAATATCATTTATTATAATTATTTGACCCCTGGAAATTAATTTCCTTTACAAGGTTATAATAGAAACCTATGTTAGATTTGCAATGAATTTTAAAAATTAAATCATTCAAAATAGAAATATTTTCCTTATCTTAAGTATGCATCAAACAATATAGTAATGCAAATTCCACTTTATTGATTCAATATTTCATACTCAAGTATTAATACCTTAAGTTCTACGAGTTTGAAAGTTGAGTGAGGGTGAGTTAAGTGCCCTTTTGGATCCATTACAAAATCTTAAGAGATTCTATGAATCAATTTTAAAGCACTAATTAGATCTAGAAGTTCACATAAATAGATAACCCATGTTGATCAATAAATTACATAATGCCATATATAGAACACTCAAGATTTAAATTAATGTTACACATTTCCTAAATAATTGATTACTTTATTATTTCATGTACAAAATTATGTCATTGTATCATTTATATTATTTTTTAACGTATAATACCTTTACATGAAGTGTTTCAGTTTTTGATTTCTTGAAATACGAAAATGATTTGATAACCGTTGATCAAAAAATACTAATTCCAGTGTTAATGGATGCATGATTATTTTTTAAGTTTTTTTTAAATTTACTGGTATGATGTATAGGAAAGGTGATGCACCGCGCATTCTTGCACCACCTTATACTAGATGATAAAAAAACAACAACAACAAAAACGTCATACATTTTAGTCGCCAAATTAGAAATTGTATATAAATTGTCTTATATGCTTTGCTAACAAATTATGAAAGAAATAATGTTGTGCTATCTTTCGTGTATACGCGATTACAAATTCATACAAATTTTCATATCAATATTAACGCGAAAATAAAAATCACAAAATTACCGAATGGTGTATATAAAATAAATTAAAAACTAGATAAACATTAAAATAATTAAAATACTCAACGTTTCAGCCATCCTATATGACCATCGTCAGGAAAGACTTTTATATTGCTTTTAAAGAAGAAAGCCAAACCGTCTTGAATTTAAAAAGTTCTTTATGTTTCTAAAAATTTAACACTTTAACCACAACTGCATATTAACAATTTAACACTGCATATTTTCTTTCTTGCGATTTATTAAAGTGTTAAATGATTTGAAACATAACGAACTTTTAAAATTCAAGACGGTTTGACTTTGTTCTTTAAAAGCAATATAAAACTCTTTCCCGGCGATGGTCATAGAGGATGACTGAAATGTTGATTATTTTAATTTTTGTAATTTTTATTTAGTTTTTAATTTATTTTATAGACACCATTCAGTAATTTTGTGATTTTTATTTTCGCGTTAATATAGAATTTTTCATGGTGTAAATGTCCAGCTCTTTTATTAATTTTCATATAGCTTTGAATATTCAATTGATTCATTTCTAGTAGGATGTTTTTATTCTAAGATATTTTTCTAGAAAGGACGTTTTTCTTGTGTCTTATAGAGTTTTCTGTCAGTTCCCTGAAAATTGGTTGAAAACTTTGAATGGTATAGGCAAAAATAAGTGCGGTAAAATTTTTAATAGAACCATTTACATTTTTTTGTAATATACTTGCTATTTTTTTGAAAATGTACGCATTGCATATAGCAAGTGAAACCTATACTAATATTATAAAGAAGTAAAGTTTGTTTGTTTATTTGTCGGGGGTAATTTCAGGAACAAAAATGTTCTAAGTTGCGTTTCTTGTGATACTGAGGGTCTAACATTTTGAAATTTGGCATGGTAATTACTTAAAAGATGCAAATGCTTTCTAAGAACCGTTGAAAGAAATTTTCAATTTTAAAACGATGAAGTGAGCGAAAAGCGTTCTAAAAACGTTCTAAATTACGATTTTTATGCAATCTTATGACATACCAAACCGATTTAAAAAATAATGGTTGCAAATTGGTGGTGATAGAACCTGCTCAAACATAAGCTATATTTTATGTCGGTGCCACTATACCACTAGAGGGCTGCAGTTGCAGGAGCGAAAAACGTTCTAAATTGCGATTTCTGCGATAATGAAGAGAGTAGAAACTTGAAATATGGCTTGGTAGTTACTTATAAAACATAAATGCCCTCTAAGAACAGTCGAAAGCAAATTCGAAAGTTAAAAGGGGTGAAGCGAAGGGAAGGGGTAAAAAGCGTTCTAAAAAAGTCCTAAATCACGATTTCTTGCAATCTCAAAAAATAATGAACCGATTCCAAAAGTAATAGTTGAGAATTAATTGTGACAGTTTCTGATCCTTACGCTAGGTTTTATGCCGGTGCCACTACCACCGGGGGTTGGTAGAAACAACAAATGTTCTAAAAAAGCCTTTAAAAATTTTCTAAATAACGTTTTCTATGGAATATTAGGAAATATCAAACCGATTTCAAAATTATTGTTGGCAAATTACTGGTGGTAATGGTGACAGTCCCTGCTTCAACATAGGCATTTTATGTTGGTGCATTACCTCCCAGAGAGGTGGTAGACCGTTAGACAAGAAGCTTGGAATTTGACATGATGGTTAATTTTAAGATGTAAATGCGTACTAAGAAGATGGTTTCTAAAAAATTCTAAAGTTCAAATGAATGCTGAAATGAGCGTGTGAAATAAGTATAAAAGCTTCAAAATACTTTCTAAATTATCATGTATTTAGAATTAGTTTTAGTTCTTCTTATTAATTTAAGCCTCATTTTTGCCTAATGCAGTGTAATATTGAAGTTTAGTCAAAGTGTGGCTTAATTAGTAATTTTTGAATTATTCCTAGAAGTATAATTTCTTCTAATAAAAATCAGACTTACAAATATCACTTAGCATATTTCAACTATTATTACGCGAGCAAAGCCGCGGAGTTTGCTAGTATTTTATATAGTGGAAGTTCGGGTATTATGGAACACCATTTAATTTTTCTTTGTAAGCCAACAGAAAAAAAATGAGATGCATTAAAAGTTAGTAAAGAACAAACTTTGACTGTTTCTTAACACATTTTTAATGCGTTTAAAAAAATACATATCAATGTTTTGATTTTTAAAAATGTTACTTTTCGGGTAATATAAAATAGGCTCATAAGAAATATTAACCCATTTATGCCTGGCGTCCCATTTTTGGGACGCTTCAATTTTTAATAAATTTGTATAATTTACTTCTTCTTTATAACATGAAAATTGTATGAAATAATTATTTATAAATGTCTTTATCTGTTACCGAGAGATGATAGCATAAGATGTATATTTATTTGCTTAAATGAAGGCTTTTATCGGTGTTTACAGATTTTTCATTTTTCAAGATGGCGAAATGTAAAAAATGAGTTTATTTGAATTTTTTCTATCAAGGATTCAATCTTAGATTGTAGACTCCTTTGAAATATGTATTTTTTTAAATTGTGAAATTATATGTTTAAGCCTATTTTTATACATTTTTGTAACTTACAAACTATGGGGCGCTAGGGTCGAATGAGTACATATTTTTATTAGCCATTCAGGGGACAGTTATTTATGTAAAGTGCTTTTCAAGATGATTATGAACTAAATTGTTTTTAAACCCCAAGCACGATTATTCTTAGTGTATTATTAATATTACTTAGAATGTTATTAGTCTCTGTAAAGAAATAAATATATTTTTTAGAAGCTCATATAAATATTAATTGTATTATACAATATGCAATTTAAAAGCTTATTTTATATAAATTTGAAGCATATAATTATGAATATTATACTATTATAAATATTATTCATATTCCCATATTTAGTACGCTTACATTTTATCAAATAAATACAAACAAAGTTTATCGTAATTTTTTTTAGTATTTTTCCAGTTGATTTTGCGACATTTTAAAGTGATTTTACCAAGAAATTTTAAAAAACAAAAATTCAGACAAAAATGGGTTAAAATTGCAAGTAAAACTACGATGTAAAAGAATAACCAAAATTAGTTAATGAGTAAACCTTAGTAAATCAACTATAAATTATTAGATTCTTTGAAAAATTGTTCTAATTTTTAGATTCGTCTTAAAACAGGTTGTTTAGCTGATATTCCATATTACCCGACACACCATCTTGAAAAACCTAACCTCTTCGCTCATCAACAAGTTAGTATAGAGAAAAACGGAGTAACACAGCATTAAATATAACTGTTCAACTTGATACTGAACTTGGTCAACATCACTGACAATAAAAATTGAGAACTAGAGAACAGGAATTCTGCTTTATCAGAATTTAGTGTCGCCTCCGGCATTTCCATTACTTCATTTTTTTCTGATGGACTGATGGCTTCTATTATTATGAAACAGCCATTATAAATGAAGTGTTAGGTGAAGATGAAAGATCAGCCTAAAAAAGTTAGAACTCTAATTTTCTGGTCAGAATGGGGGGAAGAAATGGCCATAATTGTTTTTTACGGCTGCTCTTTCATCTTCACCTAACACTTCATTTATAATGGCTGTTTCATAATGTCGGAAATAGTTCAAAATGTGTTTCGACTTTTCGTTTTGTGAAATATGCGGCAGGTGGCGACACTTCACGGACAAACTTCAAACAATTCTTATAGACTGGACAATTACCCATAATAATCCAGTCTTCATTTGCGTCAGCTGCCTGTGACAATGCAACTACTTAATATTCCTATAGATGGCAGCACCACAAATAAACTTTGAAAGACTATGAAAGGAGAACTGTTTTGCTGGACTTTGATAGACTCCATTCCAGCTGTAATCAGCAGTTTTCCATTGTGAAATGAGTGTTCGATCAAGAGCCCTTGCTTCTACTAAAGAAACCCTTTCATCTCAGTCTAGGGCGTATCTCTTGAGTGACAAGGACATATGTTTCTGTCTGTCACTTTATGCATTCGATTTGCGGGAAGCTAATTTTGGCTCTCAAGAATGCAACTCATATTTAATCAAGTCACATTTAAATTGTATATATACTACTTTTAACCAAGAAATGTAGAGTGCATTAATAATTGTATTTTATTAAATATAATAATCTCGTTTAAAGTCAAAAGCCTGGATCACTGTGATTACATACACACACTCACTAACGCTTCAATAAAATACCTTTTTCAGAGTTCAAATAGGATAAAGTGGATACAGAAACTTCCGTGATACTCTGAAGAACCAGCGCTCTCACCTATACAGGTAAGAAGAATTATTTTCTCTTACAAACATTCTGCATTTCAAATTAACTTTCAATTAAAATAATTCAGAAAATATTAAATGAAAGAACAGCCTTTATTGTAACATGAATTCACGCCTTTTAAAACTTATAGATTATGATTACTGAAAAAGTGAGAAAAGAAAAGGCTGTAAAGTAATTGATTGTTATTGTTGAAAATAGTACTATTGAAATGCATATTGATTATATTGAATATAATAAATAATATTGATCAATATTGAAAATTTGAAAATATATAAAAACGAAAAAAAAAAATTCTTGAATATATTATATATATATAAAGTGATACAATATTGAGTATATATATATACGGAAAAAAATTTCTTGAATATATTATATAAATATAAATGACCTGTTGATAAGAAATATTTCAAGTATATAAAGAACCATTATATAGACAGTAATATTACATTGTGTACGATAGTGTGGCATTAATAAGAAAATACATATATATACAATACGCATAAAATATAGACATTGATATTTTACTAATATTATGTATGATAGTGTAACATTGGTGAGCAAATATATATAAGCAATACGCACAAAAATATAGATAATTAAAAAAAATAGGGTAGAATCTAACGATAAGCCATGGCAATTTCTGCAGCAAAGGAAATATCCCTGGTAGAGAAACTTTCTAATAGCAATTATGATCTCTGGGCTTTTCGCGTAGAAATGCTACTAACGAGAGAGGATCTCTTTAGTTACGTCATCGACACGCCCCCACTCACTCCAGACGATACTTGGCGAAAAAAAGACGCCAAAACCCGTGCCACAATAAATTTATTCATAGATGACTCTCAGATTGTCCACATTCGGCATTTAAAAACTGCCAAGGAAATCTGGGATACCCTTAAGCGAGTTCACCAAAGATCCACCTTATCCTCTAAGTTGTTTCTGTTGAGGAGACTCTATTCAAAAAAGTTATGTGACGGTGGAAATATGAACCAACATATCAACGATATATTAACTTTACGCGACAAATTATACGCCATTGGGGAAGAAATCCCCGAGACTCACATTGTTGCACTTTTATTGTGCAGTCTACCTAAATCCTATGACCCCTTAATTATAGGTCTTGAAGCTCGAAACGAAAGTGATTTAACTTTCGAATTCGTAAAGAATAAATTGTCTGATGAATACAGACACAGGAGTGAGAATCAGGGAACAAATTATCACGCGCGTGAAACTGCATATAAAGTAACAAACAAAAACAAAATTAAAAAATACTGCGGTTACTGCAAAAAGCAGGGGCATACAATAAATGAGTGTTATCACCTGAAAAATAAAAACCAGCATAATAATTACGCAAGAAATGACTGGAACAGGAGCAAAGCATTCAACAATCCGAACAACTATAGAAATAACACGAATAGTTACAAAAATACCCAAAATAACCCCAAGGAAACCTCGAATTTTTGCTTTGGAAGCAAGGCTGAAGATAGTGATAATGAAAAAAATTTGATTCCCCCCAATGATAACAAATCCTCAGAAGAAAAAATTCCTGAAAACGAACAAGTGACCGCGAATAGAGCACAAACCTCGGTGGAAGATACTTTTATAATTGACTTTGGATGCACAAGGCATGTTGTAGCTACGAAACACAACTTACAAAACTTTTTGCCAGGAAACTTTGGCGAAATAACCATAGCGAACGGAAAGCGGCTATGTTCACAGGATCTGGGAGACGTGAATATAAATATAGACTCACAAAATTCCATAACTCTAAAAAATGTACTATATTGTCCCGAATTGCAAAGTAACCTTTTATCTGTCAAAAGAGCCACAGAGAATGATATTAAGGTAATATTTGAAAAACAGAAATGCTCATTTGTAAAGGATAGCCAAGCAATTTTAACGGCAAAATTAAATGATAATTTATATGAGTTAGAACCCAAAAATGACTACGGATATAACGCGCAGACACAAACATCTTGTGACAATAAAAATTGCATATCCATTTGGCACAAAAGGCTAGGACATAAAAATTTCGAAGCGATAAAATATCTCACGAAACACAAACTAGCCGAGGGTATAGAAATACACAACTGTAAACATGAAACTGTTTGTAAAGAATGTATTGAGGGCAAACTATCAATCGCACCCTACCCCAAATCCGCCACTAACAGATCAAAGGAAACATTAAATTTAATTCATTCAGATTTATGCGGGCCGATGCGATCGCCAACATTCAGTGGGAAAAGATATTTCATAATCTTTACCGATGACTATAGCCGATTTACAATGATATATTTAATTTCGCATAAGTCAGAAGCCATAACAAAACTTAAAGAATTTGTAGCCCTGACGAAGAACAAATTCGGAAAAACTATAAAAGCGATCAGATCCGATAACGCGAAGGAGTATCTGGGAGATAGTTTTTAAAGTTACCTGACAGAAAACGGCATAGAACATCAGTTAAGCGTACCATATTGTAGCCAGCAGAACGGCGTTGCCGAACGTAAAAACAGAACTATAGTCGAAATGGCGCGCACCATGTTATCTGACGCGAATTTACAAAACCACTTTTGGGGCGAAGCCGTACTTACAGCGACATACCTCATAAATCGGTTGCCCACCAAGGCAAACGAAAACAATAGGAAGCCTTACGAGCTGTGGAATAACAGAAAACCTAATTTATCGAATATACGGACCTTCGGATGTAAGGCATATGCCTATGTCGAGGAATCGAAGAGATCCAAATTTGACAAAAAGGCCGTTCAAGGTATTCTATTAGGATACGATAACCGAAGCAAAGGGTACAGAATACACACAGGGGGAAACAACGTAATAATATCGCGAACGGTAAAATTCTTTGAGAACGGAGTAAATGAAGACGACGAAAACGAAAATGACGCGAAGACACCTACTGAAATAGTAGAAATTGAGCTAAATAATGACGAACAAAATCAAAACAATACTCCGCAGCAAAGCACCGCTGAACCGCGGAGATCACTGACAAATAACAGAGGTGTCCCCCCTAACCACTACGGGATAAGTGCGAATGTCTGTAAAGTACAAGATCCGAAAAACTGGGAAGACGTAAACAACATCAGAGACGCTAAAATTAAAAACAAATGGATTGAGGCCGCGAATGAGGAAATAAAGTCATTAAAGAAAAATAATACTTGGGAACTGGTGAACCCCACACCAGGAAAACGCACCATAGAGTGCAAATGGACATTTAAGACAAAATATAATGCACGCGGAGAAGTAGAGAGGTACAAGGCGCGACTCGTCGCGAAGGGTTACTCTCAAAAGTACGGATGCGACTATGATGAAACATATGCACCAGTGGTAGCGCACACCACAATCAGAAGCTTCCTAAATGCCGCCGTGTATAAAAATTTAAAAGTTACTCACCTGGATGTAAAGACAGCGTTCTTACACGGAGATTTAGACGAGGAAGTCCTAATGACGCAACCCGAGGGATATGTAGTGAAGGGGGAGGAAGAGAAAGTATGCAAACTGAGAAAAGCAATATATGGCCTCAAACAAGCCGCAAGGGCTTGGTACATAAAAATCAATAAGTCGTTAAGAAATTTAAGTTTTAGAGAGTGTGATTCAGATCAGTGCTTGTATAAGAGGAATGAAAATGGGGGCATTTCCTATATAATCGTATATGTAGACGACATTTTAGTCGCCGCAAGCGAAGAAAACACACGCAAAATACACGCAGAGTTATCTAAGGAATACGAAATAAAGAATCTTGGGGAGGTATCACAATTTCTTGGGATAAATATTAAAAGGCTAGACAACGGAAACCTTGAGCTAGACCAAGAAAATAAAATCGATGAAATAGCGGAAAAATTTAAATTGTCAAACTCTAAACCAACATACACACCCATGAGCACGGATTATTTCAATACAGACACACACAGCGAACCGCTAAATGATAACAAACAGTATAGGCAGGCAGTGGGAGCACTCCTGTACGTAGCCACGTTGACCAGACCAGACATTGATGCTACGGTCAACATTCTGGGAAGGAAAAACGAAACTCCCAGAAAGGCTGACTGGGACGCTGTGGAAAAAGTAATAAGATATCTGCGAACCACAAAGTACTTACGACTAGTTATAGACAAAGAAAAGCCACCCATACTAACAGTCTATTGTGACTCTGACTGGGCAGGAAATCGAGAAGACAGGAAGTCCACAACCGGGAACGTATTAAAATTAGGAAACAATCTCCTGTCCTGGACATCACGAAAACAAAACTGCGTGGCTTTGTTCACCGCAGAGGCAGAGTACATATCCGTTTCAAACGCGACTCAAGAAATTCAATGGATAATCAATCTACTAAAAGATTTGGAACTACACCAGACTTTACCGATTACCATCTACGAGGACAATACCGCCTGTATAAAGCTGAGCGATAATGAAAAACATCAATCAAGGGTGAAACATGTGTCTATCATATACCATAATGTGAGACACTTGAAAGAAAACGGTGTCATTACACTAGTGTACTGTCCTTCAAAGAGAATGATCGCCGATGCCCTTACCAAACCAATCCCCAAACCTCACTTCGAAAACCTAAGGAATCAACTCCAACTTCTCCCACCACAAGACTCAGTCGAAAAGGGGGAATGTCGGAAATAGTTCAAAATGTGTTTCGACTTTTCGTTTTGTGAAATATGCGGCAGGTGGCGACACTTCACGGACAAACTTCAAACAATTCTTATAGACTGGACAATTACCCATAATAATCCAGTCTTCATTTGCGTCAGCTGCCTGTGACAATGCAACTACTTAATATTCCTATAGATGGCAGCACCACAAATAAACTTTGAAAGACTATGAAAGCAGAACTGTTTTGCTGGACTTTGATAGACTCCATTCCAGCTGTAATCAGCAGTTTTCCATTGTGAAATGAGTGTTCGATCAAGAGCCCTTGCTTCTACTAAAGAAACCCTTTCATCTCAGTCTAGGGCGTATCTCTTGAGTGACAAGGACATATGTTTCTGTCTGTCACTTTATGCATTCGATTTGCGGGAAGCTAATTTTGGCTCTCAAGAATGCAACTCATATTTAATCAAGTCACATTTAAATTGTATATATACTACTTTTAACCAAGAAATGTAGAGTGCATTAATAATTGTATTTTATTAAATATAATAATCTCGTTTAAAGTCAAAAGCCTGGATCACTGTGATTACATACACACACTCACTAACGCTTCAATAAAATACCTTTTTCAGAGTTCAAATAGGATAAAGTGGATTCAGAAACTTCCGTGATACTCTGAAGAACCAGCGCTCTCACCTATACAGGTAAGAAGAATTATTTTCTCTTACAAACATTCTGCATTTCAAATTAACTTTCAATTAAAATAATTTAGAAAATATTAAATGAAAGAACAGCCTTTATTGTAACATGAATTCACGCCTTTTAAAACTTATACATAATAATAGAAGCCACCAGTCCATCAGAAGAAAATAACTCGGTTAAACGAGACTCTACTGCAGTACAAAACATATTTAAATTTTAAGACTTAAAGCATACGTTTTATTTTATGTAAAATGACGTCATTCGCATCCGCTTAAGAATTTCACAGACCGACAGTAAAGCATGCATAGTACATCACTATCGCGAAATAATGCACAAATGCAGCAAACAGATATCGTCATTCAAGAAAATCGAAAAGAAAAAACGGCTATCTAATGATTCATAGATAGTTACAATTAAATATAGTATATAATAGCTCCATTGTTTTAACAGAAATCATTCGTTTATATTTTTTTCAAAATAGCACGTATTTTAATTACATTTTCTTTCGGTTGTTATGAGAAAATGGCAACAAAAATATATAATTACTATTATAAAACTATTTTTCCTTTGCTTTCTACAGAAATGGATAAAATGCCGTTGCCAATATTAAGCAAATGGCTCCAAAAACTACAAAAAAATTATTATTTAAAAAACAAATGGAGATACAGTTTTCAAACAAAGTGCATTTAAAAGAACTTTTTTTTTTTCCAATACGACGGTATAAGAACTGAAAGTGTGCGATGCTTAGAAGTTTAAAAAATTGCTAAAGAGTATTTAATCGTAATGATTTGTTTTACAGCTAGCCTTGGTAAGCTAACGTTAATTTTTGGACACAAAATAAGCTGGGAGAAAGAAATAGCATACCGGACCGGAGGCTAATAAGACTTTATTTCAATGTGTGGTTGGAACAACACGTATCCAAACAGAAATGAGCACAGTGCCTCTTGAGAGTACTAGGCAGTCGTATGGCAGATGAATACTTGTCTGCAACAACGTATGCGCCAGATATTGAAGTAGCTCATATTGTCCGACCATTCCATAATACCCGAACTTCTTCTATATATCACATGCCATTTCCAGCATTTTATGGTACAAGGTGATCCCAGATATATTTTTAGCTTACAGGCTATCAAAGCGTAAGAGCTTATGTGACCGCAAGTTCTGTATGTACGTACGTATGTACGTAACGCAACGCGATAACCTTTGATAGAAATATTCGGATAGCTTCAAATTTTGCAACGCGATAACTCTTGATAGAAATATCCGAATTGCTTCAAATTTTGGATATAGATTCATTCTGATAAGGCGCTTTCCTGATTAGTTTTGGGGGGTTCATTGGTTAAGTATAAAGCGGGGGAATGGGGAGGAGGTAATCCCCCTTAACTTAGATAAATGGGTTTTTGATGCAGAATTACCCGATTTGCTTCAAATTTGGTATACCTGTTTATTCTGATAAGGCGCTTCCCTGATTAGATTTGAAGGTTCATTGATTAAGTATAAAGGGGGAAATAGGGGAGCTAATCCCCCTCCCTTAATTTAGTTAAATGGGTTTTTCCTGCAGAATTATCCGATTTGCTTCAAATGTGGTATACAGGTTTATTCTGATAAGGGACTTCCCTGATTAACTTTGTATGTTCATTAGTTAAGTATAAAGGGAGGAGGGGGCTAATCCATCCCTTATTTATTTTACGAGGGGCATTATTCATTGAAATAAGAGTATAACATATAATTAGCGTGAATAGCCTGTGAGCTCAATGCCATCAGTTTAACTGGGCACTTTTCTTTTTCTTTTTTATTCTGTTTGTCGTTGGTCAAGGGAAAGGTTGAAAAACAAACCCTTTAGTCTAGTACTTCTCTTTCTTCTTTATATTTTGGAAATTTCATCAGTGTCATCATTACATCGTTGAATTTTACATTTAAATAACTATTTCAAAATAATTAATTGAAATTATAAATTTCAAAAATAATTTTATCAATATATTTCATATGTCCGTGAGTATAAAAACTAAATGTGTACATTAGTCAAATTTAAACATATATATGTGTAAATTTCTAAAAGTACACACTTGTCATTAAAATTACACACTTTTTGCAAAATTGTACTCATTTCTCTGTGTTTCTTAGCTTATAAAACTGTATAATTTGTTATCACTTGAAAAACACAAATCTAGAAAATGTGTAAATGTAGAAAAATGCCTAAATTTACACGAATTGGTGTGTTATTATACTTTGCAGATAGCCACGTATACACAGATAAGTGTGCAAATTTCTAAAATCTCTCACTTGTCACAAAAATTACACACTTTGAAAAAAAATTACCTTTTTTTTTCATGTATATAGTGTATGACCTTAAGTCTGTAAGTTGTTATCACTTGATAAACTCAGACAAGTGTGTAAATGTAGAAAATACCTGGTTTACACTAATAGGAGTGTTACAAAAATTATAAGTGTGTAAATCTTAAACTTAAAGTGTGTAGACGTTAAAAAGGGATTGAGAGCTTAAATATAATATAGGAATGCACTTTTTATTTGAGTAATTCCGTTGCATAAATAGGGTACTGTAACAGCATTTCCAAAATAAAGAGCTAAAATGTTAATTATTTTTTTTTTTTGTAAGATGCTCTGACCCCTCTCCACGCCCTCTCCGTTTCAGCTATATTAGCAGCACATAACCGTTTAAAAGAAAACATAAATTAAAAAATTATCAGGAATTCAGGGTGAGAGGGCAGTTGTTACCATGACAGAATATTCTTAGTTCCTTTTTCTAATTATTCTATACCGGTACAGTAAGCATGGTCTCAATGACATCACCTTAAATCACGGTGGTCGCTTAACAATGGCGCTACTCAGTGACTCCATGTTGGGACTAAACTATGATTTTTTTCCAGGACTTAAAAAATACAAAAGTCACTTTAAAAGGTGTTATTAATTGTAAACAAAAATCTCTCGCCACTTTTTTTTTCATCACTGAAAGTCATGTACACCACGTCACAACTGCGATAAAAAAAAAAATAATAATAAAAAGCGTATTATAAAGTCACATTGTGACCAAAATGGAAATTAGAAAACTTTGAAAGTTCCCTCTCTGTACATCAAAATATATTCAGAAGCACCAAATGAAAATCTAAATACAAAATAGAAATCTAAATTTCCTCAAGTATATCATTGTCGCAGCAAAATTCGGAAAACTTAATACAGGGGCGTCATAATAGAGATATAATCCCTCTTTATGCTTATTCATTTATTTAAATAATATTTCTTGTACTGTTGGTAATTTTTCTGTTTCCCCACCCCCTTTAATTTAAATTACAGAAGTTTAACTTTCCGTAGAATATAAAAAGTATTTCGAATTCATTATGTAACATAAAATCTAACTCATGTAATTTGAGAATTTTAAATTAGTTTCCCGAATTACTTTTCAGAATTTGAACATCGAATATAAGAAGGCTAGGTTTTACCTTTCTATGTTTAGATTTAACCGATAATTTCTGCTAACCGTCTTACAGACCGCTACTTTTTATCCATTTCCACAGTTTAACTTGTAATTCATTCTCTTTACTCGCTACTAATCTGGACTACGCAGCACTCGTTTTCCCTTCCTTGACTGAAAGTATATTGCCTTGCCGACTTTCACTGAACTAACAGCTTCAGGAATCCTATGTGATTGCCCGAAGAAAAATATTTACCCCAGAGAGTTATGACTCCCAGCCTCTAAACAAAATGAAATCACGATTCCATTCAAAAATCTGCTTAGAATGCCCTTGCATTCCCTTATATCAACTCGGCATTTTCGCAGAAAACAATGGCTATTTTTCTTAGCCACTTAGATCACTAGTACATGATGCTGCTAACAAGGTTCACTCTCATAGGATGAAAGAGAATATCACGACCTCATGATCGAAAAGTTTCGGTTCAAATTGATGGATATCTTCGGGTGTTCTTCGCCAAGTTGAAAGAAGGGTTTCTCCGCCCTACACATTGAGATAGCCTTTACTGTAGTGTCTACTGAGATGATTAGTGATGACCAATCGAATCTTTTTAAGTTTTGCCTTATATTTCTGGACTTAGCGAAAATTTAGAGCAGCGTTGGCTTTACACTGGTTTTCCTATGCTAGTGTCTGAGCAGTATGCAGGGTTTTGAGTGGATATTGTAGATTTCTGACACTAGAATTATGAGTGAACACAAAGTACCGAGTGTAGTTGTACAGAGTACAATTATTAAACTTTTAACAAATGAAAATATTTTACCTGCTGAAATTTGGCACATATTGAATGTATAATTTGAAAATGATATCAGTGATGAATTCAGAGTTTGAATGAAACCCCTCGAACTAATGAAATACCAACCCCCCTCCCTGATCCGCAAAAATCCTTCCTGGGGGACAGTGTCTGAATTGACTGCTCTGTGACACTTTATTGAGGTCTCAAGTGTAATAAAACAAAAATTAGAGAAGCTTCACTGGACAACTAAACTTCACTAAACTTCCTAATAATCGCACTTATCATTTTTGTGCTATCAGTTACTTCATCATATGAACAAATCAAAGAATTTTTGTGTAATTGGCTTCATACACGTCTTAATCCTTTATGATACAAGAATAAAGAAATCTTCCAATATATTGGAAAAAGTGGTTAAATGTTAAAGGAAGTCAGAAAAATAACATTGGTACCAATTTTAGTAAATAATACTTCATATATAAGTAGTAATTTTCACATCTTAGCGAAAATGTGCCCAGGCTGGGACCCGAACCCAGAACCTTTGGCTTCAATTATCGATCATCTTCCAATTGAGCTATCTGTACGACATCCCATCAAACGCAATATTTGCCAAGAACAACCATTTGATGTCCCAGCCTGGACATATTTTCACTCAGATGGAAAAATTACTAATAATATGAATTCTATACCAATCAGTTGATTGTGTTAAAAATAGTTAACGTGTAATTACTCACCCACAGTTTATTGGAAATCCTTTACCTGCGCTTTATTCTGTCCAGCTGTTTCAAATAACAGATGAGATATCATTACCAAATGGTTGTTCTGTGCGAGTATTGTATTGACTGGGATGTCGTCCAGATAGCTCAATTAGAAGAGGTTTGATAATCGAAGCTAAAGATTCTGAGTTCGAGTCCCGTCTGGACACGTTTTCGCAAAGAAAGGAGGATAGAAAAAATACTAATCATATGAATTATTTACCAACGTGCTGATTGTTAAAAAAAAATTAATGTGCATCTTCGTATAACTTGAAATATTTTCTTTAGTGCAACATGAATAAAATTTGCATGTAATTATGAGTGATGTAAGTTTAAATTTTGACTTTGATAAAAAAAAAAATTAAATTAAATAGCATTTAATATCAAATCTAAAATCTGTAAATCTAAATACAATACGCTCATTCTAATGTAACAGAAAATAAAAATACGAGAATTTTTGACGGAGCAACAACATTACACGATATATATGTATCACTCACGCCATGATCATAACTTGCACACTCATAAAAATTACAGCTTGTACTTAAAATTTCAGCTATGATAAATGCATCACCTCAACCCTACTGAACGAATTAGCTCTGCAGGAAAAGACAAGACGATAAACTCCGCCAAGCGCATCCGGCCATAAAGCTCCGAGAAATGAACTCTTATTGAATTTTGATTAAATTTGGCGAGAAAAGTAAGTGCTTTTAATTTAACCGTAATATATAACGGGTACTTTTCGCTTTAGGAAGTTGGCGAGTTTTATCTGATTTATCAAAGATATGATTTAGCACCTTTAGTTGTAATTAGGTTTCGTGCCAAAATTATTTTCACCAGCTTATAGCTGCGACATACTGTTTAATGGCTTTGAAAACGCTAAAATGTAATGATATTTTTATGAATTTAGTGTCGTTTAATGAATTATAACTGTCATTTTTTTCATCTCCATAATATAAATATAAAATTTTAAATACAGAACAAGTAACGCATCATCCTTGAATTCCCATTTAGCTTATTTACTTTCCCTTTTAGCTTATTTAACACCCCGAAATTCAAGGCTTTCTTGGAATTAAATTTAAAAAAAAAAGGATAAAAGAAATGCGAAGTGTTTATGAAAATTCCTCTAAACTAATTTATTAAGCACATATTAAAATAGAAAAATGTATTTTTGTGTAGTTGATATCTTAAAGAAAGGAGGATTGACAGCTGGTGGGCGGGAGCGCTTAGAAAAAAGAGGGTAATTGAAGGAAATTTTTGCAATTTCTTCGGCTGTTAACTTCTGGCATGCAACTAATAGGAAAGTATTGCTTTTAATAAATTTAAAAAGCTTATTTGAATACGTAATTGATATTTTTCATATAAAAATTCTTTTCTGTATTATGGTACTATTTTTCGGGTTAAACAACTTACCAAATTTTGATACGCTGTTTGGTATTCGATTACTATTTAAGGAAAAAATCAGAAACAAAAATTATGCGTCAAGCATAGATTATGAAGCACTTTCCAACACATTTAGAATGTTATAACAAAACTTCATAGTTTATGGTGAAAGATGATATATAAAGGAAAAATTTGGAAAAGGCATAACGCATTTGAAAACCCGCTATTTCCATGAATAGTTGTTAAAATATACGATTTTTTTGTGAAGCCCTGTATATGGTCTACAGATATGTATGCATGCTACATAGTATAAAAGTTAGTTCAGTAAAAGACATAGTAAAGTTGAAAACTTTCATTCAACAATTCCGCCAGTAAACGGATGCTGTTGAGAACCTTTGTGTAACCCTGTATATGATCTATAGAGTTTATGCACACCAAGTAATATTTAAGAAATCCCTGCCGGCTCGGGCCTACAGGCGGAGGTAGATTTCGAAGTTAAGTACTAAATTCACCAACAAAATTTAAATCAAGATTAGAGATAAACCCAGTTCCTTCACTAAGAATGAGCTCTAGGGAGCTAAACATTTTGTGAAAATTCTAATATAGACGAATACACACACGCATGTATATGAAATAGGTTTAAAAATGGTTAAAACAAATTCAGAGAACATCAAAGTGTTAAAATATGTAAATATTTTCATAGTCGGGTTTTTATCATGTTTTAATACGTTTCTTCAAACTCCATGACTTTACATATTCACCTGCTGAGGTCCATTATATTTCCAATATGACGCAATATATATATATATTTTAATTCCTCATCATTTTGAGTTTTCATGCTGAAATCTTGCTCTAGAAAACTTATGACGTAATATTCAATTTGTTGTAAATTCTTCAAACTATTTATTTAATTTATTTTTTCCCGTGAAAAACCTGCAATAGAAAAGCAACTGTTGTGGTGATAATTTTATTGTTTTTTTTTTAATTGTTGGCAACTGCTTTAACGAAAAATATTTATTTTTTCCTTTCATTGTTGTGTAAGAGCTGGTTTTATCAGAATCTTGTTAAGAAGGTATTCAACATTTTGAACCCTCCCCATTTGCATTCTCTTGGGCCGATTTTTCCCATTTTCAATCCCCGCCGAGATATTAGCCATCTGAAAGTTGTTGGCGAGTTTGAAGACGATCCGTGCATAATTGCGACTTTTATCGTGCGGAAAAAATTTAGTACATACATATATATATATATAAACTTTTTAGGTGAGGGTGGTTTTGGGTTCCTGGGGTCCTATAATGAAAAGTTATGAAGGAATTTTTCAAAAGTCGCACCATGGTAACGACTGCAATAGGTAGTATTTCTTACGAAATCTACCTAAAATGGTTAAATTTAAAAACGCATAGCACAACTGAAAACGTACTTCTAGCAGTTATTGTTCGTAGGCTTCAATAGTTCAATTATTGCTCACTTTCTCCTTTAGCCAAATTCTTTTGTGAGTCCCTGTAAATAAGCAATAAGTTCTATGCATACCATATTATATAGAAAGAACCTCGCAGTACACCTCAGTGATGTATACCAATTTCAATATGTTTAAAAGAGTGTAAGGCAGATCACACACTGAGAAGACAAGAAGACAAAAACGTAAGACAGGTGACAAGTTGTAGCGTTCTAACCGGTTTCTTCTTTGTTATCAGGGTGAAATGTCTCTTGACTTACGCTTTTCTGTCGCTTGTCTGTTCAGTGTGTGATATGCCTAATATCATTAAAATACACGGCAAACGATTTTTCCCCATAGACCGTAATGTAACGGAATTATTTTGAGTGGCCCAGTAAATGAACCGAAAATGCTACGCACTTCATTTTCAATAAAATACATGCCATAATAAACCCCAATTACATATATCGATTTCATGGCAATCGGACAGTATTTACGCGAGTTAGAGCACGGACAGACACCGTACAACTATGTTGGAAAGTGTTAAAAGCTGACGTTATTGTTGTCATTATATCACAGAGATGATATGACATAATTTCCATATTTATGCAGTGATATTTTGGAAAAAGGTAGTGATTAATGTATGAAATGCATGTAGAAATGTATGTTGCTTTGACTAATAACAAAACTAAAAGACTTATACAAAATTAGTGTCTCCAAAGACACCTCTGCAACCAGAAAAAATATTACTGTATCTTACAGGGACAAAGATAGTAATTGAGGTTAATACAGTTATCTCCAAAGGTTTGAATGAGAAAGAGGAAATTTAGAACGTAAAAATGTGAAAAAAAAACTGGCATTTTTTGGATGGTTGAAGCTAATTTTAACAAAATCGACACTATTAATTTCAAATATCTGATAAGGTTATTTACTAAATTTCAAAGCCGATCAGATTTTTTTTTTTTTTTTTTTTTTTTTAAATGACGTGTGTACAGAGTACAAAATTTAACATTTAAATGAGTTTCGGAGCAATGCTCTTTTCTTTTAATACTCTTTTATTTCATTCAAGCTGATTTTTACATGTAAAGATGAAATTTTTTTTATCGATTTTTAGCTCCCACTTCTTGATAGGCTAGAATTATAAAAACTATGTTCAGAAGTGTGTTTGCGATGACAATACAACATTTTATTATTTTCATAACTTAATTATAAATGAACATATTAATTTTTAAGTCCTTTTCCGTTAGCCCACCACAGGTGATAAATCGCCAAATATTCTCTGTAACTTGTACAATTGTATAAGAGTTCAAACAATAATGGATTTAATGATGCACCAATATACGCTCGCCAAAATAGGCCGAATGGCGGTGAAACTGGAACAGTGAAACATTTCAAAGGTAAAAAGCAGAAAATAAATTATAAATAAAAAATAAAGAGCGCAATGTTTAAAAATAAAAAACTCTTTTATCAATTAATGGTTTAATATTAAGAAATTTACGATTAAATGTTGAGAAATAATCGAGTTCGGGGCCCACGCCAAATTAATATATTGTAACGGAAATTTTCGGAGATAAAACTTTAATTATAGTCAAAAGATTAGGCTTGATTTTAAAGATAAACAGTGAATGCTTATGAAAGAGTATATTTAAAAAATAGTTTTTACTTTTATACTTATTATTGCAGTTAATTATAAATTTTTAATGGCGCCTGAATTCCCAAAAAGCTAAGCGAAACAATATAAAACAAGAGCAAAACATCATGCGTACGGCAGAGATTATGAAACTCCAACACATTCAAAATACTATAACAAAACTTCACAGTTTACTAAGGTTAAAGATTGAATTGATTGGTCTAAATGAACAATTTGGAAAACGCATAATGCATTCGAAAACTCAATTTCTGCTATTACCATGAATAGTTGGGAAAAGATACAATTTTCTTTTGTGCAGCCCTGTATATGATCTATAGGCTAGATAGTATGCTAAAAGTTAGTTCAGTTAAACGCCTGAAAATCTCTATTCAGTAGTTTCCGTCAATAAACGTATGTTGTGGAAAACTATTGTGCAGCCATGCATAGGATCTATAGAATTTATACACACCAAGTAATATTTAAAAAATAATTAAATTTAAAGACGCATATCACCACTGAAAACGCACTTTTAGCAATTTTTGTTCGTAGGCTTCAATATTTCAATTATTGTTCATTTTCTTCTGTAGCCAAATTCTTTTGTATTTCCCTCTAAATGAACGACAAAATTATATGCACGCCTGTGAAATAAATTAAAGCACCCACACATTTAAAACTAAACGTTGGCCGGATGTACCGAAGATAAGTGCGCTGCAACGCTTCGCAGAACCCATTTTATGAGCTCTAATCCCAAATAATTGACTGCAAACACTTCAAAAGTTATACGATGTTATTTATTGGAACTTTCGTGAAAACAAGTAT
Source organism: Maratus speciosus (assembly GCA_963932465.1). Taxonomy (NCBI): domain Eukaryota; kingdom Metazoa; phylum Arthropoda; class Arachnida; order Araneae; family Salticidae; genus Maratus; species Maratus speciosus. The sequence goes on along the minus strand of OZ010793.1, from coordinate 501,824,466 downwards.
TGATGGGGTGGTCCGTTAGACAGGCATGTCTTTACACTCTCAGAATATCAGGCCGAATCTCACACTTACATATAAATCGCAAGCCAACATCCAATGGAATACAAAGCCAATATGAGAGTTAAAACAAACGCCAAAATTATCCGTTGCATAGTAAAGCAATGGGAGAGAATTTAAATTATTGGCGAATAAAATGATAAAGACAAAATCTCGAAAATACCTCAAGCAACCTTACATAAACATCTACAAAACGTTAGAATCTATTTATATTATAGATGACATATATCATTTATGTTAAAATTTATTGCCTGACTATAATGCAATAAATGGATAACAACCATTGTTAATAAAAATGATCGCTTTCTTTTATAAACAAAGTAAGGAAATTACCCACATTAATCATGTAAATAAAATAGATTAGTATTAAATTTATATCGAATATAATAGGAAAATAATTCATAAATATTGCTGTATAATTAAAGTTGTTGAATTGCAGATTTAGATTAGTGAAAAGCAAAAAGATAATGAATCAATCCGTTTAATGTTTATTTTATAATATTTTACTTCCGCATGAAAGAAAAGAGAAAAGAAACATCAAAATGTATTTCGCCATGAGATCACTTTTTAAAGAATACTGTTATGCTCTTTGAATTGAAGGAAAGAAAGAGTAAACTTTAATTTAAAAATAGAATAAAAGAACAATATATGATGCATCATCATAACGCCAGATTCTACAATAAGCCTCTTGTACTACAAGTCAGTGATATATATCAATTTCAATATGTTTAAAATAGTGTAATATCATTGAAAAGCACCGCAAACGATTTTTCCCGGACGGAAAAATCGTTTGCGACGGAATTCCTTTGAGTATCCCTGTAAATAAACCGTAAATGCTTACACACTTAATTTTCAATACCGAACATGCCATAGTAAAGCCCAATAACATTTATAAATTTCATTGGAATCGGACTATATTTACGCGAATTAGAGCACGGACAGACAGACAAACCGAATTCATAAACACTTTTCAACTATGTTGGAAAGTTAAAAATGATACAAACATAAAATATCGTTCATCCGCAAGAAAAGTGACACATCTCTCAAAAATTCCTTTTGCATTTTACTCCACAAATAGGTCTGTCACAGGTTTGTCTTGTTACATTAAAGGTTTCATAAGTGTAGTTATCCAGAAAATCACTTTATTATGCTATATGTCCATTCGCATCCACAGAAGGGGTGTGGATTGTGAGGGGAGGTAAAAATACTCAATCCTCCAATCGTCAACTACGTCTTTATTGTTAAGGGTTTTATGCTTTTATGCACGTTTTTAGCTGTATGTTTAGCTAAGTGCTATAATTTCATATTACAGTAAAAACACGCAAATCTTCTTTTGCCTCTCCTGTGAAATTTACTTTACTTTTATTCAATTTTACTTAATTTACTTTTTTGTGTCACTTTTTTGCGTGTGAGCGATATTATACACCTGTTGAATAAATAAATCTAATTAAATCAAAAATTATATAGTTAATTTTGTGTACCTCACAAACATGTTTGCTAAAGTTTAAGTTAAGCAGATGACTTTTGAGACCATTATTGTGAAATAGGTAGACATAAAAATCCGTATCCGTAGTAGGTCTTAATTCTTAACTGTTATTAGCGGTCTCACAGACCGCTGATTTTTTTCATTTTTTGCAGTTTTACTTGCAATTCTCAGTGAAACTATAGATACTGGTGAAATTTTGCTTCGTTTGTACACTGTTAAAAATTTTATGGTATGTTGAACGAATTTTTAGTGCTCCAGTAGCTGCCACCATAAGATGGTGAAATCTTGAACCAACATTTGGAGCTAAGGTTTAATCGGAGCTCCAAATCCTGGAGTGAGATTTCACCATCTTATGGTGGCAGCTACTGGAGCACCAAAAGTTGGTTCAACCTACTACAACATTTTTAACAGTGTAGCCTTTAATTACTATCGGTAGAGACTTCTGAATAGATGTATTTTAATTATAATAGTCCTGTACATAAAGATTTGTACAGAAACAGTATTGTATGAGTTAATAGAGTCTTTTATTCCTCTTTCCACCAAGTTGTCTCAGAGACACAGTAGTTAATGTGACAATTTCTGCCAGTGTAGTTAACGGTTAACTGACGTTTCGGCAATTATAAGCAATAATTTTCATTGAAGCATCCCTCCCCCCACCCAATTAAAAAAAAAATCAACTCATACAAGAAATCATAAGAATACATAATATATAATGTAATTTGATTTATCACTCTCCTCCCCGCCCGACATTTCGGTCTCGCCGTTTCGGTCCTGCACTGTTAAAAATTTGCAGCATTCTGGCAGGTCATTTGACCGTTTTTTCCGAAAACGGTTACAGAACCGTAATTTAACACTATTCTGACCATATTATTGGTCATTTTATGGTCAGAATATAGTTAAATTATGGTTATGAAACCGCTTTTTCAAAAAACGGTCGAATGACCTGCCAGAATGCTGCAAAATTTTTAACAGTGTGGCGTTTTGGTGCCGCCGTTTTGGCCCCGATGCCATTTCGCTCCCTAGACTATTCGGTCCCTAGCCATTTCGGTCCCTTGCAGTTGTTGTTGGAAGCAGGACATTTCGGTCTCGCCGTTTCGGTCCTGGCTTTTTGGTGCCGCCGTTTTGGCCCCGATGCCATTTAGGTCCCTAGACTATTCGGTCCCTAGCCATTTCGGTCCCTTGCAATTGTTGTTGGAAGCAGGACATTTTGGTCTCGCCGTTTCGGTCCTGGCGTTTTGGTGCCGCCGTTTTGGCCCCGATGTCATTTCGGTCCCTAGACTATTCGGTCCCCAGCCATTTCGGTCCCTTGCAGTTGTTGTTGGAAGCAGTTATATTGCCAAATAAAAAAATTATCAATAATTTAATTGTTTTTATTAAATGTATTTATTAATAACAATTCAAAATTATTTCAATTATTAATTGTTTGTATAATATAACTAATTTATCAATTACTTATTTAAAAACTGTTACATGAACTATATAATAGTTATTATAGGGTAAATGCAAATATAATTTTTTAAAATTTCGGTTACTATAATGTTATTAACTTCATTAGGATGTATAAAAATGATAGGGATTCTGAGGATAAATATGTTATTTATTTATTCATTAATTGGTTTATAATATTTTTCTTGCTCTTTAAATATAATTAAGTAATAATATCTTACTCATTGTGAATTGAAAACTATAACTGTATTTAAAAAAATATCAAAATCTACACCTGGGCAATAATATCACATAACACTGTTTAAAATTATTTTTACGCATTTTTACAATGTATTATTATTATTATTATTATTATTATTATTATTATTGATTAATAATTACTTAGACTTTATGTTTTTGACTGATTTTTCATCAAAAATTCTTTTTTATTTTTGGGAATAATAAATCAAAATTTTCAATGAAAACTTTAATTGATCAATAACGGCCATTAATTAATTATTAAAATAATTAATAATTTTAGTATAAAAATTAAATTAATGTTTTATTAAAATATTTTTAATTTAATATGCTCTTAATTAATTAAATTACCGTGTTTACTCGCGTAATAGTCGCACTTTTTTTGCCAACTTTTCATTGTGAAAGTCTAGGTGCGACTATTATGCGAGGAAATCTACTACACAATATTGTACACGCTAATGCTAAAACATTACTGGTTAATTAAATAATATTAAATAAATAATGGTTAATTAATATATATATAAAAAAAACACATAATAAAATTTTACTTACTAAAGGTTTCCAGATTATGTGCTGTTTATTAAATACCATTTTCCTTTTTACGGTAATATTTTTATAGACATAAAATTTACAGATAATCTTTGTGAAAATTTTAACAAAAAATTCTCATAATAAATCATTTTCACTGAAGGTATATCAGTACCACTAATATAATGTGGATCCGTATCTGAAGAATGGATAGACCATGGGATAGGGTATGTCAATGGGAGTAACAGAACAGATGAATCCATTATGAGTACTAGTTCTGGGAAGAGAACAGCTGATGTTTTTCTATTTTCTAAATAAAAGTCAAATACGCGACTGCGACTTTTATACGAAGAAAATATTTTGACGATTTTTTCTGCTTCAAAACGGGGGTGCGACTATTATGCGAGGGCGACTATTACGCGAGTAAACACGGTAATAACATTTTTAATATAAATTACAAATTTCACTTTAAAATAAACTTAATACATAATATATTATATATTCAGTTTATCATTATATTTTATAGTAGCTATAAACTGAAATTTATCCTTTAACTGTTTATTTATTTTATGTTTAAAATTACTGAAATTTAAAACTGTTAATATAAGTAATAATAAAACTGAAATAAAAATTTATTAAACTTTTTTTCCGGGAAAAAGGAAGAAAAAAAGTTAAAAAAAAAAAAAAAAAACCCGACAAATTCAAAAATGCTTAGTTTAAAAATAAAGTTATCAGTTTAAAAATAAAAATAAAATTGATTAAAATATTAGTAACTTCATTACATAAAATTAAAAATAATCATTTTATAAAAAATAAATAGGTCCAGTTTCAATAAAATTTCCTCATAAAATTCTGCTTCAAGCGGTGGGAGGACCATTAAAGAAATGCTAGCAACAATTATTTAAAAAACTAGTATGTTATGGCCATCACAAAACTTTCTTCTATATAAATCACATGAATTAAATCATTTAAATAGTACAAGAAATTACATCAATTTAGCACCAATTCATATCAAGGTACGTATACCTGAATCTGAAGTTTGATGAAAATTCGTGCATTAGTTATTGAAATAGAGCTATAGTGAAAATTCTGAAAAATGCAGCATAGTAGCGCCATCTGTTGAGCGATTTGCACCAAAACATAAACAGCGCTAATTCATATCAGGGTATACCTGAATCTGAAGTTTGCTGAAAATCCAAGCATTAGTTATTGAGATAGAGCTATTGCGGAAATCGCAAAAAAAGAAACATAGCAGCGCCACCTGTTGAGCGATTTACACAAAAATGTATAACACCTCAATTTATGTCAAGGACTAACTGGATCTGAAGTTTGAAGAAAATCCGTGCATTAGTTCTGGAGAATGAGCTATTGTGGAAATAGTGAAAAATGCTGCATAGCAGTGCCACCTGTCAAGCGATTTACACCAAAAGCTAATCAGCACGAATTTATATCAGGGACTAACTGAATTTAAATTTTTATTAAATTTTATGCGTTAGTTCATGAGATAGAGCGCCCACAAAATTTGTGTCACATACATACAGACAGACAGAGTCACAGACTCACAGACAAGCATTTTGTAAAAATCTTTTTCGGAATATCTGACCCCTAAAACGTATAAATCCGTCGAAAACCGAAAGCCGAAAATTTTCACGAATCCATTACTTTCTCCTTGTAAAGATAAAAGAAAGTAAAAAAGGAAGGGGCGGGTAGGAATCTAAAAAGTTTTTTGAAAACAAGATGTTTTTCATAGCACGCCTAGTAAGCAAATCGCTATTGCTTTCCCTATATGTTTATAATGGTAAAGTAACTTATGCAAACAAATTTATAAGATGCAACATTCAATTAAAAAATAATAAGACATTCAATATTTGTGTTTCAATAAATATATCTCAATTCTGATTAATTAAAAGAGGGGATGTAGAGGAGTGATTTGAGGAAATATATACATTTAATAGCTTATAAGTGTCTAATTGAATTAGTGGACATTTATTATTAATGTAATTGAAAGAAAAAAATTAAGCACAGTCTTAATTTATTATTCAATTGATGATAATTTAGCGGTTCTAATTAAATATATAAAATCCTCCACAAAAAAAAAAAAAAAAAAAAAAAAAAAAAAAAAAAATGTATTTAAGGTAGTGTATTGTATATGTAAAATACCTAATAATAGTAATAATAAAAAAATTAAAAACTTAAAACATCCCTTCTCTTTCTAAAAAAAAAAAAAAAAAAAAAAAAAAAAAAAACAGGACAATGCTCCCTCTAAAATTATGTTACATTGTTCAATCACACAAAATTTCATAAAAGTTTAAATTTCTCTCTCTTATATTCAGCTTTTTACAAAATTTGGGGTTGGTGGGGGGTGATAAAAAGTAATAAAGGCCTCAAATGAATCTGAACCATTCAGCGTTAGGCTGACCTATGACAATTAGAGTTCGAGTTATAAGGTGATGGGCATCGAAATGGCAAGGGAAATGGCTAAGGGTCGAAATGACAAGGGACCGAAACGCCAGGACCAAGACTGAAATGTCGTGTACTCTTAAAGAAATCAGAATTCATAGTTGTTTTAATATAATTTTCGGTTTTGCATTTTCAAATATAACATCAAAAACAAAGATCAGTAAGTTCTTGCAAAACAAATTGTCTCTCATTTTTTTCTCAAACAACTGTTCGGTATTTTCGCCTATTTCCAAAAAAAAAAAAGCAAATTGTATACGTGAAAGAAACCATATGAAGCAATTATTTGTTTGTCACATTTTTGAACTATATACAAAGTTTATTGAGTCTTACAAACTTTTCAAATACCTTTTCATTATATAGACGTAATTAACTCTCTCCTCTTTTCAAAGAACACCAAACTTGTGAAATAAACAGGCGCATTACTTCAGTGAAAATATCCAATATAGTCACAAGTCATTTGGTGGATTTCCGTAGTGTAAACATTTCACATAAATAAATCGAGTATCTTTAATGTTTTCTCCTTTTTATTACATTGGTAAGCAAACTGGGCAGCCATAACTGGAAATGATCAGGTTTAAAAATTTTCCAGCAATCCTAGGTTGGAGTTACGGCCATTGGCATAATAAAAGACAAGCATTACCTTTGTTTTATGTGGACACCCACAAACTTCGCCTTGATTTATGCAAGCTGTTGAACGAGACCATGAATAATCACCTTGGAACCCCCCCCCTTCTCTCCTTCGATGGTGGGTAATATCCCCCCCCCCCCTCCAAACAGAATCGTAACGGCATCGAAGTGCTAAAAGCTGGGGGTGGGGGTGGATTTACGATGTCGTCCGACCGTGGAGTCCATGTGGTCCTCAACTATTCCGACTGTTTCCGAGCTATAAATGTGATTTTACGATATTAATTAAATGTTTTATGCCCTTTGGCAGCGGTACTCGCGTCTGACTTCGCATTCGTTAATTGCTCCTACTAATTATTCACCCTCAACTGAGGAGTTTTCTCTGTGCGCTCGCTGTTAAATATATTATCACAGCTATAAAGGAAGAGCATACGGGACTAACAGATAATAAAACCGAATGAGGGAGTTAAAAGGGTTCTCTGAACACAAAACCCTCGCTTCTTTTAAGACTTTCAAACCGCTGTTGATAATGAAGGGAAACAAACTTTTCCCCAGTTGCGAGGATATTTATGTACATAATCAACGTCCAGGTATAATTAAAACTATAAAATATCGAATGAAAATATTTAAAGAGATATCATGCCCCACAGTTACGATCGCAAGAATGCAGAGAATGCCTAACTAACGAATCGATTAGGCGAAGACATCGCCTTTAAAAAGGATTTGCGCCCCACAACAAAGTTTTCTACCCTGGGTGTTGTCGTCACTTTATAAATATTCTCTTTGCTTTAAGGGTTAAAACAGAAAAGCCCACTTTATCCCCTCTCCTCGGAATGCGCCCTTAAGATTTTGTTTTCACTTGTAATTAGGCAGCCTCGTAAATTATTTAGGTCTTTCTTGAGTCAAATCCCGGTACAGCTCCACCAAAAGAACGATTAAAGCCCTGGCCCGCCCGAACGAAATAAACTCTCTTTCATTAGTCAAGTTTTTAATTGGAAATTTGCTTAAATGGATATCTTCGCCTCGAAATTCCTTCGAATACCATTCATTTTTTACGATCGGTATTGTCCATCAATTTCTTCGCTGTGTTGGATCGCGGACAGATAAAGCGGGATTAGCATTAAAAGGAAAGAGATCCCCCCTTTCCAACCTGAATTAGCCCCTACTTCATTTCTCACAGAGTTGCAAATGCAGTGGGCCGTTAAAATTTTAGATCTCATTAACACGCTCTCGCTCTTCGGAAAACTTCCGAAAAAAAAAGAAAGGTAAGAGCGAAAATCTCAAAGTTATTTCGGAAGTCGTATGCATCCTTTATTTGTTTCGAAGAAGATGTTTAATGTCTTCTCATCCTTTGATTACGAGATACTACGTGTTCACGCCTTTGCATTTTTAATCCACTTTCCCAAGTCTGGAAGCCTCATTATGTTACTTCCTATCAATCTGTGTGGGAAAACTCTTTCGGAATTGTTAATTAACAAATCCTTCGCCAGGTGGCATAAATATCAATCACGGACTTACCAACAAGTTTCTCTCCTGCCAAAGGAATATCGGGTAATAAACATATTAAATTAGTGGATACCGGTGAAACGAAAAGTTTGTTCCTAAATGCGATAGGATTTTTGTGCAATGAAATTTAGATTAAAATAGTGAATATTTTACGGCTTTTTTAACTTGCTAAAAGTTAAACATAAATTTGCTGAAAGTCAAACATAATTGCAGGCTGTTCAGTAGAATTTTAGCATTTAAATATCCTTAATGTGTTGTAGACATATCCCTTTTTGACAAAAATAAACTACATTAAGATTTTCATTAGTGGAAAAAATAATATTTAGTTTAAAAAAGAGTGGAAAAAAGTTATTACATTACAGGGAAAAAGGATAAACACCACTTTACTAATGTTGTCAATTAAGCGAATTTATTTTTATTTAAAAAAATGTACTAATATTTCTGAATACTAATCGTTGATTTTTTTCATTTTTTTTTTCGAATTTTTAATAAAAAAATCCACTAAATTGGCAAAAAAAAAAAAAAAAAAAAACACTTTACTTGTGTGTGTGTGTGGTGGTGGGGGGGGGGGGGTAAAAAGGAAAACAAATCCCATGATAATTAAATTTTGATTTGGTAAAATTAATTCGGTAAATTTCTATAAATAAATGCAATTTTTTGATATGTGCATTTATAGTTTATAAACATACTAGCCGCCCTTGGCGACCAGTTTGATATCCCTTAAAATTTATGTTTGGGAAAGCATGTTAAGCATTGTATCATGTTACTTTTATTCATAATTTAATTTACTTGAACTGCCTTAAATATAATTAATATAATCCCTTAAGCTAATATTAGTTTTTGTTGCATTAAAATATCTCAATTTGTTGGTTTTCTGTAAGCAAGTAAACCCTATTGGTTTACAATGGAAGTTTATGGGAATTTGGCGAAATATTAGAGATATCGCCAAGCTGGCGTCACTTTTGGTGACTAATTTTAGCCGCCAAATTCGGCGATGTAGATGGCGACAAATTTGGCTGCATTTGCCGACAGAATAGGGTCCCTCCCCTCTATGGTAACTCCTCTTATAGGTATGGAGGTGCATTAAATGCTGTTCAATAACCTATTAGATGCGTTTCATTCGGGCGTTACCATTAAACAATTAACAAATAATCGCGATTTCTGTGCCTCGTACGATAGTGCAATATATATATAGAAATATAGATAGATGCTAATATTCAATAACAATTTTAATTATTATAAGCATTCGAACATAACTGCAACTTAAATTATTATACAAAAATAACTACAATTATTACTCCATCTCTACAGTTAATATAAAAAAAATTGATACACCTGCTTTTATTCGTAAATCGTTTACGATATCACAAAATATGTGTCATTAGATTCGGAATATTGTGTTCTTTCACAACAGGGTTACCAGTTTGGCCTCTATTTTTATTCAGAAATTTACATACCGGAAAAAAACAGAGTAGTACTTTATTCTTTATTTAATAAGAGACATGTAGCGATCGCATAAAGTAAAAATTTTTCTTTCGAATTTTCCTATATAAATTTGAAATTTCGAATTAAAATTGGAGGCAAAACTGGCAATCCTGTTTCAAGATATCGAATCAATTTTTGAAATAGGATCGTCTACATATTAAAAATAGCTCTGACTTCGACTTCGAAAATGGTAACACCCACACCCACTTTTGACACTTTATTTACCTATCTTGTATCCAAGCAGCCCCCAAAAAATAGTTTATATATTTTTGTTAAATTAAATTAATGTATTGTTTATGTATTAAGATTAAGTATTTTTGTTAAATCATCAAGGAGTTATAAGAGATCAAAATTTGAAGATGCTAATGTTAAATTCATGTGACAAACTTTAATTTACACTACAAAAAATATTCCGTTGATTGACGGTACAATTTTTGTATTTTTACGGAATTCTTTTTTGCTGAAACAATTTCGTAAATGTGTCATAAAATAGAGAATTTAGATTTTCAGAATATCGTTGATAGTGCTAAATAGCGCAAAAAGTCTAGTTAATTTGCAATTTTTGTAATTTTTTTATACTTTACTCTCTAAAAAGAATTTCCGTATTTAGCCAGTACAATTTCCGTATTTTCACTGTTTTTTCTGGCAGTGTAAAAATATAAAATAAATCCTACAATTTTTGAGAAAAGGAAAATTTAACCTAATCTATCGAGGGTATTCTCAAATCGCAATGCTTTTTGACTCGTTCCCGAAATTACTTTCATCGCAAAAGAAAAAATAAGTAATAATTGTAATTTAGTAAAATTAAAAACTTATAAAACTAATAAAATTAGTGTTAAATAGATTACAACAACCATTTGGAATTTATTTCGTCCACCAAATTCCGTCGCCCCCCCCCCCTTCAAGAACAGATCGCAAAGATCACACTTCAGACGACCAAAACCTTCATCGATAAACTCTCCAAGTCCCGTTTCGAGAAGCAAAACAGTTTACAAATCGAAAGCAGTTCCACCGAATCATCCACAGATTGCGACAAATTACCTACGTTGAGCTCAATTTTTCCCGGTTAGAATCGACCGATTGTAAAACGCCGTGGCTAGTGGATTGGAGTCCCTCGAGACATGGCCTTTTACTATCAAACGATTAAACATTAGATTGTTTCCTTTTTTGCGTTCTTTTTTTATTCTGTAATCGATTTTCATGGGCTACATAATCAGTTGAAGACCTGGATTTTCATGGCCTACATAATGAGTTGAAGACCTCGATTTTTGCTTTGCAAGACGATTTTCATTTCGGCGTCGTTCTTTGGCTTAGGATTTTTCCATATCTGATAATTTGCGCCTACCCATTTTGTAACTTTTTCAATTTTTAACGATTTTATGCCTTTCGATTACCTATTCAAACAATTTTTAACGATTTTATGCATTTTTATTCAAATAAAATTATATTCAAATAAATTCAAATAAAAATTCTTCTAAAAGTAAAGAACATCGTTGAATTTCGTTAAAAAAAAAAAAAAAAATAATATAAAAAAAAAAAAAAAAATAAAATGCGAGCATCATTTGGCTCCAACCTCAACCGAAAACAACAACCATTTCCAAATGGTTAAATTAAAAAAAAAAAAAAAAAAAAAAAAAAAAAAAAAAAAAAGAAACCCGTAAAAATACGGAAATTGTTCTGGCAACCAATGGTCTTTTTTTACAGTATCTTCCTAAACAATCATCCGATATAAATATTTGTATTTTAGTGAGATACGTTGAATGAATCTAAAAATATTATATGCATTTTTTTTATTCAAAAACATATTTTTAATTATGAAAATTAATAATAAGTTTAGATGAAAAAAATATTATTTATGACATACATAAATTTTTACACAAACAGAATGGGTATCGTCAAAAACATGGGTGTATAGGTTTAGAATTTATTTCAATCATTGCTTTTCGACATATAGCGAAATTTTACTTTTAAAGTCTAAGCCATACTCATCTCGCAGGCTGCAAATGCATGAAGAGCTCGTATGATAAAAGTGGTAAGTGGCACAATCATCATTTTGAGAAAATGAGCTGTAAAGTTCCAACTATCTATTTGCATTTATTGTCAAATGCCTCCTTCATCGATTAACATCTTCAGGGATGATTTTTTTATGGAGAAAAAAAATGACTTAATACATTTCTTTTTTTTTTTTTTTTTTGTTTTTTTTTTTTTTTTTTTGTTACGATTTATCCATTTTATATTAATAGGAATTAAAAAAAAAGAAAAGGGAAAAACAATAAAAATTATTATATCGTCACACGTCACACACAAAAAAAAAAAAAAAAAATTATATCGTCACAAAAAAAAGAAAAAAAAATATTATATCGTCCACATTTGTGGTGGTGAGCGTTATTGGTAATTTATGAGTGAAATGATTTCTTCTAAAATAAAAAACTAACCGTAAATGTCTTTCTTCCCTTTCTATAAATTATTAAATCTTAATATATTTAATATATCTGATAAAATGTTTATCAAATATTAACGATTTATTCAAATAATCCAACAACACTGACTACTGAAAAATTACTTCACTTTTTTTTTATATATTCTAGGGGGCTCTGCCCCCTACGAGCTACGCTCGCCAACCCCCGTTCAAGCACACCAAAATCCAAAAAGCACGCTAATTTGATCGGCTTTAAAAATATTGAATTAAAATTAAAAAAAAAAAAAAAAAAAAAAAAAAAAAAAAAACAGTAGCGATTTCTCTGTAAACGGGTTTCCATTCGTTTTCCTTAGATTGGGATTTTTAAGACCAAATCTGCGGCTGTTAAGAGATACTTTGGCTGTTTTCGTATTTAATTAAAAAAATTAGTTAAACATTTGAAAATAAGCTAATGTAAAATGAATTAAGTAAACAGTGTCATTGTCTCCCGGTATTTTTTAAGAGCGCTATAAGAATCAAGCTTTTAAATAATTCATTTTAAACGTATCGTTTCAAATCTGACGTAATTTACACCAAAGTTTTATTTCTCTTATTAATATTCACGTGAAAATACTTTTGTTGTTAGAAGAAAATATTATTTGCGCTGTCTTCGAATTCACGATAATAGTTGAAAAGATTATCTCAAAATATCTCGCGCAAATATATTTTTCAATTTAAATTGCTTTGCCATATTTTTTGGCCATTTTAAATAGGACGCAATTTCCTCCATTTACAAGTTTTAATGCATAATAATGATTTTATTTATTTTAAGATTTTGTTTCTCAAATTCAAGTGTAAATATGGTTCTTATGACGTAATTTTCCTGCTTTTAACATGTAATCATTTAATTCTAATTTTAAAGTTTTTTTTTTTCTCTGTTTGTAATAGTCACGTGTAAATAAATTTTTAATTTGAAGTAAACATTATTGTTTTCGCTGTTTATACAATCGGCAACAGTTTAAATTAATAACATTTTCTAAATTTTGTAAAAAATATCTCTCGAAATGCTGAAAATTTGAATTTAAAATAGAAATAAAACCTCAAAAAATGAGTCTAATAAGAAAAATAAATGCAATCTGCACACCGGGAATTTATAACGTATAAAATGATGTAAAATGATTAAATTCTCATTTATAGCTTTTGCTCCAATAAAACTTTTTTAATGGAACGATTTTGTCCAACTTTAGCATTAAATATCTCTTAAAATAATTCTTTGATTTGAAAACTGTATCAGCGTGTTTATCAAATATTTCTCTATAATACCGCCGATTTTCATATTTTTGTATGCAACAGTTTTTTTAATATTAACGATGAAAGGCTATGCTTAAGCATTCAAATTGGATGCCGATCTACCCGGAATATCTACGCAGATTTTCATTGGTCCATTTCCAAATCAAAACTTTTTTTTATATATAGAAGGATATCTAACATCGAAAATAAAATTATCAATGCAGACAAACCATAAAATTTTTACTTCCCTTGTTGCGGGATTCTGCAGTGAATAAGTTATTATCAAATTTTTGTTCTTTTTATTATTGACAGTAATTATAATTATAAAAAACTAAACTCCACACATGTGGCCAAAGACGTTTCTCAAATAGTAATTTAACAGATAGTAGAGGACCATTATCTTTAATCATATGATGAGCTCTTTTTTTTTTTTTTTGCCACATACACCTTTATCATCTAAGCTCTTCATATGTTTGCGACGTTCGGTGGGCCGCCACACACTTATATAAAACTGTAAAAAAGAGCTAAAATAGTAAGAGTAGTAGGAAAACGGGGCTTCTGGGACAGCAGGCGGTGCTGCGGTGCCGCACCGCCTTCAGGTACTCCGTCCCGGACCCCATAAGGCAACCCCTCCAACACCGCCTCTGATGCCTCCTCCTCTAGCACCGCCCACTAGCGGGAAAAATGGCGTTTTTAGAGTATTTTTCTGCTATAACATGAGTGTTGAACGTTAGATCGACTAGATTATCATACTATAAGATGAAGATTAAAGTTATATTTGAATTTTGAACAACCTTTACCTTAATGAGTATTATTAATTAAGCAAAATAATGGAAAATAACAATTTTTAAGGAAAAAAAGCTGATTTCTGTAGATTTTCTTTCAACTGCAAGATCAGTATATCAACTTAAATGGGGAAAGTTAAACATATGTTTGAATTTTGGATGATTAACATCTTAATGAGCATTATTAATTAAGCAAAATAACAAAAATTTCAATTTTTAATGGAAAAAAGAAGATTTCTTAGGATTTTTTCTACTATAAGATCTGAATATCAACTTAAAAGATAAAACTGAATCATATATATTTAATTTTGAACAACCTTTACCTTAATGAGTATTATTAATTAGACAAAACAATGGAGAATATCAATTTTTAAGGAAAAAAAAGCTAATTTCTGTAGATTTTTCTCAACTACAAGATTGAAATATCAACTTAAATGAGGAAAGTTAAACATATATTTGAATTTTGAATGAACACCACCATAATGAGTATTATTAATTAAGCAAAACAATGAAAATATAAATTTGTAATGAAAAAAGCAGATTCCTTTAGAGTTTTTTTTTTCAACTATAAGATGGAGACATCATCTTAAAAGGAAAATTTAAACATATAATTTAGCTTTTGACCAACCGTTAGCTTAATGAATTTTGATAATTGAACAAATAACAAAGAATAATATCGAATTTTTAAATAAAAAAGACTAATTTTATTAATCCAATAATGATTTTTACATCTTTATATAATACTTCGAACCCATTCAACGTTTTTGTTCGTTATTGGTTTTAAATTTTATCATTTTCATATAAAATTTCGAGTTTTCAAACTAATTACTTAATTTTACTACATTTTAACTGTGGATATTCCAGGTAAATAACCAATTTTATCTTGCACTTAGTAATCTATCACCAACCTAATTGATTTTACCATGTTTAAACCACTGTAGGATTATGATTCAACATCACAGTTCTTCTAAAAGTAAATACTATAACCAGATTTTTTTCCCTTTCATGAAATACATCTACCCTCTCTTTAAACTCATAAGAAAATCCTACGTTCCTCCCCCTTGAAGGGTGGCGGATATAATAGCGTTACGTCACTTGTTTACAAAAATGTCGATATGTTGACGATTTGATCTTTTTCCAAGGTCTATAAAAGAAGTTCAGTTTAATGAATAATTATTTATTTATTATTGGATACCCAATTTTATTAACAGATGAATTAACTATACCTGTGCTTATATTTCACATAGGCACACTTTAAGAAATTTCAGTTCAATATGTAAATATTAAGTGTATTTTTAACATAACACGTGTTTTTTAACACTAGTTCCTATACGAGAATTTTGTTTATTAAATAGTATGTATTTCCTTTAAATTGCTTTTACTTGAAATTATATGAATCTTTTTATCAGAAAATTTGTTTATCCACAGAACGAATTGTATTTAACACGTTCAACACCAATATCAATAATTAAACAAAACAATGGAAAATATCAATTTTTAAGAAGAAGAAAAAAAAAACAGATTTCTTTAGATTTTTTTTTTCAACTAAAAGATAAGAATAACAACTTAAATGAGAAACGTTAAACATATATTTTAGTTTTTGGACAACCATTACCTTAATGAATTTTAATAATTGAACAAATAACAAAAGGAAAATATCATTTTTAATGAAAAAGACGAATTTAAAAGAATTTGATTAACTTTTACACTAGTTTGAGATTTTATCATACTTTTAGATGCTAGCTATGTAGAATTTTAACCCTTGAACGAGGTACACTTCAAGAAATACTGATTACTAAACAAAAATAAATTAATTTTAATCTAATAAATAATTGAAAATTTCACATTTTAAAAATAGTTTCATGAATGTGCATAAAAATAAGAGTTTACAAACTAATATCCATTTTTTTATTACATTTAATTAAATTTTTCTACATTCAAGCTTAATTTTTATACACAAAGTATTATTTAATCAAATCCAGTACTTTCAGATTTAACGAAATTCAGCAATTTTTCACCTTTTTAAACCAATCCTATGAGTTAAATAACGAGAGCACCTCTTATAATTTTATAGCTTTGGGTGAAACGAGACGAATTAGCACCACATTAAAACTTAAACATAAACAAAAAAAGTTATTAAATAATTGCTTAGTGCGTAACTTTCTCTCAAAATGAAAAACAAATGAATTCTTAAAACCTCCAAACTTACTAAGTAAAAAAAAATAATAATAATTCGCCCTTGGACGGATTCGAACCGCCAACCCCATGGTTAACAGCTACTATATGCGCTATCCAATTGCGCTACAAGGACATCGAAGATTTCTGAATTATTGCAATACTTATCTACATCAAACTCGATTCTTGCTCCTATATATTTTACCATCACATAATTTTAACAACTGTTTTTTTTCCATTTATCAGAAAATTATTAAATCACAGAACGATTACACATCAAGTTGTTTCAAATATGAATACTATCTTTACAGTTTTTTAATGATACAGGGTATACATGAATACAAACTGTAATTTTCAAACATTTCATATTTCAAATAGTCTATATTTGAAACCAAACTATTTGAAATTTTCACACGTAACAGTAAATATTACTTAGATATTTTCACTATTACCTTTTAAAAAATAGCAGAGAACTACTTTTGAATTAATTTTACAGGAACTGTAACTGAAATTACATCAGCTCCTTATAGAAAACCCTGTTTTTACACAATTTCTTGAAATTCAACAACGAATTGACCTTTACAGCAATACTTATCTACATCATACTCGATTCTTGCTCCTACATATTTTAACATTACATAATTTTAACAAATTTACATCGAATTTGTAAGATTTTAACACTTTGATGACATACACCTCAAGAAATATTCATAACTAAACAACATCAACAACAACAACAACAAAAAAATAATAATCTTATCAATAACTGGAAATTTCACATTAAAAAAAAATATATTTTCGTGATTGTACATATAAAAATAAGAGTTTACAAACCAATTTCCATAATTTTATCACATTCGAACTTAATTTTTATACGCAAAACATTGATTGTACATATAAAATAAGAGTTTATAAACCAATTTCCATAATTTCATCACATTCAAACTTAATTTTTATACACAAAACATTATTTAATCTAATTCTATACTTTATGATTCAGAGAAATTCGAACTAGTCTAGGTTATTCTGCTCATATTATTAATCAAATTGTCTTATGTTTCACCTTGCATTTCGGAGATTTCCGAATTATCATCCATCAAGTTGTGTAAAATATAAATACTGTCTTTATAGTTTAATGATACATAGTATACATGACTAGTCTGAGTTATTCTATCCATATTATTAATAAATTATCATATGTTTCATCTTACATATCGAAGATTTCTGAATTATCATTCATCAAGTTGTGTAAAATATAAATACTGCCTTTATAGTTTAATGATACATAGTGTACATGACTAGTTTGAGTTATTCTATCCATATTATTAATAAAATTATCATATGTTTCATCTTACACATCGAAGATTTCTGAATTTTCATCCATCAAGTTGCTTAAAATATTAATACTACATTTATAGTTCTAATGATGCATAGCATACATGAATGCAATCTTTAATTTTACCATTTCATATTTCAAATAACCTATTTCAAAACCTAACTATATGAATTTTTATTATAACGCTTATCAACATCACAGAACGATTTATGTTTCACACTTTCTAATAATTATTAGATATGTATTCCTTAGAAATATTACTACCATATGAATAAGTAAAGAAAATGTAATACGTATATATACATTAAATAACCTCATACACGAAAAGTATCACAGAAGGAAAATACTAATAATCAATTAAAATAATTAGCTATTGCATAAAATTCCATCTATTACATATAAAACTTCAATTGATGAATGAAAAATATGTAAATTAGCAAAATAAAATTTACAAAAGTAAAAAAAAAAATAATAATAAAAGTTATTGAAAAATTTAATTTAAAAAAAAAAGCTTTTAAAAATTGCAAGTTTAACTCCTACCATAAATGTCATTACCACTATCTCTTCTCAGAATATAATAATCTATGGTTTGCTGTAACATGATTTCTTGATAACATTTATTATACTACTGATTTATACGCATGCGTGAGTTGTCACGTGATCAAAACGTTTGAGAATAATATACATTTTCGAAAAGCAGCGCAGCATTTCTCATTTCAACTGTTAGACTTGAGGGAGAAGGTAAATTTAAGTGCACAACTCTGATAAAGTTCCAGATTTTAATTGAAGTGGGGAATCGATTTCTTTGTTAGTGAATAAAGTAAGTTTTAGTATATCATTGCAATATATAATAATAAAAATAAACAATAAATAAATGATTATTTATATATTAACCTTTCCTAAGTATATAAATATATTTCTTTTATTGTAAAGATGTTGTAACAAGATGAATCAAAACAGCAGCAATCCTCTTTATCAGAAATGAATGATCTGAATGATTCGCCCTCAGCACATGTAGAGTTAAAGAATAATAAATATGCGAGTACTTATATATGAAATACTATAATTCATATATGAAACGTAATTAGAGTAACTTTAAAATCAAATATTTTATTGTTTATACTTTAACAAGTGTTTTTCATCTACATCAATGAAGAAAATTCTAATTGTTTACATTTATTTCTCTTTCAGATGTGTTCTATTTGCTACAAACAATTTTTAAGTAAATGGAATTTAAAAAAGAACATATCCAGATCCATACAGATGAAAAAGCCTATACTTGGATGATTGCCAAAAACCGTTTTCAAGAAAACATGAATCTGAAATGCCTACTACATCATATAGGGGAGATTAGGGAGGGTTGATCATACGGGGGGCTTAACCCACCCATCAGTTTTCATATTTAAAAGAATTTCAGATTTTTATCAATAGGTGTCAACCAAAGCTACTGAAATGATCAAACAACAGTCTCTGTTTCATAAAGATAATCGAAATAGATATGAAAAAATCAATTGTGAGGCGTTTTCAGCCTAAAAGTTGTGTTTTTTAGAAATATTTTGTAAGCTTTTTTTCAGAAAAAATATATCATAGAAATTTAAGTAAGTAGGTTTTAAGTAATGCAGAAATATCGAGCTTTTATTCCAGGCATAAAGATTATACAGTAAATTAGGCTTAACATAACAATGTGCTATTCTTTAGAAAAGGGCTATGTGGGGAGGTTTGACCCAGTCATTGTGAGGGAGGGTTGACCAGATGTTCAAGGCTCCCTTAACACATGCACGACGGAAAACGAGAATTCTCGTTTTCATTCAAAAAACATCATTGACTAAGGGCGTGACTTTTACCTTACAGAAAATCATTTATACCATGATGTTCATATTTTTACTTTCTTCTATCTTTACAAGAAGAAAGTATTGGATTCATGAAAATTTTCGAATTCCGGTTTTCGACGGATTTACACGTTTTAGGGGTCAGAGATTCCAAAAAACATGTTTTTACAAAATGTCTGTCTGTGACTCTGTGAGTCTGTCTGTCTGTCTGTCTGTCTGTGTGTATGTGGCACAAATTTTGTGGGCGCTCTATCTCAAGAACTAATGCACGGAATTTAATAAAAATTGATATTCAGTTAGTCCCTAATAGAATTGATGCTGATTAGTTTTTGGTGTAAATCGATCAACAGGTGGCGCTGCTATGCTGCATTTTTCACGATTTTCGCAATAGCTCTATCTCAAGAACTAATGCACGGATTTCGATCAAACTTCAGATTTAGTTAGTCCTTGATATGAATTGATGATGATTACGTTTTGGTGCAAATCGCCCAACAGGTGGCGCTGTTATGATGAATTTTGCAGGATTTACACGATTTCCCCAATAGCTTTATCTTAAGAACTAACACACGGATTTTCATCAAACTTCAGATTCAGTTAGTCCTTGATATGACTTGCTACTGATTATGTGTTGGTGTAAATCACCCAACAGGTGGCGCTTCTCTGCTGCCTTTTTCACGATTGCCTCAATAGCTCTATCAATAGAACTAATGGACGAATTTTCATCTAACTTCAGATTTAGTTGTATGTTGACACAAGTTGTTGTTAATTAGGTTTTGGTGTTAATCACCCAATAGGTGGCGCTGCTATGCAGGAATTTTCACGATTTTCGTTATTGCTCTATCTCAAAAACTAATGTACGGATTTTCTCCAAACTTCAGATTCAATCAGACGTTGACATAAATTGTTGCTGATTAGGATTTGGTATAAATCACCCAATAGGTGGCGCTGCTAGGCAGCATTTTTCTGAATTTAGACGATTTCAGCGATAGTCATATCTCAAGAACTAACGCACGGAATTTCATATCGTTAGAATCCTCATGAGATGCATAGATTGCCATTTAATTTTGGCAGTGTGATAGCGGATTTTGAAGTATTAACATGTATGAGATAGAAGAAAGTTTTGGGATTGGTACATCCGACTAGTTTTAGATTGTAAGACATTTTATATTAAATTCGTACATTGAAAGATATTTACCGATGCATAAACTTGGGAAACCTATCTAGAACACCAATTTACAAAAGACTTTCATACCAGGGAGAAGATTCTACTTTTTTAAAATTCATATTTGATGAAAATTGCCCATCGGCAATGTGTTATAATTAAGGGGTTTTGGAAATCTTTTTATTGTACATTGTGTATAATTAAAGATTAATGGTTATATATAAAAACGAATATAAATTTATTCTGCAAACCTACAGTAAAATGGGGAGATGGAAAAGAAAACGTTTAAAATTGATTAAAGAAAGATATGAAAATTTGCTAATAGTATCCACCGCACGAAAAAATTAATGAAATATAAATGTGAAAATTGATAGGAACTTTTTTCCATTTAAATATTACTTACAATAAGGTATGCAGAAACAGTGGAAAAGACTAGAAAGAATGAACACAGCAGTCTTAACAGTTTCAAGGGCAGTGGTATGTTTATGAAACCACTTAATTTTAATTCCCAAACGCCACAATGATACCAGAATTTTGTTAAAACCTTTTCCATTTAATATGTATGTGAAATACGGACTTTTTCATATTTCCAAATATATTTGTTCATATATTCCGGTGCCAGTCATTTATTTCAACATTTTAGTACTGAAAGTACTTTGCCCCTGAAAGGGTTAAAATATGTTAATGATAAGTTAATAATAAGTAAGTTAATAAGTAATGATAATACGGCTGCAAAAGAACATAGCTTTGACTGAAAAACTTTAGGAAGGTATGTAGAAAGATTTCAACATGATGAATAGAGTGAGATGAAGCCAAACTATGTGACAACTAAAGTTGTCAGGTCGAATGTCACAAAAATTAGAACAAGGAGACAAAAAAAGCGGGACAGTGGCTAGTAATAATAATAAATGATACCCTATGAAAACGGAACCTGTCTCTAACGGAATACTGTCTTAAATGTTAAAATTTTATTTTCCTAGTTGTACAATTATACCTGCTTAGACAAAATTCTGTTTAAAACAAAATTTTCTCCTCTGACTTGCGATTAAGCATCATATATTCAAAAATATTTTTTATAATAATTAAAGCATGTAGCTTAAAGTTATTTTGCTTTTTTTTAAACTGATTTTATTTCTTTTCACAAATATTTCTTTACAAAACAAAGTAGGTCAAGCCTCCCATACAGTGGGTCAACCCTCCCATATGTGGGGAACCTTGATGCATTTTTTTTCTCATGATTAAAATCAATCATTTTTCAAATTTCTTATATATTACACTTATGTAGCAATTTTATTTTGATAAATGATTGTATAACGAATAAAATGATACATGAAACTTTATTCTACGTTTAATATTTAAAAAATAAATAATCATTTTGTAAAAAGTGGGTCAACCCTCCCTAGTCTCCCCTAGTGTATCACCCGTTGTATGTAAACTTTGTGAAGATATTCAAAAAATAACCAGACGTTTGAAGAATTTAACAATCAAGGAAGAGATTTAGACTATGTACCAAACCTAATTGCATAAGATTTACTACAATATCCCAAAATTTATATTTGGAAGGGATACATAATGTATGTAAAGAAATTTTTGTTATCCGTGATTTTTCTAACTAACATGAATGTAGATATTATGCACAATGTATTCCTTACATGGTCATAATAAATATTCTTCTATCTACACACATCAACGTGTTTATTTTTCTACAGTCCATTTCATTATTGGAATATATCTCCTAACATTTTAAACGAAAAACGCTTTCTCATCTTAAAAAAAATCATAAGAAGACACAAAAGTTAACAGATGAATGAAAAATATACAAGTTTACAAAATAATTTCAAAGTTTTCTAAATATATTTACAAAATAAAAAAAAATTCAAAAGTAAAAAGTCACGCTTGTCTTGACATTTTGTCCATTTTTTTTAGTTTTTTAAAGAAATGGCAACAGAAGAAAGAACATTATTTCACCGTTTATGATCAACTACTCAGATTTGAAAAATATTTAGTCAGATGTTAGAATGCATCATTTTAAACATGTAAAAAGTAATTTAAAAAATTTAGAATATTAAACATATATATATATATATATATATATATATATATATATATATATATATATATATATATATATATATATATATATATATATTGATCAAAAGGTACTTTTTTCATATCTGCAATAAGCAGAAAATTACACACTTCTCATAAATAATGTCAATTTTCTAATGCTCAACTATAAAATATGCGATCTTAATTTTGTAAAAGATAAATTTTTGAGAATATCCAGCCCTTTTAATTTTACAAAATTTTTCGAATTCATTTTAGCAATAATGATGTGAAACTGCAAATGCTAAATAAAACTTTGGTATTAAAAAAAAAAAAAACCCTCAGTATCTTCGTCTCTTGGGAAATCTATGAGCAGTTTAAATTAACTGCTGTGTTGGAAAATAGCAGCAATTAAAACAAAAAAAATGTCTGTAAAAACCTACTGTATAAGTAACATTGACTTTTGGGTATTTAGCAGATTTGCAACACGGTGATACAAAAGATAAAATTATCTATTGGGGATTTATATATAGTTTTGTCATCGTATACTCATGATTTAATTACTATAATTCTATTAATTGTTTAATGGGCTATTCTATGTGACTGGGAGACATCTTTTCTACATATTACTGCCTTTTTAACAGTGCTATCATATCCTCAAATTAAAACAACTATGCTAACATGAAAATCTAAGATTTTTTGTTATTTTCAACGTAAAGTTTATATTTTAAAAACTTATAAGTTAAGAGTTATCTATGTAAGGACATTTTTTTTTTCGTCTTTCATGGTCTGACTCTGAAGACGAGGAGATTACTTCGGTCTAGGATTCAACAAACAAAGAACTATCAAGGAATAAACAATTTCATTCCCCGTTTTTCTTAATAGTAACGGAAATGTACATCAAAGAAATGTTACTAGTACCATAAAAACAAACAAGGAACTATCAAGGTTTTTTTTCAAATAAACAATTTCAGGCATAGATGCCGTATCTTCCCTCAGCCGTTGTTGTTTTGAATTGTTTGGCAATTTTTTGTTGGCGTGTTGGCGGTGTTTACGGATATGACAAATTCGATATGGAAACACCGTGTGACGTGTCGTGTTCTGGCAACCCCTGAGAAGCTTAGAATTTTGTGCATGTATTTTGATATCGTGTATCGTGTTCTATCGTTGTCTTTTTATTTTTATGTTAAATTTATTGGATATATTTCATTGACTATAGTTTCTGTAGTCCGTTTAAACGCTTTTGCTGAAGTAATTAAGAAATATGAGGAAATTTTGACAAGAAAGGGAGGTTTGTTTATAGCGTGTCAATGCGTATTATACCTATTTTGGAATATGACGGCGGTGTTATGAGAGATATTTTGTGCTGGAGGCTTCAAGAAAGCAGATGTCTGTTAAGGTATGTTGATAATTTTATGTATAATTTGTTGCCTTAAGAGTTTTTTACATTTTGAGATTGCTACAAAACGAGAACTGCTGAATTTTGAGAATGCTATACCGCGAAAAATGCTGAATTCGGCGATGTTTTTTCTTCGGTAAATGTGCGCGAAGCGCTCATACAACTATTGCTGATTGCCACTTTAGGGAGTTTCGTTTTTTATGTATATTTTGCTGCTTTAAGAATTTTTTACGTTTTGAGATTGCTACAAAACGAGATCCGCTGAATTTTGAGAATGCTATCCGCGAGAAATGCTGAATTCGGCGGTGTTTTTTTTCGGTAAATGTGCGCGAAGCGCTCATACAAGGGTTACTGATTGCCAGTTTAGCGAATTTTGTTTATTATTCACATTTTATTTTCGTCAACCCAAAACATGCGTATAAACCGGTGCTTGGCGACATTTAGTACTTGGCGGAAAAGGGGTTTTCACGCCAAGAAGAATTCCAAGATGGCGGCCGGGGGGGACTTATGACATCTGTTCCCAATTTCATTCCCCGTTTTTCTTAATAGTAACGGAAATGTACATAAAAGAAATGTTACTTGTACCATAAAAATGAATGAATTGAATGAAAATTTATATTTCATCTCCTTAGTTGTTGACGATTTGTGTAAATCCGGTTTATCTGAGTTTTTTCCTTATCAGAGGAGAGCTTGGTCCATATTAACTCGAACAATCGGGACTCTACCGAATGAAACTCTGGGGTTTTTTGTTATTTTTAATGTATAGTTTTCATTTTAACCCTTAAATGCTGGACTTTTCAAAAATCATTGTAATTATGTTTTTCTGCTTTCGTTTTTTAAATAAATCATGGGAAAAATACTTAAAAAAATCATATTTTGTTTTAAGTAAGGTTTACGGCTAAAAAACAGTTTGTTACTAATCGGCAATACTGATCTTTAATTGAAAAAATAATTTTCCTTGATAAAATCCTATAATATTAAACAAACAAGAATTTTTGGAACTATAATAAGAAATAAATTTTACTTGCTCACTGCAGAAAAAAATAGGGTATTTTTCAAGCTTCCAAACAAAACAAAAAGAACCAGTACTAACAAATGAAAATATAAATCTATCTTTATTCTTAAACAGCACAAGTGTTGCCATCTACATGTTGAAAATCGGTTTAAGAATTTTATTTTCAGAATGTATTTTATTGGCAACATTAGGCATTATAACTTCAATATTATTCTAATAGTATTTTAGAGACTAAATTGGGTATGTTGCCGAAAAGCAACACCCGGCATTTAAGGGTTAACAATTTAACAGGGCTTGAATTTCAGGGCGGGATGGCGGGATTCGCACCCAAAACTTTGAAATCCCGCCCAAAAGGATATCGTGGGCGGGAGGCTCCCGCCCTAAAAAATTCACCCTTTTCCGAAAAATTTTGCATTTTGAAACTACGATCAACACCCGCTAATGCCTTGCAAATTTTGTGATTTTTTTCGCGGGACCGATTGACACATTTTAGGCGGTTTTTATTTCGCGATTAATAGAAAAATTTCCCGATTTTTTACCGAGGTCGATTGACAAGTTTCGCGTTATTTTCGGGGTGATTCTGTTCCAAATGTTCTGAAAATTTAAGGCATTCGGTTCCGAAATTTATCAAAAATCGGTCATCAGTCCGAAAATTCGGACATAAATAATATAATTGAAAAAATCATGAATTTCGACAAATGTTCACCGAAAAAATCAATTTCGTCGCGAATAGATGCGAAAAAAAAAAACGCTAATTTCGTGAAAGGTTCACAAATAAAATGCAAATTTCGTCAATTATCGCGGAAATAAAGCGACTTTCGGCAAAGGATCGCAGTAAAAAACGCGCGTTTCGTCAAAAGATCGCAGAGAAAACGCGAATTTCACCAAAGGATAGCGAAAAAACGCAAATTTCTTCAAAAAATCGTGGAAAAACTCAATTTTTGTTAAATAATCGCGGAAAAAACGCAAATTTCGTCAAAGGGTAGCGAAAAAAACGCAAGTTTCGTGAAGAGATCTCGGGAAAAACGCAAATTTCGTCAGAGGATAGCGAAAAAAAACCCAATTTCCGCCAAAGGATAGCAGGAAAAACGCGCATTTCGTCAAAGAATCACAGGAAAAACGCGAGTTTCGTCAAATGGCCACTAATAATACGCGAATTTTGTCAGAGGATCACGAAAAAACGCGAATTTCGTCAAAGGATCGCAAAAAACGCAAATTTCTTCAAATGATCGTGGAAAAAACGCTAATTTCGACTAAAGATCGCGAAAAAAACGTCAATTTCGTCAAAGGATCGCGAAAAAACGCGAATTTCGTCAAAGAATCGCGGTGAAAAAGCGTGAATTTTTGTCAAAGAGTCGTGGAAAACACGCGAATTTCATTAAAGAATCGCGTAAAAACTCGAATTTCGTCAAAATTCGCAGGAAAAACGCGAATTTCGTCTAAGGGCTGCTGAAAAAAACCCGCAAATTTCTTCAAAGGATCGGGAAAAAACGCAAATTTCGTCAAAGGGTCGTGGAAAAAACGCAGCGGCCTTTAGAAAAAAGAACAAATATAAATATTTATGTTTATTATTGTAGGTGTAGTTTTTAATTTGAAATAATATACTCAACTAACTTTTGAAAAATTCGGTTTAACCCGAATCCAACTTGCATTAATCTACATTCAGCCTGAAATCGACCCAAACCAAAACGAAGTTTACTCGACCTGTAACAAAAATAATTAGCGCCGGGAGAGGATTTCCCCCTCGTGCCTCCCCCTTTAATTCACAGAAATTAGGACTTGGCAATTTAAAGTTAACCTAGATTTCTTTTGTAATAGAAGAAATGAATCGACGGTTTCCATTTCAAATTTTGGACTTTGTTTAAAATTTGAATGCATAGTAGCTTGTTCAATCAAAGAAAATGTCAGGAACCTAAGTTTTGACTATAATTCCATTAAAAATATAATAAAATAATTTCATTCAGAAATAGATATTTATGATGACATCTCCGAATATGTTCATGCTAATAGTTAAAAATGAAGACACGTCAGATATTACAAAATTTTCTGAAATTTTTTTAAGAGAGCATAACCATACATTTCCAGTAATTTCCAAAGTTATAAATGTTGTGCTTGTGCTGTCTGTCACAAGTTTAACCTTGTAAAAGAGGATTCAGGGCCCAAAATCGAAAAAAATATAAATTCTGAAATTTATTTAACAACCCCCATTGTTATCGATGCATGTCATTTGGCTGAAAGTTGAAAAGTAGACTGTATAAAAGCTTGACTTTCTTCCTTTTTTAAATAAAAGAACATGTTGCATAATTATTCTGAATTATTGATTTAAATTGATTCAGTGGTACTTTGTCATGTCTGTATGAATGTAATTCTTTAAATAACATGTAAAATAACAATGGGTTTTAAACATTTTTTTCTCCCTCCCAAACTGCTCAACTCCCCTCCATTTACAAATGTTGGGAGGGAGATTCCCCTCCTAGGAAAAATTGAATTTCAAGACCTGTTATAAGTTAATAGATATAGGGATTTAGATAAGCGTCACCTGCAGGACATTTTGTCCGGTTTTCATGGAATGTCCCTAATAAGTTCTGAAAATATGAAAATATTGTATTGTTATTAGGAACATACAACTGTACATGATTTCAAAACCTCTTAGCACATATCACACGAGGAAGTGGGTGAAAAATGAAATGCAAAACTCCATCTTTACATACTCGAACAAAGTTAAGGCTCCTCATCAGTCAGGCTGGAAATTCCCATCTCTAATGCTAAACTTATAGGCTTGGAATGCATCCATATTTTTCAAATTTCTTCTCGGAAAATAAATTTTTTTTCTTCTGTTTTCTGTATGCTCTTCTTGAATATTTTTTTTCCTTTTTTATTGGACAAAGTAGTTTAAAAATACATTGTTAGTCTTATTTAAAGTATTAAAGTCTTACTTACAACTCGCTTGCTTCACTTAGATTTAACGCTTAAAATATGAAATTAAATACATATTTTAGAAACATTTTGACAAATGAAACTAGTATGTTGTGGCCATCACAAAACTTTCTTCTATATAAATCACGTCAATTAAATCATTTAAATAGTACAAGAAATTACATCAATTTAGCACCAGTCCATATCAAAGTAAATCTGAATTTGAAGTTGGATGAAAATTCGTGCATTAGTTCTTGAGATAGAGCTATAGCGGAAATTCTGATAAATGTAGCATAGCAGCGCCACCTGTTGAGCGATTTACACCAAAAATAAACAGGACTAAATGATATCATGGTATACCTGAATCTGAAGTTAGTTGAAAATCCAAACATTAGTTCTTGATATAAAACTATTGCGGAAATCGCAAAAAATACAGCATAGCAGCGCCACCTGTTGAGCGATTTACACCAAAAATTAAACAGTGCTAATTTATACGTCAATTCATGTCAAGGACTAACTAAATCTGAAGTTTGATGAAAATACGTGCAATAGTTCTTGAGATACAACTCTTGCGGAAATCGGGAAAAATACAGCCCAGAAGTGGCACCTGTTGTGCGATTTACACCAAAAATTAAACAGCACTAATTTATATCAGGGACTAACTGAATCTGAAGTTTGATGAAAATTCGTTTATTTTTTCTTAAGTTAGAGCTAATACGATAATCATGCAGCATAGCAGCGCCACCTGTTGGGCGATTTTCAGAAAAAAGTAATCAGCACCAAACTATATCTTGGACTAACTGAATCTGAAGTTTTATGAAAATCCGTGCAGTAGTTCTTGAGATATAGCTATTGCAGAAATTGTGAAAAATGCCACATAGCAGCGCCACCTGTTGGGCGATTTTCACGAAAAACTAATCAAGTCCAGTTTATATCAAGGTCTAACTAAATATAAAGTTTTGTGAAATTCCGTGCATTAGTTCTTGAGATAGAGCGCCCACAAAATTTTTGTCACATACAGACTCACAGAGTGACAGAGTGACAGACAGACTCACAGACAGACATTTTCTAAAAACCATCAAATCGTGTTCCGGGCATTCTAAAACGTATAAATCCGTCGAAAACCGGAAGTCGAAATTTTTCACGAATCCAATACTTTCTTCTTGTAAAGATAGAAGAAAGTAAAATGAAACATTCTCCAAGAAGAGCATACAAAAAAACAGAAAGTAAAAATTTTAATTTTTCGAGGAGAAATTTGAAAATAACGTATGCATTCCAAGCCCATAGGTTTAGCATTAGAGATGAAAATTTGCGTCCTAGCTGATAATAAACTGTAAGGTACATAAAAGCATTTGAAAAAGAGAGAGAAAAAAAAAAAAAACGAAATAAAAGAAATTGGACAAAAAATAACATTACAATTTAATATCCCACCTCTTTTTCTTTCTTTTTTTTTTTTTTTTTTAACCATTTGGAAAAATGGTTACTGTCCTCGGTCAGGGTAGGAAATCAAAAACATATCTGAAGCGTTTTATTAGTTGAATCCCGCATTTTATTCGTATTCTGATTGGTCTATACAGTAATCTGTATTTTACCTTTACTTTCAAAAGAGATGGATACTTCTGTTGCCACTAAGACAAAAAAGAAATAAAAACTACAAAAAACTACAAAAAAAATTAATAACTCAGAAACAAATTGAGATACAGCTTTCAAACAAACTGCATTTTAAAGTACATTTTTTTCTCTATACGACGGTGTAAAAAGTAACATTGTCGGATGTTTAGAAGTTTAAAAATGAAATTTCATTTAAAATTGGTCCAGGAATATTAATGTTTAATCCATGGCGTACGTAATGTATGATCAACTCCTTGCGATTTTTTATGTCTTAAATTTTAGTGTTTGAAAAAATCATTTTCCAAATGGTCATTGTAATTTGTTAAATTGCTTTCTTTTTTTTTTTTTTTTTTTTTTTTCCAGCGTCTGAGACAATAAAGATTTCATATTATTTGTCCATTTCTGTGTCACAGTTCTATAAACATTTAATTAAAAAAAAATTATATTTATTCCATTTGAAATTTTAATCAACTTTGTATAACAACCATGAAGAGATTACTCATTTTTTTAGGGAAGGTCAACCCTCATCTCCCTCCTTCTTCTTAGTTGTTCCTGTACATTTTCCCACCCTCTCTCTTTTTTCTGGAAAGAAAGCTAATTCGCAATTTGCTTATAAATAAACTCAAAGTAATCCAATTGTTGATAAATAGATGGCAGCAGTAGTATCAAAATCTTTCTAGTTGAGAAAACGTAAAATACATTTTGGACTTTATTGCGTAATCATAATCAAATATTAGAGGGAAAAATTAAAGGTAAATAACGAAAGAAAAAAAAAAAGAAGATACATTTAATTTGAAGTTATTAAAATTACAGTAAATCTAAATTATATGAAAACAATTACATAAGTACATAAATTGAGAAGCCTTTTTTGCGCCCGGGGCAAACATGGATATCGGCGCCCCCCCCCCCTCCTCACGCACAATAAAAGTTATCAACCTCAGGTAACCCACGCAAAATAACAACAATAATAATAATAATAATAACCAGTAAAAAATAAAAATCATTTAATAATTAAAAATGCGAGCAATAAATATGTAAACAACGCTCTCATAGGATTAACATTAGATTGATCGTTAAGAGTCTATACTAGTCACACGAAGAAACTGGAACACTAATGTTAAACCTATAGCAACGTTCGTTTAAAAATTTCTCGCTTGCATATTAATAGTTTTAAATGATTTTTCTTCCTTGCTTAGAATAGATGAAGTTGAATTCTAACCGGGTTGGAGTTTACTTTTTCGATTTTGGTTGCAGATTTTTTTATAAAATTACTTTCACTTTCAGTGCCTGTTCTGAAACCTAAACGTATAGCAACGCTAAGGATCAATCTAAGATATCCTAAGGGGGAAAAAAAATCATTTTAAAATATTAAAATGCAAGCGAGAAATTTGAAAAGAAAGCTCATATAGGTTTAACATTAGCTTGCAAGTTTCTTTGTATTTCATATATATATATCTATACATTTTTGTATGAAACGACAAACAAAATCTTCCTTTGGTTCCCCCTTCGCCTTTCGTTCTGGCGCCCGGGGCACATGCCCCCTCTGCACCCCCCCCCCCCTAGTTTAGGCCCTGGTTCGTGAAACTTAATAAATAAATAAATAAAAGGAATTACGTTTTTAAATTATAGTTTCATGAAAGTGATGCTTTAGAACAGTGTTTCTCAATCGTTTTTGGTTAACGGCACACTAAAAATATCAGGAATTATTTACGGCATATACCTGAATATAAAAATATGAAAGTTATATGTTACAAAAAATATTATATATTTATTTACAAAATTTATTCAATGTATTTTCTTGAATAAATTAAATCAAAACGAGGTTCTAATGTCGCCAGGCAATTTCGCATTTGATCGTCAAGTTTTAAAAGTCTAACTCGCTTTTTGGACTTAATTTTTGTCATTGGTGAAAATCCAAATTCACAGAACCATGAAGGTACAAAAGGAAGAAGAATTTTTATAGCTTTCAAGCTATTGCGGGGTACACATTTTTCACAGAAAGCCAAAACTCATCCAAATATTTCTCGAAGATTTTTGAACGGTAAAACTTATCGTTTCTCAAATCAATGAGCTGTTCTTTTGCTGTTGTTGTCAAATTTGGTATCTTGCAAATTACAAATGAGTTCGTTAATAATTCATATTCGTCAACTGAAAGCGAAGGAAGGTAGTTTTTATGTGTTAAGCACCTGATAAATATGAAATGGCGTACCTTTGATATGACACCATACAATTTTAATTATTTCTCATAAAACCTCACTGCGCATTTGACAATCTCTCGTGGCACACAGGTTGAGAAACACTGCTTTAGAAAGTTTAACTAAGGTCATTCTTATTCCACACATGAGTTTCATGGCCAGGAAGAGAGTCTAGATGCTCTGAGTACACTAATTTAGTAAAGTTATTTTCTCCTTGTTAAATCGCTGAAAATTCGGAGATTAGATAAGGTGATGACTATTTCTTTTAAAGAGTGGCCACTGGACAACCCTCCCCCTCTCCACACACCACCACCACACATACACCCTGGCTACGCAACTGTCCGCAGAATTTCGACAAACATGGTTTGCCGTATCATTTTTTATTTTTCCCATACTCTGTACGACCCTCATAGAAAAAAAGTTGAAATTAATATGAAAAAATCTCTCGAATAAAAATCTTTTTAATAAGAGAAGGGCGAAAACTGCGATTTTTAACGTTTTAACAAAATTTAAAGATTTATAAACCCTTGCATATTTTTGAACTAAAAGAGATAAGCAAAAAATTCAAACAGGTCTGAAAATTACAAAATCTTCTGTATTAGCTCATGTAATTGTCGTAAAACTACATATATTAAAACAACAACAACAACAGCAGTGAGAACTTTAAAAACTACTGAAATATTGGTCAAAATGCCAGTTTTTGAAAAAAATATATTATTAAGAGAAAGAGATAAGTAGAATAACAGTGTAGTTTTTATATATTTATTATTACTACTTTCTAACATGTCCGGAAAAAAAATAATAAAATAAAAATCAGACTGTTATCGATTTTCTCTACTGATTTATAACAATTAAAATTTTAAAAAGCATTGTAACTTAAAAGGCGGAAGTGGTATTTGTATGCGATTTGCAAAGGAAAGATGCCTATATATGATGTCTATAATCTGTAAGATTTTCTCGGTTATTCCATTATGAGATACATAATCTTGAATTTGGATAAAGAGCAGCTAGCCTTAAAGAAAAAGAACATTTAAATGCAAGCAACACTGTATTATACAAATTTTCTGGGTTTAGTAGTTTTATCTATCTGCGTAAGTATGTTACGTCAAAATGCTCTGCCAAAAAATCTTAGTGGATTGATCGATTTTAACAAATGGGGTGTTGTTATAATTCTCAAGGTGTCGCCTTTATATGAAGCCACGATAAATCCAGTAGCCGACAGATATCTGGCAAAATAAATAAAAATAAAAAGTATAGACATTGAATTCTACCGAGGTGAATATAAAAAAAAGATTTAGAGTTATTTGACATTTTAAAAGATATATATAATTTATATCATTTAAAAAAAACTCGCACAGTTTGAAATTAAATGTAGTATATACTTTATCTTAAATCTTCATACAGTTAAACGAGTTCAAATTTTGAGGATGCTAACGTTAAATCCATGTGACAAACTTAAATTTATACCCCCCCCCCTCCACATCCATTCCTCTCAAAAACCAACAACATCCAAATGAATTGATTTTTTTTTTTTTTTAACGAGATGCAATGAATATATCCAACCATATTCCAGGCTTTTTTTTATTATTAGTGTTTTAATTATGAAAACTATTAATAAACTCATATAAAAATGAATTATGACATTAATTTCTGCATAAAACGAACCACAATCTTCAAAGCATGTGTGTGTGTGCTCATTCGAATAACTAGTTTTCGAGGAGAGTTAGTTTTAGAGAAATTTTACTTTTTGACTGTCTAAGAAGACCGTCTTCTGATATCAAAAAATCACCAGAAAAAAAATCATAGACACGCGCCAGAAACATTTTATACAATTTTCTTTGATATAAAGAAGTTTATTTTACATTCAAAAATCCTGTACAATTTTACTGATGTCCTATAGGGTGTTTTCGGTACTTTTTCTTGCAAGATCTTAATTTTATTTTTCGAAATTTATGGATAAACCCCTAACACATTTCTTTTATAAAGCTATGAAAATTGAAGAATAAGTATATAAACTATAACTTTTATTGGGTTGTCTTGGTCCAAGGACCTCATAAATGGAGTCAAAAGTGTGTGTTGGGATTTGAAAAATGAAAATCGGTACAATTTTTAATATGAAGATAATTTCCGAACCAAAATTTGTAAATTCCATTTAATATAAAGACATCCCAGTCGATTGGTACCTATGCCTTTTTTATACCGTTAAAATAAACAGTATAAAAAAGACTTAAGTACTAATTGGAGGAGAATTAGTAGGGGTGATAACTTTTTCCCCAGGTCTGTGCTTACTTTTGTTATTAGTGATGCTTGAGATATTGTTTTCACTTGATTAGTTATTGAAGATTGTAATTTAACAGTATATATAAATATTATACAGACATACATACAATAAATACAATAAACCCCACTGGAGTGAAAAATTAGCCAGAGCCAGGAATCGAACCCGGGACCACAGCATTCCAGGCTGTGGTACCGGACTGTAATTTGTTCAACTAAAATTCTTTAGTTGTAGTCCAGCCTATGAATCAACAAAAATATCACACTGGTGTATCAGATTAAAAATGTACTCATTGTACAAAAGCATATATCACAATGAAATAACATGTTTCTCCGATTTATATGCTTTTTTTGCATTATCAATATAAGCTGTGACTAGCGTATTTTGCAGGTGAAATCTCTTTATGCGATGTTACATTCTGTATTAGACATATAAGTAAAATTGGCGATTATTACTCAACATGATATTGAAGATGAAGAAAAACGATATTTGTTTCAGGAGACTAAATATTAATGTTGTTTCTAACTGCGGAAACATGTATGTTGAGCAAAAGAAAAAAAAAAAAAAAAGAATATAATTTTGTATTTAAGCTAACAATTTCAAAACAATGACTACTAATCTCAGCGCTTTGATGAAAGAAAATGTGATTTCAAAAGAAAGGTGGTGATCATAATAATCATGATGATTTCGCCCCCAACAACATCGTCTCAAATTTAATTGTAAATGTAAAATTTAAAATAATAAAAGTGCTATATATGATGAAAAAATATTTAATTTATTTTTAAAATTTGTTTATTTTACACCAAAATGTCGACTCTAAATTGAAATTCTATATGGTGAATGATTCCTTCAAATTACATTGTTTTCAATTTAATTGTAAATAGGACGTTTTAAACAATAAAATGTGTGTAATGGAAATGTGCCACCTCATTTATTTTTAAAATATGTTTATTTGACTTTAAAATGTTGACATGGATATTTATCATCGGAATTACCAACGAAAACGAATCGTTCCTTTCGAAGCAAGGACATAATCACTCGCAATTTCCGTGCTCGTTTCTAACTACCTCCCATAATAAATCAGCCGTTTCAGGTAGGTTCGAGGACTCATAAAACAGACCCCCTAGCATGTCGTACAAACGTATCGCCCCACCATCACCCATTTAAAGGCAGGAAGACAATGCAAAAGATGGCCATCTTTTCGCCTTTTTAAGCCATCTTCGAAATGCTGTTAAAGTTAACGCCCGCATCGCGCTAATATGTAATTGAAAACAATAAAAGAGAAGACCCGCAATGCTATAAATACCGAATGCTGAGCAGTCGTTTGGATCGGAAATGGTCGGACATTAAAATGAGGTCTTTTAACGACCTGCTTTGCAAAAGAGAAAAAAGGTGTTGGAGTTTTACGAATTGTAAAGAAGCATTGGGAAATATTTTGTGTCGTAAAGAGACAATGTTAATGGAAAAGGCAAAGAGAGAGGGATGGCTTTTATGGATGGTTTTTGAGGCTGACGTGGGGGAAGATGGAGATTGCACTGAGGGCTGCTTCAGGTTTGGATTTGAGAGTACTTCTGTTTCGATATTTAAATGTTACAATGCCGATTTATTTTCTTAAAAAGCATCCTTTATGTAGGGTTTTTCCTCTTCTGCTGCAGTAAAGATTTCATCAGTCATGGGCGAGGGCAAAGGGGACGAGGGAGGACACCGGAGCGCAATTACTCTCATTAGATTTTCAAATGCAATTAATTAAATTTTCTTTTTCTTAAATAATAAAAATAAAAATAATAAAATGTATTCTTTTCAAATTATTTGCAATAATTAAATACTAGGAGGAACTAAGAATTTTCTTCAAGAGGCGGTGAAAGGAGAGGGGGGGGGGGGGGAGCTTTTACTCGTTCCCCAAGAAATCCTTATGAAAACAATTTTTAGTAATGATTTTCTTTCTTGTTTCTTTTCTTTTTTTCTTTTTAAGAAAATGTGTTAAAAAAATATCCTAAGGGTTCAGAGAACTGGGGCGGATCTGCCCTGATAATAAAAAAAGAAAATTTCAATTCTTCATTTTTTAAAAAGCCGATAAAAGCTTATTTTCAAAATTTTTAACACTAGGGGGCTCGGCCCCCTACGAGCTACGCTCGCCAACCCCCGTCCAGATACCGCAGACTCTAAATGCACGCTAATTTGATCGGCTTTAAAAAGATTTCGAAAGATTGAATTATAATTTAAAAAACAGTGGCGATCTCCCTATAAACGGATTTTTATTCATTTCTCTTTGATTGGGGAAATTTTAACGCCAAATCCGCTGCGGTACTACTTGATTATCCCGTCGACTAATTTCGCCAAATTATATAAATTGCCAAACCACTCGCCAAATTATACAAATTGACATAATTTTTATTTTAAATAACAAAGAACAAATAAATTAGTACAACATTAATAAAAATACAAATAAAACATCGAAATAAAAATAACTTGATGACGTAGACACGTGTAGCATTTCAAAATAAGCTAATATAAAAGGAATTAAGTAAACAGAATCTTTGTCTCCCGGTATTTTTTAACAAAGCGAAAAGAAAGTTCTTTTAAATGAGACATTTTAAATTAATCGTTTTTAATCTGACGTAATTTTGACCAAACTACTCTTTCTCTTTTTAATATTCACGTGCAAATACTTGTGTTAGAAATGAAATATTATTTGCGCTTTCCTAAGAAAAATAGTTGAAAAGTATCCTCTCAAAAAATCAAATAAATGTCTAGCGCAATTTCTAAATTTAAACCGTTTTGCAATATTATTTTGTGTTCATTTTATGTAATAACTGTAATGTGACGTAAATATGACGTAATTTCTCCTATTTAAGACTTCTAACGCTTGTTAATAAATTTATTATTTTACAAATTCCTTTCTTTCTTAAAATTCACGTGTAATTATAGTTTTTATGACGTAATTTTTAATAAGTTCCTGCTTTTTGTACATAATTATTTAATTATAATTCCAAATGTTTTTTTTCTGTTTATAATAGTCACGTGTAAATAAATTTTTAATTTATTACACGTATAAATATTTTTGTTTTTTAAAGCAAACATTTTTGTTTCCGCTGTTTATACAGTTGGCAACAGTTTAAATTAATATCATCTTCTAAAATCTGTAAAAAATATCTCTAGAAATGCTGAAAATTTGAATTTAAAATAGAAATAAAACCTCAAAAAATTAGCCAAATTAAAAAAAGAAATACAATCTGCACACTGGGAACTTCAAACGTATAAAATGATCTAAAAATGATTAAATTCACATGAATAGTTTTTGCTCCTATAAAACTTTTTTTAGTGCAACGATTTTGTCCAACTTTAGCATTAAATATTTCTTAAAATAATTCTTCGATTTGAAAACTGTCTGCATCAGCGTGTTTATCAAACATTTCTGTATAATACTACCGATTTTCATATTTTTGTATGCATTATTTTTCTTAATATTAACGAAGAAAGACCTCCGGTCGCAAAAAATTCAAAACCGGCGGTGGCGGTGACAGCGGTAGTTACTTTTTTTTAGAATAGAGAGATACCTTATTTCTTACATTTCTCTATTGCTTTTTGTGTTGATATGTTTAAAAAAATATTTTGCACGTGAAGTTCTGATAATTTTTTTTTGTTTAATTATTTCAAGTTTAGATTTTATTTCAGATGAAAAAAAAATTGCCTTGGTATTGGGCTTCATATACACTTGTCCCAATCTCTTGTCCTTCTAAGAAAATAAAATTTCAGAAGAAGAAACTCAGATATATATATATATATATATATATATATATATATTATAATAGAGCTGTAAGTTTTATGATATTGCTCTACGATATTTTGAATGACAGAGAAAAGGAAGACAATGATATTTTAAAGCACTTTTCTCAGTATGCTTTGAATGAATTAGTAGTAACGTTTTTGTCGCATGTAATTTTCATTACTCATTAAAAAAAAAAAAAAAAATGATAACTGAATTATTTTATGTATGAACAAAACCTGCTGGAAAGTAATTGCATTTTTTTTTAAACTTACAAATTTAAAAGTACAGAGTGTTTCGAAAAATTTGAAATTAAATATCGCTTTATTATCTGCAATGACCGAATCGACTTTTTCATTTATTTTTATATGTATTCACCAATTATTCCGAAACTACGCGACCGATTCATGTGATTTTTTTAAATTTAAATACGATACTCTCTAAATGGTCCTATTTAAATTTCACCAAAATTGGTTCACTACTTTTTAGGAATTCACCCCCCCCCCCTTAAAAAAAAGATAAAATATCTTTAAAATATTCATTTTCAACGATTTTCATTAAGTGACGTAACACTATCTGTTGGTGAGAAAGTGGTACCCGGCGATTGTCCTCCCTCTTTATACGGTTTTGTTTCTAGGATTGTTGTAGGGAAAACCAAAAAGCAATGTTTTAATCGTTAAAAACTTTTATGACGTAAGAAATCAGTTTAAGACAAAATCAAAATTCGTTAACATTTAGCCAAGATTTCTGTGGTACTCTCCCTTCATTTGAAGAACTATACAGTAGAGTCCCGATCCCGAGTTTCCTCTTTAACCGAGTTATTTTCTTCTAATGCACTGAGGGATTCCATTATTATGAAACAGCCATTATAAATAAAGTGTTAGGTAAAGATGAAAGAGAAGTCTCAAAAAGTTAGAACCCTGATTTTCTGGTAAGAGGGGAAAAAATGGCCATACATTTTTTTTTTTTTTTTTTAAATAGAAAAAATGGCCATAATTTTTTTTTTCAAAAGAAAAAAAAAAAAAAAAAGGCCATTTTTCCCCTCATTCCGACTAGAAAATCAGAGTTCTAACTTTTTACGACTGCTTTTTTATCTTCATCTAACACTTCATTTATAATGGCTGTTTCATAATAATGGAATTCATCAGTCCATTAGAAGAAAATGATCCATTCCAAAGGTATAAGTTCGATTGAAAAAAACTATTTAATAATTTGAATAGGAAGAAGAGGCTACACCTGCAATTTTCATGACGCTAATAGAATCACATAGCTGCCAATTTGTACGGTTTTGTTACCTCTAAAATTTAATAAAAATTTTTGCCATATTTAATCGTTGGCAATTGTTTGGTTTTGGCGATTGAATTAGACAAAATTGCTGGTAAGTTTTAGTGGTAAGAAAAAAAAATCTTAGAATTTGTTAGCGTAATAGTGCAGCAAAAAAAAAAAAAAAAAAAAAAAAAAAACTGCAGCAAAATTGACAGTCAACAAACAAAAAACTATCAAGGTCTTTTTATTCCCTGTTTTCTTAAAAGTAACGGAAATGTACATAACAGAAAAGTCACTAGTACCATAAAAATGAATGAATTAAGTGAAAATTTATATTTCATCTCCTTAGCTGGTGACGATTTGTGTAAATCCGGTTTATCCGAGTTTTTTGCTTATCCGCGGTGAGCTTCGTCCATATTAACTCGGATAATTGAGACTCTACTGTATTTTTACGGTTGAGGGATTTGCAGGCTAATACAGGATGGAACAAATGTCCATGGCAAATTTTTAAACTTAAAATAAAATCAAGTAATTGAAGTCTCTCTTTTTTTTTTCTTTTTTGGTTAAAATTTATATTTATACTTTTAAAAATGAATTAGAAAACGTATTAGATAGTTTCGTGTTGTTGAGCTGGATTAAATATTTTTTTGATAATTGCCTTAATACTAAAAGCCCTAGTCGCTGCGGTAAGTACAGCAAGACATAGTCAGCAAAGAGGAGAAAATAAGGGTCGGATTATTTGGCAACAGCCAAAATAAGCGTCTTTAGAGAGATTTTTCAGGGGAAAGATTATTCGAATTCTTGTTTTCGCCAAGAAAAGATATCACAAACCTGAACAAACACTCAGCTTTTTTTCTGAGCGAATTTTAATTCACGAACTATATCTCTTTATAGTTGGACCTAACGTACTAACGTCAGATCTGAATGGATATTTCAGCCAGTCAGGAAATAGGAAAGATTATAATTTACTTCAACAGATCATATTATACTACACTATTCAGCTAAACAATCTAATTTTTACTAAAGTATTTAAAGCATCGGTAAATAATTGCAAAAACTTATGTAATGAACCATTCCTCGATAAATTAATCGGAAATTGCTATCTCATTGAAAAAGTTCTAAATTTTCAAGTATTATTTTTAAATCAGTATATATTTCATTTAACTGTACCGCTGATGCCTGTAAATGTTGTTTTATCTTTCTTTGAATACACTGCTCAAAACAATTAAAGGATATTTGAAGTTTTATATAAAATAAAGATATAAACGAATTTTTTTTTTGCCCAAAATAGAAGAAGAGAATCACAAATGCAATTTTTTCTGGTTTTCAAACTGTGGAGTATGCAAATTTTGAGTTCGACGTCAAAAACGTCGCTTCAGCGGCAGCGAATGAA
Source organism: Maratus speciosus (assembly GCA_963932465.1). Taxonomy (NCBI): domain Eukaryota; kingdom Metazoa; phylum Arthropoda; class Arachnida; order Araneae; family Salticidae; genus Maratus; species Maratus speciosus. The sequence continues at coordinate 501,783,780 of OZ010793.1, read as the reverse complement.
ATTTGACTTTCAACTGGATAAAAGAGAATGAAGACAAGGATGATCGGAATTCAGTTATTGCTTTGTTTCGATGAGTACGATGTCTCAGCGAAGTCATTTGACAGATTCAGAAGCTTTGAGAATTGTTGGTAGGTTAGAAGGGGGCCAAACTCAAGCCGAAGTAGCGCAAGCCATTGGAGTGTCACAAAGTGTCATTTCCAGGATCTGGAACCGTTTTTTGGAGAGTGGATGTGCAGGCCGAAGACCAGGGCAAGGTCGTAGACGGGCAACAACGCCCACTGAAGATCGGTATTTAGCGTTAACAGCTCGGAGACACCGAACCATGAACACTACTCTTCTCCAACAACACCTTCGCTCGGCTACAGGCACCACGATTTCAACTCAGACTGTCCGAAACCGGCTCCATGCTGTAGGTCTGTATGCTCGCCGACAGATGGTATGTGTTAGATTAACATCAAGGCATCGTCGCGACCGCAGGGAGTGGGCAACCGAGCATGTCAACTGGAGGAGAAATGAATGGAGCAATATTCTGTTTTCTGACGAGTCCCGTTTTTCTGTGCATCCGGATAATAGGCGTATTTTCATCTGGAGGGACCGTGGCAGTAGGAATAATCCTGCGTTCGTGCACGAAAGTATCAGATTTGGCGGTGGAGGAGTGTTGGTGTATGGTGGCATCTCCATTGACGGGCGAACTGACCTCTACATCATTCGAGATGGAGCTCTGACTGGTCGCCGATATAGGGATGAGATCCTCAGACCTATTGTAGTCCCTTACGCTGCAGAAATCGGAGATAACTTCATTTTAATGGACGATAATTGCAGGCCACATCGTGCAAACCTGGTGGAGGATTTCCTTTTCGAGGAAGGAATCGTTCGAATGGAATGGCCAGCATGTTCTCCAGACATGAATCCAATCGAGCACGTTTGGGACGCTCTAGGAAGACGAGTTTCTGGCCGCCAACAACCCCCACAAACTCTCCAAGAACTGGAAAGAGCTCTTCTGGAAGAGTGGGGCAGAATACCCCAACTCGTCATTAATAGCCTCATTGAGTCCATGCCTCAAAGGTGTTCAACGTTGCTGGCCGCCCGTGGAAACCATACCCCCTACTGAAAATGATTTTCTTTGAAGAAAACACCTTTTCTTATTCTTTTTTTCTCATATGCACAAATTGTGTTTTTTTCCTTTAGTACACAAATGCGCAATAAAATGCATTTTTTTCTGCCAAACATGTGTAATTTATTCTCATATAACCTACTATGTCTGTCGACCATGTATCAATCAGCTAAACAGTTTACCAGATACAAAATCCACCTAAAACTGCAATATCCTTTAATTGTTTTGAGCAGTGTATATATGCAATCAAATGGGTAGATATATGGAAATGCCAAATAACTCATCGTGGGCATCTGCCATTAAAATTTTTGATAATTTACCTTAAAATAACTGATTTTACATTTCTACGATAGTAATATAAAATATAAACAAAAATAATTATTAAGATTAATAATTATGAGTTTCGCAATTCTACCATTAATTAGAAGTAGAAACCGTTAGATATTGTATATTAAGACAAATTAAAAACAATTACGAATTTCAAAAGACTCTTTCGAGCTATTTGATGATTCAGTATATCTGTCCATTTGACTGCATACATATTCGAAAAAAGTAGGCCGGGAGCACAGACTATCACCTCATCGAGTTGACGGCTGAAATTCCAGGATTAGACGGACCTCAATTAGCATATTAAAATGCAACTGGTCTCCCAAGTCATATTTTGGTGGAAACCACGTGCAGACCCGATTTTAGTGGTGGATCGGTAGGTTTATCATTGTGTTTTCCTGTACCCAAAGGTAGAAAACATGGAGGACTGGGAGCAGGAAAACACAATGGTAAACCTGCCAGTTAAGAGGGCGGTCACTCAGCTTCGGAATTCTCCTTCATAATGTTAAGTCTATAGACTTTTGATGCATTCGTATATTTAAAATATCTTCTCGAGAAATTCATATTTTAACATCTTTTTCTGTGTACCCTTCTTAAAGGATGTCTCTTTTTTTTTCTTAGCTTTCAAAATATTTCTAAAATCTATGCTGAATTTAATATTTTATGTGTTAAAAGCGGGCGAACTGTGAATAAAATTTTAACACTTCGTATAAAATTAAGTCTATACTTTAGAAATATTTTGAGAACTAAGAAAAAAAGAGGCATCTTTTAGGAAGTGTACGTAAAAAAATAGAAGTTAAAAATATTAATTTCCCGAGGAGATATTTTAAATAGATGAATGCATCAAATGCCCATAGATTTTAAATTAGTGAGGTAAAATCGGAAGCTGAGTGACCAGCCCCCTTAACCACTAAAATCGGGTTTGAAGTTGTTTTCCACCGAGATATGACTTGGCAGACCAGTTGCAGTTTAATATGCGAATTGAGTTTTAACTAATCCTGGAATTTCCGCCGTCAACTGATGAGGTGATGGTTTGTGCAGCCACCTCCCCATCTAAGGGTAAAACAACATTTACAGCCATCTCTCGCATAGTTGAACGGAACGTGAAAGTTAAAAAACAAACAAACAAACAAACAAACAAACATAATTGAACATTTTGGAGATTTTCTATGATGGTAGCAATGGTCGTCTAATTATTCGAGTCAGTGAACGTATAGAAGTTTTTTAAATTTTATTTTGCAAAAGCTCTTTTAGACAAAAGTCTCTTATAGTGAAATAAAATGAATATTAATTAAAAGAATAAAAAATAAAAAAGATGATACTTAAGTGAATATTAAAAAAAATAATAATAATAAAAAATAAATATGCATATATATTGGGAAGAAGGCTGCATTTCATTCATTATAAAATAATGAACATTTCCGTATTTCACGACTTGTAACAAATGCCACAGTCGACAATAATAGATTATAAATCAGACCCGCTTCTACGATAATAATTTAAAATATTTACAAAGTTAACATTTATGATTAATAATTATGAATTTCGAACTCTACTATTAAGTAAACGTAGAAAGTATGAGATATTGTATACTAATGCAAACGATTAATAATTCTGAATTTCAAAATCCTCCTTTCATTTATTTAGTGCTCATTATATTTACCCATTTTAATTTATCCATACTCAGCGAAAGGTAAAACAACATTTACAGGAATAGGTCGCATGTTTTAACGAAGCACATGCGATAAAAAGAAACAAAAAATGATCGTCGAACATTTCGTTTTTTTTTTTTTTTTTTTTTTTTTTTTTTTAAAATCTCTTACAGTGCATTTACAATAAATATCAATTTATAAAAAATAGGAAAAGATGATATATGAATATACAGGATTATAAAAAAAATATTAGAGCAAACACTATATTTCGTACATTAAAAAGTAATGAACATTTCGTTATTTCACGTCGTATAACGAATGTCCTTTTTTTTTTATTTCAGACTATAATTGTTAGACCCTAAATCAGAAATGCTTCTGCGATAGTAATTTAATATACTTACAAAGTTTATTAATATGATAAAGAATTATGCTTTTCATAACTATACGATTAATTAAATTTAGAAAATGTGAAATATTGTATACTAAGGCAAACGATAAGAAAAATACGATTTCCAGAGTTTCCTTTGAGCTAGTTGGTGTTTCAGAATATCTAACAATTTTTCTGCATTCACATTGAACGAAAGGTAAAACAGCATTTACAGGCATCGGTCGCAGAGTTGAACGAAGCACATGCGTTAAAAAAAAAAAAAAAAAAAGAAAAAAAAAAGTAAATAATAATGGAACCTTTAGGAATTTTTCGATGAGTATAGCAATGCTTGCCTAATTATTTGAGGGAGTGAAAATTATGGATGCTTTTAAAATTTATTTTGCGAAAACATTTTTTAAAAATCTCTTCCAGTGTATTGTGATGAATACTAATTAAAAAAAATAATACTAAACAAAATTACAAATTAAATATACAAAATTACATATATATATATACATATTAGGGCAAAATGCTACTATTAATTAATCATAAAATAATGAGCATTTCGTTATTTTACGACTTATAAGAAATGCCATTTTTTCATTTCAGATGATAATAGTAGATTCAAAATTAAACCCACTTCTACGATAAAAATTTAAAATACTTACAAAGTTAATTTACAGATCAATAATTATGAGTTTCGTAACTCTACGATTAAGCAGACGTAGAAAGTGTGAGGTATTATATACTAAGGCAAATGATCTCGATTGTGAATTTCAATATCCTTCTTTGAGCTACAACATGTTTAAATATACCGGGTTTCCCAAAAAGGACTGACTGATTTTAAAATTCAATAACTTGCAAACGGTGACAGATATTTAAAAAATTCTTGCAGGAGGGTTATGCATAAGGTCAAAAGTTTTATTACAGTGATTTTCAATTTTAGTTCGAATTACAAACAATAGATGGCGCTGCGATCAACAGACGCTCAATTCAGGCTCGATTTTTGGTACTTCGCGGCCCGGATAATACATTTCCATCTCCTTTTTCAGCATGGAACAAGAAAAAGGACCAGAAATCGAGCCTGTATTTAGCGACTATTGCTTACAGCGCCATCTATTGTTTGTAATTCGAACTAAAATCGAAAATCACTGTAATAAAACTTTTGACCTTATGCATAACCCTCCTGCAAGAATTTTTTAAATATCTGTCACCGTTTGCAAGTTATTGAATTTTAAAATCAGTCAGTCCTTTTTGGGACACCCGGTATCTGCCCATTTGACTGCATGTATACTCAGCGAAAGGTAAAACAACATTCATAGCTATCGGTCGCGTAGGTGAACAAAGCATATGCGAACAAAAATTATAATCAAACATTCAGGAATTTTCGATGAATGTAGCAATCTTCGTGTAATTATTTGAGGATGTGAACATATGGATGCTTTTAAAGCCTATTTGTCGGATACTTTTCAAAATAAATGTCTCTTCCAGTGCATTATAATGAATATAAATTAAAAAAAAGAGATTATCAATGAGTATACAGAATTATAAAAAAATATATTGGAGCAAACAATTATATTTCGTTCATTAAAAAGTAATGAACATTTCGTTATTTCACATGGCATAACAAATGTCCTTTTTTCATTAGAGTCTATAATTGTAGACCCTAAATCAGACACGCTTTTGCGATAGTAACTTAATATATTTGCAAAGTTAATTAAGATGATAAATAATTATGCTTTTCATAACTATATAGTTAATTAAATGTAGAAAATGTGAAATATTGTATACTAATGCAAATGGTAAGAAAAATACGATTTCAAAGCCTCCTTTGAGTTAGTTGGTGTTTCAAAATAGCTACCCACTTTTCTGCATTCACATTCAACGAAAGGTAAAACAGCATTTACAGGCATCGGTCGCAGAGTTGAACGAAGCACATGCGTTAAAAAAAAAGTAAATAATAATAGAACATTTAGGAATTTTTCGATGAGTATAGCAATGTTTGTCTAATTATTTGAGAGAATCAATGTTATGGATGTTTTAGAATTTTATTTTGCGCAAGTTTAAATGGAATTTCATAGCTGTCCGAGTAATTAAATGTAGAAAATGTGAGATATTGTATACTAAGGAACCTCTTAAGAAAATAAGATTTCAAAAGCCTAATACAAAAATACTATTTATAAATAAAGATAATACTCATGTGAATATACAAAATTATATATATCTATATATATAATACATCTCCATTCGCAGAAAATGTTATTATTCGTTCATCTTAAGGTAATGAACACTTCTTTATTTCACGACTTGTAACAAACGCCATTTTTTCATTTCAGATGATAATAGTAGATTCTAAATCCAATCCGTTTCGATAACAATTTAAAATTATTACAAAGTTAATTTATATGATCAATAATTATGAGTTTAGGAACTCTACGATTAAGCGAGTGAGATATTGTATACTAAGGAAAATGATCAACAATTGTAAATTTCAAAAGTCTCCTTTGAGCTATTTGGTGTTTCAGTATATGTATTGACTGCATACGTACTCAACGGAAGGTAAAACAACATTTACAGGTATCCGTCGCGAGGTTGAACAGATATGAGATTTAAAAGGAAGAAAAATGATAATCGAACATTTAGAATAATATGGATTTTCGATGAAGGTAGAAATTTTCGTGTAATTATTTGAGGAAGTGAACACATGGATATTTTAACGTCTATTTTTTTGGATACTTTCTAAAGGAAATTTCTCTTATGGGGAATTATATTGAATATGAATTAAAAAAAAAATGTGAATAACAGAATTACACACACACACACACACACACACATATATATAATAACAAAAGTGGGGCAAACACTGTATTTCTTTCAGAAAAAAAGTTATGAACACTTCGTTATTTCGCGACTTACAAAAAATCATCTTTTTGCATTTCAGACGATAAAAGTAGATTCTAAATCCGACACGCTTCAACGATAGTAATTTAAAATATTTACTAAGTTGAATAATATGAAAAATAATTACAAGTTTCTTAATTTTTCGATTAGATGTAGAAAGTGTGAGATATTTTACACTAAATGTTATGATTAAGAATTACAAATTTCAAAAGCTTCCTTTGAGCTATTTGGCGTTTCAATATATCTACACATCTGACTGTATATATACTCAACGAAAGGTAAAACAATATTTACAAGTATTAGTCGCACAGTTAAACGAAGCCTAGGCGATTAAAATAAATAAATGATAATAGAACATTTAAGAATATTTCGATGGGGCAGCAGTGTTCGTCTAATTACATGACGGAGTGAAGATATGGTTGTTTTTAAAATTTACTTTGCGAAAACTTGTTTTAAAAATCTCTTCTAGTGTATTATTGTAAGGAATACTAATAAAAAAAAGAATAATACTCATGTGAATATAAAAAAATATATGTATATATATTGGGGGAAAATACTGTTATTCGTTCATTATAAAGTAATGAAAATTTCGTTATTTCACGACTCATAACAAATGTCATTTTTTTCATTTCAGACTTTAATAGTAGTAGAATCTAATTCAAACTCGCCTCTACGCTAACTTTAAAATACTTACAAGTTTAATTTACATAATCAATAAATATGAGTTTCGGAATTCTATGATTAAGCAGGCATAGAAAATGTGAGATACTGTATACTACAGCAAATGATCAACAATTATGAATTTCAAAAGCCTCATTTGAGCTTTTTGATACGTACTCAACTAAAGGTAAAACAGCATTTACAGGAATGGGTCGCACAGTTGAACGAAGCCTAGGCAAGTTTTAAAAAATGATTATAGAACATTTAGAAATTTTCGATGAAGGTAGCAATCAATTATTTGAGGTAGTGAACATATGTACGTTTTTTAAGTCTATTTTTTGGATACTTTCAAAAAATTTTTTTCTCTTCTGGTGTATTATCGTGAATATCAATTTAAATAAATGAAAAAAAGATGATATGTGAATACACAGAAATTAAAAAAATAATTGGGGAAAACGTTATATTTCGTTCACTAAAAAGTAATGAAAATTTCGCTATTTTACGACTTATAAAAAATTAATTTTTTACATTTCAGACAATAATAATAGATTCTAAATCAGGCACGCTTCTATGATAGTATTTTAAAATATTTACGAAGTTAAATAATATGAAAAATAATTATGAGATTCGTAATTTTACAATTAGATCTAGAAAGTGTGAGATATTATATACTAAGGTATATGATCAAAAATTACGAATTTCAAAAGATTCCTTTGATCTACTTGGTGTTTCAACATATATATCCATTTGACTGCGTTCATACGCAACGAAAGGTAAAATAGCATTTACAGGCATCGGTCGCGAGATTGAACAGATATGCGATCTAAAAGGAAGAAAAATGGTAATCGAACTTTTAGAATAATATGAATTTCCCATGAAGGTAGCAATCTTCGTGTAATTATTTCAGGAGGTGAACATATGAATGTTTTTAAAGTCTATTTTTCGGATACTTTCCAAAATAAATTTCTCTTATGGTGCATTATATTGAATATCAGTTTAAAAAAATATATGTGAATAACGGAATTATATATATATATATATATATATATATATATATATATATATAAAATTGGGAGCAAACACCATATTTCTTTCATTAAAAAGTAATGAACATTTCGTTATTTGACGACTTGCAACAAATGCTCTTTCTTCATTTCAGACGATAAAAGTAGATTCTAAATCAGACGCGTTTCTATGATAGTAATTTAAAATATTTATAAAGTTAAATAATATGAAAAATAATTATAAGTTTCGTAATTTTATGATTAGATATAGAAAGTGTGAGAGATTTTACACTAAGGTATATGATCGAAAATTACGAATTTCAAAAGCTTCCTTTGAGATATTTGGTGTTTCAGTTTATCTACTCATTTGACTGTATATATACTCAACGAAAGGTAAAACAATATTTACAGGTGTTAATCACACAGTTAAACGAAGCCTAGGCAATTAAATTAAAAAAAATGAAAATCGCACATTTAGACATTTTCCGATGGGGTAGTAACGTTCGTCTAATTACTTGAGGGAGTGAAGATATGGTTTTTTTTAAAATTTATTTTGCGAAAACTTTTTTTAAAAGCCTCTTCTAGTGTATTTTAATGAATATTAATACAAAAAAAAGAATAATACTCATGTGGATATAAAAAATTATATGTATGATATGAATGTAAATTATATGCATATATTAGGGGAAAATACTATTATTTGTTCATTATAAAGTAATAAACATTTCGTTATTTCACGACTTATAACAAATGTCATTATTTCATTTCAGACTTTAATAGTTCTAGTTTCTAATTCAAACCCGCTTCTACGATAACAATTTAAAAACAAAGTTAATTTACATGATCAATCAATATGAGTTTCGGAACTCTACGATTAAGCAGAAATAAAAAGTGTGAGATATTGTATACTACGGCTAATGATCAACAATTCTGAATTTCAAAAGCCTCATTTTAGCTACTTGTTGTTTCAGTATATCTACTCATTTGACTGCATACATACTCAACAAAAGGTAAAACAACATTTACAGGCATTGGTCGCACAGTTGAACGAAGCCTAGGTGATTTTTAAAAAATGATTATAGAACATTTAGGAATTTTCGATGAAGGTAGCAATCTCCGTGCAATTATTTGAGGGAGTGAACATATGGATGTTTTTAAAGTCTATTTTTTGGATACTTTCAAAAAAAAAGAAAAAAAAATTCTCTTCTAGTGTATTATCATGAATATCAATTTAAATAAATGAAAAAAAGATGATATGTGAATACACAGAAATTAAAAAAAAATATTGGGGAAAACGTTATATGTCGTTCATTGAAAAGTAATGAAAATTTCACTATTTCACGACTTATAAAAAATTAATTTTTTTACATTTCAGACGATAATAGTAGTTTCTAAATCAGGCACGCATCTATGATAGTAATTTAAAATATTTACGAAGTTAAAAAATATGAAAAATAATTATGAGGTTTGTAATTTTACAATTAGATGTAGAAAGTATGAGATATGGTATACTAGGTATATGATAAAAAATTAAGAATTTCAAAAGCTACTTGGTGTTTCAGCGTATCTACCCATTTGACTGTATACATACTGAAGGAAAGGTAAAACAACATTTACAGGCATTGGTCGCACAGTTGAATGAAGCCTAAGCGATTAAAATAAATAAATAAATGATAATTCAACACTTAGGAATTTTTCAATATGATTAGCAATGATCGTCTAATTATTTGAGGGAGTGACCATACGTATGCTTTTAACATTTATTTTGCAAAAGTTTATTTTTTCTTGTGAAAAGTTTCTTCCATTGCATTTTTAAAAAATACTAATTAAATAAAAATAAAAAGATGGTACACGTATGAATATTTAAAATTATAAAGAAAAATATTGTTGAAATGCCATGTTTCGTTCACTGTGCAGTAATGAACATTTCTTTATTTCATGACTTATAATAAATGTCATTTTTTTTTTCTTTTGACGATAAGTACATTCTAAATCAGATTGGAATTATTTCATAATCATTCAATTTGAGAAAAGGATTCTTGAAATAAATATGCAATGCAGTCAATTATGCAACAGCTGGAGACATGTTTATGTTGTTCTTTGTTCCATGAAAGTGTTATTGGTTTATATTGTCTATGATAAAAAGGAAATAACAGTTAATAATTTTTTTTTTTTTAATCCTGATTGTCCAGTTTGTGTTTTCCAGTGAGAAATTGGAATTGAAATGTAAGCAAATCTGTGGGGCGCAAAGCATGCAATTTGCATGGATAGCTTCAGAATATTTGTTAAAGCTTATTAGAATTATATAGAGTTATAGTGGATATCTGACAGTTTCGAGGAAAACGAATCACTGTTTTCATATCGTAACACTCAATGAAATGTAGTAGCAAATCAGAGCCAAAATTCTGGTTTTCCCCCTTTTTTTATGGAAGGTATACTATAACTAATTTGGCCCAATTTTTAAAATGAAAACTCTCTATGTCATAAATTATTCTAAAATCACCTGTGATCTATTTTATTTTTGGCGAATTTTTAAGTTTTATAAATCCATTACTAATGTTTAAACATTTCTGTCCTTTGAAACAATTAACAAAATGAGACTAGAAAATTATGAGCGAAACCTGCTAGTTCAGTGGTCAGCAGTTCGCGCTGCCATGCTACAAGTCTAGAGTTCGATTCCAAGATTTGGTCAAAGTTCACTCCATCTTTTGATCCTTCAGGGTCGATAAAATGAGTACCAAGCTTACTTGGGAACTAAATATTGCGGGTTCTGCACTAGGCTACCCATTTGACAGGGATATTTGTTACATAACACCTCACACTCCAGGTTTAAGATAGCAGGGTTGGGGACTGCCGGACAGTCTTCCTCACGGATTGTAGCATCCCAAAGTTTAGTTTTAATTAAAAAGTTTAAGAATTTTCATAACTTAATTTTTATTTTATCATATTATTCCAAACTTAGTATAATTATGGAAACGTGATTTAGCTTATGATTGGTATTCATGAGTTTCTTATTAGATCCAGATATTACTTTTTTTTTTTCTCTTGTGCTCAGAAAAGGCTTAAAAGAATTAATTTATTGACCTCTAAAACTTTTATCAGCGAATATATTTCAGATAAATGGGATCTGCGTGCAATACTTTGAGTTATAAATTTCCATTGTATAACAAATCGTCCAACTTAAAGTAAGTCAGAATGACGTCACAGTCGGAAAAATCTCATTTCCTGCATAATCGAATCCAAACGACGGCAGTAAAACGAGAACTTCATTTAAATTCTGTGCGTCAGCCCAAATCCTCTTTTCGCATTTCGGAACAGTACAGTCCAGGGATTGAGCAACAGTTTTCCTCAGTTTAAAAGTCTCTCTCTTCAGGGGGATCAAGCGAAAAGGAAAGGATAATTATTGGTGAGCGCAAGAACGATTTACGTCTGGTAGACAGTTCTAATGATGGGAGACAACTTTTATTATCTTTGTGGAAACCGATTGCATTTGGGAGCATTTATGGGTGTTATCCGCTCACCAGGAGAAGCTCCGCACTCTATTTCTCTCTGTGACTATGGTCCTAGGGGATGCAGATTCAGGGACTAGTCACAAAAGAAAACGGATAAGCTTTAAACGACGACTTCGAGAAGTGTTTCTTTCCGAAGAAAGAGATAGTATCCTTAAATGAAGATCTGGATGAGAGAATTGTAAAAACATTACTTAAATTATCGCTTAGTTTTGGTATGAAATACATGAATAGTAAAAGTACAGAAAGACAACTTTTTGTAAGTACTTGAAATCAATTATCATATTCCAATGTATTCAAGATTAATGGATCAATGTATACAGTAGAACATGTCCGCAAACAACAAAAGAGACATATTGCGATAACTTACCGATCTCGGGCGCTTTTAACCCTACTTTGAAGGTCACATAGTAGTTCGACAATTCATGGAAAGAGCCTATGTTGATCACGTGACAGCCAAGAGCAGGATGAAAGTATCGCAGTCTGTATCATTCATTGGCTAGGAACATGTCTACAGTAGGAACCTTTGGAACAAAAAGTATTGCCCATATAAGGTGGTCACTATATTGCACAAAAACCCGTGTACACATTTTTTTCACAGTAACCGTGTACACGTTTTTTTTTTTTTTTTTTTCACATGTACTAAAATTCCGAAAACAAAAATCACAACATGCAGGTGTGTAATTTAGAAAGGTAGAAACACTGGCAGGTTTCTTGGTATTCTAATTAATTTTCTGTTAAGGTAAGGTGCAGAGCTAATTGTATAAACATATATGAAGCTGTTTTTAATTTGTGGAAGCATTACTATTACGATAACTATTATTACCATAAATAAGTATTTATGATTAAGTAGGATAAATTTATCAAACGTTAGTTTATCGGGTTGACATTATAAATAGCGTATTTTCAATCAATAAAAACACACAATAAGAAATTCTGCAGAAATTTGTGACCTCCAGAGACATAGAACTATGAAACAGTGTAGAATTATTTAAACATTTCATTGTATACTAGGTGCAATCTTAGGAAAAAAGTGATAACCCCTCACTAACTCTGCCACATATTATCGTAAATAATGGGACCGGTACCCATCGACTAGTAATGTAATGTCTACTAATTGATGTTATATTTAAATTTTGTTTAAGTTGCCGTAAACATATAGAAATTGTTTAACATAAAAATAACAAATAAAGCCTTTGCGCAAGAATATTAAAAAGCAGAAAACCAACGTTTAAAAATGCACAAATAATACATGAAAAGCAGTAAACAGCTGTTTCGCTAAGCTGTTCTCAAACAGCTGTCTCACTGCAAGGCTCAGCCTTGCTTTTTCTAGCACGCTGTGCCTTGCCCTATCTTCCACTGAAGAAGAATCTCACTGGTAGATTCGAAACAGCTGTTTGCTGCTTTTCATGTATTATTTGCGCATTTTTAAACGTTGGTCTTCTGCTTTTTAATATAGAAATTGCAAAAAAACTTACTTTAAAATTTTCAATTCTAATACCTGATTTTGATATTATGCAGGGTGGCCATAAAAGAACGTCCCTGTTATAAATTTTAATAACTTCAACTATAAGCATTTTAGAGCTTTGGTCACAAACAGAAAGTAACTCAAACAGTTTTAGATAAGCGCATGCGGGAGTAGTGCTTTATTATTTACTTGCTTGCGGTGCCACATACGCAAAATGGCGACTCCTGAGCGTAAGGCCTTATTTTTGAGCTGAAGATTTAAAAGCCGTTAGAGGCATGCGATTGTTCCCTTTGGGGCTTTATAAAATATCGCGTCTACGCTCTGCCGCTATCTAATGATTTGCCAGAGTTGAGACATAGAATTGAAGAGGCTGTTGCTTCCATTGCTCCGTATTTGTTAGCCGAAGTGTGGGAGGAATCAGACTTTAACACGTTGAATGCCAAGTCTATTTTTTCTGTATTTTCGTTTGGGCCTCGAAATAAGATTACACGAAATAAGATACTGACGAGGCCTAAACGGAAAGTTCAGTGTTAGTCACCGGTGACTGACGTGGCACTCAACGTGTTAAGTTGGATGTGGGCCATATAACTACAGGCACACCTATTGAACATTTGTAAGAAAAACTAGGTTAGTTTACCTTCAATTTGATGTATGATTTGTTGTAAATAGTCAAAATTAAACTGTTATAATATACCATTAAAACTGGTGCATTCTTTTATGTACACCCTGTATTTGCCTTCTTCGAAAGATTTTACCTTTGGATAGCGAACGAAAAGTCATTCAGCCAAGTAATTTAGGAATTATGCAGGTTAAATGTTTGAAACCAGTGTTGCCAGTGGGCTACTTTTTTAAAAAAAAATTCAGATTTCTTGATTGGCACCACTTTTCTTGAAATGGTAAAATATCCCTTGTAGTCGTCTTAATTAATATGTCATTAAATAAGGAGAATTTTACTATTTCAAAAAAGTGGTGACAATCAAGAAATCTGAGTTAAAAAAATATAGCCCACTGGAAACACTGTTTGAAACTCCTAATTGCCGAAACGTCAGTGAAGGCTTACTGTGGAGACACGAAAAGTTTTGGTTTCCGTTAGTCTGTCTGTCTGTTAGTCTGTCTGTCTGTTCCGCGATAACTGCCGTAAAAAGCATCCGATTATCTTAAAATTAAGGATGCATGTTGGTGAAATCCCCGGATTTAGCTGTATAGTTTTTGGTTAAATTTGGTTCATTCGTTCGGAATATATAGAACATTTTATTTTGCGACTTAATGCTTTCCTATAGCAATTCAGACGATTTTTCCATTTTTATTTGTTGAAAAGAAATGGCTCATATGATTAACGGATTTAAATGCTAAATTAAGGATGATGAAATTTCCTAATTAGAACCATACATTATTCATATTAGTTTGAAATTTTGTGTATACATTTGTCAGAGTTTTTAAATTCGGTGTATAACTTTTATGGAGGGATTTTATATATGTGTTTCAATAATATAAAATATTTTTTTTAATATAAATTTTCTTTTTAAGCACATATTTAATTGTTTTTATTATCTTTTAACTGTTACCTAGCAGCGAACTACACCTAAAAATATCGTAAATGTGAAAGTATGTGTAATTGTTTGAAGTTAAATCAAAGTCAAAAGGGACGAATTAATGCCTTTGTGTCTTTACATATAGATGGAATTTATCACAGAAATAAAGAAAGACTATGTTCTATTTATTTTGTTCAAATATTCTTCTTTTAAATTAAAAAGTTCATTATTTTCATAAGGAATAAATCGACATTTTGCTATGAAATTTAACAATCTTTTTTTTTTTTTTTTTTTTTTTTTTTTTTTTTTTTTTTTTTTTTTTGCCGTTGCCACAAAAATTTAATCCCGGAATAAAAATTTATCCTAAACAGTTAATTTTGATTTGAAAGATTTTTATGTGCGAGAGAAAAATGAAATAAAAAATAGACATGAATACGCCTGAATATTAGAAATAAAGTGAAAATACGAAAAGAAGGTGAATTTGATCTCATATATCAAAAATAAAACGAATACGCTTTGAGGTTGAAATAAAAGGGGCTTGTGTTATGATATTAATTCTTATTATTAAAAAAAAATGTTACTAATATCTCATGGTTTATCGTCTGCGCACAGCTAACAGAAATGTTAATTCTTAATCGAAAATTCCAATGAGGAAAAAAAAAACTTTTGAAGAGCAAATATATAGTAAATATCAAAATTATGCACCGCAAAATTATCGCTGGCGAAAATGACGTCATTGTATCGGGAAATAAATATTTTCGTCCTTAAAAACCAAGCATTAACTAGATTGCCTGAAAAAATGTTTTTTGACGGGTGTTACTTCTTAATGCCGCCTCATTTCAGAAAATATGAATGAAAATTATTTTATTTTTAAAGGAAATTACATTTTCATTCATAAAACCTAAACGTTTAATATAATTGCGTCAATGTAAATCATTTTCTGTGTTACCAGAATTGAAAAATAAGGCTCGGAAATGTAAAAAGAAATCTAAGATTTGCGCTAACCATTAGCGCAATCAATAAAAAGTTACGTATGTAAATTAATAAGACCACGAGGGGTTCAGGGGAGCGGAGCCCCCCTGAAGAAATCTACTTTATTATTTTAAAAATATACCAGAATTAACAGCTCATGAAAATTTCGAAATATCCTTCCATAACGTTTTTAATTTAATGCTTCTAATGTCTGAAAACTTCGTATTTTTTATTCTTATAAATAATTACATAATTTGAAAACTTTAAATTGCGGTTTGCAGGAAACTGAATATTACCAAAGTGAGTCTAAAAACAATGACTTGCAGAGCTGACGTTGAGGCTCCTGATCTGCAGATTTACTAGTATTAAATTTATTTTTAATCATTGTAAAACAGAATGCTATGCATGCAGTTTTTTAAGCATAACCCCAAACTACTGGACAGAATAGACTGCAATTCTGGATTTGCATATTTTAAACTACTACAGAAATTGATATCAGTTAATAAATTCAGCAGTTACAATTCATATATTTTCCGAAATTTAATTTCGAATTCATATATATTTTGAAATTATTTTTCGAACAAAACATGAACTAAAAGCTATGAAAATTTATAAAAACACACAAAAAAAGTTAATTTTTAAAAGCTTTAAATATGCGAATCCCAAATTACAGTCTATTCCGTCAAGTAGTTTTATGGTGTTATCCTTAAAAAAACATCTGCACTTCAATCTGTTTTTAAACGATTAAAAATGAATTTAACAGTAAGAGTTTCAAACTTTAAACCTGCATAATTGTAGAACTACTTGATCGCATGAATTCCTGTTTATCCAGTATAATTTATCAAATAAACAATTGAGATAAGTATAGATCAAACTTTGTGCGAATTTTAATAAAAAAGCTAAAATCATTAACAACGATTTTACGCACGAATAAATTACAGACACGACAAAAAAAAAAAAAAAAAAAAAAAATCCCGCACGATCGTTTCGAGGATTGCTGTATTCTGGATCGAGCATTCTTTTGCCAGTGTGGAGGGATCCTGCGCAGTGACTACTTTTTTTCAGTTGGTTCTGGTCCATTACGTCATTCCTTTAAGATATATAAACTCTTGTTTACGCCTTTTCAATCAGTCCATAAGCCAGTACTCGGAGTTATAACCGAGGGGTTCTTCGAACCCATTTTAATTCTCTCTCTCTCTCTCTCTTTTTTTTCTCTCACTGAGGATGGAGATCCAGGAATCCTCGAAACGATCGTATGGGATTTTTTTTGTCGTGTCTGTACGTTATTTGTGCGTAAAATAGTTGTTAAAGATTTTAGCTTTTTTATTAAACAATTGAGATGTGTAAAAATGGTATTAATATTGACAATTTTAAAGACTGTTAGAATTTCTGCATGTAGATGTTCCCCTAAGCAAAATTTAAGTGTATAATTAATTAGTAGAAGTTATTACTAATCGGTTGCTACCAGTCACAATTTTATATGATGATTTACGACAAAGCTTTCAGGAACGATCACTTGTTTTCTAGGACTGTACACTTAAAAATCAGCAGAAAACTGTACAGTCATTCACCCTTTTCTGTAAATAACGGTTATTTAAACCCATTTAGAAGATGTTAAAAATCTGCAGCAAACTGTCCAGCAATTTGACCGTTTTTATAGAAAACGGTTGCATAACAGTAATTTAACTTTATTTTGTTCATAATATTGTCAATAATATGGTCAGCTGTGCTTAATAATATGGCCAAATAACCTTTATCTTTAAAAATGGTTACACCGCTGGATAGTTTGCCGCAGATTTTTAACAGTGTACACTGTTAAAAATCTGCAACAAACTCTTCAGTCATTAAACCGTTCTTAAAGATAACGGATACTTGACCATATTATTAAGCATATCTGACCATATTATTGTCCATATATTATTGACCATATTATTGCCCATATATGGTCAGAATAAAGTTAAATTACGGTTATGTAAGAGTTTTCCATAAAAACAGTCGAATGATTGACAGTTTGCTACAAAATTTTAACAGTGTACGGGATCGATTACAATTTCGCTTAAGTAATAGTTTTCCATAAAAATGATTGCATGGCTGGACAGTTTGCTGCAATTTTTTAACAGTGTACGTTCAAACTGAAAAAAATTTTTTCGTTCATCAAGTAAAGAAAAAGAGGTATAATATTTAACAGGAGCTAAAGTGAAACATCTTCACATATCTATTCGAATTTGAAAATAATAAGAAAATAAAAATAAATACAATTTTTTCTCCTAGAATTATTTTTTAAATTTCCGTCTGAATGAGCCTGATAAAATCAAAATTGCTTTGGAATAAATTATATTATGTTATTTGCTCTGGCCAATAAAATTTTTTGTAGAACAAAGATATACAGGGCGCCCCTGGATTATTAGGACAAAATTTAAGGGTAGGTAGGACACATCACAAGAATTCAGTTTTGCATAGCAACCCATTGTCGAAAACGTCTTGGGAAAGTAGTATGACAGGCACAAGAAACGAAGAACCACAAGACTGAAATCATCTGAAATAATTTATTAATCAGAGATATTATATGCTATGGTAGTTGATATGTGAAAATGTAACAAAAGATGTTCAAAGTTTCCACCATTGCTAGCGATGCATGCATTACACAGTCGGACGGTGGATTGGCGGACTTCTGTCCGGACAAATACACCTGTATTTTGTGGCGGACAAATACACCTGTATTTTATTGGATATCCTCAGCAGCACAGACGAATCTTGCAACCAGAACCATATCGAAATCCACAGGCGTTACGTACACAGCACTTTTCAGTACACCCCAAAGAAAGAAATCTATGTTGCTTAAATTAGGAGAACGTGGTGGCCAAGAGCGTGGGTCTTGTGAACAACACCACATAACGGTGAGTGAAGCCGTTTCCGACCATGGGTTGCTATGCAAACCTGAATCCCTGTGATGTCCCTTACCTCTCCTTAAAGTTTGTCTCAATAATCTTTTTCACACTGTATTTTCTGAATAGGCATTGATGCAACTATTATTTATTCCTTATTTTTGTTTGGAAATAAAAGGCTATTTAAAAAATATATGTATTCCATTGTTTATTATATTTTCCATTTTTTATGTGTTTAAAATATTTCGTTGATGCAGTTTTACAGCCAGTTGAAATACTTATACCGTAATTAATTCATTGTTTTTGTAACTCACAAATAGTTGTAACCTTAAGAATATTTGGTGATTTATCAACTGTGACCAGCTATTGGAAAAATGCCAGAACAATAATTTATTAATTTAAAACTAATCTCTAACAATATTAAAATGTTGTATCATAATGTTATTTTAAGAAGTCTATTTTTGTACGTGTCGTAAAAAAAGATTCGTAGATAGAGAGGAAAAGAGCATTTTAGCATACCGTGCTCATATACATTTACCGTATATTCCTGGATATAACGCGCCCTTTTGAAACAAGAAAATGCATCAAAATTTACAGATGCACGTTAACACCGGCTATAAAAATGAAGAAATAAAACTGAAGAAAGGAAACCATATTAATTCAAATTTCGATAATAATGAACAAAAGAGAAGACATGATTAGTTGATTGAATATTTGGAATTGTACGATTCCAAACGGTTTGCGGAAATTCAAATAGATAGATAGGATTAACACTATCGCATATCTTAGCTTCTTATTTGGTCATTTTTTTCTCGTATTGATGTTCAATTAAGGTTCTGTATTACATTTTAATACTACATATTTCAATACGTTTCTTTGAAAAGAAGGTTGGTTGTATTTATGACGGCCAATTATCTGCACGAGGGATATAGGCCCAGGGGGGGGGGGGTGCCCTTCGTGGGGGTCTTTCGTGGAGAACCTAATCCGTATTAACGCTTTGAAAAGAAGGAGGTACGCGTAATGTGGCGAATGTACCTAAAATCTGAAATATATAATTTTAAACTGTAGATGAGTGTTATGCGCCGGAGAGCGCAATACCCCATAATATATGGCAATCGTTTTGACAATAAAACTTACTTTGAATATATAATACAGTCAAACCTCGTTAACACGAACACGCTTAACGCGAATTACTTTTAGCACGATGTTTCCGATTGCCCCGTCCTGTTATATGTAATCTATTTAAGCTCGGATAACACGAACTACTTTTAACACGAACAAAAAAAGTTTCCCCTTGAGTTTCGCATTAACGAGGTTCGACTGTACGTGAATTATCACATTGCTAACGAAGGGTAGAACCAACAGTGTGAAAAATGGCCAAGCCGGGAATCGAACTTGGAACCCTTGGAACGCAAGTACTCTACCATTTAAGCTACGAAGACGATGCCCAGCTTAGCATCTCCCACTCATATATGTTGGTAAGGTTGCAACTGCAGCACAAGATCGAATAATCTTCATGAGCACACAATATGTTGTCAGCTATTGTGAAATATAATCTCCAAACAAGGGCATTAAAACAATCAAGCTAAGTAAACTGTTTTTCATGTGTCAAATGTGATTTATAAAAGCAATTATCAAAAGTGATAATGATCTGAAGGAAGGAAGTGAAAGTGAAAAGTGATTGCACAATCGTAAACAAACATTTTATTATAAACATTTCATGATACTCAAGAACTATAGATATTGATAAACTCTTATTTTAAATTACTATAAATATAGATATTGATACAAATAATTTGTTATTAAGATTTATGTCACTAATTTCCTGTTTTTTATTGCTAGTAATATATTATACATGTCTCTCTACTTTCACTTGTAACTTAGACTCTCCAAAGGAGAGATGTATTTCTAAAGCTTTTATTAAATGTTAATTTTCTTTCTATTTAAAAGCTTCCGGACAAATTTAAGTTTTATAAGTCACAAAAAAACATGTGTCTTTTAAATGACATGGAACATCACACGATCATTACATGTGGATTAAATCAGTAATACAAGAAAAATATGTAGATATAATTACCCTTCCGGATGCAGGTTACCAGATAGCACACGGATATACATAAATACAAGGTAAGCCCAATTTATCTTACCTATGTTTTGTTTTATATTGAAAAATAGATAGTTTATTTTTGAGGATAAAACCGAACATCACGCAATTACTGTTAGCAAAGTTTAAATATTGCTATCACAATATTCCATCTTGTGCTGCAGTTGCAACCCTTCCAACATATGTGGGAAGTGTTAAGCTGCACATCTTCCTAGTAGCTTAAATGGTAGAGCACTTGGAGTGCTATTCCAAGCGTTCCGGTTTGATGCCCGGCTTTGTCATTTTTCACGTTGTTTGTTCTACGCTTCGCTAGTAATGTGATAATTCACGTATTGTATATTCAATAATTTCGAGCTCAATTTCACTGCTGAAAATTAATTAAAAATTATAAAAAATACTTTATTGCTGTTTAACCAACTAATACTCCTTTTGTCTGTAGTTAATTAAGAAGAGACTCCCTTTGTACTTTATTGAAAATCATATAATTATAACAGCTAACAGTTTTCAATTTATATTATACGTCAACCTGAAAACAAGTGTTCGATAATTAATATTCAGTTCCCTCGCCGGTGATAACTGCCGTCCCATTGCGGAAATGGTGTTATCCGAAAAGGCTTGTTGATTCCGCTTAAGACAGTTAAATTAAAGCCGCGCAATAAAACACAGGGCAAAGGCGGGAAGACGCAATTACACACGTTTTTACGACTCAATCGCACCAGAGTCTCTGCTTTGTTTCGTTTATCTGGGGCTAAATTAAGGGGGGCGGACTTGCCGCTGGCTATAAATGCGATGAACTGCTCACATGATGAGTTCTGCCGTGGAAATGGTTTCGTATGGTAATTTAGTTCCTAGACTTTCTCAGGGTGACACGTAGCTGAAAAGGGATGAAGGTTGTAAATGGCCAAGTGGATTATTGGATTACGGGTGATTATGTATGTAAACATATACGCTGAGGAGTTTGTGTTATTAGCCGTTTTAAAGCTTTTTGTGTAACGAAGAAGTTTTAGTTGATTGCAGTAACTCCAACAATCTACTTCCATGTGTTAATCTGTTATTTTATACAGTTGTATTATTATTACTTTGTATTTCTTGAGTTTAAGGGAAAAAAAAAAGTTTTCCCCTATATATGTTGCATTGAACGTCTATAAAAACGTAACATAAATAACAAAACTAGAACTAAAAATCATGCTTACAGAATAGATTATGAAACGCTTTTCAACACATTGAGAATAGTATAAAAAAGCTTCACAATTTACTAAGATGAAAGATGATGTCTAAATGAACAATTTGGAAAACGCATAACGCATTTGAAAACATTCGATTTCAGCTATTACTATGAATAGTCATTAAAATATAAGATTTTTTTTTGCAGTCCTGTATATGATCTACAGATATGCATGCATACTACATAATATGCTAAAAGTTATTTCAGTTAAACACATAGCACAGTTGAAAATTTCCGCCAATAAACGGATGTTGTTAAGACCTTTTGTGCGACCCTGTACATAATCGATAGAACTTATACACACCAAACGATAGTTAAAAAATTGTTAAATTCAAAAACCAACTGAAAATTCACTTCCAGCAATTATTGTTCGTAGGCTTCAATAGTTAAATTATTGCTCATTTTCTTCTATAGCCAAATTCTCTTTAGTGTCCCTCGAAATAAACGATAAGTTGTATGCCCGGCATATTTTATAGTAAGACCCTTGTAGTACACCTTAGTGATGTATATCAATATCAGTATGTTTAAAATACTGTAATAATATTAAAATACACGGCAAACGATTTTCCCCCATAGACCGTAATGTAATTATATTTTTTTGAGCGGTCCTGTAAATGAACCGAAAATGCTACACACTTCATTTTCAATACCGAACATGCCATAGTAAACCCCAATAACATATATCAATATTTCAAGTGAAAATCAAATTTCAAAGTAATTGCTTAAAAGGCGCAAAGGTCAACATAGTGAAAAAGATTCCAAGCCGGGATTCGAACCCGGGCCATCAGTATAGCGCACTGACGTTCTACCGACTAAACCACTTGGAACGATACACAGCTCGGAAAATTTCTCACTATTATATGTTGACAAGGCTATAAACGCAGCACAAGATGGAATATTTATCGTGAGCCGCCAACCTGGGGCTAACACGAAACATAATTAAATCCAGCATCGATAGAAACTATATTAATACATGGAAATTATTCCAGAGAGAAACATTCGCCTTGGATACAATATTTCAAGTGAAAATCAAATTTCAAAGTAATTGCTTAAAAGGCGCAAAGGCCAACATAGTGAAAAAGATTCCAAGCCGGGATTCGAACAAAACGTCGGTAGAACGTCAGTGCGCTATACTGATGGCCCGGGTTCGAATCCCGGCTTGGAATCTTTTTCACTATGTTGGCCTTTGCGCCTTTTAAGCAATTACTTTGAAATTTGATTTTCACTTGAAATATTGTATCCAAGGTGAATGTTTCTTTCTGGAATAATTTCCATGTATTAATATAACATATATCAATTTCATGGCAATCAGACTATATTTACGTGATTTAGGGTACATACATACGGACAGACAAACCGAATTTATAAACACTTTTCAACTATGTTGGAAAGTGTTAATAAGCAAAAACGATTTAAAAAAGTCAACATTTCTGCCCCTTTGAAGATAAACAAATGTAGCGTCGAATATACTGCTGCCAAAACGCGATTCACAAATTCAGTTTGATTAGGACAGATTTGGAATAATTTTAAAGATTTGAGAGTACTGTATGATAATAAGAGATATTTCCTTTGCAAAAGTATAAGATTTTTGAACTTCGTTTTTCTAATGTAGAATATAAGATACCTTTTACCACAATATTGCTGCACATTTACACCTACTATAATGAAATTCTAAATCTAAAAAAACAAGTTTTTTTCTTTAAAAAAAAGTCCAGATTTTTTTTTCTTAAAAAAAAAGAAAAAAAAAACCGGGTGAAAGTTGTGGCTAAAAAATAGTATGATACCAAATTTCGTGTTAGTTATTTAACATTTTCCATTAACTAAATTGCAGTATGTAAGTCAAGTGGTTTACAAGTATATGTTGATACCTGTCTCTTGTACTAAGTACATCACAATGTATTTATGATAATTCAAATTTTAAAAAAATATGCATGATGGGCTTGGCGGCCATCTTTCTAAACTTTACACAAATTTCTAAGCATCCAAATTCCTAGTTAAAATCCGAAGTTTGAAAGTGTTACTAAATCAAACATTTTACGTTTTTCATTTATATCTATTTTTTTTATTTTTAAGCTGGCTGTTAACCCATTACCTATAACTTTTTAAAGATTTGAATTTTCAAAAACACGTTATGATGTTTTTCATACAGGAGAAAAGGGTTTAGATCAACCTATACGTAATGCTTACTTTTCTCTGTTCATTATTTAAGTCTCTATGTTGTTTTAAAAGTTAAACTGACGGAGAAACGAAAAGTTGATTTTCTGTATCTGTACGGATATTTCAAAATTCTGTATCTCTGTTTATAATACAAACTTATGTTCGGTCTCAAATTAAAGCACATCTTTCGAAGGTTCTTATAATTTTTATTTTACTTTTCTGCGATGCTCGGCTCCTTTGATATATGATATTTTACGCAGGCATGTTTGGTCGAATTAACATTGAGAAGTTCTCTACTATAAATAAGGACTAAGCGATCTGATGTTTTGTGTATGTCATTCGTTCGTTTGTCGGGCTTAGTATTTTTTTAAAGTTGGATTGGCAGAACGACCGTCCTGATTGACATACGAAGAACATTTAGGTTCCCTTTTTATAACTTGTGCAACAATGAAAAAGCGAGGTAATCAATAATTGGTGCTCTGATGTTTTAAAATTAAATCTTCTTCTTTAGAAACCATTTTTCGGAGTAAGACAGCTAAACAGAAATAGAAAGCTGCTCGCCGGGCGAAATCAACAACAACAAGAAACCATTTTAAAATTAAGTCAATAATATGATGAATCTGCAAATTGTCAAAAATACTGTTCAGTGAAACAAACTTTTAGGATAAAGTCCGACGGAAGCCTTTTTGCACGCCTTTTTCCTAACGTATTATCCCTACACAATGCAGCTAGCATTGTGTAGGGATAATACGTTAGAAAAAAAGCATGCAAAAAGACGTTCGTCTGACATTAGCCCAAGGATGCTTTAGCTGCCGCTTTTTGTGATTTCGCTCAGCACTGTTGCATTTTGAAAAAAAAAATCCTAGCCTAGAGAGATAAAGTAAAATGAAACAGCAATACTTTTTATTTCACCATCCAAAGAGAGAGCAATTTCACCTATTTTTAACCCTTAAATGCCTGGTGTTGCTTTTCGGCAACATACCCAATTTAGGCTCTAAAATACTATTAGAATAATATTGAAGCTATAATGCCTAATGTTGCCAATAAATTACATTATGAAAATATTATTAAATTGATTTTCAACACGTAGATGTTAACACTTGTGCTGTTTAAGAATAAAGATAGATTTATTTTTTCAATTGTTGCTACTTGTTCTTTTTGTTTTGTTTGGAAGCTTGCGAAATACCCTATTTTGTTCTGCAGTGAGCAAGTAAAATTTATTTCTTATTATAGTTCCTAAAATTCTTGTGCGTTTAATATTATAGAATTTTATCAAGAAAAATTATTTTTTTCAATTAAAGACCAGTATTGCCGATTAGTAACAAACTATTTTTTAACCGTAACCCATACTTAAAACAAAATATGATTTTTTTAAGTATTTTTCCCATGATTTATTCTAAAAAATGAAAGCCGAAAAAAATTATTACAATGATTTTTGAAAAATCAGGCATTTAAGGGTTAAAATACCCACTGTTACAATATGGGGTGCCCATAAAAGTATGTTCCAGTTTCAATGGTACATTATAACAGTTTAGTTTAGACTACTTACAATAAATCATACACGAAATTGAAGGTAAACTAACCTAGTTTTTCTTACAAATGTTCAATAGGTGCACGTTTAGTTATACGGAACACATCCAATTTAAAGTCCAATTCCACCCACACTTCGGTTAACAAATCCAGAGTAATGGAAGCAACAGGCTCTATCATTCTGTTTCCCAACTCTGGCAAATTATTAGGTAGCGGCGGAACGTAGACACGATCTTTTATAAAGCCCCATAGGAAATAATCGCATGGATCTAACGGCTTTTAAATCTTCAGCCCCGCAATAGTACTTTACGCCTAGGAGTTATTTTGTGTATCGTATGTGACATTGCAAGCGAGTAAATGACAAATCAGCACTCTCGAATGCGCTTATCTAAAACTGTTTGAGTTACTCTTTAATTATGACCTTAAAGTAACAATCTACAATGTTTACAGTTGATACTACTAAAATTTATAACTGGGAGTTTCTTTTATAGACACCATGTATTATATCTGCAAATTTTCTGTGGAATAATTAAATGGCTGTAAATAAATCCCTATGAAGTTGAATGTTAGAAATAGAAATAAATTTAATTGCCACAGAATTATAAATTTTTCTTCGTCCGTGCTCTATTTGCAAAATGCATTTTGTGATCCGAAATTTTAAACACGAAAACCAACTGAAGAAGTTCGGTTTATTATGAATACATAACATTATGATGGATGGGTTGGAATGTATATGGACCTTTCTAATGCGCTAAGGGCCGAAATTAGGTCTTTTTTACACTAAGCAATAGTGTTTTCATTAGAGATGAAAAATACACAGAAACAGATCTTCTTTATTATCTATAGAATGATTAAAGAACACAACTATAGTTCCGAGAGAAATTATTTATCAACTCTCATCATCAAGTGATTGGTAGCAAAAAGTAGTTATTTCGAAGAAAAAAAAATCTGCCCTTGCTGTACTTTTTTCTGTTTATCATCCGACGATGAGAGTTGATAATTAATCACTCTCGAAATAATAGTTGTGTTCTTTGATCTCTATAAGGAATTAAAATAAGATCTAGTTCTATAAACTCTTGTAAAGACTTGAACGGTCTCACAATATTCCCTTCAGAAAACCCCCAGTGGACAGATTCACTATATAGGAAAAGCTAATGTGTTTTCAAAGCAGAGCAAAAACATAGCTAAGTTAACTAATCTAAACGGTAAGATAAAACGAACCAGTCGATCACCATCGATCTACTGCGTTTGACAGTCTATGACAGTTCGCTAATGCCAGGGACCACCGATAGTGTCTGTGATGCATCGCGTGAGAAATAGCAAACATATTTTCCCACGAGAATATTTCCTCTCGCAGGAACCGTGTGCAAAGATGGAGACGACCTACTGACCGACCACTCAGTGAACAGCTGTCAAAGATTTTTAACAGGAGAAGATGGCGACTGGCTAAGAGACTTACTATTGTTTTATAAGAAGATAATTTGAATATATAGGAGACGAGGATGATTTCGAGTTAGTTAGTAAATTGCTAGACTCCAGAAAGTTACATTCAGGTAGGAACTGAAACGGGGAGGTAAAATCTCTCCGGGGTGAACTCTAGGTTTTACGGGCAACCGACCCGAGTGGAGTAGCAGCGGAGACGTCTAAGAGACGACATCCAGGCCGGTAACAGATAAAAGGTAAGTGCGGTGTTGGTACAGGGTGCCATAGCAGTACAGAGATCTTTATCTCTAGAAAGAACAATAGTCTACTGATTACTGATAAATTTCAAAGGACATTGATCAGTTAACCTCTAAATTGCAGTGAAGCAATATTCAGTATTTTCTCAAAGGGAATTATGCAACAAGCTGCCACCGTCTCATAAACTTTTTTTGGACTTTGCATCTAATCATTTCAGCATTATAATTTGTTGTATGGTATATAACTACCAATTTATTTAGCCAAGAGATAATTTGTTTATTTTAGTAGTAAATAAAACCTTTCTGTCTTCAATCTAATTAATATTGGCCTTCGAAGCAAAATCGCTCACCGCTACCGCCTTCTTAGGATCCCACACACTCTTTAATATTAAATTAAAATTCAAGTTTAGAAGCTAATGTCCAATTTTTTTTTCCTGGTCTTGTCCGTCGACTGGAATATTAGTCAATGATGTAGAGATACCGGACTCGATTCTTGAATGAGCTTGGTGTTTGGGTGTTTAACGTGAATCGGGATCTACTTAAAGCTCATGGTTTCATTTTGCTTATTTCTAAAAGCCAAGTACATAGCATCTCAACAATTAAATATATGCTATTTTTATGAAAAAAAAATCTGTTCGTAATCAAATTAATGGGCAATTTTTCAGACAAGTATAAAGCATTCTAATTCAGAAAGATTAAATGAAAATAAATATGCATAACATGTTTTTCAATTGATATTTGAACAATAACAAGCCGATTTTATTTTAAATTCTAAAGTAAGAGGCATGAAAATTGCCGAAAATGTTTATTGATAAATTCTCTAATTATATATTTATTCTTCATTCAACTGTATTTGCTTTGATTAAAAATTGCTATAGGATGTAAAAAATGCAATTGTTATACGTTGAGCTAACAATTTCTTAAAAATTGAAAATGGTTCGTGATTTTCCTTTTGTGATATTAGTTGCTTTTTCTGCCTATCGAGAACTTCAGAAACCAATGAGTTTCTGGTGCTATCAGAAACGTCTTTAGACAGCTAAGAGGGCAATTTTTTTCATGAACGCTTCTGTAAAGCTCCGAAATCAATTATTTTTTTTAATTTTATGACTGATCTTTGTACAAATAGTATTTGAAGATAACAGAAAGGTTTTTCGAATTCTGGGTAACGGAAAGGTTACACCGAATTTTGTAATGTTTCTGCTATATTATATGCTATGAAATATTTTACTATTATTTATTGTACAATGTTTGTTTTCATTTGAATTACATTTTTATGAATGTATGCTCTCTGCCATTAAATTCATTTATTTTTTTAATATTGTCTTGCAATATATTTTATTATAAATTATATGCCAGCGAAATACATAAGCCACCTACTATAGAAGAATGTGTATTAACATCAGTCTTCAAAACTTCTTTTAAACCTGTTTAAAGTAAAAGTTCATCATAATACAATTTAAGTAAACACAAACATTTCAACCCCTCTAAAAATCAAAAGAAACGTGGAAACAACTCACGTAATATTCTTAAACTTTTCCCACAAACGTAATGAGATTTTAGTCTCCAAAGATTTTTTTCCTTTAGAAAAACAAATTCAAAATAACGTACTTTTTGTACGCCTAATATTTTACCACAGCATTTTCTCTGACCTTATTTACTGCCTCCATTGCGATGAAAGCTTTAAAGTCAAAAGTAAAACTCAGTTG
This sequence comes from Maratus speciosus, assembly GCA_963932465.1. Taxonomy (NCBI): domain Eukaryota; kingdom Metazoa; phylum Arthropoda; class Arachnida; order Araneae; family Salticidae; genus Maratus; species Maratus speciosus. The sequence continues at coordinate 501,754,988 of OZ010793.1, read as the reverse complement.
TTGTTCGGAGCTTTTAAGTTTTAAAACCCATTTCGGGTTTTAAAAATTAAATTACAATGAAGTTTCTTTTGGAAGGGAATAAGCAAAAATCCTTTCCTCGAAAAAAGGGGAGATTTAATTCCTTGAAGTTGAGTTGTTACGCAAACACTGAATTAGATCTGCATTATGACAGTAGAGTAATTGGAGAGTTTAAGCTAATAGAGCAGTACAATAAGGAAGGGGAAAAAAAAGTGCGCGGATTAACTTAAGAAGACTTTTTTTAATGGACATTTTACAGATTTGTTTTCTGAAAATGGATAGGAACTGAAACATTTAATGGTAAATTTTACTTATTTAAAATTACTCCTGTATAACAATGCATTTATTTTGGCATTGACATAAATGAATTTAAACTACATTAAATTTGGAATGTTTTATGTTTTAATATAGAAAATTTAATTTTTAATTTAAGACAATAATTAAGAAGAAATTGGCTTCTTGACAGATTTTATTTACTCTCCAAAGTGATAAAAAAAATATATATATATATGGAATAAAATTCACTCGTTTTACAAAAAATATCACAAGGTACTTTCTTTAAGCTGTTAGAACCTTATATTAAAGATGATAATATTTACACTTTGAATTGTTTGCAATGGTAGTATGTGCATAATGGATGGACGTCACAAAAGATAGATCCTATGTACTCTTGATTTCATTACCAGAATCTTCTTCGAATGTTAAAATAATGATACAAAGACATCGGATAGTCCAACGGCCTTCCGATTCCCTTCACTGACAATTTTTTTTTTTTTTTTATCTGGCGCGAAGGATACTCTCCTTACAGTCTGACATAGGTCTTGAGAAAAGATTGTCAAAATGCACTCCGGCAAACTAGTACATCCTGACACTTCAGATGTCCTCATCCGATTAATTTGATTGGTTGGATTGTCCGCTGGTGGGAGCAACTGGGTCACCTGAAAAGATAAAAAAAAAAAAAAGAGGAGCATCCAAACTTCTTATAAAAAAACCAGTATAATTTTAAACTGTTGGGACGCGAAGAGTTAAAATGTTCAGCTTCTAAAACGCAAAAAGTTCATCTGAGAGTCAAGGGTTAAAACTTGTTAAAAGGAATAAATACTTTTTAATTTTTAAAGTAATTTCATGATTAACTGCTATGTTGTATTCATCACAAAATTTCTTCTATGTAAATCAAATTGTTTGCAACCAAAATTAAATGACAATCTATTAGTTCTTGAGACAAGGAAATCGTGAAAAACAGAGCATAGCAACGACATCTGTTGGAGGATATATACCCAAACCTAATAAGGATCTATTTATGTCATGGTCTAACAGAATATGAAATTTGGTGAAATGTCGTGCATTTTCTCAAGATATAGAAATCGCAGAAATCATGAAATGAAACATAGTACAGCCACGTGCAAGGTAATTTACGCTAAAATCTAATCAGCGTCTATGTATTTCAAGGTTTAACTGAATGTGACGTTTGATTAAACTCCGTGCATTAGTTCTTGAGATAGAGAACCCACAATATTTGTCTCACATACAGACAAACCGACATTTGGACAGACATTTTCTAAAAACAGTCAAATAGTTTTAAGGACCAAAACGAATAAATTTCTCAAAAACCGGAAGTCTAAATTTTTCACAAATACAATATTTTCTTTTTGTAAAGATAGAAGAAAGTAATAATTATATATACTCGTGGTCAGGGGTCGGAAGTAGCGCGCTACTACAACTACAGCAATCCCAACTGTTAGTAGTCGTCACCAGTGTAGAACCCTACATTTAAAAGAACGAAGTGTAGCGAATAGCATGATACAAAAAATCAGTAGTTTGCAGCGAGCATTCACGCTACTTTTAATGCTACTTTAGGAGAGGGGGGGGGGGATTTCTTCTAATCATGCGATCATAATTAGTTTTTTTTTTTGTACAAAATGTGTTCTGTGCAACATTTTGTAAATGTCAGCGACAAATCTCAGTTGCAGTGTCTTAGAAATTTCCATTGATTTTTGCTGATAAAACCAAAGTGCTAACGAACAAATTTTTTTTTCTAGCTGTCAACACTTAGTTTACTTACTCATTATTAGATCTTTTGTCGAGTTTCTTCTTTTGGAATTCAAATTATGACAGAGAAAAACGATATTGAACTGCCCTGGTCGTCATATAACGAGTATTTTAAAGTTATCGAAGAAAATGTCAGTGATAATGTTAGTGGTCACTGCAACTTTTAAACTTTGTCAAATTCATAAGAAATTCTCAGTTTCGAAATAATTCGCTTTCAATTCTCTTTTCAGACGTTAAAGTTCTGCATGCCTATAAAGAATTACCAAGCTCTGGAATAAAAACAATAATGATTCTGTTTATCTATTTTGAAAATATGTGTATCTTTAAAGCCAAATATTATGTCTTCGTTCGGGGTCAATTTTGTATTAAGCACATTCATATACAGTACATGTAGGGAGACCACACAGTAGTTTGAACTATGTCTCACAATTTCCGCGAACTTTCGTGCAACTATTAAACGAGATTGTGCATGTTTATGTAATATGCATCTCCTACATGCACATATATGTATGCACGTGAATGTAAGGGATGGGGGAGAGGAAAGGAGGTTGCTCTCGTGAATATAGTTATAAAATGTAAGTGCGACCTAGACAGTAAAATGGTTGGCGACGCCAATTTACAGCTAACTGCTATTTTAATAACTTTGATCAAAACTCTTCTAGTATTTGTCACTTTAGATTCGTTAGAACATACTTGATAGTTGAAACGAATTAAATAAAATAAATAAACAAGTTGGAAATTGCACGTCAAACGTGCCAAATGTGGGGCGTTCGTACTATAACTAGTTTTATAAATATTTTTTGCATCGCATATTGTACTGAACGTATATTTTAGTGCACTTCACAAGTGAATATCAATTTCATTCTGTTAGAAAGAATGTAACATAATTAAAATGTACTTGAAATAAGTTTTTCCCATTGGCTGTAATGTAACGTAAAACTTTTGACTGTCCCTGTAATTAAACTATATTTCCGATTTCCATAAAATTTTAAATGACTCGACAAAATTAAATTTTGCAACGATTATATATTTAAAATTTCAGACCATTCGGTTGGGTAGTTTTTGCTCTGTTATATGCTGACGGACGGACAGACAGATTGACGGACTGAACGACGACTATAGGTGCTTACATATTTATATGATTACGAACGCACCTAAAAAGACAGTCCAGAAACAGTTTGGATAAACAATTTGCTAAAACTAGAGACATTTTAAAAGATACAATGTATTTAAGATGCACAATGTTTAAATTTCAAATGTTGCCACCAGAATTCAAATATCATGAAATTTAAAACACAGTCGTGTCATTCAAAATTCTCCTTCTATTTGAATTCTTTATTTTCCTCTCTAACAAAGACTTTCAAAGCAAATAAAGTCAGAACGTGACGTCGAGAACTTTCGATTGCAAACAGGCAAAAACAACACAAGAAAAAATATCTTACACTTTCCTTTCAGAGTCAATTTAATAACGACCAAATGTTCCAAGCAGAGTAATTTGATAAATAAATAACACCGAAAGCAGAAGAGGGTTAAAAACTAAGAAGAAACGAAACAAAACAAAAAAAATACATAAAAAGAAGGAAACCATTCCTCTCGCGTGTGAAATCGGAAAATAAATATAAACGATTTTAAAGGCACAGACAATTTGTTCATATTTATTCACTAAAAGGCCGTTCCTCCACGTGTCAACAACAGTTTTCGAAATTTATTTCATTTTTTATTGCTCTTTTTCACTTGCGAAATGACAAGATTTGGGGAAATAATTGCCACCGATGGTGGATAAATAAAAGATCAAAATAAAAAAGAGGCGGCAAGGCTTGTCATTTGCGAAGAACGTAACAAATGGTACAGCGGTCGTTTTGATTTTTATGCTGTTTGTCTGGTAGATGACACGGCTTGTGAATAAGAAATATTGCGTGCTGCTCTCTCTTATTCCGTTTAAAAAAACAAAAGGCCCTTGGAAATTGGAATGCTAAAAGATGCATTAAAAATGGACGAAAGAAAAGAGCAGTTTTGATGTGATTAAGGGTGAGGATTTTAACGAGCGGTAAATGCATTTTTTCTTTTCGCCTTTTTTTTCTTTTATTAATCTTTTCAGTCATAAAATAAGACGGCGGAAGAGCTTGAAGAGGATATGCCGCGTCAACTCAATATGTTTAATTCAATGAATTATTAGATAAATTGGATTTAAAAACACGCGAATTTGTGATAATGCGTACTGTAGTTTTGTGCTGGTTGAATAAGCGAGACTGTTTACTGAGATTATTAGCTATATTATAAAGATAAATAATATGCCAGCTATTGTGTTTTGGATTTCTGCAAATAACTATTTAATTTCGTTTAATCAGTTTCTGTTAATAGAAATATGCATTTTTAAATAATAAGCAAAATAAACAAAATTAAAATAATTTTAAGCACTTTTACTGTATTTTAAATGTCAAAGCCAGGAAATAAATGAACAAAAATGTTATATTATTACACTGTAAAAAAAAATCTGTAAAGTTACTAACATATTCCTCGGAAACTGGGATTCCAGGAACTTTTTATGTAACGGCAACAGCAAAAATTTCTGTAACAGCATCTGTTACAGGAATTTTTCTTGTTGCCGTTACATAAAAAGTTCCTGGAATCCCAGTTTCCTAGAAAAATTTGAGTAACTTTACAAATTTTTTTTTACAGTGTACAAGGATCCATATATAGTTTATTAAGATTATTTATTGTAATCTATGGGAATATCAAACAGTTTTAACTTCAATCGAATAGACAGACAATCTAATGTGAGCATTTTAACTATAGTAGTATATTATTATTTGATATTGTAAAAAAAAAAAAAACAAAAAAAAAAACAAAAAAAAAAAAAAAACACGAAATCTTTGTTATAATGCATTATACACATTGAAAAAGCTATAGCTGCCATTTAAAAAGAATATTTTAAGAGTGAGATATAGTTTGGCACCGTTTTACATAAATACAAATTTTTTAGAGCGCCAAATAGATACGATATTCAATGAACGATGTTTTTATGCACAGTTCTGGGGGTAAAAAAGTGATTACCTAAGTCTGCCACAAATCATCGTAAAAAGTAACTGTTACCAAGCAATCAGTAATAAAATCTACTAATTAATGCTGTACTTAAATTTTGCTTAAGAGGTAGTCTACATGTAAAAATTGTAAGTTTTAAGTTACGCTTAAAAAACTATCCGCATTGAGATTTGTTTAGCAGCGATTAAAAATGAATGCTAGGATGAGCTATAAGTTTGGATTCGCCTTTTTTGGAGCTTCTAGAAATTTATTTGTTAAAAAAAATATGGAAAAAATAAGAATTAAAAACTTTCCGAGATTCAGTGTGCAGATACTGGCTACAAGCAACAATTTAGTAAGTTCTACTGAGCAATACTAAGCAATAAGTTCTATGAGCCAAAGAAGAAGTTGTCTCATATACATTTTTTTTAAACATCATTTATGGGTCATTCCATACAAAATGAGCAAATCAGCTGTGGCAGACATGTCACAGATTTTAATGAAAACCATTATATAAGTAGGTCATATCTATTTATATCTATTTATGAGTAAATGTAAAAAAAAAAAAAAAAAAAAAAAACAGATTTCAGGATTGTTTAAGTATTAAAATTTACATTAAAAGCGGACGAAAAATCGAGATTTTGCCAACATGCTAAAAACTTCAATTTTGATTATTAGCCTTACGAATGGAAAGACTATATTAAAAGTTATTTATAATTAGGAATGAATAATAAGTAGCAGATTGGCGTAAGTTAGTAATTGTATTTTTATTCCGTAATTTGAAAAAAATATATTTTTGAAAATTTTTGAGAACAATGAAACAACTTGGCGTTATAGCTAAAAGTATATATTTTAAATATCGATTTTAAATATCAAAACTTTCATGCTTGCCTACTTATTCCTTAATGAGAAAAAAATAAATTGTAAAAAATGTTGAGGGTAAAATGCAATATTTCTATCACTACTTTGAAAGTGAAAGGAAGCTTTTTAAAACTTTTAAAATATTTGATATTATGGATAAATGTGTATATTTTAAACATAGAAACTTGTATTCTTGCTTTCAGTTTATTTTACCTCAAGAATATTTTTAATTAAAGTAGAAAAAATGATTCATTTAGACAAAAAATTACCTATCCCTATCCTAATTAATCCCAAATCCAGATTAAAAAAATAGATGGCAGCACTCATTTTTTTTCACCTTGAAATCGTGCAATATTTTAAGAAACGTGCTCGAATTCAAAGTGTAAAAGCTCATGGAATGTAACAGATATTACCTTTTTGAACCACTTTCGAACCCAAAAGGCAATCTTGAATTTTTTTGAGCATATCATGGAGTTATTGATCTTTATGTCTGTGCAAATTGTTAATGTCGGACCATTCCTTTATTTATATTTTTGCTCATACATAAGAGGAAAAATTGTGATTTTGTAGTTTTTTTTTAAGTTTCTAAGTTTTTTTGAAGATGAAGGAAATAAATGGCAACTTTCAAACTTGGGGAATTTGATCTTCATATGTAATACTACATCAGGCATAAATTTCACAGATGTTTTTGAATTCCTTTGATTTTTATAACGTTTCTAATTTTCTCAAAATTCACAAATTTTCAATTTTTACAACCAATTAAAGATTAATCATGGTGTTACCAGATTATTATTACTCAATAAATAGGAAGATGATTTTTCAATATTACATAATTAAAATATTATAAAAAACAATATTATAAAAAAAATTATTTCTGCTAAATAGTTTTCAAGATACGGAACTTCAAACTTGCAACTTTGGACGATTGCACATATGTCATTCTTTATCAAAAGTTTTTTAAATGTCCAAAACTGATAAAATAATTTATTTTTTGTGACGATATTTTGAAGCGTTCTATTTTAATAGGAATTGAGCCTGTGTATCAAATTTTATTAAAATTGGTTACTATGTGGCCACGACATTTTTTAAATTTTTGCTCATTTTACGTGGAATAACCCTTATGTGAGATATTTATTTGACATAAGTTTGAGCTTTGTAGAACTTTCTGTGTATTTTTTTTCCATATTGAACTTCCAAATTTACTAAGAAATTTTTAGAGTTAAATTTTATTGTTAAAATTGCCAAGTTATAAGTAAAATCAGGGTACTGTAGAAGATCGTTCTGGCGTTCAACATCAATGCCTTTTAAACCAGTTTTCCTACAGTATCAGTAAAGAAACAGGGAAGCAATTTTTTAACATTTCGCAGCAATATTTAACAAAAAGTATTTGATTTGAATTGGTTATTTCCATTTCTTTTTTTTTTTCCACCGTTAAACATCTTTGAATGTTTGTATCGCGTCAAATTTTATTACTTTGTGGAATACTGCATGAATAGAATCAATTATTCTCTTTTAAAGATTTTTTTTTCAAACACATTATACGCTAGAGAAGTTTCAATACATTTTTATTACATCTGTACTCAGAAACTCACTGTTTCTATATCTAAATTTTGTTTAGACTCTGTTATATCTAAAATATGTCCATCGCTTTCGTGATATGCATTTATTAACAAGTAAAAATTGAATTGAAAAATTCAAAAAATCCGACAGCGTAAAAAGCGAACTAATTAACTATTTTTCATCAATGTGAAACTATTTTGTATATTACTTACCTATTTTTTTTATTTACTTGTATTGATGGCTTTTAAGTTGTGTTTAATTGTTAGTTCCTATCTATAAACACTTTTTTGATGAGGCCTATAAGTTGCAGTAAAGCTAGAGACCCAACATACACAACTTCCAGGTTGTGTAATATTTAAACGAAGCTTCTGACTGTAAAATAGTCAATGAAACACCGTCTTCATTTTGAAAGACCTATCCAATGAGATGCCACTCAATATGGTGCTTAAATTTTTTTACGTCTCTACCGCTATTTTGTATTTTACGGCTACCATTTTGAATTTGTAAAAGCAAAACCTAGCCTATAACCATCGGACAGTTAAAAAGAATAGATAGAGACCTCTTTCATTAAAATTCATCCAGCCGTTTGGATGTTTCGAGGGTAAAAATAATTCACATACCCAGATACGCGTGAAACACATAATCCTTCTTGGCAGTCGGGTAAAAATACAGAATACGACGCCGGGAATTTAGCAGTTTAAAGTGGGCGGAGTTTCTCAAATTTATATTAACCCTTTGATTACGGGCTAGGTCTGGCAACTATTTTTGTATTCACTCGTACAACAATTTACAAAAAAATTTCTTTCTCATAGATTTCTTTTAAAATTATTCTGTTTTAAGAGTATGGCAGAGAATAGTTTCCGAAAAGTGGAGCAAATAAAATAAAGTACTAAGCTCTGGGACGACATATGTCCCAACCCTGTAATCAAAGGGTTAACTCTTCTAGTATCAGGTATTTAATTTCGATTACTTTGGTATAATTTGGACCATAAATTTAATTAAATTAAACATAGCTTATCAAGTGTCTATTTAATTTTATTTGTTAAGTTTAAATGATTGTTATTTTTTGGTTCAAAGAATGAGAAACTTAGAAAAAGAAAGAGGGTTCCAAAAAGGACCCCAATAGTACTAGCAGGTTTAAACAGTGGAATATAATATGTTAATAGCTTACCTAAATAGAAACTAAAATATTAATTGTTGTATCATTTAAAAGATACTGATCTTCCAGTCTCACGACAACAGCGATTTTAAAATCGGACGAACTGAAGTAATTAAAAAAATGAATAACTGAATTATTATCATAAGTCATAGTAATTCTTTGTTTAAAAAATAATATGAATAGTTTCTCAAAATAGCTAGAATATGGAATTGATTCATGCAATAGGGGCTGTTCAAATATTACGTAAGCATGTTTTTGACTATTTTTGAACCCCCCTCCCCCCTTGTCAGCAAAAATAAGCAAATCGCGAACCCCCCCTTAATAATTACGTAAGAAAATTAGAACCCCCCCCCCCCTACTTAAAAAAAAATTAGGACACAATACAAATTATAAAACTCTACTCGACTAATATAACTACTAAATAATAATAAACGCTTGTTTTATTTCTTTACAATTCTATTTAAGAAAATTTCTTAGATAACAATTTTAGAAGAACTTAGCCATTTGAAAAATTTAAATTTGAACATGACAATATCTATTCCGATGCTGACCACGGCTGCTCAAGCCATTTTTCCATATCTGTTATGATATTGGTTTCCAGTTTTACTTGATTATCTTCATCGCTTACTATTCGGATGCAATCTTTATCAACTTCATCTTCATTGATCCACTCAACATCTTCCATATCTTCCACGAATTTTACGAAGCGCATAACTTCATTTGCTCGACGAGCAGCAATTCTCAATAGTCGTATAAGGCAGTCCTTCTCGCTTTTTTCACTCTGTTGAATTTTTTTGTGTCTGTTTGCTGACTTCTGAGATGCATGATAGTGGCCACAACTTCCACAAGTTCTTGCGGATAATGCGTGAACTTTATGGAAGAGCAAAAATAATCATACAGCATCTTTAAAAATCCCTTTTCTGTACTATTCAGATTTAAGGCCAGACGGAGACTTAAATCTATAAATTCCCCCTCTTCACTTGCAATGATGTCATTTGACGATTGTATCATTTTAATTGGAGGAGGAATGAATCGTCCTTTTAATATACGAAATAATCCACTACGTGCAGGAGAGCAACAATTCTTTTTTTCGCATTTTACAATTTGCAGCAAATATTGACTTTCTTGTACGAGCTTCGAATACCAATCCAAGTCATAACCAAGAGACTCTGGTTCGCCTGAATCAACATATGTGGCAGTAACGGAATAACTGTCAATGTTTAATGAGTTCCAGATATCTGCGAGAGTTTTACCAGCATATGCTAAGTTATTTTGCTCCATTTCTTCATCAGTAGTGCGACCGTTCTCATCGAGATGGGAACCATAATGGTTATGAGGGTGTATAAGACAAGACAGTTCTCGACTGAGTGGTGTCATTCGCCTTTCTACTCAATTATATGCACTTCTTCCAGGAGCATTGCACGCTATGAAAATTCCATCTAAATCATGCTTTTTGAAATGGTTAATAGCAAACGATATAACTTTCTGGTAGTGGGGATTCTTGTCTGGATCTCCATCAACCGTTTCTATGATTACAGGTTTGATGAAACCCTCTTCTGTTTTCACTAATTTTTCAAAATCTTTGAGTATTAATAGAATTTCAAAATCCTGAGCATGAGTATTTGCTGTGGAAGAACTGTGTTTCCCACTTCTTATAGCTATTAACGTTGGACCAGAATAACCTATGTATGGCTTTACTTTGACCTGCCATGCCAGGAGCAATCACAATACCAGCGTAAACACATGGGATAAGTTTGCGGCGTCCAGCGATGACCCCGTCGTGATCGCTTAAGGATACGTGATACTCCATATGCATCAGTATCATAGCCTGTTTATTGGCTGCTGTAATTTCCAAAGGTACACGCGCTTTTGTCATCATGTGAAAGAAGAAACACTTGCATGGGTCCAAAAATTGAAGCTAAAGTTTCTAAATAATGGATGGATATTACTGCAAATTGGGTATCAATGTGAGATCGGCGATAATCAGCCAGAATCCAAGAAAGTTTTATCGGCACTGTGGTGACATGTCTTCGACACTCGATGGTTGAGGAATTTTTTGGAAGCAAACGAAGATATGTTCTACTCCTGCTTATTGCAAAACCAACCTTTTTCAGTTTTGCAGTAAAGTCATCGAGAGTTTTGACACTTCGGACTTGTTTCTTCTTTTTGCATCTGCAGCGCTTCCAATAATAGCTATGTCTGCTATTGCTTTAAGTAATAATGGTTGTTTAAACTTGGTCTTCCTACTGATTCCCTCTAAGCTATTTTTTTTAATGTCTGGATTATCATGGCAGATTTCTCCAAGCTTTGTTCGTTTGGTGGTTCGATGTTTTCTTTGGTATTCAGCATTTTGTCGTTTCCTTTTTAAGGATTGTTTTTCCTTTTTTTGAGATCACTGGAAACTTTATTTATCTGTTTTTGAATCTGACAAGGAGAGGGCCAACCTTGTTAATCACAGATTTTGATTATTTTAATATATGTTGTAGGGTATAGACCCCTTAGTCTCAGGTTCAACGGATTTTATACAACGCTCGTTAGTTCTTGAGAAACAGGGGGGGGGGGTCTCATATTAGTAGATGATTTAAATACTTACTTTGTAACAATAAGGACAGGTTGGGCGTAGCTCAGTTGGTACGGCGTTTGCTGGCTGATCGGCGGGCTCGGTTGCGATTCCCGAAAGCACTAAATTTGTTTTTCTTATATTTTGTTTTATAAATATACTTGTAATTATAACTTAATAATCGCATTGTCAATTAAAATTTATACTACTGTATTTCAATTATAATTTTAACCTATTTAATTTTTTTACTTTTAACTAAATAGTTTTATAAAACATCCTAAAACTGATAATTTTTTAAAAATCACTTTTAAAATTCCAGTATGTATGCATTCAGTATGTATGCAATGATATTGAACAATTGTGTCAATTCGTGATTTTAAAGAAATATCATTTATTCATTGCTTTAACAAGTGAAATCAATACGATGATACTATTACTCTGTTTTTAAAGTAACAAACATAATTATGTTAAAAATTAGCATCGGAATTAAATTACAACGGATTTTTTGCATATTAAAGATTTTTAAATTTGTAATATGTATGCTTACGCTTTCAAATATTTCGTTTTTTCCTCTATCTTTTTTCTGCTTTTTTTATTTTATTTGAATATGTTTTATTTTATCATAACTAGATGGCATCACAACAGGTTTCTAACGATTTTGGAATTTTTATTATTCAATAATAAATCCAATTTCTTTTTAAATGTCTTTAAAGGATGAGAAATAATAGTTCAAAATAAAAAATTATAAATTTAAATTTAAATTTGTTAACATTATAATTAATATACGATATTAAAATTTTTACTTGAAATTATTAAATTATAATTACAAGTATATTTATAAAACAAAAAAATGAGAAAGACAAAAAATGTAGCGCGTTCGGGTATCGAACCCAGGCCCGCGGGTCAGCAAGCAAACGCCGTACCAACTGAGCTACGCCCAACCTGCCCTTTTTGTTTCAAAGTAAGTATTTGAGTTGTGTACTAATATTAGACCCCCCCCCCATTCGGTTTCTTAAGAACTAACGAGTGTTGTATAAAATCCGTTGAACCTGAGACTAAGGGGTCTATACCCTACAACATATATTAAAATAATCAAAATCTGTGATTAACAAGGTTGGCCCTCTCCTTGTGAGATACATTGGTTTCAATTCAATTGGGTTACATTTCATTTTTAGTAAGGTTCAAAATTTGAAAACAGTTAGAAGATTATCTGCTACAAAACTAACATATTTTTTAATTTTTTCCCCCATGGATGCATTAATTTTTGAGTTATTTGAAAAGAAAAAATAAGGCTTAGCTTGGCTACGCCCTATTTAAAAAGTAATAACTCGTTTTTTGACGTTTTTTTGGTCTTTATTTATTCCCATACTGACCATGTTTTGCCAAGGCTACACGGTCATTTTATCTTATCTATCTTTTTTCCAATTTTTACAAGTAATTATGTAAACTTAAAGTTATGATAAAATATATTTAAAATTTTAAGAATAAATTGATTATAATTACCTTTATAAAATAATCAAGAAAGACTGATTTCTTTTCGGTTGCATTACGCAGTTCGTCCTCAATTCTTTTTAGCACCAATACCTCTAACTCTTTGTCAGTTTTAGAAGACTTTTTGTACTGCCGCCACACATCATTAGTTTTACATTGGATATCCTTCAAAGGTTTATCTGATGCATACTTTTTGAAACTTTCAAAAAGTTTTTTATAAAAGATTTCTCGAAATGAAGACATATTTCTGATTTTATTTATTTTAAACACCACTACACTGCAGTAGTGAGAGGTAGAGGTCTGCACAGGCCGAAATTTCCAGGCCCGGGCCCGGCCCGACTCATAGAGAAAAAAATTCGGCCCAGCCCGGCCCTTACAAAAAAATTATTGGCCCGGCCCGATAAAAAAAGTTAAAAGTTCGGCCCGAGCCCGGCCCGACCCGGAAAAAAAAGTTAAAATCTCGGCCCGGCCCGATTGAATTTCTACAAAACATTAATTTTTATGTCGATTTGGTGAAAGATTTGTCTCGTACGAGGAGTTCTGGCCAAAAATATGTCTTAAATATTTTTTTATGTTTATAATCTTCATTTTTATATAAGTGGCGCAGGCTGCGACATTTATTTTTTTAAATCAATCTCTATTTCTTGTATGTAAATGAATCCGTTATCATTAATATCGTTAATCCATATTCCATGTATTGAAGTGCTAAAAATCTGAAAAATGCTACACAATAAAATGTTCTAAAACGGAATTGCATAAAAAAGAAAAAAATCCGTTATAGACAAGTGCCCTTCTTAGCAAATTTTAAATGTATTATATATCCTATTCTTACGTATTAGTATATTAATTTTGTATGGACCAACACGTTTTCAGTTTATAACAGGATTTCGTCATAGACAGGGTCCTTCTCACATGTTTTCTTATATTTTAATAAGCGTAGAAATCTACTATTCTTTAAAAAGAATAAATTTGAATGTTTAATAGTAGAATAATAGCGATTTAAAAATGTGTACATTTTTTTCAAAATTTTTTGAGCCTAACCTAATTTTACTGACCTTTGAACGGATCAGGCTACGCCGAGACAATGATTTTCATACGGGCTGCGTCAAAACTAGGACTTAAAATTTTGGGCCTTGAAGACTTGGAATGAAACCAGTCCCGGCTCTGTACAGAAAAAAATGGGACCGGCCCGATCCCCCAGGAAAAGAGTAAGGCCCGAACCCCCGTCCCGTAAAGAGTAGTAACTACGCCCGGCCCGTCCAGAGCCTTCAGAAAAATGTATGGCCCGGGCCCGCCCCGAGTGCCGTGAATTAAAATAGGCCCGAGCCCGGCCCGTGCAGATCTGTACTGAGAGGTTTTCAAAACTCACGAGACACCAGACAGTAGAGCAGTCGGTCACAATGTTTATGGGGTTCAACCACTTGATAGAGGAGGGGTGGAAACAAAAAAGATAGAATTTTACTTACGTTTTGGAAGCTTTCCCGGAAAACTCATATTGTCACAATACATCATATCGCATCGGTCCATTCAATTCTATTCTATTCTATTCTCACAATTGGAAATAGTAGTAAGTTCTCAGAGATAATAAGCCCTCATGCATCAAACATGAACAGTCACCTCTACATAAAAGAGATCGTTTGTTTTCCTTGTTCGGTCAAAATAGCTGACATCAGAACTTCAAGTTTAATATTCTTGTGCTATTTCTTTCTTTCAATTTAAAATTTTATATATATATATATATATATATATATATATATATATATATTTTACAAGTTAGAGATTCTGAAAATGTCTTACGTAAGCATCATTCAACCCCCCCCCCTCCCCCCTTGTCAGCAAAAATAAGCAAATCGCTAACCCCCTCCCCCCCCCCCTTAGGTGCTTACGTAATATTTGAACGGCCCCATACCGAATTTTAGAATTTATGATTTTTCTAACATTATATTGTGCAATTCGTTCCTAATAACACAGGTCTGAGGTGGATTTTTTTTCATTGTAAAGAGGTCTTTTTATAATGTTTTTTTTATATTGATTTCGAGAAAAAATATTCTAAAAGTTCTTTTACGTACAGTTCCAACACAAATTGAGAATTTTTATATAGGTGGTAAATTAAAATTTAGCATAAAAACACTTAAACTCTTAATTTCAAAGTTATAAATATATTAAGTTTAGCTAACAGTCAAAATGAGAGCAGACAATTGTTTGCTGTTGCATAAGGAATAACACGCGCGAGAAAAGAAATTTTCTAAATGGTGCTTCTATAGAAAGAAGGGAAATAAAAAATAATTTTGACTTTGTGGCAACTAAAACCAACACAGAAAATTATTAAATGTAAGATTCAGATCATTTTTAGTGTCTACTAAAGAAAGTTCTTTGACTCGGTTAGATCTTCTGTGAGATGTATTATAATTAATTCTTTATGAATTAAAGCTCCTACACAATTTTTTTCTTCACAATCCTGACTTTTTTTCATTCTTCTTTATGTTGCATTTTTTGTTATTATCATCTTTATTTCTGTGCGAGGCTTTGAAAAATTTAATAATGTGTGTACTTAATTCGATTTTATGCGCCAAAGCACAGGACATAATTTTCATAAACGTGTTCCATTAAAGCCATATTTTTGCAGTAGACCACAAAAAAAATATCTTCACTTCAAACACTGTTACACGAATAGGGAAGAACTGAAAATAATCGTAGAAGCCCCATGCCGATTCGGCAAATAAAACACATGCATAATGGATGTATTTGTGAAAATTATTGCAGTAATAATATGCATTATGGTATTTGGTGATAAAAAAGAAACAAATACGAAGAATTTTCATTAAATATTTCAATGAGATCATATAATTTTATTATTTTATCATATCTATCAGATTAGATACATTTTAAAACTGTTTTGAAATTGGATTCTATTGAACTATACGAAAGAAAAATTCTTTCGTTAAAAACCGGAAAGTTTTCGATACCAGATTTACCTGAAATATTGCTTAATTTCACGGAATTTCCGTGATTAGACTGGAGAAAGTTCTAAAACATTTGCCATCTATCCTCAATGATATCAGAAAAACATAGCTTGGACTTGATATTTTTATTTCAATTTTATCTTAAATTTCAGAACAATTTAAGAAAAGAAGTAAATTAATAAATAAGAAGTAATAAAGCAATAAGAAATAAATTGAGGAAAAATGAGCAAATAAAATGGGAAACATTCAATTAATATTAAGGGAAAGATATACGTTAATTGGCGGTTTGTTTGTACAGTTATATTTAAGGACGCATAATAGAAAAATTGAAGTGCAAGCTAAAATTACTTCTTTGATTTTTTATTTTCTGTATAACAGTTAATTGCACGTTTTTGTTTAGAGGCTGTAGATACAGATTCTAAAATTATGCTTCTTTTACTGTTAATCGTGCATTGTTATGTTTAAAAAAAAAATCTTTTTATGATAAAATAAATAAATAAAGTAAACAGTTTCAAAATATTTTATTAATAAACATTTATTCAGAGTTAACTGGATATAATGAGTCATTAAGGCAATGCTCTCACTTGTTAATGAATGACCAAAACGCTACAAGAATATCTATATCCTTTATTGTGTACGGTATTCGTAACATAACTTTCTTTGTATGGATGCATCTATAGCCAAAAATAATGAACAAAATGAAATCGCATTTTATATAAACTTTTGATGACATAGGGAGATAAAAAAAAAGTACCGAAAATCAAACACTAAAGTTTTTGTACTTTGATAGAGCATGGCCGGACGCATACAGACTCGGATTAGCCAATCAGAAATTTTCAGCCTTTCATATATCTCTTATTGCTTTTTTTCCTCAACAAACGCATTTTTCCCATTTTTTTCTTTATCCTTTCATAATTTTATTATAGAACAACTATTGTGCTATGAATAGACTTTATTTTCCTGGCTCCTCTGTGATGTGATAAACAATCACTCATCTAGAGGGGGTGGAGTAGCACTGCTACTGGGTATCCCATCAAAGATGTCAACTGTTTACTATTCACATATAGGGCACAGTTTCCCAGTCATTTGAATTAATTTTTCACCTGAATGTTTCCAGCTCCTTTTTAAGATACATTAAAAACTCTGCTGTCACTTACGTACAAAACAACTTGCATAATTCGTTTTATATTATACATTTCAAAATAATGTGACCAACTTATTTTTTGAGAATAGAAGCGTAACAAAAGCCATTTACTATAAATTATACATTTTATTTCAAAAAGTGAGAAATTGCGTACTTTTCAAATAAGAGTAAAAAAAAAAAAAAAAAAAAAAAAAAAAAAAAAAATCAAAATGTAATAAGTAATTATTTATACATTTTATACAAAATTTGCAGTTTCATGATGATGGAACTACTTTCTTTAAAACATTTTATATAGACCAAAATTTTGAATAACAGAAAAAATACGATCTGGAAATGAGTGAACAAATTTTTGTAGTACAGTTTGATTAATAATTTCTCCTTCACAAATTGTAAAAGCGCGTAATTGGGAAATAAGCGAGCATTACTTTCAATTGGTGTACTGCTCAAACTAACAAATTCCAAACTTTTTCTATAAAATTTAAACCAGGAGAAACCTACTAATAGTATATTACATGGATCGTATGATCTGCAAGCTACATCCAGTTGCTATTAACTCTATGCATTGAAGCATTATCTTGTAAAACTACCTAATATAACCCTTCTATATAATAAACAAAGGACAATAATTTTTCTTCCAAAAGGATTGTTGTGCAACAGCGTACATTCAGCCTCTTGGAAACTGTAATGGTTTTTTATACATTACATCCGAAGTCAGTCCCCAATGCCAATAGCGGTTCCACTACTTCGCACCGTCCAGATTGACAATCTTTTCACAACTGAACATAACAAGTAAAAATCCTGGTTTCCAGCACATGTAGTATCGGGCATATGAGCCACGACAACCTTTGAAATTTGTATCGATCTGTCATTTTCAGCTTGAATTTTCTTTTAAATATTACGAATTTACAGAATTTCTAATTTTCCCATGTGACTGATGGCGAAGCAAGATATTGATTTGCCAATTGTGAAATTGTAGCTTTTTGTTGCGAAATACACTGGGTTTCATAATGATATGAACACCTAGTAATTTTGTGATATCATGGCAAAAATTCATAAATAGTTATCAGAAAACTCTATTCTCGAGACAAATACAGTAATTTTGCATAATACATAGCTGTAAAAGAAATATCAAACTTTAAATTCATTGAAAATATGAATTATCTAAAAAAATGGTGTTGCAAAATGATATGAACATTGATCGAAATTATCACTAAACGGGCATGGAAACTGTACAGGGATACTGAATGCCACTTCAGAAAGAAGAAACCAAAATAAGAAATTTAATTTAGCATATAAAGATACTTCGCAGACTAGGAAATCTCCAAACCTGATCATAAAGTGTGTTCTAGAAGTGTGGGTCATAAAAGTGGTTTTGAGAAAGGAAAAATTGCGGCTTTTAAGGATCAGGGACTTTCAGCCAAAGCTATCGCAAAAAAATGAAAAGATCTCCAGGTGTAATATTAAATTTTCTTTGATTAAAAGAGGATTATGGAGCAAAGAAGTGTCCGGGACGTCCGCCAAGGCTGTCCAAAAGGGCAAAAAGAGACATTATAAAAAGAATGAGCAATGGGAAAACAATTTTAGGCAAACTTTCAAGAGATCCACTGATAGCAGTGTCAAATAGTACCTTGTGTAAAGTAGTCAAGAGGTTTAAGATGATAAGGTACAAGAAAAGAAAGCCCCAACCACGTATGACTAAAATGCACAAGCAGAATCGTCTGGATTGGGCAAAAGATCACATGTCCTGGAAGTTAGAATATGAAAGAATAATATTTTCTGATGAAAAGAAGTTCAATCTAGATGGTCCGGACGGTTTTTCTTCTTATTGGCACTATCTGCGCAAGAAACCAGAAACGTTTTCAAAACGGCAGCAGGGTGGAGGTTCACTCATGGTTTGGGCTGCGTTTGGATTTTATGGTAAGAACCGTTGCATTTCCCCCTTGTAGAATGAGTGCATCAACCTTCTAAGATCTACTTGAAGAAAACTTGCTGCCATTTGCTGTGGAAATTGGCGGACCTTTCTGGATATTCCAACAAGACAATGCATCCAATCACACGGCAAACAGCACTTGGGAATGGTTTCTTAATAATGGTGTACATGTAATTCCATGGTCATCTGTTTCTCCTGATTTAAATCCAATAAAAAGTGTATGGAGCCTACTGGTTAGAGCTTTTTACGCAAATGGAAAACAATATGCCACAATTTCAGAAATAAAAGCTGTTATCATCTTCCACTGGAATGAAATAGATCAAAATATATTAAAAAGCTTGGTGCACCCCATGCTTAATCGCCTTTTTACATTATTTAAAAGATATGGTGCATACACTGGCTATTAATCTATATTTTTGGCCAATGTTCATATCATTATGAAACACGTCAAAATGGGAAAATGCAGCTTATTTTATGTATAAATCACTGTTTCAATTATATTTTGTTATAAAATAAAACGATTTGTTATATTTCTAACATTGATTAGACTTCCGTTTGTTCGGTAACATTTTCTTATTTTTTATGCTTAAAAAACTGGGTGTTCATATCATTTTGAAACCCAGTGTATACTTTACAATTCTTTACATTATTTGAAGCGAGTTTTTGAGATCTTTAAGGCAACTTTTTCACGCCATATGATTTACTCAGCTTAAAAAAGTTTAAAATAACTCCATGAGATCGCAAAATCTTTTTAGCTATTGCTCTTCCTCAAAGACCATATCCCTTGTAAGCAACAATTTTGAATTTTTCATGTTCATTTAAATCATTTCGTCATTCCATCATGTTAAAAATTACAAAATAACAGCATGGAAAATGACATTTTATATATAATATGTAATTTTATTTGAATAGTTGGAACAAGATTGGTAGTAATGATATCTGCAAGTTTTATGGCATTTTAGCGGTATTTTGAAAGTTGCTAAGTGATCATTTCATTATGAAACACTCTTTTGAAGTAAGAATAAATTAAAAAATATATATATTAATATTGTGTAATTTATTTTTATAAAATATCATCATCATTCCTTTTTAAAATGGTTTAACTTTTATGATGAACATTTTATGCACACTAACATCTCACTGTATTTTTGTTTATAAAAAAATATATATAGTAGTCATATCTTTATAAACCGGAGTGTACGAGCAGCTAATGCAATTATTTGATTTATTATGGCTCCGAAAATACCAAAAGTTTCACTTTCTGAAACTTTTATGCTAAATAGCACTAAATTATTTTTCACGAACTCCCCCCGTCTTCAAAAGTTTTAATGTAAAATTTGGTCTCATTCCTATTCATTATTTTTAACAACAGATGCCTCCAAAAAGAAAAAATTATTTTATGCATGGTCACCTTGTTTCTTTCTTCGATCTTTACAAGACGAAAGTATTGGATTCGTGAAAAATTTCGACTTTCGGTTTTCGACGGATTTACACGTTTTAGGGGTTAGAGATTCTGAAAAACATGTTTTTACAAAATGTCTGCCTGTAAGTCTGTGAGTCTGTGTGTCTGTCTGCATGTATGTATGTGACACAAATTTTATGGGCGCTGTATCTCAAGAACTAATGCACGGAATTTAATAAAAATTTATATTCAGTTTGTCCCTGATATAAATTGGTGCTGATTAATTTTTGGTGTAAATCGCTCAACAGGTGGCGCTGCTATGCAGCATTTTTCATGATTTCTACAATAGCTCAATCTCCAGAACTAATGCATGGATTTTCATCAAACTTCAGATTTAGATTGTCCTTGACAGGAATTGACGTTTTATACGTTTTGGTGTAAATCGCTCAACAGGTGGCGTTGCTATGCAATATTTTTCACGATTTCCACATTAGCTCAATCTCCAGAACTAATGCCAGGATTTTCATCAAACTTCAGATTTAGTTAGTCCTTGATAGGAACTGACGTTTTATACATGTTGGTGTAAATCGCTCAACAGGTGGCGCTGCTATGCAGCATTTTTCACGATTTCCACAATAGCTCAATCTCCAGAACTAATGCACGGATTTTCATCAAACTTCAGATTTACTTAGTCCTTGACAGAAATTGACGTTTTATACATTTTGGTGTAAATCACTCGACAGGTAGTGCTGCTATGGTACATTTTTCAGAGTTTCCGATATAGCTCTATCTCAAGAACTAATTCATCAAACTTCAAATTCAGATGTACTTTGATATGAATTGGTTCTAAATTGATGTAATTTCTTGTACTATTTAAATGATTTAATTGACGTGATTTATATGGAAGAAAGTTTTGTGATGGCCACAACATACTAGTTTTTAATCAATGCTTTCCATTTATAGGCTGCAGCTGCTAAAAATATGTTGAGTTCAATATTATAAAAATTGAAGCATGTGTAGAAATGCATCATATTTCTTTTTGCCACATTCACAGAATTTCCCTCACTCTAGTTCAAAAGTATCACTTTAATAATTTTAAATGTCGAAACTAAATTTATGGATTTCAATGTATTTCTTCTTAAGTATATCTGAGTGAACAGTGCTCTATACTAGTCAAAAGAAGAGCTGAAAAAAAAATCACTACAGAAAAACAAATTATATCTTCTTATACATTATGAAAGTATATAATTTCATTTTTATGAAAGTATATAATTTCATTTGTATGAAAATAATAAAATTTTACTTTTATAATTTTGACAGTAAAACATTTTGTAGCAATATATTAAAGGTAAAATAATCCACAACACATATTTTGTCTCAGAAATTTAATCCAGTGCGGCAGTAATTGAGAAATTGTAATACAGTAGAGCGCCGATTATCCGAACTCCAATTAACCGAACTTCCAATTATCCGAACAACCTATTTCTCTCATTTTTTTTAAAAACTAAAGTTCCAGTTATCCAAACAGCCTATTTCTCTCAAAAGAAAAAAAAAATTAACCGAACTCCCAATTATCCATTGACTTGGAATAAAATTTTAAATAAAGAAAAAACTGATAGTGGATCAGAAAATAAGGAATGTAAAAACAATAAAGGAGATGGAAAGAATCCTAAGCTATGAAAAAAATGAAATTAACGAGTGGTTAAATAGTAAAGTATACATGACCCTTGATATCAGATTTTAAATGATGATGACATTGTGGATGAGATTCATGATGAAAAAGAAATTGAAGAAAAGGAAAACGAATTCTCTGAAAATGACCCAAGTCCATCACATAACGAACCATTTGAATGTTTGGAAACAATTATGAAATGGCTCGAACGGCAGAAGAACGCTGATCCTACTCAACTAAGGGTATTTAAGAAGAATTAGATATATGGAGCATTGAAAAGAATGTCTTCGTTGAATCAAGCAATAATCAAAAGCTTTTTTCCTTAAATCATAATCTCTGTAGTTCAGAAAATGATAAAAAGAGAGAAAAAAAAAATAATGATAAAAATGTAAACAAGAACAATTTTTTTTAAAAGACAAAATGAAAAAAACTATTTTTAAACATGCCAGAACTAACTGATATACTACCAGTCCTAAGCGTAGATAATGTGTAAAGGTTTTAGTATAGTCAGAAACATCCCTTAAATTGTCTGTTCAATTATCCGAACTTTTGCTTATCCGAACTAGGGTAGGTCCCGACTTGTTCGGATAATTGGCGCTCTACTGTATCTCAAAACTATTGTACATAAATTTTTCAAGTTTTGCGATTAAACCATACTAATAACAAAAATTCATTAACACATGATCATTTTCTGTAATATGAATATTTTTATTAAAAAATCCATTCTTGCATTTTACATTTTCAGCGCCCTTTTTCTGTCAGCTTATATGTACTTCCACACTTGCCAATTACCCTGTATTTAATGAGAGACTTCTGTTTAAATAAAGATATTTGAACCAGAAATTTTATTTAATGAATGAAATAAAGTATATTTCAAACGACTCTCTTATACAAGAAAGACACATATAATTAAATAAATTTTCTTGTCCAAGGTATTTTCTTTTTATTGAAAAACTTAGACGGTTGGCAAGTATGGACTTCACTAGGTGTTATTATATACTGACCAAGTCAATGGCTACATAAAGAAATTGGGATATGCTTAGGTTCCTATAGCTATTTTATTGAATATAATGTTTTTTAAACTGAGAGAAAAATTGAAATAAAGTTTGGCTTTATTTTATCGTAATAGAATAAACAATATGTTGGAACATATTATCGAATTGATACATTATTTCAAAGATTCGATTGATTAAATAATATATGGCATAATAGAGTCCGTGTCATGGCTGGTGTTACTGAGAAACATCCTTTGTGTTTAAGCCTTTTTCTGCCAAGACACGGAAATAAACACGTATCGTAATTTTTGAGCATAAGCCACGGCTGAAATAAGTCTGTTTCGAGCCAGAAAATGTAAATACATTCAAATAATTACTAAGTAGAAGAATGTTAAATTTTATTAAATACAATTTCTGGTCGGAAATACTTATTTGAGTCGCAGCTTATACGCCAAAAATTACGGTACATATTTATGCTTCTGAGTGATCCTAATTACGATGGTTACTCAACTATTAGCTCAATACGCCAAAAATTATGGTACCTAATCATGCTTCTCAATGATCCTAGTTACGACTGTGAACTACTATTTCAGATGTTATTTAACCTCTTCAGGAGCGATTTTTTTTATGGTGAGAAAAAAATGACTTTTTTTACGGTTCATTTATTTTATATTAATAGGAATTTAAAAATAAACAAAAGGGAGAAAAATGGACGTCCACATTTGTGGCCTCTGAGCGTTAATGGTAATTTATGAGTAAAATGATTTCTTGCAAAATAAAAAAACTAACCGTAAATTTCTTTCTTGCATTTCTATAAATTATTAAAACATAATATATCTAATATATCTGATATTATTTTTATCAAATATTAACGAGTTGTTCAAACAATCCAACAACACTGACTGCCGAAAAATCAATCAACGATTATATATATATATCGGTGTAGATCGGTGCACTCAAACATCGGTGTACATCGGTGCAGTCAAACCATAAAATTTTTACTTCTCTTGTTGAGGGATTCTGTAGTGAAGAAATTATTATCAATTTTTTGTTCTTCTTATTATTGACAGTAATTATAATTATAAAAAAACTAAACATCCACATATGTGTCCAAGGACGTGATGAGGTTAAATACACCAGAAATTATAATACGTAATCAGTGATACTAGTTACGACGGTTACACTGCTATTTCAGATGTTATTTAAATACGCCTGAAATTATGGCACGTAATCATGCTTCTAGTTACGATGATAACTCAACTATTTCAGATGTTATTCAGTCAATAGGAAGTTTCAAATCTGGCATAATCAAGCTGCAGAATAATAATAAAATAAATTGATTTTAATTAAGTATAAAACACTGAATGAAAAAATTAGCGTGCGAAACTGCGAAAATTATTTTCATGAAATAAAAAAAAAACACATATTTTAAGCCCATATCAACAGAAACCCGAAGCCGTTGTCACTATATTATGAAAGAAAAAAATCATCAAATAAGTAGAAGTACTAGAAATTATTATTGCTATATTTGTTTTAATACACTGAAAAAAAGAAGACCTAAAACGGGAAGAAAAATACCCGAATTGGGTAGAGAGATTCTTAGGTATGAGGTTTTCCAATCTGAGTCCATGTATCTTGTTTTAGTTACCACTGTGTATCCATTTTGGGCACTGTTAAATACCCATTTTGCACCCCCCCCCCTAAATGGGAATTTAAAAGTGCCCAAAATGGATACACAGTGGTAACCAAAACAAGCATATGGACCCAAATTGGGTAACCTCATACCTAAGAATCTTTCTACCCAATTCGAGTATTTTCTACCCGTTTTTGGCCTTATTTTTATGTGAGTAGTGGTACTTATCAGTTTTAATGTTTTGATGATTTAAGGACAAAAAAAATTCCTTCTTGTTAATTTTTTCTGAGGAAAAATGTACATAATTAAACTGCGCATTTGTATTAAGAATCATTAAGGAAATGATTTTTAATTGAGTATAAAACAATATACAAAAAATCGAAAGCGTACCAAAGTGAGCATAATATTTTCATAGAACAAAGAAAGCACATATTTTTAACGAGCTATCAACACAAACCTGAAACTTTTGCCGCCATTTAATGCAAGATCAAACCATCGAGTTAATGCGCCTTTTAATCCCTCCTTTTAATTTTTTTTTCACCCTTACATGGAGTCTCAGTCATTTTTTTTTCTTTCTTTACTTCCAGTCCCACAATTATTATCAGAGATTGCGGGTGTCAAACTCAGGCCAGCAGCCTCCTTTTAATGTCTTTTGTTTTCTACTGCCGTCCTCCTTTTGTTTCACCACTGTCTTCCAATTTCCTGAGCCTTCACACTGAACGATGCTTATCAGTTGCCTAGAAGAAAATTAAAATTACGCTGGAATGAGGGAGAGTACGCTAAAGGGGAAAAAAAATAAAATTTCGCACATTTATGCATCCGACGAACTATGAAAAAATATCATTAATTAATTATGATTCATTGATTTAACGAAGGAGAAGAACAGGTTTTAAGCGACAATCTTTAATTGAGTGAATTTAGTTTCAAAAGAGAATATCAGCTCATATTTTTTTTTTCTCTCCATGCCTCTGCTACAACTAAGTAAATTTTTCTTTTTCACTATCTCTTTCTTTCAGACTCTATTTTTTCACATTATTCTCTTTATCTGCACTGTTTTGGAGGTCCTGATTAATTAATACATAGAGGGGAGGGATGAAAAAAAAAAGTGCTTTTCCGAATATATTGCAGATGGTTTTTAGTTCCAAACTGAAGACTCTTAACCTCAACATAAGAACACGTGCGGTGAAAAAAAAATAAGAGTTTTTTTTTTTATTATTATTATTCAACTACTGCTTCATTTCTTCCCTTCCCCTGCCTCCCCCCCCCCCCCAACTCTTCCAAACAACACATTCTGCTCACTAATCTGTCTAAATGGCTAGAGAAAGCTTTTATTAAGCATGTGTTCTAAGACTTAATCCCGCAGTTGAAACCACTGTGCGTTAAACAAGACGCAAGCACGTGGTAAAATAATAGGTTCAAAAATTATAACATGGAATATTCTACCAATTATCTCTCCCTGCTTGTAATATTGGGTAGTATTCATTGTCTAAGCTTGAAAAAAGACAATCTTGTTTTTTCGGTGAATCTAATCCCATTTTTCCTCGCGCAAACAACGGGAGAAAAAACGCGTAAATATCCTTTTTAATCATAGGTTAAACGCTTTTTAAGCATGAGAATTTTTTACTTTGTTAATTTTAAGTTCGGGATGATTATTTTTTAAGACGTCTTTAATATTTGATATGAGACAGTGTGATTTTTCTAGGTCTTTTTTCGGTAAAAATTGTTAAAGTATCTTGTAACAAGACCATTGCTTTTTTATCTTTTTATCTCTATGTTTCATTACAAATGAGCAAAATAAACAACGTGTATTCAAAATTGAATATGAATTATAAAAAATAATAATATTTATTTTCCCGGATTATTGGAAATTAATTAAATTTTTCATTTTTTTTAAAGTGCTTATTCTTATACGGCGTTAAGTGTTTGTTCTATATGTATTTAAGCTCAAGCACAAGTAGAGAAAAATGTTACAATTTTAATATAATAATAATAATGAATAAATAAAAAGTAAAGTTTATATTTGGCTCGATTTTTAACACTTTACAACAAACTTGAAAAGTGTTTATGCATTCAGTTTGTTTGTCCGTTTGTCCGCGCTCTAACTCCCGCAAATATACTCGTATTTTCATGAAATTGATGAAGGTTATTTTAGGGTCACCAAAGCATGTTTGGCATTGTATATGAAGTATGAAGAATTAGTAGTTAAATTACAGGCGCACTCAAAAGTATTCCATTACATTATGGTATATGGGGAAAAATCGTTTGCAGAATATTTTAATGACATTACGCTATTTCAGAGGTATTGAAACTAGATGTATTGATATAAATCACTGAATTTTACTACGATCACGTTAGAACAGGGCATCCATGGCATTTTTTATTCATTTACAGGGACACACAAAAGAAATCGGTTACAGTACTGTCTTTGAGTAATAATTGGTGGAGTGTACGGTTTAAAATTCGGTATGCGCTTTTAAATTTAATTAATTTTGTGTATGTTACTCGTCATATATAAATGCTATACCTCATATACAGGGCTGAACAAAAGTATTCCTGTACCATTATCCTTATTAGAGGAAATTGCTGAAGGGAAATTTTCAACTGAAGTACATGTATCTCTTAAGTGAGCTACATTTTGGTATGCATGTAGTTAATAGTTACAAATCTATATATCCTACACAGGGCTGCTAACAAAATCGGTTATTTTCCCGATTGTAGATGGGAACAGCTGATATTGGGTTCTGAAATGTGTTATATGCGTTTCCATATGGCTGAATTAGAAGTAATATTTTAATTTTTTAAATGGTGCGGTTTTGTTTCATTATTTTGAATGTGTTGGAAAGTGTTTCATAATGTATGCTTGACGCACGATTTTTTCTTTCTTGTTTCTTATTGTTGAAGATACTGTCGCAAATGTTTTCTTTATTATATCTAATATAATGCATAACACACAATTATATATTATTAAAGAAAAAGTTAAAATAAATGTTACCGTTACCATTTTGATTCTAATATTGAAACGTACTTCATAAGCAATCTTAAGAACAGCCTACAGTGATTTTCTTTTCTGATACAGATACAATCATACTGAAAGTATGATATAAATAGTAAACCGAAAGAAATTTCAATTTCTGTGCAAATCGCGGTATTAAACTAATAAATTCGAAAAAGGAGGCCATTCTGGAAACCCTGAAGAACGTGTTATCATGTGATGAAAAGTTTTAAGTAGGGTGAAGGCTTGATCACGACAGTAGAACATTTCGCGACGGGGAACATATTTTTGTGCTATATTTTTCACGATATCTTTAAAAATAGAATACCTAAAATTAAAAGAAATGTATTTTTGAGCAGAGCGTTACGAAAGTTTTCACATGATACCCCAAACGATATACAAAGTAAAGATTTTTTTTTCTCTTTCAAATAACTTAATTAGCCCCTCTACATTTTCCCTAAATGTATTTGTGAATGTTTAATAATCTGTAAATATGTGGGTTAATACTCTTTATTACTTCCTCCAATTTGAACTTTCCACGTTCCATAGTTTACGAGTAAAATGGCTGTGACAGACAGACACAGGAGTGATCTTATAATGGTTCCGTTTTTACTTTTTAAGTAAGGAATCCTAAAAAACTACCGTCCTGAAAAAAATATTGCTTATAGCTTAAGTTGCAATAAATTTATCGAATAAAAAAGCTTATTTAAAATCTATTCAATAACCCTGTCTACAAGATTAATGCTTTTATGTTTGAAAATGAGTCAGAAAGTTTCGCGTTGAAGAGCGAGGTAAAATATTTTTTTGAGAATCATGTTAAACGGTTCCTAAACGTCTCAATCTTGTTAAAAACTAGTGAGTTACCAGTAAAAAAAATCTTTATAAATATGATTGAACATGTATTATGGAACATAAATGCATTGTTGCACATTTTTTGTACAATATGTCCTATGACTATTCGGAGTCTTTTTTAGGTAGATTTCGTAAGAAATACTACCTATTGCAGTCGTTACCATGGTGCGACTTTTGAAAAATTCCTTCATAACTTTTCATTATAGGACCCAGGAACCCAAAACCACCCCCACCTAAAAAGTTTATATATATATATATATATATATGTATGTATGTATGTACCAAATTTTGTCCGCACGATAAAAGTCGCAATTATGCACGGATTGTCCTCAAACTCGCCAACAACTTTGATATGGCTAATACCTCGGCGGGGATTGAAAATGGGCGAAATCGGCCCAAGAGGGTGGAAATGGGGAGGGTTCAAAATTTTGAATACTGTCTTAACATGATTCTGATAAAATCAGCTCTTATACAACAATGGCAGGAAAAAAATAAAAGTTTTTCGTTATACCAGTTGCCAACAATAAAAAAAAAAAAAAAAAAAAAAAACAATAAAATTTTCACCACAACAATTACTTTTCTATTGAAAATTTTCACGTGTAAAATTAAATAGTTTGACAAATTGAAAACAAATTAAATATTACGTCATAAGTTTTCTACAGCAAGATTTCAGCATGAAAACTCAAAATAAAATAAATAGTTTGATGAATTAAAAAAATATGTATATTGCGTCATATTGGAAATATAATGGACCTCAGCAGGTGAATATGTAACGCCATGCGAGTTTGATGAAACGTATTAAAACATGATAAAAACCCGACTATGGAAATATTAACATGTTTTAACACTTTAAGGTTCTCTGAACTTTTTGTAGCCATTTTTTAAACCTATTCCATATACATGTGTGTGTGTATTCGTGTATATTATAATTTTCACAAAAAGTTTAGCTCCCTACAGCTCACTCTTTGTGAAGAAACTTGGTTTATCTCTAATCTTGATTTAAGTTTTGTTGGAGAATTTAGTACTTAACTTCGAAATCTACCTCCGCCTGTAGGCCCGAGCCGGCAGGGATTTATTTTTTTATTGATATGTTAAGAAGATTACGAAATTATATTTCCCAAGTGGTGAAAGCGTTAAAAAATAAAATGTTATATATTTTGTAAATTATTATTATTATTATTATTATTTTATCACAGTAATGTAAGTCTTATTGGGATAAATATTTTTCTGACAAAGTGGATTTTATTTATATGTTCACTTCTCTACTGTATATTTTTACGCCTAAAACAATATTTTTATAATTTTTATTGTCTCTTATGTCAAATATTAATTTAAAACCAAAACCTGATATTTAAAGATTAAAATTAAGAAGAAACAAAGAGAAATCCCAATAGGGTCAACCCCTTTAATAGAATTTGGGCAAAAGGAAAAGAACGAAAGAGAATCTGCGACAACGATCAACCGGTAAAAAGTAGCCATTTCTATAATAGATATCGCAAATAAATATCGAATTCTCCTCTACAGATTTTCACTCCAAAGCACATCACCGGATAAACTCGACTCTTTCACTCCTCTTCCAAGCATATATCGGCACTTTGGTCCTAAGCGATTATTTATATTCGCCTTCTCCATAACTCTGGCGACACCATAACTCTAAATTATTTGCCTCGCTTCCCAAATAAGTCCTGAAGGCTTCCATTTCTCTTTCTCTCTTATTTTTTCTACCGTTCATTCTTTTGGAAGATTGTGGGGGTGGTCCAGATTAAGTGTCCGGATGAACGGGGAAGGGAGGTGGGGCGGGTGTCAAAAAAAGCCGTTTGGTGTCTGGTTTGAGGAATGGCATACTCCATTTCTTACCGGACATAAGGCCGGACGAATGATAGTGAATGGGTCGGCAATGATTGCCGGTTAGTTTGGTCGAAAGGGATCGGTCAGTCGTTATTTAGAGGTCTGCTGGACAGAGATTACGTCTGGATTATGAGCTTTTGAAATAAATGTAATTTCATTACTTTGAGGAATCTATCGATAGTCGGGACATTATTTTCCACATCTGTAATAGATGCATTATCTTAAAGCATACATACTAACCTATCGTTTTTGCTTTTTTAAAAAAAGTTTGAACCAGAAAGCTAATTTAATTTCATGTCTTGATTTTATTGATTAAATAAAATTTCCAATTTAAAGCATGTTTTTTTTTTTTTTTTTTTTTTTTTTTTTAAAACAAAAACGAGAGGTTGGAAAGTATGTAAGAGATACACAAACTATTATATGATATACTAAATGTGTTACATACAATTAGAAGAATTGCGAACTAAAATTTAGTTATATTCAGGTTGAAAAAAAAAATGAAGTTTTCTACCTCCCCCGACACTTTTTTTTCAGTAAAAAGGAAGCAAAAAAGCTGAGAAAGATATACTACTAACAGATTTATTGACTGATAAAAGTTATTTAAATAGGTTTAGATGTCGATCGAAAGATCGGTTGTTTAGATAGATAAGAGAAAGAAAGAGAAAGAGAGAGAGAAAGAGAGAAGGGGAAAGAGAGAGGAGGGAGAGATACAGAGACAGAAAGGAGGGGAATTAACTAAACTTTTAATTTAAATTTTTATCCATTTATTTTTTACTGAATGTAGAACTTATGAAGGCTAGAAAGACCCGTTTGCTAACATTTCCTTCCTTGTTTTCGTTATATTACCTACTTGTTAGCTGAGATAGCAGATAGTTATTGAACATTTGTAAAATAATAATAATAATAATAATTAAATATTAGAGAAGGATGTTGTTTACATCAAACTGTTTATAAAACTGTGGAAAATGGCTAACTTGCGAATGTTTTATTAGGATTTTAATAAGTTTCCCTGTAAGTCATTTGTGAAGGCCAGAATCAGTAATCTTAAATTCGGTAATCTATTAGCATAACTATATGCTTAATGCTTTTAGTCGAAAATTTCTGCCATATTTACGCATTTTAGATAGAAAAGTTTTTTTTCCTTACATTTATGCAAAAGGATTTCTCCTTTCGAATGCACCCAATAATATGAAGCATTCTATATATTTATAAACATATTAAAAATTATTAAAAATATAAATGTTAACCGTGAAAATTTTTTATTGTTTTTATACTCAAATATATTTTCATAACAGTAAAGGGAAAAAATTATATTAGATAGTCTGCATTCAGTTTAACCAAAATATATTTAAATTTATTTGATAAAACAAAGTATAAATAATTAAAATTTTCGCTGTTAAAATTTTGAAAGTATCTTATTGCAACACATGAAATACCAAAATAGTATACTGAAATTCTGCAGCTTCTTTATATGATATTAATATTTATTATTATAAAATATGAAAATGTCCGTCATACTGTCATACTTTTTAAAACCTGTGCAATAATGGAAAATAAGATCGAAGTGGTAAATTTTTGCTTCCCTATCCTATTATTATTTTTAATATTATTATTACCTTTTTAGCCCTATTAGTTCCTTTTTTTGTATTTTTTAATTGAACCAACCCTTCCTCCCTTCTATTCTGTTTGAAACGCATATTTTCTACTTTAGTTTTCATGAAAGGATAATAATAAAAACAAGCACTTTATATGCAGGATGTCTACAAATTAGTTGGGCAAAAAGTACGATTCATTGAATGGAATTGACAGGAAAAAATTAAAGTACACATTTGTTGTAAGATAGAAAAATAGTTCAAGTTTACCCTTATCACAAATGTTCGATGTGACTTCCTTTTTGTGACTTTGCCATCGGTAAATCATTTCTTGCTACAGATTTATCAGCATGTTTCCATCGATCAAATTAATTGCAGTGCATATTCTTGATTTTAATTCAGGAATGGATGCAGGAAGTGACTGCTTGTACACTTGATCAGGGCCGAAACTAGCCTTTTTTGCACCCGGGGGGCAAACATGGATTTTGGCGCCCCCCCCTCTTCCACAAAGTATATTTACAAAGAGAATTTTACTAATTTTATAATAGACGACTAATTTTAAAATTTAAAATATGTAATTATAAAATATGTAATACTGAACTACGTAATCTACAGTGGCGGACCCAAGGGGAAGATCCCTCGGTACAACAACAAAAATATTCTAAAGATCATTTTTAAAATGACATATTCAGTAGAGTCCCGATTATCCGAGTCCCACCTAACCGAGTTTCCGCTTTCACCGAGTTATTTTCTTCTCATGGACTGATGGCTTCCATTATTATGAAACAGCCATTATAAATTAAGTGTTAGGAGAAGATGAAAGAGCAGTCGTAAAAAGTTAGAACTCTGATTTTCTGGTCCGAACGGCTGCTCTTTCATCTTCACCTAACACTTCATTTATAATGGCTGTTTCATAAAAATGGAAGTCATCAGTCCATCAGTAGAAAATGATCCTTTCCAAAGGTATAATCCTTCATTTGGCGCCCCTTCGTTCTGGCGCCCGGGGCACATGCCCCTTCTGCCCCCCCCCCTTAGTTTCGGCCCTGCACTTTATCCTTTACAAAACCCCATACACCGAAAACAAGCGGTGAAAGATCTTGTGATCGTGGTGGCTATTGAATAACTTCTCCGCTCGCTAAGCGATAACGTCAGTTATGACAACTAACGCCAGCTATGAATAAACTTCGGCAATATTACTACTGGCCTGACTTTCAACTAGTTCATTTCATTTAATATTTCGAAAATTCTTAACTTACGAAATTTCCCAATTAATTTGTAGACACCCTGTATAAGAACTGAAAAAAAAAAAAACTTTTATCAGCGATAATATGCACTCATTTAATTCACACATTCATCATTGATGTGATTCAGATATGTATTTATTTGCAATTCATTTTATTGTATTTATTGCAGTTATTTATTACATTTATTAATTACACGAATTACTTTATGTAGTACACTATTACATTATTTATTACATGTATTATATTATTTTACTAGGACTTCCCTCAGAGGGATTAGTCTGAGCGATATTGCCGAGAACATAGATTTAATAATAACTTGTTGCAAGTAAAGAAAATGAGATACTATCTTTAATTGGCCATATACTGGTTACTAATTCAAATGATGAAATATCTAGATTACTGAACCTGAAAAAAAAATCCATATCAATTTTAAACCAGCTCTTCCCTCTGTTAAGGGCCCTGGCAAAAGATAGAATAGCCTAGAAAAGGAACACATTTACAAGTACTTTCGGACAACCTATTCGCTGTTTCATACCGACATTTTTGCATTTTTTAAAATACATACATAAACCAGTATATAACTTCTTCAGAGTTATTTTCATAGTCGTTTATATCATTTGACAAAAAATCTCACTTTCTTAAACTCGAATTGCGTCAAGCTTTTTTAAAAAAGCAAAGTCCATATAACAATGAAATTTCTTGAAGGGAATTAATCACATGGTAATAAAGCATTTAGGTGAGCGCAATTGATAAATCGTCAAATATTGTTCTTATCGCCATCTTTCGTAATGCATTCTTTTAATTTAAAATACACACATTAAATAAATTTATAAACACGATTTGAATCATTTAATTAAAAATAATAATAAGTAAATAAATAAAAATAATAAGAAGAGATAATAGCATAAGTCAAAAAATTTTTTTCAACATCAACACAAGTTATACTTGCGGGGAAAAAAGGCGGTTTTTGAAAAAAATAAAAATAAAATACTCTTGGCAAAATCTGAACCGGGCTAAAAAAAAAATGTGCCGTGATTAATTCAAATATTATAGGAATATTCCATAATCTGGTTTTCAACCAATATCGTATTTTAAAAAGCTTCGCTTAACTCCAATTAAATTTCATTGCTGTAACATTTTATTTTATTTTATTTTTATTTATTTATTTATTTATTTATTTTTTTTTTTGGGGGGGGGGGGGGGTGAGGGAGAATGCGAGATTGCATATATTTACATTTAAATTTTAAACTTTCGTTTATGTAACGGTTGCTTGTATGAATAATTAGCACCTTGATGATTGAGCTTCACTCGAAACATATATAAAAAACTGCTTGTGTGGTATGTGTGCTTAAAGCCATTATTACTTAGCTATTATAACTCGCGTCCGTTATAATAATATTGATGTTAGTATTACTCTTGTTTGACGTCAACATTGCCTGTGTATCTGAATACGAATTATTGGCCATTTTTCTTGCACGAAGAGTGGTTATAACATAATTGTTTCATTTTGCATAGCATGTACCAATTGCAATATTGATACTTTTAAGTTAGTCAAGCGCAGGTGATAAATTGACAATATTTTTTCCATACTATATTAATCTTGCATTCATTTCATTTAAAATATAAAGCTTTCATTCACTTCATTTAAAATACACGTTTTTAACTAATTTCACTGTACTTTAACAACATTACTTCGCACTGGCGTTTTTTTTTTTAAAGCTTTATGCAGTTTTGGCTTTAGAAAGTGAGATTTGTTACAAAAAGATACAAACCTGACAATTTATTACAAACCCGATGAACGTTTATGTTTATTTTTTACAAATAAATATAAACCTTTTTGGCACAGATGTCACATACGCACCACGTTGGCGCGATTTTTTTCTGACGCCAATTTGGCGAAAACATCGTTTTTGAAGACCAGTTACATATATATTTTTAAAAAGGGAATAACAACAAATAAAAAAAGTTTAATTAATAACTATAGAACAAAACAATTTATATAATTTAAAAAAAAAGAAAATAAAAGTAAATAAACAATTTATTAATAAATAAACAACAACATCTAGGTTATCATCAAGCAAAATAACGACACTTTGGCGCCCGTTAAGTACCCCGGTGCCTATATGACATTGACGTCAGAAAAAAATCGCGCCAACGTGGTGCGCATTTGCCATCTATGCGTAAATGTCTTGTTTACACTAAATTAATTGTTTAAATCTTTAAAAAACTGCTTGGGTACATGAAAAAATGAGTAGGTTACCAGAAAATATGCATGAAAAGCTTACTTCTCTCGCCAAACCCATTTTCTTTACCTATAAGACGCCTATTCTGGAAAAGTACAAATTTCGGTACTTGTTAGTTATCCCGTCGACCAAATTACTGTCGCCAAATTGTAAGATTAAATGCCAATAATGGTTGATCGTAAATGTCACATTCACTTGACAACACGTGTTTACGTCATCAAGTGATTTTAATTTCGACGTTTTATTTGTATTTTTATTAATGTTATACTAATTTATTTGTTCTTTAAAATATTTAAGTTATTTAGTATTAATATAAAGTTATTTTTTAAAAAAGGTATTTAAAATAAAAATTATGTCAATTTGTATAATTTGGCGGGTGGTTTGACGATTTATATAATTTGGCGAAATTGGTCGACGGGATAACTAACAAGCACCCAAATTTCATTTAAAATACTAAAAAGACAAAAATAAATAAATTAAGAATAAATGATGCCACAAATAAAAATTGTTTATTTAAACGTAAAATAACTGTTTCAAATTTTCACACGCAAAATATAAATGTTGGTTGCTTTTGGCGATTAAAAAATGCTATTGGGTAGATTATCGTAAAATCTGAAATCCTACCTTATTATGGCTTTTTTCTTTGAAATAGAAAAAAAAAATCCAGATTTATTTTCCTGTTTGATTAAATTTAAATATGTTTTTTTGCACTTTAATATTAGTGCGGGCATATTTTCTTGCTTCCATGTGCTATAATTTGGTTTTCTACGAAAACATCCAGCCGGTGAAAATGACATACACTAAATTTCCGTGACGTATGTAGATAAATTGCGCTTTTTTTTTCAATTTTTTTAATGTAATTTTTAAACAAATTGGAACTTATTTTTCATAGTAGGTGCATTCAGTAGGTTACCCTCATAGGTACCTTCTGGTAAAACCAGAACCGAAATCTGACAAATATTTTTTGAGTTATGCTTGACGAAAGGTTTTACGAAAGGTTTTAATATCCATCGTAGCTGTTTTTGACCGGAAAGTAATACTGCGTTGTGTATTAGCCTTTGCTTCGCTCAGACAATTACATTTTATTTTATTTACTTTTTTATTCAGATATACATTTATTTATTTAATACATTCATTTATTTACTTCATGTATTTTAACATTTAATAACACTAAGCAGCATTGATATTTTTCTATTAACATGAAAACTTAAAGTCAAAGGTAAACATTAGCACAAGGTCTAACTAAAGATAGAAATAATAAAACTATTTTAACAATGTTTTGATACTTAAAAATTTAATAAAAGAAACGATTTTAATACATTTGAAGCAAATACATTATTTCTAAATAAATGTGACTTTTTCTGCAATATTTACAAGTTACAAGTTTTTTTTTTGCAATAGATATAACCTCATATTTAATCTTTAAAATTTTTTTCATCCGTCATAATTGACGTTTTTTACTCATTTATATTGTAAAAGTATTTATTAATAATTAAATAACTTGAAAAGTTTTTACTAAAGCTTAATTTTTTGAAAGCAAACAAACAAACAATTTATGGTTTAAGAGTTTTTTCGTACAACATTAACAAAATTTTAGGCAGTTGTCTTGTAGAATAAAGTAAATAAAAATTAATTTTTCATTAAACCTTAAAAAGATTGATTAAATTTTAAAATATCACATTTTGCGCATTACCAATATTGATAATAAACATTTTTTTTTTAAAGAAGAAGAATGGTTTTAGAATTCTAGTACCCCCCGCCCCTCAGAAATAACAATTGAAACATTAGAAAGGAATAAAACAGCGTTTTATGGAAGATCACTTACATATTCATAAATAAGATTAAAAAAATTAGGCAAAAAAACAAACAAAAGAAGAAGATTTTTTTAAGGTTTTACGCAGGTTTAAATTTTTTAAGTCGGTTATTTTTTATGTGTTTTCACCCAGTTATATTATAAAGTCTTTATTAATAATTAAATGACTTGAAAAATTTTTACAAAAGTTTAATTTTTGAAAACAAACAAACAAGCAATTTATGAATTATTTGAAAACAACGTTTAAACACACAATAAAACAAGCAGATTTGATCACACGTATACGTTTCGTGAGTACTAGGACTCACATCCTCAGTGTGAAAACTTTAAAAACTTTAAAAACAATATCCCCCCAACTGCATGTATGGTGAAAAAAACCCAAATGTCAAAACATAATACCAAAAGACCATCAAGTTCTAACAGCCAATGAAATTAATGCGGAAGTGGAGTGTCGTGACACAACAAATCCATCCAGAAAGTTGAGATGTATGGTGTACTAGATAAATCATTAACCAAGGAGTCTTTAAATTTATGGATATGAATAGCCTCAAAAAGTCTAAATCCAGAGGAGTAATGCATTTCGATAAATTTCGATAAATTTGATAATGGTAGCTGAGTCAAAATTAAAATTATGTCCCTCCCCCCAACAATGAGAGGCGATAGAGGATTTCTGTAATTCTTTTTTCTTTACATAGTTTCTGTGTTCATTGATTCTGTAACGGAGTTTTCGTTTAGTTTGTCCAATGTAGGACAAACCACATTGGCATTGAATGTTGTAAATGCCCCATAATTATGTGGAGGAATTTGGTCCTTAAGTTGCGAAAAAGATAATTTATTAACCGATTTAAAAACCACATTAAAATCATAATGTCTTAAGATATTAGCCATCTTAAAGCTAATGCTATTATAAAATGGTAAAATGATAAGGTTGGAAATGGAAACCGCAGTAACAGGAGAATCAAGATTATTAACATATTTATTAAGACTATGAGAAATTAAATTATTGATATAAGATAAACTAAAACCTCGATCAATAGCCACAGATCTAATGTAAGTAACAGATCTAATGGTTTAAGAGTTTTTTCGTAAAGCAATAACAAAATTTTTGGCAATTGTCTTGTAGAGCAAAGGGAATAGAAATGATTATTTCATTAAACCTTAATAAATTACTTAATTTTAAAATTATCACATTTTAAGAATAAATATATTGATTATTAACTTTAAAAAAAGAAGAAGAAGAATGATTTTAGAATTCCAGAATTTTTTCCCTTTCAAAAATAACAATTGAAACATTAGAAACGAATAAAACACCATTTTTTAAGGATCAATTACACATTTATAAAAAAAGAAAAAAGTAAATAAATAGGCAAAAGAAAAAAAAGAAAAGAAAAAAGCAGCAGAAGAAGATGTTTTAAAGGTTTTCGCCGGTATCCCCTCCCACCGCTCTTTCTCATAGTGAAGACCTTTCTTTTCTTTGGCAATCCTACCTGTACATGTTGTTTTACGGCACTGATAGTCTTTCTCCGCGAAAAGTTACATTACTGTCAGACAGGGCAACTTTGTACGGTGCGTCCACAATATTGTAATTTGATAACAACTAATTTTTATTTATATACATCAGGGGTTTCAGCCCGGGTCTTTCGGCTTGCATACAGTACGGTTCACAGAACAAAGCTGAAAACCATTTTTATTTGAAAACACCAATAGATTTTCTGTATTTAATGTTTTAAATTCTTTCCTTTCTTTTCTTTTTCTTTTTATCGTTTTATGGATTGCAAATACCAGAAATAATTTTTTTATATGAAACATTTCAATTATTTATTAAAATAAAGTTTTGAAATTTATTGTAAAAAGTAGTTGTGTATTTCTGAATGCGATGGATCAAGCCAAAGAAATCGCAAAAGGTTTCACTAGTTGCAGCAGCCGTTTTCATTCTGATTATATTAATGTTGAAGCGGTTAGTTGTATTATATATCTGGTAAACGTGCGTTTTACTTTATTTTATTTTATTAATTTTTTAGTGAAGTTTTAATTTTGTTTTTATATAATAACCGGAAACAAACGCTGAAGGATTTACATTTTTTTAAGTGCAAACTTTTTAGAATTCGTAATGGAACTGTATGCAATAGAGATTAAAAAAACATAATGCTAGAAAAAAAAAAAAAAATAAATAAACAAACGAAGGAACACCCCCAGTAAATTAGGATACAGTTTCCAAACAAATTGAATTTAAAAGTACATTTTTAGCACTTTCAAATATAGTTGAAAAGTGTTTATGACTTCGGTTTGTTTGCCCGTCTGTCTAAGCTCTAATCGCGTAAATATAATCGGATTGTCCTGAAATTTTTGTATATTATTGACGTTTAATGTAACATGATTGTTATTGAAAATGAAGTGTATTGCATGTATAGTTAATTTACAGGGACAGTCCAAATATTTCGTTACATTGCGGCCAATAGGAAAAAAATCGTTTCAAGTGCATTTTGATAATGTTAAACCATTTAAAACACAAGGAAATTAATATGTAGCCGGATAAGCATAGCGAAATGGCCCCCACAGCCTATGTTTGAAATAACATGTGTGGTAATAAGGCTCACCATGAGAATACAATATAAAGTGTTTTTAGCTCCTGATTTTGAACTGTCCTTGAATTAATCGGCGGAGTATGTGCCGACGCTACTATTTTTCAAATACGTTTTTCTCAAAAAGTATAAAGGTTAAAAAAATGAAACCAACGCCAATTATTGAAGAATATATTATTTCATATTATATATCTTTTTCACATTTTTACACAAATTTTAACATAGAAAAATAAACAAAAATATTAAAAATTTATTAATTAGTAATTTTATATTTACACCAACCAAAAAATTAGAGAATAATGCTCAAAGTATGTACTTTTAAGAAAAAAATTTCGTTAAAATCGAAGACGCGCTTATTGAGTTATAACAAAAATAATGTTAGCAACTTGCTAAAATATTCGTAACTCTCCCTGTTTGCATTTCAAGAAAAACGCTACTATCAATGAAATGGTCGATTCATGACATTTCCACTCGGGCAGGATGCGCAGTACGCCAAAATAAGATATTGTTTCCCATTTATACTACTTCCCTATAGGTTTGTTTCGCGTTTGTAAATATTCTGTTATTTTGACGTACTCCGCATCCTTCTCGCGTAATAATGTCAAGAACAAACAAATAAAATGATAACATTTACCTACTATGATTTTCACATCGAAGAAGGCTATGGGGCTGTACACGTACAGTGTACTTATATAACGTATCACTTTAGGGGGGGGGGGGGATCCTGGCACTTGACATCGGAAGATATCTGTATGGAGAGGGGGTTGTCATTTGATATCATTATCATTTTTGAAAAAACCAAAATATACTTTTTTCGTATCTTTTACTTTACATCTGTTATCTCAGTTATTTTAAGTCTGTTTTCTTCTTTTTATGAAAATACAAAGTTATTATTAAAACCATTGAATGATTATAAAACATTTTATTCCAAAATATGGAATAACCCATCGTTCACCATTAATATTCCTGCCATATGCGTATATAATTCGTTGTTAGAGAAAACAGATTCGAAATGATATTTGTTATTTTCGCTAGTAAAAGATGGGGAAGAATGTTGGCACCTGTTTTGTTTAAAAGAAGTTCTGTTTAGCCCCGGCAAGGGCGAAGCGCAAGAAGACAATATTACTGTTCAATGGATTATGTAACAAAGAGCAATTATTAAAAACTTTTAAATAATAAGTATTTCTTTAAAATGTTATTTGATATAAAGTTATTTCTTATATAACAGTGATATTTTATGAATTTCTCCTCGTCATTTAAATCAGTAAAATATGCAAATAAAAAATGTACAACCATATCTGTATATCATTGAAACGCATAAAAAGAAAAATATGGATATCGGAAGGTTGGGAAGGGGGGGGGGGGGGTTGAAATTGCCAAAAAGTTGATAAACTTATATATTTACAGTCCCTATTCAACTTCACCTGCACAATCGTCTTGATATTGTTACGCGAGAAAAATGCACAGTACGCCAAAAAAAAAAAAAAAAAAAAAAAAAAAAAGAATTGTTTCGTGTTTGTAAACACGAAACAAACCTATAGGGAAGTGGTAGGTATGGAAACATTCTCTTATTTTGGCGTACTGCGCGTTCTGCCCGAGTGGAAATGTCAGGAATCGACCAATTTATTGATAGTAGTGTATTTCTGCAAATGCAAACAGGGGAAGTTACGAATATTTTAGCAAGTTCCTATCATTATTTTTGTTCCAACTCAGAAAGCTCATCTTCGATTTTAACGAATTTTTTTTTCTTAAAAATACATACTTTGAGCATTACATTTGAGCAAGTTACATTGACATTTATCGTTCGTAATTCCCGAAAGTGTGATTTAAGTTGTGTTATAAGTTTTTTACCGGAATTATATTTTAGATTAATATGTGTTGTGTGAATTCATGGTAAAATTCACACACCACATATTATACTTATTATTATTATATTATTATTACACCACATAAAACTTAATTCCGGTAATACAACTTATACAACTTAAATAACTTAACAATAAACAATAAACAACTTAAATCGCACTTCCAGGAATTACGAACAATAAATGGCAATGTATCTTGTTCGTTTTCGTAGCCCTGTATATGAATTTATTTATCTTCCTCAATCCTTATGGAGCAGAAACATGGACGCTAACAAAATGGGTGGCACAAAGATTGCAAACAACACAGTGAAGTGTGGAAAGACATATGCTAGGCATAACTAGAAGAGACAGAAATAGAATAACCTGGATAAGAAGTCAGACGAAAGTTTTTGACATCATTTTCAACGACCCGATTGTCAACGGCATTTTGCCGTTGACAATCGAGCTGTAAGGTACGCCATTCTGGCTCCCTGTTTTCACCCCCTTTAATCCAGAGTTTTAATTTTATCTTCGATTTTAAGCACTGATGATGAAACCTTAGAGGTTTCGAAACAGAGCTATATGCGTTTTATACATATTTATATTTGTGTCTTTCTGCGTTATTTCTCTTTCTTAACATTGGAAAAATCTAAGAGAGACCTACATCCAGCAATGGATTGAA
The DNA here is from genome assembly GCA_963932465.1 of Maratus speciosus. Taxonomy (NCBI): domain Eukaryota; kingdom Metazoa; phylum Arthropoda; class Arachnida; order Araneae; family Salticidae; genus Maratus; species Maratus speciosus. The sequence continues at coordinate 501,712,838 of OZ010793.1, read as the reverse complement.
AAGCTTTTTCATATGAAAAATAGCAATTATATATTCAAATTAAATTTTTTAATGTATTAATATTGATATTTTCGTATCAGACGAATGATATGTGTTAAAAACCGAAGTAATCACAAAAAAGGAAGTGGGTTGATAAGGACTATTTTTCTCCTATTATACACGCGAAATAAAAAGTTTAAAATTTTGACAATTGTTCATTGTCTTTGTATGCTTAATGATATGTATTTTTGTTTAATATAAAATTTACGTGATAAACAGGAAGTTATAGAAATTATAGCCCGAATATTTTCAGGCTTTAATATTTTTGACTTTTTCCTACATTTTTGTCGTTTTTATTTTATCTTTGAATTATTATTATTATTATTATTATTATTATTTTAAGGAGCGTACCATGAACCAAATTAATTTTGACTTGAAATGATACTATTCTTTGTAATGTTTTATATGAGCATAATTTTATTTTAGTTCAGTGAGCGCTTCTACCTATTAGAGAAAAAAAAATGTTTCGTGCGAGAGTATCAGTTGCAGTGCTATCGGAGCGTGTTCGATTTGTTTTGCTGCGCTCAAAAAGTACTTACGTTGTTCAGATGTCAATGTTCTGTTCTAAAACTGCTGTTGTAAATACTTATTAAAGAAGTTAACAATAAATAATGCTTGGAAGTCAGTGTGATTGTTGTGAAACCTGGCGAAAAATAAATAGTGATTTTCGTATGTGTTTCTAACAGAAAAGTTATATTGATACTTAGAAGTTCTAAAAACTGCGATGTACAGAGTGGTTCTAAGTTGTGATCTAAATGCAAATCATATGTACTTCGTATGCTTCTATGTATGCGTTATGCTTATATGTATTACGGGATCGGTATATAGAGAGCTGGTTCTGCAAGCTTTACGCCCTATAAGTGAGAATACATTAATTGGGGAAAAATATTGAAAGTCTTTTAAGCAATATCAGAAAGGTAGCAAAGAAGAGAAACCTCGATTTTGACTCACGGGGACATCTTTCCGAGTTCGATTATTATACTCTCATGGGTATATGCATGTCTGATTTTAACTATATTTTTGAACTAGTTAAGTCCAAAATGCATTCCATGAAAAAGAGGTCACCCCGTACTCGAAGTGTTACTTGTAAAGCTTAGAACTAGTCTCTCTAATGGTGTTTTGTCCACATTATACAATATGAGAAAAAGAATAATATTTTCTGTGCATTATGCTTGCCAGGATTTGATTGAGAACTTTTTTTCTGTTACATATTGGAATGGAACACGTCACCAGAACAAAAATTGAAGGATATTACGAGACCTTTTCAAGAAGATTATTTATTCCGGATGAGGACGATATTGTGATACTTGTTGTTGATGGCACGCACATTTATAACCAAGAAGAGTGCGAACTATTTCTTTCAGAGACGATTTTTCTCGTTAAAAAAAGGAAGACCTTTGGTACAGCCTATGATGTTGGTCACTAATTCATGTTGTATTTTGGATGTCTTCGGACCTTACTTTGCGGATTCAAAGAACAATGACGCTAACATACTTACACATATATTAAAAAAAGATGCACACAAAATCAGAGAGTGGCTGAAACCAAATGACTACTTTATTTTCAAAACTTTTGCAATTTTAATTGCCAACATATCTCCGTCAGGCAAAAACATAAAGTGTGTTTCAATAGTTGTATATTTGATTATATATTTATTCAATATTTCAATAATTTTGGGGCACTCTGTATAGGTTAAATTTCTAAGTTTGAATTAAAATGGCGTATAAACGACATTATGCGCCGTATAAACGAAATACTTTCTAGATAAAGTGCATCGAAATGAACCGAGATCACAACAAAACGGCACATAAACGTAAAATTAGCGTAAATTAGAAAGATATAAATGATACTGTATTGAGTGATATACTTTGAAATATGCAAATGCTGTAATTAAAATTCAAATAACATTATTGATTACACTTTATCTACTTTTTATTTGAAAGATATTGGTATAATATACATCAAAACTCACAGATAGCTCAATTTGAATTTCAAATAATATTTTTGCTTAATATTATCATAATTTATATTTGGAATACATTGACATAATATCCATTAAAATTCTTAAATACTGCAGTGCAAAGTTATATATATATATATATATATAAAAGATTCATTCCTAAAAACTCTAAAGACTTGAGTTGAAATCCACAGTGTATTTTTTCTGACACATTCATGAAGTTACTTTTAATCTTAGACGCATGGAATTAGCAGATGATATAGTTTTAGAAAATATGAAATTGAATAACATTTTCATTTTTCTATAAAGGCAAGAATTTTTCAGAAAATGCTACGAAAGTTGACAATTTGAACGAAAATTCTGGATGCGAATGCCCGAGGTAGCAATCATTCATAACTCAAGATGTAATACATTTATCGAAAAAAGAAAACAACTATTTGATATATTGATATATAGATATATGATGTCATATATATGATATATATACATCATATATATATTTGATATCATATATATGATATCAAATATATCAAATATATGATGATATCATATATTTGATATATTTGATTCCATATCTTTTCAATAATCAAGACTGCCAATTTCTTGATTTTATGTTTAAAAATCAGTTCGTGATAGTGTCAAAATGTTTCGCATTGTTTACTGTAAATTCTTATAATTATAATAATAATTATTATTATTGAGAACCGTTTTAAATGTTAAAAATTTGAAATGCGGAATCATAGAATTTTTTTTTAATTAATATGTTTATGATATTCATTCCACACATCTAGAATTTACAAGATAAAATTCGATTGTTTGTACTGAAAACTTTAATCAGAATTGTTCTTTTAAAAGACGCTTATCAGAAACGAATTTTCGAGAACGATGTTTCTGATAGGCCGGAATCGTTAATTTAGAAAGGAAAGAATAAAACTTCACCGCGTATCCGTCACTCATTATTATTCGATAAAAATTCCACATCGTTCCAAAGATCATGCTCACCCCGCTCATTTGTGTTTAAAAAGCGCCTTCTATTGTTGCGAATTGCTCGCATTGTTATTTTGGGAACGATATACCTCTCTTACAATCGATAACAGCATATTCAATAATCGTCGATGACAAAATTGTCCTATCTGCCATCGATATCATCATCCGTCACCACTGTGTTATCTCTGGCAACAAACGCCATCTGTTAATTGTTTCATCCCCCCTTTTGTATTGCAATATTATTGATTCTGCGGGTTGAAACGATAAATAGAAATGAGACAAAGTATTTTTCCTGATTTTGATCGCTATAAACATCTCTAATATTATTGGCGGTGTTTAAAATTAATGATACAACCAAGGACCGGTGGTATTCGCATCTCAAATAAAATAATTGAAGTTGTAATTAATTAAGTAATGAGTTGCAGGCAATTTGGGAATTCCTGATCGGAAAGCCAATGCCCTGATTCCGCGCACACACATAACAGAGAGAAGGCTTGCGCTGTTCATTATATCGAGCTTAATATTTGATCTGAGATGAGGTATCAGAAACGATTACGATGAAAACAAATATCTAATCAATTTTGCGTTCTGTTACCGTAATCATTTGTTTAGAAATTTGAACCTCATTACGTGTGTGGTTATCGAATATAAAAGACAGATTTTCAATATCTTTATTAAAATGAAAAGCGACATAAAGGCTAAAACTACGTATACAGAAAATGTATTTTTCAGGAGTTCAAGGCCAGATTCTAACCTCTTACACCTGTAGCTAAGAATGTACTTTGAGATTCGCATAAAAATATTGTTTTATTATTTTGAAGTGAAAAGAAATGTTTAATAATTTACACGAGGAAATAATAATTTAAAATATTTTAGTTTTAAAAAGGCGGCCTTAATTTTATTTTTATGCTAATACTTGCAACCGTAAATATAAATCAGTGTACGCAGAATCGTCAAATATCTTTTAAAAAATTTTTTATTTTATAAAAAAAAAAAAAAAAAAAAAAAAAAAAAAAAAAAAAAAAAAAAAAAAAAAAAAGGAGTACAATAAAATCAAAGTCTGAATTAATATATTAAATCAAATAATACTAATATTCCAATCTTATAATAAGTGAAAAAAAATTGTGAAATACTTTAACTAAATTTTTAAAATATGTTCTTCTGATAGATTTTAAAGCAATATTCCTTTTTATTCAGTACCGATAAGATAATAATTACCAATGTACAACAAAACAGATCACCAGAAATATATTTAAACCAGAAAAACTGGCATAGATAATTTAAAGATTATTATTTCTGACATATAATGACCCGTCATAAAGCAACATATTTTAAATTGTTTTCTGATTATTGAAATAAAGGTTAGCGTTAAATTATATATAACCATATTCTGTTATTTATAACTTCTTATCATTTTTAACACTTTCCCTCAAAGTTGAAAGGTGTTTATGAATTCGTTTCATTTGTCCAAGTGCTAATTTTAGTGAATTGATTCGGATTTTCAATCAACTGATATATTTTAATGGTTATACCATAGCATGTTCGGTATTGAATATGAAGTGTGTATCATTAATAGTTCATTTACAGGGGCACTCAAAAGAATTCCATTACATTATGGTCAATGGGGGAAAAGTCGTTTGCAGTATATTTTAATAGCATTACGCTGTTTCAAATGTATTGAAATTGATATAAATCACTGAATTTCAATACAAGATGATTACTATAGGATAGGGCATTCATAGCATTTATCGTTCATTTACGGCGGCACACAAAAGAAATCGGTTACAGCACCGTCCTGGAACAATAATTGTTAATAGTGCTTTTTCAATTTCGGTATGTACTTTTAAATTTAACTAATTTTTTGCATGTTACTCTTTGTGTATAAATTCTATACTTCGTATGCAAAGTTGCACAAAGAAAAAAAAATCGCGTACCATTCTTTTTATTAGCGGAAATGACTGATTAGGAATTTTCAACCGTGGTATGTATTTCTTAACTGAACTAAATTTTTTCACGCATGCAGTTTATAGATAAAAATCTATATATCATATACATTGCTGCTGAAAAAGTTCGAATAATTTTCGGACTGTATCTGAGCATTGCTGAAATTGATTCCTTACCATCCTTTTTGCTAAAATTATACAGAAAATCACTTCAGATGCAGCCACAGAATTTTTTTCAAGTTTTTATCTCATGCAGAATTATGCTAGAGAAAGAATATCTAAAATTCTTTGACAGGAAATTTATTGCAGAATTTAAATCAGCATTTAAATATCAATTTCAAACATCATGGCTTTACTGGTAGTCTTACCGTCCCCAAGATTTATTCCTGCACTTTTCGAGGTAAACTAAATTTTTTTTTAAATTTAATCCATTGTAAATTACTGTTTCTAAAAATCAATGAACACTGTGACTATTACTTAGTCTTAACATGATTTGCCTAAAAATAGTGGTACTTTTCCTTACTGTCCCATCCTTACCATCCTTTTTTTTTCCATTACCGTCCCTTTTTTCCTATACCATCTCCCTTTTTTTTCATTCCGTCCCTTCTTTAACACCCCTTCAAGACAATGGTATACCGAAATTTTGTACTAAAAATAAGACTTTGCTATTACTTCTTATTTGATGTCCTGTGGGTACTATGCAAATTTATTATAAGTAAAAAAAATAGAAGAAAATAAAAAGTTATAGGGGTAAAATGGTAAGGAAAATTAAACTCGCAAGTTTAATTTAAACCTCAGTTAAATAAAAAAAAATTTCGCTGCTGACCCTTTTTTCTTTATTTTGAATCATTAAGGCATTCGTCTATGAGGTTAAAATGTTATTTTAGCAAGTTTAATTTCACCACATTTTTATTCCCGAAAGTCAAAAGGTTGTGAGAATGCCCCTTATAGGGACACTCAAAATAATCCCTTCACATTATGGTCTATAGGGAAAATCATTTGCACAATTATTTATGTTATACTATTTGAAGCATAATGAAGTTTATGCGCTGTACTGAAAAATGCTTAATGTAGTAGGATATGGAATGCAAATCATTTATCATTCATTTACAGGGTCACCCAAGGAATTTAGTTACGTAATGGTTTACAGAGAAAAATTGTTTGAAGCTCATTTTAATAAATTTGCAAACTATTTCAAACATAATGACATTTATATACTACTTTATTCAGGAAAAATACAAAATATTTACTGCAGAATATGATGTGCATAACAGTAATCCTGCATTTATGGGGTTCAGAAAAAAAAAAAAATCTAAGTAAATAAATAAATAGAAATGCTTTGTTCATCTTTAAAAGTTAAACTTAAATTTACACTATGTGTAAAACTACTTAAAAGATGACAATATTTAAAAGATGTTAAATTAATTTAATACCTTAGTATTTTCAACTATAAAAAACATAGTCTTCGTCAGAGGAATATAAGAAATACTATTGTTATTAGACGTTAATAACAATAGTATTTCTTATATTCCTCTGACGAAGACTATGTTTTTTATAGTTGAAAGTACTAAGGCATTAAAGTAATTTAACATCTTTTAAATATTGTCATCTTTTAAGTAGTTTTACACATAGTGTAAATTTAAGTTAAAAAAAAAAAAATCTATTTCAATACTGTCTATAAGCCATACGTGTGGTTTCAGTTTCTTTATGTGTTTTTAATTGTAACACATTTTTTGTGCACTAAGTGTTGTGTATAAATTCTATGTATGATACGCAAAATACAGGAATATACAAAAGTATTCGTAAGCATTATTATGAATGAGAGTGAGTTGCTTAAGTGTGTTTTTACTTTCTTCTATCTTTACAAGAAGAAAGTATTGGATTCGTGAAAAATTTTGAATTCCAGCTTTTGACGGATTTACACGTTTTAGGGGTCAGAGATTCCGAAAAAGATGTTTTTACAAAATGTCTGTCTGTGAATCTGTTTGTCTGTCTGTCTGTATGTGACACACATTTTGTGGGCGTTCTACTCAAGAACTAATGCACGAAATTTAAGAAAAATTTATATTCAGTTAGTCCCTAATGTAAATTGGTGCTGATTAGCTTTTGGTGTAAATTGCTCAATAGGTGGCGCTGCTAAGCTGTTTTTTTAACGATTTTCGCAATAGCTCTATCTCAAGAATTAATGCTTGGATTTTCAACAAACTTCAGATTCTGGTATATCTTGATATGAATTAGTGCTATTTATGTTTTGATGCAAATCGCTCAACAGGTCGTGCTGCTATGTTGCATTTTTCAGAATTTCCACTACAGCTCTATCTCAATAATTAATGCACGAATTTTCATCAAACTTCATATTCAGGTACACCTTGATATCAATTAGTGCTGTTTATGGGATTTATATAAAAGAAAGTTTTTTGATGCCACAACATACTAATTTTATTGAGGTATGCATTTTCCACCTGAGCTATATGTAGTATTACAAGGAGGTCTGAAAAATATAAATAAATTAATATACAGGGCTACGCAAGGAACTGGATATATTGCCATCTATGGGTGGTAATTTCTAAAGGCACGCTTTCAATTGTTTTGTTTTTCTAAAATTTTTATTTGTGATATCTTATTTTCCCTTATTAAACAGTGAAGTTTTATGACAGTGTTCCGGAAGTGTCGGGAACTGTTTCATAATCTATACTTGGTGCATGATTTTTCTTTTTCTTTTATTTTATATATCGTAATCAAAGATTACATTGTATTATCTATTATTAATTTTTCCCCATTCTTCAAAAATATTCAATGCCTGATAGGAGCTACTCTAATAAACATTTTCAAGCAGATTTGTTTCTTGTCAATAAGTGGAATTACTTGTAAACTTGTTGAAGTAAAGTAAGTCACTGATGGCAGACGTCCTTTTTTTACCGTTTCTTAAACTTGTACCTATTGCATGATTTTTTGCTGAAAAATTTCTCAGGGAATATTTTTATTTTCCTATTAAAAATAATTTTATTACAAAGTAAGGAAAGTATGGTTTTCTTTTATGTGTAGAAATGTGTGTTTCTATTTTTGAAATTATGTCTGTAAACTATGCCTGTCTGCATTCCAAAAATGTAGTTTCTTCCTTCAGAAATTTTCAACATTTCTCATTTGAGAGGTGTATCGGCTCAAATGAGACTCTCTCTATTTATGGCTATGAACTTCACTGTTTATAATTTCAGTCATGACTGATTCAAGACGTGAGTGCAAAATATAAAGCAAGCAAATATATAGCACTAAACTTTGAAGATGATTTTCACGTGCTCATTAAAAGCTGAAGACTTGACAGTAATAGAAAAAAAATATTTTGAAACCTCAGAAGTGTTTCGAATGAAGTGGTTCTTTTTGACAAAGTTCTATCATTCTGTGTCGTTGATGAATTAATTGCATTTTACTTTATATGAAAATAAAAAGTTTGGGTCAGAAGAACAGAGAGCCAATTTGGGCTCCAGATATAAATTGTTCAAACATGAGTGCTATTTCAAAACTTTGTTAGGGAGGCGAGAGGTGGCAAAGTTTTTTGGAGGCAGTAAGCAAATATTTATTTAAGGTGTCTCAGGACTCTTAAAGCTTTAAAATTTTCGAAATTTTAGTTTTTTTAGTGGTTAACCTCCTATCTTTTCTAAATATTTTGATGTAATTGTTTCCTTGAAATTCTTATTAGAACTGAAGTTATGGCTTTTACATTTATACACGTTCAATAGCTGAAGCGTCATTTCGGAAACTTTGAAGCCATTTTTCTCCAAATGACGTTTTTGGGCAAAACGCGCACGATATCTCAAAAACTTATGAATATTTTTTCATGAAATTTTCAAAACGTATGTTTCATGTTATTCTGTATAAACTGAACCTAAATTTTCCTTTTTATTCTTCAAAACAATATTTTTTTAGATGATTATACTATTGAAATTTTCTTAATTTTGCATTAGCTAAATACAACTTTGTATTAAAAATACAAAAAATCTTTAAATATAAATTTATTGAGGTTCAGGGTAATTATTGCAATCTGAAGTATACTTAGGCACCAAAATTTTCATTCCTGTTGCAATACATATTTTGTAATCGTGCGCGTAAGCTGTTATGACGATTTTTTGATCGTCAAATGTTTAACAGTTTGGAGCCTCCTGTAAATGCTAATTCTGTATCTTATGATTTTTTAAATGCATGAAATGAAAGAACATACTTATATCTTTCATTCCCAATTAAAATTGTGTCTAAAAATCAAATACATTTTAAGATATTAAATGTTGAAAATGGTCTTTTTTTTCATTTTTTCCAATTTTAAGAGTCCTGAGACCCCTTAAGTACAGTAAACATTCTCTAATCCGGCATCCTACGTTCCGGCACGACTTTCGAAAAAAAAAAATAGTATTTCTTGTTCAATACCACCTGTTGTTTATAATAAATCTAGTGGAACTGAGGTGAGAAAAAAACATTTCTGTGGATAATTTGCGAAGCTATTGAAATGAAAAATAAATTTTTACCATCAGAATGAAATACTTTTTCCATTTCAGAAAAGATTGCTCAACTTGAAGAGGAGATTGATATCAGTCATCAAATAATAAATAATGAATGTGGATCATTATATTCAAATGTTTGTTTTATTTTTGCGAAAGGTAAAATAATTTTGATGACGGAATTTAATTTTGATGCGCGACTGATAGACATAGTGCCGAACATTGTATATCGGCATGTGTCTAGGATCACCACCTATTACTGTACATTCTATGAAATGATTTCCTAAAAAAAGAAGAGAGAAGACTACTACAAAACAACCTGATATTCGAGATTTGTTTAAGATGGCTTCTACAAATAGGCCTACTGTGTAGACCAATAGTGCATGTTTTCATTTTATAGTTATGTACGTATGTTCATGTTGTACTTTACATTACTGAGTATTTTTTTATTCTATTCAGGCTGTTAAAAGAATAAAAAACATGTTTTACTGTCATTTTTTGTTTAATTTTAACTTCTACACGTTTTTCCCGGCATTCATCCTGCAATCCGGCATGCTTCAAGTCCCAAACGTGCCGGATTAGAGGATGTTTACTGTATATATATTATCTATAATTAAATCTCTACTAAACTATTAATAATTATAAATTATAAAAGGGTTATTTTTTTATTAAGACATATTCAATGTTAATTTCTTAAAAACAAACTTTTAAGTAGTTTATTTCAATTAATTTGAACGCAAAATATTAAATAACTGAAAAGCTGTGTATGTTTAAAAAATAAATATTCATTATTGAATTTGTTCTCCATTATTTAACTGCATTGTTAATTACATCATTGATAAATACCTATGATTATTGGTTGTCATAAAGTAATAAAATATAAAAGTTGTATTATTATGTATGTTTTGTTTTTGTTTGAATCTTATACACGCACATACATATGTTTGTTTGTTTTTTAGAAAGGTGTTTCCATACACTTATAATTAATTAGCAATTATGTATATTTATGCATGCATCAATAACTTAATTTTTTTTTTTGATATTTTCGTTTTTGTTTCAAGCCGAAAACAGGAAGATTGCCGAAATTTGGTTTCGGTCGATCCTTAATTGAAAGTAGTTTGAAGGTAATGTTTTGGGAAAAACTTGTGTAACTGTTCACTTCCCTAAAAAACTGTTATACGCTTAAAATGTCGAAAAAAAAATTGACCATTTTCGTTGATTTCATTAGTTCTTAAATATACATTACAAAAACGTAATTTTAAAGGCAGTGATAAATAAGTGTTTCTTCTTTCATTTCATAATTTTTCCATATTATAATGGAAAAAATTAGTTTTTATAAAGTGTTTTTTAAACTTATGGCGCAGAAAATTTTAATCACAGGTTGCGCGCGTGATTACAAAAAAAAAATTTAGATGTAAAACTAAATTTTTTGTGTCTGATTACATTTTAGAGTCTTGTGTTTACACTGAACCTAAAAAAAGATAATTTATAGCATCTTCTTTTTTAAAAACGAAACTGTATCTTGCTTATATAAATTTTCGAAATTTTAGCAACATAACACCAAGAAATAATAATAATAATAATAATAATAATAATAATAATAATAAATGAAAATTTAGTTCTTTTTTTTTATTGAGGCAACCATGCACAATATATTGTGAAAATTTGGTACTTTTCCAGCATTGGGACCTTGTCAAAATGGAGAAAATGGCCTTAGTGAGAGACCAAATTTTGGCAACATATTTTCTGGCAATCTATTTACTGTTTTATATATACATGCAATTTTTTTTTTCAGAAAACACAAAATTTGTTTAAATTTAAAGAAGCCATTTATCTATTTTTATATACAGGGTGTCCATAATTAAACGACCCTACTTAAAAGTTGTCTACAGACAAAACTATTGTTCATAAAGTTCTGAAATACATAATAAAGGGATTGGAATTTGTTTAAGTTAGAAAAAAGAAAACAAAGATTTCAAAATCGCCACCAGAGTGCGTTTTTAATGAATTACGCATTTAGCATATATTTGCTACGGTTTAAAAATTTTATTTATTAACTTTACCTGATCGTAAAGACCAGGTCCGAAACTAAGGGGGGGGGGGGGGTAGGGCAGAGGGGGCATGTGCCCCGGGCGATAAATGAAGGATTATGCCTTTGGAATATATCATTTTCTTCTGATGGACTGGTGGCTTCCATTATTAGGAAACAGTCGTTATAAATGAAGTGTTAGGTGAAGATAAAAGAGCAGTCGTAAAAAGTTTGAACTCTGATTTTTCTGGTCAGAATGGGGGAAAAAAATAGCCATAATTAAAAAAAAATTATGGTCATTTTTTTTCCTATTCTGACCAGAAAATCAGAGTTCTAAGTTTTTACGACTGCTCTTTTATCTTCCCCTAACACTTCATTTATAACGACTGTTGCATAATAATGGAAGCCATCAGTCCATCAGAAGAAAATACCTCGGTTAAAGCGGAAACTCGGTTAAGCGGGATTCGCACAATCGGTACTCTACTGTTTATTTCATTTTTAAAATGATCTTTAGTAAACTTTTGTTGGTGCTCAGAGGGGGGTCATGACACCCGTGACCTCCCCCTTGGATCCGCCATTGTAGATTACGTAGTTCAGTATTACATATTTTAAATTTTAAAATAAGTTGGCTATTAGAAAATTAGTAAAATTATTTTTGTAAATATACTTTGTGGAAGAAGGGGGTGGGGGCGGCGCCAAAATCCATGTTTGCCCCGGGTGCAAAAAAGGCTAGTTTCGGCCCTGGTAAAGACAGCATTTCACGACACGTTCTTAGCATTTCCCAGAACACACTACATTCAACTGTGGAACATGGAATCTTAAGATTCAAGATGTTATCTGAAAATGATGACCGTCGTGTGGAACATGTTTAGTTGTAATAAAGTTTGTAAACTATTGTAAATGTATGATAAATATGTAATTCGTTAAAAAATGCTCTATGGCGGCTAAATTTTGAACTATTTTTTTCGCTCAAACAAATTCCCGTACCTTTATTAGCGCTCGGTACGGTATGCTATTTCTTTCTCCCAACTTATTTTGTGTCGTCTCCAAAAAATAACGTTACCTTAAAGAAGCCAGCCGTAAAACAAAAGACTACGTTTAAATACTCTCTAGCAATTTTTTAAACTTCTAACCATCGCTCATTTTCAATTTTTATACCGTCGTATTGAAAAAAAAAAAAAAAAACTTTTAAATGCAATTTGTTTGAAAACCGCATCTCCATTTATTTTTGAAATATTAATTTTTTTGTAGTTTTTAGAGCCATTTGCTTAATATTGGCAACGGAATAACTCCATTTCTGTAGAAAGTAAAGAAAAAATAGTTCTAAAATAGTAATTATATATTTTTGTTGCCATTTTTTCATAACAACCGAAAGAAAATGTAATTAAAATACGTGCTTTTTTGAAAAAAAAAATAAACGGATGATTTCTGTTAAAACAATGGAGCTATTATAAACTATATTTAATTTTAAGTATCTATGAATCATAAAATAGCCGGTTTTTTTTTTTTTTTTTTTTTTTTTTTTTTTTTTTTTTTTTGTCGATTTTCTTGAATGACGGTATTTTTTTGCTGCATTTGTTACATTATTTCGCGATAGTAATGTGCTATGCATTCTTTACTGTAGATGTTTAAGAGTAGATCGTAAATGTGGAATTCTTAAGCTGATCCGAATGACGTCATTTTACATAAAATAAAACATGTGCTTTAAGTCTTAAAATTGAAATATGTTTTGTACTGCAGTAGAGTCCCGCTTAACCGAGTTATTTTCTTCTGATGGACAGGTGGCTTCTATTATTATGAAACAACCATTATAAGTGAAGCGTTAGGTGAAGATGAAAGAGCAGTCGTAAAAAGTTAGAACTCTGGTTTTCTGGTCAAAATGAAAAAAAAATGACCATAATTTTCTTTTTTTTAAATTATGGCCATTTTTGTTTTCCATTCTGACCAGAAAATCAGAGTTCTAACTTTTTACGACTGCTCTTTAATCTTCACCTAAACGCCTCATTTATAATGGCTGTTTCATAATAATAGAAACCACCAGTCCACCAGAAGTAAATGAAGTAATGGAAATGTCGGGGTTCTACACTAAATTCTGAAAAAGCAGAATTCCTGTTCTCTAGTTCTAAATATTTGGCTTGATTTATTGACAGTAGAATTTAAGATATTTTTTTCGGAGTTTATGATCAGAATTCGTAGTTATCTACATCATTTGAAACAACGTATCAGTTTTTTTTTTTCAAATCAATTATTTTTAAAGGTTTATTCAATATGTTAATTTTTCCTATAGGGAAAACCCTAATTTTCTTTTAATATCATTACGTGACAAGAAGCATTTAAGAATAATTTCATTTTCACATTGATCAAAGCGATCTCACAAAGAAAAATTTCCGAAAAGAATGAAATACAAAAACTACATATTTCCACCTCCTATAAAAAGTACTTAACGACTTTTGAATAACCAACCAAAATGAACAGTTAAATAAACTTTTCAATAATTTCTGACGTTCCCGTTTAAATTTTCATTAGCCTTTCGAGGGGAAAAAAATAAAATATTGGCATTTCAGTCGTACTACTATACATTATTATTCCCGATATTTTTTTTGTACGTCGGGCAAAATTTATAGATCTGCTATTTGCTGAAGAACTCCACCGTCTCCCAAATGGTTCGTCATTAAGATCTAGCTTAGCCAAAGAAGAACGATGCTGAATTTCATTAAAACCCCGCAAAAGTATTTTTCATTATGCAATGCAAAGTATTTGTTTTATATTATATCCTTATTTTTTAAACTTACCTCCCTCCCACCATTTCCCACTCCTTTCACTTAATTAAATAGAGAATTAAAAGGGGGTATTTCACTCTGTACTTTTCAGTATCATATATTTTTTCAGTCGCTTTTCACATATTCAATACGCTAAAAATGAGTTTAGAAACAAATGCTTTGGACCTTTTATTCGGTTTCTTTCGCTTGTCTCGGCTTTATTAATAACGTCCAGGCACGAAAAGGGAGCTTTTATATCGATTCAAGAGAGCTTAATATCGATGGAAAGATTGTGTGCTGCATAAAAAGAACCTTACGTATTCGGCACTAATTCATTGAATAATCATTTTTCATTTTTATTTCAGCCGGTTAAAAGGCAGACTTCGGCTTATAGAAACTGTTCGATAATTCGAACAAAAACTCTCAAGTGTCTATTGTTTTACAATCAAGGATAGCATAAAATGTATTTTCAATGAAGTATCGTGTCTGTATAATATAAAATCAAACAATGTAACATTGTTTTGGTCATATAAAAAAGGGGGTTTTGTTACTAAGGAATTAAGATCTTCAGAATTAGTGATGCTTTGAACTTATTTCTGAATATTAAATATTGTTATGTATATTTGCTTGAAAATATTTTAAAAATAAGGGATAGGCAATTTCAAACAAGTAATAGTTTTTAAAAAGATGAGCATGTTTTGAACTATACAGGGCTCGCAACGTTCCTAAAATTTTTGCACTTTGCTACCAGTATTTTAAATAAGAATTCTTCTTGGTAGATTCCTTTAACATGTGCAATAAAATTATACAATAAAGATTATCGTTTTAAAATAGTGGTAGCAAAGTGCAAAAATTTTATGAACGCTACGAGCCCTGACTATATTCTTCGGTTAATTGAAGGATTAAAAAAAATATAAGAAGAAGAAGAAAAAAAGTGCAATGCATTCATGAATATTAGCCAGAGCCTGATCAGATACACACATTTAAAATTAAAAGTAAAATTGAATTTTTACAGCATCATTTTTTCCTTACAGACTATATTTAATTTTTCTGTTATTATCACCATTAACTAAATTTAATTAATTTAACTGTTATGCATCAATTACCTAGTGCTTAATTAAACATTCAGTAAAGTTTAAATTGAATGATAAAGCTTTAAAATATTTACTTCCTATTGATGCACGTTTATTTTTCACCTTCTCTTGTTCTTGTTTACATCCCAAACGACCGGTAGTTTCATTCATGCGTATTAGCTCTTGAGGCAAGTGCCGTTGCTGAATAACTGTCAGTAACAGTGATTTTGGGATCACGTCTTTCGCCGTGAACGGTCGACTTGTGACGTCATAGTTTACAGTCAATGGCGTTTCAGCTGCGTTCGTATGATCGGAGTTTCGGATGTATTTTGAGTAAGTTTGTATTTACTGATTGGCGACAGTTTTTATGCAAAACATTGCTGTTTACAGGTGTATAAGTATCTGGACTGATTGTGGATCAGTAGCTTCGTGAATTATTTTGTACGTTTATATCACTCATCATTATGTAGCTGCAGTAACATACTATTTTGTTTTTATTATGATTTAACGGCTAAGTAAAGCTGTTACAATGTATATCATCATTTCATCTTGCTTCAATAAATTAAGTTTGTTTTAGAACTGGTGTCTTGAAAGTCTTCCACATTAACCACAGCAACTCTGTGTAGCCACGTTTTAACTGGCTAACAGGTTCCACAAGGGCCCAGTGGCCCTTGTGGAAGTGAAGATAAGGTTTTTCCTGCTGAGCGTAATGAACTTTTTCTGTTTTGCTAAAAGATGTACCTCTTTGCTGGAGTTCCGATATTCTTGAGTGACGTTTTTCGACGATGTTTTTTTTGACGTCTTCAATGGACTTTCATTATGTTTTTCGTCAATTCTTCAGATGTTTTTTGTGAACTTTACCAACATTGTTGAAGTTTGTTTGCAATTGCTCTGACGGAGGCCGTAAAAGATGGATTTATCGAATATTAATCTCTTGACCTCAACGAATTGGGAAATATGGAAAGTTGAAGTGAAAGTCCTATTAATGCATTATGGAGCTTGGAACTACATCGAAAATCCTGATTCAGAAAACGAGGTGAAAGAAACAGGTGAATCGTCGGAACAGAAAGATGCAAAGGGAAAAACAGTTCCTGTAACAGACCAGTTGACTTGGAGGGAAAGAAGCGAGATGAACTTACATAAAGCAAGATCGTATACAATTATATACCAGACTTTGTCTCCTGAGTTTAAGCCTTTAATCGCCGGTACCATTAGTGGAGCTGCTGCCTGGAAAATTCTGAAAGATCATTTTGAACCTACTGCAAGAGCTCGTGTCATACATCTGTTGGATGAATTTTTCAATGTGAGATATGTTCCCAGTGAAAATCTTGGCTTTTTCCTCTGTCGAGTGAAGCAAGCTGCCGAGCGCCTTCGAGAGGTGGGACATACTCTGTTGCCTCTGTATTTGGGGTATCAAATGATCCGGAGTTTATCAGAAGAGTTCCAGTCTACAGTCCAGGCGATTTACCGTTGGCCAGATACAGAATTTGTTCCGGACAAGATTGAATCAGAATTGCTGCTAGAGCAGAACCGTTTGAAACTTGCAAAAAAGGACCTTGCTGACAATGCTGCTTTTTTCTGGAGAAGTAATTAAATGTAAAACAGGTAAACTTTCTAAATCTGATAATTATGTAAATCAAAGTAAATTTTCTAAATTTAAGAATAATGTTAAGCAAAGTAAATTAATTGGTCCTTGTTATTGTTGCAAATCATATGGTCACTTAATTGCTAATTGTAAATTTAAAAATCAATCTAAAAATTTTCAAGGCTCTCAATCTAGAAATTTTCAGTTTAAAAATAAATTTTCAGAAACTAGTAATGTTGAATTAAAGTGTAGTAATGTGAAATGCATTGCACATTTTCAATGTTTATACCGTCGTACTTTTTAATGCAATTTGTTTGAAAACTGCATCTCCATTTGTTTTTGAAATATTAATTTTTTTGTAGTTTTTAGCGACATTTGTTTCATTTTGGCAACTCAAGTACTCCATTTCTGTAGAAAGTAAAGAAAAAATTGCTGAAAAATAGCAGTTATATCTTTTTGTTGCCATTTCCTCATAAAAATTGAAAAAAAATTAATTAAAATACGTGCTATTTTGAGAAAAATATAAATGAAGGATTTATGATAAAACATGGAGCTATTATAAACTATATTTAATTTAAAGTATCTATATTAATGCAAATGACGTCATTTTACATAAAATAAAAGCGTGTGCTTTAAGTCTTAAAATTCAAATATGTTTTGCACTACAGCAGAATCCCGATTATCCGAGTCCCGCTTAACCGAATTATTTTCTTCTGATGTACTGGTGGCTTCTATTATTATGAAACAGCCATTATAAATGAAGCGTTAGGTGAAGATGAAAGAGCAGCCGTAAAAAGTTAGAACTCCGATTTTCTGATCAGAAAGGAAAAAAAATGGCCATAATTTTTTTTTCCCATTTATAATGGCTGTTTCATAATAATAGAAACCACCAGTCCACCAGAAGAAAATGAAGTAATGGAAATGCCGGGGCGACGCTAAAGTCTGAAAAAGCAGAATTCCTGTTCTCTAGTTTTTAAATCTATTAACAGAAAAGTATTAAGGAGAAACATGAGTGAATTTTCTTGAATTTTTTTTTTTTTTTTTTTTTTTTATTGGCTTAAAAAGTTTTTTCAATCGTCCCTAATCAACGCCCATTCACATTAATTTTGCGGTAACAGTTTATACTTGATTCTATTTTTAGATTCTACTTGCATCACTATATTTTAAAAATAAGTTTTGGGTGATTCTCAAAAGGTGGACACGGGACACAAATCATAACTTTAAGCCTTTCAAGCGTAACTTTAATTATCATTGACTTTATTCTTTTTTTTTTACACTGAGTTTTTAATTCTATTCAGAGACAGAAAATGACATAATTTATTGTAAAAGCTTTGTATAAATATCTTAAAATTTTATTATTTTATGCTAAAGAGGCCAATTTCGGACATTCATAACGTTAACTGCTCCAATGTACCACCAAGAAAAAGAGTTTTAACTTTTTTCCAGGTGGTTCTAATGGTAAACAACGAATGCATAAAGGAAAGGGATGATTTTTTGATAATTTCGTTAAGAGATGGCAGGCTGATTTATTGCTTTTTTGAAGATAGAAGGACTTTTCTATAAAGAATTTTTCTATATTTTGTTATGTCCGAAAGTAACGTACGTAACAAAGCATTTGATTTTATTATTATTATTACTGGATAACAAAAAGTTAATTATACATATATATATGTATACAGACACATTTACTACTTTCTTAGTCTTAAGAATTTTTTAAATACTAAGAGCAATATTCAAAATCTGTAACTTACGTGCGAAAAAATGTCCAAAATTTGTAACGTACACAACTGCTAATTAAATGCTTTAATCATTAATTTTCCAGAATAGTTGCTGTCTTTTAATGTTTGTGTATAATTTTGTAGACATACTATTAAAAATATTTATATATTATATTTATAGACAAAATACCATACTATTAAAAAAAAATTGGCCTTAAATTTTAAAATTAAAAAAATTACATATAGTTAACGTTAAATGATCCCAACTTTTGAGAATCTCCCTTTTGTAGTACGCATATTCGATAAAAAGAATTTTTGTAGTAGAGTTTGCATATAAGATCCTATGTGGCAGACAGTTTTAAAAAATTTTAATTAGTTTTTTTAAAAAAAAGAAAAAATCTGAAAAATGGAAAATTTCTGAAAATTTACCATTGCTCTGAAATAAAAAGTTTTAGTTGCAGAAAAAACTATCTCTCATAAATCTTGAGCATAAACCAGTGAATATGGATTATAAATTTCATCAAAATCGGTCGCGTAGTTTCCTAGGAAACGGGTCTTAAAACTCGCATATTTCCCATAGGATTGCACCCAGTCTTAATTAAGTAATTGCCTTATTAAATTAAATAAGTAATTACCTTAAAAAAATAGGAATTTTACAAATTACACTTCCTACACATGAAATATAAAACAGTCTCATTCGCCCCTAGTTACCCCTATTACAACGGTAAAAGGAGTAAAAATCCCCCTAAAAGAAACATAGATATATATATTTAAGGAAAAACATCGATAAATTCAGATGCAAGTATTTATTTAGTTTAATAAATTTTTACATTAAAAAATACTAATTATTTTGTGTATTACAAGAAGTTTTATTTTATTTTAGTTGTACGTAAATCTTCGTTGAAAATTTCGCTAAAAATGTTAAAAAAGTGAAAGTGAGATTTTAGTAGCATTGTCAATGAAATAACCTTAAAAATTTAAATAAAATATGTATCCGCATTTTTATTTTATCCGGCACAAGATAGAAAAAATACCAATTTTTTTTTTCCTTGGTTGTTTCTTGTTATGAACAGCAGGGAGTTAATGGGAATATTTCTGCTTAATTCATCAGAATTTCGATACAAAGATAGACTTCTTGGCTATTCGTTAGTCTATTATATAAAACTAGCAGACCCGGCCAGCTTTGTCCGGGGTTTGTAAATAATAACATTAAACAAAATTCAAGTTCGTATGCTTTTATATCTTTCTTTTAAATGAACTTAATTTCAGAAGCCCCGTTGCCTTTCGCAGCGTCTAGTATGTTCCCAACAAACTTCTTTCCGAACGAACCTGTAACATGGGTTCCCGTTACCTATGGCAGCATTTACCGGAAGTGCCCCGCACGTTCCGGAGACAATCGAAAACCAAGTTGAATGACCCAAACCTCATAGTAATCAAGCCCATAGAATCCAAAAAAAGAATGCACCATTAATGTTAGAAAATGTTGGTAACTGCAGTAAGTCTAAGATAAAATTTCATAATACAGAAAGTAGCTGAGTTGCAATCTAAGTTGAATGAACCAAATCCCGTTGAAATTGGGTCCTTAGAACCCGAGGAAAGAATACGCCCCTAAGCTATGGAAGATGCCCCCTCCCCTTGTAAATTTCATGAATTTCTTTTTACATGAACACAGTATTTAATAAACCGATGAAATCCCTTATCTAAAGTTAACTTTAAAGTAAAGCAGTTTTTTATTTACGGCTGTAGTGAAAGTTAAAGCTAAAAAACGGAGATTAATGCTCGAAAAGGGTGGTAGCTGAGGTATAAAGAAAAACCGGGCTCTGTGAAGAATGAAGATCGGATTCTTAACTGGAATGTAGTTGGGTATAAGAAAATTTAATAGTGGTTTTAAAGTAGCTGGAAGACGCTAAAACTGTGTTAAAGAAAATTGCAATAGAATAGGATAGTTTTTAAAGAAGCTGCAACAAAGGCCTCAAGAAGGCGATTAATATTCAAAATTCGTGGTAGCTGAAGTCTGAATTTTTTTTTTTTTTGTCTTTCATGTAGTAGCTCGAGAACCTAGGAAGTTGTTGGAAAAAAAAAGTTTGTGAATCGGACCATTTTTAAGAGAGCTATAACAGGGGACCCAAAAGAGTCCAACTGACAGTTGAGAGCAAGGCCCTAACATGAAAACATATTGAAATGTTTTAATACTTAGCATTTTAGGTCTTCAATTAGTCAAAATTAAGCATAGGGTATGGATTAATCAATAGAATAATATTTTAAAGAACTGTGCAAAAAATGGAGTACATGCTTAAAAAAGGGCCCTAGGGCCCCAATACAAATATGAGGGTGTTGGTCTAGGGAGAAGAGTGCAAGACTCAATTTTAAAATTATGCAAGGAGAGGGTGAGAAAATTAGGGGGTGAAAAATGCATGGCACACAAAAGGTTCAAAGGGCCCCGGATCGGTCCCCATGGGACCCTAGGGTACCACAGGGTTTTAACTGGAATATAGAAACGAGAGAATAACTAATTGGAAAAAGGTTGAAAAATGCATGGCACACAAAAGGTTCAAGAGGCCCCGGATCGGTCCCCATGGGACCCTAGGGTGCCACAGGGTTTTAACTGGAATATAGAATTGGGAGAATAACTAATTGGAAAAAGGTTCCAAAAATGAAGATCGCATTAAGAGGGCAATTTATTAACAATTTATGGTGCAAAAGCTTCATCGGGCCCCAAGAAGTCAGGAACTTAAGTGGCATGTAGTTTGGTATAAAGATACTTTTTAGTAGTTTTTAAAGTAATCAGAGGACGATAGAACTATGTTAAAGAAAATTGCAAGCAATTCAGATCATTTTTAAAGAAGCTGCACCAAGGTCGGCGATTAATATTCAAAATTGGTGGTAGCTGAAGACTGAAATTTTTTTTGTTGTTCAGGTAGTAGCTGGAGAGCTTAAAAAGTTGTTAGGAAAAAAAAAGCTTGTGAATCGGTCTATTTTTAAAGGAGCTATAATAGGGATCCCAAAAGGGGCCAAATGATAGTTGAGAACAGGGCCCTAACATGAAAACATCTTAAAACGTTTTAGTACATAGCGTTTTAGATCTTCAATTAGTTATGATTAAGCATAGGGTATGAATTAATCATTAGAATATAATTTTAACGAAATGCGCAAAAAATTGGAGAAATGCTTAAAAAAGAGCCCTAGGGCCCAAATAAAAATTGTGGGTGTTGATGTATGGAGAAGAGTCCAAGATTCAACTTTAAAATTACGCGCTGAGAAGGTGAGAAAATTATGGGGATGAAAAATGCATGGCACACAAAAAGTTCAAGGGGCCCTGGACTGGGCCCTTCGGGACCCTAGATGGGCCCAGGGTCTCAACTGGAATGTAGAAACGGGAGAATAGCTAAATGGTGAAAGCATCCCAAAAATGAAGATCGGATTAAAAGAAAGCAATTTATTAACAATTTAGTGCGCTGAAACTTCAAGGGACCCTGTACTGTGCCCCAAGAGAGCCAGGGTCTTACCTGAAATGTAGAAATGGGGTAGAAACTAAACGGAGAATTCTTCCCGAAAACGAAGAAGATCTGATTGAAAAGGGTCATGTTATTAACAATTTAGTGTATAAAAACTTAAACGAGCCCAGGGGCCCTGACCCTTAAAAAATTAAAAATTTGAATCTCAGGTGCATTAGGACCTGTCTTGGATGATTTACATCTAAATTTTCAGACTTCTATGTGCAGTAGTTTTTGCTAGCCATCGCACACACACACACAGAGAGACAGACACATACACACAGAGAATGATTTGTTCTTTTATTAGTATAGATGAGGCAATTTTTTGGCAAAACGTAGTTGTTCTTGTCGACTCAGGATTAAACGCTGACGTGTCGCTTTGATTTTCATTTTCCACCACCATATTTGTATATTTCTGTCCCAATTTATGATAATATCCTTTTTATTTAATTTAAAGTTTGGCATCATCTATCTTTAAAATATTTATTATTCTTAATATTGTAGCGATCTCATCTCACATGATCAGTATAAAGTGAGTTACTAGCTTAGAGTAACTGGCTTGGCCTTTTGCTCGACGCTAACGTTCTCGCCTCTAGATTATGAGATCCGTGGTTCGTATCCCATCGGCGCCACACTCTCCTCTCTTCATTGGTGACCCGGGAAAACATGCAAACAACAACATTTCAGCAACAATCATCTCCCCTCATAACCAACAGATGACAGGACTAGATAAATCATCCCCTGCAACCAAATCCTGTGAAACTCTCACAGCACAAAGCCTGTCCTCACACGCATCACATATGCGTATGACAGCATCATTCACGAGTGCATATCGCTCGTCAGACGTCAGCAATACGTCTTTCTCACTGGGGATGGAGTGTGTAGCGATCTCATCTCACATGATCAGTATAAAGCGAGTTACTAGCTTAGTGTAACTGGCTTGGCCTTTTGCTCGACGCTAACGTTCTCGCCTCCTGATCATGAGATCTCTGGCTCGTATCCCATCGGTGCCAATTCACTCTCTAAAATGTGTTGAGATTTCCTGGTAGGTATTATTTATAAAGATGTTTCCTGTATCTATATTTTTTACTTTAACAATTAATATAAAACTAGATAGTGTCTGTCAAGATTTAACGGTAAATAACTTGAATGTTTCATTAGAAAAAATTCTTGAATTTTTAATTAGTTGCTTTTAAATTAATTATTGAAGGACGAATTACGTGATGAATTTCTAT
The DNA here is from genome assembly GCA_963932465.1 of Maratus speciosus. Lineage (NCBI taxonomy): Eukaryota > Metazoa > Arthropoda > Arachnida > Araneae > Salticidae > Maratus > Maratus speciosus. The sequence continues at coordinate 501,689,526 of OZ010793.1, read as the reverse complement.
ATTGATAAGTGACTCCTATTTCTTTAAGGCGATAGCTGGTGCTGTCAGTCTAACCTATTCAGTGAAGTGAAAGAATTTTAAGTTTATAATTTACAACCAATTATGCTTGCTTTTTATCAGAAATTAACCTTAAAATACCGGGTAGAGAATTTATTTTTACTTACTACGGCCTCTTTTTTTTTTTTCTTAATAACAATATTTATTTCCATTTATTTATTAAAACTACACGACCATTAAAAGTTGCCATGAATTTTATTTTTATCTGTCTCATTCTCTAAAAACCCAAATCTGAAACTTGATGCAGCTAACGATTTATAATATATATATATATTTTACTTAAATTTTATTTTACATTTTTAAAATATTAAACCTGAATATCAAGGTAATTTCTTTTATAGCTCTTATACGAATATTTTTCTTTCTTTCCGTTTTATTTTTTACCCATATGAATGACAAACTTTTCTTTCTGACACACACCCATATATATTCTGGATAATGGTCAAAGAATATAACGAAAATTGTAGATCAGTTCAGTTTATTTAATTGATGCAAAATACATGCAAATAACATGCAAAATATTTTAAATATAAAATCATTATTTTTTTTCAAAATATTATTGAGAGTTAAATTTTATTTAATTATAAAGCATTCAAATAATAATAAAATAAAAATCCTATAATTTCTCTTCCTCATAAAATATGTCATTATTGAAATGAATAATCGACAAAAATATTACACATTTTGCCAGGCTTGGATTCGAACCTGCGTCTTCTGCAAAAGTTCAGAGCATTAAACTGCTGCCTTAGCCAACTACGCTATCAAGAACTTGTTTTTCTACCTTCTAACTTGAAGAGGTTCGAAACACAGTTGACGCATACGCAATTGCCTCGAATTTGAGTTTTGATCTTACAATAATAGTTTTGAGTTTTAATATATATGTTACCTTATTTTTTTAAAAGAAGAAACTACAACTTAACATGCTAGTTTCCCAATCTTCCTGTGTAACTATTAGCATTCACTTTTAGTTTCAAATCACTGTGTTTATCTTCAGCGTGTAATATGACCAAAACAATGTGACACCCCTGAAATGAGTCTTATCTAGCTCTTAATATCGACACAATAAATTTTTGAATAGTTAATAATGCTGAAAGAGTCAAATATTAACTTTGTGAAAGAAAGAAAAGCTTGTTTACAGTAAGATCGAATAGCAGACGAACTTGAAACAACTTCTACCTGTGATATGATATTTCAACTGAGCGAGAATCTTTGCGCATGTGCAGCGCGTCACTCCAAAGGCAGACTTCTACTTATATAATGCGCATGCGCAATTGAAGAATTTTAATTTAAAATTACGGCTAATTAATAAAATATTTGAACAAACGAATGTATGATAACAAATCTGTGGCCAAATATCTTTCATTTAAAAAAAGATTGGTGTAATTTGATACAGTAGTTTCTGCTCACGGACTGTCGAAAGAATACGCTTAGCGTTTTAAATACATGGTGTGTTCACAAATTTTCAAGACTGGTTCTAGAATACAAAAGTTATTAAACATTTACACACGTACAGCGAACTAAAATTCTTCGAAATATGACCCTTGGGCATAAACACACCGCTGCCAGCGCTTTTTCTATTATTCATAGGCTCCCTGGGGTCTTCGCGCGCAAGGCTGTTAAGGCCTTGCGCTCGTCGAAGCTGCTTGCGTCGAAGCTGCTTGGGTCGCTGAAATCGTTTCTAATCGCTTCCTTTTCAGGCCTTTCTTGATCCAGGGGAACAAAAAGTCGCTGGGAGCAAAATCGGGGCTGTAGGGGGCTTGCGGCAGTATTGCCACATTAAACTTAGGCAAAACTTCGGCAGCGGCAAGCGGCTTCTGAGAGGGCGCATTGTCGTGGTGAACAATCCAATCGTCTCTGATGTCTGGGTGGGCGCGCAGGACTCTATCCTTCAAATAGTGGTGTATTCCAGCGTAAAACTGACCTGACCCGGCGCGTCCGCCCAGACACCAGAGGATATTGGATTGTTCACCATGACAATGCGCCCTCTAACACGTCGCTCGCAGCCGCCCGAGTTTTGCCTAAGTTTAACGTGGCAGTACTGCCACAAGTACCCACACTCCCTACAGCCCCGACCTCGCCCCCATCGACTTTTTTTATTCATCCGAATCAAGAAAGACCTGAAAGGAAAGCGATTCGACACGATTCCAGCGATCTACGATTCCAGCTTCGACGAGGTCCCTTAACAGCGCTGCGCGCGAAGACCCCTAGGGAGCTTATGAATAATAGAAAAAGTGCTGGCAGCGGTGTGTTGATGCCCAAGGGTCATATTTCGAAGAATTTTAGTTCGCTGTACAAAAATGTTTAATAACTTTTGTATTCTAGTACCAGTCTTGAAACTTTGTGAACACACCATGTATATAGATATTATTACATTCCATCTTTAAATAAGAGATTCGGTCATTTTTGTCAAAACTTGCAAGCTATTTTTCTTTTTAATTACAAAGGCATTTTATTATATATACAGGGTGATTCAGCTCGTCGGTGACAAACTTTAAGGATCGATAGAGCACACCTAGACGAACATTTTTGAATAGGGAATGTAGGGTCCCTGACGCGATGGTAAGGCGCTAGGCGCTTTCGAAAATTTGGGTGCCGAAATTCGAAACGTCATAAAAACTAGGGAAATGGTTAGATTTTCTTGCTTGTTGCGTCGAAATGATTCTGTTTGTTTAGACTTTCTTCAGTACCAATTTGATAAGCGTATCTCTTAAAACATGGATAGGGGGCGCTGCAGACTTTGGAGAGCTAGACAACAACTTTAAGCCCGTTATTTTGATAATTTAACACATGCTCGCCAAAGTTTATACTCTAACTTAAAGTTTGAACCCAAAAGTAGAGCCCTGCAAAAAGCGTAAGAGCCGGAATAAAATGTCAAAGTACAGGGTGGTCGAAACTCGAAGGCTCCTAAGAGATAAACAAACAGATTTCTTGACTTATGGCATGCATTTTCATGATTCTGTTTGCTGGGGCTCTCTGAAACTCAGTTGAACGGTACAAATAGAAACATCGATAGGGGGCGCTTTGGGCAAAAAACATAATTCGTTGACATTTCGGACGCTAACTGGAAACGGGGCGCTACGATCAGTTAGTAATAATGAAAACACATTTTCTACCTCTGCTCAACACTTCTGAATAAATTTAGACCAAAAACATCAATGATACTGGAAATTTATTTACAAAAAATAACACTACAGAAGATGCTCGAAATTTCGACCTTGGGCCATGATGCAGGCTTCGCACCTCCGTCGCATTGAGGAGTGTGTGTTTCCAACAATGCCAGGAGTATCTCTGATCTGCCCTGCAGCTGCCACAATGCGCGCCACAAGTTCTTCAGCACTGCTGACAGGTGTATGGTATACCTCGGCCTTCAGGTAACCCCAAAGGAAGAAATCCAAGCAGGTGAGGTCTGGTGATCGGGCAGGCCAGTGAACTGGACCCCCACGCCCGATCCACCGCTGGCCATACCTTGCGTTTAGATGGAGACGCACGTCGTTCGTGTAATGGGCCGGAGCTCCATCGTGCTGGAACCACATCTGGCGACGCGAACCTTCGGGTACGTGCGCCTCATCCAGAAGCTGCGGCAGCACTTGATCCAGGAAAATCAGGTAATTTCCACCTGTCAGCCGTTCAGGTAACAAATAAGGGCCAATGAGGCAATCCCCCAGAATGCCGGCCCACACATTTACTGAGAAACGCTCCTGGGCTGCTCGGCTTCTGGTTTCATGTGGATTTTCATCACACCACACATGACTGTTGTGGGCGTTCCACATTCCCTCCCGGCTGAAGGTGGACTCGTCCGTAAACAAAATGCTGTTTACAAAACGGGGATCCCTGGATCTCATCGCCAAGTACCATCTTGAGAATTCCACTCGAGGGCCAAAATCCTGCTCTCTGAGCAACTGCACCCGCTGGATGTGGTAGGGGTGCAGATTCCGGGAACGTAAGATGCGCCACGCAGTTGCTTGCGAAATGCCAACATGTCTGGCGATATCTCTCGTGCTAAGACCTGGGTTGTCCTCAACCAGGTTAAGCACAGCCTCTTCGTTGTCGGGGGTGCTCACTGATCGCTCCCGTTCAGGCCTGCCTCCGTCGAAAGATCCCGTTGTGGACAACCTCTGGTGTACTCGAGCGAAGAAGGCATGGCAGGGGATTTGCCTGTTGGGGTAACGCTCGGCGTACAACCGCTGAGCGGCTCGTCCATTACAACCAGCAGCGCCATACGCCAAATGCATGTCAGCCAATTCAGAGTTTGTGTACCGTTCCATCCTACTACCGATCTGCAGACAAGTAACCCGAAGCTTAAGTAGGTACCGCACGTTCAAAAGACGTGTCTGCGCATACAACTACGTCATCTCGCGTTGTCGTCTACGCATTACGTATCTTTTGCATATCGATATGGTACGATATCTTTTGCATAAATCAGCAAAAAGCACCTTATGTAAATTTTATTGCGCGCATTGTGCATGATTGAAACCAGCTATGTTTGTTAAAAAAAACAAACAAACTGCAGTTTTAATAGCTTCTTATGATAAGTAAATTACTCTCTTGTTTTGTTTCTAACTGATCGTAGCGCCCCGTTTCCAGTTAGCGTCCGAAATGTCAACGAATTATGTTTTTTGCCCAAAGCGCCCCCTATCGATGTTTCTTTTTGTACCGTTCAACTGAGTTTCAGAGAGCCCCAGCAAACAGAATCATGAAAATGCATGCCATAAGTCAAGAAATCTGTTTGTTTATCTCCTAGGAGCCTTCGAGTTTCGACCACCCTGTACTTTGACATTTTATTCCGGCTCTTACGCTTTTTGCAGGGCTCTACTTTTGGGTTCAAACTTTAAGTTAGAGTATAAACTTTGGCGAGCATGTGTTAAATTATCAAAATAAAGGGCTTAAAGTTGTTGTCTAGCTCTCCAAAGTCTGCAGCGCCCCCTATCCATGTTTTAAGAGATACGCTTATCAAATTGGTACTGAAGAAAGTCTAAACAAACAGAATCATTTCAACGCAACAAGCAAGAAAATCTAACCATTTCCCTAGTTTTTATGACGTTTCGAATTTCGGCACCCAAATTTTCGAAAGCGCCTAGCGCCTTACCATCGCGTCAGGGACCCTACATTCCCTATTCAAAAATGTTCGTCTAGGTGTGCTCTATCGATCCTTAAAGTTTGTCACCGACGAGCTGAATCACCCTGTATATGAATGAATTATTGACATAAAAAATATAAAATTGTAATTGAAAATCACTATAACGGTCACTGACACGTAATTCATTATTTTATTTCTCATAAAAGTTATTACTATGGTACGTTGTTGATTATTTTGATTTAAACTGTCTTCTTTTTCTTACTACTACTACTACTACTACTACTACTACTACTATTATCATTCTTATTATTATTATATTATATACTTAGAATTATTGTAAAATCCCGCTATAACGAATCCCTGGGGAGCACTGATTAAATTCGCTATACTGAAAAATTCGCTGAAGCGAATATTTTTATAATGAATTAGGATAATAGGATTTTTTTAACAATCCAAAGAATATTCGTTATACTGAAGAAATCGTTAAAGTGACATCCGTTATAACAGAATTCTACTGCATTATTATTTTTTATAACAGTTTCGGTAGCAATGATCCATTATGTTACTTTTGCTATTCCAACCACAATTGCTACTGCGAGTATTACGATTACTGTTTCAGCAGCAAATGATAACTATTACTGTAATCATTAATAAAGTAATACAACAACTTTACTGCGAGTATTACGATTACTATTTCAGCAGCAAATGATAACTATTACTGTAGTCATTAATAAAGTAATACAACAACTTTACTTCTATTAGTATAATTTCAACTACTGCTACTATTAATAATACTAATAATGAATTAATAGTGTCATCATTGTTTACACCATTGTCTATAATAACATAAAGACAATATAATTTTATTAGCTATCAAACATTTATTACAAAATCTTATTTTAACAAAAGCAATTTTTTTTGTTTGAACTTTTTTGCTTAAATACTTCTTATTTTAACAGTTTTTAAATTTCTGTAAAAAAGAAAACTCTTTTTCGTTTGTTTTTTTTTACGGGAAAAAACTCCTTAAAATCCTTTTTTTTTCTTTTCAAACTGTTATTTTATGCATTTTAATTTTTTTTTCTTTTCTTGTGGCCACTGTTTCTTTCTTATAAACGTGCAACAAACTTCTTCTCAATAAATAATAATCACTTAGATATTTTTTTTTTTTTTTTTTTTTTTTTTTTTTTTTTTTACTTAGAAAACCTCCTTTAGAGCAAAAAATAACCGAATGAAAAATTTAAGCATATAATTATACCATAAATAAAATAGTTGGATAAATATTGATTTATTTAATATTTTTGAGAGACAAAGTACTTAGGTAAAAATATTAAAAAAATTAATTTGCGAGCGTTTAAGCAGATCATCGATACAGCAAAACTTATACTGCCACTTAAGCTGTTATAAATTTTCATGTAAACTATCTACAAAAACTCTACAAATATATTTTTTTGCGAGGATTTTTATGTTGTAAACATAAATTTTTCTTTTCAATGTATTTTTTATATAAAATATGTATTTACTTTCACTAAGTCGAAAACACATAATATTTATATGTAATTTTTGATATAATATTTAGAAGCATGATACAAGTATTTTATCAACGAAATCAATGATAGACTTTTTAAAATCTAGTTTGAGCATCACTTTGGTTTAGTCCCGACGTAAAACCCCCTCTTCAGCAAAACGTACATCTTAAATTAAATATTTGTATATTTGTTTATTTTGGAAAAATAATTAATACTTCTACTGGAATTTTATAATCAGTTAATATTTGGGAATAGTGGTTTTGTACTTATAAATGTAGGATTTATCTTCGACTTTTTCTCTTTAACTTAATTTTTTGCACTTAATTTTTTTCTCCTCATCTGTATATCGTTTTAGAATAGCATGTCTCAGACCAGAAAAATAAAATGAAACACCATTTAGGACTAATAAGCTGTAAAGATTCCAATATTTGCGGATATTTTAATTTTAATCATGAAGATCTCATGGTTAAAAATTGTAAAAAAAAAAAAATAAATAAATAAACGTGAATAGACATATATTTTCCCGTTTATTTACATATTTTCTGTTTTGATTCGCCAACGGAACATAAGGCACCTGAAAATCTCCAATCTAAGCTGCGATTCCGCCAAATTACAGGTATTGTTCTGTTTCTGGAACGGATTTTTTTGTGTTTGTCCTTTTCCCATAAATCACGGAAAAATCTCCAATCTAAGCTAAAAATTACTTGAAATCCACCAATCAAAGCAGGTACATTTTGTTATATCAGCAGAAAGAGACCGGACTGTTTGTAGGAGGGGGGGGGGGGGGTCCGGCAACTCTGGCAGTAGTAGTACTTTTCAGGCTTATTGATTTTTTTTTTTTTTCTAGAATTATAGATAAATAAAGTAGTTTTTACTTTTGAACCTATTTGAAGTGTATTTTAGTTGTGTTCCACTATTTCAAATATACTGGAATGGATATGATTACTGAAGTTAGAAAATATTTGCTGTAGAATATGATGTGCATAGCATTTTTCATTCATTTACAGGGAAAAAGAAAGATTTCTGATACAGTACTGTATCAGAAGTACTGTCTATTAGGGATAATTGCTGGAGGTGCTTTTTTAGTTAAGGTATGCATTTTAAGGCTTAACAAAGGTTTTACTTTTTATATGGTGTGTATAAATTCTGTAGATCATATGCAGGGCTACACAAAAGAATCCGAAAGGTATTTATGACCATGAGCATGAATTGCTTAAAGGTAGTTTTTTAATTGAGTTAGGCATTTTCAAACTGAACTATATTTAGTATACTAAAAGGTTTTTTGTACGAGGGAAAGCCAGTAAGTAGGTCACAAAACGATATGAGAGGTCGGAAATTAGTAGTAAATTGTTTCCAACTATGACAATATCTGTCAGTGTGTCTGTTAGACAGCACTGTCTAACTGTAAGATGTCAATTTCGAATTTATGAGACAACAGTTGTACAAGATGAGCAGGGGCGTTCAAAAGTTATTGACGAAGAACGAAGTGGTTGTCCTGTTGAGATTGCGACAGAAGAAACAGAGCGGAAGGTTGAGGAAATGATTAGGATTAGAGCTGACTGGCGAACAACAATAGACAGCATTAGCATTATCAACTGCAACAGGGTGTTCACATGGTTTAGCCTACAGCCGACTGATGCAGACGTTGAATGTGAGGTACACAGATGGTTGAGAGTGCAGTCCAAAGACTTTTATGCAGCAGGTATCAGAAAACTCATAAAGAGATTGGACAAATATATCAATGTAAATGATGATTATATGGAGAAATAAACATGCCTTATAAGTATGTATCTTGGTTTCCTTTTTTTTTAACACTTTCCAACAAAGTTGAAAAGTGTTTATGACTTCCGTTTGTCTGGCCGTTTGTCCATGCTGTAACTCTCGTAAATATGCTCGGATCGTTCTGAAATTTTTGGATGTTAGTGACCTCTACCATAGCACGTTCCCTATTTCAAATGAAGTTTGTAGCATGTTTAGTTCATTTACAGGGACAGTCAAGCGTTTTCCGTTACATTACGGCCAATGGGAAAAAATCGTTTCAAATGAATTTTAATGGTTTAAAGTAAAATTGATATTCATTTATGAAGTCCACTAAAATATGCATTCTGTTGAATATGCGGTGCAAAGAATAGTCATTGTTCATTTACATGGCCACACAACAGAATTCCGTTCATAATGGTATAGGGGAAATTGTTTGCGGTGTATTTGAAAAGATTTCAGATACTATATTGTATCCGAATTACTGTATATTAGTAATGATTGTTCGAAATGCATTTTTAATTATGATATGCGCTTTTTTAGGGTTTCGTTCATCTGACGAAACCCTATTCGTCTCGCTCCTCTGTCTGTCCGTCTGTCACAGAGCCCGTTCTCAGAAACTATGCATGTTGGAGACTTGAAAATTTGCATACTTATAGCTGAACACAACACATCATACGACAAATCATAAAATTTTGAAAAAGTCGTACATTTAACCCTTTGAGCTCCCACATGTGTATTTTAAACAATTCTTTCTAAGTGAGCCTTAATTAGGTTGGAGGCGTGAAATTTGGCATACTTATAGCTGAACACCTCTCATCAAACGACAAATCATAAAATTTTTGAAAAAGTCGTACATTTAACCCTTTGGGCTCACATATGTGTATTTTAAAAAATTCTTTCTAAGTGAGCCTCGATTTAGGTTGGAAACGTGAAATTTTGCATACTTATAGCTGAACACCTCGCATCAAATGGCAAACCATAACATTTTGAAAAAGCCGTACATTTAACCCTTTGAGCTCCCATATGTGTATTTTAAACAATTCTTTCTAAGTGAGCCCCTATTTAGGTTGGAGGCGTGAAATTTTGCATACTTATAGCTGAACACCACATATCATACGAAAAATCCTAAAATTTTGAAAAAATCGTACGTCTAACCCTTTGAGCTCCCACATGGTATTTTAAGCAATTCTTTCTAACTGATCCCCTTATTAAATTGGAGATTTGAAATTTTGCATACTTATAGCAGAAGACCTGAGGCCAGGCGACAAATCATAAAATTTTGAAAAAGTCTTACGTTTAACCCTTTGAGCTACCACATATGTATTTTAAGCAATTCTTTCTAAGAGAGCCCCTAATTAAGTTGGAGACATGAAATTTTGCATACGTATAGGAGCTGAATACCTCAGACCACATGGCAAATCATAAAATTTTCAAAAAGTCTTATATTATTTACTCCTCCGGGCTCTAACTTGTGTATTTTAAGCAATTTTTCTAACCTCCGATCTTTTCACCCGGGGAGCACTTTTCCAACTTTTGCCGACACCCCTTTGACCATTCTTTCATATTATGCACCATAGCCTTACATATTTTAGTTCCACTTTTTACCACCAGGGGCGTCTACTTATCTCGGGTGCTATCGGCCCAATCCCCTCGACTAATATATCTACGGATAGTATATAAAACGGAGTTTCGTTCAGATAGAGGTTTGTTTAGAATAGAGTTGGTTGCGACCCTGGTTGCGAAATGTGGAAATAACAGATTTTTCAAAAGGATAGTGTTTTGAAAGGAATATTAAACGAAACCCTCTGTCCGATCTGTGATCACACTAATCTACTTGTTTACTATATTTATGCATACTATAAAGTGCATATAAATGCTATAGCTATAGTTCATATAGAGAGCTACAGAAATGAATTCCTAAAGGTTACTGAGTATGAGGATAAATTGCTTAAAGGTGGGTTTTAAAGGAGTTATGCTTTTTTTACGCTGAACTGAATTTAGTGTACTAAGACATATTTGTAGAATATAGATAAAATGATATACAGGGCCACGCAAAGACTTGGATACATAGCCGTCTATGGGTGATAATTTCTGGAAATGTAATTTCAGTAGTTTTAAGCGTGTTTTAGTTTGAATTAAATTTTTGCTAAATAGTGGCATGTAATAAAGGTACTATGTAAACTATAGGGCTGTGCAAAAGTATTCAAGTATGTTTTCATCTATTAGTATAAACTGCTGAAAGATGAATTTCAGCCTGTTATGCATTTTCTTGCTAAACTAAATTTTCCCATTATATAGTATATATATCAACATGCAGATCGAATACAGGGCTGTTCAAAAGAATTGGAATACATATTTGGCTATGGGCGGTAACTACTGAAATCAGACTTTTTAAATGTTTACTTAGTTATCTTATTTACTTTATTTCCCTAAGTAACGAAGTTTCGTTAAAGCTTTCAGGGAGTGTTGGAAAGTGTTTCATAATCTATGCTGTGCGCATGATTTTTCTTACTTGTTTTGTTTTTATTGGCTTTCTGACCTATTTTCTGACTTGCCCTCGTAAAATATAAATAAAATCGTATACAGGGCCACGCAAACAACTGGATACATGGCCACTTAAATGGACGATAATTTCTGGAAGTGTGATTTCAGTAGATTTAAGCAAGTTTTAGCCTGAATTAAATTTTAGCTTAACATGGGGCGTGCATAAGAATCTCTAGGTGGTATACACAACTTTACAAAGGAATTCAAGCATGTTTCTGTCCGTTAGTAGAACTTGTTGAAGATGAATTTCCAAACTATTATGTGTTTTCTTACTAAACTGAATTTTAGTATGTTATGAGCATACTATGAAAAATATATACAAATCTGCAGATCGAATAAAAGGCTGCACAAAAGAATTGGAGTACTTTCACAGTTATGGATGGTTATTGCTGAAATCTGTTTTTTAAATGTATTATGTATTTTCTAAAATGTTTGCTTAGGTATATTATTTACTTTATTAAACAGCGAAGTTATTTTTAAAGCATTCTAGAAGTACAGTAGAGTCCCGATTATCCTAGTCCCGCTTAACCGAGTTTCCGCTTTAACCAAGTTATTTTCTTCTGATGAACTGGTGACTTCCATTATTGTGAAACAGCCATTATAAATGAAGTGTTAGGTGAAGATGAAAGAGCAGCCGTAAAAATTTAGAACTCTGATTTTCTGGTCAGAATGGGGAAGGGGGGGGGGGGGGGAATGGGCAATAATTTTTTTGAGCAGCCGTAAAAAGCTAGAACTCTGATTTTCTGGTCAGAATGGGGAAAATAAAGGCCATAATTTTTTTTCCCCCAGTCTGATCAGAAAATCAGAGCAAAGCGATATAGATAAGCGTCTTATCTTAAATGGGAGAGGTAACCGCAAGATTAAAGGCGAGGTCACATAAATCAAGGTCGCACGCCACGTAGCGGACGGAGTGAACAACAGAAAGATGCCTAACTGTTTCCTTCTTTATGGATAATCTATTAATAGCACATCTATGAAATAACTGCGCGAGCGCCAACATCGTGTTTTCATTTGTTTGTAGCATTTATAGTCTGACAGTAATAGAATGTTCTATTAATTTTTATTCGTGCTTTTTGACTTATTTATTATAGTTAAGTATTTAAATAAAAACAGTTCTTTTTTAGAACTAATATTATTTGTTAAAATGGCAAAATCTTGGGAATCGAATAACTCTAGTTTTCGAAGTTGTAAGAAAATTCTTTTTCTTATAGAATTCATTTGTCCTTTTCCAAAGAGCAAAACACGTTAGTTACGTATTTTAACTTTAATTTATTAAATATACCGGGTGTCCTAAAAAGGACTGGCTGATTTTAAAATTCAATAACTTGTAAACGGTGACAGATATTTAAAAAATTCTTGCAGGAGGGTTATGCATAAGGTCAAAAGTTTTTTTACCGTGATTTTCAATTTTAGTTCAAATTATAAACAATAGATGGCGCTGCGATCAATAGACGCTAAATTCAGGCTCGATTTTTGGTACATCGTGGCCCGGATAATACATTTCCATCTCCTTTTTCCGCATAGAACAAGAGAAAGGACCAAAAATCGAGCCTGTATTTAGCGACTATTGCTTTCAGCGCCATCTATTGTTTGTAATTCAAACTAAAATCGAAAATCACTGTAAAAAAACTTTTGACCTTACGCATAAACCTCCTGTAAGAATTTTTTAAATATCTGTCACCGTTTGCAAGTTATTGAATTTTAAAATCAGTCAGTCCTTTTTGGGACACCCGGTATATATATATATTATTTGATATATATTATAAAATGTTGATTTAAATACTCTCGATTTTAATTATTTTCTTTTAATGAAATGAAAAATTACGCATAAAAATTAGTGAGTAGTTAATGTGTAAAGATTGAATATTGTAGTCTTATTTTTTACTCAATTCTTGATGTGCTAAATTTATATAAAATGATATACACGGTTGTATTCCAGATGAAAATAGAATGTTTATCAAGGTTTAGAATACGTATAGAATTTAATAATAAATAAAATATTCAATTTTAAGTCCTTTTCTTCGTTTATCAAGCGCAGACGATACATCGAAAACTTATTCCAATATCCTTTTGATCGTATTGTATTCATGTTATTTAAATTACAAATAGTTCATTTATTTAATTTAAAATTCATTTTATTTTATATTCAGAATCACTTTAATTTAAAATGCATGCATTAAATGTTGTACTATTAAACGAGCAAGTCTTGTTAATTTAGTATTTGTTTTAATATTTTGCCAGAGTCCAGACAATAACTGCAAAAATTTTCCTAAAATTGCCAGATTAGATTTTTTTTTTTTCCCTTGAAGCAGACAAAGCCATTTAGAGAATCCCTGTTAAAAATTCTATTACGAATTTCAGATTGTTACTTACTCACAGAAGATTAATCTTGTTTGCCAGATATATTGCAAAATATTTTTGTTACAGCTTGTTTTGATAAAAATATGTGTATTTTAAAAAAAGTCGCAATGTCATTTTAGTTTAAGGGCTAAAGGCAATAATGCTTTTGTAGCATTAGTGCTTTTCTCCCGAAATTAAAATGATATTGCGATTTTTTTTTTTAAATGTGCATAATTTTATCAAAACAAACTGTAATAAAAATATTTTGCAATAAAACTGGGAAACAAGATTCATCTTCCACAAGTGAGTAAAGAATCAGAAAATATGCGCAAGAGGTGCGCAGATAGTAGATATTCTGTCATATATGACGTTATACTGAAAACTCGCGTATTTGCATTATTGACTCCGTCCACCAGATGGCGCAGCTGTGTCAATATACTCCAGATTCCAGTATTGACATTGTACGCTTACTTATATCGCTTTGAATCAGAGTTCTAAATTTTTACGGCTGCTCTTTCATCTTCACCTAACACTTCATTTATAATGGGTGTTTCACAATAATGGAAGCCATCAGCCCATCAGAAGAAAGTGATCAATTCTAAAGGTATAGGTTCGAATGAAAAAACTATTTAATACTTTGAGCAGAAAGAAGAGGCTACACCTGCAATTTTCATGACACTAAAAGAATCACATAGCTGCCAGTTTGTACGGTTTGTTACCTCTAAAATTTAATACAAATTTTTGCCATATTTAATCTTTGACAATTGTTAGATTTCGGTGATTAAATTAGGCAAGATTTACTGGTAAGTTTTAGTGGTAAGAAAAAAATATTAGAAATTGGTAGCTATGCAATAACGTTTTCTGCAGAACAAAAAAAAAAAAAAAAAAAAAACTTGCAGCAAAATCGAAATTTAACAAAAAACTATCAAGGGCTTTTTCAAATAAGTATTCTCATTCCCCGTTTTTCCTAAAAGTAACGGAAATGTACATAAAAGAAATGTTACTAGCACCATACTCCTTAGTTGGTGAAGATTTGTGTAAATCCGGTTTATCCAAGTTTTTTGCTTATCCGAGGTGAGCTTGGTCCATATTAACTCGGATAATCGGGACTATACTGTATTGGAAAATATTTAATAATCTATGCTTGATGTAAGATTTCTTTCATTTTTTGACACGCACTATGCAACTAAAATCAAAATTCAATAAACTATCAGGCCCTGGTTTTGATTTCATCTATAAATGAAGATTGTATGAAGTAAATCGCGCAAGTAGTTATGATCCGCAATAAGAACCTCTCTTTTTTTATAAATTCAAAACTATGTTTTTTGTTCGTTGGTTCAATGATTAATTAAATATAAATAAGTTTTATGTTGAAAAAAATTTAGCCAATTTTATACCGTGACACAGCTAATGCATATTTAACCCTTTTTTGTGATAAAAAAAATTAATAGTGAGGATTTTTTCTAAATCACTTTTCATTATATTTACTTTTTGTGGTTTTTCCGATTGTTTATTTTGTTGTTAAATAACACATTTCCAAAGCTTTTATTTATTTAATTTTTTAATGTAATAATCCTTAGAAAAAAACGTACTTGACAATGTTAAAGTACGATAAAAAGTTTTGCATTTTAATTCTTTTTATTCCATACGTTACGTTGATTAGCGTTGATTTTTATTTAATATTTTTTGTACAAAAAAAGTTGATGTATCATGAAAAAATAAATTGCATTGAAATATCTATAAAAAGAAACAAGAATTTCAAAACGATAAAAAAGAAACGAAAAGGAGAGTAAAAAAGACCGAAAAAATATAAAATATTAGAAAACAATGCTTTAAAAAAATATTTTTTGCGATAAAGTGATTAAAATACTGAGGAAGGAAAAAAACCCGTAAGTAATATGCATGGCTATCGAAATGTGAGTGATTAAATTTTTAAATGCAAAAACTTAAAAGAATCATGAAATAGAAAAATATAAATATGTAAAAGCGGAAAAAGATTATTAGTAGAAAAGTTTTCTTCAATGTTTTAAATTTTTAATCTATTTTCAAAAAAAAAAAAAAAAAAAAAAAAAACGACTTAAATGCATTACGATATTGTATTCAAATTCCTTTATTTTTTTTTATAAAATACATATCAACAAATCTAAATGAAAGACTGAAAAAAAAAAAAAAAAATAACATTCCCAATGATTTATTCTTAACCCACTTGTCCCGAGAACTATTATTATTATTATTATTTTTAAATTACTATTATACAAATTGCTTGATTGCTACCATTTTTTTTTTTTCGGAAAGGTAATATTCTTCTTATTTAATCTATCATTAAATAAGGAGATTAGTTTTCCTAAAAAAAAAAAAAAAAAAAAAAAAAAAAGAGAGAAAAGAAAAAAGAAAAAAAATAATAATCAAGTATATTTGGGTACCCCCCCCCCCCCACACACACACACATAGCGATGCTTTCAGATATAATACATTAAAGCAATGTATTAACTCGCAAAATACATTACCGTGCATTTAAACATTATAAATAACGCGCATATTCATTTGAAACTCAAGCCTATTTTATAGTATTTTATTACCTATTTCCTACATTTCAATTCTAATGCAGCTAAAACATAATACTTCAGAAAAATTTGACAGATAATGCACCAAATAGAAATTGAAAGCGTATGGAATTCACATCAACATTAATATTTTAAATCTATTTTCAAAAAAGTTGTTGCTATGAAAAGAAAAGAAAAAACAGTTTATGGGCATTAGGTTCTTTCACTTTGAGTATTGATTCTTCCAAAGAAAACAGACACTCTACTCTCTCCGAAATTCGAGAACAAACGTAAAAGCGGCGCTTCGGAAATTTCATATTCCGTTATTTGCCCCCCCCCCCCCCAAAAAAAAACCTCTCTTTCTTACCCAGTGTTACGTTTTCATCCCCACCCCACAACCAGCTTCTTTGAATTGAGATGGACAAAAAGGGTTATAGAATTGTCATTACAACCGTATTCAGGAGTTGAAAAATAATGCGGCATTGTGATGCACGCAAAAAACATAAAACACCTATATCTGTGTCTTATGATAAATTGTATTGGGAAAGGGGGAGTGTGAGGGTGTATGTTTCAAGAAACATTCCCCTCTCTATGCTATAAAAATAACAACTCTTTGCTTACCATTGTGCAAAAGAGTCCAAATAGCCCATAAATACAAAGAAAAGATGAGACGGCTTTGGAAATGAAGAAGAGATAGAGAAAGAAAAAAGAATGGGGTAAAAAGAATAGAAAAGGGGTGATAAGAAGAAAAATGTATTCAACAAGCGAGGAATCTTCAAACTCGTCATAACTTGATACTTTGCTGCCTTTTCATAAGTAACAATAGATCAAAAAGTTTCGCCATGTAAAAGAAATGAGGGAATCGGGAAATAGACACTTTGAGGGTGGAGAAAGAGGTTATTTTTTCTGCTTTTTTATTCATTTCTCTTTACTTCTTTTGTAATAGACAGAAGTCCTTTTCAAATGAACAGCTTCAAAGAACCCATCCATTCGTCTAAACGTAATAAACATGCAAATGTTTTTTTTTTCTTCCTTTGATAGTATGCGGGGGCGTATAGAAACGACATTGTTGTAAATTTCGTTCTTTTAAACCCTTCACGACCGTCAGATATTAATGAAGTAATACAAAGTTTTAGATAATATTTGGTATTTCTTAAAATCTTTTACTCACAACCAAAATTTATTCGTTTGGTGGCACAGAAGATTCGCAGAAATAGTTTGGATATAATAATTAAAAGATAACAACATTTACATTTTTTTTAAACAGAACAATAATTAAAAAATTCCTATTTATTCGCCTTAGAGAATAAAAATTGTTATGCTAGATTTGTTTCATGCTTGGAGAAATATGATTTTTAAATGATTAAAAAAAAGTGACCTAATGATCCATTCAAGCACAGATAATTTATTTGTTATGGTTTTCTTCTTGATTTATATAATATTTTATCACTTTAAATCTTATTTTATCATACAATGCTCTTATTTCAAACATTAATAAAATTATAACTGTTAGGTTTAATGTTCTGTACGTTTAAATGGCCTTATTACGCTGTTTTCAAAGCATTCCAATTAATCCACATTATTCCAATTACATGCACTCCTTAGCGTAAACGTATTTGTTAATGAACAAGAACTGGACATCGAGATAAAGTGAAGAGTCCAATGAAACTCAGTTTTCTGCAACCTCTTCTCTTTAAATTACACGTTCCAGACTTCAATCTCGAGAGGCTTTAAAACCGGAGATACCCTGTCAAAACCAGAACGCGTCTAACCTTTGGCAAGCCGGATTTAATCACGAACCAGATCCAGAACCGTTATTAAGGAATAGAATGACAGATCCCACCTCCTACTTTCTTCCTGGAGCAGGAGGACGAAACCTGGAGCAGCAAAAGGTGTTAATTCGGGACTTGTTCCGTCCCCCGAATTTAGTCAATTCTTTCCCCCATCTGGTGGAATGATTGATGACTATTTGAGACCCCTTTTTAAAAGGCAAACGTGTAGCAAGGAAAACTGTATTCAAAGTTGTACACATCTTCTACCGCTGTTCGATTCGACAAGGGAATATCGTATTAAGCACGAAGTTCCATTAATTTTCATTTTGCTTTGTTTCACCGATCAAACGTTTTTTTCCTTTTTTCCACCCTTCTTTTAATATGTTTTCTTCGTGTCTTAGTAGTTTTTCATTAAGAGGATCTCAAACGCTCAATATAATGTCTTCGTAGTGAAGAGGACTGACGTAGAACGGTCTATGATTCTTAAGCTCCCTTTATCTTGCGATGGTTGAATTTTGTTTTACCTTTCTTTAAGGAGATCCCTACTGCCCTTTCTTTTCTTTCATTAGAATCTAATTTGATTGTAAAATTAGGTTGATTTATGCCTATTTAAGACAGTGCATTATTTTATATTTTCTGTGGTGTTAAGAAATTTAGTTTTTAGTAGTATGTTCTAATAGCAAATGTTGATAATTTAGTCTTTTACAATATAGTTGTTGGAAACTCTGTTCCTTTTTAAGATAAACGTTAGAAAATTAATTATACAAAAAATTTAACTACTATTGACTTTTACCTTTAAAATGCTTATGCGTTTTCTTATTTTGTTGCTTATAGCTATGATATTAATGTCTAGAATCAGCATATGAATTGAGGGGTTCACAACCATAGTAGACCAATTCCAGTTTGAAAAAAAAAATGAGATAGTTCATTTAGAAGATGCGTAAAATCTGTTTTACCCACTCCCACAGTAAACCAAGTCTGTTTTCATGTACTTTCGCATATATGTCATCTTTTTACAGACTTGGTTTACTGTAGGAGTGGATGAAACAGTTTTTAAGCATCTTCTAAATGAACTATCTCATTTTTTTTCCAAAATGGATTTGATCTACTTATGGTTGTGGGTCTCAATTATAACTTACAAAACTTGGCAAAAAGCAATTAACATTGTAAATAAATCTAATATTTTGCTAGCGTATATATAAAATACTACTGGGAGTTTAAATGAATGCTATTTTCTTGTTCCTTTTAAATGCATAGTTTTAATATAATCTTTTCTCTAGAAGCATTTAAGATTATAACTTACTAAGATTATAATTACGATTTATTTGCGCAACTTAAAAAAGTAGAATCCTGTATAATGGAAATTTCAAATGTAAAATAAGCTTATCCTTGAATGATTAATGCTCACTTAATAATTAATCAGCAAATCAAAAATATCTCACGTTTCTTTTAGAATACATTTAAAATCCAGATGTTTCTCGATATTGTTTGAATCAAGATTATAAAGAATGGAGTCGAAGAATAATTTACTTACCGTATTTGATAAATACCGCCAGTCTCAAAGCAACTATCATTAATGCAATATACGGTTCAAATATTTAACTTTATATTCGGCAAATTTTATGTGCTATTTTATTTTAAGAAACAATTTTTTTGAATAACCCATATTGCAAAGTTTCAACACCTTTGATTGGAAAGCTAAAACTTCTGATATATTACTTGTAAAACTGGCCTTTCTTTTTCCCTACTCTATCATTTTGGTTTTTGATGGCGTTTATCATACTCTTATAACTAAATTTATATTTATTTAGATAATTTAATCTAAACATTAGGTGAAGGCATATTAGTTTATGGTGTTTTTCACAATTAAAAATCATCTTCACCAATATTAATCATTATCATTCATTGATAGTGGTTAGTGTACCTTAAGATAAATCATCAACTATGCTTTTGTGTAACGAAATAGAATTATTGTCTGAAAGTTATTTTGTCTGATATTTAATCAAGTTTACCACACTGCGGATATCATAGATCAAAAGACACTATAAATATTACTATGGTAGACACTGAGAAGCCGAATAAAATGTTTTCAAGAAGCAGTTCGGCTTTTGAATGTTCTTATAAAAAAACAAAACAAAATGAATAAATTCTTTATAGATTTATTCAAATTATTCAATAAACAACACTTGAAAGAGCAGATACAGTTAATTTTATCCGGTATTATAGTATTGTAACTGCAGGCAGAAAATTAAATTCGCTTTAAACAATTAAAAACCGTAGAACATATCCAGTGCGCTTTCTATGCACAGTCTACAATTTGAGGATTGTAGATTATTTTCGCTAGTATTACTGCCTTATGATTTTTTTTAGACTTTGTCCATTCCGTCTTCTTCTATATTATGAGTTTTTCAAACGTTGTATACCATTGTCATTATATCTCAGATTTCATATATATGCTCTTGTTCACAACTACGATAATGAAGAACCATTTTTTGCAATTCTCTCCTAACTAATACTCTAAAGATTCTTTAATGCGTGTCATAGCAGTAAGCAGATGTGCAACAACAGTTTAAAAAATGAATTTCACCTGCATTCAAACGTCCGTGTTCTTGAAGATCGAATTTCAATTTCTGTTTCATTTACAAATCTGATTAAAAAATATATATTTGTTCGAGTTTAGGTTTGTTTTGCAACGAGACATTTTGGTATTTCGAGTATCTACAATATTACACTTTTTTTTACGGCTATTATAACTTTAAACACAGATCAGTACAACAACAGTATTACTTCTGTAATCCCGGTTGTGAAAGTTTTACTTTTTCTTTTTTCAAGGAATCATGAGCATAAAGAGGACATTCTGCTAAATTGTGGATAGATACAGTGGTTATTTGTCATTTGAAATTTGCATACAACCAAACAATCGTGCATTATGGAATGGCTCGTAAAAAAACAGATTATGTTTGCATTTTGCGTGTTCGACTGTAAAATTAATATCACCCACATCCAAACATGTTTATGAGACTGTGCACCAAGGAGCACCACTACGTTTGCATCCTATAGTTATACGAAAATGGAAAAATAAATTAAGAAAAAAGGGAGGGGGCAGCGAGCTTAAATATAGGTTTTGCACACTAAGTGGCTAACAAACGACGGAAAAGTACTACTGTCTATTGCGATAATAAAATCGAAGTAAAGTTAGAAATATATCTATTTTTGAATGCTTTGACGATGGCCTGCAGATTTTCTGAAATTATACAAAGTTACTTCATGAATTATATCTGATTCTGCATTTACAACTGCGGTTTACTTCATCTGTAAATATATTTTTGCTTTTTTCGACATACATAAGAAGAAAGTATTGGAATTTTTACTTCCGTTTTTAATATTTTCCTACAAAGTTGAAAAGTGTTTATAATGAATTCAGTTTGTCTGTCCGACCACACTCTAACTCGCGTAAATATACTCGGAATTTCATGTAATTGATATATGTCAATTATGTTTATTGTGGCATGTTCGGTATTGAAAATGAAGGATGTAGTATTAATAGTTCATTTACAGGGCCATTCAAAAGAATTCCGTTACGTTATGGTCAACGGAGCAAAATCGTTTGCAGTGTATTTTAATGACATTAAGCTATTTCAAATGTATTGAAATTGATATAAATCCCTGAAGTTCACTACAAGTCGTTTACTATGGAATAGGGTGTTCATAACATTTATCGTTCATTTACAGGGACAAACAAAAGAATTCGGTTACAGTACTGCCTTTGATCAATAACTTCTGAAAATGCGTTTTCAATTTAAATATGTATTTTTAAATTTAACTACTTTTTTGTACCTTACTCATTGTGTGAAAATTCTATGGATCATATACAAAACTGCACAAAAAAAAAAAAAAAAAAAAAAAAAAAAAAATCACGATTATTTTTCCTTATTTTTGGAAATTGTTGAAGGGGAATTTTAAACTCTGGTAATGTATTTTCTGACTGAACTAACTTTTTGCATATACAGTGAAACTTCTGTTAAAGGCCACCCCTATTCAAGGGCCATTTATACCTCTATTAAGGGACAATATTTTTAGGAACCAAAATTTTCCCCATAGAGATAATGTTAAATTTACTCCCATTAGGGGCCACATCTACCCCTCATAAAGGCCATTTTGGTTCACATGTGCCTTAAATCCTAAACAGGTGCATTGAATTCCTGAACAAAAAGATAAGTGTTCAAGAAACAATTGCACTTGCAACAAAGAATACAGAGGGAGATGGGGAGGGTTTAGTGACACAATGAAGGATCACAAGTGAGATAAACAGGTGTTCCTCACACTTTGTTTGACCTTTCGACCTGTAGGGGTTGGGTTAGAGGGGAAACTTGACCCTTTATTGTGGGCACACAAAGGATAACAGGTTACCTAGAAAAACTGATTTCACATTTACTAAACCTGTGAATGCATATTGAAGCGCAATTTTTGCACTAGAAATTTTATGCTCAGGCTTATGTAAAATTTAAAAATATGGCACCTAAATCAAGCCAGAGTACATTTGGATTTGAATGACAAAATAAAAGTTCTTAATTGTCATGATCAAGGAACATCTGCAAGAAAATTGGCTTTACAGTTTAAATGCAGAAAAAATCAAATAAACAATATTGTTAAAAACAAAGAGAACTTACTGAAAGAATATGCAGATTTTAAAAATCGCGGTATAGAAAGAAAGAGAAATGAAAAATTTGGTGACATAAATGATGCTGTAATTCAGTGGTTCAGATGTGCTAGGATTAAAAACATCCCAATAAGTGGTACTTTGGCGAAAGAAAAAGCCATTCAGATTGCAGAATCACTTGGCGTAGAAGATTTTTGTGCAAGTAACAGATGGTTGAATAAGTTTTGTAATAGAAACTGTATTTCTTTTAAAACTTTATGTGGTGGATCAGCTGATGTTGATGAAGCATTGTGTGAAGACTGGAAATTACGTCTTCCAATCATTTTGGCAGGCTATGAAGATCGTGATGTATATAACTTAGATGAGACAGGACTTTTTTTTCAGTGCCTTACCTACTAAAAGTTTAGTTGAGAAAACAGAAGAGGCAAAAGGAGGGAAACTTGCTAAACAGAGACTCACTGTGTGTTTTTGTGTAAATGCTGCTGGAAAAGGAAAAGCCTATCGTCATTTGGAACTCCAAGAAACCTCATTGTTTTAAAGGTAAAGATTTATCACAAATGGGGGTAAAGTATCATCATAATAAGAAGGCATGAATGACCATGGACATTTTTAAAGAATGGCTAATTAGCTTTGACAATAAAATTACAAATCAAGGCAGAAAAGTCATTCTTTTTTTGAATAATGCACCGTGTCACTCTGACGAAAACTTGAAGAGTGTAAAACTTTAATTCTTGCCTCCAAATACTACGTCTAAAATTCAACCTCTAGACTAAGGAGTTATTCGCTGTTTTAAGTAGGAATATCGACGTTTTATTTTGCGAAAACTCCTTTCTCTTATAGATTCTGATAAAAATTCATCTGAAATCATTAAATCTATTACAGTATTAGATGCAGTAGAAAATGATACAGTAGAAAGATTATACAGTAGAAAATGTGAAAAGACAGACTATTGTAAATTGCTTTAAAAAATGCGAGTTAAGCAACACAGCTTTAGAAGCCATTATTGATGCTGCTGATTTAGAAATTGACGAGGTTCAACTTTCGAAAACTGCTGAAATTGAATATGATCCAGATTCAGATAAGTATGAAAATATGGTGGAATGCTATGATGATTTATCAGAAGATTGGGAGAAAAGAATTATAGATGAAATAGATACAGGTAAAACATAATTTTTTTTTGTTTTAAATTTTTAAAAAGTGTTACTATTTTTTTTTAATTTCAAAATTTTTTTAAAATTGTATTTCAGGCGTTTAATCTGCTTCAGATAATGATAATGAGTCTGATGAGTCTGCTGTTGTGAATATATCCTGTCAGGAAACGCTAACAGAAATAAATAAATTAATATCTCATTCTAAGGCATTAATAAATGATGCAAGTTTAAGTAATTTATTCCATAAAGTAAAAGAATCATTAGAAACCAAAATTGTCTCTGAAAAAAATATGAAAAGTAAACAAACTTCAATAGAAAATTTTTTCAATCATGTATAGAGTTTGAAAATGTTAATAAACAGTTTTTTCACCTATACAAGTTTTGATTTCCTTACTTTAGTTTTTTTTTTTTTGTCACCCCTATTCAAGGGCCACCCCTCATAAGGGCCAATTTTCAATGGAACGGCAGGTGGCCCTTACAGAGAGATTTCACTGTATGTAGTTTATAGATATAAATCTATTTATCATATACAGGGCTGCACAAAAAAATTGGAATAATTTCCGATTGTAAATGAGAGTTGCTGAAACTGGGTTTTCATATGTGTTATGCGCTTTCCAAATTGTTCAGTTTGACATCCTGTTTCAACTTATTAAACGGTAAAGTTTTGATACATTATTCTGAATGTGTTGGAAAGTGTTTCATAATTTATGCTTCACGCATGATATTTCTTTCTTGTTTGATGGATTTACATGTTTTGGGTCTTTATGAACACTATTTTTGGAAAATGTATGTCTGTATGTGACATAAATTTTGTGGACACTGTATCTTAAGAACTTATGCGCGGAATTTCGTCAAACTTTATATTCCATTAGATCTTAACAAAATGCGGTGCTGATTAGGTTTGTGTATATATCGTTCAACAAGTGGCGCATATATACTGTATTTTTCATGATTTTCGTGATAGCAATATCTCAGAATCTATGGGATGGAATATCATTTAACGCCAAATTCAGTTACATCTTGATAAGGTTTTGATTTATACAGACCAACAGGTGGCGTTGCTAAGCTCCATTATTCAAGATTTCTGTGTTATCTATATCTCAGCATCTATGAGATGGAACTTGATCAAATTTCGTATTCAGTTAGACCTTGACATAAATTGGTACTGATTAGGTTCGGGTGTATAGTAATCAACAAGGTGGTGCTGCTGAACTGTGCTTCCCTTGATTCCTGTGATTGCTATATCGTGGCATTTAAGGGATGGAATTTCACTAAATTTAATAGGAAGATATTTATTAAAAATTATGTTGATTTAACTTTCGCTTTTTTCACTCAAAAGGGAGTGCTGCTGTGGAGCAGTGTTGTTTGCGATTTCTGTGATAGTTAAATCTTGTCATCTATGGGATGGAATTTCTCTAAATTAAATATGTAAATTTTTTATTAAGAAAAATTATGCTGATTCAATTTTGACTTTGTTCACTCAATAGAGGCCTTGCAATTCTAATTTTTAAGATGAAAATTATAGTTGTATCTCAGTTTCTATTATTTAGAAATGCACCAAATTTTATATATAAAGAAGCTAATTAAAAATATATAATATGTTATATTAATACATGGAAATTATTCCAGAGGGAAACATTCGCCCTATGTTGGCCTTTGCGCCTTTTAAGCAATTACTTTGAAATTTGATTTTCATTTGAAATATATAATATGTTATTCAAATTTTATTTTCGAATACTCAACAGCACTGTTAAAAATATCCCTGTAAAATTACGGGCAGAGGCCGGCAGCAGAGATTCCAGTCTCATACCCCTTAAAAAAAAAAAAATCCATGCCCATCAATTTGTGCAGCCTGTAATTTTACGGGGCAAAGATATAATGCACTTTAAAACACAATAACACTTTACTTACTGTTCCGTAGCGCGTTAGATAATTGCTTTTTTAGTGGATTAAAAAATATGTTACGGTCGCGGTTAAGTCGCATTATTTTTCGAAACACGACTAAAATGAAGGGTAACACCCTAGCGCCGGAAAATGTATTGGGTCGTATACCGTATTTTTGCTAACAGATGGGCTAGAACTGTAAGAATATATGGATTGCCCTTAATTTTCTAAGTATCTAAGGGATAAGGCCGCTTATTTAATGGATCATACCGTTTTTCATCAAATAAGGCTGTTGCCCGTGAAAATTGAAGGGCAAACGCTCATAAATTTACAGTTTTTTCTGAGAGTGAGGAGACGCTGATGAGCTGCGGTTTTTTATTTGCCAATTCACTGTAACTTAAAGTTGAATACAAACAAATAGGCTTCGTAGTTGTTTATGTCTAATCGCGCTATTTAAAATCATGAATTAGAAGAACATATAAACAATTTTACAGTGCGTCCCAAAAGTTTATAGACAACCATTTTTTTTTGGATTTATGATCTAACTAAACGAGTAAAAAAGACGAAATAAATTATAAAAATGTATAATGATGAAATAAAAATAATAAAATACTCAAGTAACTTTTAGCTGTCATATATTTAATATAAAAAATAAAAACCAGAAAAATGCTGTCCCAAAAATTTATAGACAACCGGTGTTAAAAGCTGATTTAAGTACTGATGTCCAAAATTTGCATATTCTAAGGTCATGCACTTGTGAAGCAATAGTTTTCTGAGATAAAATCTTATTTGTCTTTCCGTTTCTGACTGATTGCAAAGATGCCTGGCAATGTGCATTTTTCAAAAAGGAAATTTTGGAAATCTATCATTTAAAGGGTTGTGGATGGAAAGCTGTAGACATTTTAAGAAAAACTGGATGCAGCAAGGTTGGTATTTACCGAATTCTGTCGAAAGGTGACAATCTTAAGCAAAATCCCGTTCTAGACGACCAAGGAAAACAACTAAATGATAAGACAGAGAAATTTTGACATAAATTTCAACCCAGAATCTGTGTGCACGGTTAGTTTCTATAGAAGTAAACGTTTCAGTACCAATATCCATGGTCGATCGACGACTGCCAGCAAGTGCATTTCTTAATCTTTGCAAAATGCGTCATTCTCCAAAGTTTACAAAACGAAATAAAGACACTCGTGTAAAGTGGACCCAAAATCCTGTGTTCTTGTCAGTGATGGAAAGAAATTCAATTTAGATGGCTCGATGGTTGGGCATATTAATGAAACGATATTCGCAAGGATTCACAAACTTTTTTAGTAGACAAAAAGAAGGGGATCCACTGATGGTGTGGGCAGCATTTTCTTATAATGGAACAACCCATATTGCCTTTTTGAAAGGATTACAATGTTCCGAAGATTACCAGAAAAGGATTAAAATACATTTACTTCCATTTGGAAAGTTGCTATGTGTGGACAAATGGATGTACCAGCAAAACCGTTGTTCCACCCTCGTGTCCAACTCTACAATGTAGAGGTTTAGACAAAATTAAGTAACTGTTATGGGCTGACCAGCCCTTAGTCTTGGCATGAGCGCAATATAGAACCTCCTGGGAAGATTAGCTAGAAACGTATATGCTAAAAGGCGTGAATTTGCAACGGTTCAAGATATAAAGCTGCAATATGAACGAAGTTGATTTTATTTAAAGTGAGAACTTCTTCAAACTCTTGTTTTGAGTATGCCTTATCGAGTTTTTGAAGTGATTAGAACAAACGGCTTCAACATTAGGGGAGAAAATGAGTTGTCTATAAATTTTTGGGACAGTCAAATTTAAGTTTTATTTTTTCGCACAAAGTCTATGGTTTTGTAATATTATTTGTGTATAGCATTATTATTGTCTTGCTATTATTTATAATTATAAATTGTTTTGAAATCGATACTCTTCTTTTTGAATTGGAAAATTAAAAAAAAAAAAAAAAAAAAAAAAAAAAAAAAAAAAAAAAAAAACCGTTGTCTATAAACTTTTGGCACGCACTGTAATAGCTTTTGTTGAACACTGACGAAACCTATAATATCATAATAATTTTTAATTAAAATTTCGCTAAAACTAGATAACTAAGAGAGCAAGCGTTTAATTTTTTTTTTTTTAATCTTGTTTTCATTAGTTGACACTTCAAGTAACTTGTTTCTGATCAACTACTTAATTTGCAATTGCACGGTTGACTACAGATCCAACAGTGGTGATCGAATTCTGGTTCAGAATTAAGCAGAAGTTACTCTCCTTATTCTATGGTTCGGGTTTGTATGTTCATAGTAATCTGCACCTTAAAAAAAAAAAAAAAAAAAAAAAAAAAAAAAAAAAAATCTGTGAAATTGCAGAAAATCTACTGGTAATCCATTATGTAAAATTACAGAAATTATCAAAATAGAGATTCTGTTAAATTATTCGGTAAATTTACAGTAGGTTCTCTAAGTTTACATCGATAAAAAAACACAAGACTAAATTTATTTAGTTTTTTTATTTTTAACGATAATGATTTAATTTCAAAATTAGTGAATTTTCGAACTTCAAAGAATTATAATTTTTTGAGTAAATTTGATCAGCTGTACCATTTAGTTTTTATACGAGTTAATTCTAGCCTTGATTTGGTATCGAATTCTCTGTGTTACAGACGAACATCTTACTCACTGTGCTATAGGAACTACTACTATTGTACGCAAAGGATGTCTTTTATTTTTTCAGCGGAGAAAAATCCTCGCCAACTCCACAGAGATGAATTTTCCCTTTCTAAAAAAACATAATTTTTGATAAAACAATTTTTAAACAAAATTTTCTTCTGTAATATTTGTAATAAAATTGTAAAAGAATTTTAAAAGTGTGTATTTTGAATTACAGGTTATAACAAAGATAAACATATCTTTAAATAAATACATGGAAAACTCTAACAGAGAATTTGAGATAATAAAAGGGAAATGTCTGTAAAATGATGACCGAGAAACTCAGTCGAATGTATTTAACCGAGAACTAGCGTAAATTTATAGAGAGTCGAGCGTAGGTGGGCTGCGGGTTCAACTCCCGCTGGCTTTGTTGCACACTCTTTGTGGAGCTCCCGGATGTAAGTCTCTGGTGTTGTAAATTTCCTTGTGCTATCTTGTTCTTGTATATTGACGATGACTTATAAGCGGGAATCTGATGTCAAGCACACAAGTCAGATCTAAGTGTTCAATAAATAAATAAATACAGAGAGTCTTGGTTTTTACTGTGTTTTCACAGAAATTTTTAACAGTGTGGAATTTCTTTAAGGTGGAGGGCTCAGTATTTTTTATCACTCGTGAGCAAAAAAATGACTAGAGCTAGCTTTAATTATATATCTAATAATTTGACAATTAATTTTAGTCTTTTGCAAATTGAAGAATTATATATAGGAAATCATACGTATTAATTATAAGAGAGATCTAGTTTTACAAGAAGAATCCTATTTTTTATTTCTACCCATTTTTTTAAATGTAACTTTATCACATGTATCACAAGCTAAAACTTTTAATTTCTGTACGTAATGTGGTGCAAGAAATTGAATTAATAAAGGCAAATGTACATCATTAAATATTTTATCAAATTGGATTTAAAGCTCCTCTTGGCCACGGTAAAAGTATATTAGAAAAGATCTGTCTAAAAATATGAAAATATAAAACTTTCATATTTTTTTGACAATTTTTGGATTTTTTTAAAAGTACTTTTATTTTTATAAAGAAATGTTGCTTTTAAGCTGCAGCTAAGGCCAAAGTTTCTGTTCAATATCATGGGACATCTATCAAAAAAGAAGAATTTAAGGCAAGGAATTTAGTCTAATGCAGGCCTTCCTCACAATACCCAAACAATATTTTTTTCTTAAAGCGGTTCGCTTCGAGAGCCGCTTTAAGAAATTATATATTAAACAAAACACACACATGTATATGTTAAACAAAGTATATAACTAGATATATATATGTATATACTAAACAAAAACACAATTTTCAGGACAAATTAAATAAAAAGAAAAGCGCGCAGTTAAACTGTTGGCATTGAGCTCACTGGCTATTCACACTAATTGTATATTATACTCTTATTTCAAAGAACAATGCTCCTCGAAAATTAAATTAAGGGGTGGAATCAAGCCCTCTTCTCTGTTCCACCTCTTTATACTTAACCAATGAGCCCCGAAATCTCATCAGAGAAGTGTCTTATCAGAATAAACTGGTATACCAAATTTGAAGCAAATCGGATAAAAAACCCCATTTATCTAAATTAAGGGGGGTGGATTAGCCCCTCGTTATCCTTTCATACTAACCAATGAACCCCCAAAACTAGCAAAAGTACCTTATCAAAATGAACCTATTTACAAAATTTGAAACAAATCAAATAATTCTGCCGAAAAAACTCCCATTTATCTAAATTAAGGGGGGATTAGTCCCCTAGCCCGCTTTATACTTAACCAATGAACCCCCATAAGTAATCAGGGAACAGCCTTATCAGAATTAACACGTTTACAAATTTTGATGCAAATCGGATAATTCTGCCGAAAATACCCATTTATCTAAATTAAGGGGGGATTAGCCCTCGAGCCCCCCCCCCTTATAGTTAACCAATGAACCCCCATAAGTAATCAGGGAACAGCCTTATCAGAATGAACCTATTTACAAAATTTGATACAAATCGGAAAATTCTGTCTGAAAAACTCATTTATCTAAATTATGGGTGGGGTGGGCTGGGGACTTGTCACCGTTCCTCCCTTTATACTTAACCAATGAACCCCCAAAAGTAACGGAGAAGCACCTTATCAGAATTAACCTATTTACAAATTTTGAAGGAAATCGGATAATTCTACCGGAAAAACTCATTTATCTAAATTATGGGGGAGGGTTGCCCCTATTCCCCATTTATACTTAACCAATAAGCCCCCAAAACTAATCAGGGATGCACCTTATCAGAATGAACCTCGAAAAAAAATTAAAGCAAATCGGATATTTCTATCAAGAGTATCGAGTTACATAAATACGTACATATGCACGTACATACAGAACCTGCGAGAACATTAGCTCTCAGGCTTTGATAGCATGTGAGCAAAAACAAAACAATTTATTTCCCAGATAGTTTAAGCCAGAGAAGGGACAGACATTAAAATATTTCATTTGGCTAGTTCTACATTTAATGTTAATTTTTTGTCGCAGATATTTTAAACCAATTGAACATTAAAAACTAAAATAAAATTCAAACAATATGATATTTAAAACAACCTAAAAACTTTGATTTCGTTCAAATTAAATCAAAATAAATCTTAGACTTGATTTTCCATTTTTAAGTTGCAAATGTATTTGTATTGTAGATTTTGTATTATGTTTATGATGGATGCATACAAAACGATAAGGCACATGTAAAATACAAACCTTTAAAATAGGTTTAAGATTTATTTCGATTTAATTTGAACGGAAGCAAAGTTTTTAGGGTGTTTTAAGTATCATATTGTTTGAATTTTATTTTATTTTTTAATGTTCAATTCGTTTAACATACTTGTGACAAAAAATTAACATTAAATGTAGAACTAACTGAATGGAATATCTTAATATCCGTCCTTTCTCGGGCTTAAACAACGTAGGAAATAATTTTTTTTTTTAATTTGTTCTTCATATTATATTTTTGTTTAATATGTCAAGTTTTCTAATAACTATTGCATTCAGACGAACTCGTTTCAAAATTTACAGAGGCTACCACAATTAAGATTTGATTTATGGGGTATTGCATCACAATTTGTGATGTAAATGATTAATCTAAATGTTTAGCCAATTCTATTACGCAGGTTGCTGTAGTTTGGACAAAAACTTCCAACTTGAGAAAAAAGAAATCGACAATAAAAACATAAAAAATCAAATTTACTTAAATTTAGTTAGCCTACTTATTCAACAGGGGGAGGGGGGGGGAGGGCTATAAACGCAAAAGTGAAAAGTGTCGAATAAGTACAATTTATTCTATACATTCATCCGTGCCATTAATATAATTAAGACATCAGATTTTTACCCAGCTAAATATCCTATTAAATAATATAATTTTTGTTGATTACATTTTCCCGTGAATCATAACATCGGTAAAATATATTTCAAATTTTTGCTTTAAATATAACGTCATTTTTTAATTCTTAAAAGAAAAAAAAAATTCAATTTCCTTTTCACGTGGAAATCTTTTAATTCAAAATTTATTGCTATGGATAAATTATACGTTTTATTTTAATTTTTTGAAATAAAGAAAAAAAGCTTAAATTTTATAGGAAACATGTTTATTGATTCTCAATGTAAACAGTAAAATTTTGAAATATTAAGAAATATATTTTGATAAAATAAATAAAACATATTCTATGTTATTGTCTAGATTATAATCTAAATAAATGCTAAGGCCAAATGTTTTCGCACTGTCAAATTATAATATTATTTAGATTAGAATTAGCAAAGGGTAAAAAGTTTGTGGCATCATGGATCAAACGGTGGGAAGATGTCAAAAAAGTTACGCGGTCCATAGGAGTTACTGTGTTAAATTAACATTGAGAAGTAACACTAGAAATAAATACACTGGCCTCCAAAAGTTAAGGTACAGGGACTGGATTTTTTCAATTGCACACTGTTTGTCGAATATCTACCAAAATTATTGGCGAATTGTTTTTGAACTTCTGGGATGTAAATAACATGTTTGATTTCATGTTTATCGGTGAAGATTTAGTCGGGAGGACAATTAAGATACTAATAATAAATTTAATAATAAAATAATATTTGCGATCACCTATGCATAGCTGCCAACTTTTACGCTTTCTTGCTACCACTAAAATTTTACAGTAAATATTGTCTTATTTAATCGTCGAAATCTCACGATTAAACAAGGCCAAAATCTCTATTAAATTTTAGTGGTAGAAAAAAAGCGTAAAGGTTGGCAGCTATGCCTATGTAACAGAAAATTCTGAAAATGGTTTGGCACTGTGTTAAATGACTATTTGGGTCCTGTTCAACGTTTGTGTGCATTTGTGTAAGCATAGCACTCATATTCGTGAAGATGTTACTGTGTCTGTGAAATATTTAAAAGTTTTTTGTTTATAGCATACAGAGTTTTCAACCAAATATAACACAACTTTCCGAAATCCTGACAAAGAACATTAGCAATAGTATACTGAAATTAAAACATGAATATATTGAATATTTGATGAGATATGGGTATTTGTATGAAATAATTTTTAACTGCGCATGCTTGGAAGATTCTAAAATTTTTATTTTATAACTTGTAGTCAGCTATTTAGGGCAATTTATCTAAAAAGCCCAGTCAAATATCGCGAAAATTCACAACGATAGAGGCGATATAGTGAATTGCTTTCTAAAAATAGCTTTATTATAAGGGATTTTCCACAACTTTTCAATCAGCTCACTATATCTTTCTGAGTTTTCACAATATTTGACTGGACTTTTTATAGAAGTTGCCCAGAATAGCTGACTACCAAATTATGAAATAAAAATTTTGAAATCTTCCACGCATGCGCAGTTCAAAATTATTTCATAAAAATGTCCATATCTCATCAAATATTCAATATATTCATGTTTTAATTGCAGTATAGTGTTGCTACTATTCTTTGCCAAGTTTTCGGAAAGTGGTGTTAAATTTGGTTGAAAACTCTGTATGCTATAAACAAAAACTTTTGAATTTTTCACAGACACAATAACATCTTCACGAATGCGAGTGTTAAGCTTACTCAAATGCACACAAACTTTGAACAGGACCTAAGTAGTCATTTAACACACTGACAAACCATTTTCAGCATTTTCTGTTACATAGGTGATCGCAAATATTATTTTATTATTAAATTTATTATTAGCCCCCAACTTGTCCTCCCGACTAAATCTTCACCGCTAAATATGAAATTAAACTTTTTCTTTACGTCCCAGAAGTTCAAGAACAATTCGCCAATAATTTTCATAGCTATTCGACAAGCCGTGTACAATCGAAAGCATCCAGTCCCTGTACAACTTTTGCAGGCCAGTGTAAAAATTGTACTGCTGCGCAATGCTTAAATATATTTCCATGCTCAAAAACGCGAAAATTTCTCGCACATTTTCTGACTCATTTTTAAACATAAATGCATGATATTTACTGGCATGATTCGATGGGAATTGTAATTGAAATTTTTTTTTTCGTTTTGCGGTAAATGAATTATATTGCGAGTTATAATTGTGAGTTGTTCCAGGACGGTATTATTATTTTTTTTTCGTGTGCTGTCGCGTCCGGATATTTGGTTCAAAACGCCTTTACTTAAAAAAAAAAAAATAAGTATTACATAATTTTTTATTCAGAGCATCTACCAATTTGATATGTTTGCGATAAAAAATTGATTAAAAAAGTATCAGAAAGTAGCGAGTTGAATTTGAGACTATATATATCAAATATTAAAACTTTATATCAAATGTAAACTATAGTACGCGCACCTTGACTTTTAGTACCTCGTTTGCAGGCTTGTGATCACGGGACAAGTTGTCAACATGGGCGCTCACAGAACAAAACAAAGAGAAGGGTTAGGTTTTGGAACAGATAGACAGCAGACTTGCAGTCAGTCTACTTCCTAGACCCTTTTTTTTTCTTTTTTTTTATGGGGAATATAAATATTAAGCTAAACATTTTTTTTTTTTTTTTTTTTTTTTTTTTTTTTTGTGAGAACCTGTTGTGCAAGACATTTTTTAAACATTTAAACATAAGAGGTCTTCTCCCCGTGGTCCAACGTGTTATTTCGTATATTATGGAAAAAAAAATGCTCGGGCCTTGCAAAAGAGACTTTCGCAGCGCCTTATTAGGGCAGTTACGTTCTTTACATACAAAATGACGAAGAAATCATAGGAAAAACACTTGGTACACATAATTTTCCTTTTCGATACGTTTCCAGTATAAGGGTCTTGGAGTTCTCTTAAAAACCTTACCGCAATTCAGGCTTCGGAAAATGAGATTTGTTGTCAATTGATATAAACAGCTATGAAAACAAATCTGATGAACATTTATGCTTCTTTCAGCATGAAATTATGTGTATATAGACATTTTATTTGTATACTACCTGAGCCGCCGAGACCGTAACAATATTCTTAAATGAACCTGAAAGTTGTACTGCAAAATCTTATAAAAAGATACAATCTCTAACCAAACGAACCTCGAACGGGGTCATCGCTGCCTACGGCACCGTACAGCAGGAGTGCTTCGCACACACTGCAATATATAGTAAAATAAAAACAATCTCGAACCGAACGAACCTAGAACCGGGTCTCCGCTGCCTACAACACTGTTTAGCAGGTGTGCTGCGCACGCACTGCAAACTCTTGCAAAAAAAAAAAAAAAAAAAATCGAATTTTTCAGTTTTACACTCCACTACTAGGAGAAGAACTATATTCCTAACGAAACTCCGTTAAACAATCTACCCTTAGATATATTAGTCAAGAGGGTGGCGGACTTAAGCAAGAATTTAAGATACTTGTTTAAATTACTATTCGAAAAATAGTGGTAAGTACACTTTTGAAATTTTATATTAAATATTTTATATATATTTAATATATAAAATAATATAAAATAGTGTTTTATAATATATAATATATTATTGTTTTATATACCTGGAATTATGTAATATTTATTCCAGGGATCCGTCAAAAATCCACATCTAAAACGGTAGAAAAAGAACGGTTTTAAATATTTGATCTCGCTCCCCAAAAAATATTTATTGCCCCCCCCCCCAAAATTTGATGCCCCCTACTCTTTAAAAACTTTATTATGTATTATAAACTATCTGAAAGTTCCAAATCGATCGGTTCGTCAGTTTTCTTAATTTTAACAAATTCGCGTTTAAACAAAGCATATCTTTTCCTTTTTAAAAATCGAATTTTTTATAAAACAAAAACTTGAGGGTCGATTTTTATAAAATTTAGATATTATTATGCATAACTTTAAAATCTCTAAACGATGTAGCTAAAAAAAAAAAAAAAAAAAAAAAAAAAAAAAAAAAAAAAAATGACGGCGTTGCAAAAAATCCTAATATAAGAATCATTTGCGATTTGGGAGACTGGCTTTTAAAATGAGAGTTTGAAACGAACCATCCAATTAATGAAATAAAAATTAATATCAAAGGTTGTAATTGAGTTTTTGAGGAAGAAATTTGTGTATCTGAAATCAACGAAAAATTCTACATCTGGTTGCATAAAAATTTAAACTATAAATTTAATATTTAAAAAAGTTTATATTCGTCCGAAAATATTCACTAATGAAAGGTGTCGGTTGTCTGCAATGAACACCTGGCGTCCATGGCAGAGATTTCGAACATTTCTTTCGAAGGAAATAAAAAGATTTTTTTATAAATAGATTTTTCGTAGTTTTTTTTTTACTTCCTGAAACCACAAGGGAATAATATTTGGATTTTCTGAAAGGGGATTTTTTTTTTCTGCGTCTAGTTTGCAATTTTCGAGTGTCTAGGCCCAGTAGAATTTAAGACACATCCCTTTTTAAACAAAACCTAGTACATTTACCGCCCTGGCAGCACTGTAATTCTATTAACCCCTCGCCCTCTATTCCAGTTTTCGAAGAAATATTCTGCGGTTTGATAAAAATCCATGCTTTTGTTGAATTATGAATACTTCTTCAATCTTTCAATTTGGGTTTTTAAATTAATTCCTCAACCAATTATTATAAATTTAAAATTCTGAAACTCAGGTGCATCAGGAGACACTTTGATCTAGCCTCACAAAAAGTTTTAGCATCTTTTGTTCCGTAGATTTTGCTAGCCGTCTCACACGTACATAAAGACACACCGATAGACAGAGCGAAACTTTGTTTTATTAGTAGAGATATATTATTATTATTGATTTGTATATTTCTGTTTGCATATAAAAATAGATATTTTTTTATATTAAATAAATAATAAAAATATTGCTGGTGTATATAAAATAGTGAATAGGATTCCAGAAAATTTATTGCCAAATGTTCTGCTTTCATCAAGCTCATTTTCTCTGTTTCGCCAATGCCTACTGGAAAGTATTTAATTTTCTTTCGCATAAACACAAATGCCTTTGAAGTAAATTAGCCCCTTTTCTGCTGAAAAAGCTGCAACTTTGCAAGGTGAACAGTACCTCTTTATATTAATAGATTCTAATGGTTTATATGTAAAGTATCCTCATGCATCAATATGGTACTGTAGTAAATACAGTGTTGCTACCGTCATTCGTTCTCTTGCTTGCTACATGAAAGATTAAATATATTTTTTCTATGAACTACTGCTACGATTCTTAAAAGATATAATTGTATAGAATTTCTAGTAATAAATTTAAATATTACATGCAAATATAAATAGAAAAATTACTTTTCATGAATAAAGAAGATAATGAGAGTTCTATAATCCCGGAGTGGCCCTGTACTGCAACAAGGCTTCTACTGTTTTTTTTTTTTTTCAAATTAAATAATTGAAACAGCTTATTATCTTTTAAAGTTAATTCTTAAATACATGGATATACATACAAAAAAAAAAAAAAAAAAAGAAAAAAAATGTTTTTCCACGGGGTGTACAGGGGCAGCGAGAAAAAATGCTTTAATGTCGTTTTTCCTTTAGTGTTTAGTTATTAAAAAAAAAAAAAAAAAAAAGATTTCAGAATTAACTTTTATAATTAACTTTAGTCACTCTAGAAGAATAAATTTTTTTATTTTTTAAGCGTAATCAGGGAAAAAGAAATTTCAGGAAGAAGCAATTTCCCCCATTTGCTCCCTCCGCTTGTGGACGCTCATGGTTGGCAAGCTTCACAAGTAAACCTGAAGTTTAATGCCGCCAGTTATTAGAGAAACACAAAAACATCATACCAATACTATTATTAAGCGATAATATTGATATTATTAGGCCCAGAAAGCAGTAGAAGCATCCAAAATTCAAATCATCGTTCGTGTATCACGCTCATCCTCTGATTTTTCAAGTTAATTTTTCGGATAAAAACCGTGTTCCATACACAAAAAAGTACGGATCTATAGCCTTCAAAAGTATGAAAATGCAGACCATGGATCTTTTAATAATAGTTAAGAGAGGATTTTCACTTAATCGAAGTCAAATTCAGGCTACTTCAGACATTTACCCGAATTTTACTTTACTTCCCACATCCAGAATTATTTATTTCCTAACAATAAATAAGCCTGAGAAATTATCTTATTTAATCTTTATCAATTTAGATTATTTTCATTTATTTAACTTAAAATATCTATATCTATCTATCTATCTATCTATCTATATATATATATATAAATAATTCTTTCCCTAAGCTTGTTACAAAATATTTTATTTCCTTTTCAAATTTAAGTCCAATTTCTGAAAAAGGTCGTGTTAATAAACAAATGAGTTTTTTTTTTTTTTTTTTTATATATATAAAAAGACATTCGTGGCATCAATTTCAGACCCCCCTACATTCATTTTATTGCACCCCCTCCCTTCTATTTCTGCTTTTTCTTCTTCACACACGAGAGAATCGAGCCACCTCATTTGTATTGAGGCCAGAACAATGCAAGAGCAACCAGAGAAATACAATGAAAATAAAAAAATTGCGAAAAAAGGGGAAGAGGGAAAACTACTTATTTTGCAAGATCTTGAATATTTAATGGAACCGACGTGTTTTTCTTGATTAGACTGGCTGCGAGTCTGGGTGCCATTAATTCAGATAAATGTTATTTTATAGCTTTCGGGCGTTAATTGAAATCGAGTAAATCACGCGATCTGACAGCGGTAATTGTGGAAACAAATGCAGAAAAGTAGGGTCCATTTCAGCGAAATGACTGTATTTCACGCGCCGATGGCAGTCTTTAAGGCATCTCCATAGCTCTTTTTACGGTTTTTTTTTAATCGTTGAGAGAGAAGTTCATAAAAAAAAGTTAAAACAAAAATAATAATAAAAAAAGAGCACAGCGTATTTCAATTATTTTGTCGATTGTGTTTGGAACAGTGTAGGAAAGAAGATTTAAGACTGTTGTTTTTGCGGGTAATTTTTGTAAGTAATGGATTTTAGCGAGATCGTTTCGAGAAGAGCCAGATTCTCCGTTTTAGAAAGAGATTCAAGAGTTTAAATGAGGCGAATAATTCAAAAGTCTGGGAGCATTTCTAATTACAATCGCGGAGGAAGTCTGCTTTGGTAATTTTTGTTTGTAGATCATTAAGACGGAAAAACAAATTATAGTTTATAGGAAGGACAATAAAAAAGAACATTTTATAATGCTTTTAATTTCATGCCAATGAATCGTTAGATTTTTTTACCCTTTTTTTTTCGTAATTTGTGATTCGAAATTTATGTTTATAGTTTTATGTCTGTTATATATTTGTCCTAGGGGCATTTCGATGAAAATATTAATGCGTATTATGATTTAAATAAAAGATTTTCTTTACTTCAGTTAGTACATACCACTGTCGCATTTGCCCTACTTGTTTTCGGAATGCTTTCAGTTCTCCTTTTCACAATTATCATATATATTAAAGCGTAAACCTGATTCTGTAAGATAAGACTAAAATATATATTAAAGCGTAAACCTGATTCTGTAAGATAAGACTAAAATATTCACGCAATTGCGCATGCGTGAAGTTAAATTTACTAGATTTTCCATTTAGAGGAATGGTTGAGCAGGTCTGGTTAGCCGAGTGGTCTAGAGCACCAGTTTAAAGCTCCGAACTTTCGTAGACAACGTAGGTTCGAGCCCAACGCCCGGCAAAATGATTTTTGGCGATAATTCATTTCGTTAATGACATATTTTATTAAGAGGAGAAGTTATATGATTTTGATTTTATTATTATTTGAATGGTTTATCATTAAATAAAATTTGACACTCAAAAATATTTTGAAAAAATAATTTTATATTTAAAATATTTAACCTAAAATATTTTGCATGTAATTATCAAATAAATTAAGCTGATCTACAACTTTTGTTTATATTTTTTTACCATTATCAAGAATATATAAGTGTGTGAGTCAGAAGGAAAAGTTTGCTATTCTTTTCCGTAAAAAAAAAAAAATAAATAAAACGGAAAGAAAGGAAAATATTCATATAAGAACTATAAAATAAATTATATTGATATCCATGGTTTAATATTTAAAAAATGAAGAAAAAAGTAAAATAAAATTCAAGTAATAATAAATATATATTATAAATCGTTAATTCCATCAAGTTTAAAATTTAGGCTTTTAGAGACTGATATAAATAAAATGCATAGCAGCTTTTAAAGGTCGTGTAGTTAAAAAAATAAAAATAAAAATAAAAATAGATATTGTTATTTTGTTATTTTTTCAACAAGAAAAATGAGACTGTAGTAAGTAAAAATAAATGCTCTGCCCAGTATTTTTCGGTAAATTTCTGATAAAAGGAAAGCATAATTGGTTGTAAATTATAAACTTAAAGTTCTTTCACTTCATTCAATAGGTTAGACTGACAGCACCCTCTAGCGCGCTTTCAAGAAATAGGAATCACTTATACAATATAAAAATTTGTCACGATTTCAATAATTAATTTAAAAGCAACTAATTCAAAATTCAAGAATTTTTCTAATGGAACATCCAAGTTATTTACCGTCAAATCTTGACGGGTACTATCTAGTCATATCTTAAAAGGAAAAAAAATGAATAGAGAGCTTTCCGACTTTTTTATTTCCTTTTGTTGAGCATTTCGTGCTCCTCAAATGAGAACCGGTCCAACAGACCAAGTCTGCCTGATAACTACACTAGGGGATCGAACCCGAGCTCCTCGGGTTACAGAATATAGGCGAAAAACATTTTTTTAACTCTAATTATTATTTTTTTTTTTGCATGTAATATATATTTTAGATTGCCCACCAACATCAAAAGAATTTTTAAATGAAAAATATCAATTATGCAATCAAATAAAGTTTTGAAATTTATTAAAAGCGATACTTTCACATGTCGCCGCATGCCAGTAGTTATTAACCCAAGATTTTGCGACTTAAGTCAGTCTTTCCGATCATTGCGGTGCATAAGCACGTGGTTCAATCACATGTCTGTTAAATTTGTTTCTTATTTACATTAATTAATTTATATTTCTATGGGAGGAAGTTTTAATTTTGCTATGGAACATTAGACGGAAACAAATGCTGAACTTTTTACATTGTTTTAACGGCAAGCGGATTAACCTTTCGTAATCGAGCTACACGTGATAGAGATAAATTAAAAAATAATTTATGCTTGAATATATATATATAACGTTATCGTACGTAGCACAGAAATCGCGATTATTTGTTAATTGTTTAATGGCAAGGCCCGAATGAAACGCATCTCATTGGTTATTGTGTAATATTTTTAAAAAGGTAATAACAGTAAATAAATAAAAAGTTTAATTAACAACTATAAAACAAAACAATTTATATAATAA
Organism: Maratus speciosus; assembly: GCA_963932465.1. Taxonomy (NCBI): domain Eukaryota; kingdom Metazoa; phylum Arthropoda; class Arachnida; order Araneae; family Salticidae; genus Maratus; species Maratus speciosus. Next base: position 501,648,790 of record OZ010793.1, on the reverse strand, counting down.
AAAAAAAATAAAAGTAAATAAACAATTAATTAATAAATAAACAACAACATTTGGGTCACCATATCAAGCAAAATAACGACACTTTGGCGCCAATTAAGTACCCCGGTGCGTATATGACATTGGCGTCAGAAAAAAAACGCGCCAACGTAGTGCGTATATAACACCTGTGCCGTCTTTTATTCATCTAATTTAAAATACAATAAATAAATAAATAAATGAAGGTACTTTTCCAGTATAGGTACTTGGCGAAATAGAGAAGAGGTCCATGGTGAGAAAAGAAATTTTTTTCTGGGAACCGATTTAATAAAAATATTTTTTTCAAATAAAACTACATAAAAATTGTCATGATCGCAAAAAGTTCGTACTTTTATGTTAGCTGGGCGCAATTTTCGCCAATAGCATTTTTTAACTCGCCAGCAGCATTTTTTACTTTTCGAGAGGTAAATTAAAACGATGCTTTGGTGTTGAAATTAAATGGCTTATGGTATTATTTATTCTTTTTCTTTTCTTTTTCTTTTTTAAAGTGGAAGTCATGAATTTTAAAGGTTTCATTTTTAAATTAAAGTTATCCATTCTAAATAAAATGAGTGAAAGGATTATATTTTAATCTGAATTAACGAAATATGACAAAAAAAAAAAAAAAAAAAAAAAAAAAAAAAAAAAAAATGCGACGTGTACAATGTTTGCGATTTATCACCTGTGCCCCACTAACGTAAAATTAGGGAGTTCTCAATTTCTCTATCACAATCTTCCAATTTGGCGAAGGATTGAGCAAGTAAATTAAATTATGAATAAAAGTAACAGGATACTATGGCTAGCATACATTTAAGGGAGACCAAACTGGTCGCCACGGGCGGCTAGTTATTTTAAAAACCATAATAACTCAGTCAATTAAGATACAATTTTCAAACAAATTGCATTTGAAAGTAGATTTTTTTCTTTATTTGACTGTTTAAAAATTGAAAATGTGCGAAATTTAGAAATTTAAAAAATCGCTGACATAGCACGTATTTTAATTTAACTTTTTTTTTTTCAGTTTTTATGAGAAAATGGCAACAGAAAGGTACAGTAATATATATTATTTTCTTTCCTCCGTGATTATTTTTCCTTCATTTTCAACCCTCCACGACTTTCAACAGAAATGGAGTTCTTCAGTTGCCACAATTAGAAAAAAATTATTAAAAACTACAAAAAAATTAATATCTCAAAATTAAATTGAGATACAGCTTTCAAACAAATTGCATTTTAAAGAGCATTTTTTTCGTTATACGATGGTGTAAAAATTTAAAATGTGCGATGTTTAGAAGTTTAAAAATTTGCAGCAGAGAAAATTGCAAAACTAAAATTTTATTTCAAATTTCAAAGTGTTGCCATTCGTAGAATGACGTATGCGTTACGCACAGATATGTTTGTACTTTATAATATAGATAATCAGGAATGTTGTGTAGAAAGTAAACTCTAATGTCTGCGGGCTACAATCCATAAAGAATCCTGGCCTGCAGTACCCCACGCTGCTTTCTTAACCATAGGCTCGATGTGCTATACTGCATATGTGTCAGTTAGATAGCCAAATTAATGCGTAATCCCCAGTGTCTAGCTCCCAGACATGCTTAGTACTCATTTTTCCACGCAGAAAGAAAAATTTGTAGAACCTTGTCCCAATCAGGAGTTGAACTCTGGGCCGGTAACGTGGTAGCGCTATGAGCTGACGCTTTTCCAGAAAAAAAAATAATAATGAAAATCGAAGCACCTATTCATAAGTTATGGGTGGACATATATTTCAGATTTAGATCCTTATTAGAGTTTACGCTTAGTGTGTGTGCATTTATTTTTTGCATCAATCATGGACACTGGTGGACAAAACTTAAGGACCAAGAAGAAATGTACACGTAAATGAGAATCTACGTGAGATTGTGGGTCAATAAGCAAACAATAGTATTAACAGAATGTTACACAGGATTTAATATAAAAATTTTGTTGAAAGGATGTATACAGGGTATTACCAGAGGTTCTTTTTCTGAAACATGAATATTGTCCGAAAATATGACTGCACAAAGAAAGCAAAATACTCACAATTAACAATCGTCAGTACAATATCAATAAGGGATGTGGCCACTGTGTAATGCGAGACAACTTTCAACCCGGCGTGGCATATTCAAAACAACTTGATTCAGTAGCTGTTAGGCAATTTGCTCCATTCCTCGTTCACTGCACGGATGAGGGTTTCCTTCAGGGGCGCCATTTTAGAACTTTCTTGGGGGGGGGGGGGCAAAGTTTTCTTTGAGGACAGTGGCATAGCCAAGGGTGAGGTTCGGGGGGGGGGGGTATTCTCTTCCCTCCGAACAAGAAACGATTCAAAATTCCGTTTTAAGCAGGTTTTTATTTTACTAGGTATACTTCCAAGATACTGACTAATGTTTTCCGTTTGAGACAGTATTCCGTTGAGACAATTTCCATTTTACAAGTATATCTAAGGCTGTTAAAACATCCTTTCTAATCCTCTGAAGAGCAAAGGTACATTTATTGTAAAACTTGTGAAAATGAAACCTGTCAAAAAAAGAATTCTTTCGGAAACGGAAAAAAAGAAAAATCGCGTTTCTTTGAAAAAAAAAAAAACACCATATAATTACACTTGCTAATACGGAGACCTGTCTAAAATGGAGTTTTTTTCCCCCCTGACCTTTCGACTTCTTATTTGCAGGTTTTGTTGCAGGAGGGGAGCCATTTCAAGATGTTCTTGGAGGTTGGAACAAAGTTTTCTTTGAGAGGAGGGGCTTGAAAATGCGTACGAGATTTTGCCCTCTTAACGCATTTTAAAACCGTGGGATTCTTCCAGGAACATTTTTTTAATTTTCGTGAAAGACCGCAGTATTTTTTCCTTTTTTTTTTTTTTTTTTTTTTTTTTTTTTTTTTTTTGCTAAGCTACGCGAAATTAACTCGCCAATCGACCGTGAAAAAAAATCTTAAATTTTGCCAATTGGACTTTGAAAAAATAGTCAGTTTGGCAAATTAGCCGCGGAAAAAGTATTACTTCCTAAAAGGACCGTGAAAAAATATTGCAAATATCGTAGAAACAAGCAGCGATTATTGCCATTCGCTTGCGGGGAAAAAAATGTAGATTTCAACATTAGGTCGCAAAAAAAAAAAAAACTTTGCTCATCAGTCCTGCAAAAAAAAAAAAAAAAAAAAAAAAAAAAAAAAAAAAAAAAATTTCAAAAATTTCGTCAAACGATCGCGCAAAGCAATCGCAAATTATGTCAGTCGGTTGCGAGAAAAAAACGAATTTCAACAAATAATCGTAGAAAATCGTCGAGTTTTGTCAAAATATCTCGGATAGAAATAGCGAATTTCGTTAACAGCCGCAAAAAATATCGTGAATTTTGACAAATGGTTACGGAAAAAATTATGAATTTCGTGAATCGATCACGGAAAAAAATCGCGAATTTCGTCAAATCGTCGGGGAATAAAATCGTGAAATTCAATCGGTCACGAGATAATCAGCGCATAAACATAGTCAACACGTCAAGAAGTTTGCAAATTTTGTGATTCATAGGGATATGAAAATTTCACCAATGATTTTCTGTGAGTAAAAAATTTCCTTAATCATTTTCTGCATTCCTTTTCAGACCATGGTCTAAGTTCCACACAATTCAGAAATTTGCAAAACATTTGGTATCAGGTAGAATCTGCATTAGAGATGAGTTCGGGCTCTTTTTTCAAAGCCCGGGCCGGCCCGAGTCCGACGATTTTAAATCCGGGGCCGCCCGAGCTCGAAACATTTTGTGTCATCAGAGCCCGAGCCCGATACCGAAAATATGCAATAGTAAAAAATTGCACAATATTTAAAAAAATGTTTCAAATGTGATTATCATTTGTAAACTACTTTTTACATAGAAATGAATGTTAAAGGAAAATTTAAAATTAATATTATCAAAAGAAAAGTTTGGTATCAAATAAAAATGTACTTCATACTTAAAAAGGATTCTCATATATTTTCTCTTTTAATAAGAAAATCATATGGGCATGTTAATGAAGTGTGTTTCATGAATAAATGTATGAAATTTGTAGAAATTACTATTTATCTAGCAAATAATCGAACAACATTTATAAATTTTCTAGAAAAGGTGCACATTTTTAGCTATAACCAGTTCCTTCCTCATAACAATCTTTCTGGATTGGCGTGACCCTGAAAATAATCTTAAATTAAAAATTTTAATGCCCCGGTGCTTTTACAGGAAAAAAGGAAATACTGCTCAATTGATTTCTATCGGAGTAATATGGTAATTAAATTTACTTACAGCTGAAAGTGACTTCGTAAATTGCAGCGTACAGCTTCAGCATCAGCAGAGTTCATAATAGATATAATAATCACTAAAGTTATTTCCATATGAAAAGCGTACAATAGAAATCTAAATTATTCGCAAACCGCAAATTATAAACAGAAGAAAATATTCTCTTTGTGTTAGATCTCTAAATAATAATAATAATAAAAATAAATCCAATTGCAAAATAACCTCTGCCACAAACGGAAATCGAACTAAAAACAAATTAATTATTTCCGCCTGTTTCTTGGTGCCGTATCGTAGGACCATCATCGTCGGCAATGCCAAACATAAATCTGTATATATGACTAATCATTTTCTTTTAAAATAGCATTCTATTCTAATAACTAAAATAGAAAAACACAATATCTGTCTCCCCTTATTCTGATCAAAAAAGCAATACAATGATTTGAAAAGGAATAAGTTAATTTTTAAGGGGGAAAAAGTTCTTTTAATTTTTTCTATTCATGCATAAATAAAATTTTCAGGTTTCTGAAAGAATGAGTCCGAGCCCGAAGACTAGAATAAAAATAGAGCCCAAGCCTGTGTCGGCCCGGGCTTTATCTCATTTCCTTTGTCTCTCATCTGTAGTCTGCATTGTGTCGGGCAACCGGATTTTTTTCGAAACCGACACGACCCGATCCGTGGCACATATCGAGGCGGGTAGGCGTTTCTTTTTTTCGTTTCGGGTCAGGTTGACAGTCTTGCATCGGGTCGGGTAACCTGATTTTACATGAACTCGGGTTGCGGATAAAGTCAGGTTTATGCTATTTTTTTCGCTAGGTGTAAGGTTAACTTTAAGCATTTCTGGTTATGCTTTGCCTCTCTTTGGATGAACCGATTTTTCAAAAGGAAGATCTGAATATTTTTAAAATGAAAAAGCTGTATATCGGAGTATTAATGGGTGCATATGTGTTCATTTTTGCATATAAGCTATAAAATTGTAGACTACTTTTCCATAAATGTACTTAAACATAGATTCATTTTCTTTCACTTTGAGTCGCGTTAACGATTTTTGTCAAGTTCGGATAGTGTAGAACCCGATCCGTGCAGAACTCTAATATCAGGCTGAGGAGATTATTAAGAACATACTGTATATAATATGATTTAATAAAAAATAATTTTTTGATAGCGTTGTAATGACTGCAGTAAATATAATGCGACACTAATAATGCAAAATAAAAAATTCTAATAATTAAGAACTTAAATTAACACCCTTAAAAAAAAAAAAAAAAATCCTCTCTAAATTTCGGACTAAAGGAGAAATTCACCTCAAAAATTCTAGCCCTGAGGGGGACGAGTTTTTTTTTTATCATTTTGCACACGACTGTGAAAAAATTAATAGAATTTTTTCTCTCGTATCTTTTTAAAATTAGACAAAGTACTCATCAATGAGAAATGTCTCACCTTGAGAGTGTTGGAATAGTAAAGTCTTTAGAAAATATTTTTGATAATTATCAGTTTCTGTGCATAAAGTGTTTATTTATTTCATGTGTTTTTATTGTAACAAAATCTGACAAGTTACTTTAGCTTTTGAGGAATTTATAAAAAAAAAATGTTGAGTCTGACCTGTGATGACAGATGGGGATGCATCGAATATTCGGTATCTATTCGGTATTCGGACATGCTACCGAATATTCGGTTAGGCAGAATATCAAACTATTCGGTCTGCTGAATATTCGGCTTGGTCGAATATTGAACTATTCGGCCAAACAGAATACTTAAAAATATCTTTTGAAAAATATTTTTTAAATCCTTACACAACTTCTACTTTTAACTGTCAATTTATAAAGATATTCAGAATAATTGGAAACAGAATCATATTTAAACCAAAGAGAATGCTGTAACATTATTTAGTTGCTGTTTGATAAGTGTCACTTAAAAAAAATAACCATTAACGATGACCTGCATAGAAACAAATGATGCACAAATGGAAGTTTCTGAACAATGTTATGTAAATAATCTGTCTTTTGCTTTTTCGCAAAAAGAGCGTTTCTAAAGAAAACGGGAAAAACTTTCCGATGTGATAATAGACATCAGGACAGACCATTTTTGACCAAGAAACCAGTATCGCAATCCGCTTAATCAGACAAAATCAAAAATACAGTTATCTCACCTCACTTCAGGTCAAACTTAGATTTTCATATGTTACTTTAACAATAAAGAAGATATCGTAACTATATTTTCAAAAGAGTTACTTTGATTTCTGTGACATACACTGTAAAAAAAAAAATAATGCCAATTTTCCGGTAGGAATCGGAAAAATAGTTGCTCTTATCGTACCGGAATAACTTCCAACGCAGCTCGGAATAAAATCCGTAAAATCGGAATAAAACCCGTAAAATACCGTTTTACGGACTATTTGCTTATTTTTACGGATTTTATTCCGAGCTGGGTAGGAAATTATTCCGGTACGGTAAGAGCAACTATTTTTCCGATTCCTACCGGAAAACTAGCAGTATTTTTTTTACAGTGTATGATATCATGAGAAGAAGTGCCGGAAATTGGGTGTGTGTAAAGTTTGCTTGTAAAAAGGCCTGGTTTATCAAAATGGAAGTATCTGTGTTAAGAAATTATGAAAAATGATTTTAAAATTTAATTTTTTTAAATCTTTAAACTTTGAATTCGGCCAGCCGAATATTCGGTATTCGGCCCAACAATCAGTGTTCGGCTACCCGTATAGTCGGTATTCGGTTTACCTGTAGGCCGAATATTCGGTATTTAGTTTACCTATAGGCCAAATATTCGGTATTCGGCCAAAATCACTATTCGGTGCATCCTTAATGACAGATAAATTTTCCGAAATATCAAATTCCTTGGAGGGGGGCCGTGGCACCCCCAGCCCCCTCAAATGGCGCCCCTGGTTTCCTTGTTTGTGGGAGGAAATTGTCGAGCAGCAATATGTCTCCCCAAGGCATCCCGTACATTTTCAATGGGATTCAGGTCAGAAGAACATGCTGACCAGTCTATGCGATGTATATCTTCGGCCTCAAGACAATCTTGCACAGACTGTATGCGATGACAAGGAGCGTTATCGTCCTATTTTTTGCCAACAGCACCTCGAAAAAGGTCGAACATGTGGAAGCCGAAAGTCTTCAATGTACCGTCTACCGGTCATGGACCCTTGGTCTAGCGCATAGAGATCCGTGCGGCTATTGAACATGATGCCTGCGCCTGCCCATACCATGATACTTGAAGTCGCATATCGATCTCTTTCTAGAACATTTTCGCAAGAGTAAACACTACCAACCTCTCGACATATCAGTTTACGTCTACAATCAGACGATAGGCTGAATCTACTTTCATCTGAGAAGAGCACTGTAGACCAGTCGCCATCAGTCCAATTGTGGTGCATATGGCACCACTGTAAAAGGACGCTACGTTGGCGTCTCGAGAGTAGAACGCACACAACAGGTCTTCGGGCGTAAAGTGAACCCTTTTTCAAACATCTTGCAACAGTTTTGCGCGATATTTTAGTTCCTGCGGCAGCACAAAGTTGATTTGCTAATTGACCATCTGTGCTGCGTCGGTTCCTTTTTGCCAAAATAACAATATACCGATCTTCTTGGGACGTCGTACTGCTAGGAAGACCTCTACCAGTGCGCCTGGTACATATTCCACTCTTTTGGAATGCCGCTCATAGCCTAGAAACAATACTGTGCGCGATGTTAAATTCATGGGCAACATCTTTCATTTTGCGTCCTTCTTCCAACTTTCTGATTATTCTCCCATGAGTAATATCATCTAAATGATATCTTAAAGACATGTTCAAAATTTCATTGTTCAAGCTTCACTCCCTCTCCTTCAATTTTTACATCTAATGACCGGCCGAACTCAAATCACCGGCCGATTGCCTAAAATCTCTTATCTCTGCTGTCACGTGATCGACAAAAGCGGAAGTACAAAATTTGCGTAAGTTTCACAAAATAGAGTACATCCTGCATTTATGCAAATTTACACGTGCTGCTGCGGATCTATTTCTAACTGTAATCGTTGAAAATAACAGTGGTTCATAAGTTTTGTCCACAAGTGTATGTAAATTGTAGGTGCAAATTCCCAAAATTTTTAAGGAGCTCCTAACCCCCCAAAATCCAGTCGCCACTTTGGCTCCTAACCAAAATCTAGTGGTCACATTGTGAAACAAACTCATAAAACAATAGTATTTATGTGGAAAAAAACTTAACAAAAAAACTCAGGAATTCAAAATGAAAAATAGTTTAATTAATAAATACACATGCACAACAAAACACAGACTAATTACAACAAATGTGTATATCTAATTTATTCCTAAAATTCTTGAAACTTTGATATTAAAAAAGAATAGTATAAATTTGGAAAAGTCAGAAGATAAAGCTGGACAAGATACAAGTGAATAACAAAACATGTATTAGCTAAGCAGTCATGATAATGGGAAATATTAGGAAAACTTTATTTCTTATTTTGATTTTGTCATATAAAAGTATACATATATAAAAAAAAAAAAAATTAGGAATGTATAAGATTATTTTGCACTATAAAAATTTCGCACTTCCAGAATACATTTATAGAGCAAGAATATATCTCGCGTTAAGTATTTTTTCGTGCGAGTTTCTTTTTTCTTTTTTTTTTCTTTTTTCTTCAGAGTTCGGAATCCTCTATCATCGCGATTCGATTATTCAAAGCCCTTAAATAATCTCCATCGCATCGGGAACTTTGGGCTGTCTCGTGAGCAGATCTGCAGTAAAGGAGTATTTATTTCAACTCTGGATTTCGGACGAAACCTTCGAAGAAATGCTTGTTTTCACTGGTGTTCAAAGGAGCAGTTTCACCATTAGCGCGCTCATGTGCCGAGCTTCGCAGCTGTTAAGCTTTGTAGTGGAGCGGACATTCGCAGAATTATATTCGAACATAATGTTCGGCAAGAAAGCAGTACATCACAGGGGCAGCGTTCACGACGGTAACTGAGATCGCAAAAATTCCCAGACTTTTTATCAAGGTCATACTTGATCTCGGCCAGTGAAAAGAGCATGTGCTTTTCTATTTGCAAAAGAAAAAAAATTATATATAAATTCCGCGACGGGGATTGGGAACAATGGAAATTTATCTCTAGCGAGTAAGACACTGAAAATTAGTCGCCACAGCAAAAAATTTAGTCGCCACGTGGCGACTGGCGGCCGTGAATCTGCACCTATAATGTAAATCTATGTATTAATTTATAAGAGAAATAAAGAAACTTTGTTGTGCAGTTCGATAATTTTTTTTTTTTTTTACTCTATTGTAATTCAATTTTTGTTTCGTTAAGGTATGTGGAAAGTGTTTTTTAAACACGCCTTCTATAACCTCCTTCCTCTTAAGCTAGTCTGTATATGAATAATGATAGATCAGTTTCTCATTATCCTACAGAGAGTAAAAAAAGACGAGTGATTTCGGTAAAATTAAAAAAAAAATTAAAAAACACAAAGAATTAACTTTAAAATTTAGAATTAAAGCTAAAGCTTCTTCAAAGTTGTGGGTTGTAATGTATTTTTTGTAAAACTTTTTTCTCATTAAAAACAAGTAAGAAAAAAATCATGCATCAAGCATAGATTATGAAACACTTTCCAACATATTCAGAATAATGTAACAAAACTGCACTGTTTAAAAAATTAAAATATTACGTCTAATTCAACCATATGGAAACGCATAGTACATTTCATATTCCAATTTCAGCTGTTCCCATCCACAATCGGAAAATTATGCGAATTGCAGCCCTGTATATGATTTATAGATTTGAATCTATTAGCAACATGCAAGCCAAAATTTAGTTCACTTAAGAGCTACATATACTTTAGTTGAAAATTTATCTTTAGCAATTTCCTGTAATAAGGAAAACGGTACGTGAATACTTTTGTGCAGTCCTGTATTTGAGGTATAGAATTTATATATAACGGGTAAGATGCAAAAAATTAATTAAATTTAAAAGCGCATACCGAATTTTAAACCGTGCACTCCAGCAATTATTACTCAAAGACAGTACTGTACTGTAACCGATTTCTTTTGTGTGTCCCTGTAAATGAATAACAAATGTTATGAATGTCCTGTTATAACGTGATCGTAGTGAAATTCAGTGATTCATATCAGTTTCAATACATTTCAAATAGCATAATGTCATTAAAATTCTCTGCAAACAATTTTTCCCCATATACTATAATGTAATGGAATACTTTTGAGTGCCCCTGTAAATGAACGATTAATCCTACATACTTCATATACAATACCAAACATGCTTTGGTGACCCTAAATAACCTTTATCAATTTCATGAAAATCCGAGTATACTTACGGGAGTTATTCCCCATATACCATAATGTAATGGAATACTTTTGAGCGCCCCTGTAAATGAACGATTAATCCTACATACTTCATATACAATACCAAACATGCTTTGGTGACTCTAAATAACCTTTATCAATTTCATGAAAATCCCTGTATATTTACGGGAGTTATTCCCCATATACCATAATGTAATGGAATACTTTTGAGCGCCCCTATAAATAAACGATTAATCCTACATACTTCATATACAATACCAAACATGCTTTGGTGACCATAAATAACCTTTATCAATTTCATGAAAATCCGAGTATATTTACTGGAGTTCGAGCGTGGACAGACGGACAGACGGACAGACAAACCGAATGCATAAACACTTTTCAACTTTGTTGGAAAGTGTTAAAAAGGCTTTTTAGATAGATTTCGTAAGAAATACTACGTATTTCATTCTCCCCTATGTTAGAATTTCTGAATTTTTTTTGCAGATCTACGTCGATCATGACTCCTAGAACCCAATACCACCCCCCAGTTCAAAACTTTATATATATATATTACTCTTTTATAGACACGATAATTTCGATAATTCTTCACAAATATCTTCTAAACCGATACATAAAATCAAGGGGTAGAAAATCTCAGTCAAGTTCGTTAATGGTCAAAATCAGACCAAGGGGGTAAAAATAGGAATGGCTTATGTGAAAACCGTAAAAAACCCCATAACTTCTTAATTATAATACATGTCAAATCAGTTTAAAGTTATTACTTTTAGGAAAAGTGGCAGAAATTTATGTATCACAGATTTTTGATAAAATTAAAAAATAGGATTTTAGAGAGAAAAAAATTCATAACTTCGCCAGTTCTTAAGATATCAAATTCACTTAAACTTGTTATAAATCTTCTTAATATTATCTACAACATTTATATTGACAAGTTTTTGATAGGACCAACTCTTACCGGAAAAAAGAAAAATAAATAAATAAATAAATAAAAAATAAAAACGAAAAAAATGGTGGGGGAGGGCGGGGAGGTGAAGAAGAAACAAATTTATAACTTCGTCAATTCACAAGATATCCAATCCGCTTAAATTTACTACACATCTACTCAATATTATCTATGACTTTCATATTTGAAAAGTTTTTGATAGGACCAACCCTTACAGCAAAAACAAATTAAACAAAAATAGGGATTGCCGAAAAAAGTATCGTATTAAGGATGTACCCAAATCCAAACGGCTTATTTTCTTACTCATTTTAAAATTCATTTTTGCTCTCAAACGCATCCAATTGGCAGATTCTCTTATTCAGAAACTATATATTGTGCTGTATTGGTCCATTTTTTGTTAAAGGCAGAATATAATTCAAAAAATGCTGTCAAAGTGGGCATTTTGAACCGAATTTACTGAAGCAATAGTGCTAGAAACGAAAAAAATGGTCGTACCGAGAAAATAATTTTTTGTAAATCAAGTTATAATTAATTCAACGAAAAATAAAAACACAGGTCGCTTATAAATTGAAAAATCACATCAAAAAGTTTCATGTTTTTACTTTTAAAAATGAGTCTGAAAATGTGTCAGAAAATTTTGAATTATTGAGAGTGGAAAAATATTTTTTTTTAATACCGCCTTAACATGATTCTGATAAAACCAGCTCTTGCAGAAAAATGAAATTAAAAATTGGTCAAAAGCGCCCAGATAAAATTGTTAAACTGGGATTATCTCTAATCTTGATTCAATTTTGTTGGTGAAATTAGTACTTAACTTTGAAATCTACCTCCGCCTGTAGGCCGGGCTTGCAGGGATTTTTTCTATTTTTTATTACCCAATCTTCCACCATTATAATGGCGATAATTATGCGATGTGAAATAACGAAATGTTCATTACTTTTTAATGAACGAAATATAATTATTTGCTCCAATATTTTTTTATAATTCTGTATACTCACTGATAATCTCTTTTTTACTTTCTTCTATCTTTACAAGAAGAAAGTATTGGATTCATGAAAATTTTCGACTTCCGGTTTTTGACGGATTTACACGTTTTAGGGATCAGAGATTCCAAAAAACATGTTTTTACAAAATGTCTGTCTGTGACTCTGTGAGTCTGTCTGTCTGTCTGTCCGTCTGTCTGTCTGTGTGTATGTGACACAAATTTTGTGGGCGCTCTATCTCAAGAACTAATGCACGGAATTTAATAAAAATTTATATTCAGGTAGTCACTGATATAGATTGGTGCTGATTAGTTTTTGGTGTAAATCGCCCACTAGGTGGCGCTGCTATGCTGCATTTTGCAGGATTTACACTATTTTCGCAGTAGCTCTATCTCAAGAACTAACTCGCACATTTTCATCAAACTTCGGATTTAGTTAGTCCTTGATATGAAATTATACTGACTATGTGTTGGTGGAAATCGTCCAATAGGTGGCGCTGCTGTGCTGCATTTAGAACGCTTTCCTCAATAGCTCTATCTCAAGAACTAATGCACGAATTTTCATCAAACTTCAGATTCAAGTATACCTTGATTAATATTGCTGCTGATTATGTGTTGGTGCAAATCGCTCAACAGGTGGCACTGCTATGCTGCATTTGTCATGATTTGCGCAATAGCTCTATCTCAAGAACTAATGCTCGTATTTTCCCCAAATTTCATATTCAGTTAGACGTTGACATAAGTCGATGTTGATTAGATTCTGGTGTAAATCACCATATAAGTGGCGCTGCTATGCTGCATTTTGCTGGATTTACATGATTTCAGCGATAGTCATATCTCACGAACTAATGCACGGAATTTCATCTTTTTAGAAACCTTATGATGAGCCTAGATTGCCATTTAATTTTGGAAAAGTGATAACGAATTTTGAAGTATTGACATGTGTGAGATAGAAGAAAGTTTTGGGATTGGTACATCCGACTAGTTTGTATCTGATTTCGTTTTATCCTCCCGTGTTTCATTTCCGATGTTCCTGAGTCAGAACCTTTGCTTAATATTAATATCTTAATTTAAAATTACAATAACAAGTAATTTTTGAGAAGTAAAAATATAAAACAAAATTCAATGGATTATTTTTTTATCTTCGTAATTTTGACGCAACCCTGTTTTCATATCCGCATTAGAGTACTACTGCCCGAGTCGGTTTTTTCCTAAAATTTAAAAAAATAGGTACGGGTCGGATCAGGTTGAATCGGGTTACTCGTCCAGATGCGAAACTTTAATCCATCATTTTATATCTCATTGTTGCCAATATCACGTTTTTATCTCCCAGCGAACGATGGTACATTAAATTTTTTGACATGTTACTGTATATAAAAAAACAAACAACGAACGCTACACTATACGACAACAGTTTAAACAAGTTGGAAATTGCTCGTCAAACGTGGTAAATGAGGTGCGTTCGTACTATAACTAGTTTTATAATTATTTTTTGCACCCCATATTGTACTGAATGTATATTTTTTTTGCGCTTCATAAGTGCATAGTCTGTAACATCATTAAATGCACTTGCAATATTTTTTTTTTTCCCATTCCCCGTAATGAAACGGAAAACTTTTGACTGTCCCTGTAATTAAACTATACATCCGATTTTCATAAAATTCGAAATGGCTCGACAAAATTTTGAAACAATTATATATTTAAAATTTCAGACCATTCAGAAGACTTTAACATCATTAAAATGCACTTGCAATACTTTTTTCCTGTTGGACGTAATGTAAAGAAAAACTTTTGAATTTCCCTGTAATTAAACTATACATCCGATTTTCATAAAATTCGAAATGGCTTGACAAAATTTTGTAACAATCATACATTTAAAATTTCAGACCATTCCTTTGGGTAGTTTTTGCTCTGTTATATGCGGACGGACGGATGGACGGACAGACGGACTGAGCGACGACTATAGGTGCTATGTATTTATATAATTACGAACGCACATAAAAACGTAAACTTGTACCCTATTCTAAAACCATACTCCAAATTTATGATGATTGGGCTATTTTTATGATAGTTAAAGCTTATAAAGTCAATAAAACATTAGAAACGGTGCCTGACTAAAGCAGGGCATGAGGGGCAGCTGTCCCGAACCCCAAGGAACTAACTCCCTATGACCTAAATCAGGATTTTCGGGAAAAGTGTGTCAGATGATTAAACTTGATCAAAAGTGACCGAAATTCTTATGTTGTCAAAGTTTTAGAAAGGGAGTTTGGACCTCTTATGACAAATAGCCAAGAGTGACTAGATAAATTGTATTTGTACTTTAAAGTCTCATATGACCCCTTATATTCCTATATGAAAAAATAAATTAGCAGCATTGTATCATCTCTTAAATTTCTAAATATATTTTTTATGATACCCCATGTACTGGTACGAAATTTATGTATACAATAAGTATGAAGTTTAGAACTACTAACTTCAACATAATTCACGAACAATTTCTATGGATAGATAGAAACCCTCCCTCCATCCACATCCCCCTGGAATAATGTCAGCCCAGGGCCCTAGATAGTCTTCTAAGTCGAGCTAGATTAGAAAGCAGACTGATAGATAAACGTAAAATTTAAATCCAACTGAAACAGAAATTGCACCATAAGACGAGCAAAACACATAAAAAATAAATAAGTTAAATAGATACACATATAGTTTTGTGAAAATTCTTATAGAAAATTCTCACGTAATTTGAAATCTTAATTGCTAGATTTTTATTAAACACGGCTAAGAGACGTAAAACCAACAGAGTGAAAAAATATTCAAGTCTGGATTCGAACCAGGATCACTAATATTATGCGTCAATGATCCACCACTGAGCTACCTGGACGATATCCAGCGTTGCATTTCTCATTCTTATCTGTTGGCAAGGCTGCATCCATAGGACACGATGGAGTGTCATGAGCCACCAACCCTGGGGCAAACACGAAACGAACGGGCCCCTCGACCCCGAGGTTGGTGGCTCTTGAAAATATTTCATCGTGTGCGGCAAAGGCAGACTTGCCAAGTGAGAAGTGCTAAGCTGGATATCATCCAGGTAGCTTAGTGGTATTGCAAGGGCGTGTTATGTTAACGAGTCTGGTTCGAATCCACACTTGAATAACAATTCAGCAATTAAGATTTCAAATTAATGAAATGAATTATATGTATAAAAACGAATTATAGAGACCTCTTTCTCTCCTTCGTTGAAAGTCGGTTAATAAATAAAACTGCATAGTAAAGTAATATGAATTTTAATATAAACATATTAAAACTAAGCGACAGAGCTCGTAAAGGATGTTATTCGCCAATCCCTGAAATTTTGTACCATTTCTGAAAGTGTTTTACGGCTTCAATAAAAACTTTTCATTGTGAATATGATTTATGAAGTCATTTTTTTTTAATTATTTGTTCCTCTAATTTTTAACGGTTGAAAATTATCTATGCAATACCCGAGGTTGATTAAATTATAATGGAAACTAGTGATATCAAAATATTATTATTCTTTAATCAAAAGATTAAAATTCTTTACAACTCAAATTTTACTATAAATTATTCTTTATTGTGAATAACGATATCATTTATTTAATATGAAGTGTTTTTGTTTGCTATATAATTGGAAATAAATTTGTTTGTACATTTTCTTCTATTTAATTAATTCTAAAATAGAACTAAAATAATCCAGCTTGAAAGGTATAAATATGTGGTTATAATTTACATGAAATATTTCCTTTAAAAAAATGAGAATGTGTTCAGAATGCATTTTAAATCTGTTTGTAGTTGTTTTTATTAAATAAATATTTTCCTCCTGAAGCGCTAGTTAAAAAAAGGACTTCATTAATAAAAAAAAAAAAAATACAAAAAATACTTACCTATGATTTTTTTTTTCATTAGCTTTTTTTTTTTATCAAAATTTTTCTGACTAAAATAATTATTAATACAAAGTGCATTGCATTAACACACACACAAAAAAAATGAAATGTTTTTTGTTTTGCCTAGGATTATTCCCAAAAAAGTGAGTTTTTTGTCATGTCATACGCTTTACTTTTTATCTGAGGGTGACTGCTTTTTAAAAAGTGACAAAAGTACATATTGAAAATGAATGTTTTTTCTCCGAGAACTAATTTTTTGAGTTTGAGATTAAATCTGAATAAAATTCTCTAGCATGAAAAAAAAAAAAAAAAAAAAAATATGGGCTAGATTTAGTACCTAATGAAAAAATGTTTTTAACTGATTGATTTTTTTGATTCATGTCACTGAAAAAAGTCAGTATTGTCACTGCATTATGGGATAAGGTATAAGATTGAAATTTTGATTTTATTTTTTTAGAAGAGATTTTAATTAATGCGCTTTCGAAAAACAATACAAAAAGTTAAGGCATCAAGCGTATGGATGCGTTGACAAATTCCAAAGATTTACACGAAGATTTCAAATCTCTTTGAAAAAATAAATAAATAAATAACAGTCTGAAAGCTTATAAAATCCTTCGCATAGTTTTTTTTTATATCCATTTGCTATTATAGATAAAAATGAATTAATATTGTTTATACATTAAAAAAATTGTCGTTTTTTTTTTTTTTTTTTTTTTTTTTTTTTTTTTTTTCAGTACGAAACATAAAAATAATTTATTTCGGTTAAATATATTGAACTGAATACTGCATGATTCTAGTGATGTTTTTACATATGAAAATTAATAATGATGAACGTTGGTACAATACATTTTCAAATTTTAATTTTTTAATAATCCAAAAATTTAGCAAGGCATTGTTTTTAATTTGCTCTTTATGTACTGAATTAGGAATTCATGAAAATTTTATCTTCTAAAGCATTTTTCATGAATTTTTGACACTACATTAGAAGATTTACATAACCCATTTAATAAATTTTGGAAGGATTTTAGAAGGATTGAAGAATTTAGAAGGATGAATTAAATTTGAATTTATAGGAATTTTATGCAATATTTATAACCCCACTCAAATCTTTTATTTTAAATATTTCTCTTAGTATTTTGTAGAATTAAGAAATGTACAAATATAATGTTCTTACAATAGAAATATAGAAATATTTCCGAATTGAAACCCCCCACCCCGACCCAATGCCAAGAAAGCTGAAAAGATGCAAAGACAAAAGAAATCGTCCTCTTAAAATTTTTTTGTTTTGTGTAACCAATAATGCTTTTGGAACAAGATAAAGTAATGCATCTATAACTCATTCTAAACTGTATTATTACTAATCGATGTATTAAGTTAATTTTATAACATGTTATTTTAATGGTACTTATAAGTATCGTCAGTAGATAAAGGGTTAACTAGTTTTCAGAGGATTTTAAAAGACAACTTTGTTATGAAAGGAAAAGCGTATTTTAGAAACATATACAGTTATTTTGTATCACGATAAATAGTAAAGCCTGTTATTTTCATAATAATAATAATAATAATAATAATAATAATAATAATAAATTGGGTGATATTATTGATATAATTATTTATTTATAGTTTTCTAAAGGGGCTTTTAAAGTAGAAATTGTGCTTATAAGAAAAAATACATTTAAAGGAAAATGGTAATTTTTTATCAGTATAAAATGGACACTTTCTATAAGGATCAAAACAACAGCAATGATATTAATGATAAATAATTTAATGAGATCACTGTCGTTTCCAAGTTATCAATTGGAGTTACAAATTCCGCCTCACTGAATTGAATCGTAAGGACTGAAATCATCAATTTTTAGAATAAGCTTCTATTTTATTTATTTATTTTTTTTTTTTTTGTTAGACAGGCGTTTCATATATATAATGAAAAAAAAAAAAAAACTTGAAATGATGACAAGAGAAATTTTTTTCATTTCTTTAATAAAGAATGCATGATTGACACTTCAGTACTAAAATTCTAAAGGACGCTTGCTGATTATGAAGAGAAACGTGTTTATTTACATTGTTCTGAATTCTGAAAACAATGTATATATATCTCTCTATTCTAAAAAAAAAGTAACTACCGCTGTCACCACCGCCGTCGGTTTTGAATTTTTTGTGACAGGAGGTCTTTCTCCGTTAATATTAAGAAAAATATTGCGTACAAAAATATGAAAATCGGTGGTATTATAGAGAAATGTTTGATAAACACGCTGATGCAGACAGTTTTCAAATCGAAGAATTCTTTTAAGAGATATTTAATGCTAAAGTTGGACAAAATCGTTCCATTAAAAAAGTTTTATAGCAGCAAAAACTATACATGGGAATGTAATCGTTTTTAGATCATTTTATGCATTAGAATTTACCGGCGTGCAGATTGCATTAATTTTTTTAATTTGACTCATTTTTGAAGGTTTTATTTCTATTTTAAATTCAAATTTTCAGCATTTCTAGAGATATTTTTTACATTATTTTAGAAAACTAGGGGGCTCGGCCCCCTACGAGCTACGCTCGCCAAACCCCGTCCAGACACCCCAGACTCTAAATGCACGCTAATTTGATCGGCTTTAAAAAGATTTCGAAAGATTGAATTATAATTTAAAAAACAGGGGCGATCTCCCTATAAACGGATTTCTATTCATTTCTCTTTGATTGAGGAATTTTAACGCCAAATCCGCTGCAGTACTACTTGATTATCCCGTCGACCAATTTCGCCAAATTATACAAATTGACATAATTTTTATTTTAAATAACGAAAGAACAAATAAATTAGTACAACATTAATAAAAATACAAATAAAACGTCGAAATAAAAATAACTTGATGACGTAGACACGTGTAGCAACATTTCAAAATAAGCTAATATAAAAGGAATTAAGTAAACAGTCTTTGTCTCCTGGTATTTTTTAACAAAGCGAAAAGATAGTTCTTTTAAATGAGACATTTTAAATTAATCGTTTTTAATCTGACGTAATTTTGACCAAGCTATTCTTTCTCTTTTAAATATTCACGTGAAAATACTTTTGTTAGAAATGAAATATTATTTGCGCTTTCCTAACAAAAATAGTTGAAACGATCCTCTCGAAATATCAAATAAATGTCTAGCGCAATTTCTAAATAAAACTGTTTTGCAATATTTTGTGTTCATTTTATGTAATAACTGTAATGTGACGTAAATATGAGGTAATTTCTCCTATTTAAGACTTCAAACGCATGTTAATGAATTTATTATTTTACAATATCCTTTCTCTTTTAAAATCCACGTGTATACTTTTTATGACGTAATTTTCAATAAGTTCCTGCTTTTTATACGCAATTATTTAATTTTAATTTGAAAGTATCTTTTCTGTTTATAATAGTCACGTGTCAATAAATTTTTAATTTGAAGCAAACATTATTGTTTCTGTTGTTTATACAGTTGGCAACAGGTTAAATTAGTACAATTTTCTAAAATAAGTAAAAATTATCTCTCGAAATGCTGAAAATTTGAATTTAAAATAGAAATGAAACCTCGAAAAATGAGTCAAATTAAAAAATAAATGAATTCTGCACACCGGGGAATTATAACGTATAAAATGATCTAAAAATTATTAAATTCCGATGTATAGTTTTTGCTCCTATAAAACTTTTTTAGTGGAACGATTTTGTCCAACTTTAGCATTCAATATCTCTTAAAATAATTCTTCGATTTTAAAACTGTCTGCATCAGCGTGTATATCAAACATTTCTGTATAATACTACCGATTTTCATATTTTTGTATGCATTATTTTTCTTAATATTAACGAAGAAAGACCTTCGGTCACAAAAAATTCAAAACCGGCGGCGGCGGCGGCGGCGGTAGTTACTTTTTTTTAGAATAGAGAGATGGTATTAATTTATACTGTTGCCAAATGTATAAACAGCGCAAACAATAATGTTTGCTTCAAATAAAAAATTTATTTACACGTGACTATTATAAACAGAAAAAATCATTAGGAATTAGAATTAAATAATTATGTACAAAAAGCAAGAACTTATTAAAAATTACGTCATAAAAAGTATACACGTGAATTTTAAAAGAGAAAGGACATTGTAAAATAATAAATTCATTAACATGCGTTAGAAGTCTTAAATAGGAAAAATTACGTCATATGTACGTCACATTACAGTTATTACATAAAGTGAATACAAAATAATATTGGAAAACAGTTTAAATTTAGAAATTGCGCTAGACATTTATTTGATATTTTAAGAGGATACTTTTCAACTAGTTTTGTTAGGAAAGCGCAAATAATATTTCACTTCTAACAAAAGTATTTTCACGTGAATATTTAAAAGAGAAAGAATAGCTCGGTCAAAATTACGTCAGATTAAAAACGATTAATTTAATATGTCTCATTTAAAAGAACTTTCTTTTCGCTTTGTTAAAAAATACCAGGAGACAAAGACTCTGTTTACTAAATTCCATTTATATTAGCTTATTTTGAAATGTTGTTACACGTGTCTACGTCATCAAGTGATTTTTATTTCGACGTTTTATTTGTATTTTTATTAATGTTGTACTAATTTATTTGTTCTTTTGTTATTTAAAATAAAAATTATGTCAAATTGTATAATTTGGCGATTTATATAATTTGGCGAAATGGGTCGACTGGATAATAGTAGTACTGCAACGGATTTGGCGTTAAAATTTCCCAATCAAACAGAAATGAATAGAAATCCGTTTATAGGGAGATTGCCACTGTTTTTTAAATTATAATTCAATCTTTCGAAATCTTTTTAAAGCCGATCAAATTAGCGTGCATTTAGAGTCTGCGGTATCTGGACGGTGGTTGGCGAGCGTAGCTCGTAGGGGGCCGAGCCCCCTAGTATATATATATATTTTTTACATAATGCTTTATCAAACAAAATCTTTAATTTAAAAAAAAAAAAAAAAAAGTAACATGCTATAGCGATTGCAAAACTTTCTTGTGTATTATTTTAATAAATTAATTTATTAACGCAGTTACTCACAAAACGTATGGCTGTAAAGTTGTATGCATTTCTTTAAATTTAACGGGAAATTACGTTGATCACTTAGAGTTAAAAAAAAAAAAAAAGGTTACATCGCACCCTATCGGATTTTCAAAAGCAAAATTAGACCAATATAATCTCTTTCTTTATCTCACACACATATACATATTTCGTTTTTCTTTTATGGGCATTTTCCATAATTGATTTGTATTCATCTATCATTTTTTTAAATTTTAATTTCACCCATTTGTGTATGATGAATTCTGTGTAGCATTTATTACAGTTATATATGTCATATATATATATATATAACAAGAATTGTTGGTTTTCGATGGGTCTAGGCAGCTCATTCGATTTGTTAGTTTTTTCCATTTGGTCTTGACAAGTTGTTGGGGGAGCGTTGTGCACATAAAAACTGGTTTTAACCCGCAGATGCATGTCGCAAGTGCATGCCGCCTGTCTTCATTGATTCAGTTTCTTCTGGTTTGAGTTTGAATGATTTTAAAGTTTGCCGTTTTTAAAGTATGTTGTTTTTGAAGTTAGTTGTTTTTAGTTATTTAGTTGTTGTCATTTGGTTTAGTTTATTTATCGTTGGATCAGTTCCGTGGTTTCGAATTTTTGGTTTGGTTTTTGGATATATATATATATATATTAGACCGGAGTGAAAAACAAAAAGTTTTGCAAATCGAATCGTAATAGTGCGGAAAAGTTGCTACTCGTCAATACAAGCACAGTGAAAACAAATTTTTTGAAATCGAAGAATATCTTCCGTTCGCGCATCGCGTTCAAAGTTTTCGAATTTGAACAAAAATTGTACAAATATACAAAAAATCGTAAAAAGGTGTAAACTTTTTCCGATCGAACACATTTTTGTGTACCTACCATGACCTTGAGATGTAGAATGGAGGAAAAAATACCACACACTCCTCCTTTATCCCCTTCAACCCCCCTCAAGGGGGTGAAAATGGCCAATTTTCGTGGAAAATACCGAAATTACAGGAGATGTAAATATTGACGAATCGACCTGATTTTTTTTTACATAAGGCAACCTTGAGGCTAAAAGTCGAAAACAATCCCCCCCCCCCCTCGACAGGTCCTCTATCCGCTTTGAACCCTGTCGAGGTGGCGACTTTTTGCGACAAACATTATTTTTTGGTTTGTTTGCCCCCCGGTCACTCCACCTCTCCATCTCGTCAGCCCCTTTCTTCTTCGGTGCACTGTAATGCTCGCTGCGCGTGCGCACCGCTGGAATTCCGAGAAACGGAGTGGGGGAGGAGCTAGCACAGTACCCGTACCTGGTAACGATTGCTGTGCGTCACTCAGTTTTGCCTCAGCGTCGCTGCGTGTTTCTGCTTGTCTGGATTGTAAAATAATATATCTCGCCTATAAAAGAAGCGCTGCTCTTGCTGAAAACTTTTCTTGGCGGCTTCGTTTAGAATCCCGTAGCTTGAATTGGATAACGGTTTCATCGATCAAAATTTAGCTTCTTTTATCATCATTATGGCGCTCACTCGAAGCGTTCATACTCGCTGCCCATTTTTTGGTGCATCAAAACCACTTCCATCGGCAATTCTTCCCACCAATGCTGACGTTGTCAAATGTTGGCATGAAGTGCAATACGCTATGTTATTGCAGTCTGGTGACTTTAAACCTGGAAGGAAGTTGAGCTTTTTAGAAGTGGCAAACACTGTAGCTCAACAGATTGAGTCACTGTATTTGAAGGCTTCGATTCCTACAGTTTGTCACACAAGAGTCGTTCAAAAGATGAAACAACTACACGATCGCTATTATTCTCTTCATAAATCATATCCGAGAGACAAAGACACGGCTGGGAAACAGAAGAAGTACAATGATTTCATCCATCAGTCGTATAACACATTATTTGACATATCAGATGCAAATGCGAAATGACACTAGAGTGCACTTGAGGGAAAAACTTTGACAAGTGTATTTGTCCTAATCCTATAGTTGTCAGCTGCGATTGCCCTAAGGACAGGAAAATACCTACATTGGAACTGATGTTTCTTTATGCACAAAGACACCTTAGATCAGGTAAAATAGGACCGACGGTGCATAAAAAGGAAACACAAAAACTTAAATCATGGTTGCAAAGAAAGGCGCGTCATCTTGATGTGCTTAGCACACAAATGCAAAGCTTGTCTGGTTGCAGCATTGATCCTGAAAGAGAGGAGACAAATGTTGATGTCAATGAGGATCAGGATGATTTAGATTTTCAGCGCACACGATCTTTGTCTGCTCTGTTAAGGAGCCCAGACTTTTCACAAATGCGCATGTCGCTTCCAGCTACTGCTTTGACAAGTACTCGCTTTGGTCTGTCAGACAGAACAACAGCTGTCATTACCTCTAGCGTGCTAAAAGACGTAGGTCTTATTACTGATAGTAAAACATCGCTGATCGTTGATAGAAGCAAAATTAGACGAGAAAAAGAAAAGGGCAGGGCAATTCTTACCAATTCAAACATAGATTACCTGCCCTCCTCTATTGGTAAACATTTCTTCAGCTGACATTGCAGACTTGATTTCCAAGGGGGAAAAGCCAACTCTTCCTTTGAATCTGGCAGACATACCATGTCTTACGCAAGCCGTAGAGCGCAGTGTTAAGCTGGTAACACAGGCCTCCTCAAAAGTGTCTGGGCAATGAGCGACGTGATGGTTTTATAAGAGCCACCCTCGCTTCTTGTGCTATCATGATCAAATTTGACACTAAATCAGAATTCGCAGTACCTGAATCTGCATCTGCATAATTCTCCACGCCCACATTTTGGTTGGTTGGTTGAGTAGGGTGTGGGTGGGACTCGCAGTGCAGCCACCATCCCGTGGTGAATCCTGAGTCATCCTTAGAAGGACGGGCCAAGAGCTGCACAATTTTGATCTCTCGAGGGAGGAGGGGATTGTTTCCTACTTTTAGCTTCAAGGTTGCCTTATGAAAAAAAATAAGACCGATTCGTCAATATTTACATCTCCTGTAATTTCGGTATTTTCCACGAAAATTGGCCATTTTCACCCCCTTGAGGGGGTTTGAAGGGGATAAAGGAGGAGTGTGTGGTATTTTTCTTCCATTCTACATCTCAAGGTCATGGTATGTACAAAAAAATGTGTTCAATCGGAAAAAGTTTACACCTTTTTACGATTTTTCGTATATTTGTACAATTTTTGTTCAAATTCGAAAACTTTGAACGCGATGCGCGAACGGAAGATATTCTTCGATTTCAAATTTTTTTTTTCACTGTGCTTGTATTGACGAGTAGCAACTTTTCCGCACTATTACGATTCCACTTGCAAAACTTTTTGTTTTTCACTCCGGTCTAATATATATATATATATATATATATATATATACAGTGAAATGCGTTTAACACGAAATTGAGGGGACCGAAATTTTTTTTCGTGTTAAAAGAATTTCGCGTTAAAAGATTCGTAAAAAAAAAAAAGAACAACACTCGCAAGTATTTTCAACGTCGTCAAATTTTATTTCGATTTTCTGTTAAACTATTAGCAGGTTGCATCCATTAGGATAAAAAGCAAGTAAAAAAAAAATATCTTTTTTTTTTTTTTTTTGGGGGGGGGGGGGGGAGGAATCAGATATCTTTTTTTGAGGTGTCTTTTTCAGCATTCTGAAATCTAGCTTGTTTGAATCAAATAAGCAAGACTCTCTCTAAATCTTCGTGCTTGCGGTTCTCATACGTTTTCTCTCTGGCTGAAACGTGCTGCGCTCAAACATTAAAGTAATAGGATCCCTGTTTTTATTATCGTTAATAACATAGAATTGGCAATGCCAAACTCTTTGCAGATTTCTGTTTTCGTCCTTTTTTTCCTCAACTACATTAAACAGCTTCATATTCATTTGAAGCGAAATAGCAGTTTGTTTTCGCACCAATTTCGCAGCCATTGTACTCATAAAACAAAAGCTAATTTACAAAAAAAAAAAAAAAAAAAAAAACACGAAATTCACTGATTTTCACACAAAATTCAGTGGTTTTAACACAAAATTTACCCATTTCAACTCAAACTATCTAGATCGAAAGCGAATTTTTTTCGTGTTAAACGCTTTTTGTTTCCTGTTAAAAAAAACCAAATGTAATAAATTGCACAGTATACTGGCCGGACCGCTATATCATTTCGTGCTAACCGATTTTTTGTGTTAAGCGTTTTCGTGTTAAACGTATTTCACTGTATATATATATATAGATAGATAGATAGAGAGATAGAGAGAGAGAGAGTGGTGACGGATCAGGAATTTTTTCATGGAAAATACTATACAGTAGAGTCCCTATTATCCGAGTCCCGTATTCGTTTTTTTTTTTTTTTTTTTTTTTTTTTCGAAAATTAATTTTTTCAGATCGAGGTTAAGTTTGAATAAAAGTTTTTGATCATTGGGTAAAACAGTTTGGATAGAAATCACCATCATAATAAAAATGGTGTTTTTGACTGATCGTTTTCATCATTCTATGTTAGGAAGAAATCGTCCGTTTTGTTATTGTATTGTGTCAGTGTACACAGTAATAAAAAAAAAAAGTGAAATTTTTAATTTTTTTTATTGCTTACTTTATTTTTTATTACTTAGAAAATATCTATTTAATCCACATTCAGAGAACAACTCAAAAATATTAAAATATCAAATACGGATATTTTCACAAATTTTATGCATTCATATTTGAGGAATGGTTTCTTGATGGTTGAAAGAAATTGATGTGATAGGATTTTGGATTTAGCATGTTGCTAGCCGAATGTAAGTATAAATATTGTGAGACAGACCTTAAATGAAAGTAATATGCTATAGGCGATGCTCCTTTTTTTCGTTAGTTTATGCTCGTTTGTCGTAAACTAATCTAGCTAAATAAAAGACAGTTTATGTGTATGTTCCTTATATCAATCTAATTTTTGAACGATTTCCAAAATATTTGATATACATACGCTTTAGATCGCGGCGAAAACTACTGTCCAATTTACAAAATTTCCAGACAACACATTATCACCCCACCCTTTTTTTAATTAGCTTCCATAATTCATCTTGATTCAAACCTATTCTTTTTTTTTTAAATTCTCAAATGCATTTTTCCCTACCTGTTGCTATGCTTTAAAAAGAAACTGAGCTATTTTCGCATCCTGTTTCATGTCATACTGAGCAAATAATGCGCATTTTTCGTATATATGTATATATAAGTGCGTTAAAATGACATAATATTTTCATTTAAGTGTATTTGGGAAAAAAAAAAGCATATACTATAATCAATTTCAAGGGGGGAAAATCTGGAGAAAATAAAATATAATTACCTAATATGTCGTCACTTTCTATAGAAAAAACATAATGTATAATAAAATAAGGATCCACACTAACCAGAAAAAGCAAAGAAAATGATGCCATTTTTATGTAATCATTATAATTTTAATTCTTGTGATTGAATTCCATTTAAAAAGGATATTTATCATCAGTGGAGGCCATCTTATTTTCTGAAATTAATGTCCGCAATCTATAAAGTAAAAGAATTATTTTCAAGCGGCACGAAATAGAATTTCACTAAATCCTACGCCCCTCCGATGCATATTTTGCCGTTTGCTTTCTGTATTGTCAGGCAAATCGTATATTTTTCTGTTACACGCGTCAAAGAAAACGTCATTCTCGTAGTATGTCTCGAAGTGTTTCATTCTCGAAGTATTTTGCTGTGATTAGACCAAAGTAAGGTAATTTTTCTTTACTATCGCTTTAACTATTTATGGGCGTTTTGAATGCACAGAGCTTCATTGTTGTGATGTTCATATTTTTAGGATGCTACATTTTTGTGTACTTTACTCGGGAAAACTCCCTACCACCACTTACATGGTTAAGGCTGTTCTCAAATCCAAAGGGTCAACTTTCTGACATATGTTTTAATTCATTTTTGTTCGGAAACGCATGAAACTAGAAGGTGTTGTTATTCAGAAACTATGTCATCGAACTGTTTTTTTCGTTTTTTGGAAGCGCAATAGACCTTTCAGAAAATACTGTCAAAGTTGGCATTTTGAACTGAACTTCCAAACGAAAGAAGAAAATGCAGTCAGTAAGGGGAGAAAAATGCAGTGTCACGTGATCAAAACCGTTTATAACTCAATAGGTAATATTGATCCAAAAACGGAAAAGACAGCTCGGTTCCAAATCGCTTCCATGGTCAGGCCTTCCAGTTTTATATCTTTCCGTTAAAAAATGAATTTGTAAATGTGTCAAAACGTTTTGCACTTGAGAACAGCCTTAACAGGGGTAAAGCCGGGGGAATCTGCTAGTAGTACAATGTTTGCCAGCAAGTGCAGTATCAGGATAGTCTTGATAATCATGCGATCACTTTCTTTAACGAGAATGATCATTGAAACAGATAAATTTCTTTTCTTTTAACTGTTTCGACAGACAAAGATTTTTGAAATAATATGAAAATGTACTTCATAAAATACCTTGGACTGTAATTAAGACCCAAAAAAGGAACTGAATCTCAATGGATAATGGATTCATAATGAACAAAAATGCTTTTTTTTTTTTTTTTTTTTTTTTTTTTTTCTTTGTAGGCATTGTTGCAGGTTTGTTCAATTAATTATGAAGTTGCTGGATGTTGATTTTTCACATATATATTAAGACTATAGTCTTGGAGAATGATTTACTGCACAGGTCTCAGAAATATGAAATGTTATATATTATGAAAAAAAATTTCTGTCATATTTTGTTCCTAGTATTTTTTTATTTTATTTTTTTTTTAATTTTTTTTTTATTTATTTTTATTTATTTTATTTATTTATTTATTTTTTTTTTTTTTACTTAATTTCTAAGAAACTGATTAATTCTCAATAATTGAGAATTTTTTTAAATTAATCTGTCAACAGAGATGAATGCTGGAAGTTTTATCTTTACTCATTTAGAGAAAATTCTGTTGGCTAACATTACAAAAATAGACTTTTTGAGTTCCCATTGTAATGTTTAAACAGTTCGAAATTCATCATATTTTTTTGTAACAAAAAGTAATTCTTTAAATATATGAGACAATATCGCAAAATACGTAAATTGCAGTCCGCACAATAAAATGTCTATTAAATGTTAGATAATGCAATTTTCTTTTTTACATTCTAATAAAAAATATTCTTAGATGTATTTCCAAGAGATATTATAATCATAATAACAGAAAAATAAAGCAATTAAAAGACTTAAACTTTCAGATTGTCATTTTCCTGGCATGTCACACTATGATGCGTGCAAAGTAAAAGGCTTTTTGCTATACTGTACAAATATCTTTTTATAAGTTGTTTTAATTTATAATTATTAATTATACCTGATATAACACATATATAAGGAAGGTAGCAAGTTCTGTATTTTACAAATGATTTTCCATAATTAAAATATGATTGTCACTGAAAATGAATGTCATTTTCCTGGCCTGCTCATTTTAGTTTTTTTATGAGGCATAAAGAGGGCGCTGCAGAGTAATTCTTCTTGTTCTTGACAGAGTTCAAGTCAGAAGTAGCAAAATCATTGCTACCAGTAAGATCTTTTAGATGTTTCTTTCAAAATAATGTGTTTAAAGGCTCTGTAAAAATTGAGTAGACTTTTATTATGTCATTTTCATGGCTTCAATAATTTACAAATAAAACTGAACATTATACTGAATTTAAGGTACTATAGAGTAAACGTGTTCCTTTAAACGAAAAAAAAAAAAAAAAAAAAAAAAAAAAAAAAAAAAAACAAGAATGTAAAAAAGGTTTTAGAATGAAATTGTCATTGTCCTGGCGGTCGTTATTATCCTGGCATACATATGCCAAGAAAATAACATATAATTATAATTACATAAAATTGAACTTAAGCTCTTCAAATTTTAACAATTTTACGTGCAAATTCCTTTATTCAGCTGCTCAAAAAACATTTTTAAAAGAATCAAAAACTTTGAAACGATTTTGCAAGTTTTACTTGAAGCTAATTTTACTCAACTTTTAAGAAGCTAAAATGCGACAAACCCGATAAGAGAATATTCGTCAATACTGAATTTGATGCTCAGAATTTAGCCACAATAGTAAGGCTATAGCCAAGTTGCCATCATTTATGATTACTTATTTTTGGTCCCCAAATTTGTTGATATTGCGCCAAGTGTCGTCAAGCTTGGTGAGAATTTGAAGCTAACAGATATTAATAATATTTAAGCATTGCGCGGCAGTGCATGGTGCAAATGAACCGCCATTTTGAAACAAGATGGCGGATGAAGCTGGCCAACGAACTCGGCCGAGACTTTGGTAGGTACTATGCATACAATCAATCTCATCCAAATCAGCTTATAAATACGAGAGTCACAGTATGATGAAAAGCAGATTGTTTCAAAATGTCAGCCAACTTACAAATTCAAACTGCTATATCTCAGCCATTTTTTAAGATAAAGACGAAACAAAATATGCTCCGGAATCCTTATATTAAGGTAAAACTCTTAAGAAAAAAATATTTTTCCTTTTAATTTATTCGCCCGCTTTTTAAATTTTAATTTTTTAAAAATTTCTTTAAATGGCCGCCATTTTGAAACAAGATTGCAGATGATGCTGGCCAGCGAATTCGGTCGAGACATTGGTATGTACTATGCATACAATTAATTTCATCCAAATCGGTTAATAAATACGAGAGTTATCGCATGACAAAAATCACACACATATATATATATGTGTGTGTGTCACATTTGAACGGAGGGTGGTTTTGGGGTTTAGGGGTCATAATCGGTGAAAATAATATGCCAAAATTTTCCGGAAGTACTTTCCTTCGGACGGCTGCAATAGATAGCTTTTTACTTTTTGTAATGGAAGCTACCTAAAAGTATATGCTTTGTAATAGCACGGCCAAAGTAATAGTCACAGTCAGAGGCATTTTTAATCTATGATGCAACTTGCTGCACGATAGATGAATGAAGCAAAATAAATAGTGTTTCAATAGGTAATTACACATCAGCCTTCCTTTTTAAACTAACTATTTTTAGACACTGTAAAGAACCACTTAGTTCGCATATACATTTTTCTTCTCCATTTCATTATATCCTTCTCAATCATGCAGACAAACTTCCCAAAATAAATTAGTTTAGACTTCATATACATTTTTGATTAATCCCCTCTTTTTTTTATTCCCCATTATATTCTCTGAAAACAGTGTTTTACACTCAAAATTAGCATGCACTAAATTTATCATTGTCCCAGTGATTGGAAAATAATTAATCTCATTGCGTCAAAGAGAAGAAAGAGCAAGAAAGTAATCTCTTCCTAAACAAAACGGGAAAACTGTTTACGATACGAGTTACTAAGTGAAAACATAATCGCAAGTGACTCCGAAACTTAATTGGGGAAAACATTTTTCTAACTTCCAATTCCAGCAGAATTGGACAGTGAGGACGAATGAAAGAAAACATTTTTTAAAGAAGAAATTTGCTGGCGTATACTCCGACCAGATAGCAGCCGGAACATTCTTCGTTCTGAATAGACAATACTAATTATCTGATGCAGCTTTAATTTCCTTTGACTGTGTCCAATTAAGTCAAGACACTGTTAAGAAGAAACGCACCTATGGAATGAGTTGGATGCAGCATCGGCCATCTTGTCAGGCGGAAGAATAAAAAAATATAAAAGGGGGGCTGCTCACTCCCCGGTGGAGGAATGATTAATGACTTAAAGCGGAACAGGCGGAGAGAAGTAGTCCCAATGCCTGATAACTCCGCTATTGATTGCCATGCTCCATGTGAGGGATTTGTTAAAACCTAGAAGCATTAGTCCACTTCCCCCCACGCCCACTCAGCTTTTTCTTAGCCCCCTGTCTTTTCCCAGATTAACTGACAAATTTCTCGGTTATAAGAATGAATAACGTACGTTTATGCAAGGAGTGATTCTTCTAAAAATATCTCCTCACTCCTTTCTATATGCAGATGCAATGTTTGAAATGCAATAAGTAGTGAGGAGAAAAAAAAGTCCGGCCTAGTATGGAAAACAGCAGATAAAACAACAGCTCCTACCTGAGCCAACAGATCGAAGAAACAACCAGAAAGGATTTAACTCCCAATGACGGAACACGATAAAACGGTGAAAAACCGTTTTAAAGCAAGTTTTTTTCATATCGAGTAATCTTCTCGATATTCTACTTCGTTTGCAGTTCATGTTTGATCTTTGCCAATTCATTACTTTTCTATTGAATGTTATCTGAACCATTTAAATCATTTATTTTTATTTGGAACTGAAAGAGCTTCATAAAAAAAAAAAGACTTTAATGGTTTCTTATTTCAGTAATCTTTTATTTAATTATTCACTTAAGAACAAATGAAAATTATTGTTATCTAATTTTAAGAATCATTTTATAGGATCGAATGTAATTAGTTTTTTATTTTTCATTCGAAAATACATTTTTTTTTCTTAGCGAGCTTTCAAGAATGATAAATTATTTAATTTAAATCATTCCTTCTTTTCATCGAACCAAATGATTTATAAAGATATCTGCTAATGAGACTTTTGTTTGATAATTTGTTCTTTTCCTACGAACTGCGGCATTTTTAAATTTTAACTGAAAAAAAATTGTTGTTAAGAAGGATTAAAATATACTTTAATATCATGCTTCTAGAAAAAAAAAAGAAATATGATTGAATTGCTTTTTATTGGTTGAAATAAAAGAAATGATAAAATAATAATGCTGGTTATCAATAGTACAGTAAAACCTCCCTGTGTGACAATCTCCATTAAACGACCACCTCCCTGAACGATCATTTGTTTATGGAGCGAAATTTATTCCCACAGGCTTAATACTAATTTACCTCCATCCAGAGACCATCCCAATTGAACTCTCTCCATGAGCGGCGAATGTCTTTGAAGAAAATGAAACAAATTCCGTTTTTTCCTGGTCCCTTGAAGAAGGTTTTATTAGAAAAATAATTCCGTAAAGCATATTATTCATCAAAGTTCTAAACTAAATTTAGATTTTTTTTTATTCCGGAAACTTTTAAGTGTTTAAACCCCTTTGTGCCTTTTTAGGCAATGAATTTAACTCTCATTACAAATTAAGAATGACGGTCAATAAACTCTGTCAGGAAACTCTCAAAGAAATAGATAAATTAATGAAATCGTCATTATTTGTTCCCGTCCAAAAAAAAAAAAAAATTGCATTTATTTACTGTACTTCGAAAGGACGTGGAAATAAAAGTTATAAAAGATGAAACCGTAAAATCAAAGCAAACGTCAATGTATTCATTTTTTAAACTCTGTAGTAATTAACTTATGCTATTATTTTTTGTTTTGATACTTAAATTTATACATTTTTTCTTAATTTGAAAAATAAATTTTAGTAATATTAATTATTACATTTTTTCAACAATTAAAATCTAGATTTAAACATGACCTCCATTAAGAGACTACCTCTCGGAGCGACCAATTTTTATTGGAATGTAACGTGGTTGCTTAAAAAGGTTTTACTGTATTTTGAAAGAGAAAGAGATATAGAAGAAGTTCGGCAGAATGAAATAACATTTACATTTTTATGTGTAAGTCAACATAAACAAAATTGAGATACATTAAAAGTAAAAAACAAACTTTGACTTTTTTTCAACACATATTTAATGCGTTTAAAGTGGAAGGAAAACATACATATGGATATTTTGTTTTTTAAAAAAAGTTACGCTGTTTTGTTAATGGCAAGCATTCAGGTAATATGGAATAAGGTCATAAAAAATATTAAAATTGAAAAAAAAAAAAAAAAAAAAAACCACGATTTAAAAGAATAACTAAAATTATTTAATAAATAAAGCTTAGCACACAATCTATAAATCATCAGATTATTTGAAAAATTGTTTTAATTTTTAGACTCGTCTTGAAACAGTTGTCTAGCTGATATTCCATATTACCCGACACACCATCTTGGAAACCATAACCTGTCCCCTCGTCAACAATTTACCATAGATGAAAACTGACTAACATAGAAATAAATATAACTGTTCAACTTTATACTGAACTTGGTTAACATCACTGACAATGAGATTTTATAATAAGAATTTTATAAAATTTTTCAGCAAAAAACTGCAAAAATAGAGAATAAGATTGTACTTTACCGTGTCGCTCTAACAACAGGTATCTGAACAGAACTGAATACAGTGCCTCATGGGAATACTAGAAAGTCGTATGGCAGAGTTACGCTTAGGTGCAACGAGTATACGCCGGATATTGAAGTATCCCATATTATTCGACTATTCCACAGTACCCTAAATTCCTCTATCTATGTTTCTTGACAACATTCTTAATTCTACTACGGGAATCGTAGGCATTATTCTTCTAAAAATGACTAAAATATCAATTTTCTATTTTTTTTTTTTTTTTTTTTTTTTTTTTTTTTTTTTTTTTTAATCTAAAAATAAATTTTGGCGTACGTAGTATATCCTGACAAAGATTCGCAAAGATCCGATGCCGCATAATCCGGCATATAACGCGTTTTTTAGGTGCTTTCGTAATTATATAAATACGTAGCACCTATAGTTGTCGTTCAGTCCGTCCGTCAGCGTATAACAGAGCAAAAACTACCCAACCGAATGGTCTGAAATTTTAAATATATAATTGTTGCAAAATTTTGCCGAGTCATTTCAAATTTTATGAAAATCGGATGTATAGTTTAATTACAGAGACAGTCAAAATTTTCCGTTACATTACGGCCAATGGGAAAAAAATATTTCAAGTGCATTTTAATGATGTTACAGCCTTTCGAACAGAATGAAATTGATATGCACTTATGAAGTGCACTAAAATATAGATTTAGCACAATATGCGGTGCAAAAAAATTTATCAAACTAGTTATAGTACGAACAACCCACATTTGCCACGTTTGACGTGCAATTAAGAAAATAGGTCATATTTTACAGGGGTGCTTTCCAGGTGATTTTTATACGTCGGGTATAAAAATCAAAGGTTAAAAATTAAGCATAAAAATTGGGATTTTTATATCAGTCCTCTGAGTACGGGAGTGGCAAATATATGCCTCATATAGTATTTTTTTTTTAATTCTAAACATACTACTTTTTGAAAAACAATCTCTGAAATACAGTTATACTGGGATATTTTCAAGAGAAATTTACCACAAAGAAATTTTTTTGCAAATTGTTGTACGATTGAATATAAAAATATATGCCAGTCCTGGCCCGTTATCAAAAGCTTAACGAACAAGAGAAGAAGACTAGATTATATGAATGAACGATAGTATAATTCCAAAAATTTTTTGAGGATTGACGCTCTAAAAAATAAATGCGCAAATTTACACATTAAAACAGGTAAATTGATGATACAAAAACGATTTGTCTATAAGTGTAAGGAGAAGGAAAAAAAAAATCTTCAATCTAATATTATAGCTTTTAACTCCAGATAACATTAAATCTTCTCTACCTACTTCCTCTTAAATATTTTTTTTTTCACAAGAAATAAAATTAGTTTAAAAACTGTTCAAAAACCAAATTTTGAGAGCTTACGTCGGAAAATCATAAAAATAATCGAGAGAGCTGCGTTTGACTATCAAGGCGTTTTTTGTGAAAGATTTTTCTTTAATTGTAACATTTGGTCATAGTATTAATTTTTGTTAATTTTGTTTAATAAAAGATTTGAAAACTTTTTTTTTTTTTTTTGTTAAAGATCTCTGAATAATTTAATCGTTATTACCGGCGTTAATGATACCAGCTATCATTCATCTCAGTTCAGCGGATATAACGGGAAACATGTATATTTAACAAAACTGATATGGGATCAAATTAGTGTATATATTTCGTCTCTTCATAGTGTCTGTACCGCATTTAACATAAAATCTATGTTCACCGTACAGAAAAAATATATTTAAATTAAACAAGGTAAATGAAAGTGATTTAATAAATATTTACGATTTTAATTCCACAAATTTTAAATTCAATTAATAATCACAAATATTAATAACCATTTTTTCATTAATAATTGGAAATGTGAAGTGAAAATGTACGCAATTTAATGCAGCTTATACGATTTTTAATTCCACAATTTAAAAATTTAATTAATAAGCATAATTATTACTAAACATCTTTCTATTATTAATTTTAAATGTGAAGTTAAAATGTAAGTGATTTAATGCAGCATTTACGATTTTTTATTCCAAAATTTAAAAAAAATTAATAATTAAGCACAATTATTATTAATCATCCTTCCTTTATTAATTTTAAATGTGCAGTGAAAATGTAACATTTACAATTGTAATTCCACAACTTTTAAATTTAATTAATAAGCACAATTATTATTATTCATATTTTCATTATTAATTTTAAGTGTGGCGTTTACAATTGTTAATATTATAGTTTTCAAATTTAACTAATATCTATAAATATTGATATCTACAAGTCTATTACAAATTATGAATTATGTATTTATAATATTTATTGCCATAATTTTCAAATTTCAGTTAGTATTCATAACGAATACTATAAATTATCCCATTATATTTTTTGTAATTTGGCGTTTATGATATTTATTATCAGAATTTTTAAATTTTAAATTAATAATTGTAATTATTATGATCTATATTTCAATTAATTTTAAATTTGGCATTTAGCTATTTTTTTCCTTTCGAATAAAACATAACTGTGACATAAAAGTCATCCTAAATACACATTTTTGAAGGTTTTGTTCAGTAGATAGAAATCGCTTTTTAAAAAGGTTAATGATTATTATCCCCACAGTTTATTTCTTGACAATACCTGTAAAACTAGTTTCCCCTTTAGAACACTCTTCGCGGTGAGAAATGAAGAAACGCTTCTCGGGTGATTTACGACCAGCAAGAAACTTAACTGGAAAGCAGGGCTCTCGCTGACTTTTAACGAACGTTAGTAATTTGGCTAATCAAAAATAAAAAACAGTAGTCCAATGAAAGAAAGTTAGCAAAATAGATTCGTCATGAAAAATAAAAATAAACCTTAATTCCTTAATCTATCTTTCTTTCAATATGTTCTATAATAACCTAATTTTTTGTAACTTCTTATGCATTAGTTATTCATCTAAATTCAACTATCCGCTACAGAAGAAACTATTAAAAATAAGTGCATTTTAATGTCTTGCACAATCAACGAAACATTTTCCAAACCCGATTTAACTCATTAAAATGCTATGAAATAAAACTTTACAACTTAAGTTAACTCGGTATTTTGAGATATTACATTCAATGAATTCTGAAAAATTCAAAATATAAACAACAAAATATGTTTCACATTCAAAAAAGCTATTTTTTCTAGAATTCTTCGGCTTCTTCAAAGGCAGTTTTGAAAATTGTACTTTTGATACGATACCATTGAACATGACGAGCGGCAGCAATCGTTCAATAATGATAATTAGAGTGTCGCCTGTACTAACACACACTCACAAAAAAGAGTAGTAATTGAACATTCACAATTAGGCGAATCTAATCGTTCGTTTACTCGCCAAATGAAGCATTTTGTCGCGATTTGGCGCCATGGCGAGTGGCAGCGAGAACCCTGCTGGAAAGACAAATAAGACTGTTAACCATACAGATAAAATATGTTTCAGGAGGGTATTGACTTATAATTAAACCTAATCTGTCGAACTCTCTCAGTTTTAAATCTGTAATCTTATAGATTTTTATAAATCTTTAACGTTTCCTAAAATACGATTTTTTGATAGATTCCAAGCTCCTTGCGATAAACCGTTTGGAGGATATTTATGTCCTTTACCATACTTTTAGATATACAATAACCTCTTTGGAGTTACACACGATTCTTAAAAGCGTTCTTTATCTTTAGAAATCTCATAAATCAATATATTTTCAACATTTAAAAAAGCATTTATTAAAATTAAACTTTCTTTTGTATCACTGATTTGCTGAAACGTTCCCGAACAGCTTTTATAGTGTTTTTAATCTGTTTTCTCAAGCCATAATATCGGGTTTTAGGATGCTATTAATTATCAATTAGATATTTTCATATTATTAATTGAATTTATGCATCCAATAGTGACAAAATAATATTAATTTTAATGTTAATGTTAATGCTGTTAATTTATCATGTTTGCCTTTCAAACATGTTTGTTGAACATGCGAATATGTACTTGAGAATTGATAGAATCCGAAAAACCTATATTCCGGGTTGTGAAAACTACTTAATACACTATAAAAACTATCAGACACTTTTTCAAAAATTAGTGGCAGCAAGAGAAACTAACGTCCACATATTGCTTCAGAGGAAAAAATAATATTTTAAAGTGATTAAGTTAAAGTATGTTCATTTTTCTACATAAAATATATGATGACTGTAAAAGATACAATTGTAAAATATTTTTGCATAATAAATTAAAATATGGTTTAGGTTTCTTTCATTTCCAGTTTCGTCGATGGAAATTTTTCAGTCGGATTCCGGCTTTGTTGCGGATTAACTAAAATTTATTTGTCGGGGTCGGGTCGGGTCAGATAGATTAAAACACCTTTGGTCCAAGCCGGATGTAACAGGACTTGAACTGAATATCATTTGTTGCCATTTATTTTGACCTTACCAGCAATCTCAAGTACAGTCGCGTCAAAAGCAAAGAAAAAAATTGAACCCCCAAAGTATTTGATTGTATTATTATTACAGAGAGATAGGAGATCCTACTGCTTTCGGTATAAGCATGCAATTTTTGAAATAAGAATTGCCTACACAATAAAAATTGCGCTAAATTTAATTTTTTAAACGGCAATATTCGCATTTAACATGTTTTTGAGTTCCTTGGTACAAAGCAGCCCAAAAAAGGAGTACCTTACATACTTTTTCTTAAATCTTCATAGATTGCAATCTGTAGCAAAATTGAGGATGCTAATATTAATATGAACTTCGATATGATCATAATTAACACTGCGATATGCACGTGTTAAGAATTGGAGGGTGTCCAGTCTCAACGGTGTCCAATGGCTAATTCCTGCACCATTAGTCATAGACATATAGTTCCAATTAAAAAAATATTTTAAATGAAATAAAGAAATATTTTAAAAGCGATTTGGGTCAATAAAACCATTTCTTAAAATATTAGGAAATTTAAATTTTTATACGGTCCCCCGGTCCTATAAGTTATATTTAATAAAATTTTCCTGTTACACTTTCAAGTAAGACAAAAAAAAGTTCCATTACTCTTACGATTAAAATTGACCGAGTAATAAATGTTTAAATTTGGAGCATATTTTTTGCTGCAAATTAGTGGTCATTCACAAATTTAGTGGAATATAATTTCATCAGATATATTAAATAAATTGGTTGAGAGTAAAATTAACATTGCAATATAAATTTGAAATCTTTAATCATTCTGACATATTAATGTAAACTATACAATTTCTAATAAACAAATAAGAAAAAAAAAAAAAAACAATTTTTGTTAAATAAAATGATGAAAATTAACAGCATCAATTCATTACAAAACAATACATGTTTTTAAATGTTATTAGATTACACTAGCCTGCATAAGTTAGGTTATGTCATGTTTTTTTAGTTTTTGATAATTGATTTTTATGTATTCTGTAAAAATTGAATCCGAAAATGACCTTCATTTTTTACCCTCACGTAAAGATTTTTTGCAAATCGTAAATTTCAGAGTTAAAAAAGGAAAAATAGCGAAAATTTGATACTGTAAAATAGATGTGATTGTTGTGTTTTTAACTTTTGATAATTGTTTTTTATATATTTTTTATCGCTGAATCCTAAAACGATCTTCATTTTTAGCCATCACTTCAGGATTTTTCGAAAATTGTAAATTTCAAAGTTCAAAAGTTCAAAGTTAAGATTGAACCTCCTCCCCCACCTCATCAGACCCCTCAGCTGTTTAACTGTAAGAATCCCAGTATAAGCCAAAAAATTGAATAAATTATTAAATTAAATTATATTATATTAAATAGAAAAAGTTTTACATCTGTTTTATAGTATCTGAATTTCGCTATATTTTAACTTTGACATTTACGATTTGCAAAACAAATTCTATCATGATGGTTAAAAATGAAGATCATTTTCAGATTCAGTGCTAAGAAGTACATAAATATCAATTACTAAAAGTTACAAAACACAGCCATTTCCTCTATTTTATAGTATCTGAATTTTGTTATTTTTTAACTTTGACAATTTATGATTTGCGAAAAATCCTGACATGATGGTTAAAAATTGAGATAATTTTCGGATTCAGTACTAAAAAGTACATAAAAGTTAAAAGGCATGACCATCGCAGTCTTGTGTTATGTAATCTAAAACTTTTTCTTAAACTTCTTGGCGGTAATCTATCCGAAATTGTTTGTCTTATCCCGTAAAATAAGTATAAATAATAAGCACGGAAAATCATAATAATATTTGTCATCGGATTTACGTCAGTATGTAAAATTTAATTTCGATCGGATGTTTGAAAGTTCCAGTACAAATTTTGAACTGGAAAAACATACATATGATCGTTGAAGTTAAGCAAAAACTTATAAAAATAACATAATCTTTGTTAAAAGAAATCATCAAAAGAAACAGTCTAAAATCCTTACAAAATAAAACATATGTAAAAATACAATTATTTTAGAAAATTTGAAGCTTAATAAAAGTTAACTCAATCGTAATACTCGTATGATTTTTTTCAAAGCGCAGATATTCATAAAATAAGTTCTTCGAATACTTGAAGCACTTGGTATATGACACCTCAGAACATGGCCGAACTCATTTGTGTTCAGGTGCAGAAAAGTAGCATAAGTCATGCATTTTTAAAGTTTCATAACTCGGTCAATTTTAGTGTTATATTAACGGGACTTTATTTTGTCTTACTTTTCAGTGTAATAGGAAAATTTTACTAAATATGACTTATAAGACCGGAGGACCGTATAAAAATTTAAATTTTGTAATTTAAAAAAAATACTTTTATTGACCGAAATCGCTTATAAAATATTTCTTTATCTCATTTAAAACATTTTTGTAATGCGAACTATATGTCTATGACTAACGGTTTAGGAATTAGCCATTGGACACCGTTGAGAATGTCACAAAAAAATCATTGGATTGAAATGTTTCTTTTAATGAGATAGACACAAACATATTCGAAGCCTTTTTTCAATTAAAAAAAATACTTTTATAATAAAATTGTAAATTTTTAATAAATTCATATTAAAAAATAATTAATGATGTTGAACATAAATTTTCAATTAAAAAGAAGGAATGTCTTTCAAAACAACTTATTTCTATAAATAGTAAAGATATACAGAAATTTTATTTTTAATTTATCTAAGAGGTCCGTCTTCTGTTTTCAAAGCATCCACAAAAAGGAAAATATTAGAAACTTAAAAGATAAATTTTTGTGCATTTTTTTTCCATATAAAAGGAATTTATTTTATACTTAAAATTTCTGTATAGCTTCTGTGGTAATCTATTAAGTGTCGTCAGTACTTTTCCTTATAAGATCTTAATTCCATTTTTCAAAAATTATGGATAAGCTCCTAACATATATATTTTTTATATGAAGATGTGAGAAAATTTAAATAATCAATATTTTTTCACAACTAATTTGATCCGAAGAACTCAAATGTAGTATCGAAAATGAGTGCAACCATTAAAAGAAAAATTAATTAAATTTGATATAATTTTTAATTGGTAGACGAACCCTAAGAAAACTGCATACGAAAACTGCATTCATATTCAGAAAGAAAATACAGTTCCTAGTAGAATGATATATCTATTGCATTTTACTGCAATAATTTGGGGATAAAATAGTATGGAGTTTTATATGTCCAAGTGGGAAATTCAATTAAACAAAAACATATTTAAGAACTAGAAAACAGGAATTCTGCTTTTTCAGAATTTAGTGTCGCCCCCGACGAAAATAAAAATATGTATATAAATATAGATACAGTAGAGTCCCGATTATCCGAGTTAATACGGACCAAGCTCACCTCGGATAAGCAAAAAACTCGTATAAACCGGATTTACACAAATCGTCACCAACTAAGGAGATGAAATATAAATTTTCACTTCATTCTTTCATTAGTTCATAGTCATTTTTCAATCAAACTTATACCTTTGGAATGGATCATTTTCTTCTGATGGACTGATGGCTTCCATTATTGTGAAACTGCTATTCTAAATGAAGTGTTAGGTGAGGATGAAAGAGCTGCCGCAAAAAGTTAGAACTCTGATTTTCTGGTCAGAATGGGGGAAAAAAGGGCCATATTATTATTATTATTATTATTTAAATTATGGCCATTTTTTCTCCGATTCTGATCAGAAAATCAGAGTTCTAACTTTTTACGACTGCTCTTTCATCTTCACCCAACACTTCATTTAAAATAGCAGTTTCATAATAATGGAAAGCATCAGTCACTCAGAAGAAAATAACTCGGTTAATCGCGACTCGGATAATCGGGAGTCTACTGTAGTATAAAATATATTTCAGCTTTAAGACTTAAAACATACGCTTTTATTTTATATAAAATGACATCATCCGCATCCGCTGAAGAATTCCTCATTTACGATCCAATCTTAAACAACATCTACAGTAAAATATGCATAGGACGTGACTTTTGCTGAATAATACACAAATTCAAAAAAAGAGATTTCGTCATTCAAGAAACTCGACAAAAAAGAAAAATCGGCTATCTCATGTGATTCATATGCGTTCATTTGTTTGTAGTATTAATATAGATACTTAAAATTAAATTTAGTTCATAATAGCTCCATGTTTTGTCAGAAATCATTCAAAAATCAGACGTTTTCAAAATAGCACGTAGTTTAATTGCATTTTTTTTTCAGTTTTTATGAGAAAATGGCAACAAAAAGATACAACTGCTATTTTAAAACTATTTTTCCTTTAATTTCAACAGAAATGGAGTACTTGAGTAGCGAAAATTAAAGAAATGACGCTAAAAACTACAAAAAGTTAATATCTCAAAAATGAATGGAGATGCAGTTTTTAAACAAATTGCATTTAATAATGCTTGTTTTTCCCAATATGACAGTATAAAAATTGAAAATGTACGATGCTTAGAAGTTAAAAAAAAATGCAGTAGAGATTATTCCGTTCAATGATACATCTGCTTTGTGTTACGGCTGGCTTGTACAACGGAACGTAATTTTTTGGAGATGGCACTTTATGAGCTGGGAGAAAGAAATAGCATACCGGGGGCTAAAAAGATTTTGCCTGTTAATATATATTAGTGCTCGTTTTCACAATGTCTGCTTTTCACACAAAGCATGATGCGGGCAGCCGACAAAAAATATTGAAACACTGAAAAACAGTTTGACGATTGTTAAAGCACGGGGAATCAAAGCCAAGAAATTTCCAGAAATTATTCTTATTATGCTTTTATAAAAAAAATTATTGAGCTGAAGAGAAACTTAGATATTGGGCACTATTAAGCTAGAAAACATTCAGTAACAAACAACTGACAATTATCAAATCAAAAATTTCTTCAATATTCCAAATTCTTTCATTACCTCAGTTTATGGGCACAAAGATGTTTCGAACCGAAAGCTTTCATTTCTAATTTTCTGCTATTTGATACTCACGTTTCAAATAAATGAAAGCGCAATAAAATAGCGAATCTCTGAATGT
This sequence comes from Maratus speciosus, assembly GCA_963932465.1. NCBI lineage: Eukaryota > Metazoa > Arthropoda > Arachnida > Araneae > Salticidae > Maratus > Maratus speciosus. Next base: position 501,605,756 of record OZ010793.1, on the reverse strand, counting down.
TTTTGTTTCCCTCGCGGAATGCGATTACCATTATCTGTTGTTAATGAGAGCAATTCGATTTCAACTTGTGCCATTGTGGGTTTGTGCAAAAGACTCATATCTGAGGGGGGCCTTGACAGAAGCCTTAAAATTAATCATAAAATTACAGAGCTCCACGCATACATTCATTCCATCAATATCCATCTTACAAAGAAAGGCGCCTTTTGTAATTGAATCAAAAGAAGACACTGGCTGCAGCGAGTTAATCAGAAAGGGTGTCTCATATCTCCTGCCTCATTTGTCATTGCTCTCTTTTATCCGATTATTTTGCAAAGAGAATTCCCTACTCGAGGAGTCATCACGGAAATGGATTCATAACCTGAAGAATTTCAAGTGAGGGATAATTCTTGACAAGCCTTGGAGGTAGGGGGAAAGGAAAAGGAAGCAATGAATCCTCACATTGTCCGCAAGAATTCTACTGAGAGATTTTTCTCATCTTTTAAATATTAATTTGCGATAAGCTCGATGTTTTTGTTTAAAAAAATTAGTTTTATTGACTTTTTTTTTTCTTTCTATCCAGTGGCAGTGCTTAGGGACGCGGACAGAGAACGGGAAAAAACGTATCAATAATAATTTTCTATCTGTTGCTCTTAACTGTTTATTTGTCTTTCTTTAAATATGTACTCACTTTGCTTCGAAATTAATGACGACATTGATATACCATGAATTTGCATTAGCTCGCCGACGGATTTGGCGCTTCTGTTTCTTCTTACTTCTTCTTTCTTTTTTATTTGTTTTCTTTTAAATTTGTATTTGTGATTTCATCTTTAGAAATTTTGCGTTTTAATAAATAAAACTATTTTTCTTAATCTGTTTATGACGAAGGTAATTTTTTAAGAAGTGAAATTTTGAATCAAATCACTTGGGTGTTTCATAAAAGATATTAAAGCAGAATAAATAAATTTATCCTTCTTTTTTAAGTGTGATAAATTATGATTTATTATTCTACTGAGGTTCTTAAATTGAAAACTTTTATTGTTTTTATATGGAATAATTATAAACATTTTGAATTTCTAAATAAACTTTGCATCCCTTATGCATGCAATAATTGATCGGTCACATGAGCAAGTTGAAAATCAGTGAATGGCAAGAACTGTAGAGTTATGTGAGTTTACTTTCAAACGCTGTAAAATATTTTTAAATACCCCTTTTCAATGTTAAGATTCAATAATAAATTTAAAGATTAAAAAAAAAACTTAAAGTATAATTCAAAGAAGAAGAAAAATATATTCCGTTGCTAAGTATTTTACCATCTATAACAGTGTTTAACATTTGAAACACTATACTGATATATCAATCATGTCACAGAATTTCATGACATACATATACATCGGAATCAATTTATGAATGATGTAAGTGATAAAAAAATAGTACTTTTTGATAACAGATTTTTTTACTTTGAACTGAATAACTTGTATGAAGACGTTGCAGGTGATAAATTGCTAAAAATAATTCAATATCGTGTTTTTCTTTCTTGTCAAATTTTAAACTATTGTTAAATATATTTTTTTCTTGCTTGCTTTAAAAACAAAAGAGTATAGTTCAACAACAAGTAAATTCTCCTAATATGTTACATGATAAAATAACATTAAGTAAGGGGACACAGAACATCTTCGGCTTCAAAGAATACATTTTTGTTTCATTTTTTACCGTTTTCAAAAATTTAAATATAGAGAAGCTTGTAAATTTCCTTAGTCTTTGACACATGATTTTCAAAAAAATTTTAATTCCTTCGATTTTCATAAAGAAAACAAATTAAGATTTTTTTATCGTTGTTGTTGAAAACTGATACATTATATTTGACAGCTCGCTATTTTTTTAAAAAATGGAAAAGAAAGTCTGTCAAAGGCTAAGCAATTATGTATAATTCAACATTCCTTTTGTTTCATTGGTTTCAGATGAAACCATTCAGAGAAATCTTGGGTACCGTAATTTAAAAGGAATATTTTTCAGTAAAAAAATAATAAATATATGTTTTTTGAAAATTTAAAATACACTGCTCAAAAAAATTAGGGGAGCAAACAAAAAAGTGAAGAGAAGAGTGCGAGACAGCCATGCACGGACATAAAATCAAGAGTAACATGTGTATAAACGCGCAATACAGAAAAAAATACGCAAAAAAATTTGCAAGAGAACTTTAATTCTTTGAAGCGATGGATAGAACGTGAAAAGATGGTTTAGGGTAACAATTTGGTTACATGTAAATGATAAAAAAAAGTACTGTTTAGGAATGATGCTAGAAGTTTAATATGGTGTGTGGTCCCTTCGAATCGATAAAACTGTCGCATACCTGATTTCCATGGATTCGATGACATTATCGATAGGTTTTCGGGGAGTACTGTTCTACTTCTCAAGAATTGCAATCTTCATGTCCCGGACAATAAAAGGAGGCCTCAGTCTCGCTGCAATGCGTCGTCCGAGTGTGTCCCAAACATGCTCAGTTGGATTCAGGTCAGGAGAGTATGTTGGTTATTCCATATGCTGTATTGTTTCAACTTTAAGCATGTTCTAAACAAGACGAGCTGTATGCAGTCTGGCATTATCATGCATGGAAAAAAGGAATCACCCATTGCTGACGCGTAAAATACGACAGAAGGTCTCAGTATCTCGTCTGTATAACCTCGGGCCGTCAAAGTGCCATTCCGAATGATATGCAGGCCCGTACGTCCACCTATAGTGATTCCAGCCAATAGCATCAACCCACCTCGTGTGTAATGTGATCTTTCACGAACGAATGTGGGATTATTTTGAGTGTCCCTTTCTATCCATGTCAAAACACATTGGATGTCACATGCAGACTTAATCGGGACTCGTCTGTAGACAGAATTTGACTCTAACAACGTTGCCACCAAACTCGATGCTCAGCTGCCCACCTTCTTTGAGCCGCACAGTTGCTTGAGGTCAATGGAATACAGATCATTGGCTTACGTGCATAGAGACCAGTCTTAAGAAGCTTATTTCGGACCGTTTGGCTGGAAATCCTAAGTCCTGTGGCCAAGAACAACTGTATTTGCAGCTGAGTAGCATTCCCCGTTCCGTCTCAACGAGCTGTTAACACGATATATCGGTCATCAGTTACTGTGGTAGCACATGGCTGACCTTGTCCTTGTCGATGCCTACCATGTGTTCCATGTGTCTTGGAATCGATTCCACAACCTTGCATTGACACTTCTTGCGACTCCAACTGCGTTTTCTACACTTCGTTGTGTTTCCCCAATTCAACTATTCCGATAATACGCCAAGACATGGATTCCGGTAAATCACATTGTTGTGACATTTGCAAGTCACCTTTTCTCAAAACACGATCTGGACAATTGATTTTTACAACTGAGACAGTGAAACAAACGTTTCTGCAAAATCCCGATTTCTGCACTTATCTCCTCTTCCTATTTTTTGACGCCATAAACTTTGATTTGCATGTGAAGTTTTCATCACCTGTATTCTTCTACGCTTTAAATTATGGATGATTTATTTTACATTACTTATCGGTGTAAATATTTGCGTAATTTTATTAAAACCACGCGCTCCCCAAATTGTTTTGAGCAAATGTGTTTTTAATCTGTGTATGCAGAAAACCTGCACATGCAAAAACCAAAATTTATTTCGTTCCTAGATGTAAGGGGAAAAAATGTAATATATGCTTATTTTTTAAACTGAAAAAACTCAAGAAACTTAATCGCGCTTCAGAAAGTGAAGCGCTATACTAAAGTATAGCTAAATTATAGTCACTTTTTCACTAAAGTATAGCGCTTCAAAACCTATGCAGAAATGCATAGTTTCTGGAACTAGAAACTATGAAAATATAACTACATAACTACACAGTGATATAGTAATTACTACATCACCGATATAGTGATGACTATATCAGTGATGACATCACTGATATAGTCAGAATGACATCATCAGTGATGTCATAACTACATCACTGATGACATCAGTTATATAATTTGAAATCAGTGAACTTTTTCACTGATTTCTAACAATAGAAAACTTAGAAATCTAGATAAATTAGATTTCTAACTAGTCTAATCTAATTAGATAGTTAGATTAGACTATCTAATCTAACAAGTATTAGATAGTCTAATACTAGTCTTAGTATTAGGCTAGTATTAGACTCTAATACTAGCCTAAACTAGTATTAGAAAGTTTAGACTGATACTAGTCTAAACTTTCTATTAATCTAGTATACTAGTTAATACTAGAAAAGTATTAACTTTTCTAGTAGGGTGGCCGAGCCAGTAGTTGATCAAATATTGTCGATGCTACTGGATTTTTATTATATTTCTTTTCTCTTAAGTCTTAAGACGTAAACTAGCATGATTGCTACAACCCTTAATGAATGTCATATAGTGGGCAATGATGAAATCTGCTTAAATTAAATAGCAACAAAATCATAAGTAAATAGTTCCTTTAAATGCGATTTCCCCAGTAGTTGATCAATCGAAGAAATCAGTCGAAAATTCAAAAATTAATGTTTAAAATATCTTGCTTAAGCTGTGATTAACAATAATTCATATAAAACTATTATTTGAAATAAGCAAGATGGAAGTGGATTATTTTAACTTACCGTAATTGTTTCTAACTAATCAAAAACTAAATTTTTACATTTTCTAATAAAAAAATTCATAAAATCGCTTGTCTCACAGCAGGCAGATGACAACAATTTGAAAACAAGTGCTCCAACATTCAAACAAAATATTATTTCTAGTGCCAAGTGTAAAGCTCATTTCCGCCTGAAATGGCGTAATATTTCAAACATTTTATTAACTACTTGAGGGGAACCAACTACTGGCGCAGTCATCCCACCCTATTACTTATAAAAAACTTATAAATAAAATAAGTATGTTTAGGATAAGTATGTATATAAAAAAAAAAAATATGGCCACTTTGTTTTCCCATTCTGACCGAAAATCAGAGTTCTAACTTTTCACGACTGCTCTTTCCCACCTAATATTCACCTAACACTTCATTTACAATAGCTGTTTCATAATAATGGAAGCCACCAGTCCATCAAAAGAAAATAACTCGGTTAAGCGGGACTCAAATAAAAAGGATATCCATAATACACAAATCCAAAAAAAAAAAAAAAAAAAGAGATGCCGTCATTAAAAAAACTCAACAAAAAATCTCGGCTATCTAACAATTTATATGACCTCATTTGTTTGTAATATTAATATACATACTTAAAATTAAATTTAGTTTATAATAGCTCCCTGTTTTATCAGAAATCATTCATTTATATTTTTTCAAAATAGCATGTATTTTAATTGCATTTTTTAAAAGTTGTTCAGAAAAATGGCAACAAAAGATATAATTACTACTTCCCAACTATTTTTCCTTTACTTTCTACAGAAATGGAGCACTTGAGTTGCCAAAATTAAACAAATGGTTCTAAAAGCTACAAAAAATTTAATATTTAAAAAATAAATTAAAATGCAGTTTTCAAACAAATTGCGTTTAAAAGCACTTTTTTTCTCCCAATACGACGGCATAGAAACTTAAAATGTGCGATGTTTAGAAGTTAAAAAAATTGCAGTAGAGTGTTTAACAGTGCAATGATACATCTGCTTTGTTTTACTTATACAACGGAACGTTATTTTTTGGAGATGACACTTTATAGCTGGGAGAAAAAATACCATACCGGGGGTTAATAAATAAGGTTAACCGGCTGAATTAGGCCCACCAGATTTGTCTGGGATGGCTCATTTGGCAGAGCATTGCAGCTTCAGCCAAGAGATCGATCCCTGGTTCGAATCCTGGCCTGGAATATTTTTTTTTTTTTTTTCCAGTTGGAAAATTACTTCTGATAATATTCTTATTCATACTATTAGCACATGGAATTCGAATGTTGTAATTATTTGAAGAAATCACTGGCAACCATAGTGATAAGTTTAGATGTTAAATGATAAGTACAAGCATGTTCGCGAATAACACTTACATCATATTGATGGTGGCTATGACCTCATCAATAAATTTCGCTTCTCTGCAATTTATTTAACGTGTAATTTATTCATCATTCAAATTACACTTTTAGATTGCCGAAGAGACAAAAGAAAATGTCCTTTAAAATGCAATTTGTTTGAAAACTGCATCTCAATTTACTGATTTCTTAAGAGTCAAAAAAAAAAAAAAAAAAAAAAAAATTAAACATAATTTTAAAAAACTATATTTCTATCTCGCCGATTACAGAACACTAAGCCTGAAATAGCTTTGTTTAACTTAAAACAAGATCAGCATTCATTTCTGGCTAATATTACATAATGAAATTAAAACTACATAAATAAATAAATAAAATAAACAAATAAAAGTTAAATTTAACATACTACATGCAATCTAATTACGCGTTTATCCACTTAAAAAAAAAAAAAAAAAATTAAAAGGAAAAAAATAGCAAAATTGTAGTCAATATCTGGGGATATTAACACTTGCCATACGGGTAATATAAAAATATCGATGTTAATAAATTTCTAAAATTTTTCTAAATACATAATTGATATTTTCCATACAAAAATGCCCCTTGATATTTTTAGTGGGGAATATAAAATAATATATTAAATCTAAAACATATAATTGAGTTTTTAATTAAAAATTATTGTCACCTGTGTTCTGTACACCTCTGGTATATGAAAATAGCACATATACGTAGAATTGAAAGATTGGTAGTATTAAACTATTTGGCAGAATTTCGATATAATGAACAATAATTAATTTAGTAGTTCAGAGTAAGCTACTATTTGCTATCCAGTTTTTGTGATATGCTTATAGTACAATGGCCAATCAAAAATTTTATTCCATTTATTTATTTATTCTTAAGCCTACAAAAGTAAGTTAACTTTCCATTGGATTGAATTGCAAAAGAAATAAACTTCACAAAAGAGAAAGAAAATAAAAATGTGTACTAAAGTTCGAAAACGCTCATTTAAATTTTTCTTGCAAGGAGTTCTAAAACGATAAAAAGAAAGGACTAGATAACAGGAATTCTGCTTTTTCAGAATTTAGTGTCGCCCCCGATGACAAAAAAATACATGTATATAAATATAGATACAGTCCCGATTATCCGAGTTAATCGAACTTATACCTTTGGAATGGATCATTTCCTTCTGATGGACTGATGACTTTCATTATTATGAAACAGTCATTATAAATGAAGTGTTAGGTGAAGATGAAAGAGCAGCCTTAAAAAGTTAGAACTTATTTTTTGGTCAGAATGGGGGGGAAAAATGGCCATAATTTTTCTTTTTTTCAAAAAAAAAAAAAGGCAATTTTTTTCCTCATTCTGACCAGAAAATTAGAGTTCTAACTTTTTACGGGTGCTATTTAATCTTCACCTAACACTTCATTTATAATGGCTGTTTCATAATAATGGAAGCCATCACTCCATCAGAAGAAAATAACTCGGTGAAAGCGGAAACTCCGTTAATCGGGACTCTACTGTAGTTCAGTTTTAAGACGCGATTTTATTTTATATAAAGTGGCGTCATCCACATCCACTGAAGAATTCATCATTTACGATCCAGTGTTAAACAACATGTATAGTAAAGTACGCTTAGGACGTGACTATCGCTGAATAATACACAAATTTTAAAAAAAAAGAGATTTCGTCATTCAAAAAACTCGAGAAAAAATCGTCTATCTAAAGATTCACAGGCCTTCATTTTTTTGTATTATTAATATAGATATTTAAAATTAAATTTAGTTTCTAATAGCTCCATGTTTTATCAGAAATCCTTCATTTACATTTTTTCAAAATAACATGTGTTTTAATAATTTTTTTTCAGTTTTTAAGGGAAAATGGCAACAAAAAGATATAATTGCTATTTTTCTTTCACTTTCTACAGACATGGAGTTCTTCCGTCGCCAATATTAAGCAAACATATTAAAAAACTACAAAAAAATTAATATCTCAGAAATAAAAGGAGATGCAGTTTTCAAATAAATTGCATTAAAAAGTACTTTTTTCCCAATACGACGGTATAAAAATTGAAAATGTGCGATGCTTAGAAGTTAAAAAAATTGCTATAGAGTATTTAATTGTACTGCTTTGTTTTACGGCTGCCTTCTGTAAGGTAACGTTATTTTTGGGAGACTACACAAAATAAGCTGGGAGAAAGAAATAGCATACCGTACCGGGAGCTAAAAAAAGAAAGAAAGAAAAAATAAAAGAACAGAGAAAAAAAATACTCATATTTACGACCAAAATCAAACAAAATGAATATAAAAGAAACAGATGAGACGACCTGGAAACATGGTTTAATTTAACTTGAAAAGTGGCAATCGGCGTGTGAAGTAATCCCAAAGAGATTTTTATATATATATATGAAAATATCTGTCAAAGTTATAACTAGTGTTTGTGGTAAATCTTCAAACAATCATCTTTGAAAAGGGAAATTCGAAAATATTAGTTACGCACAACTATGATGAAAGAGAAATATGACTGACAAAAACAAGAAACACTGCAGGACTCAATCTCTCAAGCTATTTGCAGAAAATTAAGTAAAAATGGATAGTATTTTACGAGTGCAGGATAAAGTATGCATGGATACAATTTTATTTTTCTAAACTAAAGACATTCATTGGAGATCTCATGTATTTACACTTAATTAATTCACCACAATTATTCTAATTGGTAAATAAATCAAGGCCGAGATTTGGACTTGACTTTTTTCACTCATTTGGAAAAATACAACTGCTACGATTTATTTACTAATTAAAATAATTTTGCTGAGTTAATGAAGTTTAATAACGTATCCAACGTTTACTTGCGATTGCATTATCTGTGATTTATCCTGTTGAGCTCGTTCAGATAACAGATCAAATTCCCTTATCAAAAGGTTGTTTGAGTGAGTTGTGCTGGCGGAATCTGTCCAGGATGGTTCATTTGATAGAGCGTCGACAGCTTAAGCTAAGGTCCTAGGTTCAGATCCCAGCCTGGACTTTTTCCTCTCAGTTAATACAGCAACTCTTATCTCATGTTTCTAAAAAACTTCGCCCATATTTTAAAAAATACTGAAACGTATTCTGTCTCATATTTATTAATATACTGGGTGATTTCAAAAGTTCGTGCCCTATTTCATAGATGTTAGAACCTTGCAATTTTGACTGTGCTGATGCTTCTTTTATAACCATATTATTAACTGACAGTTATCGACATGTGTCGTGAGTGAACATAACGTTAAGAAAAGTTTTTCAAATTAATTTATGTGCAAGGATAATATTTAAAACGGAAAATGAAAAGTCACAATTTCGTCATTTTATGTTATATGAGTTTAAAAAAGGAGGGAGTGTTGGACGTACTACAAAAAACATTCAAGACGTTTATTTGGATCGTGATACCGCTCTTAGGATAGTTAAGAATTGCTTTTGTCCATTTCGAAATGGTGATTTCAATCTAAAAGATAAAATTTGCTCTGGTCGACCTTCTGGCATTGATAATGACTTAATCCGTGATATAGTGAATAATAATCCACAGATTACTACTGAAGAGATTAGTGAGAGGCTAAATTTGGCAATTTGACTGCATTTGGCCATTTAAAACAACTTGGGTACACTTCGAAACTCGATGCATCGGAAATCTGGCACAATTTTTTGCAATCACCAACATATACATATGTGTGTGTATTTTAACGTTCTAGAGGAGAAACATGAAAAGTTACGTCCGGCTTAAATCTAAATTGTAACATATAGGGCTCATATATGAAACACGTCATCACTTGCGCTTATTGTCTCTCTATAAAAACCATCTCTTCCTCAATCTCTTCTCCCTCTGGTATCTTCAGTAAAAAAGTATCTCCCACAGTCTTTTACGATTGTTTTCCTGCGGTTTTGTTTCCCCCTTTGCTCCTCCCGCGGTTTTGTTCTATTGCTTCCCTTCCATTTTAGAAAAGCAGGATTTCCTTCTTTCTTTCAATCTCACCCCCCCCCCCCCCCCTCTCCATTTCGACTAAAGTGGTAGAGAAATTGGTCTCCGAAGACCTTTTGCGTAGCATCATTTTATGGTTATGCATTCCACTTTCTAAGCTACAATAAAATCGGTTGTGCAACTTGATTTCCTGTTATGCACTTTTCTATCTGCTGTTCTTTACTCCTCTTGTATATATTTTTTCTGATTTATTTTTTATGAGTATGATCTCACCCAGAGAAAGTTTTTTGATTCAGGGATTTAGACTTTTTATTAACTTGATGTGAGCCTGTTGTATTTTAAATTGTTTTTCTTCTACCATCGGTAAAGTAGTCTCTTACGTTGCAACTACTTATTGTGTAGATATGCTTTTTTTCTTCTTTTCGGAGAAGAAAAGCAGATATTGATATTTAAAAAAAGCTTAGATGTGATAAAGGTAAAAATGAGTTTTCTTTCATACAAACTATTGTTGAACTTTTTCTTATGTTGATTTATTTTTAATAGGTGACTTACTGGATATAAAACTAACTTTAATCATGTTTATAATAGAGAGAGAGAGATGAAATAAATTACTTGATAAGTTAATTCATATGGAATTTATGTATGTATATATATTTTTATTTATTTTCTGATATTTTTAAAAGGTTTATTAATTACATTACTTAACTTTTTTCCTGTCGTCTCTCTACATTTACCTATTTTTATGCATAGCACTGATTTCAGTATTTTGATTCATTAATATTGATAAACAAATCATATTTATGCCTTTATTTATTCTAAATATTTGTAATCATTATATATATTTTTTTACTTTATTGTCCTTAAAATGCATAATTTTCTTCTTATCATGGTTTAACTTTCTATTTTCCCCCAATCTACAGGATTCTTTATTTATTTATTAGTTTTCTTTATTACTAACGTCTGTATTTAATTGAACTTTTCCCATTTTTGGATGGGCGGTTCTAAAGAACATGATGTCTTCTCGCGGTACTCCGGGAGGTTTCTATTCATTAATATTTAGTTTTTTTAAATTTAGCTGTCTCCTTTTTCACAACAAATAATTAAGAAGTTCCCTCCAAAAAGCAGCATACCAAGTAGCCTTAATCAATAAACGCTTGATGTTCTCTTTAAATAATATTTTACTAGTGTCTTGTATACAAGACAGTTCATACTTGTCAAAATTTTCCATGTAACATCGAATTTTTTATTTCTGATTTATTAATATAGTGTTGCTTATAATCATTTAAGTTAAATTTTAATAATTTGTATGTGTATATTTTAATTAAGTGTTTTTGGATTTGACTAATTTTTCAACTTAATTTAAAATAGTAATAATAATAATAATAATAAAAAGTGCAATTTAACAAATTAAAACGACCATTTGGAAAATGATTTTTTCAAAGACTAAAATTTAAGACATAAAAAATCGCACGATAGCAAGACATAATATCGCAAGACATAAATAATTGCCGTACATTACGTAACGCCATGGATTACATTTTTGGTACAGTAAATTTTTAAACTTCTACGAAGCTGGTCATACATTACGTACGCCATGGATTAAACATTAATATTCCTGGACCAATTTTAAATAAAATTTCATTTTTAAATTTCTAAACATCCCACAATATTACTTTTTACACCGTCGCATAGTGGATCAATCCTTAAGAAAATGCGAACATAGAGCCAAAAAATAATCATTAAATAACTAATTTTTTGCAATGAAATATTTTAAAAGAATATCTACAAAATACGAATGTATGTTTATTTTTTAAATTATACAAAATTATATCGTATTTGTATAGCTCGGAATATACACCTTTCAGCAGAGGAATTTTTCTGAGAATTTTAGTGACTTTTTGCTGTGCTCAGGAATGGAACCTAAGTAATCTCTACTAATAATTCATTTAAAATATCATTATTAATTTCTTAAAATACATTTTAAACCACTACTGATTACATTTTGATTGAAATTTATGTTTTATTCTACATTATGAACAGCACATATAGAATTAACGGTATCATAATTTTCAAAATTACGTAACTTAAATTGTTTAAAGTTGTTTGAAATTTCAAACACTTGTTGGTATTCCTGAAAGCCTATACTTTAATGTGGTACAAAGGATTTTTTGAGCAAACCTGCGCGTTCTCGAAATAAATGGACTTGAAGCGACTATTACGTAATTTTCCGTTTCCAAAAATCATGTTAAATTGCCTGTGCGCATTTTTTTTTAATAAGAAGATTATGCTGTAAGAAATTTTTAGGACGAAATGATCTAAAAAACTAATTTAACATTAAACTGAGAAATTAAATTTAATATACTCATATATCGGGTTATATGAACGTTTACGTGAAAATGCTGAAAAGCGCAAAGGCTCTCAGAGGGTTAAATGTACTCTAATAAATGGATGCTCTGCTATGTCAGTGATAACGTATTTTAAAGTAAAAGTTCCAATGCTTCTAGAAATGTTCTGTTTCTTTGAACGTTTTTTATTTTGTGTCTAATACTGGAAATCAAAGCGTCAGATGTTATTAGCAAATGGTGCAATAAGTCTTCGTTACATGCTCTTGGACTTATTTTTCTCTTATGGGGCTCCCGGTACCTTCGAAACTCTTTATTTCGAGCTTCGATAGCTTCTTCCAATAATTATCCAATTGGAACAGTAAAATTTGTAATCATATCCTTTCCATAAGTTAGTAATTTATATACAGAATCTGGCATATAATACCAACCGTACTTTGAGGCACATTGTTTAGCTGTTCCCAGTGCGAAATTGCCAAATTTTTCGACATTAATTACTTTATCACAGGCGATCATTTGCATCATAATTGCAAAACGTTTAATAAGTTCTTTATTGAATCCAGTGATCTCAGCTGTCTTTTCAAACTCAGCAAAAAATACCCTTGCAGTGTTTCCATCGTGTGTCAAACCACTTCCCTGTTTTACAACATCTATTAGCAAACCTAATTCTTTTCTGAATTCGCGTTGAATTTTTCTCCTTGATTCTTATTGATTTAGCTTCTTCAGAAGTATCCTGCCTGAAACATTGAGTTAGTGTTCTTTCATGAGTTTCGGTTACGTCTGAAAAAGATTTTCGTGTTGATTTCTGCAAATTTTCAACTGCAAATGGCTTAAGCTCATTACCAACTTTAAAGGAACACTGAAGTAAAAAACAGTTTTTGTTATTGAAACAATCTAATTTTTGTTCAGATTTCAACCAGCTATCTTTTGCATTTACATAAAACGTTCGTAAACGCTCCTTTAAATTTTCTTCATCAATTTCTGAGGCAATTAGTCCACACTGTTCACTTACAAAACTAACCATTGATTTTTCATTACTAAAACCATTCTTTAAATTCTTCAGAAGCAGAAAAAAATCTCTGTTTGTTATCATATTTCAAAAGAATATAAGAAGAAAGACAAAATGAAATAATCTTGTTTCAAATAAAAAAGAAATATGCTAAAATTAATATTACTACAAGATAATTTAAAAAAAACTCAAATCCAATAATAACAAATATGCACTGAAATAAGTTCTAAAATGTTGCGGTAGAAAGCTGCAGTTTTGTAGAACGATTTTAAAGAGTTATGTAAATCCCTTATGTTGTCAATTAAAAATTAAACAAATGCTTTAAATATTCCACATATATCATTTGGATATAAGTAAAAACTGCATGCTTTGTTTTTTCGAGTTTATTTTAGTTATTTATCATCTCCCTAAATTTCCTGTTTACGACAAAAAGCGTGAAATTGTTCGTAAAAACCATGCAGATACTTTCAGTATAATTTATTTTACTCATTTAAACCTAAATATAACAAAAAACACCATATATATAGGTTTATACTATCGTGATAATCCTATGTTCGACATCGCCTATACTTTGATCCACTGTCCATCATATAGAGAAAAAAAATGTACTTTTAAATGCAACTTGTTTGAAAACTGTATCTCAATTTGTTTCTGAGTTATTATTATTTTTTTTTTGTATTTTTTATTACTTTTTTTGTCATAGTGGCAACAGAAGTATCCATCTCAGTTGAAAGTAAAGGGAAAATTCAGATTACTGTATAGACAGAAAACGAATAAAATGCGGATTCAACCAATAAAACGCTTCACATATGTTTTCGATTTCCAACCCTGACGGAGGACAATAACCATTTTTCCAAATAGTTAAAAAAAAAAAAATCTTCAAGTTTCATCATGACAAAGCTTATACATTATTGCTGATTAAAACTGGGTATCACTTAGTAAATTGAAAAACATAACTACACAATTTATAGAAGAGGACTACATAATCGTGCTACATGGAGGACAATAAAAGAGAGGTTTATGAAAAAAAAAAAAAAATCCAATAAAGTTTTGGTTAGGTTTTTATTTTATTTATTTATTTTTAATTTTATTTATTTATTTATTTTGGTTTTAGTCTGTTATGGCAATTTTATTTTTTTTTGGGGGGGGAGGGGGGGGAATGTTTTTTTTTTTTTTTTTTTTTTTTTTTTTTTTTTGCTTTAGCAAAATAGGGAGTAATTTCACTTGTACATGTTGTTTTACGGCATCGGTAGTCTTGCTCCAAGAAAAGTTACATGTTAGGCGTAATTTACTTATTTTTAAGAAATTTTCATTTTAAAATATGTTATTTGTACACAGCACGCGCCCCCTCCCCCCATTTTTTTGTATATCATTAATAGCTTAGTTCTAGTCAAAATTTTTCATTGTACACTTTCTTTATTTTTAAGAGTTCAGTTTAAAGTCAGTTGTGTTTTCTAAAATTAATAAAAATAAATAAATAAATAAAAGTAATTTAATAAATTAAGCACCCTTTCTTTTTATTAATTTCTCGTACTTAAATTATGTTACAACATGTAAATGTTGTTATTCAAAAACATTCCTCTATTTTTCTGTAAATAAAACCTTTTCTTTTGGGATACTCTCTCACAAAAAAAAAAAATCTCCCTTTTCTCTCTTTTACTAGCAAACGTGGGGTAAATGGTCAGCTGTGTTCAGAAATAATTGGGACCACACACGTTTACATTTTAAACACAGGATTATTGTGTGGGAATGCTATTTTTCTCATAGCATACCAGCCCCTTTTACAATGCAGTTTTATGACTTTGTTTACGAAAAACAATTTTTTAAGCAGGTGCAAGTATTGCCTGGGCTTCTGAGATTTGAGTTCACGTGATCTCCCCGTGGTTAGAGGGACATAGCAACGAGATGTTCTTGGCATTAGGTAGGGAAATTGACCAATGAAAACAGTTTTCGCCTCCACCCTTTATTGCTTCCTGGGAAGTAACGCGGGAAGAATTGAGGGGACGCGAGAAGCGAGCGCGTGGTTTGTTGGTCGTGTAGCGTTTTTTTTAGAGGGGTCCTGAGTGCAGTAAGATGTGAAACAACATAAAATTTTGAGGGGCCAAAGGGGCCCGGGAAACCCCCCCCCTTTTTGTCGAGGCATGAAACAATTTTTATTAAGGATTCGCTTTTGAGACCGAGGACAGAGAAGATCAACTCTTGCGAGTAAAGAGTATGAATTGAATTGTAAGTGCTTTTCGTTTTTTTTTAAAATGAACGGTAAGCGAGCGCGGCTTTAGAAGGTGCATCTTTCGACTGTACTGGTAAGCTGGATATACCTGGCTGCTGACCGAGCATCGGACAAGTAAAAAAAATGCCCTGATATCAGATTCTGTGAAATAGAGATCCAAGATAAATCGTGAGCATGCGAAGCAAGACGTTAGCGTTCCGCTCCCTTTTTTGCTAAACATTGATTTATCCTAGAAATATATCACGGAGGATGCCGGCTAGTTTAAAGTTGAAGCAAAACAACTCCAGCTACTTCCACGGAGAGCGAGATTGGCTCCTGACTTCAAATTCCAAAACGATTTCCTAACTCATCGGGTAAAGCTGCGTACCGAAGGAAGTGTGTGGGGTGTAGCCCACCCCCTGAAACTATTTTCAAGATAAGGAGTTTTTTCTACTACAGAAAACAAAAAAAAAACACTGCCAGTTAAGATATGGTCGTCAAAGAAAAGTCATCTAAAAAATTGTGTTTAAGATAACTATGTTAAAAGAAAATAGAATAATTTGTGGTGTACCATGTCGGAAACCTACTATGGATTACATTGGGTATGTTAAGTTTTTTTTCTCTTGTTCCATTATAACGTAATGATTGATTATCTTTGTTTTAAAAGTTGCAATCTATATAATTGAAGCCAGAAAATGTCAACATGATAAAAATCTGTCCTATTAATGTTAGAATATTTACAATATCATTTGTTAATTGTGTTAACTTGAGAAATAAGTTTTGAAACACCTGTATGTATAAGAGTTTAAACTCCCTATGAAGAATTAAATTTAATTTTAATCTTATTCTCTTGACTTGTATCTATTTTCGCACTGCTAAAAGTATTCTTCAATAAAGTAACTTCACTAGGTTTAAATAAGTAAATATACTTTAAAAAACAGAAATAATGAGAATAAATGTTTCAGTTCAAATTAACCCAAGAAGAAGTAGAAATGGTCTGTTTCTCTAAAATTAATTATATATTAATTTAAAAAATAAAGATTTAAAAGTAATCATTAATAAATTGAAGAATATAGAGAATATGAACAGTGTTTCTTCTAGTTTTTTGTTGTAATGAAGGTAAACAGCTTAAGTTAACTAAAATTTTCAATTTTACACACCTTTACAATTTAATGGATTTAGCCACATTACGATCACAGCCCATAGAGTTAGATTCTTTTTATGTATGACTTTGAAGCTTGTTTTCATATCTCAGCTCTTGACTGTGAACTTATTCAAAATTCTCAAATTAATCTACCTTTTCAGTTCATTCATATTCCTTTAAGTGATTTGTCTTGCGGTATGTTTAAATTTCATTTAATTAATTATATTCATCTCTTTTTAAGTGATTTTCTCTGGTCATGCATGAATATTCTGACTCTATGACAATTGTTGGGGTTGATCTGAGCAGATAAATTGAGAACCCTGTATTTGCTTTAGTATTTTGTTGCAGTTTTAAAATTCTTTAAGTGTGGCATTGATATCTTAGTGTTAAAGTTTTCTTTTACAGTAATTCTGTAATTCAGCTAGAAGTTATTGTTATAATTTTATATACAGGATTCAATCTAGGTGGAAATTTAACTGCTCAGAGAAAAAAAAAAAAAAAAAACCCATAACATACAATAGTCTTATGGTAGTATTCGCGGAAAGTCAATATTCTGTTTCAATCGTTTACGTATTAAGTTTATTGTTTTAATTTCTCATTTTATTTTATTTTATTAACCCCCCGTATGTTATTTCTTTATCCCAGCAAATAAAATGTCGTCTCTAAAAAATAACGTTCCCTTTTATAAGCCAGCCGTAAAACAAAGCAGATATAGCATTGTACTCTTAAATACACTACTGCAATTTTTTTAACTTCTAAGCATCGCACATTTTCAATTTTTATACCATCGTATTGGGAAAAAATTACTTTTAAATGTAATTTGTTTGAAAACTGCATCGCCGTTTACTTTAGACATATTAATTGTTTTATAGTTTTTATTGTCGTTTGTTTAATTTTGGTAACTCAAGTAATCCATTTCTGTAGAGAGTAAAGAAAAAATAGTTTGAAAATAGCAATCTTTTTGTTGCCATTTTCCCATAAAAACTGAAAAAAATGTACTTAAACTACATGCTATTTTGAAAAAATATAAATCAATGATTTCTGGTAAAACATGGAACTATTATAAACTAAATTTAATTTTAAGTATCTGTATTCATATTACAAACAAATGAAGGCATATGAATCATTAGATAGTGGATTTTGTTTTGTCGAGTTTCTTGAATGACGATATCTCTTTTGTAAGATTTGTGTATTATTTAGCGATAGTGATGTCTTATGTATACTTTACTGTAGATGTTGTTTAATACTAGATCGTAAATGGAGGAATTATTCTCCCGGATGCGAATGTCGTCATTTTATGTAAAATAACAGCGTGGGTTTTAAGTCTTAAAGCTGAAATATGTCTTGTACTACAGTAGAGCCCCGATTATCCGAGTCCCGCTTAACCGAGTTATTTTCTTGTGATGAACTGATGGTTTCCATTATTATGAAACAGCTATTAAAAATGAAGTGTTAGGTGAAGATGAAAGAGCAGCCGTAAAAAGTTGAGTTCTAACTTTTTACGGCTGCTCTTTCATCTTCACCTAACACTTCATTTTTAATAGCTGTTTCATAATAATGGAAACCATCAGTCCATCAGAAGAAAATGATCAATTCCAAAGGTATAAGTTCGATTGAAAAAAACTATGAACTAAATTGCAAATTTATATTTCCTTAGTTGGTGACGATTTGGGTTAGATGTGTGTAAAAGTTAGAACTATGATTTTCTAGTCAGAATGTGAAAAAAAAAAAAGGGCTTACTTTTCACGACTGCTCTTTCATCTGCACCTAACACTACATTTATAATGGCTGTTTCATAATAATGGAAGCCATCAGTCCACCAGAAGAAAAAACTCGGTTAAAGCGGAAAGTCGGTTAAGCGGGACTCGGATAATCGGGGCTCTACTGTAATATATAAAAGGTACATTAAAATCCGTGTATATTTACGAGAGTTAAAGCACGTCCATACAGCCAGACAGACAAACAAGCCGAATTCATAAGCACTTTTTAACTTTGTTGGGAAGTGTTAAAGAGCTTGAAACAAAAGAAAATATAAACATACAACTTTTCTGCATAAGAAAAAGCAATTATTAATTTGAAAAGGATCTCTCGCATTTAAATAAAGACTACTACCTACCATTAATATTAAAACTTTGCATCTATTTTTAGCGATAGTCCACTTAATATTAGAAAAGTATCCAAAAAGGTAGTGAGGTGTACCGATATCACAACGAATAATGGCAACAGCCTGCACTATCGCTTTTAATTTTATCGCGTATACGTCACTTCTAAATATCGCATAATTTCAAATTTTACATTATAGAGGGGTAAAATGCTTTAAAATAGAAATTGCTTAGTGAATTTTTATAACTTTTTAAAAATCTTTCAAGCGTGATTTTTTAAAGATTATCCCAATGAGGAATATCTGGTTGTTACAACAATGGAAAGTAACTAGAGGTAGAGTTACCATAATTGGCAATTGATTACCCATAGAAAGTTAAAAAGGAAATAAAAGCATTTGCTTTCTTTTTAATTTTCTTTTCTTTTTATACATTAGACTGGATCCATTTCCAAGCGTTATCATAACTGTTACAATATCATTTAAAGTTCATGTAAATACAATTGAAGGTTTCAAAACCACTCTCATGCCACATCACATTTGCTCAAATACGTCATTAGGTAATGCAAGATATAACACGTTGGCACTAAACTGAAATATGTCAAAGAAAAGGGGAATTTTCATTTTATGTTGATCATAAAATTAATATCCAGTTAAAATGAATTGGTTAAAAGCTACGTTGCATCAGAATATGCGCAAAATGGTAATTTTTTTTCTTTTACTGAACTTCAGCTTTCATTGCATTTAGATTCACAAAACACTTGTATTATAATATATATATATATATATATAAGTAATAATAGCCCCACTATAAGCTACAAAAAGGGGCGTGGTCATTTGATTGACAGGTGGGCGTGGTATCTGTCAATCAAAAGGGGGCGTGTCTGAACATGTACTGTTAGAGGGGGGTGATTTTTTTTTTCTTGTGGGAGGCTAGGGTGCTTTTTTAGGAGGGGGGAGGGGAGTCGCGGGATCGTAGCCACTAGGTGCTACAAAAAGGGGCGTGGTCAATGTTTCAGGAGGGGGATGAAATGGGGGGGGGAGTCACGTGACTGGATCGTATAGGATAACGGTAGTTGAATTGTTTTTTGCTGGATGTTTGTATCGTACCCACTAGGTGCTACAAAAAGGGGCGTGCTCAATGTTTCAGGAGTGGGGGGATGAAATGGGGGGAGTCACGTGACTGGATCGTATAGGATAACGGTAGTTGAGTTGTTTTTTGCTGCATGTTTGAGGGGGAAAACGCTAGTTTCGGTTCTCTCGAGGGGGGTGGTTCATGAGAGGGGGTAGGGGGGAGTCAATCACGTGTTACAAAACAAGGGTCTCTTTTTTTTAATGAATTATTTTAATTTAAACGAATATAACTTTTAATGGAATGGATGATTAGTTTAGAAAAAACAAGTCTCTTTTTTTAATTATTTTTTTATTTTAATTTAAACGAATATAACTTTTAATGGAATGGATGATTAGTTTAGATTTTTAAAATTGGTTTCAAAACTATTTTTATTTTTTCAGTTTAATGATTTTTTAATTAGATTTTTTCTAAATTACTGTAGCACGTGATTTAGACAGGATGGTATATGTTAGAACTTGAATGTGACGTCATGGAATGATTTCACCCTGGACGAGCAATTACGAGGACCATTTTGTAAAGTTGAGTTGTTTTTAAGGTTAAAGCATGTGTAACTGTAAACAAAAAGTCAAGGTGAGTTGTTTAGAAACCGGTTAACTGTAACCGATTTAGAAAAAAGTTTCTTTTTCTACTGTTGGCATCATTGGACTTTGCCAGTTGCTTAGATTTTCATGCTTAGTGTTGCATCGTGTTCCTGAATATCTGCTTTCACAGGTCATTTTTTCGGTGAAATTTATTTCGTTTGGAAAATTTTAGTGTTTTTTATGCTTTTTAAGTAGTTCAAAAATGAAACGCTCTTCAAAGATTTATTCTAATGAACAAATAAAACGAAAGAGAGCTTCTAAAGACTTAGGCAACAGAAATGAAAAGAACGATGATCCAAAGTTTTTACAACAGCACGATGGCACAAATTCATCGAGTGATGCTGGCTTTACCCTGAATTCTTTGCCAAAGGATATGGTTCATCTAGGAGGTGAAAATTTTCTTTACGTCAATTGTTTCTTTGGACAAACTCGTGTGCACATCAGAAAATATGTTTGTGACGAAGATGGTGTCTTTCACCCTACGAAAGATGGAGTATCCTTGTCGCCTAAAGTGTGGCAATCGTTGTGCGCAGAGGTTTATGGTATCCTGAACCACAAATCGTCAGATAAAGTGTTTGTGATCGAAAGAGATTTGTGTGTGTCGAAGCAAATGAAGGACGGGTTTCAGCTTTTTGTATTTCAAAGATTGTTTCAGCGAAATAATCTAAGCATGCAGTTTGTATCGGAGCACGTTGTGTTGAGAAGTGTAGAGTTGGCTAAACTTGAGGATAGCAAAAACTTTATTACGGAATGTGTGAAAACAGAGTTAATTACGTATACGTTATTCAACAACATAACAAAAGAAATCCACAATTCAAACCTAGATTTGAAACCTGATGAAAATTGTGATGGATTCTTACAACTTATCGAATCTTTGGGTAGGTGCTTATGAGCTTCAATTACTCTTAAAAATACTGAACTTTTGAACTGTTTTGGGTGCAGGGATCACTATCAAGTAAATTTTATTCACGATTGCCTTTCTAAAAGTAGAACTGAAAAATTTTCTGAATATTTTGAGAAAGCACTGTTCCAAATTAATTTGGATGATTTAGCAAAAGACATTGTACAAAAAACCTAAATGTCGACTTTAATTATGTTCTCGGACAGCAAGAATTTTTCGATGCTGTTGATGTAAAAGGACTATTTCAAAGTATTGAACAAATGTATGTTTCAGAAGAACAAAATGAGTTTGAAGAACTGCTGATTTGATTGTAATTATATTTGTTACTTTTTAGATTTGAATAAATTTGTATTTGACTTTTGCAACAATATTTGTAAATTTGAAATCTGAATAAATGTATATTTGCCTTGTATTTTTCTTGTATTTTTTTAGTCTTTTTTTTACAAACATAATTTTGTACTTTTTTACAAACATAATTTTGTACTTTTTTCAAACACAACTTTTCTTTTCCAAACACAACTTTTTTTCCCAAACACTAATCCGTTTTCCTAAATATTTTTCCCAAACAAAAAATATTTTTTCCAAAATATTTTTTCCCAAACAAAAATATTTTTCCTATTTTTTTTCCAAACAAGAAACATTTTTTCCTAAATTATAAAACATTTATCCAAAGACAAAACATTTTTCCAAACACGAAACTTTTTTATTCCAAACACTAAACTTTTTTTTTCCCAAGCACAACTTTTTTCCTACACATCAAACTTTTTTTCCAAACACAACTTTTTTCCCAAACACTAAACTTTTTTTCCAAACACGAAACTTTTTTATTCCAAACACTAAACTTTTTTTCCAAACACAACTTTTTTTTTCCTAAACACAACTTTTTTTCCAAACACGAAACTTTCTTTTTTTTTTAAAACAACAATCTTTTTTTTTTCATAACACTAAACTTTTTTTTTTCAGCAAAAACTTTTTAACAATTTTTTTTTCCCAAACACTAAACTTTTTTTCCAAACACGAAACTTTTTTATTCCAAACACTAAACTTTTTTCCAAACAAAACTTTTTTTTTCCTAAACACAACTTTTTTTCCAAACACGAAACTTTTTTTTTTTACAAACACTAAACTTTTTTTTTTCATAACACTAAACTTTTTTTTTCCAACAAAAACTTTTTAACAAAATTTTTTTTTTTACAAACACTAAACTTTTTTTTCATAACACTAAACTTTTTTTTTTTCAGCAAAAACTTTTTAACAAAAAAATTTTTTTTTTTTTTTTAATACGAAAAAATAATAATTTGTAATACTTATCTGAACTTATTTTTATTTTTTTTTTTTTGCAATATTACGGAAAAAAACAGACACACATAAATATATTTTGAAATATGAACATTTTTATTTGTTTCATAAAATACATTATATTTCCAAAACATTATATTCTACATTTTCAACCATGGTATTGGTGATTTTGGTAAAGTTGCGTGCTTAGATAATCTTCGTTTTCTTTGATAGGGTTCAGGTCTTGCATAAATAGTTTTCTGTTCAGTCTTCAAATACTTGTTTTTTATAAATTCTTGAGGAAAGCTGATTTTATTTAAAAGTTCTTGAAACTGATCAAAATCAATAGGTTTTTTACTTCTATCTCTCAGCAAAAAACCGATTAGTTGAACAACATTTGATCCATTAATTACAGTATCATCTATTTTCAATTCTTTGTTTTCTGTACAGGAAATTTTATTTTGTTTAAAAAATTCCATAATTTTAACAGCAGTTTTATTTTGCTTTACAGGAATAGAACTTAGAATTTCATTTTTTATATCAGAAATTTCAAAGGGTTTCTGGGGAAATTGTTCTTCAGGGGGTTTGACCGCATTCATATCTGGGAATGATACAAACTTTTGCAAAATCTGTGTATTACAGCTTCGCTTTTTCATCATCCTCTATTTTTCTTTTCAAAATAGTCTGAATTTGTCTATCTAGATCACTTAAATGCTCTTCGGCAAACTCTTGATCTCTGTCAGCTGGAACAAGTCCGAATTTACGAGCGAACGCCATTGATCAACGTACTGAGCACTGATACTGCAGCAGGAATAAGTATAGACAAAAAAACCTTCTCCTTTTTGAACAAGAAGTCGTCTTTTCTTAAACAGAGGTACTTTCTTATCTCCCAGGCGTCGCAATGTTCTTTTATAAGCTATTAATCTATTTTTCTGACGTTTAGAGACAGGTATATTACCCTTTAAAAGATTTAAGGCGCATTCGCAGACACCTTTTATAATGCTATTAGGACACTTTTTAAGAAAGGCCGTTTTTTGTTTTGTCTTGTTTAACAATTTCAGATGTTCCACGGTCGACATCCTGAGTTCAAGTAATGGTGGTTGAGCTCAATCTCTCTCTTTTACATGCTTACCGTAAGTAAAAGCTTTCGTTAAAGCACAGTGTTGAAAATAGGGTTTGTGACTTGGGCAGTTTACCTCTGAAATATTTAAAAAATTAATCTTGGGGCAGTTAAAATCATTCAGATTCAAGATTTTTCGTCCAGACAACTGTTCTAAAAATTATGCTTTTTCTAGTCCTTTGGTATAAATATTCTTATAAGATAAAAACAATGATGAAAGTATAGGTTCTAATGCTGAATAAGGTAAATCACCACTATTCCATGGCAAACCGTGACGGTAATGAGTCAACCATGCGAATGTCTTTCTTTTTAGGAGAGGTAATTGCTCCCAAGAATGCGGGGAGAGAAAATTACACCGGCAATGGTATCCAGAATCAACCGCATAAAATGCGAGTTCTTTCATAACAAAATCGTGCGTGCTTAACTGAAAACCTTCAAATTCAATGACTGCAGAGGCCATGTTCACCAGATGCCGTACCCTAGACAAATGGTTTATCGAAGTTCATACACATAATGTTTATCACCAGGAAAAAATTTAGTGCGCATGCGCAAACTTTCAAAAGAATCAGGTCTTAAATCAATGAATAAGTAGCTGAAAGGTAACGCAGTAGCATCATTAAAAATTTCTTGAAAAGCCTTAGATTTACCAGGAAACATTTGTCTGGATAAATGCACTATTTGGCTTTTATCTCGAGGATTCTTATATAGTACCATGTAATGAGAGTTTAAATTAATATTTCTCATTTCTTTACCGTGATGAAACAAATTTTGAGTTATAAAGATAACGGAAATATTTCGGTGATTCGCCTTTCGTGAAAAGTTTGCTCAATCGTACATCAGAAGCTAATTCTGACATCAAATCATCAATGATAATTAAAGCGTTTTTCAGAGAATTAAGATTAGAGGGTAAATCTTCTTCAAATTGTACACCTTTCATGGAATTATAAAGGGGTTGATAGCTTCCATAACAGTATATTATACTTGTAGGCATAGAATGAATATATGTGTAATCAAATAATTTTTTAACAAAAAAGCTTTTACCCGAGCCTGTAGGCCCACTGATAAGGACAGTAGAAGGATGTACTAACTTGAGTAATTCCATGCTTTAAATGACAAGAATGAATGAAAGTTTCAATTTTTATAGTATATTGACTATTTCGGCGAAATTATTATGTAAATATCACAATAACATGTATGATCTTGTTAATAAAAAAAAAAATTATGCATGCACTTTTTCTAAAAACAAATGAAATTTTTTTCATGTAATCCACTATCTGTGATGAGATTTTAAAAGAACATTGAACACACATAAAATAAGAGAAACATATATATTTTTATTTTTAAAAAATCATGTTTACACCATATCGTTTTTTGACAAATTGATACATTCGAAAATCATTCTTCTTTCTGGATAATACATTGGAAATAGAATTCATGCAAAGTCCTTGACATCGTTTTACAAGAAAGAAAATACAATATTGCCCACAGACATTGAACGTTAAACTTTGAAGCATTGCTTTGTTCCAACGAATTCGGTGATACTTCTTCACTAATCTTGTTATGTCTTCTCCATAGGTTTCGAGAGGAAGTCCGTAAGAATAAAAAAAGTCCAGAGTTTTCTTATCTTGAACGTAAATTGCTAGCCAATGGGATCCTTTTTCGTCATGTTTATCGGTATTGATCACTAATGCACAGGGAAAGTTTCGAATATCAGGTATTTTGTCGGAAGGGAAAACGCCTGCAAAATATCTCGCCGAAACAGGATCTCGAGATAAAATTCTATGAATTTGCGATGAATTCAGTAGTTTCCAAAATCATACAGAATATTACGAGATTTGTTGATTTCGATTAAATCAACAAATTTTCAAATTCAGCATACACTAGCAAAGAGACTGTTTGCGCCAAAGTCGTTCCGAACTTAATTTCTAATCTTAAATTGCTATGTCGAATGAGATTAAGATGTGAACCATCGCATAAATCAGGTGACAGATCAAAACAAAATAATGAATACCCCTGTGAAAATTCTGATCTTGAAAGGTACAAGCCTTTGTTTTCTGCATTCGTAAATAAATTCTCATAAGCTCGAATAAATAAATTGTTTTCAAAGTCAGGTTGTAGTGGATTGTGAGGAACAGGTTGACCGTCTACATAGATGCCTATAAAATTAATATTGTAATGTTTGAACTCAAAAGGGGACTTTTTATAGTCGCCGTTAAATGAATCATTATCCACACAGGCTATCACGATGCGATTGGGCATCTGGCCTGTAAAAATATTATCTTGAACAAAACTCATATTGCCGGTAGGAATGGAATATGTTTTGCAAAGCACTCTGTTAATAGGATATTTGGCTGTTGTTTTTTCTAAGCTTTTAGCATGTCCTAAGACAACGCCAGGACTTAGACGTACTTTACGAACAAATAAGGAAGCGTGGTCCAGGGAAACTTTAAACTCCCCTTCACCTGCCAACAAACAAAACTCTGGTTTACTACGAATCAGTTTAATTTTCACATCTACCATGCTAAGGAGGAGTCTTTCTTGGTGAAACATATCCAAATGCAATCGACCAATCATATCCACTGAAGCACTGTGTTTAGTCATTTCGGAACGTTTACTAAATCCTTCATTTGGGTTTGCATCTGCCGGATCCACAACATTCATGCGACCAGCAGTATCTTTAAAAAATAATTCTGAGGAAAGTTGAGAAGTTTTTTCATCATACCCGTGATTCAGTAATTTCTCTATCATGGCTCTGTATGGATAAGTATTATTACTTGAAGAAACAAGTCTATCGTTCAGGCTAATATCAACTTGGGAAAACATGGAATGCAAAAAAAGATTGACGGGTCCAACTTTACATTTATCCGGAATGGGTTTGCCATCCTTTTTTAAAATCTTTACTTTGACATATAACTGAGTTTGGGACAAATCAAGGTAATCCTCTCCGCTTCCAGAAACATTAAATTCCACAGGACCTCCATCAGAAACATTGGAAAGCGGGCGAAATTCAACCCATTGACCTTTTTCAATAACTGTTTGAGTAGGAGGGAGATGAAATAATTCTAATTCTGATTTAGCACATTCGGGAGAGTCCTTTAAAAGAAAAGCCATAGTATAATGTGTAGATTAACAGTCAAAAATATCACGTCCTTGCACCTTCCGTACTTTCGATGAAATGATGTGTTTCGCAGGTTTTCGCTTCCTTTTAAGTTTTCCATAACCAATCATTTAATCTGCTTTTTCAACTGCTTTTCTAGCTAATTTCTTTCCGCTTTCTTTTGATCGTGTTTTGAGAGACGATTTAAAATTTTCACCTGATAATACATCATTCGCAACCATAGTGCCTGTTCGTAATGTTTCTTTTCCGATTGTTTTGGCGCCACTTATCAAAAATGGCATCGCACTGCGAAACAATTTAGCAAAAAATCCGCCTATACCGTATCCTCTCTGCAAAACTGTTCCTCGATAGTAAGGCAAACCTCTTCCTGTTTGCCCTGCATAATAATCTTCGAACTTTTGTGTACAACATGTATAAGGTACCAACATTTTGTTGATCATTCTTTATCGCAATCAAAAAGGAAAATGAGATTAATTTAAAACGAAAGGCTCTTTTATATGATTTGCCGTAAACGAAAATGCAAAGTTAAAAAAACTTTACCTCTTTCAAAAGGCACTAAATCTCCAGAATGAAGTCTGATATCAATTTGTAACGTTTGGAAATGTTGACGAATAATTGGTACATACAAGGGTCTCGGATAATGAGCATTAATAATTTCGCCATCGCTTCCTTCGACAGACATAATTTTTAGAAGAGGGGCTTGAACGTCGCCAACGATTTGAGGCTCCGCGAGATCACAATACACATACATAACGGGAAACGATGACTTTGGGTCAGCCACAAAAGGACTTTGATGCAATCCTGTAAATTCCCCGGGTTCAAACCCTAACAGTTCTGCTAGACCTTCATAAAGAACTACTTTCGATTTTTTATCTGTCTTGATTGTAACTCTTTTCGTAACTGGCTGATAATGAAATTCTATCTTATTTTTATGCGATGGTATCGTCATACTTTTAATGAGGTCTGGTAGGGTTTGGTAACATCCAGGAGGAACTCTCCTACCTTCAAACTTTCCATCCCCCAAGTCAAAACTAAACAAATTATTATCATTTCTAACGTTATACCATGTATGAGGATAAATGAAATCGACCAAAGCCATTTCCCATTCACCATTTAAATTTATGGGGGTGGGCAGTTGAGTTGTAAATTGTGATATTTTATTATTTGGGAAAAAGCTCGTAGAGCTGTCGCTGATGAGTGTGATGTAGAACGACATCTTTCGGTGAAATGAGTGGTAAGTATGATGTCTACTCTATTTATATCATTCGAATATCTTTAACCCATGCGTTGAATTTTTCCGGATAGCCTTGAAATTTCACAAAATATTGAACATTTCCATTACGTTTTCTTTTCTTCAAAACCTTCTCCACAGGATAAAATCCTGAATCCGAAATCCTTTGCAGTTCTTGCTTGTAAAATGTTCCTTTTATGATTTCTCCTGCTAAATCTTTTAATTTATAGACAACAGGCACTCGATGTATGATTTTATGAATAGTAAAAATTTCTCTTGTCCAATTTTGCTCGTATCATTTCTCAAAACGTAGTTTCTCTTTACTTATGCGAACGGTATCGCCAATACTCAAGTCATATTTCATTGCAGGGATTTTGTCGTTTGCATACAATGTTTTCCAAACCTGACTTTGATTGTCAAAGTTTACTGATACTGGTTCCATTTTAATACTACGATGCCACGTGTGGTTATAACTGTGTACTAATTTATCGATTACATCTATATATCTCTTTGTATTTTTTTCAGTAAAATATTTCCACATTTTTGTTTTAAGTGTACGATTAAAGCGTTCTACTACAGAAACTTTTGTGAAGTTATTAGTTGTGAAAAAATGAACTTTCTGCTTTTTTAAGAAATCTTGCACAAGCTTATTCGTGAACTCTTTCCCTTCGTCGCACTGCAGAGTTTGCGGCTTACGTTCCGAAAATATTTTTTCGAAAGCTCGTTTAATGCCTGGAGCTTTCTTATCTTTTAGATGTATGACCCATTAGGGTGGTCACAAGCAACATGGGAAAAAAAATTTTAACGTTTTCTTCGGGGGGACCCTCCTAAAAGTTGCCAATTAGTTAGAAAATGAGATTGGTAAAGTTTCAACTGAAATGAATAACATTAACCCGTGCCTCATCGATGTTGAATTCTTGAAAATTTTCAATTTTTGGCAAAAAATTGTCGTTTTTCTTTCTTTACGTGAAAACTATTTGTCTTAGAAACCTGATTCTTGTTTTATTTCATAGAAACAGTTATTGCCTTAAACTTTTACTCTCATCAAAACTTATATTTAATGAACATTAGTATTTTTCAGGTCAGCTCGTTAACCATACCCTCAAACCCTGCATTTTTGAAACATAAGTGAAAAATGACAAATTAATAATTTTATTACTTTTGATAATTTTTTTTTGCATTATTTTCATTAACAGGCAAAAATAAATGAACAATTTTTGCAACTTTAAAAATATTTCACGAATTATAATTGATATTAGTTATCTAGTTCTGTGTCTTGTAAGAAACAGCTTCACGATTTGTAATGCAGTTGAACCTCTAAATTTCTCTTTTTATTACAAGGCTGTTTTTGTTACCTGTTATCGTTATCTATTTTTAGAATTGACGAAACATTCCGTAAAGCCCCTCCCCCCTTTGATAGGATGGCAGAAATGTAAGATTTTTTTAAATTGGTCACTTGTCTCATCAAATCATCGACAGTAAGCTACCAAGTAATCGTCAAGTTTTATGTATTTTATTTTATAATATTCGCAAAATGAAACTGAACGCCTGAGAAGCTGCTAGATTTAGTGTACATCCACCAGTTAACCACAGACTTTAATTTTAAGTAGAAGTGCAATCGACTCCACAAATAACTATTTCGTAAACAAAGAGCTGAGATCATCCAAAAGAGATTTAAAAATTCCGGTTTAGAGAGAACTGTTATTCACTGGGATGGAAAACTGCTTCACTATTTTTTGAATAAAGAAAATGTAGAGAGGATAGAAAGTTTAATTAGTTGTGTGGAATGAAGAACATATGTTTTGATACAACTGCAGTAAACAATGATCGCCTCAGTGGAACCTGCGTTTTTCTATAGCAATTGTCAAAGGAAAAGTCTTCTGTATTTACCATGTTGCCACACCAGTGACAGAAACACCGCGACACGGCGACATAATCGCGGACAAAGAAAATCTCTTGCGGACAATTTTTGTCTGCACTAATGAAATCAATTTAAAAGATTGTCCGCAACTTTCAGACATTTTTTTCACGCGAAAAAAAACGCGAATTTTGGTAAAAGATCGCGTAAAAAACAAGATTTCCATCAAAGGATCGCGAATTTCGACAAAGGATCGCGAAACAAACGCGAATTTCGTCAAAGTATCCCAAACAAAACGCAAATTTCGCCCAAATATCACGCAAATTTTGTCAGAATATTGTGGACAAAACGCGAATTTCGACAAAGGTTCGCAAACAAAACGCAAATTTCGTCAAAGAATCGCGAACAAAACACACTTTGTCAAAATATCTCAAATAAAACGCAAATTTCGTCAAAATTTCTCAGACAAAACTCAAATTTCGTCAAAGAATCACGGATAAAACACACCTTTCGTAAAAATATCGCGAATAAAATGCAAATTTCGTTCAAATATCCCGAATAAAACGCAAAGTTTGTCAAATATCGTGGACAAAACGCGAATTTCGTCGAAATATCGCGGAAAAAACGCAAATGTCGTCAAAGAATCGCGAACAAAATGCACATTTCGTCAAAATATCGTGGATAAAACGCAAATTTCGTCAAAATATCGTGAACAAAACGCAAATTTCGTCAAAATATCGTGGATAAAACGCAAATTTCGTCAAAATATCGTGAACAAAACGCAAATTTCGTCAAAATATCGTGGATAAAACGCAAATTTCGTCAAAATATCGTGAACAAAACGCAAATTTCGTCAAAATATCGTGAATAAAACGCAAATATTGACAAAATATCGCGAATAAAACGCAAATTTCGTCAAGATATCGCGATTAAAATGCAAATATCGAAAAAATATTGCGAATAAAACGCAAATTTCTCCACAATATCGCAAATATCGACAAATCATCGCGAATAAAACGCAAATTTCGCCAGAATATCGCGAATAAAATGCAAATTTCGCCACAATATCGCGAACAAAACGCAAATTTCGTCAAAACATCGCCGAAAAGTGCAAATTTCGTCATTGGATTGTGGCACAAACGTGAATTTCGTCATAGAATTGTGGAAAAAGCGCGAATTTTGTCAAAAAGATCGCGTAAAGGCGCAAATTTCGTCAAAAAATCGCGGAAAAACGCAACCTTCGTCAAAAGGCTGTGAAGAAAACGCGAATTTCATCAAAGAATCACTAAGAAATGTGAATTTCCGCAAAAGGCCACGGAAAAAACACGAATTTTGTCAAGAGACCGCAGAAAAAACGCGAATTTCATCGGAAGTCGGCGAAGAAAACACGAATTTCGACGAAGAATTAAAAAAAAAACTAATTTCATCAAAGGGTTGAAGGAAAAAACTCACTGCTTTTTTGCGCGTGAGGCCGTGAAAGTTCCGCTTTTTTTTTCCGCTGAGCCTGTAGCATGTCTGAAAGTTGTATGTGGTGTGTATGATTGTGAAATAGTGAAAAAAACTTGAGCACACGGTTTAAAGAATGCGCCACCTTGGTCAAAATATTAAATGAAAATTACCCCGGGCTAAAAATTTTGAAAACATATTTAACTAGTCGGATGTACCAATCCCAAAACTTTCTTCTATCTCATACCTGTTAATACTTCAAAATCCGCTATCACACTGCCAAAATTAAATGGCAATCTATGCATCTCATGAGGATTGTAACGATATGAAATTCCGTGCGTTAGTTCTTGAGATATGACTATCGCTGAAATCGTCTAAATTCAGAAAAATGCTGCCTAGCAGCGCCACCTATTGGGTGATTTATACCAAATCCTAATCAGCAACAATTTGTGTCAACGTCTGACTGAATCTGAAGTTTGGAGAAAATCCGTACATTAGTTTTTGAGATAGAGCAATAACGAAAATTGTGAAAATTCCTGCATAGCAGCGCCACCTATTGGGTGACTAACACCAAAACCTAATTAACAACAACTTGTGTCAACATACAACTAAATCTGAAGTTAGATGATAATTCGTCCATTAGTTCTATTGATAGAGCTATTGAGGCAATCGTGAAAAAGGCAGCAGAGAAGCGCCACCTGTTGGGCGATTTACACCAACACATAATCAGTAGCAAGTCATATCAAGGACTAACTGAATCTGAAGTTTGATGAAAATCCGTGCGTTAGTTCTTAAGATAGAGCTATTGGGGAAATCGTGTAAATCCTGCAAAATTCATCATAACAGCGCCACCTGTTGGGCGATTTACACCAAAACGTAATCATCATCAATTGATATCAAGGACTAACTAAATCTGAAGTTTGATCGAAATCCGTGCATTAGTTCTTGAGATAGAGCTATTGCGAAAATCGTGAAAAATGCAGCATAGCAGTTGTTGAGCGATTTACACCAAAAACTAATCAGCATCAATTTGTATTAGGGACTAACTGAATATCAATTTTTATTAAATTTCGTGCATTAGTTCTTGAGATAGAGCGCCCACAAAATTTGTGTCACATACACACAGACAGACAGACAGACAGACTCACAGAGTCACAGACAGACATTTTGTAAAAACATGTTTTTTGGAATCTCTGAACCCTAAAACGTGTAAATCCGTCGAAAACCGGAATTCTAAAATTTTCATGAATCCAATACTTTCTTCTTGTAAAGATAGAAGAAAGTAAAAAAGCAGAACATTCTCAACTCCAAGAAAGAACAAATCAGCTCTGAAGCTTCCGAAGGTTTTTAAAAGCATCTTTATTGTCTATGTATGGTTCTGCATATCCTTTCCATTTTAGAAATCCTACAAGAAGTTAGATGATTAAAAGTTATAATCAAAATTAATGATAATCATCATGCTTACCAGGTTTTAAATAAAACAATAAAAAATTCCTAGTTTAATGTATTATTTATTCCTTAAAATTACATGCAAAACTTTCAGACAGATTATGAAATTTTAAAAGCTTGTCGCAGACATCTACAAAACTTTCTGCCACTGGGGTTGCCACCATAATCTAGAAATTATCCTAAAAACTGGTTTTGATTGTAAAGTGGGAATAATCTATGCCCCTCAGCTAGATATTAAAAAAAAAAAAACAATTCTGATTGGGTGGTCTAAATTAAACCAGATTAAATATAAAAATTCTATTGAAGATGAAATACTAGATATAAATAGTTAATTCAGAAGAAATTTCAAGTTTTCTTACAGGACCTTTTAAAAATTAACAGCTCAGGGATGGTTATAAAGAGTTTATCCAACTTTGTTTAATTTTTATAGGACTCCTTCCTACAAAAGACTTTTCAGAGTTTAATCATGTCAGATGGATAGCACAGGCAATTTATTCTCTCAAAATATATTGTCATAGATAATCTCTCAATAATAAATTTAGAAAAAGAAGGTATTAGAGACTTTTGCTTATTTCTAATCAATATTTATGTAAAATCATGCTTCATTACTGTCACTCCCACTTTGGACCCCAGTCCAAGAACTGCAAATAATAAAATCACCTGTTCACTACAGGAAAACTGATAAATAGGTTGCAGACAAAGCACTAGTTAAAATGATAAACCGTCTTTGGTATCTTAACTCGGATGAAGTTGCATTTTCATTTTTAGATGATACTTTGGAAAAAAAAGTCAACATAAGCATGGCTGTAAAATTAATGTCATTTGAAGAAGAAATGATGATGATGATGATAAGAATTTAAAATTAACAAAAGTTTTCAACGAAGTGGATTTATTGAACAAAGAAGTCAATGTTTTTGTTTCATCTCAAACCATAAAAATTTTTAAGAGATTTTATATTAATAAGCATTTTTTAAATACTGATCCCAATGTACGGTGTGAAAATAAACCCTATTTGAAAGCAAGAAAACAGTGAGTGGTTTTAAAGTTGTCAATGACACAGCAGAAAGGGGAAGAAAATTAGCCACAGATTTCAATTCCTGCTTAACAAAAGACGAAAAATAAAAGCAGAATATGCTAAAAGTTGTATGTGAATGTAGAAAAACTTTTCAAGATTCTTCAAAAGCCATCTTATCTAAGCCATTTACCACCTTAATCCTTTCTGGCGCAGTGTTCCCATGTCGAGATTACCTAATTTTAATTTTAAACTTACTTGTTTGTAAATTTAGGTGTAGTCAATCATTTCATTATTTTACTAACAGAATTTTTCCGTATTTGAAAGGGTTAATGTGACAGTTGTAAGGGATAATAATTTATTATGCTTCCTTTCTTGTAACACAGCTTTAATAATAAAATGCATTTGAGCATTATTTGATCTCATTTTTATACTTTCTTTGCCCCCTTTTTTAAAATTCTTTCAGTTTAAAATAAGATTTTTTTTTATTTTCTTTGGATTTTTTAAAAAATTAAACCCTTTATTATGTACAAAATGAAAAAAAAAGAAAACAAAAGGTGGAAAGCAAATGAAATAGAATGTTACAATTTTTCTTCGCATTTTCCTAAAAAGTGAATTTTCAGGATTCGGGTGAAGTTTCGTCCTGAAAAATGCGCATATTTTTAAATCTATACATTTTTAGAAAAAAATGGTGTGTGGTTCTTCAAAGCAAAGCTTTTTTTTATAAAATGAGACCTGAATATTGTTTCTGGGTTCAATTGTATGTATTTCATGAAGGAAAAACAGCATTTTTTGCGAAAAATCACGTTTTTTTCAAACTTTAACCTCAATGAGGCACGGATTAATATTATCCAAATGAGCTAAAACTTTGCCAATCTCATTTTCTAGTCTATTGGCAACTTTTTGGGGGGTCCCCCGGACAAAATTCGAAAATTGATTTCTTGTGACCACCCTAATGACCCATGCATATTTCGACAAAATATCAATGCATGTCAGTAAATATTTATATCCGTCATTCAAAGAAGATAGAGATTGCATGTCTACTAAATCAGATTGAAACTGTTCGTTTAAGCCTCCTACTATGACACGATTTCTCGGGAATTTGTGTCGCAAAGGCTTGTGCAAAGTATACGAATCTTTCGTCTGAAGCCATTTCTTGATGTCTTTGGTTTTTACGCGACCTTTTAAAGCACGTTGCAAAGCACTGATACCACCGAAACTGGCTGGTAGTTCTGGATCCCGATACATCTGTTTCAAAGCTTCCATTGCAACAATGATTATGATCTAAACGAAAGTTAACATTCATTTATATTTTCGTGTACAAACTAACACGTTGTTTATCTCATCAAAGTTGTACTTAAAATGACAAGTATTATATTATAACCTTTAATATATACCTTATTTTAAAAGTATGAATATAATTTAGAATAAATTTGTTTGAAATATTAATAAATTTAGTCTGAAGGATTTAGTTAAGATTTTAGGCTGTTAAAAAGACTGCTTTGTAACAACAAAGTGGATATTTTCTATTTCTTAAAAATTGTAACTGATACAAAAGTATTACTAAATTAAAAATCATTTATTCTGTAAGTATTTGAAACTTTTAGAATATACAAGATATAAATAAAATGATTCAACATTAAAGATTAAGTTAAAAGTGTGTTTTAGTAAAAATCAAGATATATTTTGTTTGTCAAAAAATACCCCCTTTAAGTCCGTATTAAAAGTATATTGAGTTAAAAATAAAAAAACTTTAATATGTATGTAGTGTATGTATTGATAGTATATTTTGGTTTGTTATTTTCTGAGGGGGAAAAAGATCCATTTTAGAAAAAGACATGTTTTTAGTGAAATTTTTATGAGAAAAAGTCTGTTTTAAAGCAAGAAAGTGGATATTAAAGGTGGTACAAATTATTCCTAAGAAAAATCTAAGTGCCGATAAAAGTAACAATGTTGAAATTCAGTCCCAGTTAAAGTTACGTTTGCGCTCAAATTCCCTTTAAGTGGTAAATAAAATAAAGTCATTCGTCTGAAAAAGTATTCAAACAGCGCAAATAAGCCTTTGTAAAAATATTTATTCTATCGCTGAAGTATTATTCAAAAATGCCTGGGCATTCCATTCCTTTTTTTCCCCACACAGCCAGTCAGCCAGGTGTTTCGTATAGATTATAACTCACAACAAAGCAAAGGTAAGCGTAGCTTGGTTAGGAAACGCGTTCATCTAGTGACCAAGAATATGCGGGTTCGAATCCCTTGTTAGGCTGTTGTACATTTTCGTAATTCTAAAAAATAATAAATTCATTAAAGGGTTCTAATTAAAAAAAAAACTTTCGTTAAGTTTATAATTCAGTTCAAAAAGCTTAAAATCAATTTAAAAATAATCAGTTTAAAACTTTAATTTTATTTAATTCGTTCAATTAAATAAATTGAAATAACCGATTACGTCATCATGAAAATAAGACTTTCAGTATGAGGTTCTAATTAAAAAATCATTAAACTGAAAAAATAAAAATAGTTTTGAAACCAATTTAAAATTCTAAACTAATCATCCATTCGATTAAAAGTTATATTCGTTTAAATTAAAATAATTCATTAAAAAAAAGAGACCCTTGTTTTGTAACACGTGCTTGACTCCCCCCTACCCCCCTCTCATGAACCACCCCCTCGAGAAAACCGAAACTAGCGTTTTCCCCCTCAAACATTCAGCAAAAAACAACTCAACTACCGTTATCCTATACGATCCAGTCACGTGACTCCCCCATTTCATCCCCCCACTCCTGAAACATTGACCACGCCCCTTTTTGTAGCACCTAGTGGGTACGATACAAACATCCAGCAAAAAACAACTCAACTACCGTTATCCTATACGATCCAGTCACGTGACTCCCCCCATTTCATCCCCCCTCCTGAAACATTGGCCACGCCCCTTTTTGTAGCACCTAGTGGCTACGATCCCGTGACTCCCCTCCCCCCCTGAAAAAGCACCCTAGCCTCCCACAAGAAAAAAAAAATCACCCCCCCTTTAACAGTACATGTTCAGACACGCCCACCTGTCAATCAAATGACCACGCCCCTTTTTGTAGCTTATAGTGGGGGTATTACTACTTATATACATAGAAAGCTTCAAATTTTGAACAAAGATGCAATTTTTGTGCTTGAAATAAACTTTTTTTCTCTCCCTTATAGGGATTCCTCTGATTCTCAAATTAGGACCTGTTTTTCCTCTTAAAGTAATTTAATTAATATTACAAAAATATTAGAATAAAAATCACAAAATACTTAAGAGGTAATATAATAATACCGAAAGGTTGTTAAGTTAAATAAATCTGTCCAAATTGCAATATGTTCCTCGGTAACATTACGACAGAGAATCAGCAAAGACTTACTTTACTTAGAAAAGGAATTTTTCCCAGAAAATGCATATTTAAAATCTATATGAAAGTATAAAGAAAGTGACACATATATTGAAGTTTTTATAATAATTATATTAACTCCATTTAAAAAAATACTTATTTTCTTAATATTTCATTAAAACTTCCTGTTCTTGAAAATAAATTTTATTATTTTACAAGGCATCACAGAAAATCAAATTAGCGGCTAAGACAAGATGCTTTTTGGCTTTAAAAAAAAATAACCTTTTCAAATACCGCCACGAATGTCTGGCAACTAAAATATTAAAATGTAACGTCTCATTACAAATATAACTTGTAAATCCCTTTTACACAATAATGCCTTCTGCAAAAAAGTGCAAATTGAATAAAAGCAAACACATCTAAAAAGCAAAAATTAATTGTGTTTCCTAAGAGAATATGAGAATTGAACGTCTAATGCAATTAATTCATTAAATATTTTCAAGTAACTTTTTTTCTTTTTACGTTTTTGTGATTCGAAGATGACATAACAGAAAAAGATTGAAACGGAGAATGAAAAATTGGAAATTTTTAAAAAATCACATCAAAAGTCTTTAGAAAAAACTCAAAAAGCCCGAATCTTGTTACAGAAAACTTGGATTACAAAAAAAGACAGCCTTTCTGCTGAAAACTTAAATGATACAATAACCGCGGGTGCAGGAAAAGTTGTCACAACCTATAAAATTCTTTGTTTTCCCTCTTTTGTATGGAAGTTGCAAGAAAGTGAATGTGTCTGTAACAGAAAGAGATGGCAATAAGTAAAAAATATCATTAGCAAAAGTTTTAAGACACTCAATTTAGAAATGTGTTTTGAAAGTAAGTGTTGGATATGTTAGATTGTATTACAACAGGATGCTACATATTTAACAGAAATTTTAAGATACTCAATTCAGCGATGTGTTCTGAAAGCAGGCGTTAGATATGGTGTTAGACTGTATTACAAAATGACGTTATATATTTATCAAAAGTTTTTAGATACTCACTTTAGAAATGTGTTTTGAAAGTAGGTGTTGGTTATGTTGTTATTGTTAGATATTGTATTACAAAAGCATTTTACATATTATGGTATTATACTGATATAGATTGTATGCGATGGTGATTTAAATTTGAATTTCAACATGTTGGATGATTTTTTTTTTCTTCATTTTTTATGACAAACTTTAAATCGATATTAACGCAACTAAACAATATATTGCCTTTTTCAGAAAAAATTTCCAAATCCGAAGAAGTATACCTCTGTTCTAAATGTAAAGGTATTGATTAATTAGTATCTGTATTTATAACTCCGTAAAAGTTGTGCAAATATTAAATAAACGGTCTAGTGCGAGTATTACTCGCGCTCAGAGGGTTCCGTATAATAAATATATGAATTATTAACTGTACTATTAAAAGAATCGTTGCTAAAAGAATAATAAGACTTTGTAAAAAACTATACAACGTAGTGTTGGGTATAGCTGTATATACTAGAAAAGTATGAATGATTATACCATAAAAGTTCAAAGTGATATGAAGCCTAAATAATATCAAATTGCTATTCAGTATAACTCTTTTTCTAATATTATCCTAATCTGTTTATGATGAACTTAATTCGGTACTGACAATATAAGTAGTGGATATTCAAACATCATTTGGCATTTCATAAAACTAAATTCAGCGTAGTAATTAATGATCTTTTCTTTTTACAGGGTAGCTAAAACAAAACGCTTGTTCAAAATTTAGACTTGGCATTGTGCTAAGCGTGCTTCGAAAGGGGGTCGCAAAGTTGCAACGCCGCTTTATAGGTTTTTAATTAACTTTTAAAGACACTGGAGGCGTATTGAGAGATCCACTCAATGCAAACTAGTCGCAATCTCATAATATTTATGGGATTAATTCTAATTAAATTAGTCTGTTTTTAACAATTTGACGTTTGTCGCTTTCATACTGCTACCGGGATCTGCCTTATACAAATATGTCATTAAAAGTTGTTATCTAGACTTTAAAAGCCGATGGTACATAGAGTACGCCGCCCCTGTCATTATATATGTCTAAACCGTCCGTGTCTTTAAGGGTTAATATTGCAGCTAATTACCGACGATTTTTTTCAAAAACCATTATCAACAATGCTTTTATACTTCTGCTACGATAGGTACCTCCAGCGCTCCTGAACAGCTTTTCAAATTGAAATATTGTGCCAGGAAAATGTGCCAGGTGAAATATTGAAAAATAAGTTGAAAAAATAAATGGCCATAATTTTTTTTGAAAAAAAAAATTTCCCCTCCATTCTGACCAGAAAATCAGAGTTCTAACTTTTTACGACTGCTCTTTCATCTTCACCTAACACTTCGTTTATAATGACTGTTTCATAATAATGGAAAAAAATGATCCATTCCAAAGGTATAAGTTCGATTAACTCGGATAATCGGGACTCTACTGTATCTATATTTACATACATATATTTTTTTGTCATTGGGGGCAACACTAAATTCTGAAAAAGCAGAATTCCTGTTTTCTAGTTTTTAATTTGCATTGTATCGTTACAAATCTAAAAACTGGCAAACTGTTTATCAAAGTAATCAGATTTCGTCGCAAATATTAATAAATGTTCATGATTTTCATGATTTCTATTTCTATTTTCAATTTGAAATATTGTATTTACCTTAATTTCGAATTTGTATTTATTATGTACAAATTTATTGTAAATTTCAAAGGTGATATTTTTGTTATTAACACACACGCATACACAAAAAAAATTACGTTAATTATTGCTATCTATACATCCCTTATACATTTTAAAGGTGGCGGCATTTACAATTTTTAAAGACAGAATTTTTAACTTTCATTAAAATATGTATTATTGTTATTCATATTTCAATTAAAAATTTTAAGCTGCTATTTATGAGTTTTATCGTTACAATTTCTAAATTTAATTAATGATCTTATTTATCATACATATTTAGACTATACATGTTACATGTGGCGTTTATTGTTTATACATTGAATGATTATACCATAAAAGTTCAAAGTGATATGAAGCCTAAATAATATCAAATTGCTATTCAGTATAACTCTTTTTCTAATATTATCCTAATCTGTTTATGATGAACTTAATTCGGTACTGACAATATAAGTAGTGGATATTCAAACATCATTTGGCATTTCATAAAACTAAATTCAGCGTAGTAATTAATGATCTTTTCTTTTTACAGGGTAGCTAAAACAAAACGCTTGTTCAAAATTTAGACTTGGCATTGTGCTAAGCGTGCTTCGAAAGGGGGTCGCAAAGTTGCAACGCCGCTTTATAGGTTTTTAATTAACTTTTAAAGACACTGGAGGCGTATTGAGAGATCCACTCAATGCAAACTAGTCGCAATCTCATAATATTTATGGGATTAATTCTAATTAAATTAGTCTGTTTTTAACAATTTGACGTTTGTCGCTTTCATACTGCTACTGGGATCTGCCTTATACAAATATGTCATTAAAAGTTGTTATCTAGACTTTAAAAGCCGATGGTACATAGAGTACGCCGCCCCTGTCATTATATATGTCTAAACCGTCCGTGTCTTTAAGGGTTAATATTGCAGCTAATTACCGACGATTTTTTTCAAAAACCATTATCAACAATGCTTTTATACTTCTGCTACGATAGGTACCTCCAGCGCTCCTGAACAGCTTTTCAAATTGAAATATTGTGCCAGGAAAATGTGCCAGGTGAAATATTGAAAAATAAGTTGAAAAAATAAATGGCCATAATTTTTTTTGAAAAAAAAAAAATTTCCCCTCCATTCTGACCAGAAAATCAGAGTTCTAACTTTTTACGACTGCTCTTTCATCTTCACCTAACACTTCGTTTATAATGACTGTTTCATAATAATGGAAAAAAATGATCCATTCCAAAGGTATAAGTTCGATTAACTCGGATAATCGGGACTCTACTGTATCTATATTTACATACATATATTTTTTTGTCATTGGGGGCAACACTAAATTCTGAAAAAGCAGAATTCCTGTTTTCTAGTTTTTAATTTGCATTGTATCGTTACAAATCTAAAAACTGGCAAACTGTTTATCAAAGTAATCAGATTTCGTCGCAAATATTAATAAATGTTCATGATTTTCATGATTTCTATTTCTATTTTCAATTTGAAATATTGTATTTACCTTAATTTCGAATTTGTATTTATTATGTACAAATTTATTGTAAATTTCAAAGGTGATATTTTTGTTATTAACACACACGCATACACAAAAAAAATTACGTTAATTATTGCTATCTATACATCCCTTATACATTTTAAAGGTGGCGGCATTTACAATTTTTAAAGACAGAATTTTTAACTTTCATTAAAATATGTATTATTGTTATTCATATTTCAATTAAAAATTTTAAGCTGCTATTTATGAGTTTTATCGTTACAATTTCTAAATTTAATTAATGATCTTATTTATCATACATATTTAGACTATACATGTTACATGTGGCGTTTATTGTTTATATTGCCCTAATACATACATTTGATTAATAACCATAAATATATATTTCGATCACTTTTAAAAATAAAATTAATTAATAAACATTATTGTTACTAACAATAATCCATTATAAATTATAAATGTATCATTTGAGATTTTTGATGTCACAATACTTCAATTAATTGATATTTATAATTATTAATATTTATTTTTCATTGTAAATTTTATATATTGGAGGTTTACGTTATTTAAGGCAATATTTTTAAAATTTTATTAATAATTTTAACTATTGCTTTCCATATTTTAATT
Organism: Maratus speciosus; assembly: GCA_963932465.1. NCBI lineage: Eukaryota > Metazoa > Arthropoda > Arachnida > Araneae > Salticidae > Maratus > Maratus speciosus. The sequence continues at coordinate 501,563,753 of OZ010793.1, read as the reverse complement.
GTAAATTTAAAGGCGGTATTTTCAACATTTAATGTCATTTTTAAAAATAAAATAAATTAATAAACATCATTGTTACTAGCAATAATCCATTATGAATTATAAATGTATCATTTGCGATTTTTAATGTCACAATAATTCAATTAATTGATATTTATAATTATTAATATTTATTTTTCATTGTAAATTTTATATATTGGAGGTTTAAGTTATTTAGGGCACTATTTTTAAAATTTTATCAGTAATTTTAATTATTGCCATCCATATTTCAATTAGAAATTTTAAATGCGGTATTTGCTATATTTAATGCCACTTAAAAAAATGAATCAATAAACATGATTGTTGTTAACATTTTCTATTATAAATTATCAATGTATCATTTATGAATTTAATATCAGAATACTTTATTTTAATTAATATATATAATTATTGCTATTTATTTTTTCATTATAAACTTTAAAACTGTATTTATAATATTCAATGCTTTTGTTTATATTTAAGAGTACGTTTTAAAATTTTTACTTGGTAATCATATTTATCACTATACATCTTTGAATTATAAATTTTTAATGTGGCATTTCAATATTTAATGCTACTTTTTAAAATAAAGTTAGTTAATAAATATTATTGTTACAAAGATTATTCTATTTTAAATTATGAATGTACCGCTTACGATTTTTAATGTCACGGTACGATTATTTAATTAAGATCTATAATTATTTCTATTTATTTTAGCATTACTAGGAGGCTCTGCCCCCTACGAGCTATGCTTGCCAACTCCCGTTCAGACTCTAAAAATCCATTAATTTCATCTGCTTTAAAAATATTACTGAAGACTGAATTATAATTAAAAAGCCTGTGACGATCTCCCTGTAAACGAGTTTCCATGTATTTCCCTTTTACTGAGGGATTTTAAGGCCGAATCAGCCGTTGTTAATTGCTGTTTTCGTGTTTGCTTAAATAAGAATAGTTAAACATTTGAAAATTAGCTAATATAAAATGAACAAAGTCAACAGAATCTTTGCTTCCCGGTATTTTTTAACAACGCTATAAGAAAAGGATTTTAAATAAGAGATTTGAAATGTAACGTTTTAAATCTGACGTAATTTTCACCAAACGCTTTTTTATCTTTGTAATATTCACCTAAAAATATTTTTATTGTTAGAAATGCTATTTGCGACAGATAAATGTGCATGTTTGCCAACAAACTGGCTTGTTACGCGGTTACTCAACTTGTTGTAGGCAAAAATTCGAACTAAATTGCTTGAAATTATGCTAAAATGCTAGTAATTTTCAGTTAGTTACAATATATTTTATTATATTATAGAAATAGTACGCTATGGATTACTAACTCTACGAGATTTGTTACTTTCTGCCTACACCAAGTTGAGAAGTACGTCTTTTTTTGGTTGCGTGACACCATATGCACATAATTATCTATTATTTGGACATTTGAAATAGGACGTAATTTCTCCCATTTACTGCTTTTAGCAGATATTAAATAATTGATTATTTTATAGTTTTCTTTCTTTTTTAATATGCTTGTGTAAAAGCAATTTTTATGATATAATTTTCAGTATTTTCCTACTTTTAACACATAATCATTTAATTCTAATTTAAAAGAGTTTTTTCTTTTTATAATAGTCACGTATGAATAGATTTTTAATTTAAAGGAAATATTATTCTTTGCGCTGTTTTAAAAATTGGCTACTATTTAAAATAATAACCTTTTCTAAAATATGTAAAAAATATTTCTGGAAATGCTGAAAATGTGAATTTAAAATTGAAATAAACCCTAGAAAAATTAGAAAAAAAAATGCAGTCTGCACACCGCGAGTTTCTAATGAATACCCTTAGAAAATATGAATAAATTCCTCTGTATAGTTTCTGCTCATATAAAACTTTTTTAATGGAACGATTTTGACCAACTTTAATATTAACTATCTCTTAAAATAATTCTTCGATTTAAAAACTGTCTGCTTCAACGTGTTTATCAAATATTTCTCTATAATTTTACCCATTTTCATATTTTTGTATGCAGTAGTTTTCTTAATATTAACGAAGAAAAAAAAATCCTTTACGACGGCTTTGACAACGTTAGTTACTTTTTTTTTTAGAATAGAGAGGTAATTTTTAAATAGGACCTTAACTCTACTTAAGACAATAAATGTTAAATTTTATTAATAACTTTAATTGTTGCTATCCATGTTTCCATTATATATTTTAAATACATTATTTAATGTCACTTAAAAAAGAAAATAATAATAAATAAGTAACAATAAACATTATTGTTGTTACTAACATTTTTGAATATAAATCTATCAATGTTTCATGTACGATTTTAATGTCACAATACTTTAATTTAATTAATGTATATAATTACTCCTATTTATTTTTCATTATGAATTTTAATGTGTCATTTATAATATTTAATGCTGTCATTTATATTTAAGAAACCATTTTAAATTGTTTATTTGGTAATCATAATTATTACCCTACAGATTTCAAGTTTAAATTTCAAATATAGCATTTATCATTTTTTTTTCATTTTAATTATCCATAATTTTAACCCCTTAACTGTTTTTTTTGACACAATAAATTAAAAATAAGGACCCGGCACCATTTTATTTTTTTTTACTAAGATATTTGGCTTTGTACAATTGGAAAATGTATACCATTTAGCAAACCAAAGATTACAGTTAAAATTAATTGGTAAAATTAAGTGGTATAGCAAAATCTTTTTGCCCGACCGGCACTCGGGCAAAATAGTTAAGGGGTTAATAAAAGTAGCCCTTATTAGAAATTTGTAGAGCATAAATTTGAACCGTTTTCCGAAGTGTTAAAGATTGTTAACACAGTTTCTTTCTTGAAAATATCTGTAAAACTAGTTTTTCCTTTTAAACACTTTTCGCGGTATGAAATCAACTTACTCGACAGATCCGGTTTTCAGAGTGTTTGTTGGTCAGTGAGATCTTAAATTCCCCTAGCCAATGTTAAACCTATGGGCGTGGAATTCATTCTTATTTTAAAAATATCTACGCAGGAAATTAATGTTTTCTTTTTCCTGTGTGCTGGTCTTAATGTATATCACTTTCTTTTTTAGCTGACAAAATATTTCTATATATCTACCCTATATGTATAAAATCCTAATAAAACGATTTTATGAAACAACTGATTAAGTTTCACGGCTATTTCTCCTAAAATATGAAAGTTTTGGCGGGGAAATTAACACCAATTATCCGTATTGATCCACAGATGTTAAAACTGGTAATAGAATTTTAAAATTTGAATTAGTTTTCGAAATATTATTTTTTTCTAATTTTAATTACATTTCTGTAGTGACAATCTGTAATGGCAACAAAATTACTCCATTTTTTTAAAAGGAGAAAACAGCAAGGAGGAAAGAGATAGATGGAGGTGCAGTATGCCGTAAAAACGGTTTGTAATATGATGCACGTTATTGCTCAAATTTAAATGCCCTCATTCGGCCCGAACAAAACAAGCACGTGGAACAGGGACCGAATTCTTTGACATCGCTCCCATGCATTTTTTTTCTCTAAATGAAAACAATCTGCTTATATTTAAGCATTCTAAAGTGGCACTTCACTGTATTATGAATTAAAAACTGTATTACTAGAAGTTTCCTTCTTTTTTTGCGAAAGCCCGGGATTGTGTTTGGGCCGAACGTAGCGGATTTTAGGGTTACACTTCATCTCTATTCTTTCTCTTTACTCTATGAGAGAACAGGAAAAGACTGTAAGGATTATTAGATTTCTTCTTTTTCGTCAGATTCAAATTGATAATTGAACTAATATTTTTTATATCAATTGATAGTGAAACAATATTGAGATTAAATTATGTTTTTCCGGAAAAAAAATAAAAACATTTTTCACATTTCGATCATCTAGAATCAATTTATTTCTGAAAGCAAAAATCGCCTGTCAATTTCAAATTCTACAGACGGAAAAAAAGGTGTTCTTTTCAATTTTAAAGAGAAAATGACATCAATAATCTTAAAGACAGAAAGGCAATTTTAAAATAAGAATTTAATCATCAGATGTTAAAAGCAGAAAATAAGGAAGTTACGTCAAAATCTTTACACATAAATATTAAAAAAGTACGAAAACTTTAAAATAATAAAATTATCACACGCGTAGCGCATTTAAAGGTGATAATTACGTCATTTGTTAAAGGCCCAAACATTAAATATCGTAAGATTAAAGTGCTTAAAATAATTAAAATTTTACACGTGAAAAACTTTTAATAGTGAATATTAGGTCATACTTAAAAAGCTCAAATAATATTTCCAAATGCTTTTAAGTTAAATAATATATGTAACCGTGATTTTTAAAACAGAAAAAAATGTAAAATAAATAAATTATTACATTAGACATGCGTTTAACAGGGAAAATTACGTCATATGATAAAACGATACATTTAAAACGATTTTTATTCCGAAGACTTAAAATCTGATGTCACATGGTATAATAGCAGTGCGCCAAGCAAATTTGTTTATATATTACATCACTTGATGCAGCATAGATACAAGAGGTAAATGCATGCGCAAAATACTTTCGATTTATTTTGTACGAATTACTATTCAATAAATACATATTAGAAAATTCGGATATTCTTAATAATTAATACGAATATTACTACTTGATTATCCCGTGGACCATTTTCGCCAAATTATACAAACTTATATAATTGTATTTTAAATAAAGAAAGAACAAATAAATTTGTAAAACATTAATAAAAGTACTAATAAAAAGTCGAATTAAAAAGTACTTGATGACGTAACAAACACGTTTAATGTCAAGTGATTGTGACATTTACAATGATACATTATTGGCATTTAATCTTATAGTTTGGCGATAGTCGGCGGGATAATCAAGTAATACCATACAAACAATATACATTGTAGAAGTAACTTGAAAATATTCATGATGGCGTATTAAAATAGAGAAAAGTATTCATGAATAAGCTATATCTGTTCTTGAAATATCTAAAATTTGATCAAGGCATAAAATAAAAGAGCAAGATTTCAAAACACAATGATTTTCAATACGTGGATCTGAAAGCTATTCCTAAGCAGACGGAGTTTTTTAATCTCAAACCTATAGGAAGAATATTGTCCACAGTGTCGTTATAAAACTCAGAAAGATAGTGTCACTTTTAGCCTAATCATTTTATACACGCTAATTTTCAAATGTGTAATTAATCTTACTTATCAATCTCGAAACCAGACGTCATTTATTACGACAGGGATGAATGAGCTCATGGAAACAGAAAAATGTCCATTCAAGCAGAAAAGAAAGGCAACGCGATTGCAGAAGATAGCCGCTGTTATACTGATAATATCATTCAATCTTCCGTAACTTGGTAATATTTTTTTAAACAGGGCACATTAGTATATTTTCAGTAGCTGCGAAGCCTGAACGGGGGTTGGCGGGCGTAGCTCGTAGGAGGCTGAGCCCCCTAATATATATATCAAAGGGTTCAAATCTTACTCACATCTCCTCGGTTTTTAGCACATAAAATATATAATTAAGCATATATCTTAGAAATATTTTGTATACTAAATAGGAAAGAGACATTTTTTTTTATAAGAATATAAAAAAAAAAAGTCAAAAATATGGATTTTCTGAAGAGAAATGTAAACTAGAGAACAGGAATTCTGCTTTTTCAGAATTTAGTGTCGCCCCCGGCATTTCCATTACTTCATTTTCTTCTGGTGGACTGGTGGCTTCTATTATTATGAAACGGCCAATATAAATGAAGCGTTAGGTGAAGATGAAAGAGCAGCCGTAAAAAGTTAGAACTCTGATTTTGTGGTCAGAATGGGGAAAAAAAAATGGCCATATTTTTTTTTTCCCATTCTGACCAGAAAATCAGAGTTCTAACTTTTCACGACTGCTCTTTCATCTTCACCCAACGCTTCATTTATAATGGCTGTTTCATAATAATAGAAGCCACCAGTCCATCAGAAGAAAGTAACTCGGTTAAGCAGGACTCGGATAATCGGCACTCTACTGCAAAACATATTTCAATTTTAAGACTTAAAGCCCACGCTTTTATTTTATGTGAAATGGCGTCATTTGCATTAATATAGATACTTAAAATTACATAACGTTTATAATAGCTCCATGTTTTATCACAAATCCTTCATTTATATTTTCTCAAAATAGCACGTATTTTAATTAATTTTTTTTTCGATTTTTATGAGAAAATGGCAACAAAAAGATATAATTGCTATTTTTCAACAATTTTTTCTTTACTTTCTACAGAAATGGCGTACTTGAGTTGCCAAAATGAAACAAATGTCGCTAAAAACTACAAAAAATTAATATTTCAAAAATAAATAAAGATGCAGTTTTCAAACAAATTGCATTAAAAAGTACTTATTTTTCCCCCCAATACGGCGGTATAAACATTTAAAATGTGCGATGCTTAGAAGTTTTAAAGAATGCTGTAGAGTACTGAATCGCACGATGAAACATCGGTTTTTGTTTTACTGCTGGCGTATACAAGGTAAGGTTATTTATTGGAGACAAAATAAGCTATGAGAAAGAAATAGCATTCCGGGGCTAAAAATAAGAATGTATTCCTCGACCATAGGTTTAATAATTTTAGCGAGGGGAATTTAAGATCTCACTGATCGACACCTTTAAGGGAATCATTTAGAAACATAATTTTTTCGTCGTTCATCATCCAAACTCTATTAATCATGCTCATACGTAAAAGTGTATTACTTCATGCATAGTAAAAATACATAAATAACTTAATTTGCATTTGATATATTTATATATGTAGTATTAAAAAAGTCACAGAATATTTTAAGACTTCAAAATTCGTGAATATTTGTTAGAATTTGTGATTCCATCTATAATTAACTTATAAATTTAACTTAATGCTTATTAAATGATTCGTAGATATAATTTTATCCCATTTTTCATCTTTAAAACCCTTTCAATCATAGTTAAACAGCTTTTATGATTCAGTCTATCTATCATCCTTCTAATTCTCGTAAAAATCCTTAGAAGACTAGGGAATTTTTATATGTTTTATTGACTTTTATTATTAAATGTATATTTTGAAAACAGTGTGACTAGCTTTTATAGTTTGATTCAGGGGCGCACAAAATAATTTGAATGCGTTATTGTATACAGGTGATAATCCATTAAATCACATTTTACTGAAGTTATACTACTTTAAACATACCAAAATCAATATATGATATTTAGAAAGATTATAATATGTTCAATATTGAGAATGGTATATAAAGACTTAATATTTCTTTAACAGTGGAACACAAAAATATTGGAATATATTATTGTCTACGGATATTAATCATTCGAAGAGAGTTTTAATGGTACTAGATTACTAGAGATCGAAACAAATTATATATTTACTGATATCAACGTTATTATTTTTTTTTTTTTTTAGAAAATGATGCTTGCAAATGTCATAGATTTTTATGGAATCACAACAAAATATTCGGATAATTTATACCCTCTATGTGCCAAAATTACTTTAAGTAAAATTTTGAATTATGTTATGCGTATTTCCAACTAAATTAAATTTTAGATGCTATAGGGTGTATATAAAATCTATAGACTTTTTATAGGCCAACACGCAATGATTCTAATATATTATCATCAATCGCTGAAGTGTATTTTCAAGGCTGTCTTTCGGTTTCTAGCTGAAGTAATTTTTTCCAATTATGGCATGCACATATAATCTATTGTTCTGATACTGTGTCGTCTAAACAATTAAAATATATTGTCATCTATGGGCAGATAGTGTTACGACTTTATGTTCAAATTACATATAAATTCGTAATCTAGAAAAGTTAGCTTAACTTAATTACATCTTTTAATTCAGTACGTGCTCTATATTTTAATTCCTAAACAATAATAATATTTTTTTCGCAGTATTTACATATTATAGAGAATGAAGGAAAAAAAACCGTCTTTTGATACAAAAATAATATGATCTTATAGTTATAGCATAACACCGATTTAACATTACCCGATTTAATGATTTCCTAAATTTAATGATGGATGATGGTCCGGATTCATCTATATCTATTTTTATATTCAATGATCTTCTCTTTAAAAATAGTTTTCCTTTATTCAACAATAATTTTGATGAATGTTTGATATTTTAAACTTTTTGTTTTACATGAATTTTTAGCTTTTTCTCTGTTTTGTTTATCAATCGACCGACGTGTGTTGACGAAGTGTTTGATATAGAAGTATTAAAAATAACTGTTTGTTGAATTTTCTAGTAAGATTTTTTCATTTATTTTTCACAATTTTTGAACTATTACTCTTATGTTCCAGTTTGTGAACTATATAAATGTGACATTTGGACAGAACTCTTATGCAAAAAATTCCTTGACGATAACAAGCAAAATTCGTCTTAATTAGATTTTGAATCTAACAAAGCATATCGTAAAATGTTGAAAGTTACTTCAATCGAAACAAACTGTTGATTATAGATGCTGTGGAAAAAAGAAATTAATAAAGTTTAATATGGATTAACAAAAAAATATCAATATTCTTTAATTTTTATAAGAATATATTTAATAGGCAGAAACAAAATATAACAAAATACTCATGGTGGTAAATTTTTGGAAATTTCATAGCCAATTTTACTCAGCTTTATTTTATCTTATGTGTTCCTTGATTTAACGATAATTTTAAAGTTACCCTTTAGAATCCTTAAACGAAGGTTCAACTGTATATTTTCAACAGATTTTAAATTATCATATATGGAAAAATGATACTCACCATAAGAAAACTAATGCTAGCAAAGCTTTATCTATACAGTCTTTTAAGAGTTTTCGGTATTTGTTTCCAATATAGTTATGTATTTTGTTAAATTACTATTAAATTTAACTATTTCCCATTTTTTCTGTAAAAAGGTTTTAGAATTTCTGATTTTAAAGCATATTTAATTTTAAATAGGCTCATTTTCCTTATGATATGTACCATAGAAAATGTTTCTATGTTCGAAGAAAAAATGTCACTGCAGATCTTTAAAATAAAATCTTTGAATATTTTTTTAATTTAAGAACACTTAAAATGCTTAAATTTATTTTATAATTTTTATTACAAAGTTTAATTTATATCATTGTTAAAGATAATTACTCTACTAGATAATACACGTAACATTTGTCGATTTCTACATTCGTGTATAATAAAATGTTGATGAAATTATTACTTATTTGGTTTTAAATTTTCTTGTGTATGGAATTGTGAGGGATTTAATTCTTAAATTAATATCCGCGAAAATTTTAAAACATAAATAAATTAGTTAATCGTTATTAGAACTCAGAATATGGAAATTAAAACAATTAGCTAAGTTTTATCTACAACCATGTACTCTACCCCAATACTCTATCTGAGTATAAATAGGCTGAAAGTTCATTATTTATTCTTTATTTTACAAAAACTTCTTTAATAACAGATAATTTATATTTTTTTCATAGAAAAATTACCAACTATAATTTACGAAAACAAAAAATATAACACTTTCATGTCAAATTTGTTCTGGCAGTTCATCAAATAATAAATCTATAAGCACACATTTAGTGTTGTGCGAAAAGAATACTTACTCAAAACAAATCGGCAATAAATAATTCTTAGTCGTTTTTCTATTAATTACATACGCATAAAAAATCCTTTACTTTCATTACATTATCCCACAAAAACCTTATTTTTCCAGTGATTTAATTTCAAATACGCTTAAAGAATATTATGAAATACATTATGCGTGTATCTCAGGCTCTCACCGATGTCGATTTTGGATTAATTCTTGCAAAAAATACAGAAAGAACCCCCCGGAGTTTCCTTTTTCACTTCAAAAAATTAAAGCCAGAGAACTTCCCGTTTATGAGGGCAAGAAAAAATAATAAATAAAAACTCGATAACTACACGAAAAAGTAATTTAATTCGCCACTCTCTAGAACATTGGTTATCTAGTTCGAAAATTAATAGTAAAAATCCATTATTGCCTTATGTGGAAAAACTTCGAATTTTCCGTTTATAGTAATCAATTCCTATGAAACTGAAATTATTTTCGAGGGAGCACTTAAAAAGGGAGAAAAGGAGGAACGAAAAAAATAACTAAAAATAAATGAATACCTAGATCTAATGAAAATCAAAAACAGCTCGCTCAAAGAAAAAACAATGCAGGTGGACATTATGAATAGGGGAACACCGATTTCCATGTGTACAAAAAAAAGTGGAAGAAAAAAAGCATTTTAAATGCCCAATATTTATAATAGACTCGGAGTAGAGAGGGAAAAAATAATAAAAATCGAATTTTTTTATTTAGTGCTGAATATCCGAAACCTTTTTATCGTGCAATCATTACACATCTTCTCATTCGAAGTCACGTGGGGAAAAATTACGAGGGTGGGTGAAACAGAAAAGCTATTTTCATAGCAGAAATCTGCATGGAAAGAAACTAAAGACTGAACATTGCAGAGTAAACCTTAATTACCGAACTGCAGCCATTAACAGAAAATGTTCTAGTAAGGTGTGGGAAGAGAGGGGGGCGCCTCCGGTCACTATAATCTTTTCTGACACCCCCTGATCTTCGCCACCCTCCATGAGCTATAAGCTAATGTGCCTCAAAATCGACCAAATTTTTTCTATCTGTAATTACACACAGACAAGGTGGCTTTTCACTATCGACAAATAAGCTTAAGAGAAAGACGAAGACTAAGGAAGGTAAGGAGAGGAAGGTGGTCGAGTCACTACACACATCTCGTAAAGAGCCTTGCCGTTTCAGTTTGAGAGAAAGAGCAATTCGATTACTACAAATTCATTAAAGATGTCAACAAAAATTACCGGCTCTGGAAGACAATTAGCAAATGTTGCAGATAGCTCACCGAATCGGTGATGTGTGTGTATAAGGGGGAGGGGGTAAGAAAAGGGTTGACAAGGCGAACTGAGGTGCCAAGTGAAGGCGCTTAAACGTTATGACATCAAACAAATAAATGTATAGATTGAAAAAAAAAAGTTATCATTAATTAAAAGGGAAACTTATTATGTTTCGTTTATCTGTCCATCTGGAAAATTTTGAAATTACAGAAATTTCATCAAATAAAGTATTGAATTATTTTTCTATGTGAGTTTATTAACAAACGAAACAATTTTATTAGTAAAAGAAAATTAACTAATAAAATTGAAGAAACTTATAATTTACCTCTCCATTAAAGAACAACGATAATTTAGTTATCAAATATCAGACTAGCAGATTAAGAATGGATTTGTAAATACAAACGACGAGCCACGAAATAATTAAATGTTTTTTTTATATCTTATTTTCGCGATAGTATGATAAATGAACTATAACGAGAGGATTGCTTTTATATACTTGCTTTTAAGTTACATCAGATGAAATTGATCCGTGATCACATTAATGCAATTTTGGAGCATGTTAGGTCTCTGACATAAGTTATACGTATGCCTAACGAATATTACTGTTAATTAATTTTATTTTTGCTATTTATTGTATTTATCTGTACATCAGTATCTACATACTTGGGTTAGGGAAACATTTTTCTTATCTTTGGGATTAGAATGAATACTATGGTATTCATATCTGTATTGTATGAAATCGAATACTAGAATAGGGTCCTATTTACATCGGAAGGTGAAAAACAATGGCGAGTACGATAGCGAGAAGAAAGGTTCATGAACACGAGAGAATCTCCTTGGATGGCTGGCCAGTTAACGTGAGTGCCGGTAGAAGTCACGTGGATTGTCTTTATACTTTACGCTGAGACACCGTAAAATTTTGAATGGAGAAGAGGAAGTGAGAGAGATCAGTTGTCAGTCTTCAGTCTTGAGTTGGAGGTGAAACACGGAGTTTGGAAAAGTAGCTACTTCTGCTGTTTTAGGAAAGGGCAAATATATACGAGGGTTCGGGAGATACCTGTGTGGTTATGCCGCTGAATAAGTCTAGCTCAGTATTGTAAATTGAGAAGAGAATAGTGTAATTTGATGATATGACATCGTACGTAGGTAATATATTAATGCGCAACTTAATCTTGGGCAGGATTTGCTAAATCCACGTTTATAAGTGTAAATAGCGTTTCTTTAAATGTAAATATTTTGTAAATAAATCTTCCATTCATATTATTTGAAAAATCTTAGTTATTAATTCCAACCTCCTCACATTGTGCCCGGTATCACGTACCTATACTGGTGGTGGCAATTTAAGGAGGGTTTATTTGCATTTTTACGTGTCGATTTAGTGGCAATTTATCATCGTAACGGAAACGAACGATTGCAGAGCACATTTGCCGATATGTCTCACAACTCTGCAGTGGACCAAGTAAAAAGTAACCCATCTTAAATATCGGTGCTACTGCGCTTTAAGGTTGCTAGTCACTCATCTTCCGAATTCCCCTCGGTAATGTTAAGCCTATGGGTGTTTAATGCATTTTTATATTTAAAATATCTCCGCAGCGAATTAATTTTTTTATGTTCTTTTTTCAGTGTTCTCTTCTTAAAGGATGTCACTTTTTTTCTTAGTTTTTAAAATATTTCTAAAATCTAGGCATAATTTTATATGAAGTGTTAAAATTTTATTCCTAGTTCGTCAGTTTTAAAACATAAAATATTAACTTGAGCATATATTTTAGAAATATTTTGGCAACTAAGTTTTTTCTCAGTTTTCAAAATACTTAACGGAATAGTATCACATTAAACGGAAGAGGCATCCTTTAAGAAGAGAACACGGGAAAAAGAAGTTTAAAACTAGAGAACAGGAATTCTGCTTTTTCAGAATTTAGTGTCGCCCTCGGTATTTCCGTTGCTTCCTTTTCTTCTGATCGTCTCAAGGCTTCTAATATTATGAAACAGCCATTATAAATGAAGTGTTAGGTGAAGATGAAAGAGCAGCCGTAAAAAGTTAGAACTCTGATTTGCTGGTCAGAAGGGGGGGGGGGATGGCCATAATTAAAAACAAATTATGGCCATTTCCCCCCCCCCCCCATTCCGACCAGGAAATCAGAGTTCTAACTTTTTACGGCTGCTCTTTCATCTTCACCTAACACTTCATTTATAATGGCTGTTTCAGAATAATAGAAACCACCAGTCCATCAGAAGAAAATAACTCAGTTAAGCGGGACTCTACTGCAGTACAAAACATATTTCAATTTTAAGACTTAAAGCACACGTTTTAATGTAAAATGACGTCATTCGCATCCGCTTAAGGATTCCACATTTACGATCTATTCTTAAACATCTACAGTAAAGCATGTATAGCACATCACTATCGCGAAATAATGCACAAATGCAGCAAAAAGATGCCGTCATTCAAGAAAATCGACAAAAAAAGGCTATCTAATGATTCATAGATACTTAAAATTAAATATAGTTTATAATAGCTCCATTGTTTTAATAGAAATCATTCGTTCATATTTTTTTCAAAATAGCATGTATTTCAATTACATTTTCTTTCGGTTGTTATGAGAAAATAGCAACAAAAATATATAATTACTATTTTAGTAAAAAAGAGGACCATTACAATATGGTAATACCGAAAAGGCCTTATTTTTTTTCTATTTTTAATTCTAGAGCATATTAAACGAAAGAAAAAAACACCTTTGGTATAGAACTGATCATGTCTATAGTTATAAAGAAATACTTGTGTGGGTGAGTGTTTCAGCTGATGCTATCTAGATTATAAAATGTACAATTACCAAGTTTTGCATGAAGAAAAGTCTAAGCTTGAGTTGATGTACACCACAGTCAGATTTTTAAATTTTTAACTGGGCCTATAATTTTTTTCCTTACCTATTACAAGAATGGGATAACACTAGAGCTACCATAAAGAAATATATATTAATGTAACTGTAAAAATACATCATCGCCTTCTATAGCATAATATTTCATATTAATAAAAGTGCGCGAATAAGAAAATTGCTACGTTCTCTCAAACCCTCTTTCCCATATATTTGATAATGGAGTGACGCGCGAATGGGTTTGTCACCAAAGGTAATATTGTATATAATAAATTTGTTCTATATTTTATGAAATCCACAGTAGCAAAATAACATATGAGGCATTCTCGCAATTTTTCGACTTTCAAGTCCCTGAATTCAATTGAAATCAATTTTTATTTTGGTACATATTCCTGTTTTTTTTTGTTGTTGTTGTTTTTTTTACTTATTTTTATACTGGAAAATATCCCATTGCATGACTGCATAACAATATTAACGAGATAAATAAGTTTTGGACGATGTTGGGGCTCCAAATATACCACGAAATTCCTATGCCGTCCCATGTCCCTGATGCTGATTTTTAAGTTTGGAGCTGTCTGTATAAAATTTTTTCAATAAAAGTAGTTCAATGTAATTTTTTTCCGAAACTGAGACTATTTTTTTATAAAAATATGTAGCAAAAAATTAACCTGCACACATTTTTACGGTTGATATTATTTTTTGAACTCTATCCCTGGGTTTTAGATTCCTTACCGTCCCTCTTGCTAAAATTATACAGATAATCACTTCAGATGCAACCACAGAATTATTTTCCACTTTTTTCTCATTCAGAAGTATGCTAGAGAAAGAATGGCTATGATTCTTTGACAGAAAATTTACTGCAGAATTTAAATATCCATTTCAAGCATCGTGACTTTATTGGTTGTCTTACCTTCCCCAAGGTTTACTCCTGCATTTTTTGAGGTAAATTAATTATTTTTTTTTTATTTAATGCAACTGTTTTTAAAATCAATTAACATTGTGGCTATCACTTAGTTTTAACATGATTTGTCTAAAAATAGGTGGTAATTTTCCTTACCGTCCCATCTTCCCCATCCCTTTTTCCTCCCTTACCGTATCTTTTTTTCCCTATACCGTCCCATTTTTCTTCCTTACCGTCCCTCCTTTAACACCCCTTTAAGACAATGTTATACCAAAATTTTGTACTGAAAATACTACATTGTTACTATCTCTTATTTGAATGTTCTGTGGGTACTATGCAAATTCATTATAAGTAAAAATTTAGAAGAAAATAAAATGTTACAGTGGTAAAATGGTAAGGAAAATGAAACACGCAAGTTTAAATTAAACCTCAGTTAAATAAAAAAATCTTTGCTGCTGACCATTTTTTCTTTATTTTGAATCATTAAGGCATTCGTCTATCAGTTTCAAATGTTATTTTATTAAATTTAATTTCACCAGATTTTTATTCCTGAAAGTTAAAATTTTGTGAGAATGTCTCATATATATATTCCAATTTCACATGAGAATTTTAAAGAGAAGTACTTTCCATTAAACGGTATCCTTAATATGAATTTTTTGGTGCGTTCGTAATTATATAAATACGTAGCACCTATAGTCGTCGTTCGGTCCGTCTGTCTGCCCGTCCGCTTATAACAGACAAAAACTAGCAGACTGAATGATGTGAAATTTAAAATATATAATTGAAGCAAGATTTTGTAGAGTCATTTTAAATTTTATCAAAATCGGATCTACAGTTTAATTACAGGGGCAGTCAAAAGTTTTCCATTACATTACGGCCAATGGGAAAAAAATATTTCAAGTGCATTTTAATGATGTTACAGCCTTTCGAACAGAATGAAATTGATATGCACTTATGAAGTGTACTAAAATGTATATTCAGTACAATATGCGGTGCAAAAAATATTTATAAAACTAGTTATAGTATGAACGCACCCCATTTACCACGTTTGATGTGCAATTTCCGACTTGTTTAATTCATAATTCTTTATTGGTAAAAGTTAATATATAAAATTCTTATTTTTTGCTACGAGTATTTTTTTTTAATTTGTCATAAAAATTAAGATCTGCACTTTGTAAATTATTTTGGTTGAAATATACACTGTAAAAAAAATAATGCCAGTTTTCCGGTAGGAATCGGAAAAATAGTTGCCCTTATCGTACCGGTATAATTTCTAACCCAGCTCGGAATAAAATCCGTAAAATACCGTTTTACTGACTATTTCCTTATTTTTACGGATTTTATTCCGAGCTGGGTCGGAAATTATTCCTGTACGATAAGGGCAACTATTTTTCCGATTCCTATCGGAAATCTGTCAGTATTTTTTTTTTTCTTAATTAGTGTAAAAAGCTTTAATTTTATTTCTTCTTTTAGATTTATTAGTATCATTGCTACCTTTATTATTTAACCTCTGGAAAAAAAGAAAACTTTTCTAAAGAAGATATTCTTAACAAAAGTGAAGTCTTTAATCTATACTTTCTCATTAACTGATTTTTATGCACACATTTATGCTGTGACGCCAAATAACTGCATCGAATTATTATGATAAAATAAAAAAAGATGACAATTCTTGTAAAAACTTATTTTCTTTTGCTAATTAAAAACAGTTTCATTAATCAGTTCATATTGTAAGTTGTCCCACTTTTTTTACTGGTTTTGATATCTTTTGCTCATTCCAATATTTTTATGAGATAAATATTTATTAAGGATTCAAAAATTGAACGTTTTATCGAGTAACAAAATAAAATATTTCAAAGTAATTGAGCTTTTATGTGAATTTAATTACTTGTAACACAATTGACATTTTCTTTAGATGATATAAAAAATGCTCTAACACACTTTTATAGAAAAATAGTAATTAAATCTGAGAATATTGATTTCTGAATGTTAGAGCAATATGTTGCGATAACAAATTAAAAAACTCGATCAGCAAAGAATATGGCATATTTTAACAAGTGGGATAAGTTTGCTTTTTTATTTTTTCACGCTTCCATACAACAGCTGAAAATCATTTTGAAGAGAATTCACTCAAAAAATAAGTCCCAACTAATATATTCAATAAACCATCCAATGAGCAGTTGCGACATTATTTTACTTGTAAAAAAACCCTAAAAACTGTCAAACCACGTCAAAATTCAAGCACCATCTGTCTTTGGAAAGTTAATAAAGTCGTCAAAATAAGCAAAAATCTCTGCCACCAGAAAAAAAAATATATATGAAAACGAAATTCAACAAGTTTAATTTCTTTCTACAAGTGCGTTACTCGATTTCCTTTCCCGCTATCTAATTAAAAAGAAACAAGAGAACAATTCAGTGAAAATTAGTCATAATTTCATTTGCGCCTCGGGGTTTTGCGAGTACTTTTCCATTATTTTCATTTCCCCTTCATTTTTTTAAATCTCTCTTGTACAGCAAACGGGGAAAAAAAGAAAAATAATTTTTGCTTTTATTTCTTCTTTCAAAATTGACTCCTTTTGGATCTCAGAATCACTCACAATTAAATAAACATTTTGAAAACCAACCGGAAAGGGAAATTAATTTCAAAAGCTGTTGAAAGTAGGGGGGTGGAAGTGTAATAGGGATGCAATTTGGGGAATTTTTCTCTTTTCACGGTTTGGTGGTACGGCACAAAGGAGAAGTGGATTTTGTGCCCTTTTACTGAATAAAAATGTTCGCATAGGATTTGAGAAAAGAATGCATTGTTTTCCGCTTTTACGCTTTTACGAATGAGAGTGATTAAAAAAGGGGTTATTTAAGGAAAATAAATGCAAAGGGTAATGAGGCTGATATATTTGCCATGAGATGTGAATATGAAATTTATTTTCTCAAATTTGGCAGTTGAATACTTTTCTGATTATTCCATTAATTAATTCGTCATTTAAATGCATTTTAAATATTAATTAAAATTCCTAAAAAATTAATGAGACAGAAAAACTTCGCACTTTCTTGAGTTGCCGATTTTTTTTCCCTTTTGGTAGTAGTAAGGAAATCATTTGAAGAGAAATTGTTTGTTTTATGCTGATATTAAATATATGAAAGAAAATAATTTCTTAGTATAGGCGCAAAGATTATTCATTCCTAAACTATTTTTGTTGTTTGTTATTGTATTTTTAATTTCCGAACACATAGTATAAGGAAATGATTGTAATCGTGATTCGTGCGTGTGGGAGTGAGCATGAAAGTTTCAAACGATGATTCCCACTCGGTGAATATGCTATAAACCATTGTCACAAAAACCACATAAGTTTTTGTACAAATCGTTGCCGCTGGAATAGGTGTTTAAGGGGATATTCTGGTATAGAGGCCCAATATTTGGGCGTTTTGTCGAGCTCGATAAAAAGGAAAAAACTAGAAAACAGGAATTTTACTTTTTCAGAATTTAGTATCGTTTTCGATAAATATATATATATATATATATGTATATAAATATAGATAATACAAAACATACACTCATTGCCATAAAAATTTGCGCACCAAGAAATAATTATGGGATTGTAACGAAACTTGGTATGAAGGTACATATCAGGCAGATATGCAAATGATTAGATATGCAGCGTGATTGCGCATTGCGTAATGCCACTAGAGGGCGTTGAACTTCATCCTCCTTGATGTATAAAACTGGTAAGCAGAACTTGTCTGAGTGTACCTTTTCTTTTGCAAATGAAATGCTGCGGTATATATGTCGTTACGCAGTCATCGAAGACAATATGAGCAGTTGTCAGAGTTCGAGAGTGGAAGAATCTTCGGGATGGTGGAAGCTGGGTGGTCAGCTCGGCAAGTAACTCGTCAAGTAGGCCGTTCTGATTTTACTGTGAGGAGGTGTTTTGACCAATGGACTGAAGAGACGTCATTTACACGGCAAACAGGCTCGGGACGCCCTCGACAGACTAGACGTCGAGAAGACCGTCATATCACACGAAACGCACGCGTAGAGCCAACTGCCTCATTGGCCGCTATCCAGACACAGGCAGCACCTTCACTACGGACCCCTGTGTCTTCCCGAAACATCGCAAGACGCCTTGCTGAAGGACATCTGGTATCGCGGCACCCCTTACGTGTGCTGCCAATGACATCCACCCACCGACGCCTCTGTTTGGAGTGGTGTCGCGCACGACGGGATTGGACTGCAACGGAGTAGAACCAGGTCATCTTCAGCAACGAGTCTAGATTCAATTTGAGCAGCGATAACAATCGTGTTCGTGTGTGGAGGCCCCGTGGTGAACGCCTCAATCCTGCCTTCGCTTTACAGCGACACACCGCTCCCACTGCTGGTGTGATGGTATGGGGTGTCATTGCTTACGAAACACGGTCACCCCTAATATTGATCCGTGGCACAATGACAGCCCAGCGGTACGTCTAGGACATCATTCATCCACATGTGTTGCCACTTGTGACAGGACTCCTAGGTCCCATTTTTCAGCAAGATAATGCTCGGCCACACATAGCAAGGATGTCACAAGCCTGTCTCCATTACATTACCACCCTTCCCTGGCCTGCTCGTTCTCCAGATTTGTCACCAATCGAGCATATCTGGGACCATTTGGGACGGCAAATTGGACACCCTACGAGTTTGGTTGAACTCGAGACGCGTTTACAGCAACTGTGGAACGAGATGTCTCGGGACATCATACGGAATTTGTATGCCTCATTGGCCGCTCGTATCGCATCGTGCATTTGCGCTAGAGGGGGTCCAACAGAGTACTAGAATTTCCGTTTATTTGTACTTTTTCTGCAATAAATGATCCCTTTTCTTTGATTTTCTACTCACTAACTTATATCACAGTAGTACATACGCGTGTAAAATTTCGTTTCATTTGGACGTCTTTTTCTTGGTGCGCAAATTTTTATGGCAATGAGTGTATATCAGTTTTAAGATTAAAACACAGGCTTTTATTTTATATAAAATGACATCATTCGCATCCTCTGAAGAATTCTTCATTTACGATCCAGTCTTAAACAACATCTACAGTAAAGGATGTTCATAGGACGTCACTGTCGCTGAATAATACACAAATCCAAAAAAAGAGATGTCGTCACTCAAGAAACGCGACAAAAAAATTCGGCTATCTAATGATTCATATGCCTTCATTTTGTTTGTAATATAGATGATCAAATTAAATTAAATTTATAATAGCTCCATGTTTTATCAGAAATCATTCATTTATATTTTTTCAAAATAGCACGTATTTTAATTAATTTTTTTTCAGTAGTTATCGGAAAATGGCAGCGAAAATACATAATTACTATTTTTCAACTATTTTTTTCTCTACAGAAATGCAGTACTTGAGTTGCCAAAATCAGACAAATGTCGCTACAAACTACAAAAAAAAAAAAAAAAAAAAAAAAAAAAAAAAAAAAAAAAAAAATTAATATTTCAAAAATAAATTGAGATGCAGTTTTCAAACAAATTGCATTAAATAGTACCTGTTTTTCCTAATGCGACGGTTTAAAAATTGAAATTGTGCGATAGTTAGAAGTTTAAAAAATTGCAGTAGAGTATTTTGCAGTACAATGACATATCTGCTCCGTTTTACGGCTGGCTTATACAACGAAACGTTATTTTTTGGAGACGACATTTTAATAGCTGGGAGAAAGAAATAGCAGACCGGGGCTAATTTTTTTATCATTCATTTTTTACAACATATTTATTGATATTTTTAAAATATACAATTTTTTTTTTGAAAAAATAGGGAGAAATTAAATAAGTTATAAGCTGGTAAAATTGGGAGTGAAAAAAAAAAATAAAGGTGGGAGTTGGTTGACACGATTGCAACCCTTTTGTTCATCTGAAACAAAATAAAAAAAAAAGATTCTTAATTAGCAAGAATGTTGTTAAAGCCCCTACCTAAGAGAAAACAGAAATATTTTTTTTGCAACATGGCGGCTGTCGGAAAAAAAAGGCATCTTTCGACTATTTTTTTAAATAATTTTTAATTTTTTAAAAATAGTAAAAAAAAATAATAATATTTATAGAAAAATTGTAGGGGCGATAGATAGTTATATATTAAAATTTGGTACAAAATTTGAAGTAAATCGGTTAAATCGAATTTGAGATATCATGTCAAGCATGTTGAAAAAGTAGTTTTGAGAAAAACGCAGCAATGTAGTGTCGTGAGTAATAACTAAAATTATCTTTATTATAATTTTTAGTAACTGGAATAAAGTATTAAAGTTAAGTTAAGTATCATACTGAATAAAATATCATAAAGTGTGTTAAATGAAACTTATGTATTTAGATTAATTTTTAAGATGGTCGAAATCAGCAAAATATGAAAATCAGCAGATTCAATAGCATAACTACAAGAGAGTTATACATTTTCACGTTCCTTTTCAAGAAAAAAAAAAGTAAACATAAGGTAAAGTTCACCCCCTCCCCCTAAAAAAAAACAACAACATCCATACATTTGAGAATCTTCAAATCCATTAAGACTGCTCAGCATATTGCTGAGTGTCTGCCTGGGTTCCCGATTGTTTATGTAATAAGTATTGTAGTGAATGTGGCCTATATATGCTGGATGTTTACCTATACAATGATCTATGAAATCGTCAGGGCATATATCCTAAGACTTATGTTTAAAGGTGTAACAAAATATTGTTACCCTTTTCAACGTTTGAAAGATGCGTTATTATTAATGCATTCATAACTAAAAGAATAACATGACGGAAAATTGTTTAACAGAACCAATATCCGACCTGTCTTTTTTGAACATTCAAAAAGGAGAAAGAGAAAAATAAGGCAAATACCGTACACGAACATTACCCCTAGCCACTGCTAAACATGATATAAAAAACAACTCTACAATAAGATTGGATTGCACACACAAAGATACAGCGAAACAAAAAGAAAATATTGTAAGACAAAGAAACCCTACTTAACGTAACGTCTTATTATCGCTACATAATTGAATGTAAAAATAATAAAAATAACTGGATATTCTAAGTTAAATGAATATACCTGAATTTTTGATGCTTCAATTAGTGACTTAAAGATATATTTGTTTATATATTTTTTAATTTCTAAACTTCCTATATTTATAAAATATTTAAATTTTTTTATTGAATTTTGTTTGATCTAAATCATTTTAAATTAGCATTGTTTTCTAAGTATTTTAAAAAATGAATAAAAGATACGCATGTTATCCTGCATGTAATGCTTAAATTTTTGAAAAACTTGTATCTATTTATAACTCAAAATTAATATATTTAAATATATTTAATTTAAAAAAAAAACTCAAAAGAATGAGGTTTAAAATAGATATACATATTTTTTAATTTGTATGCAAGTAACAAGTAAAGTAACAAGTTTTAAAGTTTTTGTTAACTTTTGAAAATTTAAAGATATCTGGTCCCTCAAATAATACCATTTATTTGAAATAAATCCAAACATTTAACATGATTTTAAAAATTCCCCCTTGAGATCTGACAAAAGTTAGTTATTTGATATTAATACTTTACTATGTTTTAATAAAAGTTTCATTTCATCTTTACTTTTCAAATCCCGCATCTGATCATTTAATTTTACAAACCTTTAAGTTTAATAAAAATCACAAAGAAAAATACCTTATTTGACATATTGATTGTAGAAATAGAAGCAATAAAATGTCATTCAATATAAAATAAAGAATCTCGTAAAATGATAATTTTTTATAGTTTATGATTGTTCACTCTTTTCCCCACCTCTTATCATTGTCCACAAGAATAAATACTTTCATATTATTGCCGTGAGTGGCGTTTTTTAATATCTCAAAGTCAATTCTTCAATTCCAGATTTGATGGCGGTCCGCTAAAACAAATAAAAAGTTCTCCAAATTCTTCCGTTTTTGAAATAATACGTCGTAAAACGGGCCCTATCAGCCAATATCTAAAGATTAATGTAGAACATGCGAAAGCCATAAAAGCGGAGATCTCCCAGCTTTTCTGGCTGCGTTTATTTTACCCAAACATTGTCGTTAAACTCATGTTAAAAGTTTCCTTTTTTGATAGAGCAGTATTTAACTTTGTTTGCTTTTTATCTTTGAAAGTTGAAATAAGATGAATGATAGAAAGGACGTTACCTATTTTATTTAATTAATAAAATAGCCATTGTAATAAGTTTTATAAACAGTAGTTAATTACAAAAAACACCGTTTGTACGTCTTTCACGAGACCGTTAAAAGACTATGCATAAATAAAAATCCGTATAAATGTAGTGTTAGCTTTAATGTGTAATATACTTTCGCTGTGAATATTTTAGATAGTTCGTCATGAAATTAAACAATATTGAACTCTTTTAAAGATATTATTTTTAAAATATACAATTTATTATATATTTTTTAAATGTAAAGTATTGCATTATCTGTTATATAATGTGGAGAAAATTAAAAAAATATATATTTTTCTATTTTCTAATTATTATTTTTCATCTTTTCTTTACGGGATGTTTTTAGAAGCTTGTGGGATTTCAGAAGCGGCTTTCAACAGTTTTGTAGAAGGATTGTAGATTATGTATCCCTGAATTAACCCTTTAGTGCGCAGCTTTGCATACATGCAAACAATAGCGTTTTGAATTTAATAGATTTTTAAAAATTCGTGTATATACCTAATTCACACCAGAAAATTAAAATAGCAATATTTGCTTTAATTAATAACAGACATTCCGCATTTAAATAAAGCTGAATTAATCTTTGAAACTTTCTGGTGTAAAGTCAGATTCTCTGAACAACGTAATTTCTAGAACGTATTCTATGATGGGAATTAAAGAGTTAAATCTTAAGTTTTATAAAATAAATATATAAAATAAGGTATTTGGAGACATACTTATTAAAATATTTACTAATTTGTAATATTTTAGTGTAAAACAGCCACACGACAGCAGTTTTTACTTGTATTGCGGATATGCATCAGAAGAAAAGTTTGACGTATTATATGAAAAATGTATCTATGATTTTTTTCATTATTTTTCATGTGTAATAAACCTTTCAGAGAATCATATATAATTTCTTCGAAACAAAATAAAAAATCGCGCATTTAAGGGTTAAAATGATGATGTATCAGTGAGTGATCTGCAATAGCATCACTTTGAAGTGAAGAAATCGCCACTTTCTTGCTAATAAAAAGACCGCAGCTATGTCAGAATAAATTAGTTTATGGTGACTTCACTAAAGAAGGTAGTTTGGTTTGGTGATAACATGTTTCTATAATAAAAGAAAAATATGGGACAAATTGTACATGAAATAAATAGATGAATGAATCCAAATCTATACTAATATTAATAAAGAAGTAACGTTTGTTTGTTTTTTGTTTGTTTGTGGAGAGAAATCTCTGGAACTACCGAACCGATTTCAAAAGTAATGGTGGTGCATTGATGGTGACAGTCCCTGTTCCAAAATTATAAAATGCTATATTTTATATTGGTGCCACTACTCTCAAGGGGCTGCAGCAGCAAAAAAGTTCTAAAAATGCTATTTCTGTGATACTGAAGGGCCTAGAAACTTAGAAGTTTGTCATGATAGTTACTGATAAGATGTAAATGCTCTCTAAGAACAGTTTAAAAAAAATTCAAAATTTAAAAGGGTTAAAATGCGCAAAAAGCCTTCTAAAAATGTTCTAAATTACAAATTGTTAAAGACAGAAACTTGAAATTTGGCATGGCAAATACTTATAAGATGTAAATGCTCTCTAAGAACAGTATCTAAAAAATTTCAAATTAAAAAGGGTGAAATGAATGAAAAGCTTTCTAAAAATGTTCTAAATGCCAAACCGATTTCAAAAGTAATGGTTACAAATTGATGGTAACAGTCCCTGCTCCAACATAGGCTATATTTTATGTCAATGCACAAAAAAGATGAAATTTTTTTTTTTTTTTTTTTTTTTTTTTTTGGTATAATACTCTGACCGTAGCTTCCAGTATTATACAGTAAAATAAACAATGATAAACCGTACAATAAGTAGTAATATACAGCACATTACTGCTAGTATATTTATAAGACGGCACACTACTGCTTATTTAAAGTTTATTATTGTTAATTTTACGGTATAAGACTGGCAGCTGGGGTGCAGTATTATTCCGTAAAATCAACATTTTTTCCAATAGTGTGTCACTTCTACCAAGGAGTTTTAAGAACAAAAAACGTTTAAAAATTGCTATTTTTGTGATACTGAAGGGGCTAAAAACTTGAAATTTGGGATGGTAGTTGCTTATAAAATGTAAATGCTCTAAGAACAGTTAGAAAAAAATCCAAATATTAAAGGGTGAAATGAGCGAAAAACGCTCTAAAAAATAAATGTTCTAAATTACGAGTTCTATCGAATTGTTAAAGATAGAAACTTGAAATTTTGCATGCTTCATACTTATAAGATGTAAATGATCTCTAATAACAGTTACTAAAAAATTTCAAACTTAAAAGGGTGAAATGAGTAAAAAGCATTCTAAAAACTTTCTAAATCATGACTTCTATGGAATCTTGGGAAATACTAAATCGATTTCAAAAGTAATGGTGGCAAATTGATGGTGACAGTCCCTGCTCTAACATAGGCTACATTTTGTGTCGGTGACATTATTAAAAAGAGGGTGCAGTAGCAAAAAACGTTCTAAAATTGCGGTTTTTGTGATACTGAAGGGGCTGGAAACTTGATATTTGGTAAAGTTAGTTACTTATAAGATGTAAATGCTCTCTAAGAACAGTTTCTAAAAAAATTGAAATTTAAAAGGGTGAAATGAGCGAAAAGTGGTCTAAAAGTTCTAGTTTACGATTTCTGTGTAATTGTTAAGGATAGAAGTTGAAATTTGACATTTGTTAATTTTTAGAAGAAAATGAAAATGGTGGTACAAAACAGTTGAAATAAAGTTGAAATTTAAAAGGATGAAATGCGCATACAATTAAAAAAAAATGTTAATTTTACGATATAATTACGATACTGGCAGCTGGGGTGCCAGTTTATAACTGTAAAATAAACAGTATAAGGTACTAGGAGAGTCTGCGCACAGTTCAAAAGAATAATAATAAAAAATCTAAATCTAAATTTTTTGCTAAACTATCCATGAATAATTTTGACGCAATTTGTTTTTTATGCATTTCCATTGTTATTTTATTGTTGGGCTGTAATTTAATAGAACAGCCGTAATAAAAGCAAAAAAACTATTTTGCGCAATCTCTTCTTAGAGGGTTTTTAAGATTGCGCACATGGGTAGAAGAGATTGTTATTAATCGTAACTACAATTAAATTGTTAACAATAATAATTACACTTAAATGACATTTTTGTAAGGTTTTTGTGAATAAATATTATTGTATTAGGAGTGAATATTTCAACCTTAGGTTTAAAAAAAAAAGAAAGAATTTTAACAGAAATTAAAGAATTTTAATTTAAGAAGAATTTTAAAATATCACAAAAAGCAAGCCCTGCTAAGATTACAAAATAACATTAATCTACTTGATAACATGTTTAACTTAAAAATTGCTACATTTTCATTTCCACAGTTTCAATGTTTTTTGTTTGCTACACTGTAAAAAAAAAATCTGTAGTTCTACAGATGTAAAGTTACATGCTTACTAAACTTTCATCTGTAACTGTACAAAAAAAGCTGCAAATCTACAAAACTAGTCTTTGTAAAGCTACAGAAATCTGTAACTTTACAAATGAATCTGTTAAAATTACAGTAATCTTACTAAATTAGTGTCTGTAACCCTGGTTGTATTTACATGAAAAGTTCTAGGCATCCCAGTTTCCTAAAAAATTCTTAGTAGCCTTACAGATTTTCTGATTTTCGGCGCAAAAGTGTGTATGTTACATGAATTTTTGTTGTTTCCGTTACATAAAAAGTTCTAGGAATCCCAGTTTCCTAGAAAAACTTTAGTAACTTTGCAGATTTTTTTTTACAGTGTAACCGAAGTTGTCTTAGTCCACTATCTATGCACTTATTGTTGTAAATCTTGGAGCTTTCGTACGATCCTCTGCCACAAGCAATACATTGAATCCATTCACTGGTCGAAGTTGTATCCTGGTGCATTACCAGGCATTCAATGCACTCATCCTCATTGATCTTCGTTTTTTCCTTTCTCTTTTTTATTCCACTTTTTCTGGAAGCATCTTATATTCAGCTGATTTGTTCAGTCTAGCTCTCAATGTGGATTCCGGAATAATGAATTCCCTGCCTGCTGTACGCATTTTAAGTGAGCTATTTTGTATTGCCACTTCGGTACATGATCCTCCCTTCTTCGATTTCTTTCGGTAAATATTTGGCATTGTGACCAGAAAAATGCATTAAAAATTGCAACACGCGTCACTTATTAGCAAATAAATAAATAAATAAATAAATAAAATAAAATAAAATAAATCATTTATTAGAAAATTTATTTTAGTTAACAAAATTTATTTATTAGCAAACTAATTTTTCACACACACACACACACAAAAAAATATATATATATATATAAATATTTAATTAATTTATTAACAAATATATTATTAATTTACAAACAAAAATAATTATATAAAATTAATTTAATAAAAAATGTATTATTAATTTATTAACAAAATTTTTACCTGCAAAAGTATTTTTTTTTTTTTGCAAAATACTTTGTTGCCAAATTTAGTTTCGATAACTATGTATTTTTCCAAAGTTATTTCAAAATTGATTCATTCAAATGTTTTATACGTAATTTTCAATTCATGCAAATTCACAAATAAGCTGCGTAATATCTTCCTAGCACTGAATCTTATGGTGAAATGCGCCATCTCTCCTAAGTAGCAGATGCGCAAACTCTCCTATTTTGGTAGGAGAGATTGCGTGGCCATTTATTTAAATGTGGTCACTTCTAAAATGAATTGTTGGTGTTCGAATCCTTAGTCTAGGTTAGTAGCTTATAAAAAATCGTTCAAGTTCAAAATATTTTGTACTACGGACATTCTATAAAAATTCTGACGAACAGTTATGAAAATTGAAGCACTTACTTCGGAAAAACAAAACAAAATACCAGTGCTTTATCCAAGATGCTCTAAACAACCAATGTGCACATTTATGTTGACACTGCACTAATGCTGCTGTGCAACTACCTGGAGTCGATGCGCGCGCACTCTGCTCCTTCCCTTCGAATCCCTTTGTGCGCGATCTCTCCTTGCTTTACCTTATACCGTCTTATGAATGAATTAAACAGTATATTATTGCTTAGCGATATATTACTTGCTAATTTTACGGTTTATTACTGTTAATTTTATGGTTTTATACTGGCATTCCAGCTGCCACTATTATACTGTAAAGTCATTTTTTTTTTATTTATTTTTTTTAACAGTGTCAAATGTTCTAAAAAGCGTTCTAAATTAGGATTTTTATGGAATTATAAATAATAGAAACTTGAAATCTGGCATGGCTGCTATTTTTAAGCGCAAATGCAAGCAAAGAAAAGTTTTTTTTTTTTTTTTAAATTTGAAATTGAAAAAGGTGCAGGGAAAGAAACTGTCTAAATATGAGATTTTTAAGATATTGAAGGGGCTAGAAACTTGAAATGTCGTTTAATGGTTACTTTTAAGTTACAAATGCTCACTAAGACTGGTTTCTAAAAAAAAAAATCGAAATTTAAAAGGATGAAATGAGCGGAAAACTTTCTAAAACCGTTCTAAATTACGATTTTTTTCACATCCACACCCATTTCATATTTAGAGGACATATTTGCAATTCTTATTTCAAATCATTTGCAGATCCATAAATGTGTTATTACAATATTAATTTCAAGGGGGGGGGGGGGCTTCATTAATAGAAATGTCATTTATAATGTCCTTCATTATTAAAAAATTAGATTAAAAAAATCCCAACTAAATTAAATATATTTAAATCCAATTAAAAACATAAAAATATGTACAGTTTATAATTAAAAATATAAAAACTTATTTTGGTCAAAGAAGAATTTTTGTTCTAAAAGAAAACCGGTTAAAACTATTAAAAGCTACCGGGCGAAGCTGTTTTTAATTTTAGACAGCTGTTTTGCAACCCTGCAATACTTAAAATTTTGTCCTCTGCTATTTATTATTTTTGTGATTATTAATTTCATTTTCTGATCTCAGACCCCAGACGACCTCGGGCGGGTCAGCTAGTGTTAAATAAAATAGTTTATCATTCAGTTATCAAATTATGACCTTTGACAAATATGACATTATAGAAACAGTGCATCATGTTTCAATTTAAATTTAAGTATGCATGTATATCAATCAAAGTTGATGCAATATTGAAATAATAAAACTGAAGTTTTAACATGCGTAACAACTTTTGGAAATATTAACATGTATGAGAAAGAGGAAAGTTTTGGGATATACCTTGGATGTTTCGTTCGAGAGTTTCCTTGAATTAATTAGTTTGGACAAATGAGATACCGTTGGGTTTCTATTGAAACTGGAAATGCCATGAGTATATAATGTCAAAGAAATTAAGATGTGGTGGAACCTAGTCGTCAAGATGTTGGGTGGAAAGAGTTCTTTCTCGATATCTTTTTAAGATAGGTTTTTAATGGGAGACCTTGAAATTATTGCAAAAAATTTATCAAATAAAATTAAGTTTAATAGAGCCTCCACAGCGTTAGCAAGACTTAACTTACAGCATAATTTAAATATCCGTTTTAATGAAGAAAGAATAATTATTCCTTCATCCCATTATCATTTGTCGTTGATAAAAGAGTCCATTGAAATCTTAATATTGAATAATAAAGCTATTAATGATAATATGTCATATAACATTCCAAATATATGGTTAAATCTTTTGAAATAGATGTTGTTTTGGTTTGTAACGCTCAACTTTTTGTCTGTCTCACTTCACCCCCCCCCCTCCATTTTTTGGAACTGTTTTGCTGTCTCCCCTCCATTTTTCGGAACTGCTTTGCTGTCTCCCCTCCACTGTAAAGTTGACTTGCCCAGTTGTCCGACCGAGGATGAAAGTGCGTTAGAGACGTATCAGTTGTACTCAAAGCGGCCCAGAAGATGATCAAGGTTTTGATCGAAAGCGCTCGGCGCGTGTATTATATTTGTAAACTCTTTTTAAGTTTTTAAAAAGTGTAATATGTGTTAACATCTTTTATATTGTGACATCTGTTGTATAAAAATGCACCTTTTAAGCAAGTTTTTATTTTATTTCGATACATTTTCAAGGTGAATATGACATTCCCAACAATATATGATTATTCATATATATATTTATGTAAAAATTTATCAGTTATGCGAATCTGAAAGCACCTAAGAAAAGTGTCTTATTTTTTCTTTCATTTACAAAACTGAGAGAGGTCACTCTTCTGTATTAATCAAACTTCTTACGTGCGCTATTACGTACTGCATTAAAAAAAAAAAAAAAAAAAAAAAAAAAAAAAAAAAAAAAAAGACACCAGTTCGTGAAAAAAACGGATTGAAGCAAATTACAAATTAGTCGGATGTGCCAATCCCAAAACTTTCCTCTTTCTCATACATGTTAATATTTCCAAAAGTTTTTACACATGTTAATACTTCAGTGTTATTATTTCAATATTGCATCAACTTTGATTATTATCTTAAGTTTCTACTTCATTTTACTAATAGGAGTAAAAATGAGTTTATCTCAATCATGATATTTAATAAAATTAAAATTTTTCGTTTGCTTGAGAATCGGCTGGATGGGAATTGTCCGAGGAAGCATGAACAGCCGATGTACAAATGATTGCCACGTTTGACGTACAATTTGTGATTTGTTATTAGTTACGTAACTTCTTTTACGAGTAGCAGTATTAAAACCATGCTTTTCAAACCATTTTTAATAAACGAGTAAGAGTATTTTTCTTCGTAAAGCTCAAATACATAGATTTCGATCCCTTGTGTATTTTCCAGCGACGTTTTAAAGAAAGGAATTTTTTTAATGTTGCAAATGATAATTAAACCTTATTACGAATCGATTTCTTTTAAGTTTTTTATTTTCATTTAAATTTAAATTGTACAGAAAGTCAAAATCGCTAGAAAAATATGTGTACAAATTAAAATATATCATTATACAATTGCAACTGATAATTAATTGCGAATTCGTATTGAGTTCTTCTTACCAAGCAAGTAACCAAGTTATAAACAATTACCAAGTTACCCACTAAGTTGTAAAACAATTTATATATATATATAAACAAATACAAATATGATTCGCCTAGGTAATGAAACACTTCACATTAGGAATACAAATTCGTAAAATATAATTTAAGTAATTTATTATCTATTTCTTATATTTTCTTTTTTTTATTATTGTGAATAATGTTATTGGCTTCAATGTCGCGTTATAATATCTAAATATGAATTCGCCAATTAAAGATTTGATGGAGGGATATTCCGTTTTTATAAAGATTGCATCGTAAAATATATCCGACACTCTTTTTACACGTATAGATTAATGTAAAACCTGTTATAAAAGCGAGTTTTTATCTAGCTGATCTCCGTATAGCTTGCGAAATAGTGTCATTAATATATTGTGTTAAAAAAAAAAATCAAGAAAAAAGATTGCCTTGTACATTTTATAGTTTTTTTTTTTCATGTTCTGAAATTTGACATGAAAAGAGAAACTGAAACTTTCTAGAGCTCAAATGCTGCGGTTAAACATAAAACTTTAATAAAAACTGAGCGTTTTTAGTACAAAACAATAAAAGAATTTTTTTTTGTACTCGATTATTTTATTCGAAATATCTCATACAGTTTATCAGAATTTATTTTTAAGCGAAATTTTTGGTGCGTGTACCACACAGATTTTATCATTTTACATATGAGTTTATTTTTTTAATCGGAGCTAGAAGGATAAACTTGAAGTTAAAAAAAAAATAATAATGTAAAATATGCTACGGTGTAATTAGTACACACATTTGTGTCCTTCAAATTATTTAACATTTTAGAGAAAGGGTAGGTATTGTTTTAGATATACGAAACACTTGTTTTAGGTTTATGATAAAAGCCCTACGATCATAAAAAAGCATCCCGATCACCCTTTTCTTTTATTTCCTTCAAAGTAAAGAAACTATCACTTTAGTTTCTTTAAAAATCATAGTTACAGAGAACCGGAAAATTCCTCAATTTAAAAGTATATTTCTAAATTTTTATTTAAATTAGGATTTTTTTTAAAATAAAAATCACGCACAATGAATTAAACATTGGAATAAAATCTGTGGTTTCATTTAAAATAGGTCCCTTTTCCTGTAATTACGCCATAATGATTTTAATTTTAATTTTAAATGATGCATTGATAATGTCACCCCCATAAGACTAAAAGGAACCACTGTCAAGGAAAAATCAAAAGGCTCCGTTATTATGGAGTGTGAACGAAGAAAAATTTAAATTAGTTTGTCAACAGATAACGTTAAAACTTTTCCTCATATAAAAATTTAATTTGTGAAATAGCATGTCAAAATATATCTTTTAAAACAAAAATAGGAAAATATTTTATTCTCAGATACTATGGCACATAGATCAAACTTGCAAATAAGGCAGTTTTTTTCGTGAATTTTATTCAAAATAATTAAATTTTATAACTTTAAAATTTCTTTTAACTTATTTTAAGCTTTTCACAACTTAAAGAAATTTCACGATTTCCGGCCCTCTAAGAGACTGTCCCCTTTTTTTCTGTTTCCCCCAAACAACTTAAATTGATTATAAAATAATAATAATAATAATAATAATAATAATAATAATAAGCAGTATTTTTTAAAAAACGAAATATCTATGATATAGGTATGTGGATTATATTTAGTACCAATCTTTCAAAAGACAGTTAACCTGAGTTTACCTGAAAGTTTATTTGAGTTTTCAGAGCATTTTAAGAAACTGCAGGACAGGGACTTTCAGTGGGGCGATTTACACATAGAACATTACTCCTAATTGGTATTTCGAGATGCAGGAGAGCATATAGTCCAGGCAATAGGAGATTTTACCTGGCAAAATTAATGGAAGTTCTGGAAATAGGGTTACTTTATATTTTTTGGGTCGCTGAATACGAATTTGTAACTTCCCACCAAAATTTCCCCCGGAAACCCCCCAAATTTTAGTAAAATGCCCCCAAAAAAGGTTTTTATTAAAAAAATCAATTTTTTTTATTGTTTTAGGGAAAAGGTATCTAGAAATTCCTAAAGCAGACAAAATTTGCAACAAATTATATGTATGACATTATGACTTAGGATGAAGTTGAAGGGGGGATCTGCCTCGGAACATGCGCGCGGTGCTGCGTGAACTAAGTTGCGCAATTCTACTTAACCACTCACACGTTTACATTCGCCCTCCCATCTCCCCTCCGAACTTTCTCTATAAGGTTTACTTTAAGACCCCTCTCTCCCCGTTTATCCTACGTCATAATGTCATATATCCTATTTGTTGCAAATTATATCTAGTTTCTGAATTTCGTAATGCTTTTCCCTAAAACAATAAGAAATTTAAGTTAAAAACAACTATTTTGGGGGATTTTCGAGGGGGGGGGAATTTGGGGGAGAATTTAAAAATTCGGATTCAGCGACCCAAAAAATTTAAAGTAAACCTTATGGAGAAAGTTCGGAGGGGAGATGGAAGGGCGAATGTAAACGTGTGAGTGGTTAAGGGGAATTGCGCAACTTAGTCCACGCAGCACCGCGCGCATGTTCCGAGGCAGATCCCCCCCTCCCCTTCCTCCAAAGTCATAATGTCATATATCTAATTTGTTGCAAATTTTGTCTACTTTCTGAATTTCTAGATACTTTTCCTCTAAAATAAAAAAAAAATTGATTTTTTTAATAAAACCCTTTTTTTTTTGGGGGGGGGGGGGTTGCCGCCGGAAATTTTGGTGGGAAGTTACAAATTCGGATTCAGCGACCCAAAAAACATAAAGTAAGCCTATTTCCAGAACTTCCATTAATTTTGCTAGGTGGGGTCCCTATACGGTCTCTATTGCCTGGACTAATATGTAGTTTATGAAAATAGTTGATGTATATTTGTCTGTTCGTTTTTTCCTGAAATCTGAGAATTTAATATTTGAAATTACATATATATGTATGTATATGTGTCTGTATCAAAAATAGCATTGAAAAGTGACAAACGACAAAGAAATTGATTAATTGAATTTTCTGAAATGCATAATAATCGTTAGAATAGTGCAACTGTAAAATATAACAAAATTGTAAAATGGTGTAATTTTTTTAAAAAGATATAATTAAGATATTTGCTAATGTAAAATATAAAATAAACTGTTTAAAAGCATATATAAATATTATATAGACATACATACAATAAATACAATAAATCCAACTGGAGCAAAAATGTTTATTGTATTTATTGTATGTATGTCTGTATAATATTTACATATACCTTTAGCAGTTGAATGCAGGCGTTATTTATGTGTGTATGTGTGTCCTAATATATGTGTGTTTTATTGTTTAAAAGCAGTACATTATCGATAAGAGAAGTGCTTAATAAGAAAAATCGACAAATTCAGAAAAAATACAATGAAACTGAGAATAATTTCCGAAACTAAAGTGAATAATAAAGATTTGATTTTTTTTTCAGCTTTTTGACAATTATCAACTTTTTATCCTTTCGGCGTCTATGCAATGAGTACCAAGCTACAAATATTGCTTGGGAACTAAATACCAGCGTCAGGGATCGCGTTCGGATCCAGCGTCAGGCTGACCACCTAGCCGGACATATGCTGTATATTATTACATATCTTCAGGGCCCATGGTCAACGAAAAAGTAGATTGTAGGGCCGCAGTTTTATTTATTTATTTATTTATTTTGACAATGAAAAATTAGAAAAAGGAATGTAAAATGTTTATTGATTGCTTCTTTTCATGGCTCCGCACATTCACAAATTTAAAGAAATAAAAAGAAAACTATAGAAACTTAAGGGAAGACAAAACTGGGTGCAATACTATGGGAAATATGCACACTTTAAGACCTGTTTCCTCGGAAACTGCCCGACTGATTTTAATGAAATTTGGAATCCATATTCACTGGATTATGCTCAAGACTTATGGCTGACAGCTTTTTTTTTTTTTTTTTTTTTCCTGAGAAAAAAACTTTTTATTTTAGAGCAATGGCAATTTTTTAGAAAATTTCCATTTTCATAATTTTTTTTTTTCAAACTAATTAATTTTTTTTTAAAAACTGTCTGCCACATATGACCTTATATTTATAATCTAGCGCCATTTTTTTTAAAAATCGAAATCGCTCGAGTACTTTCGGAGTTAATGGAATTTTTAGTTGAAAAGTACAATTTTTCCGAGAGCTGAAAAACTTGAACACTTCTAACTTGTGCGAAGCTTTAATCAAATACGTGAATTAAAGTATATACACTATATGGCCAAAGGTGACCGGTCACTTGCGATTTTTGACGTTTTGTTAAATATCTAGAAAAATACATGAGGAATTAACCTGAAATTGCAGGTGTGTAAACAGTATAGTATAGGACATACATTTCGGCGAAGATTTTTTTTCCTGAAACCCAATAGGGGACCGTCAAAAATTTGAAAAAGAACGAATATCTTTTGGATAACCCTGTAAAAACTAATGGAGCAAAAGCGTTTAAACTCGAGATTATTAATAAATGGCTTATTGTAATATACTGTGTTCATTTTTATGAGATGAACACAGTACAAGCACAGTTTAACGATACAAGCACAGTTTAATCAAATACAAGCACAGAACACAGTACAAGCACAGTTTAACGATACAAGCACAGTTTAATCAAATACGTGAATTAAAGTATATACACTATATGGCCAAAGGTGACCGGTCACTTGCGATTTTTGACGTTTTGTTAAATATCTAGAAAAATACATGAGGAATTAGCCTGAAATTGCAGGTGTGTAAACAGTATAGTATAGGACATACATTTCGGCGAAGATTTTTTTTCCTGAAACCCAATAGGGGACCGTCAAAAATTTGAAAAAGAACGAATATCTTTTGGATAACCCTGTAAAAACTAATGGAGCAAAAGCGTTTAAACTCGAGATTATTAATAAATGGCTTATTGTAATATACTGTGTTCATTTTTATGAGATGAACACAGTACAAGCACAGTTTAACGATACAAGCACAGTTTAATCAAATAGAAGCACAGAACACAGTACAAGCACAGTTTAACGATACAAGCACAGTTTAATCAAATACGTGAATTAAAGTATATACACTATATGGCCAAAGGTGACCGGTCACTTGCGATTTTTGACGTTTTGTTAAATATCTAGAAAAATACATGAGGAATTAACCTGAAATTGCAGGTGTGTAAACAGTATAGTATAGGACATACATTTCGGCGAAGATTGTTTTTCCTGAAACCCAATAGGGGACCGTCAAAAATTTGAAAAAGAACGAATATCTTTTGGATAACCCTGTAAAAACTAATGGAGCAAAATCGTTTAAACTCGAGATTATTAATAAATGGCTTATTGTAATATACTGTGTTCATTTTTATGAGGATAGCATGTATACTCGTAGAGAAATTAAGGTTTTTATATAAACAGTCCCAAATTTCGCCAAGTTTTTTGCTTATAATTTGCAGAATTCTTAATATTAAAAAAAAGTTCTTTTCAAAAAACATGACGAACAACATTATACACAATACTCCGCAATCAAAATGAAGGTTATCCAAAAGATATTCGTTCTTTTTCAATTTTTCGACGGTCCCCTATGGGGTTTCGGGAAAAAATCTTCGCGGAAATATATGACCTACACTGCAAATAGAGGCGTCTTAAATTCAGACACATATGTGACTGAAAAAGATATTCAGACACTTAAGTGTCTGAATATGAAATTTCAGACATCATAAGTGTCTGAATTTAAGACCCTTAAGTGTCTTACTGTGATCATGGTATAAATGAACTGAGAAAAATGTCTGAATAATGATCATGTGTCTGAAATTAAGACATGTAGAAATTCAGACACTTATATGTCTGAATGTAATACAATTGTATCATATGTATGATGAAACGACGATTGTATATGAGGAACCCCTGCGGCCAAAGGATATAAGTGAAAAAATTTAGATTTGGAATAAATTGAATTTAACGATTAACATCAATAGTAAGTGACTGACTTAAAATATGAAGCTGTTGCTAATTTCATAGCGGTCTTTCAATTCTTATTTCAATAACTGTGGAAGGAAAGTGAAGTACAATATATTTTTTAAATTTTAAGTACAGATTAAAGAGGTTAAGTAGTTTATAGAGCTTAAGTAGTTGACCTCCAGAATGCAACACATAATTAGGAAATCTCTTATATTTTGCGTTTTAGTTTAGCAAACATGTCAGGGGACTTCAGGCACATCTGTCCAACGTTTCCCCTCCCTATATTTTTCTTCTGAGAGCAATCATAAAAGAAATAGCCTTATTTCCAGATAGCCTGTATACTGATCTCAGTTTTTTCAATTTTGTCACTTATAGCCTTTCGCTTCTGGTGTCCTCATATGCAATTGTATCGCAATATATCTGGCAGCACCGTCAGAAAACGTTTTCGAATGGATGAAATGCTTTGCCATCCACTAAATTTGGTATTAGTGTATAAAATAAGCAACTAAATTTGACCATGGGGACGTCTGCCAAAATTGTAAATGCCCGTTTACTAACTTTCGAACTAAATTATTTTTAGTGCAAAAGTACAAGCTAAAGAAACTTTTCCCAAAATATAAATTTCTCAAAAACTACTTCCACTCATAGGTATGCTCATGGCTCACTCATAGCCCGTTCCCTAAATACAAAGAGATATGATTGCTCTTAGAAAAAAATGTAGAAAGGGGAGAGGATGGACAGATGTGTCTGGAGTCCCCTACCTAGTTCGCCTAACTAAAACGCAAAATATAAATATGAAATAAGCTAAACCAAGAATCTTTTGTGAGAACACCTTGTACAAGATAATTTTTATATAAAAGGAATATAAAAAAATTAACAAGTAAGAAGTATTAAATATTAAATAGATATATAAAAATAAATTTCTAACAATATTTTTCAAAATGCAGAACATTTCTTTCCCTCTAGTGGAAGGTTTTGCCCTTCTGAACACCCCTTATCTAAGATAAATTTTAAATATACGAACGTCAAAAGGAAATATTTAAAAATTGATTTCTATTAGTGGTTTAGGAAGAGAGGGGGGGGGGGGGGGGCGGTGCTCCTCTTACGAAAATTTCTTAGTTCTTTTTTCTCTTAGTGTTCACTTATGTAATCATTTCGAAGAATAAATGTTATTTTTTTTAACTAGCGTTACGACGATTTTTTTAATTTATAATATGTTTTTTACCCTCTTACTGAAAGAATAAAAACTGTAATAATTATATTCAATTATGTTCAATTATGTAATCATTTCGAAGAATAAATGTTATTTTTTTAACTAGCGTTACGACGATTTTTTTAATTTATAATATGTTTTTTACCCTCTTACTGAAAGAATAAAAACTGTAATAATTATATTCATATAATTTATAAGTGTAAACATTACGAAAAACGCCAAATAAAGAAAATAAAATGCTTCTGATTTCTTCTTATACAACGTTCCACTTTTCCCGCTGATAAAAAAAGTTTTAACAACTTATCATACCGTAACCCCTAGACTGACGTAATGAATAAAGCCATCTGTTTCCAATGGAAATGCTGACTCGCAGCTTTTTTTTTCTTTGAGAAGCGAATCTGTGTTGTGAGTCCGGAGTCCGTTGTCGTATTCAAATTTAAACGTTCTTCAACAGTTCGCATCTTTGACCGGTCCGGATTTTTTACTGTGAAAAATGTTGTCATTATGTTATTACTGCGGCTGCGTTATTAGTGGAAGCGTTATATTTAGAAGTTTCTTGCATTCTGGATGGCTGGAGGGATCTTATGTGCTTCATATATGGATATAACGACTGAAATTACATCCGGATGACTCTACAAATAGTTCCCAACAGAGACAGTATTACTTTTCATTGCTTTTCGTCAAGAATATAGTTATTCATCTCGTTAAACAAGAAAACTAACCCCAGACCTACAAACTAGTCCCGCGGGCTCTTTTTTCCGAATGGAAAATTTCCATTATTTTAACAGAGCTAGCAGGATATAGGAAGGGGTTTTATTCAAAAAAGAAGCAAGTTTTTGTCTCTCATTCACTATGACAGTTATTTTAAATCAAGTCATATCGATATCAGTAAGTGTTTTTGATATTTTGTTTATAGTACCACATAAAATGTTGCATGAAATATAACTTAGGTTTGAATTTGTTTGCGAAAAAAAAAAAAAAAAAAAAAACAGCTAATTCTAGAAATATATATTTTTACATACTTGTAATTCTAGAACTGCAGCTCCAGAATTATATATTATATTTTTTGTGTGAGTGTAGGCTAATTTGATTATGTAAAAACATCAGTAATATTATGTAAAAAATTGGTTAACTTAGAATGTCTATAAAAATAAAGCAAAAACGTAAAATTGTCGAAACTTTTG
Source organism: Maratus speciosus (assembly GCA_963932465.1). NCBI lineage: Eukaryota > Metazoa > Arthropoda > Arachnida > Araneae > Salticidae > Maratus > Maratus speciosus. Next base: position 501,524,607 of record OZ010793.1, on the reverse strand, counting down.
TTGAAGAAGAAATACTTTGTTTGGATTTAAAAGAAGTAAAAAAAAAAAAAAAAAAAAAAAGGTTGTTTTTTAAAAGATTAGTTTAGCGTTTTGATGAACATGTTGAATTCCTTGTAACGTTTTCTATCGCAGTTATAACCACATTTTATTTTAAACTTACTTTTAAATTAATTGTTTGTTCGCTATGAAGGATATGCAATTCACTCGAAGTTTAATATTTGATAAAAATTGGAAAATTAACAAACATCTATCGTGATTTACTTTTTATATAATTAGAGATGTATAATTTTCGAGGAAAACCTTTTTAGCCAAAAATCTGTTTTTGGCAAAATTGATTTGTGTTTTGAAATCCGATTTGTCAAAACTTTTTTGTGTCACCTTAAATATATATATAGATATATATTCTGCATGATATTATTTGGTTTCAAAGCAATTTTTAATTATATGGCACACCCGTATATTCTCTAAACTATACAGTTGAAAGGAAAAAAAATACTGCAATTTTGTGATTATTATATGTAAAATCAGTTTTCGAAATTTTCATTTTTTAATAGCACATTGTATAGAATATAAATTATTTACAGCTATAATTACATTTCCTAAAAAAAAAAAAAAAAATCATTATTTACTTTGATTTTTTTGTTCAAAATTTTAAATTTTGGACTTGCAAAACATGAGAAATTGAAAACTAAGCTTATTTTATTTTAAGGCTGTTCTCAAATCCAAAAGGGCAACTTTATGACGCAAGTTTTCATTTATTTTTGTTGGGAAATGAATAAAACTGGCTGGTGTTGTTGTTCAGAAACTATGTTATCGAACTGTTTTCTCCGTTTCTTTTTCTTTTTCTTTTTTTTTTTTTCAAACGCAACAGGTTTTTTAGAAAATAGTGTCCAAGTGGGCATTTTGAACCGAATTTCTGCGTGAAAGAAGAATAACCACTCAAGAAAGGGCGAAAAACGTGTTTGTCATGTGATCAAAATCGCTTATAACTCAATAGGTAATTTATGGATCAAAAAATGGAAAACAAAGTTCGATTCCATGCTCAGGCTTTCCAATTTTATACCTTTCCGTTAAAAAATGAATTTGTAAATGTGTCAAAACGTTTTGTGCTTGTTGAGCAGAGCAGTTGAGAACAGCTTTAAGTTAAAAGGTTATTACAAGTTTAAAATGGAAATTATAAAACAGCTAGAGTTTTGTATATTTCCATGCATAACTACATTTCGCACAAAAAATTGCGGTTTTCCTCAAAGTTCATTTATACAAACAAGGCCAAAAAAAAAAAAATGTATATTTAGGCAAAATAGGTTTTGAAACTAGAAGTGAATTTTACAGTATGTTATTATATATGTAAAAGTGTGAACATGAAAACAAATCATAGAAGCATTAGAATGAAGCTATCGTGAAATTCTGAATATTTTATAATTAAATTCTCAACTTTTCTTATGGTAAATAAACCCCTCTTAAAAAAAAAAAAAAAAAAAAAAAAAAAAAAAAATCGAATTTACTCTTTAAATGAAGAGTTTCATACTCAATTTTTTTTAAATATCGGGTTCTCATATACTGCAAATTTTGGGGAATCTAGTATTAGATTTTATTTAACACGGAAATAAAAATGCAAAAAATGCTTAAACTGGGAATTGCACTGGGAATATGTTATTTAAATAGGAAAAAATTGAACTACAAAGCAGGGATGGAATTCTTTCTGAAGGAGTGAATTCTTTTTTATAAATGGGAATAATTTGTTACCATAAAGCGGAGATGATTACAGCATGGGCAAACTGGGCTGTTTCTATGGGCCTTTAGCTTTACGGGCCCCTAAATTCTGTATGAAATTTCCATAAAGCTGATATTTTAAGTTTGTTTTGATCTTATACTTATTTTAATAAATATTTTGTACTTTTAGAACATGATTAGGTTAAAGAAAATGATATATTTATCCAAATATGTATTTGACGGCATCGAATAGGCTTAATTTTTTTTTTTTGTGTGTGTGTAACAGTATACGAAGGCATTAGGGGAAGGGGGCGAATGAATACTAGGTCTTCGGACTAGAATTAATCTGAAGTTCACTAAAAGTAATAAACCTTTTTGATGCCGTTGGGCATATATATCACATAAATACATATTTATATATATATACATATAATTATCCTATTCTAAAACTACAAAATACTGATTACAATCCTCATAAGGTCAAAACTGATTTAAAATATCAGCTTTATGAAAATTTCATATCCAGTTTGGGGTACCCTAAAATCAGGTGGTAGAGAAGCACCCCATTTTTCCCACGCTGCAATCAGCTCTGCTTTATGGTAACAAAGTATTCCCATTTATAAAAAATGATTCAATGTGGTCAAACATGGTTGCGTATATGGCTTAGAAAGAAAAGTGGTCAAAGATGGCTTCATATTGGCCAAAAAAAAGGGGGAGGGTTCAAAGATGGCCGCAATTAAGACATTTGAAATGTCTGAAATTCAGACGTAAGAAGTGTCTGAAAAATTTAAGACATTTTAAAACGTCTTAAAATTGAACACTCTTGTTTCAGACACAAGAAGTGTCTGAAAATTTTAAGACATTTTAAAACGTCTGAAAATTGAACACTGCGTTTCAGACACTTAAATGTCTGAATTTCAGACATTTCAGTTTACAGTGTATACAATACTGTTTACACACCTGCAATTTCAGGTTAATTCCTCATGTATTTTTCTAGATATTTAACAAAACGTCAAAAATCGCAAGTGACCGGTCACCTTTGGTCATATAGTGTATAAACACTTGGATAAATTTTAGTTACATATAATAAATGAGTATAATATGTTACGGTAAAATTAATGTGTGTGAGCGTGGCGTCCCAGTCGTGTCTTCCACGATGTGATGAACACGGAGCACACGCAAAATTTGAAATTCTTTTAGGGATTCAAACTTGAGTACGATGGTAAAGCTAATGGTATAGGGCAGGCCTCTCTAACCTTTCAGTAAGTGGGGGTGCACCTCAAATGTTCTCAAACAATAAAAGGCTCCATTATATGAGTGGAAATATGCAAAATTATCTCACTCTGTTAGTGTTAGCGACGCACACGCGTTTTTGAGGATGCAGATACATCTCACAATATATAATTTTAATTAATTTTTCAATTAATTTGCAGCCTTCCTAACATATGTGGGAAATTATAAGCTGGGCATTGTCCTCGTAGCTTAAAGGGTAGAGCACTTGGGGCTCTATTTCTTACCGGCTTCGATTTCCGGCTTGGACATTTTTCACATTGTTGCTTCTTTTGCAATGTGATAATTCACGTATTATATATTCAATAAGTTCGAGCGTAATTTCACTGCTAGAAATTAATTGAAAAATTAATTAAAATTACATATGTGTTGACCGATGCTGGGTTTGTTTGTGTTTCATGTTTCGCCACAGGATTGTGTGCTCAGGAAGACTATTCTATCCTGTACTGCAGTTGCAGCCTTACCAACATATGTAGAAAATGCTAAGTTGGGCATCGTCCTCGTAGCTTAAATGGCAGAGCACTTGGAGCGCTATTCCAAGGGCTCCTAGTTCGATTCCCGACTTGGCCATTTTTCACATTGTTGGTTCTACGCTTCGTTAGCAATGTGATAATTCACGTATTATACATTCAACATCTCACAATAATAAACTCTATGTCCATGTAAAAAAAAACTGCAAGAAAATAATATCTCATTAATAAAGTTAGAATTACATTTCCCTGAGAGAGCTTACCTCAAAAACTTTTGTAGTATAAGGAGCAAAAAATCTTAATGCCGTCTATAATGGAAAATCATGCAAATGGTAAGGATTTAAAAATAAAAAATACTTCAAATGGATTTTTACAGTTAAAAAGCAAGAAAGATAAATCAATCGTCAAGCATAGATTATGAAACATTTTTCACTACTTCCAGCATATCTTAACAATACTTCGTTGTTTAATAAGGTTAATAAGATACCTATGTAATCATTTTAGAAAAGGTACATCATATTTGAAAACAGGATTCACAATTACCGTCCATAGCCGGAAAAGTATTTCAAATCTTTTGTGGAAAGTACTTTAATTCTTTTGTACAGCCCTGCATATTAACTACAGAATTTTAAACACGCCACATATTAAGCTTAAATTTAATTCAAGCAAAAAATGCTTAAAAGTATTGAAATCACACTTTTAGAAATTATCATCCATAAGGGGCCATTTATCCAGTTCTTTGTGTGGCCCTGTATATGATTTTGCATATATTCTACAAACATCTTTTAGTATGCTAATTATAGTTCAGCTTGAAAATACATAACTCAATTAAAAACCATCTTTAAGTAATTCATGCTTACATTTAGTAATGCTTACGAATTCTTTTGTGTGACCCCGTATATGATCTACGTCATTTACGCATACCCCGTGATATGCAAAATTTAGTTAAACTTAAAATGCATATACCTGAAAACGTATTTCCAGCAATTATCGCTAATAGCCAGTATTTTGAATACAGTACTCTCATTCCCGTAAATGAACGATAAATGATATACAAATCATATTCTACAGCTAGTATCTTGCTGTAGTAAACCTCAGTAATGCATATAAATTTCAGTATATTTGAAATAGTGTAATATAGTTAATGTAAGCTGCAAACAGTTTAACTCAGTAGACTATTATGTAATGTAATTGGTTTATGTGGACCTCTAAATTAATAATAAATGCTTTGCACACCACACTGTAAAAAAAATTCCGTAACGTTCCTGGGAAAAAATGGGCAGCTGAGTTGCCCATTATTTCCAAGAAACATTTCTTGAAAATGACTGGAACTTTACTGTATATGTTAAAAACTTTCTACAGAAATGCCAGTAAGTTTCCTGCGAAATACCAGGAATATTTCTGTTGACAGCAAAACATTACTGACATTTTACAGCATGCGGGACCAGCAGACGATTTTTACATTTCCAGTTGGCAATTTTCGCTTTATTATCATTATTTGTTAGAATGAAAAAATATTTTGAAATTGACATCAAAATTATTATTTATAATTTACACGAAAAAATAAATTTTCAGTTAAAATTCAATAAAGTAAATATAAATATGATATATTGTTTCTGAACTTTGCTTAAAATATAAAAATATATAAATGTAAATAATAATTAGAAAAAAAATCTAGACATAAAATATTTTGGATTTTCGTCAGTAATTATGTTAGTTTACAAGTTAGATAAAATACATATAAATTTTCATGAAAAAAAAAAAACCTAAACGTAATTGTATATTTTTTCCGAAAACAAAAAAAAAAATTCAAATTTGCAGCAATTCAAAGTGTCAAATATATATCAAATTTAAATCAAATTGTAATAAAGTGTTAAAATATAAAATTAATTAAAAAAAAAAAAAGTCAAGAGGTAGCATCGAACACGGGCCGTACGGGTGGCGTGCGAGCTTTCTGCGTCCACACCACGAAAGACACGTTGAGAGCTGCAAACTAATGGGAAACGTATGCTAAACCTCGGCATCTAATTTCTCAAAATCTAAGGCCCATTTGAAGAAATCCTTTCACAAGAATAATTAGAGATAAGAACTCTAAAACATACTTTAAATTAATAAAAATCGGTGAGAATCATGTTTGATGGTCCCCTGGTTAATGGAGATCCAAATAATAGGTGTATTTTTTTTACACGGTCTGCTCGTTAAACGTTCCACAGACAAGTACGAGAGATAATCTCTTAGCGATGTCACAGAGGTATTGTATTTTCATCTGAATTGTCTTGACAATAAAGACGTAAAGGATTATGTCGTCTATTGATTTATTTGCATTCCATATTGATTTTTTTACATTCATTTAAGGAATTCGTTTCCGACACTCGCGCGCGCGCAACGGATTATAGCAAAAAAATAATAAATGGCGGCCGCAGCGTTTTGCTGTTTCCAACTTTTGTTCAGGGTTCAGGAACGTTTCAGATAAGAAAACCAGAATTTCACAGGAAAGAGTTAAATTATTCTGAAAACCTGAGAAAAGGCGAAACGTTCCTGGATTTTACATGGAACGTTACCATTCTTTTTTACTGTGCATACTCAACAGAAAACATGTGTTAGTGCACTTCATAAATGCATATCAATTTCATGATGTTTAAAATGGTGCAATTTTATCAAAATGCACTTGAAACGATTTTTTTCCCGTTGAGCGTAATGTAACGGAATACTTTGCCTGTTCCTGTAAGCGAACTACAAATGCTACTGTCTTCATTTTCAATAGGGATCATGCCCTAGTAAATCTCAGAAACATATTAAAAATTCAGAGCAAACCGAGTATATTTACAAGAGTTAGAGCCCGGACGGACACACGGCCAGTCGGACAGACGGACCGACAAACCGAAGTCATAAACACTTTTCAACTATGTTGGAAAGTGTTAAAAAGCCAGCAACAGGAAACCTTTCAAACATCAGACACATCTTATGCGATGCGCATACATTTCATAGTTATAACAATTCCCACTTTAAAATACACTGCACGGAAAATATAAATCATAGTAATTATAAAATTAAATTACCCTGAGAGGGAATTCTCTGTAAAACTTTTGTAGAGTAAAGAGTCTTAAACTTTGATGCTGCTTACAATAAAACAACAACAACAACAAAAAAACATGCAAACATTAATAATTTCATATTTTAAAGCATTTTTTCAAATGGATTTTATATAGATATAAAAAAAAAAAAAACTTAGTAAAAGGAAACATGTGAAAGGCCACCAGGAAATCCTTCAAAAGGCATCATTGTGTCCGCGGTCTCCGGGTTGAACAGACCCTGGTATAGGGTGTCTTCGAAGCCAGGTTACCATTACAAAACATTATAACTTCCGAAATATTGGAGGTAAATAATCGCGGTTTTTTTTAACCATTTGGTAAATGATTATTGTCCTTGGTCAGGGTAGGAAATCAAAAATATATATGAAGCGTTTTATTAGTTGAATCCCGCATTTTATTCGTTTTCTGATTGGTCTATACAGTAATCTGTATTTTCCCTTTACTTTCAACAGAGATGGATACTTCTGTTGCCACTATGACAAAAAAGTAATAAAAACTACAAAAAAGTTAATAACTCAAAAACAAATTGAGATACAGCTTTCAAACAAATTGCATTTAAAAGTGCATTTTTTTCTCTATACGACGGTGTAAAAAGTAATATTGTGGGATGTTTAGAAGTTTAAGAATGAAATTTCATTTAAAATTGGTCCAGGAATATTAATGTTTAATCCATGGCGTACGTAATGTATGACCAGCTCCGTAGAAGTTTAAAATTTTACTGTACCGAAAAATGTAATCCATGGCGTACTTAATGTATGATCAACTCAGTGCGATTTTTTATGTCTTAAATTTTATTCTTTGAAAAAATCATTTTCCAAATGGTCGTTGTAATTTGTTAAATTGCATTTTTTTTTTTTTAACCATTTGGAAAAATGGTTATTGTCCTCGGTCAGGGTAGGAAATCAAAAACATATCTGAAGCGTTTTATTAGTTGAATCCCGCATTTTATTCGTTTTCTGATTGGTCTATACAGTAATCTGTATTTTCCCTTTACTTTCAACAGAGCTGGTTACTTCTGTTGCCACTATGGCAAAAAAGTAATAAAAACTACAAAAAAAAAAAAAATAACTCAGTAACAAATTGAGATACAGCTTTCAAACAAATTGCAATTAAAAATGCATTTTTTTTTTTCTCTATACGATGATATAAAAAGTAATATTGTGGGATGTTTAGAAGTTTAAAAATGAAATTTTATTTAAAATTGGTCCAGGCATATTAATGTTTTATCCATGGCGTACGTAATGTATGATCAACTTCGTGCGATATTTTATGTCTTGAATTTTAGTCTTTGAAAAAATCATTTTCCAAAATGGTCGTTGTTAAATTGCTTTTTTTGTATTTTTTTTAAAACTGTTCAGCATTTAAATTTCATGCAGAAGCATCCGCAACATTTCAATATGGACGTCTTTGGTTGCTCAGAGAATATTTAGTCATTATTAATTAATTAAATTCATATTCGTAAACCTTGTACAATTAGCTTCAGTATCGTAATGCCAACAACTGGTTTGTAAAAAAAAAAAATCTGTAATTCTACAGATGTAAAGTTACAGAAATCTGTATGCTTACTAAAACTTACTAACTGTAGAATACACGAAAAAAGATGTAAATCTAAAAACTACTTTTTATAAATCTGTAGCTTTACAAAAGAACCTATTAAAATTTCCATAATCTTACTAAAATTTTATCTCTAACACGGGTTGCAGTTACATAAAAAGTTCTAGACATTCCGGTTTCCTAAAAAAATCTAAGTAACCTTACAGATTTTTTGATTTACGGTGCAAAAGTGTATCTGTTTCATGAATTTTTGTTGTTGCCGTTACATAAAAAATTCTAGGAATCCCAGTTCCCTAGAAAAATTTTTGTAACTTTACAGATTTTTTTTATAGTGTGGGGATGCAAACAAAAATTTAGATACTGAACAACACTTAGAGAAGAACCGCTAATATTTATCTTCTTTAAGCCTATGTATTTCAGATCAGATAATGAGTTTCTGAATAACTTAAAATAAAATGTTATTAAAATTTCAAGTAATAATTTTTTATTTTAGTTAAAATAGGATCATTTTAATGAATAACAACTCAGAGAACGACATATTTTTATTTATTTTCTATTCGCTTTAACCTAAACATAACGTACCAACCCCTCCTAACCCCAAAATCTTATTAAAAAATATATTAAACGTACTCTAATTTTTTTTTTTAATAAATTTCGAAATATATTTTTTCAAATGTAACATTAATTTAAAATACATTATTTAATTTCTACCAATTTTAGTTATTTGAATATAACTAACCACAATAATTGCTTTCCATTTATACAGAAAATGAAAAATAAAGGCACCATTTATTTAATTATTTTTTTAATGCGCCTATGTGTGAAAAACAGAGCGTGGCATTTTTAATGTAAAGGATGAAACTCTGAACAAATATACAAAAAGCTTTTACATTTGTACTTCTTTATACAGCTGAAATGGCTTTTTAAGACGTCATTTCAAATTCTGAAAATATGAGATAATAAAAAGAAAGGTGCCCAGTTAAACTGGTGGCATTGAGATAACAGGCTATTCACACTAACTGTATATTATACTCTTATTTCATAGAATAATGCCTCTCAAAAAATAAATGAAGGGGATTAGACCCCGTATCCCCCCTTTATACTTAACCAATGAGCCTCCAAATCTAATCAGGGAAGCTCCTTAACATAATAAACCGGTATACCAAATTTGAAGCAAATCAGATAATTCAGCATGAAAAAACCATATCGCTAAATTAAGGGGGGGTCTAACCCCCTTCCCCCCTTTATACTTAACTAATGAACCTCCAAATCTAATAGGGAAAGCTCCTTATAAGAATGAACATAGGGAAAAAAAATGAAAGTAAATTGGATAATTCTGCATGACAGTCCATTTATCTAAATTAAGGGAGGGGACTTGCCCCACTTTCCTCCTTTTATACTTAACAAATGAACCTCCAAATCTAATGAAGAAAGCGCCATAACGGAATAAACCGGTATATCAAATTTGCAGCAAATCGAATAATTCTGCATGAAAAACCCATTTAACTAAATTAAGGGGGAACTAGCCCGCGCCCCCCCCCCGTTTATACTTAACCAACAGACCTCCAAATCTAATCAAGGCAGCTTCTTAACATAATGAACCGGTATACTAAATTTGGAGCAAATCGAATAAATCTACATGAAAAACCCATTTATCTAAATTAAGAGGGGGGTCCCTTTCTTTGTACTTAACTAATGAACCTCCAAATCTAACCAAGGCAGTTTCTTAACATAATAAGCCGGTACACCAAATCTGGAGCAAATCGAATAATTCTGCATGATAAACCCATTTATTTAAATTAAGTGGGGGTCTACCCCCCCCCTTTCCCCCCTATGCACTTAACTAATGAACCTCCAAATTCAATCAGGGAAGCTCCTTAACATAATATAACTGGTATACTAAATTTGGAGCAAATCGATTAATTCTGCATGAAAAACCCATTTATCTAAATTAAGGGGAGGGGGACAAGCCCTCCTTTCCGCTCTTTTTTTAACTAATGAACCCCCAAAACTAATCCGGGAAGCTCCTTAACATAATAAACTGGTATACCAAATTTGGAGCAAATCGAATAATTCTGCATGAAAAACCTATCTATTTAAATTAAGGGTGGGGTGGGGTTAGTCCCACTTTCCCCTATATACTTAACTAATGAACCTCCAAATTGAATCAGGGATGCTCCTTAACATAATAAACTGGTATACCAAATTTGGAGCAAATCGATTAATTCTGCATGAAAAACCCATTTATCTAAATTAAGGGGGAGGGGACTAGCCCCCTTTCCCCCTATATCCTTAACTAATGAACCTCCAAATTTAATCAAGGAAACTCCTTAACATAATAAACTGGTATACCCAAATTTGGAGCAAATCGAATAATTTTGCATGAAAAACCCATTTATTTAAATTAATGGGGGTTAGCCCCCCTTTCCCCCTATATACTTTACTAATGAACCTCCAAATTTAATCAGGAAAGCACCTTAACATAATAAACAGCTATACCATATTTGGAGCAAATCGAATAATTCTGCATGAAAAACCCATTTATTTAAATTAAGGGTGGGGTTAGACCCCCTTTCCCCCCTATATACTTAACTAATGAACCTCCAAATTTAATCAGGGAAGCACCTTAACATAATAAACTGGTATACCAAATTTGGAGCAAATCGAATAATTCTGCATGAAAAACAAATTTATTTAAATTAGGTGGGGGGGACTAGCCCCCTTTCCCCCTTTATATTTAACTAATGAGCCCCCAAAACTAATCAGGGAAGCGCCTTATCAGAATGAACCTAGAAAAAAAATTTGAAGCAAATAGGATGTTTCTATTAAGAGGTATCATATTACGTACATACGTACATACATACATACAAAACCGTCGGGCACATTAGCTCTCAGGCTTTGATGGCCTGTGAGCTAAAAATGAAAATGAATTGGTATTTTATTTTGCAACTTTCAACGATGAAACGTTATCTTGACGGACAAAACAATTGTGTCATATTTTTATCGCTTATTTCGAAATAAAGTGAAGTGAACTAATTTTAATTATAAAAACATATCTTCAAATTGAGCCATTTAAATGTATTTATATCCTATGAAAATGTTTTTTGAATGGTTATCATTTTTATTTTGCTTCATATATTTTTTGAAAGCTACTTTAACAAAGTTACTTAAGATATTGTGCAAAGGTTACTTTATAGAAAATGAAATGTGTTTATGAAGTAAATTTTGAATTATTCTTAAATATGGTGTTAAATAATCCTAAGTTTTAAAACTTGTGTCGGGATAAAATTACTGCTTGGGGGTTTTATAAAGTGAGTGTTTTCTACTGATTTCAGTCATTGGAAATACGTTGTGTCATTCATGATTAAATAATCTCGATAATAAAAAAAAAAGAAATTGTTGTATCCTTTTTTTTTTTTTTTTTTTTTTTTTTTTATTGTAGAGGAGTGATGCATTTCTGTATGCTATTTAACTCAATAACAACAACAACATTAATAATAATAATAATAATAATAACAATTGAAACCAACATTTGGATCAATCTAATAGATTTATTAACTTTTTGTTAAATGAAAATTATTAAATATTTCTCATAAGTCACTTTTACTTCCATTTTCGGAAAAAAAGATTGATATAATGAAGGGAACGAATATTTTTTTACTTTCCGTGTTAAAACACACTTGTATGTACACATCATGTAAATGCTATAGTTATAGCTTGGATGAATGAAATTAGCGCTGCAGCTCGCAGCCAGGTCGAACAAATAAGAGTGAATTATGTCAGCCAGGTATCGTCCGGATAGCCTATTAGGTAAGGCATTGGCACGGCACGCCAAGTATCCAGGTTCGATTCCTGGTCTGGACATTTTTCGCTCTGTTGGAAAAAACTTCAACTGTGCTACTCCAGCCTTGAATATGAATAAGATTGATATAGTTACTCAGTAAAATAAATCTTTCTTTTCTGAATAAATAAAATAGAGAGAGAGAGAAAGAGAAAGTTAACGCTGCCGTAATTAAATTTATTGTGATTATTTTGACCCGGCCCCTTTCCCAACTTATATTAAGAAAATTATAGCATATAAAAATTTGAAAGCTGGCAGTTTGATAGAGAAATGTATGACAAACACGCTAAAAAAGACAATTTTTAAATCGAAGAATTATAAGCGCTTTTTAATCTTGAATTCGGTCAAAGTAGTTCAGTTTAAAAAGTTTTAGAGGACCAAAAATATGCATAGCAATTTAATTATTTTTTGCAGGCATATATATGATTAGATTGCGGTTTACAGTGTCCAATCCTTTTTTTTTTAAATTGTATAATTGTTTAAGTTTTCCAATTTTTTATTCAAAATTTCATTATCTTAATAAAGATTTATTTGATATTTTATATAAGTCAATTTTTTACCTTCTGTTGAAAGATCTAAAAAAATTTCATCTTTCAATTGAAAAATATATTTACACGTGAATGTTAAAAAAGAAAGAAAACTGTATAATAATTAAAATATTACGTATGAACCGGGGGGGGGGGATGCGTCATAAAAGCTCAAATAATAATTGGAGCCAAATGTTTGTGTTGTAAAGATTTCAATGCATATAACACATTGCTGGAATTTATTCATTGCAGGGTTGCCAAGTTTCTGCCGGGGTGGTTAGAACCAGCTGTTGTAGCCCGTTAAAACCGGCATGGCGGAAACAGTGGTAGAAACTAAGAAATAATACTAATAAGGACTTTAATCTGAAATGATTCGTAATTCACGCACGTATTTCATATGAAAACAATTAAGTTAAAAATTAAAACTAAAGATTATGAATGTTATACAAAGTAGCAAAAAGTTTCAAAATGATCATATAAATATACTTTGTTTGTATAATACTAATTTTTTTTTTCATTTGAAAAACAGAAATTTTCATAATGGATCGTATCTGATTCTGTACAAGTTTAACTATTAATATTATTGTTTACAGTTGAATTTCCATTTAAAATAAAAAAAAAAAAAAAGAAAAAAGAAAAAAAGAAAAAAAGAAAAAGAAATTTAATTTAAAATGACACAACCATATTAAACAAAAATTTTATCTGTTACATTACTCATTTTTTCTGATGCAAATTTGTTTATTTTTTAATTAAAACTGTCCACAATATTTCCTTTGTTATTTATCCAGAATAAAATGTACTTAAGGAATTTAATACTAATAGAAAAGTCTCAGATTATGTTATGAAATGTGCTTATGCCAGTTAAAAACGCTTATAACCACTTTCTGCTGGTAAAAACCCAGCCCTGATTTATTGAAACATATAGTGTGTTTCAATAATATGAAAAATTATTGCTATTTTCATTAGACTATGATATACACATTGTGTTTGCATAATAGTATGATGTATTAAACAAGATATTACATTAAGCTGTTCTGTGGTAAAACTTTTCCCCTTTTGAATCCCGTGTCATCAAGCAAATCGATGGAAGGAGCAGCTCGTTATTAAAACGGCAAAGATGAAAAGAACGGGATGACACTTGGAAGACGTTTTGGTATGTACGTGAATATGTAACGAGCGTAAGGGTGAGAAATGACAAAAAATTCTTCCCTTATTAATTGCGGGAGAAATGAGAGCAAAATGAAATATTCAATTCGGTTGTGGAATAAAATGATATTTTGAAAGGTATTGAGAAACTCGAGTGCAATAAGAGATGATATGATAAAACAATTATCTATCCCTATGTTAAGTTTTCAAATTATAGAATGATTGATGTTTGTTGTTATTATTATTTATTTATTTATTTGAAAAACTACTACACAATTTCGCCCAGTGGCGTGGTCGGTAGCGACAGCTGCTCCCATGGCGGGGGCCCGGGTTCGAATCCTCGGGTAAGACATGGATGTAATTGTGAATGTCCCATTGTAGTAATATAATATATGTAATGGAAAATAAAAATTGTTGTGACTTGTTGTTGTTTCTCTATAATATATGGATCATTCGAGGCGACAGCCATAGTAGCTATAGGCCCCAAAGCATTCCACTTCGGTGGACTGCAAATGTCAAAAAAAAAGTCAAATACTACACAATTTGTACCTTTACACGTGTAAAATTATATGGAAGAAGATTTATAAATAAAGGTTGGTTGGTTGGATGTGTTAATGACAGCTAATTATCAGCACGAGGGATATAGGCTCAAAGGCGAGGAGTGCCTTCCGTGGGGGGGGGTAGGGGTCTTTCTAAGCGAATCTAACCCGAATTTACGCTTGGAAAACCAAGGTTCGAAGAAAACTCCGAACGATTAGGCCGACGGTCGCGATTGGGATCGAACCCAGCACCTCCCGTCTACCAGCTTCGAGAGCAGAACCTCTCAGCCACTGGTAGGGCTTATAAATAAAGGATTTTTTACTTATCTTTCCGCTGGTAATATATATATGCGACCATTTAATTTCAGTCATAAATATTGAGTGGTCAAAAGAAATAATTAAATATCTTAATGCAAATCCTTAAATCCCTAAAAAATGACGCAGGAATTTTCAAAACTTTCTACAATAGTACGGTTTAACAAATGTTTAAAAAAGTATGTACTTTTGTGCTACTCGGGCCCAGATGATAAATCGCCATTTATTGTTCTTCTCGGCATCATTCGTATTGTATTAATTTAACTTAAAACATAAAATTTTCACTATTTCTTTTAAAGTATATAACTTAATTTAAATTAAAATACGTATATTACATGCATTTAAAATACACGCCTTTCCCTCATTTCAGGGGGAATTAAAAGAAAGGAAGAAAATAATACTTAATAATACCATAAATAAAGACATTTTATTTCAAAACCAAGGTCTTGTTTCTAATTTACACGCATGAAAAATAAGTTGTTATTGGTGAGGGAAAAAAACTGCTATTGGCAAAGATTTGCGCCCGGTAACATAAAATTACCGAAAGGTGTAAATTTTTAATTATTTATTGTTGGACTACTTTTCTTTATTCAGATTGCTTGATTGCTACCCCTTTTTTTTTCCTTTTTTTTATGAAGTAAAAGTATTCGTCCTTCGTAAAGACAGGTTAAAGAAAGTGAATATTACAATCTAAAAAAATCAAGCAATCTGAATAAAAAATGAAGCTCAATGACAACACTGACGTAACTATACACTGTTAAAAGTAGCCTGTTAGCAGCATATTGTACATTATTATTATTTTTGTTGTTGTTGTTGTTGTTGAAGGCAGTACAAAATTAGTATCTGGATTAATTTATAAATCACAGATACGCTCGATACGCTCTTTTTTAAGGCTGTTCTCAACTGCTCTGCTCAACAAGCTCAAAATGTTTTGACACATTTACAAATTCATTTTTTAACGGAAAGATATAAAATTGGAAAGCCTCACTAGGGAAGCGATTTGAAATTGAACTGTGTGATTTTCATTTTTTTTTTATGCATAAATTACCTATTGAGTTATAAGCGATATTGATCACGTGACAAAGGCGTTTCTCACTCTTCCTTGAGTGGTTATTCTTCTTTCGCGCGAAAATTCGGTTCAAAACGCCCACTTTGACACTTTTTCTGAAAGATCTATTGCGTTTGAAAAAAAAAACACGCACACAAAAAAAAACAGAAAACATATTTCGATTACATAGTTTCTGAACAACAACACCTGCTAGTTTCATGCATTTCCAAACAAAAATAAATTAAAACTTATGTCATAAAGTTGCCCTTTTGGATTAGAGAGCAGTCTTAATATCATCATTGAAAAATTAAAAAGAACAATCTTTGGGGCCACTGAAAGAATAATTAGCAAAGTTCAAAGAGAGAGAAAAAACTTGCAGTAAATAAATCAATAAATAAAATAAAGGAGAGAGAGACGGAGTTTTATTGAAAAATATCTTTAAATTAAATTAAAAAAAGTTAAAATAAAAACCTTTGTGGGCAAATAAAAGTCTAAGAATAATACAAGGATTATAAATGTTTCACCTTTATTATATTTATATAAAAATAAACATTTTACAGAAAAATAAGACATGAAACTTCAAATTCTTACAAAACAGTTATCAAAACTTAAATAAGAAACAATAAAATGAAACAAATCAAGCTCTTTGATTTATTCTCTTTAAATAAATCGCGGAATTAAATCGGATTTCAGAAAAGGGAATAGCAATTTATTTCGCAGAAAAGCGACACCAGAATGCTCTTAATTTCCACCCAGTTGAAATCTCTACTAAATCAAGGAACTAATGAAATAAACATTTAAACATATCTTAATATGCAATTACATTAACCGCTTTTGATGTCAGATGTTGAATATTTATACCATTTAACAAGTGTTATCTGTAAGGGCGTTAAATGATTTCCTCACCTTTTGATAAGGCATATTTAATGAGTTCAAATGATTCTCTGCTCTTTGCTGGTTTCTCGCGTAATTAAAAGAGGAAAGGTTTATTCTCAGTGTCATTTCTATTGTGATTCTGGAGTGGGAAGAAAGATTTGTTTGTTTAATTATATAAATTAAAGAAGGATTTAGTTTTCTAATGTTTGGCATATCTATTTGTTTTGAAAGTTTCGTTTGCAGCATGGAAATGTATGATTAAATTTAATATAAGCTTTATTTTATTAATTTTTTTATTCGAATTTATTGTATAGGAAAAAATATAACTTTATTTATTTTAACACTTTTTAACATAGTTGAGACGTGTTTATGACGTCTATCTGTCCGTACTCTAAGTCGCATAAATACATACGGATTGCCATGCAATTGATATATGATATTGAGGTTTAATTGTAGCATATTCCCTATTGAAAATAAGGTGTGTAGTATTTATAGTTCATTTACAGGCACTTTCAAAATAGTTCTGTTACATTATGTGGGGAAAAATCGTTTGTAGAGTATTTTAATGATGTTATGCTATTAAAAATATATTGAAATTAATATAAATCATCTAGTTGCACTACAATATCTTTAATGTAGAATAAGATTTGTATAGTATTAATTATATTTTTACAGGGACACACAAAAGACTGTACTTACAGTGCTGTATATAAGCGAAAATTGTGTTTTCAGTTGTGTTATGTAGTTCTTTACTGAACTAAATTTTAACATTCTAGGGCAGTACAAAATAATTTGGACACTTTTTTATTGCGCTTTCAAATGTTTTATGCGTTTTCTAAATTTATTTACTTAGATATCACGTTTCACATTATGAAACGGTGAACTTTCTTTACAGTATTTTGAATGTGGGTAAAACTGTTTCATAATATATGCTTTATGGATGCTTTTTATTTTTTGTTTTAACATTATTTATGGTATCGATCTCAAAAAATAAATTTCAGCGGCTTTTTATCCCCAATAAATATTTCTATAATGAATAAAAAATGATGTAATAAAATACTTTTTGATGTTACTAAAATATTTTTTATAAAGATTTGAGGTTTTATTTTTTTTTCGCACCGCAAAATATTTAAAAAACTGATATTTAAATACCCGAGTAAATAATTCCAGGTAAAATCATTAAGTAATTGCTATCGGGGTGAGATTTCTTTCAAATAAAGTATGCATCATTAAATATAATTCAATATAGCCGTAGTTTTTCCCCTTTTAAAAACTGTATTTTTAGTATCAAAACAAAACATTAACTTCAGTTATGCGTTCCTTCCTATCGGATCTTCCAAAATATCTTAAAAATGTAAGTAGAGTCAAACGAAGCTGGTTTAAAATGAAAAGATAAATTAAATAATGAAAAACTGTCATTGTTTAGCTAACAAAAACTTGAATATTATTTTCAGACGAGTGCGACATTATTCAGGAGCAACATAGCGCTCATCCGAATTTTTAGTCTTCTAAATTCATTTAAAATTAAAATTGTTTTCGATGCTCTTTTGTTTAAAATATGTATCATCTCAGTTGCAACATCTGCAGTAAATAATGTTTCAAAATAACATCCCGATGTAAGAAGAGCATCTTCGACTTGAAGTAAATTTTGGTAAGATTTTTTTCTTTCTTTTTTTTTCTTTAATTTTCTTATCATCTTTAATTTTTTATAGTTGAAAGTGTTTATGACTTAGATTCAGGTGTATGACTCTCTATTTGCGTTCCAATTATCGTAATTATACACTCGTTACCATGAAACTGATGTACAGGGTGACCTCGAATTCATGGGCCAAACTGTAAGGGAATGTAAAGTATACATAAAGAAGCAATTTTGGTATAGCAATGTGGGATCGGAAATAAGAAGTTTTAATGAAAAACAAGAAATGCAGAGGAAATGAAAACAAGCGTTTTATTGACATAGCAATTACAGTAGATGCTCAAATGTGCCACTGGCAATGTCTGCCAAGTGATTGGCGTACCTTTTCGAAGATTCCAAGTGTTTCATGAACATTTGCAGTAACGACTGAAAGTCTTGCAATGAGTCTTCATCAGAGTCAACTGGTGTCTCATAGATGAGACGTCTGGAACCTTCGCAAGGGTACGCCAATCACTTGCTAAACGCTGCTAGGTATGTATCAATGTTGATGGTGGCACATTTGAACACTTACTGTAATTGTTATGTCAATAAAATGCTTGTTTTTATTTCCTTCGCATTTCTTATTTTTCGCCAAAACTTTTCACTTCCGAAACCTCATTGCTATACCAAATTGCTTCTTTATGTGTACTTTACCTTCCTTTATAGTTTGACCCGTGAATTCGGGGGCACCCTGTATATTGTTGAGGTTTACTACAACATGTAAGTTAATTTACAGGAACGTTCAAAAGAATTGAAATTCATTATGATTTAAGAGCGATAATTGTTTGGAGTACATTTTAATGATGTTAAGAGTACACTACCGTCAGCCGGGGCTACTTTGGTTCTTGCGGAGTTACTTCCGTCCATTATATAAAAAAGTGTTTATTACTTGTATTGAACAAACAATACAAGATAATTTGGAGTTTTTGACCTTGAAAAATATTTTATACCCTGCTATAGGATATTTGAATAGTTTGGGGTAATTTTAATTTTTGTTATTGGCAACACTGGATGTGATTGTAAACAACTGTTTTCTTGTGTAGATTTTAACTCTCCAAACTTTCTATAGTGTAACAATCGGGATAAGAGCTACAAATAAGGAAAGTGTCAAAATATTACCTTTAGTAACTTGTAACCTATGTGTGACCATAGTTCTTCCTTTAACTTTTTATTTTGACAGGAAATGTTTAAGTTTTCATAAAGCTAACATGAAAACTAGTTTTTCGGGCTACTTTGTGCCAGGACTGGTTTGGTTCGTAGTAACCCCAGTTACTTAGAAATGCCTTTTATACAACCAAATATCTTAAAAAATGTTTTAGGTAATATTTTTTTTTTTTCAAATATTACTGTAGCAAAATGTTACATTAATTGTTTTTGTTCCAGTTGCTGAGGATAACATGACGAAAACTGTTTCTCATTGCTTTAATATTGACAATTGGTTTATTGTGTTTAAATGTTAAAGAAGAACACTTGTTTATCGAGTTTGCAGTGTTAATTCATTAGCAGATGCTATTGCAAGAGGGTTTTAATAGTCTGACATATGAAATGTATTCAATTTACATGAAACTAAGTGAATGGACAAAAGAAGCCCTACCAGAGGCGACTTTGTTCCAAAACTTTAAAAATAGTTAAAAAAAATAATAATAAAAATTTCCTCTTTAAAACCGTACAGTTTTTGCTTCATTGTTTCGTGTTAATTGTTTACAACTCAATTTCGATGTTGAAAATTTATATATAATATTTTTACTTTCTTTTATCTTTACAAGAAGAAAGTATTGGTTTCATGAAAATTTTCGAATTCCAGTTTTCGACGGATTTACACGTTTTATGGGTCAGAGATTCCAAAAAACATGTTTTTACAAAGTGTCTGTGTCTGTCTGTATGTATGTGACACAAATTTTGTGGGCGCTCTATCTCAAGAACTAATGCACGGAATTTAATAAAAATTTATATTCAGGTAGTCCCTGATATAGATTGGTGCTGATTAGTTTTTGATGTAAATAGCTCGGCAGGTGGCGCTGCTATGTAGCATTTTGCAGGATTTCCGCAAAAGCTCTATCTCAAGAACTAATGCACGGATTTTTATAAAACTTCAGATTCCGTTAGTCCTTGACATGAATAGATGCTGTTTACGTTTTGGTGTAAATCGCCCAACAGGTGGCGCTGCTATGCTGCATTTTGCAGGATTTACATTATTTTCGCAGTAGCTCTATCTCAAGAACTAATGCACACATTTTCATCAAACTTCGGATTTAGTCCTTCATATGAAATGATGCTGACTACGTGTTGGTGTAAATCGCCCAATAGGTGGCGCTGCTGTGTTGCATTTTGAACTATTTCCTCAATAGCTCTATCTCAAGAACTAATGCACGAATTTTCATCAAACTTCAGATTTAAGTATAACTTGATTAATATTGCTGCTGATTATGTGTTGTTGCAAATCGATCAACAGGTGGCGCTTCTATGCTGCATTTGTCATGATTTGCGCAATACCTCTATCTCAAGAACTAATGCACAAATTTTCCTCAAACTTCATATTCAGTTAGACGTTGACATAAGTTGGTGATAATTAGATTCTGGTGTAAATAACCCAATAGGTGGCGCTGCTATGCTGCATTTTGCTGGATTTACACGATTTCAGTGACAGTCATACCTCGAGAACTAATGCACGGAATTTCATATTTTTAGAATTTTCATGATGAACACAGATTGCCATTTAATTTGGCACTGAGAATTAAATGGTGAATAGTGAATTTTGAAGTATGAGATAGAAGAAAGTTTTGTGATGGCCACAACATACTAGTTTAATAATGGAAATATTAGTGAAAACCGGAAAAGTGGCCCAAATCAGCCCCGGTTGACGGTAGTGTAAAGATTTTGTAATTCATATGCAGAATTGAAATTCACTACAATATTTCTCCTATAGAAAATGGCATAACATTAATTGTTCTACAGGGACACAAAAGAATTTGGTTACGTCGCTTTTGGTCTTTTGCAGGCTCACAGCAAACAATTCACATACATTATTTTCTAAGGCCGGTAATTGGTAGGAGTGCAGTAGTGTAATGAATTTCCAAGCTTAATTAAATTGTAGTATACTAAGTGGTGTGTACAAGCTCTACTTATCATATACAAAACGGTACAAAAGGATTCGAATACGCTACCGTCTATGAGCAACGAACACACACACTATCGTCTATGAGCAACGAACACACACACTATCGTCTATGAGAGAGAATTGCTAAAAGTACGTTTTGCATTGAGTTATTTTTTTTCAGTTGAATTAAATTTTAGTATACTAGTTGGTACGCGCAAAACATAAATAAAGTCATATACAGGGTTTCACACAAACATCTGGCTACATTGCCGCCTGTAGATCGTAATGGATGGAGGTGTAGTTTTAATTGTATTATGTGTTTCCTATTTGCATTCAACGTTAGTATACTACTTGGTGTGTATAAACTTTATAGATTTAAAGACAGAAAGCACTAAAGATTTAAAATATATTACTGTCTTAGCGGTAATTATGAAAGCGTTGGAAAATGTTTCATAATCTATGCGCGAAGCACAATATTTCTTCTTCTTTTTTAAAATTTAAAATGCTTCTGATTTTTCTGCTGCAAAATGTAACATTTTATGTAAGATATATAGACATACATTTTCTAGCACAATGAACGTGTGATGTATAAAACATAACTGAAAATAAAACCCGTTTTTAAAGAATCAGAATTAAATGTACAATAAAGCTGTTTCAAAGATTTAAAATGAAATCTCCCTATTAGTCCAGGGGAAATGTACCAAAAAAGGGGGGGTTACCTTGCAAAAGGTCGGGTAAAAGATTTTTTTCTGAATTGTTTATAATGATGCTAATATGGAAAAACCAAGTTTTCTAACAAAATTTCTTAAGGCTAAATTTTCTGTGGCCAAAAAATTAGAAAATTTTGGGACCTTTTTTGGTTTTTTTTAAATATCTCGAGACCCGTTGCCGTAGAATGTTATTTGTCACTTACAGTATTAAAGAGGTTAAAATTCTCTACAATTTTCATATTTACAACTTTTTTATACACTAAATAGCAAGCGCAGTACGCCATTTCAAAAATAGGACAATTTTTTCAATTTTCTTAAAAACCGTGAAAAACGCAGTTCTGCCCCGATTATTCAAATATTTCCCACGGATTTAATCGTGTATGCCAACTTCTATATATTAGTAGCAGTAAATTATGTGTTTCAGGTCTAAAACTAGCCTTTTTTGCACCCGTGCCAAACATGAATTTTAGCGCACCCTCCACCGCACCCCCTCTTTTAAAAAGAAAACTTACCACTGGAATTTTAATAAATCTCTAATAGCCGTATTTTGAAAATTTTAAGTGTGTAAGCCTTAAATACGTAATGCTGAACTACGTAATCAGCTTTGCCAAATATTGATTCATTAAAACCTTGAAACCCGTTCCGAAAGGAACCGAAATATATTCCGCTTTAAACAGGTTTCCATCTTAGCAGGTATAATTGTTCATATTCTTTCTCTTGAGGCGTTTAAAGTTACAGTTATATGAATTATACACTATGACGCAAAAGTTTAGACAATGAAGAAATTCTTACATACTTTGAAAATTATTTATTCAATTTTCAAATCACTGCTTGAAATTAATGTGCTGTACATATAAACAATATTTATAACAAAGAAAAGTGGAATTGTGCATATTGCAATAAATTAAATGGTAACAAAAATAAACTGCTGTCTCAAAAGTTTAGACACAAATTAAATAAAATCGAAATAAACAATTTTTAAAACCTGGTTGCGCATCCATGCTTATGTATTACGTCATATACACGAGATTGCATGGAAGAACTAAATCTTGCATAGTTTGTGGATCGATATCGTACCATGCATTCTCAATAGATGTCTTAAGTTTCTTTTCAGAAGAGTATTGTCTAGCGTTGCTATAAACTTTGCGACACATGATGCTCCAAAGGTTTTCTATAGGGTTAAGATCTGGGCTACATGCTGGCCAGTCGAGAACTCTTATATTATGGGAATTAAACCAAGATTTTGAATGTTTTGCAGTGTGAATTGAAGCATTGTCTTGCTGAAATTCCCACTGAGGACCCCCTAGAAGCTCAGCAAATGGCAGTAGGTTTTCTTCTAATGTCTGTGTATAATGCTGTGAAGTTTGACGACCACTGGTGAAGGTCAGAGATACTTGTCCATTATAGCAAAAGGCTGCCCAAACCATCACCGAGTCCCCTCCTTGTCTGCGACTAAAAAAACGTCGAGGTTCCTTCCGCAAGTCATGCCAATACGATAAACAACCATCTGGACCATCCAGATTCCACTTTTTTTCATCGCTAAATATGACTGACTGCCATTTCTCTCCATATGACATATGCTTTCGAGCCCACATAAGTCTTTGTAACTTATGATGTGGTTTCAGAGCTGGTTTCTTCTGCATTTTGCTATAAACGATTGTTCCTTTTTCCAAAATTCGTCTACGAATCGTATCCTTTGATACAGAGAGTCCCGATGAGCTTTGAACTCCACGTACGCTCATTTGTTGAGTACTCGCTAGTCTTTGTATCAGGCGATCCTCTCGTATATTTTTCACACGTGGCTTCCCAGACCGACATTTTGCTTTATATTCGGAACCACTCGATAAAACTCGATAAATAGATTTTTTTGACCTATTAATAATAGCAGAAATTTCAGAAACGCTCTTCCCTTCACCTTTCAACTGCCAAATCCTTGAAACCTCATTCACTTGAATTTCTTTAGCTCTCGGCATGTCGACTATGAAGCGCAATCGTTTGCAGAACTTAAGTACTCCAAATTTGTGACATCATCGATTCTAAATTTGCATATGCCAGCGAATATTCAAAGAAATTTAGAATAGTGTCTAAACTTTTGCGACAAGCACATTTGAATTTTTATGAAAAAAATTAGTATTATAGCAAATAAAACGACTGTCTTTTGTACATAGCATTTTAAATCAGTTTTTGAATATATTTACAGGTTTTTGTAATTCTGACGTCATAATTCTACATTTTAAAGCTGAATGACGTCATTGTCTAAACTTTTGCGTCATAGTGTAGTACTAAATTAGTCACACGAAGACATTCGCAAGGTAACATTAAACCTATGGGAGCGTTCTTCACAAATATCTAGCTCGCATTTTGTTACTTTTAAATAATTTTTTTTTTTCATGGGATACCTGAGATCAATATCTAATGTTGTACTTTTTCGGGTTTGGTTGCTTTTTTTTTTTTTTTTTTTTTTTTTTTAAGTATATTCGGATACTTTCATTTTTGGAAAACTGTGTTTGGAACCCGTTCTAAAATTTAAAGTACCCTGTTTGAGCTTTAAAACAATTAATAGATAATCTTAAAGTTTTACATATTTTTGCATTCTAAAATGATATAATCTCTTGTTATATTTATTGATATAAGTGGAAAAAAATTGACAATATATTTTAAAACTAATACGTATTTTAAATATTTTTTATAAAACTAGTGATCTCAAATATTTTATTAACAGAATTTATAAATTTTACAAGATTTACGCATAACATTAGTTAGTGAAATAATCTGGTGTCATTTTTATTGTAGCTATTTTATAAGGTAAAAGTATTTCTTTCCTAAAAGATATTTATCTTTTGAGTCCCCTCTTTTATGTGGAACTACAATTCAATGTTTGCTATCTTTAAAACAGTAAAACATTAAAACATATGTTATCGATAATTGGTAAATAAAATATACCATTGTAATGGGAAATAAAATATGCTTTTCGCAAATTTTCATACCTGGGTGATTTTCAAAAAAAGTTTCATGTTTTACTGTCCTTTCACATTTGCAAAGAAAAATAGTTAAATATTATAATTTTAATTATTGCATTTTTAACTATCATGTTTTTTAATGATAATTTACAGATATATTATTATTTATAAAAAAAAAATTAAAAATAAGAAATATATTCTTTTGTAGTCAAAATATCATTACCTTAGGTTGTCCCAACAAGCAATTTATTAGGTAATGATTTGACAAAGTTCTATTTAAAACAGATGGTTATAATTTTTTTATACATTTTTATTTATTAAGATGCTACTAATTAAAAAAAATATTTATTTTCATTAATTAAACTTATCTATAATTCATAATTAATTTTTTTAAACCGTGTCCCAAGAAAGAGTGTCATTGCATGCTTCTGACAAAAAGTTCCTCCGGATTTTTTAGAGGACAGCACATGCCTTTTTATCAAGGCAAAAGTACTCCTTAAAAGTCAACTTGTTACCAGGTTTAGGTGAATAGAGTAAATAGTTTTATAGTTTCAATAAAACAAGCAAACACTTTGAATGTTTTGGTGAGTATTCTTTTCTAAGTCACTACCGTACCCAATTCTAATTGATAGTTAAATGAACTTTTACTTTTTAATCTGCTTTCCTTATATGAGAAATAGAAAATCATTGTATGGGCCAGAAGATATAATGGCTGCCATTTATGCCTGGGAAAAAATAAAAATATTTTGCTTAATTTGTCATTAGCGTGCTCACTTATGTCATTACACCAAGCGCATTAAAATTAAAAAATTAGTTTTAAAATGTTAAATTAGTAATTTGGTCTCTGCTGATGCTTGTATATTAATGTTTATGAGGTAAGGTAATTATTTACAAACAATTAAAACTTTCTGATTATTTCTAAAAATTTTATTTTGTTATTCCAAAACGTGGTAAGATTTTAAAAATGACACACCTATTCCATTGATACCTGGGAAAATATGTATGCATTATAAAAATTATAAAAATTATAAAATTTATTAAAGTTAAGCAAGAAATCTTTTCTCATTGAAACTATCGTGCCAATAAGTTACTATAGATTGAAAAATTCTTTTAAACAATGCTTTGAAGTTAACATTGTACACACTTAAAGTTATTGTCTAAATATGAAAATTGTCTCATTTATCTACACTCTGCCCTACTTTTAAAATTATATAAACTTATTGCATATAAAATGTCTGTTGAGATAAAAATAAAGACTTGAGTGTGCAAATAATAGATAATTTACTGCTACCAAATTTTAGAAGTCGACATACACAGTTAAATCTGCGGGGAACATTTGAATAATCGCGGCAAAACTACGTTTTTCACGGTTTTTAAGAAAATTGAAAAAATTGCCCCATTTTGAAAATAGCGTACTCCGCTTGCTATTGAGTGTATAAAAAAGTTGTAGATATGAAAGTTATAGAAAATTTTATCCTCTTTAATATTGTAATCGACAAATAATATGCTATGGCAACGAGTCTCGAGATATTTCCAAAAAACAAAAAATGTCCCAAAATTTTGTTGTTTTTTGGCCACAGAAAATTTAGCCTTAAGAAATTTTGTTAGAAAACTTGGTTTTTCCATGTTGGCATTATTATAAACAATTTAGAAAAAAAAATCTTTTACCCGACCTTTTGCAAGGTATAATGTACATTTCCCCTGGACTATATTCAGTGCAAATGATAAAGAGAGATTGAAAGGCACCAGTAGTGCTTACTGTAGACTGTATTATTTAATATACATATTATATTCTTGATGATATTTCTGTTATTTCTGCATTATCAGTTACACGCATTTGTTCTATTATATTTAGATAGAAAGTGATTTTTATAGTGCTTTAATTATTATTAAGGAACATCATTCATTTTAGAAATTGTTGTGCTTATAAGTTAGGATTATGGGCGATCTCACAATAGTAAGAAACTGATTCGTATAGTGCCTTAATTACTATTAAAGAACATCATTCATTTTACAAATTGTTGTGCTTATAAGTTAAGATTATGGGTGATCTCATAATAGTTACTATTACATTCGTTTGTGAAAAAAAAAAAAAAAAAATGTGTTGTTACATCTATTGTATGTAATTTTTTTTTTTTTGTATTTAAGCATCTAGTATATGTATATTTATGTAATATTTACGTAAGCATATGAATTGTAAGTATGTATATTTGTACGTAAGTATATAAGTTAGAAAAAGCTGCAATGCCGATAATGTATTAGGTGGGAAATATTCCTCATGAAGGTAATTTAAAGTTAAAAAATACGGCACGTAAATAAAATCTGTCAATAGATAATTTGTTTTTTCATTTTTATTAGATTTTAGATTCTATTATTATTTAACCTATTTTTAGTTTTACGCGATTTATGTAGAAAGTGGAGATATAAACATGAATGCAGGTAAGGAACTAATTTAGGCATGCCTCGGATTCTCATAAAAGATAATTCGCAGAAACTGAAGAATCTAGATCTTGTACCTTATATCTGTCTCTACGTGGAGCTTATGGCATGTGGAAACACCTTCGTAGAGACGTGTTTAGACTCTGTCCTTCACTGCACCGGCAAATAGACAAATTGCGTCGCGCAAGCCGAGCGCAAAAGAGCAATTCCGACATTCCTTCATTACTTTTGTTACTGCAATAACGAATGATCCCGAGAGTGGGTACAAAAATTAAGGGGGGCTGACTGGGAAGGTGCATTCATGCGCAACCCGAAAATATCCGTCTTCGGCCCCGCTGGAGATGGTATGCGGAGAGTGATGCTCCGACTCGGCAGGTTCGCTTGTTCTCTTTCGAAAGCAGATTTTTCCCGATTTCTGATTCGGTGAGGGCAGGGCGTTAAATTGAACTTCAGTGATTTATAGTTCGAGACCATGGTGGCCCCGAAAGAGAGGTGAAATGACAGCTTAGATAATACTGAAGTAAAGCACAGTTCGGTAAAAATGTATACAATGATTACCACAGTTTTGTTATCACGAAAAAAAAAAAGTTTGAAATCGGACATCAAAGTGGCACATGAAGAAATATATTGAAACTACTTTAATGGCATTGAGTTGAGGCATAATTCATGAGCGTTTATTTCAATTTAAAAATGCACGCAGTAATAAAACGCATTGGTAAAATATTTTACGGTATTTAAAAGAGAATTTTTTGCCCTGCAAGTTAGTTTTGATTTTTCGATTTTATTTATTTTCTTGTGTATCTTCTGGTCATTAAAAAGCAATGGAAAGTAGGTAAAACTGGGCATTTTCGAAGCTATTTGCTTCTTATATTTAATGGAGGCACTAATCCCGCCGTCTCCTGATATTTGTGCTGTGTATGCAGAAAAAGCAAAGCCTGAAAGTACCGTTCGCCATTAGTTTTCCAGCTTTTAAAATGAGATTTTTGATCTCAAGAACGATAACACACCGGCCGATCAATTAAAATCAATTAATCACCTTCTTCATGATAATTCACGCCAAACAACCTGAGAATTGGCGGAGCGGGTGGATTGTAATAAAAAAAAATTGGTTGTGAACCAACCACCTCCACTTAATAGAAAAGATTCAGGGAAAACAAACGCGCATGAACTATTCTTCAATCCAAAAAGAAGTTACGAAAAGTTAAAGATTAAAAGCATAATTGACAGACCACAGCGAACGCCTTTCCTTAGTTAGTTTCTTTAGTCTTTCTTCATACAATTTATAAATTCTATAATGTATATACACTGATGTCCAAAAGTATTGTATACTTCAATAAATCCTTGTTTCCTCAAAAAGTTAAAAAAAAAAAACTCTTGCAAATTTATACGCATAATAAGAAAATGCGGTATGCATAAGATTTTTTTAAAACCAATCAAATTAGCCACTCCAGAGTATTGGACGACAAAAGAGTGAATTGTAAAGTAGTTGGATTTTGCGAATAGATGATTCTTTTATTTTGTTGTTGTTTTTAGCGTTCATTTCGATAGTTTTTGTTGATGATAAGTTAGTTACGTATCAAATGGATGAATTTTAGCGTGATCATTTTATCGCTATGATGAAGTCTGGTTGGTGTCAGGCCGATGTCGCCTAAGCTGCAGCCGTTGGCTAGGAAAAGGTTTCGAGACAGTAGCTACGATGCATTTCATAGGAAAATGCTAATAGAAGTCCTGTAGAAGGTCGTCCGCTTGTAACAACATCATCAGATGACCAATGTGTGGCATTAATGGCCCGGTACAAACGAACAATGGCAACAAGAGCGATAGCAGCAGAGTTAAATACCGCTGGTTTCGCTAAAAACTGTATACAGGCGATTTACGATGCTAGACGTCAGCCAATATGCGTCCCACTTACCTCTCGTCACAGGTGTGATTGGTATCAATGGTTCAGATAGCCCCTAGTATGGACCGCAAACTTGTGGAGCAATGTAAAGCTCTCTGACGAATCCAGGTTTGTTTTACAGAGTAACAATCGACGTGTTGTTAAATGGAGGCAGCTTGGCCTGAGATATAATTCAATCTTTACCCGTGAATCGCACCAACACAAGGCAGGCCGCATTAATGTATGGGCGGCATTAAGATCAATATATACGCTCCTCATCTGGCTTAAAGACCATGTTGACTAATCCGCTTTATACAGTTTGTCGCGAAACTAACAGAACACCATCGGCATTTAACTCTGCTACTGTTGCTCCTGCTAGCATTGTTCGGTTGCGCCGGGCCGTTAATGCCACAAATCAGCCATCTGATGTTACGCGGACAACATTTTACAGGACTTCTAGTACACTCTAAATTAAAATGCCTGAAATTCAGACACTTAAGTGTCTGAAATGGAGTGTTCAATTTTCAGACATTTTAAAATGTCTGAATTTTTTCAGACACTTTTTGCGTCTGAATTTCAGACACTTCAAACGTCTGAATCGCATCCATTTTTTTGTAAGCATCATACGTAGCCATGTTTGACCACGTTGAATCATGGAAAAATATTTGGCTGTGGTCCTGCCCCTCCCCCCCCCCCAATACAGCCTGATTTTTTTGGTGCTCTCAGTTTTGGTATACAATTTTCGTTACGTTGATAATTTAAATCTTTTACGACATTGTACTGATTATAATCAATATCTTGAACTTCAGGAGTAGAACAAGATTAAAAAACAAAAAATATTTATCTAAATATTAGATTTTTTTAAATTTATTTTGTTTTTAACCTTATTTTACTTTAAAAGTTCAAAATATTGATTATAATCAGTACAATTTCGAAACAGATTTAAAATATAAGCTTTACAAATATTGCACATCAAATTTGGGGGCACTACAGTCGTAGGGGGACGGTGCACTTCCCAGTTTGCCCTTCCTTTAATCAAGAAGTACTTTTGCAAAAAACGCAACCCTGCATTATAGTTGTCTAAATTGAGATGTCCGGTATTCGGGAGTATCCGTTGTGGAGGTTAATGGACATTCTCGAATAGCGAACACCTCTATTTAACGAATACTTTTTTAATCAGCAGACATACATATTTTTATATTTTTACCTCAAAAAAGTAGACATCTCCAATTATCGGACAAATTCCGCGGTCCCGAAGTGTTCGCTATTAAGGGCTTTTAAGGTACATAGATAAATATATATATATATTTTATAATCTTGTCCTACTCTAAAAGTTCAAAATATTTATTATACTCGGTTGAATGTGGAAAAAGATTTAAAATATCAGATGTACGAAAATTGCAAAAATCCCCCCCCCCCCCCAAAAAAATGAAAATATAAAAAAATATATTGCCACATAGGCAATTTTACATATACATCACTTGATAATCACAACAGCCATTTAACTATGAATAATGAAAATAAATAAATAAATATTCTACTTTAATAACATTGGGGAAAAAATGACTTTGGTATTTTGTTAAATATATTTGCGTTTTTAAACTTGTCCTACTCTAAAAGTTCAAAACTTTCCTTATAATCAGTGCAAGATTTAAGATATCAGCTTTACAAAAATTCATGCAAAATCCCCCCCTCCCCCCCCCAAAAAAATGAAAATACTTATTTAAAAATTATGTTTTTAAAAAATTTATATTTCCACATGGGCAAGTTTTTATGTAGATCAGAGGGTACTCACAAAAGCTATTCAACTATCAATAAAAACAAATAAGTACATATTCTATATTAAAAACATGAGGAAAAAATAACTTATGATTTCCAAACTTCTTTCGTCTTAAATATATACAGTAACATCTGTCATTTTTGTATTTTTCGTATAAGTGCATATAAATAAAGTTACCACAGTTTTAAATACGAAATCTAGTTAGAGGTTTTTACTTTTTCCCATTATAAATTTCAAATTACTTTTTTATTAAAAATAATAAAAAAATCAGTATTAGAGTTGATTGCAAATCAAATACATATATATATTTTTACAGGCAGCTTCATATAATAGACCAGTCTCATTTACTTTATTTATCTTTTTTTAATCTGCGGTTTTATGCCAGGAAGTAAGAAAGCATTAGGTCATTTTTCAAAGTTTTTTTTCTCTTTACTTCCTTGTGGCCGTCATTTACTGCGAGATAAAAATTATCCATTGAAACTAAGAACTGACATTGAATATATAATTCGTAATAAAAAAGAACGTCATAAGTTTAAAAATATATACTTCTAGAATTAGTGGGGATTTTTGCGAACAGATTCAAAACTAATTAAATTTCATGCAGGATTTTGTTTAGTACAATAAATAAAATCATAAAATACACTAATTTTACTACTATAAAGAAACTTACTTGAGTTGCTGCAAGAGGTAAGAAATATTCCTCGATTTGAAATTTTAAAAACTACCACAACCACAGTGAGGGAGAAAGACTTTCATCAGTTTAAAAGGTAATCCCATAATACATCCGACTAGCCATATTTAAAGAATGAGATGTTTCATCCTAAAAACAGGACCCGCCAGACAAAAGTTTCTTTTTTTTTGCCATCTTCGACTGGACGAAGATGAATAACACAATATTATTGATATAAATTGATACGAGTTAACACTAAGCCCATTGCACACGCTTTGTAGAATTTCCGGGTGTAATCTTCAACCGTCGTCTACTTCTGTTCTGTGTCTATCCCGCCCTTGTATCGACGACAGCTTCTAAGAGACATTTGATGTCGAGCACACACGTCAGATGTATGTATTCAATAAATAAATAATCCAAGTTAATACGAATTAAAATCACAGTACTTCACATTTCGCAAAAAACGAATTAAAATACACGCGTACATAAAAACAAACTTTGTTTGAATTACAACGTATACCACTTCGAACGAAGACATCTAAAACGCATGCGCAACTGGGAGTGCTAGTGCCCCCTGGTGGTTATTGCGTCGGAAGAATCAAAACGTCTTAAATTAAGACACGTTTAAAGCAATGAAGTGTCTTAAAATAAGACGTTTGCGGATATTTTAGACATTATTCTCAGTTCGTTTACACCATGGTCATAGTAAGACGCTTATGTATCTTAAATTAAGACATCTATAGTGTCTTAATTTTCAGATTAAGACACTTAAGTGTCTAAAATTCTTTTTCAGTCACATATGTGTCTAAATTTAAGACGCTTCTATTTGCCGTGTAGCATTTCCCGTTGAAATGTAGCATTGCACAGTCTCAAAAGCCTACATTAGACGATACCAACAGCTTCGGTAACTTTGGCCTGACACCCACCTGACTCCAACCTACCAATAAGAATAAGAATACTTCCAAAATACCATGCGTAAATTGATTCATTTGGTACTTAATTAATTTATCATCAACAAAAATGATCGAAATCACCACTAGAAACAACAAAAAATTAAAAGAGTCATCCATTCTTAAAATTCTACTACTTTTCAAGTCACGTTTTTGTCTTTCAATCCTCTGAAGCCCTCTTCTAATTGGCTTAAAGAAATCATAATTACCCCTAGTTTTCATACCTTTTTCTTATTATGTATATAAATACATTTTCAATGTTTTCCAACAAAAACTTTTTTAGAAAACAATGATTTAATGAAATATGAATACTTATTAACTTATTGTAAATGCTTTTGTTAACATATAAATCTAAATCATCAGTCATAAAAATAAGTGATATGACACGCAAGCGCCGCATGCAAAACTATCAGAATGATTTCCAGCCAGTAATGTACAAGGTGTATGCTATTTTATTAGACGTTAAACTCAAAGCGGATTCTTGTAATGGAAAATTGGCGATCCTTATTACACAGTAATTCAGCTTGCCCACTCCAGTCTCTAAAAGCTCGGAACCTTTATAGCATTTGTTGGAAAATCTGTGAATTTATAACATTTCGATATTTATAAATATGTCATGACAATATTTATATGATCATACATACCGTAAACTATATACATATTTTGAAAGCTGCTGATATGTTTCAATGGCTGCCCAACAATTTCAACCAAAATGTAAATCTCTTTTATAACTAATTAAGTAAATATCATTACTAAGAAAGAAAACAAACAAATGCACTATATTTTCAGAGGTGTGACTATTAAGTTGTTTTGTTGTTCAAGCATTATGTGAAAGCAAGCTCTCACATGATGCTGTTTATTTTGAAAACCGAGAAAGAGAACAGATCATACCACGACAGCTTCAAAAACAAAGAAAAAAAGTAACTATGTGACAAAGAAGTCTATTTTAATTGAAAGCAAAAATTAAAAATAAAAATTTAGCCACCCTCATCAGTAAGAGACCCCGACAATGTAATACGCGAAAGGTTAGATTTCTAGAAGCATTTCTTCATTTCTTCTAAAAATGGCGATTTGACTCAGCAGAAATGAACAATATAAGTTGGGTCAATCCCATCAGGGCTGCCACATTGTAATACAGACATAGTCAGATATACAGTTTAAAATATTGTTTGTTTAAATCAAAATAAGGAAGCAGTGCGATGGAGCTTCTGAATTTAGTCTACACTACTCTGAATTAAAAACTCTCTAATGCTTATATCAACTCTCAAAACATGAAAATGCGAAAACTACTAAGTCGAAAACAGACTTACTTACGTATGGACGGCTGACTGCAAAGGCTCGAAATGGAAAAATCCACGAACCGGAACGCTATTTCAAAATTAGTATCAATTATTTTTTTATTTTTTGACAGTACAGTAAAGTCTCGATTATCCGAGTCCCGCTTAACCGAGTTATTTTCTTTTGATGGACTGATAGCTTCAAAAAAAAAAAAAAAATATATATATATGGTCATTTTTCCCCCCATTCTGACCAGAAAATCAAAGTTTCAACTTTTTACAGCTGCTCTTTCATCTTCACCTAACACTTCATTTATAATTGCTGTTTCATAATAATGGAAGCCATCAGTCCATCAGAAGAAAATGATCCATTCCAAAGGTATAAGTTCGAATGAAAAAAACTATTTAATACTTTGAGCAGAAAGAATAGGCTACAGCTGTTATTTTCATGACACTAATAGAATCATATAGCTGACAATTTGTACGGTTTTGTTACCTCTAAAATTGAATAAAAATTTTTGCCATATTGAATAATTGACAATTGTTAGTTTTATGCTGCTGAATTAGGCAAACTTTACTAGTAAGTTTTAGTGGTAAGAAAAAATCTTAGAAATTGGTAGCTATACAGTAGCGTAATACTGCAGCAAAATTGACATCCAACAAACAAAAATACTATCAAGGGCTTTTTCAAATAAACAATTTCATTTCCCGTTTTTCTTAAAAGTAACGGAAATGTACATCAAAGAAATGTTACTAGCACCATAAAAATGAATGAATTAAGTGAAAATTTATATTTCATCTTCTGAGTTGGTGACGATTTGTGTAAATTCGATTTATACGAGTTTTTTGATTATCCGAGGTGAGCTTAGTCCATATTAACTCGGATAATCGGGACTTTACTGCATAGAAAATTTATATTTAACCGTAGAAAAACCAATTTAAATAAATGCATTTAAGATTCTAAATAATTAGAAAAAAAAGTTACAGAGAGTTACAGTAACCTATATGTGTGAAACTGTAATAATATTTTTTAATACTTTCACGAACCGGAACAATATTTGTCACAATTTCACGAACCGGAACATCGTTCTGGTTGGCTTCGGTACATTTCTAACTCTACTGGCTGCTTAAACGATATCCAAAATGTCTCTCGGTGTCGAACACTGATCATAACACAGACACTAAAAGTAATTTATTAGTTCACAAATACAACAACGTAAATGTCACTAAATACTAGCAGCCCGTAGTTACCATAGAGCGTTACTAAATTATGGCGAATATCATTTCTTACCAAAGATGACAGCTTATCTCAGATAAGTCTAAACTCCAAATCGATCCGGGCATGTGGTAAGCTTAACCCTTGCCGGCGCGGAGTAATTCTGTTCATAAACTGATGAAATAATGAACTGACACCACAATTTATTAACGAATTTATTGGAAAATACGAAATTGCTTATTTTCATGTACATTATAATAGGAAAATTTTAGTTAAATATTCTTGGTGCCGTTTGTTAGTTTTGGAATTAAAATTAGGTGTCCTTTTTTAAGGGCACCGCGCCGGAAAGGGTTAAAATCTCGAAAGACTTGAGCACTGATCTTGTCTTCCTCACTGAGGCAGGTATCGACCGAAGATCTAGTGTCAATTCCACTTTTATATTCCGTGGATTGACCAGCATATCCAAATTAGCTTAAAACTACAGCGAAAGCCACGAAGCGCATAGTCCGAGAACCACAAACTCACTTGAGAAAATTAAAGAAAAATGAAGGTTAGAGGTCACTTTCACGCACACTCAGTGTTGTAGCTGAAAAAAAAAATATTTGTGGTAACTCACCTTTTCATAGAGTAGATGTTGATGCTACCGGATTTTTGATAAGCCAAAATCCAATTTAAAACATTTAGCTAAAAGCCAACTTTTATCAATTAACAGTTATAATTACAACAGTAGACTCCCGATTATCCGAGTTAATATGGATCAAGCTCACCTCGGATAAGCAAAAAATTCGAATAAACCGGATTTACACAAATCTTCACAAACTAAGGAGATGAAATATAAATTTTAACTTTGACATTTCTTTGATCGTTTTTTTTTTTTTTAAAGAAAAACGGGGAATGAAATTGTTTATTTGAAAAAGCCCTTGATATTTTTTTCTCTGTTGAATGTCAATTTTGCTGCAGTATTACCCTACTGCATAGCTACCAATTTCTAAGATTTTTCCTTAGCACTAAAACTTACTAGTAAATTTTGCCTAATTCAATCGCCGAAACCTAACAATTGTCAACGGTTAAATAGGGCAAAATTTTTATTAAATTTTAGAGGGAACAAAGTCGTACAAATTGGCAGCTATGCGATTCTGTTGGTGTCATGAAAATTGCAGGTGTAGCCTCGTCTTTCTGCTCAAAGTGTTAAATAGTTTTCTACGTTTGGAATGGATCATTTTTTTTCTGATGGGCTGATGGCTTCTATTATTATTCAACAACTATTATAAATGAAGTGTTAGGTGAAGATGAAAGACCAGTCATAAAAAGTTAGAACTCTGGTTTTTTGGTCTTTTTTTTCTTCTTAAAAAAAAAAAAAAAAAAAAAAAAAAAATATGGCCATTTTTATTTATCATGGCTGTTTCATAATAATAGGAACCATCAGTCCATCAGAAGAAAATATCTCGGTTAAAGCGGCTTATGAATATAAGTGAAACGGATCTTCTTAAAACTAGCATAAATTACCGTTTTGCAAATGCGTTCCCACCCAACTACAGCCCTGCGCACACTGGTTACTATCGAGCAAAACACTCTCAATCAAAAAACTAGACTACCATTATAAGTGAGTAGCAAAATTTTTTAAGGGATGAGTTTTGAGCTTTCGTAAAATGTAGTAATAGGAAACGTTGGGCTAATCCTCAGGCTTGTATAATGAATGTGTGTGCATACTTCTGAATGTTTAACCAGCTATCATTTTATAAGTTTGTACAATTTAATTACAGTTAAAAATTCTTAATGAAAGTGCAGAGTATCAAACTGACCATTTTGTGATCACATGCCTATTTTTACATATAAACGAATTTTATCATTTAGCTTATTTTATTAAGGTTTTAATCTAAGGTTATGATCAGTGCCCATTACAATCGAAATTTTAAATGAGCCATTAGTTAAACAATGTGATTAATCTTATCCTTACTATAGAAGATTATATTGAAAAGTAGTGGTAAGTACCCGTAAGGCATGGTGACGTCACGGCGACGTCGTTGGAAAGTCACACTGTGACTTGGTGACCGTCGATGTGACGTCACGTGACGTCGATGTGACGTCATAGTGACTAGAATGCGAGGTCGTTATGGCCGTTTTAGAGGTCGTTTGTGACGTCACATTGTGACCACTCTGTGAAGTCACGGTGTGACAAATTTGTGAAAAGTGTGTCATTTGGGACTATTTTGGCATTAACTTTGTGACGAACCTGTGACGAAAGTGACAATGCTTTGAAGTCACACTGTGACCAATTTGTGAAATATGTGTCATTTGTGACGAATTTGTTATAAACACTGTGATGATTTCAAATGAAAATCAAATTTCAAATTAATTGCTTAAAAGGCGCAAAGGCGAACATAGTGAAAAAGATTCCATGCTGGGACTCGAACCCGGGCCATCAGTATAGCGCACTGACATTCTACCGACTAAACCACATGTAACGATACCCGGCCTGGAAAATTTCTCACTATTACATGTTGGCAAGGCTACAAACGCAGCACAAGGTGGAATATTTATCGTGAGCCATCGACATGGGGCAAACACGAAACTTAATTAAATCGAGCATCGATTGAAACTATATTAATACTTGGACATTTTTCCAGAGAGAACCATTCGCCTTGCATACAATATTTCAAATGAAAATCAAATTTCAAATTAATTGCTTAAAAGGCAATTTTAATTTGAAATTTGATTTTCATTTGAAATACTGTATGCAAGGCGAATGTTTCTCTCTGAAAAAATTTCCAAGCATTAATATAGTTTCAATCGATGCTGGATTTAATTAAGTTTCGTGTTCGCCCCATGACGGTGGCTCACGATAAATATTCCATCTTGTGCTGCGTTTGTGGCCTCGCCAACATGTAATAGGGAGAAATTTTCCAGGCTGGGTATCGTTCCATGTGGTTTAGTCAGTAGAATGTCAGTGCGCTATACTGATGACCCGGGATCGAGTCCCGGCGTGGAATGTTTTCACTATGTTGGCCTTTGCGCCTTTTAAGCAATTAATTTGAAATTTGATTTTCATTTGAAATATTGTGTGCTAGGCGAATGTTTCTCTTTGGAAAAATTTCCAAGTATTAATATTGTGATGATTCTTGTCATAAACACTATGATAATTTTAAAGTAAAGTTTTGTTTGAAAAATAAAGTCTTATCTTTTTACCGTACTTTTTAGCAAGATATCCCTATTTTGGAGTCCTATTCTTCTAAAATATTTTTAATTTTTCATTTAAAAAACAATCCTTATCAACTGACATCTTTTTTTATTAAGTTCTAAGCTTGATCTTGAATTCAAGCTTAATATTAAGAATGTGTAAGCTTTTTAATTTTTTGTGATTTGTCATTGCTTTACTAAATATGAACATGGAGTCTAACGGACTTTAATACAACTGTTATTTATAGAACGACATGATAAGCCCTATTTATTTAATTTTTTTATTCCCGTATATATTGTATTTTGTGAATATGAGCTAATTAGATTTGGTATGTTTTATAGGAAAAGACTGATCTGGGAAATAGAAACAACAAGTAAGATATATCATGCGTTAAGCCTATATTATAAAACACTTTCCAACTCTTCCTGAATGTTTTAACAAGACATCGGGGGAAATAACGTAAACAAGATAACTAACTAAACATGAAAACGCATAAAACATTTGAACATTTTCAGCAGTTACCATCCATAGCCAAATATGTTTTCCAATTCTTTTAAACAGTCCTGTATTTGATCTGTAGATTGATATATATACTATATAATGGAAAAATTTAGTTTATCAAGGAAACGCATAACAGGTTGAAATTCTCTTTCAGCAATTTATACTAATATATGGAAACATACTTAAGTAATTTTGTACAACCCTGTAGTTTACCTAGAACCTTTATTACACGCCACTATTTAGTTAAAATTTAATTCAAACTAAAACACTTTTAAAACTGCTGAAATCACATTTCCAGAATTTATAATTTATAGACGGCAACGTATCCAATTCTTTGCGTGACCCTGTATATCATTTTATCTATATTCTACAAACATTTCTTAGTAAATTAAATACAGTGCAGCGTAAAAATGCATAACTTATTTAAAAAACACCTTTAAGCAATACCCAGTAACCCTTACGAATACTTCTGTATAGTCCTGTATATGAATTATAGCATATGTATATACACCATATACTTTGCATAAATGTAGTGAATCATAAAAGCGCATATCATAATTAAAAATGCATTTCCAGCAATCATCGCTAATGAACAGTACTTCGGATACAATATAGTATCTGAAATATTTTGTGTGTCCCTGTAAATGCTATATACACTTCGTATTATACATGAAATAATTCATAGTATGCAAACATCAACGACGTATATCAATTTCATTACATATCAAATAGATTAACATAAATATAGTACGCCGCAAACAATTCCCTCCACCCCTATATCATTATGTATTGGAATTCCTTTTTTAGCCCTGTAAATAAACAATAACTATTCTCTGCATTGCATATTCTACGGAATGCACATTTTAGTGCGCTTCATAAATGCACATCAATTTTATTCTATTTGAAAGCGTGTAAAATCATTAAAAATCATTTGAAACGATTTTTTCTCCCACAGGCCGTAATGTAATGGAATACTTTTGACAGTCCCTGTAAATGAACTAAACATGCTACAAACTTCATTACAAATAGGGACCTTGCTATGGTAAACGTCAATAACATCCAAAAATTTCAAGTCAATCTGAGTATATTTACGCGAGTTAGAGCGCGGACAGACGGCCAAACAAACCGAAGTCATAAACACTTTTTAACTTTATCGGGCCTGAAAAACACTTTATTTCAATGCTTAAATATTATTTTTTATTTTTTAATGCCAATAAAATAAATGTATCGAAAACGTAGAAAATGAGTTTACAATCAAAGAAAATTTAATAACTGATTCTGAATGTCTACAATTAAATGTTCGATTAAAATCACAAACAGCAAAAAAAAAAAATGATTAAATAGAATAAAAAAAAATAAATATATCAATTTGAAAAACACTAAATAATTAGTATTTATAATTGTACTATTAAGCAACAACAAACTACAATAGATGAATTAAATGCATTTAACAATTTCTCAAAAATCTTTCCATATGTTATAAGGAATTTCTACTATTTTATAATTTTGGCAAATGTTAAATCTGAAAACATTGGTATGAAGATTTAAGATTTTAAATACTAATTTAAAATATTACTAACAATGAAAAAAAAAATCTTTCAAAAGTTTCACTACTACAATATGTAAAAAGATATTTTCCCAGTATAATGTTAATTTCAAAATTGAAACAGTTTCCTAATATCATTATAATCGAATATCATATTTAACTCCAAAATATTAATGACGATAAATACTGTGTTAGAATTAGTCTCTGCATCAGCTTTTTTTTTTCCCTTCTAGCGATGCAGATTAAGATATTTTACAGTATCGAATCGGAAAAGAATTGCAGATCAGTCTCATTGCATATGACATACTACAACTTATTTAATTTTAATCTATCAAACGGGAATAAAAAATTTAAATTAAATAAGACATACCTTTTAAGTTCCATAAATAGTTTAATAATATCCGTGTTTTATCCTAAATTGTCAGACATATTTCTGACAAAATGACAAAATTGTCAGACATACTTCCCGCGTCAAAAGTTCTGATCCTTATTTTAGTCTACGGTTTAATCGAGCGCAGACGATAGCGCACGCGCACGCGCAAGCAGGTGCTTATACTGTATTATTATAATTTTTGTCTGTAATGAAAATTTTCTATTTGAATGAAACACCTGCCTTTTTTCTTTCTTTTCTTTAAAAGTAAAGTTTGTTTTACACGTAATAAATACAAATTAGGCATCTTAATAAATGAAAAGAGAGTATACAGGATAAAAAAATTTTCTTTGTCAATCTGTCATTTTTTTTATATTCATTTTCTGTAGAATAAAACTATTTGTAAAATAGCTTTTTTTAAAGTCGTATTTCTAAAACACGAATTTAAAATATGAATAATTATATCATGGGTTTTGTATAAAATTTGTATAAATATTTTTTCGGAAAATGCTAATTTTATTTAAAAAGTCTGAAAGAAGTAGAATTTTTTAAAAAATAGTTATTTAAAATAGTTAAACACTAACAGGAAAAAATATGACTTGAATGCAAATTCTAAAGCAAGAAATGCATATATGACTAAACTCTGAATACTCTTTCTACGTGCTCATTAAAAGCTGCAGACTTAACTGTAACAGAAAATTTTAGTTTGAAACCACAGAAGTGTTTCGAATAACACTGGTCGACAAAAAACTTCCTCCCTGCAAACTAAATATGTAAAGTGTACAGATTTAATATTCCTAATTCTAAATATGTTATCCAAATTGCTTCATAACGTACCATTTTTTCGAGAAACACTTTTATAATAATAACAATCGGTGAAGGATTAAATTGCAATGGTAGATAAAATTGAAATCATAAAAAAAGTATACTTCACTGTCTTAGATAACAAATTGATAAAATATAGCATGAAAATCTAGTTTGTTGATACTTGTACCGTGCATTTTCCTTTTTATGCCCCCCCCCCCCCCACCTCTTTTCGTGTCCGAATTTACTATTTCCTATCCACTAATATGTTTTCATTCCTTATGTTGCTGTAACTCGGGCATGTTTAAAATATTTCTGTTAATTTTCAAAGATTTTTGATGTTCATATTTTTGTCACACTGTGACTTACAATATGGTGGTTTTTTCGTCACATATGCGACGTGACGTACGTTACATGCAGTGACATAACAGGAACGTCACATTTTTTTTTTTTTTATTGCCAGAAAATATAATTTTACATAAATAACATGTTTTGAATATTTTTTTGTAATTTTTGAAATTTTTCTAAGAAGTTCACATCTCAGTCACAATGTGGCATCACTGAGTGGTGGCATTTTGGTCACAGATGTGACGTGAC
Source organism: Maratus speciosus (assembly GCA_963932465.1). Taxonomy (NCBI): domain Eukaryota; kingdom Metazoa; phylum Arthropoda; class Arachnida; order Araneae; family Salticidae; genus Maratus; species Maratus speciosus. Next base: position 501,482,547 of record OZ010793.1, on the reverse strand, counting down.
CACAGTGACTCACAGTGACGTCACAACGACGTCACCGTGACCATGCATGCTATGAGGGTATGATGTGTTACAATTAAGATAATAAAAAAAAAACCCTTTACGATACTGTAAGCATATCTTCGCTAAAATGAAAAGTCATTATAACGAAAATACATTTTTTATAACGATTTCGACTGAGAAGGCAAATAATTTATTTATAATACAGTTTGATTCCACAAGATTTCTCTGTAATGGAGTTGCATTTTATGTGATTACCAGGTTTATATCCAATTTTGTATACAATTTTACAACATTTAATATATATATATATATATATATATTTACATTCCTTGTAAGAGAAACAATAAAATAAACATTCTAGTACGTTAAAATATATTATTATGCAATATCAATTATTGTTTAAAACGTTTACATGCAGCACACACTTTCAGGTTTTCTTCTTCTGAGGTATTTAGCATCATAATTAATGGCACATTTTTACATGGCACTAAAAATAAAAAAGTAAGTAAATAAAAAAACAAATTCCAACAAACACTAGAATATGCTGATTTAGTAATATTTATGCTTACTTTAATCTTGCATTCCTAATAATCATTTAAAAAATTGTTATGAGCTATAATGAGTCAAATTACTATGTTTATTTTATTTATATATAACTTTACCTTTTTAAATTTATAATAGAATTATCTTGTAAGATAATCTGAAATAATATGAAAATGTTTGATATATCTGGTAAAAATACTTCTCTAAATGATTCTTTTACCCTAAGAAATGAATTTTCTTCTTCATTTAAAGGCTGCATATAAAAGGCTTAAAAGTAAAATCCTAATTCTGACACTCTTTGTTAATATTACAATAGTCAAAGGTTATTACTAATTTATTCCACTTGGCAAGAAATCCTACCCATTTATATTTTTAGGTTTTGTACCACTATCTTGGAAAAGCAATATTATCTTATTTAGTGACACAAACAAGCGTTTAGAGGATAATTATTATTTGAAAATAGTGGTAATCAAAAGTTAAAAACTTACGAATCCTGTTTTTTTTTTTTTTTTTTTTTTTTTCATTTCTTGACAAATCGTAAACAAAAAATGTTAATGCAATAGCAATTGATTTTGCGGCTTATTTATAACTAGAGATCGACTGAAAATTCGGTTTCGTTTTTGTTTTTGGCCCAAAATCTAAGTTTCACCGAAAATTCGTTTTCGGAATGCGGCTGAAAATTCGGCTGGACCGAAATTATCAGTATTCCAAAAATCTCGTTTCTTCCTTCGGAAATTTTCACCATTACTCATCGATTTCAGCTCTATCAGGTCAAATGATTTATTGCTACGAACTTCGTTGTTTATCATTATCAGTCATGACTGACTCAAGACGTGAAAGAAAATTATAAAACAAGCAATGTATATAACTTAGTTATTAGTTATAAGCAATGCATATAACTAAATTTTTTCACGTGCTCATTAAAAGCTGCAGACATAGCAGTAATAGAAAATTTTCAGTTTGAAACCGCAGAAGTGTTCCGAATACTCTTTGAGAAAGTTCTAATATAATAGATGATCATTTACAGAAATCATTATAAAAGATAAATCGAGGTGTATACATAAAACTAAAATATTTTTTAATTAAATGAAATTCGTAGAATTAGAAAATCTTTCTGTGTCGTTGATGAATTGATTACGTTTTATTGGAATTTTTTTCCTTCCAAAATGGGTATTTATCAGTGCCCAAAATAGATACACACTGGTCCATATACCCAAAACAGGTATATGGACCCAAATTGGGTAACCTCATACCTAAGAATCTTTCTACCCAATTTGGGTATTTTTCTACCCGTTTTAGGTCTTTTTTTGTGTATATATCGGCCAAATAAAACGTAGTCTAAAATGTTTAATTAAAGAACACAAGCAATATATTAGAACACATATAATATAAGAAAGTAAACAAGAAATTAAGAAATCCAAGTTTAAAATATTTAATTAAAGAACACAAGCAATATATTGGAACACACGTAATACACAGGGTGTCCAGCGAATAATACCCTGATTTCAAAATTAAATATCTCAAAAACAAAGATCAATAGAATTATGCGGTAAACGGTTTGTTTATTAGCTAAGCTGTAAAAATGTTATACAGAAGTTTCAAAATTTAGTTGCAAAAACCATTAACAGATGGCGCTGTAATCGCATTACTTGTAAACTGTGCTTCGAAGTCCAGAGGACTAGCGTCTCATTCCTAAATGGCTCCCTGCGGAAGAACGAATATTGGGAAAGTCCACTTTTTCATTGGGGGGGATGGGCAGAAGTGGAGACATCTGGTCACAGAATTGTTGCAACAGCTTTAATTTTAGAAAATTTCAATTAATAGAATTTTCAATAAAAAGTTTAGAAATCATTATATAAGAACTTATTAAAATATTTTATTAAATTCAATTTTTAATGCCATATAATTATTTAAATTAAAATGCATATATTCAGAAAAATAATTTTGTACTTTTTATTTATTTTTTATATTTTTAAATCACGGCATAATATTTTTGTATTATTGTTTATACCTGAATTATTATAAATAAAAAAGTAATTTTGCACTTTTCGTTTATTTTTAAATCACGGCATAATTCTTTGGTTTCAGCACAACACATATATTTCTTTTCTTTGTAAACAAAGTTTTAGAGACAGAAATTGTGCATTAAATTATTTCTTTTTTAAAAGGAATTGATGATAAGTCATATCATCAACGTCAAAGCAAAAGTATTTTGGATGCTGCATTTCTTTCCAACACTTCGGATCCTATCGTTAGAAGTTGCACCATATTTCTGTGCTCAATGATAAAAAAAAAAATGAAAACGAGTTTTTAAAATTAAAATTATTTTTCTTAATTTAATTAAGTTTTTAAAAATAGAAACTTTGTATTTTTTCATTCAAACTATTCTCTACAAGGGAAAAAAAAAAGATTTATGAATCATTATTATAAATGCTCAATGATTTTTTAAAAAGGGGTTTCTTTTAGCTTAATTAAATTTTAAAACCAGAAACTTTGGATTTTTTTATTCAAACTTTTTTCACAGTTTAAATAAATATTAAAAAGTAAATATTTCCATTTCTTTTAAATCCTCCTGTACTTGGATTCAATTCCACGATCTACCAATTAGGAGAGAAAAGACATACCACAGAGATACTGGTATCCGGACCGAAGTAGCTTATAACAAAATTTGAAACAAATCTCAATTCTGTCAACACATGGCTTCACTTCTGCACATTACCCAAATAAAATATTTTAATAAGTTCTTATACAGGGTGTCCGGTTTCAACGGTGTCCAATGGCTAATTCCTAAACCGTTAGTCATAGACATATAGTTCCAATTACAAAAATGTTTTAGATCAGGTAAACAAATATTTTAAAAGCGATTTAGGTAAATAAAAACATTTCTTTAAAAATTTCGAAATTTAAATTTTTATACGGTCCCTCGGTCCTATAAGTTATATTTAGTAAAATTTTCCTTTTACACTGACAAGTAATATAAAAAAAAGTCCCGTTATTCTACGATTAAAATTGACCGAGTAATCGCTGTTTAAAGTTGGAGCATATTTTTGCGGCAAATTGGGGGTCATTCACAAATTTAGTCGAAATATAATTTCGTCAGATATATTAAAAAAAATGGTTGAGAGTAAAATTAACATTGCAGTATAAATTTGAAATCTTTAATCATTCTGACATATTAATGCAAAATATACAATTTGCAATAAACATTTAAGAAGAAAGAAAATATAGAATTTTTGTTAAATAAAATGAAGCTAAATTAACAGCCTCAATTCTTTACAAAATGATACGTATTTTAAAATATTATTAGATTGCACTAGCCTGCAAAAGTTGGTTTGTGTCATATTTTTTAGCTTTTGATAATTGATTCTCATGTATTCTGTACCGTTGAATCCGAAATTGGCCTTCATTTTTAATCATCACATCAGGATTTTTCGCAAATTGCAAATTTCAAAGTTAAAAAGTTCAAAGTTAAAATTGAATCTCCTCCCCCATCTCATCGAACCACTCAGCTTTTTAGCTGTAAGAATCCCAGGATAAGCAAAAATATCGAATAAATTATTGAATAAAATAAAATAAAAGAAAATAAAGTTTTACATATGTTTTATAGTATGAGATTTCCACTATATTTTAACTTACACATTTACGATTTACAAAAAAATTCTAACGTGATGGTTAAAAATGAAGGTCATTTTCAGATTCAGTACTAAAAAGTACGTAAAAATCTTATCTTCTCTACTTTATAGTATCTGATTTTTGTTATTCTTTAACTTTGACAATTTATGATTTGCGAAATATCCGGATATGATGGTTAAAAATTAAGGTAATTTTCGGATTCAGTGCTAAAAAATACATAAAAGTTAAAAAACCCAACAATCGCAGTCTTGTATTACCTAATCTAAAAAATTTTCTTAAATTTCTTGGCGGTAATCTATCCGAAATTTTTTGTGTTATCCTGTAAAATAAGTATAAATGATAACCACCGAAAATCATAATAATATTAGATTGTTATCGGGTTTGTGCCAGTATGTAAAATGTAATCTCGATCGGATATTTGAAAGTGAGTTAAAGTTCGAGTAAAAATTTTGAACTGGTAAAACACACATTCGATCGTTGAAGTAACATAAAAACTTATAAAAATAACGTATTTTTTTTAAAATAAATCATAAAAGAAACAGTCTCAAATCCTGACAAAATAAAACATATATTATTTTAGCTAATCTGAAGCTTAATAAATATTAACTTGATCGTAATACTTGTACGATTTTTTTCAAAGCGCAGATACACATGAAATAAGATCTTCAAATATTTTAAGCATTTGGTATGCGACCCCTCAAAGTCAAGCCGAACTCGTTTGTTTTCAGAGCAGAAAAGTGGCATAAGTCATGCATTTTTTAAGTTTCATAACTCGCTCAATTTTAGTCTTATATGAATGGCACTTTTTTTCTCTTACTTGTCAATGTAATGGGAAAATTTTACTAAATATAACTTATAAAACCGGGGGACCGTATAAAAATTTTAATTTCGTAATTTTTTAAGAAATGTTTTTATTGACCCAAATCGCTTTTAAAATATTTCTTTACCTGATTTAAAACATTTTTGTAATTGGAACTATATGTCTATGACTAACGGTTTAGGAATTAGCCATTGCACACCGTTGAGACCGGACATCCTGTATAATTATTGCTAAATTTTTTATTGAAAATTCTATTAATTGAAATTCTCTAAAATTTAAGCTGATGCAATAATTCTGTGACCAGATGTCTCCACTTCTGCACATCACCCCAACGAAAAAACAGAATTTTTGTTAAATAAAATGAAGCTAAATTAACAGCCTCAATTCTTTACAAAATGATACGTATTTTAAATTATTATTAGATTGCACTAGCCTGCAAAAGTTGGTTTATGTCATATTTTTTAGCTTTTGATAATTGATTCTCAAGTATTCTGTACCGTTGAATCCGAAATTGACCTTCATTTTTAACCATCACATCAGGATTTTTCGCAAATTGCAAATTTCAAAGTTAAAATTGAATCTCCTCTCCCCATCTCATTGAACCACTCAGCTGTTTAGCTGTAAGAATCCCAGGATAAGCAAAAATATCGAATAATTGGTCTTTCCCAATTTTCGTTCTTCCATAGGAAGCCACCTAGGAATGAGACGCTAGTGCTCTGGACTTCAAAACACAATTTATAGGCATTGCGATTAGAGCGCCATCTGTTAGCTGTTTTTGCAACTAATTTTTGAAATTTCTGTATAACATTTTTACAGCTAGCTAATAAACAAATCGTTTACCGCATAATTCTATTGATCTTTGTTTTTGAGATATTTAATTTTGAAATCAGGTTTTTATTCGCTGGACACCCTGTAAGTAAGTAAACAAAAAATTAAAAAATCCATCATTTCAAAATACTCTAGGGGAGATAAACTACATCTTTCAATTTAAATCAGCTTAATTATCTCTAAACCTAGTTCTAAACACAAACTTAATTTTCTTGAAGAATTCCATATTTATAAAAATCATGAAAATATTGTTAATTGTGACTTCGTTATCCCTCTATTATCAGATTTTTGGAAATTAAATTGGAAAATCTCCTGTTTTTAATTTCCTGTAACATTTTTAGGTATTACCAGTTCCTTTTTTGATGTAATTTCCTATTGGCTTTTCTTGTAAATCTATTGATCTATTAACTTTCTATTGATCTATTAATTTCTATTATATTAATCTATTAATTTCCAGTAATTCCATTGATCAATATAACTATTCTTCGAATTCACTTCTCCTCTATTACTCGTATGTGTAAAATTCTATCATTTTTTACATTGATGACAGTATGCTGAATACTAACGAAACTAGTTTGCTATAACTTTTTTAAAATATCTACTTTTGCACTTATAGTTTTTGTTTTTTCCATGAAGTCTGAGACAGGCCGCACAGTGAGGCGTCTCATGCAACATGTTGTTCGACTTCTGAGAAAAAGAAAGGTTTGCAACAGCTTTCTTCTTTGTTTACACTTGTTTCTCCTACTATAAGACACCCTTCATCTTCTCCCTGTCGCCTCAGTGTTGGACCTGCCTAAGTACTCGATTTGTTGTTATCTCATGTCTTCATTTCACAGTGTTTTATTTCAAACTGGCATGTTTTCTGAAATGCATAAACCAACAAATAATTCAAAAATAAATGCCAAACATGTACACAAATATTAGAAATAGATGCCAAAGAAAACAGTTGTCAAAAGTCTAAAGACTCCCAATAAAAAATATTTGAAACAAATGCGTTCCGATTGAATAAAGTTTCTTGAAATCTTGAAATTTACTTTTTTGAAATACATTAAAGATATTTTTTAACGCGAAAATTCTTCTTGGATTTTGCAAATTTGTGATCTTTTTGGGGAGCAATGCATTTTACTAAATTTTTGTTTATTTTCCTCTTAATATCATCTGTGTGTCATTTGTTACTTTTTGTCAATCGTTAGTAGTGAATTTCGTCACATCACTACTTGGGCGACTTTTGACGAATTTAGAAGGCAGAAAAATATGTCTAGACTATAAATATTATTATCATTATGAGTGCACATCATATTTACTTTCTAGATATTATGAAAACGCTAAATACATTGTAGATAATTATAATCTTTATCACAAATAAATTGTTTAGACATTAATGTAAAAAGTAATTATATCAAGATAATGATTTTACTTAATTAATTAATCCAATTAACTTAATTGTTTTAAATGTACCCATTCGATGTTAATTAATAAGGAAAACATGTATTATTAAATATTATAAATAAAAATTGACTGAAAAAAAAAAACCCTACAGGGAAAGATTTTGGATGCCACACGTATGCTGCGAATTGGATATCAAGACAAATTTTATTAGAAGCAAGGTTCGCGTTAAATCGCGCGATTTCTGCGATACTTAAAAAATCCGTCTTGAAACAAATTTCATTCGAACTCTTTTCCTACGCAGGGTGTGCCGATGGCGAAAATAATTACAATTGCGGAAAAGTTGAAAAGTTCGTTAGTCTGTCGCGAAAATAATGAAACAGCGGCGTTTCTCGTCAATATCTCACAAAAATTTTAAATGAACCTCGGCAACTGGGTCAAATTCAGCACCGGAAGTTTTTCATCCTTGAATATCAACATTTAGGATGTCTTTCGTTTTCACGATAAATGAATTTTCAAATTCGTCACTGAACATATTAAATCTACTGCTGATTTACCTTAATTTAAAATACTGCACTACTAAGAAAAATCAAGCCTTAGTACTAAATAACATAAGTTTCATGATTTTAAAAAAATGAGAAAATAACATTTTTTATTAATGTTTAAAATTCGAATATTGTGAGAAATCATTCGTACTTCCTACAAAAAATAAACAAAAAAATCCCCAACAGTTTTTATTACATTTTCAAAGAGAATGTTGAAAAAAGCTGATGTTTTTAATTTGTCTGATATCTGTTTTCCAGCTTTCACCAAAATGCAAATATAGTCAACAAATTTTTAATTTTGTGTGGTCTTTTTACCCATAAAAAATAATAGTACAATTACAAATATATTTTTTAAGTCTGAAAATTTGACTGCACTTCCCTGGATTTTTTTACATGACATTTCATTTTAAAATTAAAATAATATAGATATTATATATGTATGTATTATATTTAAATAAATTTTTTGCCTCTGGATTCAGTTTAAATTTTTAAACACATTTTGTCTGTTTCAGAACTCCCGTTGCCAAGTAGCTGTGTCCACCAGTCAGAAGGATGCTGTGGTGGAGCCTACTAATCCTTCTCTTGTTTTGTGCTTTCTGACGATTAGATTTATTTTATTTTTAAAGAATTTGTTGTATTAAGTTTGTCTAATCTAATGGTGCTTTTCGTTTGAAATATAAACTGTCGTTAACCTCCCCCCCTCCTAAAAAAATACCAACCCTATAAATATTATTTTATTTAACGGACGTTACACCGCGTCATTTCCCTTTAAGGATAGCAGGAAGAAGAAGGGAAAATTTAAAATAGAAAAATATGTTTCTTCTGTCAATATTTTTGCTTTTAAGGAAAAACAGGAGGAAAACAAAAGGACTATTAAGGAACTTACAGAAGCTTTTACGGAAAACAGAAAAGTTTGAAATGACGAAAATTGGTGAAAGTTTGATTGTGGATTATGAGTCCTCCAATTAATTTACACTATTAGTTCTTTTCGTATTTATTTATTTGTGTTTTACAAAAGTGAAAAATATTTGTTAAATTCTAGAAAACATTAACTGTTTTAATATTGTACTTGCAAAACTAGTTCTGCCACTACTGTGAAGGCCAGTTTATGTGTTTTTGATATACTGCTTATTATGTTGTTTTCTGACTATACCTAAAACATACACACACACACACCCAAATAACTTAAAAATTCAAAAACTTAAAAATATATAATGAAAAGTTCAGGATTTATAAAGTTTTATATTTTTATTATAACTTGAAAAAGAATTTTTTTTTGTTTTTCAGGTACAGTTTGCAAATAATTTAATTCCCTTTATTTACTTATTTATTCTTAAACATGTAAATCCGTTACTTGTTTAAAAGTTATCGTGACGAAACCGCTGAAAAACAGTGTTTCCAGATAACTGAGTTTAAAGATTTGCTCTTCCCAGGTATCACATGCTGGTTCGTGAGTCAACGTTTACGGCTCGTAGGACTTTTTCTATCGTATCAAACTTAAGACATTCTTAATGGTTCAAATACTATTAAAATAATAATAACAAAAAATACAATTTTTTCGTAATTTCAAGTCTATCTAGTTTGGTCGCGAAGATTTTGGACAAAAATTTACCATACGAGCTTACCATTATCCTCAAGCTAACGTTTGTTTACTTGTTTAACTCATAAAAGCAGCTTATCTAAGTAAGTATTGCCTAGTTCTGTTGTGTAGGTTATTACGGTTTGGACAAGAAGCGTCTAATCTGAACAAAGACCATGTGCATACTCATCACACTCCAAGCTCAGAGCTCCATCTTCTATTACAGTCATCTACATTTTAAACAAATTCGTATAATAATATTCCATACGAATCGACACTTCGCTTTTTAGTGATAATTATATAAATGTGGAAGTTAGTTTCAAGAATATTCGTTACATTTTAATTATATATTTTTAAAAGAAGAGTAAACTAAAAATCTTTAAATCGATATATACAAATAAAGCAAAAGCAAAACCAATCATTTCGGATAGCAGACGATAAACCTATCTGTTCAAATTGAAAACATTTTTCGTTCTTTTCAACTTAAAGAGGAAATATCAAAGACGGTAAAAAAAAAAAAAAAAACACCATTGTTTCTCTTTTTTTTTCTTCTTTTACCTTCACAATGGAGTAATTTTGTTGCTACCATTATGAAAATGTCATAAAAAAAAAACACTAATTTGAATTCAAAATTTTAAGAGGGATGACATCATCGGGGCAATGAGAACAACTGGTGTGAGTTTCATTGCGCATCCTTCCATATTCTAAGAAGAGTAGTTGAGAAATACAAACACACCGTCAGATTTTAACATAAGAGATCCTTACAGTTATTTTTCGTATTTAAACTTTTGTATGAAGATTTTTAAAAATCATTTCTCTTCCTTTTCTTTCTTTTTATTTACATGTAGGGTAACCCTAGGCTAGATGGCCATAGTTTTAAAAGATTGAAATAAAAATTCTTAGAATGCAAATACAAGAAATATTGATGCATATTTAAAAAAAACTTATACATATACTCATAATATTTTAAGCAAAAAATAATTAAATATTGAAAATAGAAAGTGTTAAGCGAAATTGAAATTTAAATGGCAGATGGCCATCTCTCCTTAAAGCCGAGGAGAGATGGCCATCCAATACAAGAAGGAAAAAGTTAATTTAAATAGCAAAAAAAATAACACATTACATATAGTTAATCATGAAAGACATATGGCATTTTGTAAAGATGCAGTTATATGATGGAAAATGAGTGAAGAAAACTCGAATAAAGAAAATTTGAAGTGTAATTTCAATACTTCACTTTTCATGAAATCTCACCACATGCTTGGCAAAGATCTTGATAATTTGTACACATTTCATAGAACCACTTCAGGTACCTTTTACATTGTATCCAGACATTGTTTTGCACAACCCACACAGTGATCCTAATCCAATTCTATTTACCCGGAATCTGTAGAATATGATAATTTAAATGTATTTCGTTTTCTTCGCTACTGGAATTGTCGTGTTTTTTTTTCTCGCGTTAATTATAGGTTTATTAAATTAATTTAGTTTATTTATCAACTTTATCAGTTTCTGTCATGAAGGTTTCCGACATTTTTCAGTAATTTCTGAAACAAGTAAATCGTTAGGTCTTATTATATTATTATTATTATTATTAAAATATTTATATTAGTTAAAATTTAAATAATTATATCAATTAATATATTTATAAACGTAAACGTTATATATTTATTTTAAATTTAATTATATTTAGTTAAAATCATCACTAAGTATAATTTTGAAATATTGATTAAAGGTGGCCATCTCCCCTCGATTTGATGTTGCCATCTATCCTGAAATTGAAGGATTGATGATCGCCCAGTTTAAAGCATCAATAGCCATTGTAACGTCTTTGTTTTAGTCATATAAAAGTAAAGATTAGATTAAATACGTGCCTGCCTTAAAAGTCCATATAGTAATATATATATATATATATATATATAACGTACGTACTGCAAAACATACAGATACCTAAGTAAAAAAAATATATATTCAACCACCTATTTAATTTACATTAAAATTACTCTTGCTTTTTATAGACGAAAAACACAACTGCACGTCGCAATAAAATAAATAAACTCGTTGAACTATTTCATACGCACAATATTTATATTGCAGTCTATGATTAAGTTTTGGGGATATTTAGACTGGCCATGGCCATCTATTCTAGAATTACCCTATTATTTTTAGATTGTAGCTATGTCATAATTTAAAAAAATAAGTAAGAAGTTAATACTTTCATCCCACGCTCTGTTTGATCTACTAACCAAGACAAATTAAATGAATAATAAACCTCTTCCCCGCCCTCCCCATTAAAAATCTGATAATACGCAGTGCTGTAGGTTTATCAACAGTCTTTCACAGAGCTTGAACCAAATGATGTCAGTTTCAAAATCAGCTTCATTTACTCAATTTTTAAATAGAAATTTTAGGAACTTTGATTTGTATTTAAAATGATGCTGCTGAAATTTTTATTAGCGGAATATTTTTTCCATGGCCGAAACTAGCCTTTTTGCACCCGGGGCAAGCATGGATTTTGGGACCCCCCCCCCCCCACTTCTTCCCCAAAGTATATTTACAAAGAGAATTTTACTAATTTTCTAATAGCCGACTTATTTTAAAATTTAAAATATGTAATACTGAACTACGTAATCTACAATGGCTGATCCAAGGGGGAAGTCACGGGGGTCATGACTCCCCTCTGAACACCAACAAAAATATTCTAAAGATCATTTTAAAAATGAAATATACAGTTAGAGTCCCGATTATCCGAGTCCTGCTTAACCGAGTTTCCGTTTTCACCGAGTTATTTTCTTCTGATGGACTGATGGCTTGTATTAATACGACACAGCCATCAGAAATGAAGTGTTAGGTGAAGATGAAAGAGAAGCCGTAAAAAGTTAGAACTCTGATTTTCTGGTCAAGATGGGAAGAAAAAAAATGGCCATAATTAAAAAAAAAAAATTATGGCCATTTTTTTTTTTCTTCCCATTCTGACCAGAAAATCAGAGTTCTAACTTTTTACGGCTTCTCTTTCATCTTCACCTAACACTTCATTTCTAAAATGGCTGTTTCATAATAATAGAAGACATCAGTCCATCAGAAAAAAATGATCCATTCCAAAGGTATAATCCTTCATTTGGCGCCCCTTCGTTCTGGCGCCCGGGGCACATGCTCCCTCTGCCCCCCCCCCTAGTTTCGGCCCTGATTTTTTCCTTGCACTGCAAAATAGTGAGAGACATGTTTCTCGTTGTAGTAAGAATGTTTACGAAAAATCTTCCGAGTTACCCATGATTCCGAAAAGCATGACCTTTTTCTCAGGAACCCCATAAACAAAAAGATTTCCGAGATTTAAAGAAGCATTTTTAAAAAGAAAGTCTCTTTTACTGCTTATACTTTTCAGAACAGTTGGGAAGAAGCATATATGGTGTGTTAATCAATTTTCTCAACACAGTATCATACGTAATATCGGTTTTGTTATGTTTCTTCACGTGTTAAACCTTAATTTTGAATATTTAATCATGAAGTTGCTAAACGAGCCTAATAAAAGTGTTAAATAAAGTGGCAAATCATTAAAACTGTTCAGTAAAGAAATTTTACATATCAACCTTATTTTATTTATTCTTTAATCGCATGTCTTACATTACAAACTCCAATAAAACAATAACACTACAATAAAACATTAGTTTCGTATTCTTATACATATATGCACACAAATATCTTAGAAAAATAAATCATTATTATTTTGGTAGCTATGTGACTTTGATCTGATCAGATCAATAACACTGGCGAAATTTTCCAAAATGCTGGCCACTAACGGAAAATAAAAATTTAATTATTTCTATGAACAACTTTGCATAGTAGCAGATTAATGTCCTTTGTATAATATGTTTAGGTCATATTTATGATGTTTGGAATATGCAGAACAGCTTATTTTAGATCTTACGTTACTGATGTTGAACATTTAGAAAATTAACTTTTTTTAACGTTTTAGTCATACGCTAAAATTTTACAAATTTAGAAATATTTGTTTTTCAACATGGACTGTGTTTCTAGGAATTTGATATATATGTACGTAACAATTCTAGAAAAGCAGGGAAAAATGAGTATTTTTACATTTAAATATGTATTTCTCAGAAAAAAATTTGGAAATTTCAGCTTATTTTGCGGAAGTAATGAATGCGTCAAAAAATTTGTAATATTTACTTTACAACAATAATTCTAGTAACTGCTTTTAAGTGCCTTTATTAAAAATAAGGCAGTTTTATTATTTTAGTATTTCACCCAATAAATGCACGAAACTACTTGAATTTTATACTAAAGTTCACAAGATAAAGTCAGTCCGTTGTTTCATAAAATATTGATCCATAGCAATTTAGCAACATAATTCTGCATTCTGATTATTCTCATATTTTCCAAAAAATTCGAAAAGCAGAAAAAGATTCGAGTTTTGGACAAAATTTTGTGAAATTTTACCTTTAAAGCGATTTGAAAAAAAAAAAATAAATAAATATCCCTCTCAATAACGCAAAACTTTTTGACACATTTGCGCAAAAGCACGGCATTTGCAGGACTGACTATTAAAACGATTCGGAACCGAATAGGGTTTTACATTTTTTAATAAATAAATTACTTATCGAGTTATAACGTATTGATATAACGTGGCGACAGGTTTTTCTCCTTTTCCGCTCGTCGCGCCTAGAAATTCGGTTCAAACACCAAGTTTGAAAGTATTTTCTGAAAGATCTTCTGCTTTTACCAAAAAAGGGAAAACACCTCTCGATTACAGAGTTTCTGAATAAGAACACCTGTCAATTTCATCGGTTTCCAAGCAAAAAGAAATTAAGAAATTTATGAAAAAATACTATTTCCTATTTATTTGAGAATAGAGTCAAGCGTATGTATTAAGGATCGTACGTGTCCTAAAATTTCAGGACCAAGAAATTCTTCGGTAACTGTATTTCTAAAAGAAAATCTCTTTTTTAATAAGGAGAAATTTAGCTCGTTAAACCTAGATTTTTTTTCAAAAAAAAAAAAAAAAAAATACTGATATTTGTCTTGAAAAATTCCTTGAAGTGTACGACCCCTAAGGTATATGTGAGTGCGAGGAGAGGGGTTGGGATATGAGTACCATCTAGCTTCACTTTTAAATGTTCTTGTTTACATTAAATACATGTTGCTGAATGCATTTAGAATCATGTTTGGAACATAATTGCACATTATAATTAATTGATATCAGTGACATTATAAAAATTACAAAATTCTTTTTTTATTCCAATTATTGCATGTTGTCAGTTTCTAATTGGTCACTATTTCAGTGATTCTTCTCTGCACTATTTGTAAATTAGATGTTGCTAGTTGTTAAGACATAATATTTATGCATATGCCACATAAATGCATACACACTTAAATGCAATCAAAATGTTACATTGCTTAACAGAAAACGTTTATTACAATTTATAATTCCTAAATATGTAATACAGCTCATATTCAAAATATTAGAATAATTGAGAAAAGGTAATAAGAAAAAATTATTTTTCATTTATTTATTTTTGATACTAAGTAAATGCAATTAAATTTCTTATAAATTAAATTTGAAATGTTTAAATAAGATTTTAACATTTACAAAATATAAAATACAGTTCAATAAATTAGGTATACAGTTCTGAAGCACATCAAAATATTAGAATAAAATTTAAATTGGTTCAAAATATTAGAATATTTTATTTTAGGCAATAATATTACCTTATGAATATGAAGTAAACTGTAGTTAATATTTTGTAGCTTCCCCTTTAGCTTTCAAACAATCGATCTTGCATACTATATACAAGATGTTTACAAACATTTCTATCAATATTAGCCCCAATAGACTTTATACGTGCCACTAACTCAGTTTTACTTGAAGGAGGATTTTCTTGGAGTTTTTCCTTCATTATGCACCATAAGTTTTCGATGGTATTAAGGGCTGGTGAGTTTGGTGGTCAAGGAAGTATCTTAATGTTGCGTTGGCGGAACCAATTCTTAGTTGACACCGAGGCATGCGGTGACGCTAAATCTTATTGAAAGGTGAAATCATCTTCAAATAAATCTTCTGATGATGTCATGTAATATTCTAAAATTTCTTGATATAACTGAGAGTTAACCTTTTCGTCAGGGCTGCGGAATCATGGAGTTGGAGTCGGAGTCAGGCCCATTTTTGAGCAAAAGAGTCGGAGTAGGATCTGTTAAAATTCCCGGAGACAGAGTCGTCCATTTTACAAGCAGGGTTGCGTTGTCGGAGTCGGAGTCGCCCATTTTTTCCACTGACTCCGCAGCCCTGACGTAGACGATGCATAATTTTCCAGGTCCTTCTGCATTCCTGCAATTGCAAACCATGACACTGGCAGAAAATTTTACGTAACGTTTAAGGCATTCTTTATCAAATACTTCTTGCTTCATTCTTCAAACTCGAATACCTTGATTACCATATGAAACACAAAACATACTTTCATCACTAAATAATATATTTTTCTAATCTTCTTCGCTCCATAAACGTCTTGATTTACACCAATTCAATCTTATACGCTTGCTTCTCTTTTGTAGTCATGAGAGGTTTTGTTTTCGGTACACGAAATTCAAACTGAAATTTATGGAGGCGTCTTAATGCTGTCGATGTAGAAACTTCAACTCCTTTTTCTTTTCCTTTTCGAGGCAAGAATCGCACACTTTTAAAACGGGTTTTCTTAACTATACGCTTCAGTTTCCTGTCAGCTCTAGCAGATGTTTTGGATTTTTGGCCGCCATTTCGGCGATTATTTTAAAATTTTCCATTTTTTTAATATTGTGTTGGTATTTTACTAACGCTTGATTGCGAACAATGTAAATAATTCGCAATATCACATTGATTTTTACCGTGCCGATACAAATCAACCATACGAAGTTTAATAGATTCAGGACTATCACTCACACGACCCATTTTAAGACGAAAAAGCAAACAAACTGAAAAAAAAATACTGATTTTAAATAAAATCGTCTGAATTTAATCAATGATGCCACCAGTTATGAATTGGTGATAATTAAAGGAGAATTAATGTGGTTTTTTCTAATATTTTGAACCACTTGGATAAATATTCTAATATTTTGTTTTCAGAATAAATTTTTTTCAATTAATCTTTTCAAAAATGATATTAATTTTAAGATAATCAATAAATTTAATCAAAAGTAAGTTCTTAATAAAAATATCGTTTACATATTTACATTAAAAGGCATTAAATTACGAAACGATATTTTCAATTTGTAAAAGAAAAGTAATTATTCTAAAATTTCAATATGAGCTGTATTAATGCAAGTTATTCAACAGGTTATATGTTGGTAGCCCCTATTTGAACTTTTACTTTCATTTTTGCACTTTGACTTTCATCCCTATTTTTCATTTGCCGAATCCCTATGCTTAATTTAATCCCTTTCTCTGATGCTGCACGATGAGTACCCCTGAGAAACCCCGTGCATTTTGTTTTCACATCACTTAACGAGTGACGACGATTCAAAATAGAGTAGGGGATTCTCGAGTCTGTTTGGAATATCACGGTCCACCCCCATTCGAATTCCTTTCCACGAGATTTATGTGGTTATGGAAACCACCAAAAATTAGGCAGCCTGCTAAAGAAAGTCGAAAATTGCTTTCATTTTTTTTTTTCACGCTTCGAATTCGGATGCTGTTGCACTGCGATAGGAAAGATGAAAAACGACCAGTTTGTTTTTGCATTTATTGTATTCGTGTTTTTTGCGAACGTTTTGCTGGAGGAAGGTTTTTTGTAGCAGATGTTTTTTGTGTGAATAGGATTAGAAATGGGAATTTCTTATTTTAATAATTTTATATATATATATATATATATATATATATATATATATATATATTTGTTTTAGTCGCAGATATAGTTGTTTTACAAAATATTTATTAGAGAGTATCTCTTTCATAAAAAAAATTCTGCAGTAAAAGGATAAAAGAATCCAAAGCACCTTAAAATTATCTAGAGAAATGATATCTTAAACAAAAAATAAATGATTGAAATCTTAATGATTTATAGATAATTAAATTTATTAATATGTTTTTTAATAAATTTCAGAACAGCAGCTATATTAAAATACAGGAATGGAAAAAAAAAGCACATACAATCAAGACATGGTTCCTTTTAATTTACAATTTATAATTGTTGAAACATCAAGTGCAGACTTACTGAAGGGAGGGAGAATTTTTGGTGTATATGTTCTGCGATAATTGTCGCAAAATGAATCCAAATAGCTTGATAATTGGTAGATATACTGGTGAGGTATCCGAAATTAGCTGTATAGTTTTTCATTATATCTGGTTCATTCATTCGAAAAATTCAGAATTTTTGTTTCTTTTTCGTCATAATGTTATTTTTATGAGAATTCAGATGATTATCAAATTTTAACATTCATTGAAAAGAATCTGGCGCATTTAGATAATTGATAAAAATGTTAAATTATAGATGTAAAAATTTCCCAATGCGGGTCTTAAACTTCTCCAATTTGTTTGAAATTTTGTTAATACATAAGTCAGACATTGGAAAGTCCGTGTAAAAATATGCAATATTTTAATTATTTTAATTTTTGAATTTTATATTTTTCTGTCATAAGTAATTATTTTTTCTCTTTCACTTTACCAGCTACCTAGTAACTCTTTTTCATAACGTACCAGAAAAAGAAAAAATATTAAAATATTCATTCATTGCAACTTTCCCGATTACGAAAGATTTGGAAGAACAAAAGTTTAAATAAACTATAATATAGATACTCCTGATACCTCTTCCTCCATTCCAAAGAGTTGTATATTTTTATTCTAAAGAATTCGAACAATAAGCAGATGAAAAGCATAATTGCATGTTTAATATAACATTTCTTAAAAATTAAATTTTCTTAATTTTTAGAAAACCTTATATGCTTAGAAATATACATATAATATGACATTATATAATTGCGGATTTAAGGATATTGTACGAAAGGAGATGAAAATTAAAATATCTTGCAAAATTGTCGTTGAGGCCCCTGATCTGAAATTAGGGATCTAGTGGCAATTTTTATTCGACTTTTTATCTGTTCATAATAGTTATGTAGTTTAAAGAAAACATAATTTAATAATAATGAGATACTGAATTACCAATTTAAAACTGACTTAACACTGAAAGATTACATTTTTAAAGAAATATAAGGAATTTGAAAGTTAAGATGTAAGTCCGATCATATATGCTTTACAAAAAAGTCTTTGTGCACAGTGTATTTGTTTCTTGAAGGTAAATTTTTGGACCGACTTTCTCTTACAAAGATGTTCTTTAGAACCTTTTACTCAAAATAACCTGATTTTTTCCCCCTACTAAATACTTTTTTTTTTTTCATTTGTATGATTAATTTACTTTCATGACCAATTTCTTGGATCATGTGTAGTTCAATTAAAAAAATTTCCTCGATATATTTATATATTTGTGTGTAACATATATAAAAGGTTTAAAATTTTTTTAGATATAAACCAAACCTATACTTTGGGAACTTTCAGATACAATTTAATTAAAATCTACAATATATCTTATCTGTGACAAAATTTTGAAACATTTGTACATTACCTTATACTTTGAGAACTTTCCGATACAATTTAATTTAAACTGTAGGTATAACATCTCTTAACCATTACAAAGAAAATGAGTTATATTTGTTCTCTAAAAAATAGGCATATAACGTTCCATTGATTGTTTTGAATGTGCCTTATCACATCACCATGTGGGTGCTGAATTAGTAGCTTTATCAGACAGAAGCATTTAAAATATATTTGTACATAATTCTTTAAAAATACATTTGTCTTCCACAGACAGAATTCTTTAAAAACGCATTTGTCATCTTATTTTTGGTACGATTTCTCATTTCTAAATTTGAACTTAGCTTTTGTTTTGAAGTTTACTTTTAAAAATATCAGTATTTTCATTTCAATGAAAAATTTTAAGATAGTTTGAATTATTTCATCATTTTACTAAAGTTTTAGACATTCTTAATAATTATTCAGAAAATTGAATTCTTTTATTTAAATTATAATTATATTTTGATACATCTTAATTACATTGAAATTAAGAGATTATTAATGTTATATAAACTTACTTATTGCTGGATTTCAAATTAAACTGCATATTAATCAGTAAAAGTAATTTTGATATTTTAAATGTATTTAAACACACATAAATTTATTTGATATAAATTAACAAGTTGATGGAAAATAAAAACAACCATTTTATTTGTAAGATAAAAAAAGGTAAATATTTCTTTTATATATTTAAAGAAACAAAGAATTAAATTGCAGGAAATTCTTTCCGAACCCCCCTGAAAATATTACACTCTAAAAATCTGAAATATCTTCTCTGATATTAAAAGAAAATTAACGGCCTCGGGGTAAATTTAAAAGCAGAACGAAACAAAATTAAATTACAAATTTCTAACTCGTAAAAAAAGAATCTATCTGACATGAATCACTTTTCCCGAACAGAGAAGAACCATAAACAGAACCGAAAAAGCGGTTCTGGTCCCGATATTACATTTCAAACCGGCCACATGACCCGTCTAATGATGTCTATAGGCTCGGAGTTTATTTAGTATTCCAGCCACCGCATACAGATATTGTTTCCAGTGCTCTGTTTATATGGAACTGTTCATTGATATGAATGGTGAGTCCAACCACTGGTAATTCGTTTTTCCGCCTTGTATATTGCTTTGCGGGAGGAGAAAACAATGCCAAAGTATTTCGGAGCGACCATGTTTGGTCACTGTGTTTTGTTTTACATAATGAAACTATTTTATTACTTTTAACCATTTTTTAAGCCAAAATTATCCGTGAGAAAATACGGTAGCGTTTTTGAGAATGTAAATATTTAACTTAATTCAGATTAACGGTCGGTAAGATAGTCCGATATCACAATTTAATGAAGAAAGGCACTAATATTTGAACAAAATGTTTTGCAAGTTGGAAAATTGCTTCTCTTTAGCTCTTTTTACACTTTTTTATTTAATTAATTTGGTTCATATATTTATATAAATAGACTAAAGTAATTAAATAAAAAAGTGTGATAATAAAAAAGTGATATATATATATATATATACGTTAAATAAAAAAGTGAAAAAAGGTAAATAAAAAAGTTTACAATTAAATGAATAAATTAATTATAAGTTATTTTAACATTAGCCGGAAGCATGTGATAAATCTCCAAATATTCATTATGCTTATAACTGTGTGCGAGTTGTATCAAAAATGAAGTTAATTATTAAAATATGACAACTGTCAGTGAAGCGGCATTAAACAAAAAAGGTCACGAAACAGGAAAAATTGAAAGGAAGGCAAATTCAGAGTTACGCATTTGCGTTATTTTTCAGTTATTAATATTATTATTATTATCATTATTTGCATAAGTATTATTATTATTATTATTATTATTATTATTATTATTATTATTATTATTACCTTCATTATTATTATTATTATATACAGTGACAATGAAACTATTGTTAATCATGTTACAAGAACACGTTTTATATACATTTTTTTAAAAAAATTAAACACTATCATAAAATACTTAAATCTGAAATAAAAAAGTCCTTCCGGCCAGTGCCGGGAGGAAGAGGTAGCTTTCATATTCCTTATTTTTAAAAAGCTAGCTTATGTTATTCAAACACACGAAGCTCAATTTAGTGGAAACCGATTATAGAAGATTCAGTACTAATTTTTATCAATACTAAATCATTATGAATGAGAATTTCGCGAAATTAGTCAGCTTTATCCAAGCTGCTTTTATTTAAAGTAACTTATATTTGATTGCCAAATTCGGCGATATCTTGAAGTGCCTGCCATTTTAAGACAACATGGTGGATGAGGCTAACCAGTGAACTTGGTCGAATGCTCACTCACATCGGAATCGGTTGATATATACGAGTGCTGTCGCAGGCAAAAAATCAGAATTTTCAAAATGTCACCCACATAAAGAAATTCAAACTGTTATATCTCAAACATTTTTTTCAAGATAAAGACAAAATAAAAAATGCTCCGGAATCCTTATATCAAGGTCAAATACTTAAGAAAGAAACCTTTTTCAATTTCTAATTTTTTTGCACCTAACTTTAAATATATATATTTCTTTAATTTAATGGCCGCCATTTTGAAACAAGACGGCGGATGAGGATGGCCAGCGAACTTGGTCGAGATATTGCTATATGCTATCCACATGCCTTCTTACATCCAAATCGGTTCATAAATAAACCTGTTATCGCCTGACAAAAATCAGGTGGTTTCAAAATGTCAGCCACAATAGAAATTCAAAATACTATAACTCAGCCATTTTTTTAGATATGGACGAAACAAAAACTGTTTCGGAATCTTTGTATTAAGGTCAAACACATAAAGAAACAATCTTTTTCATTTTTCAATTTTTTGGTACCACATTTCAAATTTCAAATTTTTAAATTTTTTTAAAATGGCGGATGAAGCTGGCCAACGAACTCGGTCGAGACATTGGTATGTACTATGTACACACGAAGGTACATTCATATCGGTTCATAAATACGCCTGTTATCGCGTGACGAAAATCAGGACGTTTAAAAATGTCAGCTACGCTAGAAATTCAAAGTGCTATAACTCAGTCATTTTTTAAAATATAGACGAAACAAAAACTGCTCCGGAATCTTTGTATCAAGGTCAAAGGGTCAGCTAGTTGGGGAGGCCTACCAATTGGGTTAAGCACTCACAAGCCCCACCCAGTGGTTTCCATCTACTACCGCCGTCACCACACACACACACACACACAAAAAAAAAAAAAAATAATAATAAATAAAAGGCCCGAAGGGACCTACAGGAAAGCCAATTGAGAATATTAAGATTAAATACAATATAAGTACAATATATACACGATGGAAAGCCATATTTTTACTGGGCGTTTACGAGAGAAATTTAGATATTTGTAATTAATAAGATCATGAGATAATAGATAATAGGATTTTTAAACTTATTGGAGCGGCAAAAGCTCAATTACTCTGCAAAGCTGGGCGTTCTGCAAAAATACAATAAAAGCTACGTATATGTATACTAAATTAGAAAGAGATTCATAATTTTAAAAATAATGTAGAATATAAAAAATAGGTAAAATAGTGAATAATTATGATGAATATTATATAATTATATACACACACAAAAGTTCAAAAGTCTATTGTTCTTGCAACAGTTCAATTATAGTTCAATCGTGTTGTTTGTGGCTAAGAGTTTATTTTGAATTGGTGGTATCTGTCTATTTGTTAAGATACGTTCTCATCATCATCTATAAATGGCAAAACATTTTGAAACAAATAATGGTTGTTTTCTAAAACTTTCATACATTCAATTATCTTTTGACAAAATGATGGATTTGACAAAACCACTGAGAACCACTGAGACAAAGAAATTTTTGGAGATTTTCTTATATGGTAATATGATGTAAGGGTACAGTTAAAGATATAATGCAATGATGTAGCTCGCTGACCGCATACACATAATGGAGAAGGAACCATGTCAAATTTATAAAGATATGATGAAAATGGGCCGTGGTTAGTGGCAAACAGAAAAAGATTTCTATGCAGCAGGATTCTCTTTTCCGAGACTTTTGAGGCTAAAGCGTACGTGTACCGTCCTGTGGTACCATAGTCCCAGCGAGTCTGCCATTGTTCGTGTAGAGATGATTTTAGAAGCTTCTTCAAGTAAAAAGGAGGGTTGGGAAAGAATTTGTATTTGGCATGTGATGTGGCTTTGGTTGCTTCTTTTGCCAAAGAATCTGCATGCTCATTCCCCACATTACCCACATGTCCACGGACCCATTTAAAGAAGATCTTTTTTCTTGTTTCTTGGAATAGTTTGATAATTTGTACTGCAATGAGATTTTTTGAAAAAACATCTTCTATTGCTAAGAGACTTGAGAGACTGTCCAAGTGTATTAATACTTCTTTATGAGGGGAGTTCCTAATCCACAGCACAGCCTCTTCTATGGCCAGGAGTTCTGCCTTAAAAACAGTATTTTCTTTACTTAACTTAGTTTGATCCTCGTGGATTAACTCTCCTCTCTGATACACACAGAAGGCATATGCCGTTTCATCTTCCATTTTGGAACCATCCGTATAAATGTTTATTTCTACATGTGGAGTATTTTCTGGATCTATTTGAAAGAAATATTCTTTAAATGGTTCAACTTGATCTGACTTCATTTTTGGTTGGTAAAATATTGGTTCTTGATTTCCTGTCGGGATTCCAAGACGTAAGACTCTTCCTGTTGTTGCTATATATTCAAGTTGAAGTGCCAAGGGCGGAATACCTGTTAAAACACAAAGGGCATCCGCCGAAGTTTTTCTGTAGGCACGTGAAACTAATAACAGGCATTGGTATTGTATTGATGAGATCAGACGAAGCCCATGGGCTTTGCTTATCCGGTGAAACCAAGTTGCTGCAGCATACGTGATTTTCATCTCCAAGATACTATTGTACCAAATCTTCAGAATTAATTTGTTTACCCCTCCGTAAGCTGAGGCAAACTTCAATAGGTCCTGCGAAAGTTGTGTAATTTCCTGCCTTTTCTTTCGTAAATGGGGGAGAAACGACAACGTACTATCCAGAACGATACCTAAGTATTCTAAAGTTGGCTCACTTTTTAATGAATGGTTGTCAATTTTGAGTGTTGGAGCTCTTTTAAAAAATTTTGGTCTTCTAAGGTGGAGAACTTTACATTTATTGTAATATATTTTCATGTTGTGATTTGACATCACCTACTAATATAATCTAAGATGTCTTTTCCTAATTTTTCTAATTCTCGCCTTGTTTTACCATTTAATATAATTAAAATGTCATCTGCACAAGCTATTATTATGTAACCTAACGATTTTAAATGGCGTAAGAGAGCGTTTAGGAAGATTCTCCATAGGAAGGGCCCAAAGCATGAACCTTGTGGGCACCCCTTCCTAAACCAATGAATTTCTTGTGCTAGCCAATTTGGTTTCGCTCCTCTGTGAGATAAAAAGGATTTCAGGATATTAACATATGGCTCCTCCAACCCCAAAAATTCCAGTTCTTGGATTGTTGCGTCCCAAGGTAAGTTGTCAAAAGCATTTTGGATGTCTAATGATATTAATGAAATGTAGTTGTTTTCTTGTTGAAGTAAGTCAATTGTTGAGAGAACTTCTTGTATCGCTGATTCAGCCGATTTACCCTCTAAGAATCCGTGTTGAGAACTCTGTAGAACTGTCGAATTTCGAAAATGATATTTTATTCGTTTTAATAATAATTTTTCAAAAATTTTCCCCAGAATTGGGAGTAGAGTTATTGGTCTGTATGACTGAGCAGATTGTGGGTCCTTACCTGCCTTTAGAAAAAAGACTAGTTCTCCAATTTTCCAACTTTTTGGGAAGTAATTTAAGTTTAATAGAGTATTGTAAAGATTCAGTAATAGAGATGAATGTGAGTGGTAAATATTTCGTACAATCAGATGGTCAACATTATCAGGACCTGGTGCTTTATTCCGATTGAACGAGAAGATGGCAGCTTTTAGTTCTTGGAGTATAAATGGATTAACTGGCTGGGTTGAGCGCGGATGAATTTGATGTGGTTGCAAGTCCGAAGGACCAAATATTGAATTGGCAATTTCTGCATAAAAAGATTGTCTTGAGTGGGTTGCTGTAGTGGAATCAGAAAGAGCGTAGACTTCCTGTTTGTAAAAATCTCTAAATGCCGTCTTTTTTAGTTTCCCAAAGGGGTCTTTGGTATTTGAGCAAAAAGAACTCCACGCTGTTTTCTTTGCTTCCAGAATTTTCTTTTTATAGAGTGCTCTATACTTTTTTAATTTGATCATGTCTTCCTCTGATGCAGACAAAAGTTTTGTTTTCCTATAAAGTGCTTTAACAAAGCTTCTCATTTTCCTAAGTTCCGCTGTCCACCAAGAAACGGTTGGTTTAAATGTGGAGTTTTTTTTCTTTAAAGTATGGTCACAGGTTTGTGTTATTATATTTATAAAGTTGTCGTACTCTTTTTCGAATGCCCCCGTATCAAGGTCAAACACATAAGAAAAAAATACTTTTCCATTTTCAATTTTTTGGTACCACATTTCAAATTTTAAATTTTTAAGAAAATTTTAAATGGCCGCCATTTTGAAACAAGATGGCGGATGAAGCTGGCGAACGAACTTGGTCGAGACATTGGTATGTACTATGTACACACGAAGGTATATCCATATCGGTTCATAAATACGCCTGTTACCGCGTGACAAAAATCAGGACGTTTCAAAATGTCAGCTACGCTAAAAATTCAAAGTGCTATTACTCAACCATTTTTTTTTTAGATATAGACGAAAGAAAAACTGTTCCGGAATCTTTGTATCAAGGTCAAACACATAAGAAGAAAATATTTTTCCATTTTCAATTTTTTCGTACCACATTTCAAATTTTAAATTAAAAAAAAAATTTAAAATGGCCGCTATTTTGAAACAAGATGGCAGATGAAGCTGGCCAACGAACTCGGTCGAAACATTGGTATGTACTATGTACACACCGAGTTTCATCCAAATCGGTTCATAAATACGAGAGTTACAGTGTGACAAAGATCTATATATATATATATATATATATATGGATATATTCTGGAACTTTCTGTATGAAATAGGCATCCTAAAGTCTTGTTAAAAGAACGGGTGTGTATTGATGAATTGAAACGAAAGAAAATTGCAGACCTGGAACTCTGATATTTGACAATGGCTTTGGAAGAAAAATTATTTGTTTATTGTTGACGGGTGAGAAACATTATACAGGTATTACAGTTTTTCATGTTTTGAGAAATTTTATTTTGCGGGTTTGGGGGGGGGGGGGGGCGCACGTTTATTTTGCATTCATGCATGTTAAGTTAATTTCTTTTGTTTTTATTTTAATGGCAATTTTTTAAGTATTTCTCTAAAAAACTTTTTATTAAAGCTTTTTTTTTTTTTTTTTTTTTTTGCTAATTTTTACATTGTTAACATTATGTTTGTTAGTTTTAATTTGAGTTATTTTAGTTTTTTATGGAATTTGGTTAATAAAATGACAATAGTTTTTCAATATTGAATGCAGGGTGGGCGTGTGTTCAGAAACCTGCAAATTTTAAAAGTGGGGGTGGAGTTAGTTTTTTGTCTGTCCTCCCACTGATGAAGAACAAGATGTTTTTTTACCTGTCTTTCTTGTTCTTTTATGTATTTTATAATTAAAAAATTTCTGCAGATATACACCTTCCTTTTGGAGTTATGGTGTTTAGGCATTTTGAAATGATGTAATATGTTTTTATTGCATTTGAGATGTGCTGCTGTAGCGCCATTCATGCAGTAATTTTTCATTAATTTTGAAATAAAATATTGCTATATGTGACTCGGATAAGCTGCATCATTGCGCTTCTGCCATATATATTTATTCAATTTCATTACGGCTTTGAAAGTTGGTGTATATCTTTGTTTATTTTTTTTGTTTGTTGTTTATTGGCATATTAAGCCTAAGTGCTTACAAAAAATTTTTGGATAAATATGTTGCGATATATATCTAGATAAAAATATGAGATATTATAAATGAAAAGACAAAAGATGTAAAACTTGTATAGTTGCTCATGCTGACAGTCCACCTCAAGTAAATGATTATATTCCTTTTTGCAAATATAATAACGTAATTTATAAAATTGATTGTTTAACCTGACAGCAGGGTTATGTAGGGCAGACGGAAGGTGAATTACATGTTAGAATTAATCAACATAGATCGGATGTATATAATGATAATAAGAAATGCCCCACATTTGAAATTTTGCATTTTAGAATTCACAGTTTTAGTAATATTAATATTCAAATTTTGGATCATGTTGAAGTAAAAAATAATAGATTAGATAAAGAGAATGATTATATGTTGCAGTTTAAAACTATATATCATTTGGATTGAATACATTGGTTAATAAAGTTAATTTATTGAAGGTTAGAAATGCATATGATTTATTTTATAATTTTAATGATAAAGTTGTTATAAAAAGAGGAAAGAGGGAGTCTCGTAAATATAAAAAAGTTACTAAACATATAATTCCTAATATATGGATTAAGGATTTGGAATTTGTTTTTGATAAAAATTATAGTGTTAAAAATGTTAAAATGGAGGTTTTTAAATTAAAGATTAATGTGCTTAAGAAAATTAAAAAATGTTTGGATGTTTTCAAATTTAAAAATTTACAGTTTAAAGATTTATTATATGATTTAATTAATTTTAAGTTATTAAATAGAGATGAAGTTAATAAAGAAGTTATTTATTTTAATATAAAATTTCAACAAAAATCTTTTGATAATTTGAATTTAAATGCAATATGCAAACATATTTACGACCTTTTTCCTCTTAAAGAATGTATTATTTCAGTTGCATATAATTATCCTAAACCATTAAGTAATAAGATTTTCAATTACAGACAAATAGCTTTTTCAAATGTTAATACAGTTTTAACTTGTTGTTGTAATAATATGGAATTTAAAGATTTTATAGATAATTATCATGGTCATATAATTACAGATAATCTTGATATAATCAAGAATAAAAATGTAAAATATTTAATGAATTTTGGTACAAAATTTAGAATTAATAGTAAAATTAGCAGCTATAAGGTACTAAAGATTTTTAAGGATAATGTCAATAATTTTATAAAGAAATCTAGTTATAAATTTAGTATGCCTTTAGAAGCATTTTTTGAATGGAAGTCTCAAATTTTGGGTCATTTCAATAATTTTTTTAAAGATTATTTAAATTCTGATAAGTATGAATATCAAAGTTTTAAAGATGAATATGTAAAATTTATTGAAAGTTTACAGAATAATTTTGTTATAGTCCCTGTGGACAAAGCAGCTAATAATTATACAATAATATGAAAGAAGTTTTATATAGATAAAATAGAGGGTGAATTAGGTAATGAAAATTTTTATTCAAAAGTTAATATTGACAATAATCCTGTTATTAAAAAAATTTTTGCATATAAAAAGAACGTTAAAAGTATGTTTTCTTATAATTTTGATGTTTCTAGTCATCACTGGTTGCCATTTATTTTCTTAACGCCTAAATTTCATAAAGATCCGATTAAGTTTAGATTTATTTGTAGTACTTCTAAAAGCGTTAATAAAAATTTTAATATTGGTTTACAGAATTTACTAAAAAAGATTTATGATTTTTTAAAGTATAAATTTAAGAAGTATAGTTATTTCTGGTCAATTGATAATAGTGTTGAAATTCTGGACAAATTGCCTTTGACTCCTCTGAAAATGCAGGTATTCGACTTATAAAATCTGTTCACCAATATACCTATTGATTCACTTTATGATGTTTTAATGAGTATTTTTGATGTTTGTAATATAAATGATGAATTAAATTTTCGTACATTTATAGGGAACAGTTTTGTAATTAGGAAAGTAGAAATAATATTTTTTAAGATTTTTTTTAAATAATGATTGTTTTAATTTAATTAATAAAAATAATTAAATTAATAACAATTAAATAATTGATAATAATATTAATAATTAATTTAATAATTTAGAATAATTAACTTTATTTCATTAATGAAAATGTTTATCTAAACTCTTTATTTAATAAGTGCTTTTTTTTTTTATTCGTAAACTTCATCGTTACGTACTTTTACGAATGTACGACTTTGTAAATTTAAGATTTTTTTTTTCTTATTGTTACTTTTATGCTGTAACATATTTTCTATGTGGGAATATGAAGTTTTCATAATATTTCAGTTCTTTTAATCCATTTTGTTTGCTTATCAATGTACTTTTCCCTTTAGAATGTTTTTAGCACAGAATAATGCGGATGCTATTTTTATCCCTACGTTGTTATCATTTGGAGAATCCCAAATTGTCTCTTGATTTAATTTGGATTAATCCTTTATCTACTGCAATTTTTTTCATCTTTTTTTTTTTCAGTTACTACAATGAAAATTAAAGAATATGCATAAAAAATACTCACCTGTGAGAAATTTAATTCGTAATAGATAATAAATTAAAGTGGTACTTTAAAGTACCGTTAGTACACGTTAGTACACGTTAGTACACTGTGCCTAAAATATTCTAATAGAAAGCCCACATGATACTTCACATAAAATTTAAACTCTAAAAAATGCTAAATAACAAGAAGACACTCGCAAGTTAACAATAAAACATTATTAAATTGACGTAGTTTTTTTTTTTTACACATGAA
This sequence comes from Maratus speciosus, assembly GCA_963932465.1. Lineage (NCBI taxonomy): Eukaryota > Metazoa > Arthropoda > Arachnida > Araneae > Salticidae > Maratus > Maratus speciosus. Next base: position 501,452,963 of record OZ010793.1, on the reverse strand, counting down.
AAATGAGTAAAAATTCAAATTTGATGGCATTAAAAAACCCTTTTTTTTTCGGTTTCGATCTTGTTAGCAGTCCTTTAGTTATGCAACGCCTATATTTCAGGGACAACACGTTCTCTCGCATCTCCGGGTATGCAATATAGGAATTTACATATGTCATTTCTAGTATAGCAAAAAAGAGCCGGTGCCAGCACTTTTTCAAGTTCCTATAAAAAATAATAATGAAACAGAAAATAAATACCAAGAAAAACATTATTGCACTACAATTTAGTAATTACATTATAAAACAGATAAAAACTATGGATAAATACACAGACGAAAAGTGAACAAGAAGTTTTTCTCCAACACCAGTGTACTGGTTGTACTTATAAGTAATGCCGAATAATTCAACTGTTAAATCAAATGCATACACCATTCACTTTAAATAGCTTGTCAAATTGTATTCTAAGATCCTAATGAACACATAAAAAAATCCAACACATATCTTATGTTATTTACTACGTTTGCAGCAATAAATAGACAAGCGTGACAATCTGTATAAATTGTTGGTACAAAACACATCAACTGTTTCAAAGATAGCCTCCTTCCTCGCTAAAACAACAAACCCAGAACTACTTCTGCGAGGTATCCTCAAAAAGTGGAGTTAAAAGAGTGTTTTTGAAAACTACCATTAGAATATTAGTGATATTCACTATGGGATGAAAGTTTAAAGTGAGAGGTACTTATAAGTACCGTCAGTAGATAAAGGGTTAAATATTTTTTTATTATAATTTGCAATGCCATACAAATACATTTGAAATTTTCTTAAATTTGTTTGCTTGTGTTAGTCGAGAAAATTATATAGAACAAAGAAGCATTTTTATTATTTGAAAGAAATTATTCTGATAAATTAATCAAGTCATTTTTTATTTTTATTTTCATTTATTTATTTTATGGTCTTCAGCAAATCTCTGTTGCTATTTTTAAAAATAAAAATTCCAATAAACTTTCGATGAAAAAATGAAAGTGAATTTAACTTGTATTATTACAATGCACATTTTGCAATTTCAGATTTTATAAAAAGTATTTCCAAATATAAAATAAATAAATAAAAAAGTAGATCAAAGCATATAATTTCAGTATAGATTTAGGGAATTTTTTTCAAATCAAGCACTGTATTATATACAGATTTGAAACAAGAATGAAATTAAATTTTATTGTATTACCTCATATATTTTTTTTCTTTTATCAACAAGTATAAAGACACAATTATGTTAAGAAAAGCAAATGTAACTAAAGACAGAATTTCAAACTAAGGTGTCAGTTTAAAGTTAACTAATTTCTGATTAACAAATTTATTTGTCTTTAATGTTTGAATCCAACTGCTGGTCTTGTGTACTAACAACTAACTTTAATAACTAGGATTTTAAACACTAATAGGCCTAAATATCAAATAAGAAGTCTAAATGCCTTTAAAACATTTTTAAGCGTAAGTGGCAACTCTGAGTTGAAGAAATATACTTAACTTTAAAACATTAAACATTATCTGAATTGCAGTATATTGGCAGTACTTGCTTGGGAATTTAGCTTAAGTAGAATTTGAATTCCTTCTTCTCCTTCTGTTTTCTTATCGCGATGTAATATTTAAAATTTTAGTTATCTCTTTAACTGTCTACTTTAAATTTTTTTACTTTCGGATTGTGAGCGTTAATTGAATCGTTTTCATTATTCGTGTGACACTCTGTATTGAATATTAAATAAAATTCACGACTAAAAAATTGTACTTTAAAATAAAAATCATGCTTTGATTTTTTACGATCATATACCTTTCATACTTTAAACTATGTTCTCGCATTATATTTATAAAAAAAATTATTCCAAGTATGAGCATACTTGTTGTGATATTCTAAAAATATCTAAATTTTAAAATATCTTAAAAAGATTTTAATTTAAATGTTTTTTCTCTAAAAGTTTAATTAAAATCATAATTCGAATAATTTTTACTGTAAATTATGCAAAAATATTTTCAGAATCTATTTCCGGAGGCCAGTTCCATCGTGATATTCTTTGGATTACTAAAGATTCATAAATTTCTAAAAATTACATCTTACTCTTTTTTATTTAATATTCCTGTATGTAAATTGCTTTAAATGTAAAATTCTTTTTGTTTTTTTGTAAATATAACGTAAAAGATTAAAAATATAGGGACGTATTTATAACAGATTAAATTTATTTACATGAAAAGTATATTCTGAATCCGTATCTCTTTAATTTTATTATTAATCTAATATTTTTTATGAAACTTTTGTATCCCTTTTTCATAAATTTTAACAATTGTTTTTCGTATTATTTATTCTATTTTCAGGAGAATTGAATGTGTATGATTATAAAATTTTTGTTTCTTAAAAAAAAATAATAATAAAAATTGTCTTTTTAAGTGCATTTATAGGTCAAACTAATGTTTTTGAGAATTAATTATTTTTTTTCAAATAAATTCCATTTTGACAAAATTATTTTTTCAAAATAATGATTATTTTAATTTAAATTAAAAATTTTAAATAGATATTTATTAATTACATTGTACTACAAGTTAAAAAACATAAATTCAGTATCTTATTTTAAATTTTATTTTATTAAAATACGACAGCTTTAATAAATACGCATCGTGAAAGTAAATTTTCCCGAATTTGAGAAAATATTTACGCTTTTGCTACTTTCTCGCCACACCATTTCAGGATACCATACCACTTTCTTAATCCTCGTTTTATGCCTGTAAATCTACTTCTTCCTTTACAATAGCATTAGTGCAGAGTAATGTGAATAAGGCTGTTATCTACAAGTTTGTCTTCAGAATTGCAAGTTACTCCTCATTTCAGTTGTAATGCGCGTTAAATAATTGTTTGTTATCATTCATAATCGGATACAAATAAATCTCGGGCTTTTCTAAATACATTTCAGTAGCGTTAGTCGGAAAAATGAAATGTAACAAGCATTTATTTTTATTATTTGACTAACCCATTTGGGCCTGAATTTTTGTTTTCTCAAATTTGTTAGATAAAATCACTTTAAAATGTTACAAAATGAACTGGGAAAATACTAAAAAAAATTATAAATTATGCTCTTTTTTTGTGTTTATTTGATAAAACATTAACGTAATAAACATGGGAACATGCAGAATATTTTTAATAGTATAATATGCAAAATTATATGTTTTGTCTAAATTTATATAAAATAAGCTTTTAAATTTTATATTATATACTATAATTAGTATTTTTATGAACTACTAAAAAATACATTTATTTCTTTTTAGAAACTAATAACATTATAAATATTAGTAATAATATACCAAGAATTATCGTATTTGAGGCTTACAAACATTTTTTTCATAATCATCTTGAAAAGAACTTTACATAAATAACTGTCCCCTAAATGGCTAATAAAAATATGTACCCATTTGTGCCTAGCGGCTTATATTTTGTATGTTACAAAAAGGCATAAAAAATAGGCTTGAACATATAAATTCACAATAAAAAAATACTTATTTTAAAGAAGTCTACAAGCTAAGATTATGACTTATTTATTTGGATCCTTGGTAGAAAAAACACAAATAAGCTTACTTTTTACATTTCGCCATCTTGAATGTTGAAAAGTCCATCCGAAAAAAGCCTTCGTTTAAGCAAATAAATATCCGTCTTATGCTGTAATCTCTCTGTAACAGATAAACACAATTATAGAAAATTATTTCATACAATTTTCATGTTATAAAGAAGAATAAAATTATACAAATGTACTAAAATTCGAAGAGTCCCAAAAATGGGACGCTAGGCATAAATAGGTTTAAAAATATAATACATATGAATGTGAATAGGTTGTCGGAATGTACATGTAAAAAAAAAAAAAAAAAAAAAAAAAAAAAATCTTCCTTTATGAAGGTAATTTTTCTTTATCTCTCCAAAGCCCTTATAAAAAAAGAAAGTAACAAAAAGTTAATATGAATTTTCTTTAGCTTCCCTTTTATTTATTTTCCTTTTTTAATTCTGTTTTTAATAAACAGTTTGAAATAAACAGCTGATCAAGAATGAAAGTGTAGTATAATAATATTTTTTATTTATATTATTATTTTGTGCTGGTTCAGTTCCAGAATGTGTGAAAGCACTATCACTGTTTTAAAAATTAGCAAAACGAAAAAGCAAAAATATTTTAAAAATGCATTTCTAGTCCAGATTTAAAGAAGTCTGCCCAAAACACGTAAATCGATACATTCAAATTTCAAATAAGAATAACATGGATTTTTTAATGTGCTACCTTTTTTATTTTTTTACTTCTTTAATATAAAATCACAACCATTTTAAAGAAAATAAATAAATCTAAACAACAAAATTCAAACTGAGTTCATTTTAGCTCTGATATTTGTCTATTAAAAATTATTTTCATCCTCAATATTTTAAATTCAATAGTTAATTTTGTGTTTTAAGATATTATTTTAAAACTAGAATTTTCAAATAAAGAGATCTATGTTAAAGCAATTTGTACTGTGAAATATGTTGATAAAATGTTGTCATTTTAATTTATGTTAATATATATGTGCAAAATGATGGGTAGATTGAGCAGAAAATGAAATTTTGTATTACAGTGCGTCCCAAAAGGTTATGGACAACCATTTTTGGGGATTTAAAAGCTAACTAAACGACCAAAAAAGACGAAATAAATTATGAAAATATATAATGATGAAATAAAAATAATAAAATACTCAAACAACTTTTAGGAGTCATAGATTCAATATAAAAAATTTAAAATAAAAAAATGCTGCCTCAAAACTATATAGACAACTGGTGTTAAAAGCTGAATTATGTACTGATATTCAAAATTTGCATATTCCAAGGTCTTATACTTGTGACACAATACTTTCCTGAGATAAAATCGAATGTCTTTGCGTTTCCGACTGATTGCAAAGATGGCTCACAATGTGCATTTTTCCAAAAAGGAAAATTTGGAGATCTATCGTTTAAAAAGTTCGTGGACGAAAAGCTGTGAACATTTCAAGAAAAACTAGACGCAGCAGTGTTAGTATTTACCGAATTCTGTCAAAAGTTGACAATTTGAAACAAAATCTAGACGACCAAAGAAAACAACTAAATGATAAGACATAGATATTTTGACATTAATTTCAACCTAGAGCCTGTGTGTGCGGTCCGTTTCTATAGAAGTAAACGTTCCAGTGCTGACAAGTGCATTTCTTCATTGTCGCAAAATGCGTCATTCGCCAACGTTTACAAAACGGAATAAAGACACTCGTTTTTAGTAGACTCGAAATCACAGGAATTGGTCAGATGAATGGCTGAGTGTTCTTGTCAGTGATGGAAAGAAATTCAATTTAGATGGCCCCGACAGTTGGGCATATTACTGGCACGATATACGCAAGGAACCACGATCTTTTTTTAGTAGACAACAAGAAGACTTATGGTGTGGGCAGCATTTTCTTATAATGGAACAACTCATATTACTTTTTTGAAAATTCGTCAATGTTCCGAAGATTACCAGAAAAGGCTTGAAGTACAGCTACTTTCATTTGTAAAGTTGCTAGGGAGGAGACAAATGGGTGTACCAGCAAGACCATTGCTCCATTATCGTGTCCAACTGCACAGTATAGTGGTTTAGACAAAACCAAGTACCTTTTATAGACTGTCCGGCTCTTAGTCTTGACATGAACCCAATAGAGAACCTCTGAGGAAGTTTAGCTAGAGACGTATATGCTAAAAGGCGTCAATTTGCAACGCTTCAAGATCTAAAGCTGCAATTTGAACGAAATTGATTTTCTTTAAAGTCAGAACTTGTTGAAACTCTTGTTTTGAGTATGCCTGATCGAGTTTTTGAAGTGATTAGAACAAAAGACTTAAAAATTTGAAAGTTACAAGAAAAAAATGAGTTGTTTATAAACTTTTGGGACAGTCAAATTTAAGTTTTAATTTTTCTCACAAAGTCTATGAATGTGTAATATTATTTGTGTATAGTGTTATTATTGTCTTGCTATTATTTATAATTATAAATTGTTTTGAAATTGACACTCCTCTTTTTAAAATAGAAAAAAAAAAACCCGCTGTCTATAAACTTTTGGGACGTACTGTAGGATGTAATATTTAAAAATTGCATTCGTCGTTAAATATCTATTTTATTTCTTTGTGAGCTTCGTTTGTAATGATTTTATTATCTGAGCCGCAAAGCTGTTTTGTAAATTTTAAACAATATTCTTGACCGAAATGTTTTATTTGATAATCATACTTGTTGTGAACTTTAATTTCCATTGTTCCGCCTATTAATATTTAAACTATTAATTGAAATAAAATTTTGTTAAAGGATCAGGTAGAAATCTTGAATCGATAAAGATTTAAAGTAAATTCTGTAAAAATATTGTTAGTAATTATTTCTATGGGGCTTTACAGAAACTTTTTTTATTATTATTAAAAGCCTTTTAATTTCATTATATGTTATTATTCCAAAAAATAATAAAAAAAAAATTAAAAAAAATTCCTCGTTATTAATTTCTACTAATTAATAGATAATGCTAATTAGAAATAAATAATCGATAATACTATTAACTACTAAATAACATATAATACTAATTAGTAAATGATGGATAAAATAATAGATAAAATAATACTTATGAAACACGTAAAAGATTAAAGAAGCCCACTTCAGTAGACTGTTTGATAAAGAAGTTGTCTATTTTTCAAAAAATAAAAATAAAATAAATAAATAAGTAAATAATAATAATAACAATAATAATAATAATAATAATAATAATTTAATTTAATTTAAAAAAATTAAATAGAACAAATATTTTGAGGATTTTTTTATGAGGAATATGCACATATTTTAAAATATTTTCGAATCATTTTGAAATAATAATAATAATAATGATAATAATAATAATAATAATAATAATGATAATAATAATAATAATGATAATAATAATAATAATAATAATAATAATAATAATAATAATACATTTTACGTTAATCTATTTTAAGCTTTTACTGCTACGAAATTCTTAAAGATAATTTTAAAATAATTTTATTCTGCGCTCTTATTATTTCTCTGTGTCTGTTTGAATTATCATTTTTAAGATAAAATTTTTAAAAAATATTTTTAAGGAACAAATTATTTAAAGATCTTTAACATTTGCATTTTTTTTTCATTTATATGGCTATAACAATATTTTACAGATGCATGTGCATAAAAAAGGAAAACAGAATATATTCTCTATATTTTTTTTTTTTTTTTTTTTTTTGACAAAATAATTACTTTTAAAATTTTGAATTTAGTATTGTTCCAAAGAGGTTAAAAAGATATAACTTCTTAGTTTAATAATTTGGAAGATAACTTTTGTCTTTATCCATTTTGGTATCCTTTGTTTCATTATGTTTTTTAGTTCTTTGGTAATTTGTATTTAAAAACTGTCTTTGTTGGTAAAACACAAATAAGTTTTCTGCTTGGAAAATTAAGATATCTTGCGTTTAAGTAATTTTCTGCTGTGAAATTAAACTGCGTTTACTGAATGTTTAAGGAAAATTTTAATACTGAACTTTAAGTATTTTCAGTACTATTTTGAATTGAAAAAAGGTAATTAAGATTTCTGAGGTCTTTTAATGTCCATAACAACTGTCCAAAAAATGTTTCCTTAAAGAATTTATTTATTTTAAGAATTACTACAGATGTATATTTTATAAAAATAACGGTAGAATGTTAAAAGGACATAAAAAGGAAAGATATGTGATGAGATTTAAAACTGAGTTATCACAAATGTTAATTATTATAATATGAGCATTTTATTTTCAAACGTTTCCTAAATACCAGTTTGTTGGCCCATCGTTGGCAGTATGTGAAAACCGTTGTTATCTGCGCAGCTAACGGTTGAATCACTGTTGGGCCTTTGTTGACAAATGGTTCGTTGGACAAAGGTACGTAAGGCGGACATTTCTTACTGTGGGCCAATGCGGGGCAACAATCAGCCAAAGTTGGCCCAACCATATTACTTTTTTTTTTTTTTTTAACACCAGCACTTGTTTACAGACATGCATTCACATTAATAATTTATTTTATTTTCATAAAAATGTTTTTAACGCCTTAATGAAATATAAGCCTGTAACACCAGTTGCATAAATTTTTCTTATTTTAAATTAACCAATTTTCTTTTCTTTTTAGCGACAGTGCATTTTCCTATTGATTGCTGGATAAATGACCCGATTGCTAAATTGTGGATTAGTATTATGGAAGATTTCTCATCTGTTATTTTTAGTACCAATTGTTAAAAAAAAATGGCTGTTGCATCTTTATATATATATATATATATATATATATCTACCCTATATATATAAAATCCTAATAAAACGAATTTATGAAACGGATTTCATGAAACGACTGAAATGTAACGAATTTATGAAACGATTCTATGAAACGACTGATTAAACAACTGATTATGTTTCACGGCGATTTTTCCTAAAATACGGAATACTTTGCGATGAAATTAACACCAAAAATTCGTATTGATCCGCAGATCTCAAAAGTGGTATTAGAATTTATAACTTCGAATTAGTTGTCGAAATATTAATATTTTTCTAATTTTATATACTTTTCTCTAACGGATGGCAGCTCAAATTTTAATCATAACAGATATTTTTTTTCATATTTTAGAAAAGGTTATTATTTTAAACTAATTTGGCAACCAGTTTGGCCTCCCTTATATGTATGCTAAGAAATGTAGGTATCATGTTACCTTTATTCATAATTCAACTTGTATTTAATTATCATTTTATTTAATACAAAACTTTCATTTAAAACTGAAACATTTAAAATAAAAGGCTTTCTGTTTTTTAAACGAAACGAAAAGAAAAATATTAGGCACAGATGTCATATACGCAAAACTGTACCTAATTGGTGCTAAAATGGTGTTACTTTGCCTGACATGGTAACCCGGCTATTGTTGCTTATTTATTAATAAATGTTTATTTGAATTTATATTCTTTTTATTTACAAAAAATGTTACAAATTGTTTTGTTCTACAGTTATTAATTAAACTTTTTTATTTATTGTTATTTCATTTTAAAAACAACAGAAAATAATTTAAAAATACATATGTAACTGGTATTCGAAAACGAGGCTTTCGCCTCGTTTTGCAATCAAAGGGGAATTGAATGGAAACCCGTTTACAGAGAGATCGCTACAGGTTTTTTCAGTATAGTTCAATCTTCTCTAATCTTTTTAAAAGCGATCAGATTAGCGAGCTTTTAGATTCTGCAGTGTCTGAACGAAGGTTGGCGAGCGTAACTTGGTGGGGGAAGAGCTCCCTAGTATACATATTAAAGTTTTTAGGGCGTATAAATATAGAAGAAGTATGCATATTGTAAGATTATGTATGCTTAAGATGTTGTAAGAGGTGTAAGAGAATTATGAAACAGTTTGTACATCTATAAAAATCTGACAATACAATCGTTTTATAGATAGTCGGTTATAATAAGGCAATCTTTAATGAATTTACTAACGACCATTTTAGAAAAACATTTTTTAAACAAAATTACCATATTTAAATTTGAATGAAATTTATCAATTTTGGTATTACTACTTATTTTACATGTATAGTTACATAATTTGTATATATACATGCATGGATCTATATACGTTATATATTTATTTTACATTATATATTTTAATGATACGAAGTAACATAAATATTGCATTGTGAAAATAACGTTCATAAATACTGTTTTGATTTCCAAATGATAAAATAATATAACTGTACCAGTAGTGGACACATCAAGAAAAATTTTCCCTATTTTTATTTGTCCGTTCTTAATATTAGTAACTGTGAATTTTAGATATCTCAATTAAATTTTTCTACGCAAGACTATGCTGCACTTTAAACATTTTTCCACACAAAATTAATTGTTTTTTTGAGAGCTTGAAAGGCACCAGAAGTGGACGTCTGTTTGTTTCAGTACTGAACGAATTTGAATTCCCCCAGAAAATATCAAATAAAAGTCAAAATAAGTCTGGAGATATATAAATTATTGACAAAAAGGTATTTGTTATTAAATTAATGTTATTGCAATGAAAAACAATATAAAACACGCATCAAAAGCTGAACAAAGAGTAAATAAAATCTTTAACAAACTAAAGTATGCAGCATGGCCTATTTGAGTAAAAGTACTTTAATCATAGCCTTTTATTGAAATTAAGGCTTCATATGTAGATAAAATTAAAATTGCAGCATTCTGTAGTAGCCTTAAAAATTTCTAGCTAGGTCACAGCCACCCGAATACTAAACCTATGCGCTGATTACTAAACCAGCGTATAGGTTTAGATATGCTTGTTACCAGTGATGTATTGTACATCACTGGTACTTTACCTTAATGTTCAGAAAACATATATACCTTTGTTAATTTTTAATGAACAAATTACTTTTTGACAATTTTTCATGAAATTCTTTTTTATTGTATATATATATATTTAATTATATGAAATTTCAAAACTATTGTTTATTAAAAACATGATTTTGAAATAAAAAGTCATCTAGTTAGTATACGTATATAACATCATTAATTCATATTTTACTTAATCTTATTCACATTTGGGGGCTCAAAGATTTTTTTTTTTTTTTTTTTTTTTTTTTTTTTTTTTTTTTTTTTTTTAAGCGATTGTTTTCAATAGTTCATTCACATTAACATAACAGAAAAATCTCAATACTTTGTTGTGATAAATGTATACTGCACAAAAACAGCTATGAAGAGTTATTAGTTTTCATACTTGCGATGTAAGTAAAAATTTTTAATTTTTATAGATATTCTAAAAAAAGATATTCTTTGTGTGCTAATGTAGTAGTTTTGCATAATTTATCGGTGCTAGATTACGGCTGATTGTTTTTCAAACTAAAATAACTTATCTTTAAAAACTATCTAATCACTTCATTCTCACATCAGAAAACAAAAATTAATAAAATGCTCCATATTTGTTAATTTTAAGGTTAATTATAAAAATTAAAGATAGAAATTGATGCAGTACCCATTTTTCATGTCGTGTATTTTAGATAGAATTAACATACCAGTAAAAGAGAGAATATATGTAAATATGATAATTCGATTGGATATTATCGAGAATTTATTAGCAGAGGAGATATAAGTAGAGGTCATGATCATTCGTATGCGTTTATTGCAATATAATATATTGTGATATATGGTGGGGAAAAAAAAGCGTTGAACATGTAATATATATTTAAAAAGATTACGACTCATAAGCGTACATCGAACTATTCCCGTAAAAATTAACTTTTTCTTTTTTTTTTTTTTTTTTTTTTTTTTTTTAATCCAAGAAAAACTCTGTAAAAAAAAAAAAAAAAAAAAAAAAAAAAAAAAAAACTAGAGAACAGGAATTCTGCTTTTACAGAATTTTGTGTCGCCCCCGGCATTTCCATTACTTCATTTTCTTCTGATGGACTGATGGCTTCTATTATTATGAAACAACCATTATAAATGAAGACTTAGGTGAAGATGAAAGAGCAGCCGTAAAAAGTTAAAACTCTGATTTTCTGGTCAGAATGGTTGGAGGGGGGGGGGGGGGGGGGAATGGTCATAATTTTATTTTACTTTCTGCTCTTTCATCTTCACCTAACACTTCATTTATAATGGCTGTTTCATAGTAATAGAAGCCATCAGTCCATCTGAAGAAAATAACTCGGTTAAGCGGGACTCTACTGCAGTACAAAACATATTTCAATTTTAAGACTTAAAGCACACGTTTTATTTTATGCAAAAGGACGCCATTCACATCCACTTAAGAACTCCACATTTACGATCTACTCTTAAACATATACAGTAAAGCATGGCATAGCACATCACTATCGTGAAATAATGCACAAATGCAGCAAAAAGATTCCGTCATTCAAGAAAATCGAAAAAAAAAAGGACTATCTAATGATTCATAGATACCTACAATTAAATATCGTAATATAATAGCTCCATTGTTTTAACAGAAATCATTCGTTTATATTTTTTTCAAAATAGCACGTATTTTAATTACATTTTCTTTCGGTTGTTACGAGAAAATGGCAACAAAAATATATAATTACTATTTTAAAACTATTTTTCCTTTACTTTGTACAGTAATGGAGTACTTCCGTTGCCAATATTAAGCAAATGACTCCAAAAACTACAAAAAAATTAATATTTCAAAAATAAATTGAGATACAGTTTTCAAACAAAATGCATTTAAAAGAACTTCTTTTTTCCCGATACAACGGTATAAAAATTGAAAATGTGCGATGCTTAGAAGTTAAAAAAATTACTAAAGAGTATTTAATTGTAATGCTTTGTTTTACGGCTAGCTTCTGTAAAGTAACGTTATTTTTTGGACACAAAATAAGCTGGGAGAAATAAATAGCATACCGTACCGGAGGCTAAAAAAACCCCCAACAACTTTTAACTATACAATATCAGATACATATAGTAAAGTATATATATGTATTGCAAAAGTGCAGTTTGTAGAGGTAAACTTGAAACAAAGCTATAGCTTTGTTTCAAGTTTACCTAAATAGCTCCTTTCATTAAATTATGAAAGTCAAATTTGCATTTTAAAATATATTTTTCATGTGTACTATTCCTACCTGTAGTTAAGCATTTGCGTTTTGTTCCAAATTGAGTTCGACAAAATTATCAAATCATCAAATTCATATATTGTGATTTATTTAAAATATAACCACATTAATTTTTTTTTTACGTAAGTATAATTATTATTTAATAGTGTATTTATTCAAAATATATTTTTAATAGTTATTTATTTATTTATGTATTTATTTTTGTAGAAATCGTCGTATAGAGAAACATAATAATCAAAAATGGGTATGATAATAATAATAATAATAATAATAATAATAACAATAATAATAAAACCAATTTCTATTTTTTTTTTTTTTTTTTTTTTTTTTAGACTATTTAATGAGTTGTTAAAAATGAAGCTGTGTCATATATTTCATCCGTCTTACACACGTTTCGTTGTACAAACAGTTTGTAAGCAATTCCTCCTTGCATTTAGCATTTTTATGAGTAATATTATAAAAACAAAATTTAATATTTGGGGCCTTATTTAATCTTCATCATGTGATTACACTTTTATTTTATTTTGCATTCAAATTGTGTTTATCAAATGACGTTTCGTACAAATTCTATACAATGGTTAAAATTAATATTATCTCGATTGATTTTTTCTGTAGATATGAAACGATATTGTGCCACTTTTTAATTGTCGCATAATGTATGAAAAAGTACTTTAACTCGCATGCTATTTTACATTTTTCTGGAAGGTGGATCTCTTTACGTAAAGAAGGTTCTTAATCACGTGTATATATATATATATTTTTTTTTTTTAAAGCATTTTAATTCGTAATTTTGATACGGATGATCATTATCGGGCACTTTTTTCTTTAAAAGACCACATTTTGTGTAAATTTTGTTAAGCTCTAATGACAGTCTCGAATTTAATATATGAGATTTCGTAACAGGGAATTATAAACTCTTGTGATCGACAAATAACTTGGAACGTGTTATTATATTTCTGAATATTTCTACCCTATATATATATATAAAATCTTAATGAAACGAATTTATGAAACGGAAGTATGAATCGACTGATTAAACAACTGATTACGTTTCACGGCGATTTCGCCTAAAATATGGAATACATTGCGATGAAATTAACACCAAAAATCAATACTGATCCGCAGATTTCAAAACTGGTATTAGAATTTTTAAATTCGAATTAGTTTTCGAAATATTAATTTTTTTTTCTAATTTTATATACATTTTTCTAATGATGGCAACTCAAATTTTAATCAAACAGATATTTTTTTTTTTATATTTCAGAAAAGGTTGACATGGTAACAAGGCTATTGTTGTTTATTTGATAATTAATGTTTATTTACTTTTATTTCTTTATACAAATTATATATATTATTTTGTTCTATGATTATTAATTATTTTTTTTATATTTCCTTTAGAAAATACTAGAAAATAATTAAGAAATACAGTACTACTTAGTTATTCCGTCGACCAATTTCGCCAAATTATATAAATCGCCAAAACACTCGCAAAATTATACAAATTGACATAATTTTTATTTTAAATAACGAAAGAAGAAATAAATTAGTATAACATTAATAAATATACGAATAATATGTCGAAATAAAAATCACTTGATGACGTAAGCACGTGTAACTTGCTTAAAGTCAAGTGAATGTGACATTTACGATCAACCATTATTGGCATTTAATCTTATAGTTTGGCGATAGATTTTTGGTCGTCGGGATATCTAAGGGATACCAAAAATGCATATATAACTGGTATTTGAAAACGAGGTTTTCGCCGAATTTTCGTAAAAAAAATAAAAATCACGCCAAACCTGTATATCTGTAACTTGTATAACCGTATCTGGCCAAATATTACCACTCGAAAAAAGAAAATGCTAACTGGCGAGTTGAAAAAAAGCTATTGGCGAGATTTTCATCCTGCTAGCGTAACAGTACCTAGAATTCTTTGCGACCATGGCAACTTGTATGTAGTTTTATTTGAAAAAAAATGTTTGATTTTTTAATCAAAATGGAAAATTTTCGGTCCCATATTGGCGCGATTTTTTTTCTGACGCCAATGTCATATACGGAACGGCACATAACTGGCGCCAAAGTATCGTTATTTTGCTTCATATGGTAAGCCGGATGTTGCTGTTTATACTGTTGATGCGTTCCCCAAATTGGCGTCGTTAAAAAATCACGCCAATATGGGACGTATATGACATCATTGCCAAACTTTCATATGAACGGCGAAGGGATCAGACCGTATTTGTTTATGTCAGTTGATGACTTGAACTATTATAATATAGATGAAATGATGGCGATAGAATAATATTTGGCGAATTATCACCTGTGCCTGGCTAATATTAAAGTACCAAATGACACCTAGAGTATAAAAATCGAAGTGGTCCGCCTGGAACTGTTGATGATAGTCACATGACTTGGGCTATTGTTATAGAGATTGTTTTAAAATACCGGGAGACAAAGACTCTTATACTTAATTTATTTTATTTTAGTTTCTTTTCAAATGTTTAACTGATCCTCTTTAATCAAAAACGAAAACAACCATTGGATGCGTCTTAACAGCAACTGATTCACCCTTAAATTTTTGCAATCAAAGGGAATTGAATGGAAACCCGTTTACAGGGAGATCTACACAACTTTTTTCAGCATAATTCAATCTTCTCTAATATTTTTAAAACCCATCAGATTAGCGTGTTTTTAGATTCTGCGGTGTCTGAACGGGGGTTGGCGAGCGTAGCTTGCAGGGGGCAGAGCCCCCTAGTATTAGATAAAATTAAATATTCAGATTTTTTAAAGATTGTATACAAAGTAGTTTCACGAAAATCTTGTTTGGAGACTTTAATCTTTTAATCATGAAAACAGCATTATAAAACTGCCAAATTTGACAAGATTTCATTTGACAGTCTACTGTTTTGTTTCTTTCTTTTTTTTTAATGTCAATTTATTTTCAAGTAGAATTAATAATACCCAGCAAAGAAAGAAGCAGTAGTCCATCAGCTGGAAAAAAGATGGCAGCCAGCAGTGCCATCAACGGTAAAGTGCAAGGGTGCCATTACTTAAACCTGTCGAAAAGTGTCCGAGCCGAATGCAGTTGGCCCATCAGTGATGGCCAACAGCAGGCCAACATTGGTATGCCATCACATTACTTCAATCCAGCACTTTTCCTGCAGTGCTAGCACCTGCCCCACTGCCATTTCTCTACTGGCCCAGCACTTTACCTTACAAAAAATTCTTATAGAATTCTATAAAAAAAAAGCCAAAGTATTATGGCTCGTTTTACCAAGAGCTATAGAAATATCTATAATATAAATGTCTGTAGATATATTTGAACTTTCAGCGGTTTCCATATGGTCACCCTCCCAAGTACTAACCGCGATCGATGCTGCTTGGCTTTCGTGATCGGACATGAACAAATGCTTTCAGCGTACGCTACGACTGCTGGTAGTTTTCAAGCTCCCATTACACTATTTCAAGTTTGGTTCTTTTGTGATTTACGTTCCCAATCATTAAACTGGCATAGAAATTATTCTATTGTATAGAAATCTATTTTATACGCTTTTTTTATTATTGATTCTGAACTGCGTAAATTATGAAAACCGAAATCCTTTGTAACCTAGTAAAACCATATTTAAGGAGAAAAAAAAGTGCGTTGAAATAAAGAACTTATTTATATATTCCTTTACTTATTTATTTTGTTGGTGGCAGTGGTGCTATATTTTTTACAGTTTCAAAAAAAAAAAAAAAAAAAAAAAAAAAAAAAAAAAATTAGCTTCACAGCTTAAATTGTGTTAAGATATTCATTTCAGATTTGTGTTCAAATACTCAGTGTCTTCCATATTCGCAGCGCCACCTAGCGTAAGGGTTCTCAGCAATAATACTGCAAAAGTTCGTGCACTTCCATGTAGTGGTGGGCCAGCGCATGTGATAAAATGGATGCCCATCAGAATTTTATCTGATGATTTCCAACAGCAAAGTTGACTGAAGCTGTCTAGCAGTTGTCCATCAGTAGACCATCAGCCAGCACTTCACCATCATTGCCAGCACCTATCTTGCTGCTGGCCAGCAATTTCCTCTTTGCTGGGTAGTGTCCTTTTAAAGTGAAAAATTGAAAATATTGGGTTGGCAACTAAGTTCCCGCAGTTTTTTTAAATAGAAGTTTTCTACCGGAATTTATATTTTGTTTTTTGCATAGAGTTTGCTTTTGTTGAAATGCAGGTATATAAAATGGAGTGTCAAGTTGTGAAAAAAGAGCATTTTCGACTCCTCCTCCTCTTTGCTTTTAATCAAGGTTTTAAGGCCGCAAAAGCTGCTCGCGACATTTGTGCCGTGTATGGCGAGGGTGCCATAGCTGAAAGAACCGCACATGATTGGTATGCCAAGTTCAAAAATGGAAACTTTGACATCAAAGACGCACCTCGTTCTGGCCGCCCAGTTGAATTCGATGAGGAGCGATTAAACCAACTTTTGGATGAAAATTCGCGTCAAACGACAAGAGAACTCGCAGAAAAAATGAAATTCTCCCACACTTCTATAGAGAAGCACCTTCACTCGATGGGAAAGGTTAAGAAGTTTGGAGCATGGGTTCCGCATACTTTAAGTGACAAAAACAAAAACCAACGAGCCACAATCTCCGCTGGTTTGCTTGCTCGTCACCGCTCAACTCATGGAAACAAGCAACGATTTCTTTACCGAATCGTTACTGGCGACGAAAAATGGTGCCTGTACATTAATATGAAGCAACGAAAGGAATGGCTTAGCCCCGGTAAATTACCAACACCGCGTGTGAAACAAGATCTTCATCCACGTAAAACGATGTTGTGCGTATGGTGGGACTGGGAAGGGATCATCCATTACGAATTGCTTGAACGGAACCAAACAGTCAACGCGGAACTCTATGTACGACAAATGGAACGACTCAACACGGCTATTCAAGAGAAAAGACCTAATCGGCAGCATGGAGTCCTTTTGCTGCACGACAACGCCCGCCCTCATATCGCCAATATGACCAAGGAAGCCATTCAAACGCAGGACTGGGAAGTGCTGCCGCATCCGCCGTACTCTCCCGATTTGGCACCAAGGGATTTTCACCGCTTTAGATCTCTATCAAATGCTATGCGCGGAGTTACGTTCAATACTAATGCAGAATTGAGAGCTTGGTTGGATGAATTTTTCGAGTCGAAACCGAGGGATTTCTACCAACGAGGTATTGAAAATCTTGTTGAACGTTGGGAAAAAGTTGTAAGCATCAAGGGAGAATACATTTTTGATTAATTATTTGTTACTTTTATTGAAAAATAAACTTTTAAATAATTTTAAAAAAACGGCGTAAACTTAGTTGCCAACCCAGTTGGAATTCCACAATTGACATTCCATTTAAACCTTTTAGACTCGGGCGTCTCTTACACAAATTCTATTCGGTTTACATCACTTTTAAAAAGAAGTTTCCTTCTAGTACAGAATTTCAAAAATGCTGTAATTAAATAAGGCAAATTTTATTTTCCTTTATTACTGGTGCAAAAACAAATTTTGCAAATAACGACGATGTCCAGACAGACTGGACATACGAGTGCAAAGAGTTAATGATATGAAATTTAACTTGATAAAAAAAATGCATTTAAAAACACGGTGGGAATTTAGTTGCCAACCCACTTGGATTTTATAGCTGACATTACATTTTAATGATCTGAAATTTAACATAAATTAACTCCATAAAAAAAACAGAATATAGATTCCGGTAGAAAAAGTGTATTAAAACAAACTGCGGGAACTTAGTTGCCAACCCAATAGTTTGATACATAACTTTTGTGGATATTATCATAGATTTTATTCCTAAACTTTTAAAGAATTTTATAATTACAATTCCTTAATCTCTGAATTTTTTTTTTAAATAAATCAATATAATAAATCTACATGAATTTTTCATCAAAAATCTTTAAGACTGCATAGAATTTGGATGTATCAAAGTATCTTTTTCTTAGAGGAAAAACATTTTTATTTTTTATTTTTTAGAATAATTATTAAGAAAACAATTGTTGGAAAGTTTAGAATGAATTACAAAATTAAATAATTTTCATTTAGTTTCATATACTTTATCACAACAGTTAAGGGTAAAAGCTTTCAGTTAACTTTAAATAAGTAAGCATTATATGTAATGTCAAAAAATGGTGTGATTGGTTTCAGATAAAGTTCTTGGGTAGAAAGCTTGAATGAACATTTTATAAATGAAGAATTCAGTTAACCAAATAGCAAGGTCACGTTGTAGAAAGAAAGAATAACATATTACTCCACAGCTTCAGATTCTTTGTTTACTTTGTTTAGAACTGAAACGTATAAATTAAAAATAGATACAAACTCTAGCATAATGCATATTTATTCAGATTTTTTCTATTCACTTGTATTATATCTTATATTAAATTTATTTACCTTATGTTTATCATGATAAATAGTCCAGTGGAAATGCACATTTTACTTTGCAAAAGGTTGAGTAGAAGATTTTTTTTTCTGAATTGTTTATAATGATGCCAACATGGAAAAACTAAGTTTCGTAACAAAATTTCTTAAGGCTAAATTTTCTGTGGCCAAAAAACAACAAAATTTTGGGACCTTTTTTGATTTTTTTTTTTTTTTTTTTTTTTTTTAATATCTTGAGACCCGTTTTCGTAGCATATTATTTGCCAGTTACAATATTAAAGAAGATAAAATTATCTACAACTTTCATGTTTACAACTTTTTTTAAACACTCAATAGCAAGCACAGTACCTATTTCAAAAATAGGACAATTTTTTCAATTTTCTTAAAAACCGTGAAAAACATAGTTTTGCCCCGATTATTCAAATGTTCTCCGCGGATTTAATTGTGTATGTCGACTTCTAAAAATTGGTAGCAGTAAATTATCTATTATTTGCACACTCACGTCTTTATTTTCATCTCAAGAGACATTTTATATTCAATAAGTTTATATAATTTTAAAAATAGGGCACAGTGTAGATCAGTGAGACAATTTTCATATGTAGACAGTAACTTCAAGTGTATACAATGTTAACTTCAAAGCATTCTTTAAAAGATTACTTCAATATTTAGTAACTTATTGGCACGATAGTTACAATTTAAAAAGAATTCTTGTTTAATTTTAATAAATGTTATCATTTTAATACTTTTTATAATGCATACATATTTTTCCTGGTATCAATGGCATAGGTATGAAAATTTGCGAAAAACATATTTTATTCTACACTACAATGGTATATTTTATTTACCAATTATTGATAACGTATGTTTTAATGTTTTATTGTTTTAAAGATAGCAAACATTGGATTATAGTTCCATATAAAAAAGGTATTCAAAAATTAAATATATTTTATGTAAGAAATACTTTTACCTTATAAAATAAGCTACAATAAAAATGACACCAGATTATTTCACTTTATATCTTGTAAAATTTAAAAATTCTGTCAATAAAATATTTTAGATCACTAGTTTTATAAAAACTTTTAAAAGATTAGTTTTAAAAAATACTGTCAATTTTTTTCCCACTTATATCAATAAATATAACAGTAGATTATATCATTTTAGCATGCAAAAATATATAAAACTTTAAGATTATCTATTAATTGCTTTAAAGCTCAAACAGAATACTTTAAATTTCAAAATGGGTTCCAAATAGTTTTCTAAAAATGAAAGGTTCCGAGTATTTAAAAAAAAAAAAAAAAAAGAAAAAAGAAAAGAAAAAAAAATGTAACTAAACCCGAAAAAGAACAAAAGCAGAACATTAGATATTTATCTCATGTGTCCCATGAAAAAAAAAAAAATTATTTAAAAGTAACAAAATGCGAGCGAGACATTTGTCATGAACGCCCCCATAGGTTTAATATTACCTTGCGAATGTCTTCGTGTGACTAATGTAGTCCCATAATTCCTATAACTGTGACTTTAAACAACTTAATACTACACTGATGTCCAAAATTAAGGGCCAGTCACAAAATGCTAATTTTCAAGTTCACGAATACTCAAAAGTAAATAATATAAATCGAATAATTACTATCTCTACAGAAGCTAGTCCATATAACATCTCATTCATGTCACACATGGTCACAAGTGTCACAGTCACTGCGGTGAAGCAAAAAAAATAGGAAATTCCATATATCTCATTATTAGTCTCAAATGATCACTATATGTGACTCCACTGAGACGTCACTGTGACTGCTGCTTTGTGACGAGTCACCATGTGACTTTACATTGTAGTTACATTGTGACTATCATGTGATTGTCATCTGCAGACTCAATTTAAAAGTCATCGTGAACGCTGCATTATGATAAGTTACCAAATAATGTCACATTAAAGTCACATGATGACTTTCAGGTGACAGAGAGGCTACTGTGAAGTCACCATTGTGCTCGTTTGTGAAAAGTCACCATGTGACTATAATGTGATATTATTTGGTGACATCATAATGCAACGTTCATGATGACTTTGAAATTGAGTCTAAAAATGACAGTCACTTGAGAGTCACAATGTACCTACATTGTAAAGTCACCTGGTGACTCGTCACAAAGCAGCAGTCACATTGGAGTCTCAGTGGAGTCACATATAGTGATCATTTGAGACTCATAATGAGACGTGTGGAATTTCCTATTTTTTGTTTCACCGTAGTGACTGTGACACTTGTGACCATGTGGGACATGAATGAGATGCTATATGGACTAGCTGTGCTGTAGGGATAGTAATTATTTGAATTATATCACTTCCTTTTGAGTATTCGCTTACTTAAAAATTAGCATTTTGTGACTGGTCCGTAATTTTGGACACCAGTGTACAACTACTGTAAAATCTTTGAAAATGAGATCTGTATATACGGAATCTGGTCTTTAAAGAAAAAAAAAACTATATATTTTCAAGATTAAGAATTTGAACAATTATACCTGCTAAGATGGAAACCTGTTTAAAGTGAAATATATTTCGGTTCCTTTCAGTTCGGTTTTGAAGGTTTTAAACAATCAATATTTGGCAAAGCTGATTATGTAGTTCAATTGTGTATTTAATGATTACACACTTAAAATTTTCAAAATCCGGCTATTAGAGATTTATTAATATTCTTATGGTAAATTTTCTTTTTAAAAGAGGGGGGGGGGGGCGCCAAAATCCATGCTTGCCACGGTTTCAAAAAAGGCTAGTTTTGGTTCTGAAACCCATAATTTATTGCTACCAATATATAGAAGTTGACATACACGATTAAATCCGTGGGAAACATTTGAATAATCGGGGTTGAACTACGTTTTTCACGGTTTTTAAGAAAACTAAAAAAATTGTCCTATTTTTGAAATGGCGTACCGCGCTTGCTATTGAGTGTATAAAAAAGTTGTAAGTATGAAAGTTGTAGAAAACTTTTTCTTCTTTAATATTGTAATAGACAAATAACATACCGCGGCCGCGGATATCGAGATATTTAAAAAAAATCAAAAAGTTCTCACAAAATTTTGTTGTTTTTTGGCCACAGAAAATTCAGCCTTAAGAAATTTTGTTAGAAAAATTGATTTTTCCATGTATATACCATGTTATAAACAATTCATAAAATGTTTTCCACGTTATAAACAATTCATAAAAAAAAAAAAAATCTTCTACCCGACCTTTTGCAAGGTAACCCCCTTTTTTTGGTACATTTCCCCTGGACTAAAAAAGAAATGTGCAATTAGAATACCTTAATGTTGAAAAACAATTATAATTAGATAAAATAAGAACAATAATAAATAAAGTGGTTTCATTTTTTTAAAATAAAGTAATTAAAACGATTGTGTTTTAATAGACAAGCTTTTCTGATTTATACTTTCAGTAATCCATAACAGTTACACGAAACGTAATTTTCCAACTGAGTAAAAAAGTGTCCAGGCAAAAAGATTCCAAAATTGTAATTCGTGTGATTTATTTACCAATTAAAATAGCTGTGTTAAAATCAATAAAACATAATAGTTAATGAGGTATTTAAGGCATTGGCTAGAAGTCATGGAATTTGCCCCCCTTCCCCCATATTACTAAATTACATCAATCAAAGGAAACTTTCTTATATTAATTAAAAAATTGTTTATAAAAATAAATCTTTAATAAAGTTCTATTGTATATCAATTGTTATATGCAATGAGAATTTGCACGAATTAAAAATGACTGTAAGCTTTTGAAAAATACATCCTTTATTCTACTTCAAATCGAAATATGGAGGATTTTACGCAAGAAAATATTTTCTAGATATGGCCTTGTACATTTTTATATTTTCCAAAAATTGTAACTAATTATACAGATTAAAAAATACATATATTGTAATTATTATATTTTATTAATATTATATTCTAAAAAAAAAAAAAAAAAATCATATACTTCAATTTTTCAAGAAGGAGACAAAATTACATATTCTTATTTTATTTATTTATTTATCTTTTTAAAGAAAACTAATTACACTTATGTTTGCATTCATTTTAATGTAAATCTTTTCGTGGTTAAAAATGTCTACCTTTCAGTAGCTTCGGTCCGGGTAGAAGCACTGCGATTCAACCAAGGCATGCTTATAACTTCTCCGTTTCTTATAGCCGCTGTCTCCGGTGCGCTGGTAGAGAGGAGTTTACTAAGGCCAATTTTCAAGACCCTTTGACATAAACATTCCAATTCAGGCCAGTGCCGGATATCATAAAAGGGACCAAAACAACGAAACGACTGGAATTTGTTGAGGCACTGAGCTTTCCGCAAAATTGTTGCGTCTATCATTTCAATACGCCTCCTTGCTGTATATATGAATGGATGATTTCGGAATAAAATGGAAAATTTAAACCTGTTGTTATGCTTAGTGGAAGTTTGGGAGATAAGATTTTTTATCCATTTCTTTTGGTTGATAGCATCTCTAGACACTGATGGATCAGAATAGAGAGAGAATGTGTTTCGGTTTTATATTTCAAATAAAGATATATCAACTTATCATATTTTCTTATGGTTTTCTTACAGATTACGTAACGCAGTTACTGTAAGTTATGCGGAATTGTTGCCTAATGTTTATATCTATTCATGTAGTTTGAGTGAATTTCAATATATGAATTTATTTAAAATTTATGTAGGTTATGTAAGCTATACATGCAAAAGTCATATAAATTTAAGCTCAAGTCAATATCAAAGTGAAGTATAGTTAAAAAAAATAAAACAAATAAAAGTAAAGTAAATAGAAGGCTTATTCTACTTTTACTTTGTGTATTTATCCATCTATTCTTCTATCTCTTTTTCTCCTACACACACATATGCTCGAATAAAAAACCATTATAAAAGAACACAAATTATCATTTACAATTGTGAAAATAAAAATGAAATGAAGTTTTATACATTATTAAAAAAAAAAGTTCAAAATATATTATAATTACAAGGGAGATCAGGAATTGAAAAAACAAACAAAAACAAGAACAACAAAAAACAGTAAAACAGTGAATTGCATATACACATTGTGTCTCATAAAGAACTTTAAAATTCAATAACTGATCAAAATTATTTGATATCAAGATGAAATAAGTGACACTTTCATCAGGTATATTTTTTATTTTGTACACAGTATTTAAAATATAGTTCAAATTTTCGTCAAGAGAGGGTGCTCACGGGCTTCAATTGTTTAAATGGTCAAATTTAAGAAAAACTGACAAAGTAAAAGTGAAATATTATATTATACTGTAGTCAAAAATTAACATGCTGAATAATTGATGAACATGTGTATGAAATAAGTTTTAACTACGCACGAGCTAATAAACACACACACAGACAGGCATATATATATACTAAACACAATGTAGTTGTCAATTATAAAGAGAAAGGTGCATGAAAAGACCCGTCAAATATCGTGAAAACTCAGTAAGATATTGTAGATAATAAAACGTCCGAAATCCTCTACTGGAAGAGAAATGGATCTCAACCCGATTACAGAAGATAGCCACTGCTCGCAGTAATATCTTTCAATCTTCGGTAATCGGGCTGCCATACAAATGCGCATGTCTTGTACTCTATATATTCATCTGTAATTGAATTATAATGTTTATAATCCATTTTGTTAAGTTTTTCTGAAACCTGCTTTAAATTTGGTAGAAAACCTTACATGTTATAAACAAAAAACATGCATATATTTTTTTTTAATTTTTCAAAGAAGCTTTTATATTATCATGAATGCACTTTTTATTCTTACACCAACACACACAAATTTTGTAAAAGGCCAGTATAATTATTTACTACAGCTACAGATCATTTTGAGCTTTTTGTGATACAGGGTGGTTTCAAATATTATTTCTCGTCTTCAATTTGTTGTTGGTCTCCTAATTACCCTCTTGACTAAATCTTCATTAAGAAATGCGAGATAAAAAAAACAAACAAACTCGCCCCTTCTATCACGGAAGTGCAAGATGGTTAAATTCCTAAGATGCTCCGCTAGAAAGAATTGTTGCAAAGCATAAAGCATGAATTTCGAGTTGCTGTCTGGTTGACAGATTAAAAAACCTACCAATTGCCAAACGATTTTCGTGAAGGAAAATGATAAAGATTATGTACTGTTTCAAACAGATATAATAACTTGTTTAGCCACTTGGAAATAACGCATTTGATAGAACAGAATAGTAATGAATGATATTTTACTATTTATATTGTGTAAATTAGTTTTAAAATTTAAATTAGACTTAACTGTATTATTATTTAGCTAATCCTAAAGCTAAATTGAGGAATAAATTCAATTTTAGATGCTAGGTTTCCTTGATAATATAAGTCAATAAACAGCAAAAGAAGATCGATTTTGTTATTGTTATTGTTACTATTATTATTATTAGCAGCAATCTCATTCTTCGTACAGAAAGAATGAAAACAATTATAATCCAGATCATAGAAAGACGCAACGCTTCTATCGATGAATATGCCACATGTAAAATTATATCGGCAATTACATCGTAAAAATGAAACATAAAATGATTGTTATGATAAAATAAAATGGTTATTTAAAGAAGATCGACTTTTCACTTTTGTTTTCAGACTAGGCGAAGATTAAAATCCAATCAAAAAGCTGAATCATTTTAATTTCAAAGATTAAACCAACTACTGAAACTCTTAAAGGGGTTAAATGACAAAAATCCGCCATTAAGGCTGTGTATTTTAAAAGAAAAGACGCATTTTCATATTTGAATTTGAAGTATATTACTTACGACTAGGCCTTAATTTCCAACGAAAAAAGTACACGAGCTCTATAATCCGCAGTAATAACAACCGCAGTCCACTCCATCCTCATATTTACATCTCAAATAATATTTGCAAAAATTAAAGCAATTTCCTCTTCAGCAAAAATAAATAAATAAATAAATAAATAAATAAATAAAAATAAAAATAAATAAATTTTGACTACATCTATATGCATTTATATTGTATTTATAATAAAATCTACAAAATGAACAGAGCAAAAACACTAAAATCAGGAGTGGGAAATTTTCAGAAAATCCTTTTCTTTGTATCAGCTAGCAAACACAACACACAGCGCTGTTCTGGTGGAATTTGGTGTGAGGTATTTATAAGATCCTTTGGATTCCGACTAATATTTAAATATTTACTAAAAATAACGAAGCACTGGAGCTTTGGCGAAAATTGAGCATCGCATTGAGCTAAAAAGTTGAAAAGTAATAATATTTTACAAACACGAACAAAAAGCAACGAGTAAACATAACACGACCAAGAGTAAAAACGGTTTAGGTCAATTCTGGTATTCCTCATCGTCGTTCAGAAACTATTGAGTATACACTTACGAGCGCTGGATAGAAATATGTTCCTACGTGTGCGATACGATACGACGCATATGTAAACATTTGCGTAGGAAAGAACGCAAAGGATTGTAGATGGGAAGGAAAGGGAAAGGTAATTTAGGCTTCGGTTTTTCGGAAGAGCTATTTTGATGGATTTCGGAGCTTAAAATTTATGAACTCCTGTGCAAATTACGCACTGCTTATGGCTGTGAGAAAAGGAGTTCTCACACTTCATACTATAACATAAAAATTAAAGTAATTAATTATTATTATTATTATTATTACAATCCTCTCTTTAAGTTTTGGCAAAACCACTTGGCTACATTTTATAAAAGTCTAAAGCTATAATATAAATTACATTTTTTTAAGCATCAGATAATTTAACCAGTTAAAATACTTAATGCATTTTTAGTGTATATCCCTGTAAATTTTTATTCAAATAGAACGTTTTCAAATTTTAATTTACGATTTAAGTTTTAAAAAGATGAAAGTTTTCCGTAGTGGAAATGATGTTGATTTTAACAGAATGTGTACATTTTTATCATAAAAAAAAATTTATTGGCTATTGAAAAAAAAAGTTATAATAACATAATTTCCACTTATTTTGGATTTCACCTGTACTGACATTCAGATATACGTAAAGTTGAAAGAACATTAACAACTAGAAAGATTACGTCAAAGAAAGTCAAAAATAACGAAAAATGAGATATAAAGATATATACAATACATATGCAAGAATGTGAGCAGTTTTTCTCTCTTGTTCCGCAGTGATAGATGAAAATAACACATTTTAAAATGTGGAAATATGGTGCCAAATTTCCTTCTTCGCTAAGGTAGTTTTCCCTATTTTGCCAAGGCAGTTTTCTCTATATCCGCCAAGGCAGTTTTCTCTATTTCGCCAAGGCCCCTATGCTGCAAAAATACTGAGAATTTAATTTCTGTATCCGGCTATTTAAATCACATTAAAATTGGACAGTTAGAAGCTCAGATAGTACAGTGCCTTCAAATGACGGTTATGTTATTAGTAGCATCGGGATGAAGATGTAAAGACGTACATTTTCGTACATTACATTTTAAATTCTGACCCATATATTCTGAAAAAAAAAACTTATGTGCGCGGAGTTTAAATTAAATTGCGTTTAGCTCGATTATGAACGGTTAATGGGTTTCAATGGGAATTTCACCAAATTAGCCAGCTATTGCCAAGTTAGCTTCATATATGGCAACTTATTTTTGCCGCCAAATTTGGTGGTATTTCGCCAAATTTGGATGTATTTTGCCAAGTTGGTCCGAATTTGGTGCTATTGTGGCAACCCTGCCATTACTACTTTTCAACAATTACTCACTGTTGAAGATGATACCGATATCTCCATAGGAAGCTTAACATGGCCGCGATCAATGAGGTGGTCCAACCGGAATTGTGAAGGACCCACAGAGACTTGGATTTTATATAAATAGATTAAGTTGCAATTAATCTGACAATGCAACAGGAATGCGTTGCTTTAAATTTTGGAAAACGCTTTCCTGATGTTTTTCAAAGATATTGTCACAAAAGCTAAATTTTAGGTCAATTAAAAGAAAAAAAATTCTTATAGATATATATATGGAAAAAAATCACCAATAATAGATAAATTTTGCTAAAGATCTACATTATAAAGCACAAAGGTGATATTGACCTCATAATGATGTTAGAAATAATATGTTAAAACTATGGAGTAATTATTCGCTAATCATACACTCACTAAAATATATGCCAGTTGGACCCGATTACGGATATTTATCACAGTTTGCATGTTTGAAGACATGCCTGCACCGAGGCATGCGTTCGCCCGCGTTACAGGCAAACACGCGTCAATTTCGGCGCCAAAAAGAATGTGAAAATTTTGCTAACATGGAAATTCGGTGAAATGCTAACTGTAATTTATTTTGCTAAAAGATTCGGTATGTGTACCTCAAGATGGCCCCTTCTGCTTGTATTAAAATATTTTCTGCTATATTTGACACTTTAATAATTGCATTTTTACTATGATAAGAAGTGATGGCAAGAGCAACAAATCTCAGAGCGAGCGTGAAAGTACTCCAGAAAGTCTATAAAAATAAAATCTTAGAAATTTTGAAAAAACAGCAAATTTAACTATGTTTTTTGTTTTGTTTTTGTTGTTGCTACTGTTGTTCATAAAACAGCAAAATATGAGGCAATTTTTAACTACAATAATTACTATGCCGTTTCCAATAATTTTTGTTAGTTGTTAATGCTTTTGTTGTTAAAGTTATTGGTACTTTATCTTATTCCGTTGCTTAGAAAATTTGGTGTACATCTTGGTAGTAATTCTGTCACACATTAGAAAAACCTTCTTGCCGAACATCGAATTATTAAGTGTTGAAGCAATACCTGATCCCATCTGAATTCTGTAATAGAAAGTTCTGCATACGTAACGCGTTTTTTATTTCCATTTTGTTCGATACGTCCATGATTTTCCACTGCATGCTGGGTTGCCAGTTTGGCCTCCACTTTTATTAAAATAATTCGGATTCACACCAGAAAAGGCAAAAAGTATTTTCAAATTAATTTAATGTCAGACTTTTCTTGATTACCAAAATTCGTTATTTTAACTGCAAACTTCTATTTTTATTAACATTTTCGATTCCTATCATAGTATTTTTTGATTTAACTAATTTATATAAGAAAAAAAATGTATGGCTCTGGGGCCTTTTCCTCTTTCCCCACGATCCCTGGCTACGTCTACCATCCCAATGCTCATGAATTCGTAAGGCATTCAATTCTGCTTAAACATCGAAGCACTCTGATAATTCAACCTCGCTACTTCGACTGAGATAAACAGAAGCATCACGACTTCTGTAGGCACTCAATAATAACTGCATTGGTGTATTCGTGTACTTAAAGTAAAAATTCTTCTTCAACAAGTTCCGGTCTGAAGTCGAAATTTCGGGATAAAAATGGAGGAGAAACTGACAACCGTGATACGAACATATACGGAAAGTTCGTACTCTTAACTGAAGCATTGTTTCTATCCCAACTATTGTAATGAAGGTTTGCTTCTAAATTTCACTACTAATAGGTATTACTAATGCTGCATCCGATGAAACACCTCATATCGGGACTGATTTAGTACATTAATACTTTACAACATAATTGAAAAGTGTTTATGAATTCAGTTCGTCTGTCTGTCCATGCTCTAAAGCGCTTAAATATAATCCGATTACCATGAATATTGAGTATCACTATGGCATATTTGATATTGAAAATGGAGTGTGTAGCATTTACGTTTTATTTACAGGGACACTCAAAAGAATTCCATTACATTAGGGTCTATGAAGAAAAATCGTTTGCGGTGTATTTTAATGGTATAACACTATTTTAAACATACTGAAATTTATATGCATCACTGAGATGCACTACAAGGTTCTTGCTTTACAACGTGATGAGAATAAAATTTATCGTTCATTTACAGGGACACACAAAAGAATTGGGCTACAGAAAAAAATGAACCATAATTGAACTATTGAAGCCTAGGAACAATAATTGCTGAAAGAGTGTTTTCAGTTGTAGTATGCGTTTTTAAATGTAAATATTTTTTAAAGATTGCTTGGTATGTATAAATTCTATAGATCATATACAGTGCTGCACAAAGTTTCAATAACATCCGTTTATTGGCGGGAATTACTGAATGTAAATTTTCTACAGTTCTACGAGTTTAACCGAACTCACTTTTATCATGTAGTATAGATACATATCTATAGATCACTTACAGGGCTGCACACAAAAATCGTATATTTTCCCGAATATACATGGTAATAACAGAAATTGGGTTTTGAAATGCACTATGGGTTCTCCAAATTGTTCATTTAAATATCATCTTTCACATTAGTAAACTGTGAGATTTTGTTATAGTATTCTGAATGTGTTGGAAAGTGTTTCATAATCTATGCCGTACGAATGATTTTTCGTTCTTGTTTAATTTTTACTTCGGGTCACGCTGTATTTATTCTTAATTTTGGTTGTTTTTCAAATTAAGGGATTTGTAATATTAAATTTTAGTAACTACTTAAATTTATTTCAAAACGATAAAAAAAAAAAAAAAAAATGTTATAGAAAATAAACACTACGAATTAAAAATAAATGAGAGACTTCGCTGGAATTGACGACAGACGACGTAGCTATCTTTCATTGTTTACTTGTATATTACACAATATTTCCAAAAAGCACACACAGCTAAATATAACGCGCAGAATACATACATATTTACAATAGTCTTAAATTCTACATTGCTAGTAGAAACAACTGTTTTTCGTTTTTCTTGTTCAATTTCATCTTCGTTAACATTGACGACGGATTTAGGCCATTGTTCTTTTGAATTTTTTAACCATGTAGGTCCTAGCCACCATTGGGACTTCAGAAGTTGCTTAATTCCACATCCTCTGGATGGAAGATCAGCGGGATTCAGCTCACCAGAAATATGAAACCAATTTTCAGGGTCTGTGAGTTGTCTTATTTCGTTCACTCGATTAGAGACAAAAACTGACCTTTGTTCTTGTCGTTTAATCCAACTAAGAACTGTTGATGAATCAGTCCAAAAATACTCGTCAATGCTTTCCACTTCTAGAGCACCTTTTATGAATTTAAATAATCTTGCTCCGATAGTAGCCGCCATCAATTCCAATCTTGGAATAGTTATCTTCTTTAATGGCGTTATCCGTGATTTGGCTTGCAGTAAATTGACATTCACTGTACCATCAGGGGACTCGGATCTTAGAAAAATACAGGCCGTATAAGCATTTTGACTCGCATCAACAAAAGTGTGCAAGCTTAAATTAGATTCTTCTGTGGCACCGCTCCATCTTGGAATTTTTATAGATTTCAAGAGATGTAGATCTTTAAACCATTTAAGAAATTTTCATTTAGTGTCTTCGTCTAGTTCTGCGTCCCATGGTTCCTTCGTTTTCCAAATAGATTGAAGCAAAAGTTTAGGTTGTATTAATGCAGGAGAAATAAATCCTATAGGATCGAAGACTCTGCTGATAAGGGACAAAATTTTTCGCTTAGTTATTTTTTCTGATTCATCAAGTTTTAAAAGTTCAGAATCGATTTCGAGAGTATCAGAACTCTTATCCCATATTAAGCCTAATACAGACGTTTTAGAATTTCCCAGAGGAAAAGTATCGCAGTTATTGTACGTAGTACTTTCCCAACTTCTAAGATCAAACTTTGCTCTTTTCATTACTTCTGTAGATGTTCTTACAAATTATCTAATTCTGAAGTATTGTGAACACTTGTTACACAATTATCTACGTAAAAACTGTCACGCAATTTAACAAGTACTTCTTTGGAAAATTCTCCTTTCAATAATTGTTGGGACAAATGGTGATGAATAACTGCCATCAGAAGAAACGGGCTACTTGTAACCCCCAAAAACACAACGATTATGGCGGAGAACCCTTATAGAGCCATCATCATTATACCAAAAAAATCGTAAAAAATCTCTGTCATTTTCGTGTAAAGAGATCTGCAGAAAAACTCTTCTAATATCAGGAATAACACCAATTTCATAAAGACGAAATCTGGTCAAAATCAAAGGAATAGTTTCTATAAAATTAATTCCAGTCTCTAAACAATCATTCAATGAGGGGAAATTAGTTGTCTTAGCCGAAGCATCGAAAACAGGCCTTACTTTCATAGAAGACAATGAGGACGTTTCTTTTATTATGGCACGATGAGGGAGATAATGAGCAACAGATAATGATAACTCATTTTCAGGAACTTCTTCAATTACGCCTTCATGAAGCCATTCTTCAAAAATTTGATGGCATTTTTCTCGATACCCAGTTTTCTCTAATTTCTTGGTAGTAGATTCAAGTCTTCTTAAAGCTAGATCATAATTAGTAGGTAGAAAAGAATGATCCTTCTTCCAGGGCAAATGGATTTCGTATCTTCCATCATCCTTTTGTTTAACTGTATCTTCAAAATGTATCATTACAGCTCTTTCCGAATCTTCTTTACTATTTTGTTCAATAGAAACCCGAATACCAAGAAGTTCTAAATCCCATAATGCTG
This sequence comes from Maratus speciosus, assembly GCA_963932465.1. Taxonomy (NCBI): domain Eukaryota; kingdom Metazoa; phylum Arthropoda; class Arachnida; order Araneae; family Salticidae; genus Maratus; species Maratus speciosus. The sequence goes on along the minus strand of OZ010793.1, from coordinate 501,420,495 downwards.
AAACAGGTACATCTTCTTGAGACAGCATACTGACTACAGTCATATTCACTTCATTCTGACGATTAAACTGAGGGATCTTGCCTATTAAAGTCCAACCCAATTTAGTTTCCATAGTCACCAAACCGGATTTTAGTTGTTCTCTTCTTCCTGTGAATAGCTTACCAGCCACATCTGCTCCTAAAAGTACCTCAGTAGGCCCTGATTCTCGAGTATCACTCAAGTAGATTCCTTTATTTTTTTAGTTCACGCATCCAATAACCATATTTAATCGCAGAAATATCATTACATATAACATCTTGATCTAAAGCATCCAAATTACAAACATAATTACCATCAAGACTACTTAAATAAATTTTGTAGCATTTATGCTTAAACATTTTTGTTTTCCTACCGCCAAATAATGAATGGCAAAACTCTTCTTTTCTTTGAAAATCAAAACCCAGTTCCTTAACAGTGGATTTTAAAATATAAGATTTTTGGGATCCTGTGTCTATAATTATTCTTGCCTTACGGCTTGAAATTTTCCCTTTTATATTTACAACTAACGTTTGTAATGAAACTTCATTTGTAGAAGAAAATTTCCTATTTATGTTATGGTTATGTGTAAAAAGGGCATCAACACTTTTTTCTTTTGCCTCATCATTGGGTGATTTTGATATTTCTTTAGATTTATTACATTCTAAATTAGGACACATAAATTTTACATATCTTTTCGAACAATTTTGACATCCAATGTTCGATTTAGTACACGAAACAGCCATGTGGCCCTTAGAAAAGCATGTACGGCACAGTCCTTTACTTCTGATGATCGGAAGTTTTTCTGACATCGGCATAAAAAATGCCTTCTTGCAGAAACGCGATTCATGGTCTTTCGAACAAAATACGCATGAGACATCATTATAATTATGAGAAATCAGTTCTGCCGCGGAAAAGTTACTGCCTTTAGAATTCTGGCTTGATGCCAAATTTTTTCTTTCTGGTACAAAGTTACAAATATCTGATCTACTTAATTTCATTTTTTCCTCTGACTGTACTTCATTTTTAAGAAATAAGATTATAGCGTCGATGCTGGATAATTTTTGTTCATTTTCAACAGTTCTCCTCTGTCTTTCGAATGATCGTAATATATTAACCGGTAATGAACTTTCAACCAGCGGATACAATATAACACCACACATTTCTGTAGTGACACCTAGCGAACCCAATGCCCTGATTTGGGTCGAAAGTTTATTGTATAAGCTATTCAAAGAATCAACTTTCTTTTTTGTTGCATTATTCAATACTAGTTTCAATAATTCTCTCACATAAAAATCAATTAGCAAATCGGATCTACCATATCTCTCTTCTAAACTATCAATCGCTAAAGAATAGTTATCATTTGTCACTGGGAACGACTCTACTAATTCCCTTGATTCTGAATTTATTTTCATCGACTGAATTAAATAATGGAATTTATCCACGTTAGTTAAATTTGTATTTTCATATATAGTTTTGAATTGGTTCTAAAAGGTAAGCCAATCCTTTAAATCTCCACCAAACTTATGCAGTTCAACTTCAGGGAGTCGTAAAGTTTTTACTTTATCATTTTCTGTTTCAAATTTACGAGTCGAATTATTTTCATTTCGATTTAATTTTGTCTTAAAATTATCTAATCGTCGCTGTGCTTTTATTTGGATTGTTAAAGCCTTTTCTCTATATTCTTCAACTGAATCAAATTCTGCTTCAAATTCGGTATCATCTGATAAACCATCTAAATAATTCTTATGAGTAATCTCTAACGCGTCAGCTTTTTGTTTAAATAAATAGAAATGAATTTCGATTTCATCATGTTCGGCATTTGCGTCATTCAATACACTTTCTAATTTATTATATGCCTTTGTAAAAGCTGAACGTTGAGTCGTTTTATTTCTTTTTAAAACTTCCATTTTTACTATCTAAGTTATGCAATATTTTTAAATTCTAGCACATAATAATTATATAACTTCAAAATGGAAAGTTTCGTTCTTACCTTCAATCTTTTCTTAACTGCATAAATCTGCCAGAATCCAACAAAATCGCCCACCCGGGGGCGCCAGAAATATAGAAAATAAACACTACGAATTAAAAATAAATGAGAGACTTCGCTGGAATTGACGACAGACGACGTAGCTATCTTTCATTGTTTACTTGTATATTACACAATATTTCCAAAAAGCACACAAAGCAAAATATAACGCGCAGAATATATACATATTTACATTTAAAGATAATTTCGTTTCGAAACATTCACTCTGAACATCTTACACATCAAAATAAAAGCATTTGCTTTCGAGTTACATTGTTACAACTCAAAAAACGTCGAAAATCATTCTAACAACATTCTATACCAAACCTCCTGTTGCCATTCGCAACAAAGTAAAAGTGGCTTCGGTGGGTTTCTTCTTCTCGCGGCAAATGTATATATGTTTTGGCCTTTTTTATTTTCCCAAAATTAGAGTACCTCAAAGTTGTGCAACGAAACAAAATAACCGTTTGCAGTTCGACATTTATTGAAATTAAAATCCAAAATTATGCTTTATGTATTTTTTTAAATGAATGTGCTTCTTTTAATTAATCATTAAAAATCCGTAAATTACTTGATAGTTTTAAGATAAACCTTATCTGAAAGTGCATTTTTTATTAGATTCTGTGCTGTAAAGTGTGACATTATGCGATATTTAAAAACAATGACGCAAATGGCAAAAGAAAATACCCAGTTTAAAAATTCAATAAAACATTCCTTTAAAGAATCTAAATCGAATTTCGAAAAAACATTTCTTCGAGGAGTTCTTTAGGAGTACTTCCGTGTCTAATGTCGTAGTCCTGGCCTTATCCAACACAGCGCGAGAGTGTACAAGGACAGACAGACTTACACTTTGTTTCATTAATATAGATTTTAGTTTCCTTAAAATGTATATGTTAGTTGTTGTAACAGTATAGCGATAATATTTTTCTAATGAAGTCTTTTTCTAATGATTTTTTTTTCTTTATTAAGACAGAATTCGAAGTACTGAAATTTTCAGGTTTTCTGAAGATATTTTTTGTTTTTCTTGAAGAAGCTAACTAAGAATTTTTTTGTTTAACTTTAAACTTATTAGATGCAAAATATTGTTATCAACAAATTTTAGAAAATAATACGAAACTAAACTTCCAAATTTTAAGTAGCAGTAAGCTATTTTTCTAGTAGTATGCTTTCCCTTAGTGAATGCTTTATTGACAGACGTATCTTAACTGATAAGTAAGATAAAATATGATTCCCTGGGATACACACCCACGCATGTGCTTGACACAACGTGCGTGTATTTGTATACACTGTATACACTCTAGTGACATCTCCACGTTATCTTCTCTTCTCACCACCACCACCCATCTGCTCTACCGTCCGATAGTTCTGACTTGTTCCGCCAATTATCGCTGCAACCTTTTCCCGCAATCTATAAAGCATTATTTTCTGCCTGTCGTGGGTCCATATATTATTATTATGGATCGAGCAAAGACAAAGACAACACCAACCCCTCAGTGGCGACGGATTTGAAATGCGAAGCCCTTGCACCGAATCGTTAGCTGAAGCGCCCGCGTCATTAAGCTGGGCTTAATGAGTGGGGAAGCGCGGCACTAATTGGCTTAATTAATCCGCTATCAGATGCAGAGCAGTTATTATTCTCCGCGTGCGAAACTTCTAATTACAACACTTACCCTGGCGCTTGGCGCTTGGTCAAAAGATTTTTCCCAGGAAATCGGTCAGAGGAATTGTAAGAGGGGGCGAGGGGGGTTTGAAATTTCGTTTGAAAAGGAGGGGGGGTGGGGGGAGTAGATACGCGTGATTGGATATCGAAGATCGAATGACTGGGGAGGTTGGAGAGCATTCGTGACGAGGCATATCTAAATTCGATGAACTAGAAACAGATACATATTAATTGTTGTAAAGGGTTACTACCTATGGCCCTCAGTATTTTCGTAGATTTGTTGATAAAGATTCAATTAAAATTTTTCAATTCGTTCATGTCTGTGAAGAATTAATTAGTGCGTTACATGTATTGAAAATTTTAAGTAATATCATCATCATTATTTATTTATTTCAAATAGTATACTATGTGTATTGGATCTATACATTTCGGGGACTCTGCCTGTTATCTTTCTGTGGAATTTATGCGTGTAAAGTAATACTTAACATTCGTAAAAGCTCTTCGTATGTTATAAATTGTTTAACTTATTTAATTTAAATTTCATGTGCTTTGTATTTTCAAGTAACAAATTTAGATCAAACTTACAAACTTAAGCAATGAATTAAATTAGTTAAATTAAAACTGAGCTTCGTTGGAGAAACTACCAAGTTAAGTGGGATCTCTGCAATTACTTTGCTGTTAATAATATTTATTATACACGTAGCTGTAAAAAACTTTGTCTGCTTTTTTTTTTTTTTTTTTTTTTTTTTTTTAACTTAAGTAAATCGAATTCAAGTTAAAAAATAAAATTTGCATAGGTATTTTGAAAAAAAAAAAAAAAAAAAAAAAAAGAAGTACTTCAATAGCGTTATTTTTATACACTATACACTCTCAGAAATACTTTTTTCAATGCAGGGAAATTATACTGGCAGCACTGCTCCCAGGATTTTTCCGTTAATTGACAAATATCCATTATTTTTTTCTCCGTTACAATAGGTAAAATATCCGTCAATTGAAGAAAGTCTGGAAAAATAAATTTGCCGACGTTGGAATCGAACCAGCCATCCCAGCGTTACGAGACGTGTACGCTAACGACCGCGATACAGTCGGACAGAAGTGAAACGCTTTGAAGTACGTATGTTTGCTTCAAATAGGCATGGTCTGACTAATTTCTTTAAAAAGCTTTGAATTTTGAAGTTAATTTCAGGAAGATTTCGGCTTTAATGTGATTGTGGCTGTGGTTTTAATATTTTAGTATTAAAATAGGATAAAAATATGAATTATAAATATTTTTAAGTAGATTGCTAAATTTAAAATATGAATATTATATTTTTATTCGATAATTTTTGTTGTTGTTGTTGAGTAAAATTGAATTTTTCCCATTTAATATTTAAATTAAATGTGTTTATTTAAAATATATTTTAAATACGAATATTTTTTTTTATAACTTTAAAAATTAATTTTTTAAAACTTTTTTCACCTTATTCTGCTTTAAAAAAAGAAATTGGGAGTACTTTTGAACGAATGAAAAAAGTAATTGTTATTTATTTTTAAATTCGAAAACATTTCTCTTTTTTAATTAAATTATAAATCTTAATTTATATATTTTTTGGTTTCTCTTTCTTAAATAGATTCGGATTTTAGTATTTAATAGATGCGTGCTAGTAATGAACGGAATTTCTCTTTCTTTTTCAGACATTCGGGAAGCATTCACGAATAAAACATGTTTTTTTTGGAGTACGGAAATTATTTAGATGTTTTTCGATGTATTCGAGTTTTTCTGACAGTGTATGGCCAAAAGTCACTCAGGGCCGAAACTAGCCTTTTTTGCACCCGGGGTAAACATGGATTTTGCCCCTTCCCCCTCTTCCACAAAATATATTTTAGAGAATTTATAAGAGAATTTTACTAATTTTTATAATAGACGACTTATTTTAAAATTTAAAATATGTAATCATAAAATAAGTAATGCTGAACTACGTAATCTACAGTGGCGGATCCAAGGGGGAGGTCCCTCTGAACATCAACAAAAATATTCTAAAGATCATTTTTAAAATGACATATTCAGTAGAGTCCCGATTATCCGAGTCCCGCCTAACCGAGTTTCCGCTTTCACCGAGTTATTTTCTTCTGATGGTCTGATGGCTTTCATTATTATGAAACAGCCATTATAAATGAAGTGTTAGGTGAAGATGAAAGAGCAGCCGTAAAAAGTTAGACCTCTGATTTTCTGCTTAGAATGGGAAAAAAAAATGGCCATGATTTTTTTTTTAAAAAATATGGCCATTTTTTTTTTCGCATTCGAACTAGAAAATCACAGTTCTAACTTTTTACGGCTGCTCTTTCATCTTCACCTAACACTTCATTTATAATGGCTGTTTCATAATAATGAAAGCCATCAGACCATCAGAAGAAAATGATCCTTTCCAAAGGTATAATCTTCATTTGGCGCCCCTTTGTTCTGGCGCCCGGGGCACATGCCCCCTCTGTTCCCCCCCCCCCCTTAGTTTCGGCCCTGAAGTCACTGGGTGCTTTCGATGTTAGATGATTTGTAGAATATCTAGAGAAATAATTGACGCATTCTTCTGCCATTTCAGGACTATAAAGAATATTTGTTACCTCATATTTTTCATTGAAGGTTATTATCACGGGGTGCAATTAGGGGATCAACAGAAACCTCAATAAAAAAAAAATAATATTTTCGATCGCCATGTAAAAAAAAATGCTCGAAATGTTCTGTATCTGTAGTACATGATTATATGGATCTTGTACAACAATTTTGCTTATTTGTGTAAGAATAGCACGTATATTCATGGAGATATAAAGATTTGTATAAAAAATTCAAGAAATCTCGGTGCGTTTTTGTTTGTAGCATCTATACTAAGGGTTTCAACAAAATTTAGCATCGCTGTTAGAAGTCACTTTTTTAGTCGTCTTCCGAAGCGTCAATATGTCTTCCTAAACTTTTAAATTCGTTTTTCTCAAAATGGTGTTCTTTGAACTGGTGGAAATTGTGAAAATGTTAGTAAATAAGCTATCAACTTCAAATATAGAGTGAAGTTACATGAGATACGTGCTTATCAGGTGAAACGGTAAATTTATCTTTCATTCCTTTTTTCTCCTACAAACGTAGCCATTAAGGAATTTTTTTTACTGTTTTATCTGAAAATTTCATAATAGTTTGCAGATTTCTACATTCAATTTAAAATATTTAAATTCTTGTTTGTTTGTTTCAGAACCACCGTTATTAAATAGTTGAGCCACCAGTCAGGAGTACCTGTTCTAGGATGCCTCTATTAGGACAGTGCGGACATAGGCAAACAGGGAGTAGGCATACAAGGATGCTCAGTCTGCGCTGATACAAAAAGTTTTGTCCAAATTATGGCAAACCTACATTTCAGAATTTGGCGATACTTGCCTGGCCACGTTTTATGGGACGGGTGAGATCATGTGCGTTTGATGATAATGGCAAGCTCACAAAGGTGCTTGACGATTCGTTTTTGTCCAAAATCGTCTCAACCAATCAAATTTTATATCTATATGCCGCCTTTCTCATTTAGAGGGTTCCTATTCTGAGCTGGGAATTTATGAAATTGCTACACTGCATGAGTCCGTTTCTATATAGTCACAGTGCACAGTAACACATTTCTGCAAATGGTATTTCAAAGACAGGGGTAAGATATATTCCAGGAGGCGCGATAGTATACCTAAAGGGGGCATTTTCTAACTTTTGGCGACCCCCACATGTGAATTATTGTTGGCAAGGCCTGTGACTACTTATTCATGTTATGCACTCCCGAGCCTCGAGCCCTAAATTTGCCCCCCCCCCCGTGGGCATGAATGATGTCCGCAAAATTTAGAAAAGAGCCCCCGAAGGACAAATATGGGGGGAGGGGCTCGGAAGATGCATAGCATGAATAAGTGGTCACAGGGCTTTCCAACAATATGCCACATGTGGGAATCAGTAAAAGTTAGAAAAATGCCCCCCCCCCTTTGGGTTTAATTTCGCGCCTCCTGAAATACATCCTATCCCCTCTCTTTGAAATACATGTTTCACAAATGTGTTACTGTGCACACTGACTATATAGAAAAGGACTCATAAAATGTAGCAATTTCATAAATTTCACTCAATTATTTCTATGCGATGACAAAAACTTATTTATACACCCTCGTATTTTGTCAATTCCTCCCTTCTTCCTCTCCCAAAACAGAAAAATATTACGATAAAAATTATCTTAATTTAACGACCGCTAAATCGTTATCCCCTTTCTAAATGTGTTGAAAAGCTAAATTTCTTTCCCTTTATTCCCTACATCAAAATTTCTTCACTTCCATTACTTCAAATGTTTCATGTCGGATTTAAATACACTTATTTTCCAGTAAATCGAGTTCATGAAAGAAATTAAGACAGAAATGATTATTAGACTCACGAATTTCAGTAAGGTCATAAATGAGGGGTTCACAGCCAAGTCCATAAAAAAAAGAAAAAAAAAAGAAAAAGTGATAGTCCATAAGGTGCATAGAATCCGTTTTATCCACTCCACAGTGAACCAAGTCTGTTTTCACATACTTTCTCATATATGTCATTTGTTTACAGACTCGGTTTACTGTGGGAGTTGATAAAACAGATTTTATGCACTTTCTAAATGGACTATCATTTTTTTTTTTCGAGATGGACTTGGTCTACTATGATTGTGAGCCCCTCAAATATATAACTTATCTAATGGCTAAGTTTAGCCTTAAATATATGGATTTCTACTATACTTTAATTCACATCTTATAAACACAGTGAATTTCATCTTACGTTTAGCTAAAGGAATGCTTTTCTTTTCTTTATTTAAGAACCTTGTAATTTGTTATTAATTAAAATTAAATTATTTAAAACATCAGTTGTAAATAACAATAGAGCGATTTCAAGAATTTGTACACACATAAATATGTACACATTCGTAGATATATTGTACTGTGTACGTACACCATGTATATATCATGCAAAAACATTAACCTGTTCTGTTAACTTTTCAATAAATATAAAATAACATTTTTCATATGATTTAATGATGTGCTTAACCCCCCCTCTCATACACGCATACCATATTATTGTTACTTTTTAAAATGTCTGAATATCAGAACTGTTCATCGAAAGATACATTTAATTTGATTTATTTTACGAGACAAAGGCATCTTTTTACATTCTTATATAACTCAACCTGATTTTTTGTATCTGCTGGACAGATAATTACACCTGTTTATTTCCTATTTAATTTACATCCAAAATTGTTAATTGGTCCAAATCATCCAAGCAACCTCATAGTAAATTGGTATATAATTTTATATACCTTAGATGAATTCAAATAACATAAGTGATCGTAATTACGTAATTCTAGTAGAAGAGCAACGCGAATAATTAATAAAATTAAATTATAATCCGCGTAAAACTGTAATTATTAAATTTAATTAATTACGTATAAAATTAAGAGTTTGCGTTGTGAATTATTTAGACGAACTCTTCCACTTATGAATTAAACTAAAATTTAAGCTGTAAAAGTAGTTGACACACCTTAAACATTATCAATTAAATAATTACAGAAACTTTTTAAAACTTGATTAAATATTTTATTTACATTGAACACAACTATATACAGAAATACATAATATTAATTCCAAAAAAAAGAAAGCAACACTTTTGTTTGCTTCTCATTATTTTATGTATATTTAATCTTTAAAAAAAAAGACAATGTTTTCATTTACTCTTATTATTATATATTTTTCTTTCTGCTAAAAAGAATAATTCTCTTTCATTTTTAAATTACCTTAATTATATTTAATTATTGGTTTTGTTGGATCTCAGATTGCTCTCTACCATAAAATATCAGAAAAGGATATTTATAATTTCTCATATGATTTAAAGTGGTAAAAGTAAAAGATAAAGGTAATACCTTATATCATAAACGGGATGGTGGCCTTTATTAATCAAATTCAGAGTTGTCGCGTTGCTAAGGATCATATCCATATGTCATCTGGAATCCGCTTCTTATCAGAGCGGCGATATCGGGATGGCAGGATGCATAGCTACGGACCTCAGTAGAACAATCCACTTTATTTCAACATCAGGAAGACTTCCTCAATTAGGCTTGCTTAGGCTCACTCCGATATGTCCATCTCGCCTGGGCATTACTAGGGCTTTCAGGATTCATTGCACGGGCTTTCAGGAGAGCTCATGCGTCCTCGACATCTTTTTTCAGACTCTCTTTTTCAAACCTTTTTCTTCTGGCACACCAACTCTTGCAGTGGGTGGAACTATTTGTCTAGTCCACCCTTATTGGATGTGAGAAGATTTTGCATTATCCTTCGATAGGCCTATTAGCTAACAGTCTGCAAATGGCCCCTTACATATACTTTAATATTATTATACTAGCTGACCCGCCCGGCGTTGCCCGGGCAGAAACTGTGCCGGGACTGTCATTGAAAAATATAACACTGGAGTGGGCTTCATAAACAAACAATGAATAATATTTATTTGGCACAGTTGTCATATACACACCACGCCAATATAACTATAGATGCACAGTTATTCTCCGGAACGTTTAAATTAGTAATTTGGATTTCAGAAGCTACGCGTTCGCCCATGCGACGGTTATTAAGACTATTTTGCCGATGGCTTATGCTGTGTGTTTGACGCCATTCTCGATCCAATCTAGCAATTCAAGCATTCGCCGAGATCTTTTACGGGCATTTCTAATGATATTGTAACGTTCCATAACTGCAGCGAAAGAGAGAGCGTAAATAACCGTCAACTAAACGCGAAACGTAAATAAACCGGATTTACCTCCGCCTATATCCTGCCAAATTACTTTACACAGTAACCAATGAGATGCGTTTCTCGGGCGTTGCCATTAAACAATAACAAATAATCGCGATTTCTGTGCCACGTACGTTAGTGTAATATATATATAGATGCCTTAAAGTTTGGGTGGTCTGAAAAGCCATAAATTTATCCCAACACTTTTATTAAGGCCATAAATTTATTCCAACATTTTTATTATTTTACGATTTCTAATTATACACCACTTTCCACTGGCTTGTCATAAAACGACACCATGGCGTCTGGCTATTGTTGTTATCTGAGATCCGAGCTACATTCAACATTATACATTCATTTTACAATACAACAATTTTTTTTTAAATATATATTTAATATTTAAAATCAACTTAATAATTTTTGTATGAACTTACACTCCTATTTTACTTAAATATATAAACATTATAATTTTACACTCATAATTATATTTTATAAAAAAATATTTATACAAACAGAAATAACAAATTACGCAATTTTACTTTGATTTAACCAACATGGTGCGGGAACATATCACTGTTATATGTTGCCCAGCAGTATCTAAAGACGGAATTTTAACCTACTTTCTGTTAAGTTACAATTATTAAAATTACGTTCATTGATGTGCTTCCGATGACGATACAACATTTAAATATTTTTAAAACATAATTATAAATTAATACATTCCTCTAAAGGCATTTTTTCATTATCCCGCCACAGATGATATCTCCGAATATTCTCTGTAACTCGCACAATTATATAGGAGTTGAATCAATAACGGATTTAATTATGAGCTAATACATGCTCACCAAATTATGTCAAATGCATGTGAAACTGCAAAATTAAACATTTTAAAAATAAAAAGTAGAAAATAAATTATAGTTTAAAAATGAAGCGCCTAATATAAAAAAAATACGCTTTTATCGATTCATAGTTTAATATTAATTTACGATTATATGTTGAGAAATCGATTTATAAACCTTAAAAAGATAGTTTACATAAAGTTTTTTTTTCGTCTGATGCCTTATCTTAAAAAAAAGAAACAGGGCGAAACATTATACATGTTTTAATAAATTAACTTTCTTGCATTTTCTACCAAGAGTACAAAAACAGTGATTTTTTTCCTAATCGAGTTCGGTACGCTTGCCAAATTAAAGTATTTGCAATGAAAATTTTGGGGCGTGATTTTCAAGATGAGCATTGAATGCTTATAAAAAAGAGTTTTTTAAAAAAGCTATTTTTAGTTTTATACTTATTATTAAATAAGTCAAATTAATATCTTATTAATACTATATAACAGGCACTGCGTACATTTTTACACATGCGTATCAAAATTTCACGAACAATATCTATGAGCAATTTAACGCGCCAAACTTTTACATCAAATAATTTGACAGCGTTACGAGGCTTATAACGAAACGCTGGTTATAAAATCAGTAGTTTTCATGAGTTAATAATTAATTAAGAAACATTAAAAATCAAAATGTGACTTCTCTGTATATTGGAATCAGCCATTAAACTAACAAAGTTTTAATTCGTAAATGTAATTCATTTATTTGGTACGGTAATGTAATAAGGAGAAAAAAATACAAATTTTTATTTCAGTATTTTTTTTAATTATTCTTAATACAATATCTGGGTTATAATTATCCAAGTTGCATTAAAAATGTATTATAATGTATCGCTGAAATTTTTGCTGTCATGCGTTTGATGGAGAATGCTTTATACCTGGTTAATATTTTGTTATTTTTTATAAATTTATATAACTACTTTGAATTCATTTGCCATTTCATTGAAATGACTGTCTATCGAAGATCATTAGAAAGATACAGTTTTACCAATTTATAAAGAAATGCAAAATATATATTTGAAATGAAGCTTAGTATCATAGCAAAAGAAAATTCTTTTGAGGTATTAATTCACGCAAAAATAATTGAATTATTTCTGACAATCTGTCCTATTGAGCAAAATTTTATTGATTTTAACAGAAAAAAGATTTTTATCTGCATATAATGATTATCAAATTTAAATTTTTCGCTTGCTAGAGAAATTGTCTTACGTGCCAACTCTGTCACGCGTTCCAATGGTTCGCCAACCTTGCATCTAACATTAAATTTCTTCAGAAAACCACATTAAAAGTCTGCTTTCCATCAATTTGAATTAGGTTTACAGAAAATCTGTTGCAGTGGAATAATGAAATCTTCAATAAGAATGCTTCTGGTTGGCCTATCACATTTAATCTTACTCTCAATACTGCTACAGCTATCTAGGCTACTATATTTTCCTGTATTTTACTATTTTATAGTAATTTGGTCTTAAAGTGCACCGTTCTACTCTGGAAATCTTTGCATACATAGATAAATCCAAAAGCTTCCAGCATGCATTTTTCTAAAAGAGAAATTGAATGCTTTATTTTTAAATATATAGTCTCTTTGTTCTTCAAAACCCTTTTTATATCCTTTACGTTACAATTTAATACCCTTGAAAAAAAAAACTTAAGACTTGTTAAAACAATAAAGAAAAATCATGCGTTAAGCATAGATTATGAAACACTTTCCAACACGTCCTGAGTGCTTTAACAAAACTTCGTTATTTAGGGAAATAAGATAACTAAGTATACATTTTAAAAAACGCATAAAACATTTTAAAAATTGATTTCAGCAGTTACCATCCATAGTCAATAGTACCTTTATTATACGCCCTATTTAGCTAAAATTTAATTTAAACTAAAACACTCTTAAAATTACTAAAATCACATTTCCAGATATTATCATCCATAAACGGTTATGTATCCAATTTTTTGTGTGACCCTGTATATCATTTATCTATATTCTATAAACATTTCTTAGTAAACTAAATGCAGTTCAGCGTAAAAATCATAACTCCTTTAAAAACCACCCATGAGCATTTTACGCTCATACTCAGTAACCCTTACGAATTCTTTTGTGCAGCCCTGTATATGAGCTATAACATTTATACAAACCGTATAGTATGCATAAATATAGTGAAACATAAAAGGGCATATCATAATTAAAAATGCATTTCCAGGCAATCATCGCTTATGTACAGTACTTCGGACACAATATAGTATCTGAAATATTTTGTGAGTCCTTGTAAATGCTATGCACTTCTTCTTATGCATGAAACAACTTATAGTAAATCTCAGCGACGTATATCAATTTCATTATATATGAAATAGTTTAACATAATTAAAATACGCCACAAACAAACCCCTCCCCCATATCATTATCTAACGGAATTCTTTTGTGTGGCCTTGTAAAGGAATAACAAGTATTCTTTGCACCGCATATTCTTCAGAACGCTTCTTTTTAGCGCACTTCATAAATGCATATAAATTATTTTATGCTTGAAAGCGTGTAACATCATTAAAAATAATTTCAAACGATATTTTCCCATTGACCGTAATGCAACGGAATAACTTTTGACTGTCCTTGTAAATGAACTAAACACACTACAAACTTCATTTGATCGTGCTATGGTGAATCTTAATAACATTCAAAAATTTCAGGGCAATCCGAGTATATTTACGAGAGTTAGAGCGCGGACAGACAAACCGAAATCGTAAACACTTTTCAACTTTGTTGGAGAGTGCTAAAAAGAATCGTATAAATTCATTTATTTCTTCATCCTCACTAAACATCATTCTTCTAAACTCAAATATGAGTTTCAAGGTCAGATAAAAATCAATTGAAACAAAACTGGACTTTAAAGGCTTGTTCATCTAATAAGGGGACTTATATGATTTGGGGAAAAAATGTGGAATCTCATGTTAACCTATGGGGCTAAATAGCTATTCTTCTTGTCCATATAAATTTCAAAATTTCTCCAGCACGTAGATAGGGAAGTTCTCTATACCTCTATAAGCTCAAAATATTTAAAAAACAATTCTGAGTATTTTAAAATTTGAGTTAAAGTTTCGAAAACTTTCGAAAAGTATAAAAAATATTCTTTATTCTTGCCCCGCATCAGTCAGTCTGGAAATATCTCTCTCTAATGTTAATCTTTGCATTAAAAGCAATATTTTAAAGCTTGGTTTATAGTGCATTCGTAATTTTCAAATTTTTGCTCTGAAAATTAAAATTTTACCTTCTCTTTTCTATAAATTCTCTTATTGAAGGCCTTTTCTTTCTTTTTTATTCCCAAAATGTTTTAATATATGTAGTTAATTTTATATTTTAAGCTTTAAAATCGAAGTGAAATTATCAAGTTGCAAATAATGTATTAACATTCGAAATACAACTAATTGTGTATTTTAGAAATATTTTTGCAATTAAAATAAAATCCTGAGGACGAAAACTATTGGATCTTGCGACGCACATCTAAATTAATGAGTTAAATAAAATACATAAAGTAATGCATTTCAAAAAGTATTTGTCTACATTTAAATGTTTAAGAACATTATGATTATTTTTTTAAGTGGCAATCCTAACGTTTAAAATTTAAAGAGCAAATCCTTCGATTCGATAATTTGTAAAATTTCCTTATCCCTTTCTGGAGCAAGCGCATTGCATCTCAGTCACTTCACGATCCAGCAATTTTTTTTTCTTACTTCTTTTTCTCTTTCTTTGATTTACAAATTTTTGCTCTTTTCATTATCTGATGTCCCTGCTAGCGAAGACCATCCTACCAACAAAACTGATTACTTATTAGAAAAGCATTTTATGCTATCTATTAATATCTTTAGCAATAAAGAAATATGGTACTTATGTACTCATGTTTAAGATTCAGGAACGGATCATAGTTGAAGCTAAATCTTGAGTATAAAGAGAAAGGTCAAGCTCTGGAAAGCCCGATTCCTCCATTAATTCATTAACAACAACAGCCCTATTTTTTTAAATCCCACTCGGGAATCGGGATACCCATATTACAGAGACTTTTATCTCGTAAATGTGTTAATTTATAATGAGTAAAACAGTTGTTTTAGTTAGATCAAATCTGCTGTTTATTCTTTGATTTTTAATTTACTGCCTCTTATGGAAGGAAGCAATATTTTCGAATGTCAGTGTTGCCAATAGTCCAACCTCCACGAAAATAATTTTTATCATTTTCGATCCATGCAAAATTGATTTACTCATTGTAGAACAGACAGGCGACGAATCATCCTAAACATCAGCCAATTACATGTTTTATTTCTTTAGAACTAAAATCTTCAGTTTTAAATGTTGTACAATAAACTAACATAACACTTCATTCAGCAAAGAGTCAAAACAGAACGTAAATGATTTCACTAATTAAATTTTAAAATTTATTTCTTTGGTGTTGCTACGCCATGTCTAGGCAAGGAATATATTACTAAACGATTTTCCATATATGACGTCGGAAACTTTTGGAATTTACTACATGCATTTCAATTCATAAGTTAAATAGATAAAGTAATACGTCTACAAAGAAAAAAAAAAATCTTTTTTTGATATTTTTAGCTGTTTTGAATGTAGTAGTTTTTCTTGCTGAATTTAAACATTACAATTAAAATGATGTATCACATACCATTTGTGACTTTTACGATTATGAAGCGATGCTACATTCTGCTTATTACATTTATAACACCTATTTTAAATTAAATACAAAAAATGCTATTAAACAGAATTAAATTTGTGAGGTGAAAAACTTTTCATTAGGGAAAAAATCCCCTTTTTTGGAGTGAAACTTGGGGATCTGGGTAGATAGGTGTATAAGAATTAATGATGTCGTCCAAAGGTAAAAGTAAGCATTCAGTTTTATCTGATGAGTACGGAGAGGGCCTAAATACTATACTAATGATTGTCTTTTTAGCTCATGTAAAGTTAGTGATAATAATTCTTGCAACAAAGTAGTTTTTATACACCCAAATCTTCTTTGGCTTTATTTCTTGTTCTACTGTCCAAAAATTTCTGACCCTCGTTTACTGTACATATTTGAAGACGCACCTGATTCTGATTCAGATAAAATGACTGCTGATGATTTTCAGTATAATATAGAAAAAGATGCTTCCAACTGCTAGATCAATAATACCATTCTGATTTAATCAGAGTTTGAGGCTGCAAAATATTTGCTGAAATTTTAATTTCCAGGCTAAAAGAAAAAACGTGTTAGTTCCTAAAACATCTACTACTGTGTATACATAACCAGAGAATAGGAGTTTATTTCTTACATTATGCAGAACAAAAGGAAATCTATTGCTAGAATATTAGTAGATTGATACGTAAGTTTTGCGTATAGAATTCAAGAATGGAGACTTTTTATTGACTGTAGTAAAAGAAGTCTTAAAACTGTTTTTTACTTTCATTGATATGCATAAGAAGAAAGCATTGGAATCGTGAAATTTTTTTGCTTCAGTTTTTTGTTTGATTATCTTAGTTTCGGATGTTCTGAACTTGATTTGAATATTTTCGGAAAATGCCTGTTTATCTGTTAGCCTGTTTGTCGATCTGCTAGTCTATTTATGGCACAAATTTCGTGACCGCTCTATGTCAGGAGCTAATGCATGTAATTTAATCCAATTTTAAATTCATTTAATCTTGACATAAATTGGTTCTTATTAGTTTAGCTTTATATTGCACTGCAATGCTATGTTTTTCACGATTTCCGCGATAGAGATATTTCAAGAACTAATGTATACGGAGATTCATTAAACTTCATATTCTGTTACAGACCATAAGGATGCTGACTAGATTTGGGTGTATACCTCCCAACAAGTCGTGTTTTGGCATACTGGTTTTTTTTTTCTTTTCTTTTTTTTTTTTGCTCCTTCCTACTGCTTATTTTTGAGACCAATATTTGGCTTTGGACCCGATTACAGAATATCAGTCCTATGGTTTTTGCAACGAATACTATAGCTGTATCTTATTTTCAATTGTAATAGAAATATAACAAATTTTACATTTGAGATTAATGAAAAATGTATATATTGATCTAATTTTAACTTTGAATGCCCAATAGGGGGCGCTGTTTCTGTTCTCCTCTTAATTCATTGATCGCTGTGAAACTCAAAGAAATGCACTATATTTTATATCCATTGCTATTATAAATTAATAAGTTTAATAAAATAATAAGATAATACAGTAAATAAGTTTTGTGATGGCCACAACATACCAATTTACATAAGGGAAACAAATAAAGTCTCTGCACCAATTGTATCAGGGCAAGTGGAATATATGATTGCCTGTTATTTCTGAATACATAATCGTGAAAACACATAAATTTTTACATAATATAAAAAACATAAAAACAGCTTTGTTAAGATAAGACAAAAGGTAGTATAAGACCTTTGACTAAGAAAAATAAATGAATTCAAAGCTATTTTAATGCATTTTATATGTATGCTTACATAGCTATGTATAAATTTTCAAATAAATTGTTCTGTTTTATTTAGTTGCCATTTTTAGATTCAACAGGCTCTATATATCAATATAATACATGTTTATGCAGATTGTGAAAAAAACTGTTCGTGATTGAAAAAGTTAAGATCATTTTTTGGAATAAGCATCCCTAAAATTTATAGTATCAGTACCAATTTTTTAAAAAGTTTTCCGATACACAAATTTTGTAGATGAATCCATATTTATAATTTAAAAAGCGTTATGACCATTTTTAGAGTTTTATTTGAGGGAACGAGACTAACGTTCGAAGGCACTCGAAAGGAGAGGAGTAGGCGGACGTAGAGGGCTATTGCATCTCCGTGGATTTGCAAAGTTAAGTTATTAAATTTTCTTAGTCTCGTATGATTTTTACAAGAAAAATGATAGAAAAATATTCTCCTCTCTTTCAAATGATTAAAAATATTTAAGCATTAAGAGAAGGGTTTTTTGCGTCGTGGGGGGGGGGGGGGGGGCTGCCTCCTCAGATGAACAAAAATTAATAATCCATTTTAATTCTTCATTTTGGAAAAAAAAATTCATAGAAGTTTATTTTCAGATATTTAATCTGTCTTATATGTTACATTTCTATATAGCTTTGTATGTTGATGTGTTTAAAAAATGTCTTGCACGCAGGGTAATGGCGAAAAAACTTTCGTTTAATTTTTTTTTTTTTTTTCATGCTTATATCTCCATTATGAAAATCAAAAGGTGGACTCCATGCAGATTTCTTCCCAAAATCTTGCCCCTTATTGAATTTTGTTCTGCGGGCGCCCATGCTATCGTTTAAAATTAACAGAGCAAATCCTCCGATTTGATACTTTGTAAAATTTCCTCATCCCTCTCCGGAGCAAGCGGAGTGCATCCCGGTCACTTCATGATCAACCAATTTACAAATTTATGGCCTTTTCATTATCCGATGTCCCTGCTCACGAAGGCCATCCACCGTGTGCTAATGATCAGTGACCCTTTGGTAAGAGCAATGGCGGTCAACGCCCCTTCTGGCTCGAAAATCATTAATTACTGATCTCTCCATTTACAACAATGGAGCGGATACTTCGGGGACAATTCTGTGGCTAGCGGTCTGTGAGCAGGAGAAGGGTGTAGCGATATTAATGAAACAGACTCAAAAGTGCAGATTTATGGATATCTTCGGATTTAAATTGCGAAAATATTAGATACTTAGACGCAAAGAATTTTAATGAAGTTTCTAATGAGCTATCGAGAACCACGTATAAGTAATGCCGAATATTTAATTCGTTTAATTATTTGATGCTTCTAAAAATGAAAAATGTTTTTATGTTGTTAATTTAAAGAAGTTTATTGGCAGCTGATATTGAAGAGGAAAATTACAGGCGAAAGGGATAATAACAGTGATAAAATTATAAAACTTTATCAGCTATATTTGCTTGGGAATATTTGCTTATTATTTACTATGTTTAATCCTTAATAAGATATTTTAATCCTTTTATCAGAATGTACATTATGTAACAAGAATACTGTCATTTTTTTTTTACACAAGAATTGACACACTATGGAAGTCTCACAAAAAAGAAGAAAATGTTTAGATATAATTAAACCATATTCTACGTTTATAAGATGTTAGCATATCTAGTCCCTTTTAATTATATTTTTAGAAATTTCTTCCTTATAATTTGGGTCACAGAAATAATACTTACTTATTGAAGTTATTCTATTTAATTATGTATGTATTTATTTCAAATTAATAGGAAAAACAACTTCAATTGCATTTAACTTTATTTAATTTTTTTTCTAAAATATATACAAAGTTGAATTTAGAATGTGTTAGAATGTATGATTTACGTCGTTAAAGCAAAATATTTCTGTTTAAATAGAACTTTTGCGCAGTTATGCTTGCATGCTTTCGTACCGCTTTTTACAGTGAAATGCTACTAATGGCTTTTTTTTTTTTTTTTTTTTTTTTCAAATGCGAATACTTTTTAATATCGGCAAAAAAAATTACTTTAAAGTACACCTTTTTCAGTATGTATGACATGCTAAAAATTTTCGATTTTTAACAGTTCTGTAACACTTTAATTTCAATTTCTTCCTTTGCAAAAAAAATAGTATTGCAAAAATAAAGAGATGCTTTATAATTTGCTTATTATAATTACAGATATTTAGAAGAGAAAAAATAATAATTGTACGTTGCCAATTAATGATCTTAAAAGGATTCAAGGCTTACGGTCATTATAAATCTATGTATGTAAACATTTTAGTCCTTTCAAAGGAAACAAGCAACTTTTGTTCGTAAGTTTCTTTAAGAGTCTAATTTTAATTTAATAAGTTTCGGCTTTGAAACATCCTTTGGCCATCTTATTTGTCCGCTAACCTTAGAAAAATTCCGAGTGCTTCATCAGCTTAATTAGACAAACATCGAAGAACTTTTAGGTCGAAAAATCAAGTTTTGAGCTTGCTATGGCATGCTTTAAATAAGTCACAAAAGAAAAGACTGTCTGTAAAAGATGTTCCAAGTTTCGGGGGATCTGTGAAAACCACTTAAAACGCGTTCTATGTAAGACATTATTTATAACAAGAAAGCCATGTTAAGAAAAATTTTTAGTTTCGCTTCTTTCCCTTTTCAACAGGTAGCCCAAGTGGATGTGTTTTAATTGATGTCAGCCTTACTGAAACACCTTAAAATTCAATTTCTATCAATTGCTGGTCTCTGGGACTAGGGCTAAAAAAACGGAGCTGTTGTTTGTACTAATCATATTAAAACTGGCGAGTGCGTGCACAGGCTTACAAACTGAATTAGAAAATTGTGAAGAAGAAACGATCTTCGCGATTTGGATGGAGTAATTAAAATCTACATTTAATTAAAGGCCGTCGCACACTCGAAGGTCTGGAGTGTACTTTTCTTGCATCGTAAGAAAAGACCCACGTCCGCACTTTTTGGCACGATCTTCATTAATAATAAAGCTTCCTAATTAATTCTTTGAGAAAAAGAGAGTATAACCCACCGTTTTAATGAGAAGGGGGGGAAGACACCCATGCCGTATGTTTGCGACTGTCCGGAGCACCTGGATATGCCTAGAAATATTGCAGTATAATTTGCGCTTAATTGGTGTTTCAATTAGAAGAGTGATTGTAACGCAATTAGAGCAATTAATACGCTCCTTTTCGACAATTTTCCCGGAGATGCAAAAACTGAGACGAAGGGGGAGACAAACACTCGAAAGAGCTGTTTCTACCGCTGTGGAGGGAACAATGGATAAACCCTCCCTCCCCTCCCCAAATCTTCCTCCAACAGTTGTCATTTCACTCGTTTGTTTATTTTTAATTACTCAGCGGTTTGGAGTGTCATTAGAGGAAAGACTGCAAACTATCACTAGGTAGAATTTTTTGATTTTCACGCGCAATTATTTGTTTTGCTTTCCAAAGTGAACAGAAAATTTCCCTTGAAATCAATATTCTTTTCTTGCCAAATACAAGAGGTTCAATTAAAATGGGAACAATAAGCCGGAAATAAAATTTTATCACTTTCATTGTTTGAGGGGGAAAAGTGTTTGTGTTTGAATATGAGTAGTTCTTAATTTAAAAGCAATTTCATTTCAAAAACGTCGAACGACGTTTTATTTTGTTCATTTAGGTTTTTGATAATTTTCTTTGAGAATTTTTCTTATGGGAAAATAACAGGGATGAATGTAAATTTCCTGTTTTCAGGCGATAGACTGATAAATGCGCAACAGGATTTTTCTTCGTTTTATTCGATTGTCAAATAAATTTGTTTGAGACAATTTAAAAGATAAGCAAGATCAGAAGCTTAACGATGTCGCCATTATGTAGCCACATAATACACGAAATTAAAAGTAAAAATAAATAAAAATGTTATGCAGGAACAATTTTTATGCTGAAGTGAATTAATGTAACGTAAATTGTTTCCATGACAACCAGTTTTGAAATACCGAAATGAATGGAATATATGATTCGCAAAAATTATTCAAGAATAAATATTCATCATTAAAATTAGGTATTAGTAGCACAAATACAATCTTTTGTTTAATGTTTTCAGAAAACATTTTCTTCGATTTACGGATATGTAATGAATCTCAGTGACTTCATATACCTATTTATTTCATTTCTGCATTCCATAGCAGAATAATAAGATGTAAATTTAAAGATTGGCAGAAATAACGTTTTGTTTAAAACAATAAACGTGTATTCAAACCGTATAAAGATTATTATTGGGGACAAAATACCTTAGAAGGGGAAAGAAGATAAAATTGGAAAGGTCTGTTTTATATCAGGAATATTAATTTCCTAATTAATGAAAGTAAAATTTTTATCTCAATGCATAAATTAGAAAACTTGCTTTAAAAATTTTTGAAAATACAGAATAGTTACGAAAATTCCAGGTTATTGAAGGGCGATCTTATTATTGATGTAAGATAAGCTATTATCACACTCTAAGTATTTAATTTCAAATTAAATTTTTAAATAGATTTGTAAAAAAAAAAATTATAAATAATGAGCGACAAATTTAAGAAATTGAATGCAAAAAACGATGTTCGAAAAACTCAATTTTTTTCGTGAGATCCTTAATAAATGGAGGTAAATCGGTTCCATAGCATTGACATAGAGAAAAGGAAAAGGAGATCTGACTGATATACAGCCTTAAATTACACGAATTTTCGACGTATATGTGATAATTTTGCTGCGTTGATCATGAAAGCACTGTAATGCAATAAGAAATCCGCAAAGGATATCAGAAACTCAAAGCTCTGTTTAAAGCAGTTAACTAGAAACAACTGTAATTATACGAAGATTACAAAACAACAGCGAAATTTCTAATATTCCTGACTAGCTCACTGTCCGGCAATCACACAAGCAATTTCACAGGCAATTTTTAACTTTCTTTGTAGTTTACTGAGGCCGCGGACTAGGCAAGGGAGGGGGGGGGTGGGGAGGGTTCATCTTTGCTAGAATATGTGCCTGGAAAAGAAAGCACATCCTTCCTATAGGTGTAAACTCGCTGGTTTCTCTATATCTTTTTTCCCTCTCCTCAATTAGTATAGTAAGTAAACTCTATTGTAAGTAAGCTAATACATAGAAAATGAGCTATAATGTAATAATTATTTTATACTATAGTATAGTAAGTTAGCAAGCACATTATAACATAGAAAGTATACTTGTATAGTAAGTAGTAAGTGAGCAATGCATTCATAGTAAGTATACCATAGTATAGTAAGTTGGCAAGTACATTATAGTAAGTATAGTATCTATAATAAGTAAAGTACAGTAGTAAACTCACTTATGAATACTAACATTTCCGTTTACGATGCTTGCATTCTTATTCTTTCCATTCTTGCTTTTGTCTATCACAATCTGGTGTTTGCAAGTAATACAAATCTTGAGTTTCAAAAACGCTTAATAAAAGTTTAAGAAGAATTAGAAATGATAATCAATATTTAAGAAATAGTACAATTTTCAGAGATATTCCTAATAACTTCTTTAAAAAAGGTAAAAAAAAAAAAAAAAAAAAAAAAAAAAAAACATTTTACTAAAGATTTCTATAAAAATATTTTTACAAATCTTAATGAATTTATAGTCGAGTTACCGGACTACGAAGTCTCCAAGTCGAAACGGTAATCGAAAACGGCATTAGATATGTTTTGACAATATATGAAGAAAAGTGTGTATGTAGAAGATAAATGTAGAGTTGTTTCCCTTTCTTTAAACTTAAACTTAAATATTTCAGCTCTCTACTTAAAAAAAAAAATTCATAATTACTTTTTTTTAAATGTAAGTATAACTAAATATACAGCGCGTCCCAAAAATATAGACAAAAGCATAAAATACAGTTTACTGTAATAATAAGAATGGGATGAAATTTTTTTTATATGTGTCTAATTACAAATACGATATGAAGCACAAGTTAGTACTAATTTGTATTAGAAAACACAACAAATGCTGAATTTATAACAAATGATGAATTTATTTAGAAAAACAGAAAATAGGGTGTACCATAATTATAGACAATATTTCTTTTATGTTTTATTTAAGGTTCAGGAACACAGTTACAAATGTTAGTGTTAGTATTTAACCGTGTTTCCATTACCTTTAATCATCTCAAATAGTTTTTCATCGAAAATAATAAATTTTGCATTACCTCTGGGCTCTATCGCTGTTGTAAGGTCCTTGGTCAAATAATATTGGCGTCCATTTTCATATACTTTTCGTTCTAGATGTCCCCACACATTCTCCATGGTATTTAAGTCCAGACTAAGCATTGGCCAGCCAATGTCAATGATATCATTCATATTAAACCACATCTTTTTCGAGTTAGACACATGAAAAGGCTGTCTTGTTGAAATACACAGCTTGGTTCTCCAAGCAAATTAAAATGGTCCTCTAAGATTTCCTAATAGTCATGGGAGTTCATTTTCTTGCTACAAAATGCCAAAAATGTTTGTCCATTTTTGGCATTTTAAATCCAAAATCACCCGAAGTCATTACTAATCCTCCACCTTGCTGTCTTCTGAAAAAACTTCTTGGTTCGCTTCTTAAATCATACCAGTAAAATTTATGTCCATCTGGTGCATCCAAGTTCCACTTTTTCTCATCCCTAAATATTGTTGACAGTCATTTATCACCATAAGACATGATTTTCTTAGCCTAGTTTAAACATACAATTTTGTGGTGTTTTCTTAAGCATGGTTTCTTCAACATTTTCTTGAAAGATATTCGTTTAGATTTTAATATTCTTCTGTGAATGATATTTTTGACACTCCAAATTTGGATGCAATTTTTTGCAATGAAATATTTTTTTCTAGATATTATGCTTAGAATGTTTCTGTCATCACCCATGGATGTAGTTGTTTGTCGAACAGGTTTTTTCTTACTACACCACTTGTCGCCATTATGAAAATATTCTGTAAACACTTTTTAAAGATCTCGTGAAAATCTTGGATATCTCTTTCGGATTTTTGCCTTTTAGTTTTAAATCCAAAACTTTGATGATCACCTCTTTCGAAATCCCTTTACTTTGCAGCGATCTCATCTCACATGATCAGTATAAAGCGAGTTACTAGCTTAGAGTAACTGGCTTGGCCTTTTGCTCTATCCTAACGTTCTCGCCTCCTGATCATGAGATCCGTGGTTCATATCCCATCGGCGCCACACCACTCTCTGAAGTGGTGTCCCGGACAAACACGCAACAACAACCTTCAGCAACAATCATCTCTTCTCATAACCAACAGATGGCAGCACTAAATAATCATCCCCTGCATCCAAAGCCTGTGTAACGCTCACAGCACAAAGCCTGTCATACTGCGCATCACATATGCGTACGACAGCGTCATTCACGAGTGCATATCGCTCGTCAGACGTCAGCAATACGTCTTTCTGACTG
This sequence comes from Maratus speciosus, assembly GCA_963932465.1. Taxonomy (NCBI): domain Eukaryota; kingdom Metazoa; phylum Arthropoda; class Arachnida; order Araneae; family Salticidae; genus Maratus; species Maratus speciosus. The sequence goes on along the minus strand of OZ010793.1, from coordinate 501,395,244 downwards.
GGGATGGAGTGTGTAGCGATCTCATCTCACATGATCAGTATAAAGCGAGTTACTAGCTTAGAGTAACTGGCTTGGCCTTTTGCTCGACGCTAACGTTCTCGCCTCCTGATCATGAGATCCGTGGTTCATATCCCATCAGCGCCACACCACTCTCTAAAACCTCCAGGAATTTTGTTGAATTTATAAAAACATCGATAAGTCAGTCGAAAATAAGCCGAACAAGTTGGAAATTGCTCGTCAAACGTGGCAAATGAGGTGCGTTCGTACTATAACTAGTTTTATAATTATTTTTTGCACCCCATATTGTACTGAATGTGTATTTATTTGCAATTCATAAGTGTATAGTCTGTAACATCATTAAAATGCACTTGCAATAATTTTTTCCCATTCCCCTTAATGTAACGGAAAACTTTTGACTGTCCCTGTAATTAAGCTATACATCCGATTTTCATGAAATTTGAAATGGCTCGACAAAATTTTGCAGCAATTATATATTTAAAATTTCAGCCCATTCGGAAAGCTGTAACATCATTAAAATGCACTTGCAATAATTTTTCCCATTGGCTTTAATGTAAAGAAAAACTTTTGACTGTCCCTGTAATTAAACTATGCATCCGATTTTCATAAAATTTGAAATGGCTCGACGAAATGTCGCAATAATTATATGTTTAAAATTTGAGACCATTCGGAAAGCTTTAACATCATTAAAATGCACGTGCAATAATTTTTCCCATTGGCCGTAATGTAAAGAAAAACTTTTGACTGTCCCTGTAATTTAACTATACATCCGATTTTCATAAAATTTGAAATGGCTCGACAAAATTTTACAACAATCATATATTTAAAATTTCAGACCATTCGGTTGGGTAGTTTTTGCTCTATTATATGCGGACGGACGGACAGACAGACGGACTGAACGACGACTATAGGTGCTACGTATTTATATAATTACGAACGCACCTAAAAATGATTCCAAACCAATAAAAGTCAGAAAAGCAGACGATAAATACGTTCAAGAAATGTGAATAAATAAGCGACTGCTGAAAAAAATATTTTGCTAATAATATTTCTAAGTAAAGTCAGACGATGTCTATATTTATTGGACAGGCGATATTACATTAAAAAAAAAACAATTTCATTTTTTACGTATTTTCTAATTCGTTTTACAATAAATTCGAATAAATCAATTAAAAAAATGTATCTGAATCATTTCTGAAAATACACGAAAGATATTTTAGCTTAGAATGTCATTTTTTATCTTTGTCTATATTTTTGGGACGCACTGTATTAATAAAATTAAATGAACGTATGACTTTTGCTTCTGTGATATGTAGAGGGCTTATTTCTCAAATTCTGGCAAGTAAAATGCATAAATATTTATATACTAAAACTATTTTTTTTCTTTATGTCAAGAAATCGGTTAAAATTTCCTTTTATTCTTTCTAACAAAATAACATTTGGCAACAGCAACAATAGTAATGAAAAATGAGCAAATAAAAATTAAACTATAAAAGTAATACTTAAAAATATATTTTCTGCTAAAGATTTTTTTTATTATATTATATCTTATTACGGATTTTTATGTAATAAATCTTTCTTTAAGAGAAGGACTGCATGAGATTGAATTCTTATTACAGATTTTGTTTCATTTTTCTATCTTGACGTCCTTTATGGCTTCTAATATTACTTTTATCTACAGAGAATTGGAATAACAGGAATTAACGCTCATATAAAAGAACTTTCTTGACTTGGTCATTGACAACCTTCTTTCGAATCCATTTGTTCTTATTAGGAACAGAGGGAGCAATATCTTGACCCAGGTCATCATTGGCCAATCCAGACTTTTGCAGCCATCGTCATAGATGCGGTCGGCTGGAATTTAATTCACTCATCCCCGGGATAACTTATGACGTCATATTTCACCAGTGAATTACTCCGAAATACAAAGTCAATGTATGCCATTTCTGGTCAGCATTATACTTTTTGAATAAACGTATTTGAGGTTCTTTGGAATTTTTATTTACTATGTGAAACAATCCAATAATCTGTATAATAAAACGGGAATTTTAAATTACATTATTTATGATATACTTTTTATGCTCCTTCTGTGAGAAGCAGTGTTTATAAATATTTCCTTTGGAAATTAGATGTCTAAATGTAAATGTCTAATATTGCACATTGTTTTAAATTAAATAGTTATACAAATCAAAAAACAATACAAAAAGTCGCTCGGTACAATTTTATTTTCAACTAATAATTTTTCACATGTTTTGTTCCTGAGGTCCTTTTAGTCTATTTAATTTTATTCCTTTTTTAACAAAATCATTTTGACTTTGATGTTTTAAAACTTAGATTTTTGAATGGTAATTGAGCAAAAAAGTTGATATTTTCTATTGCAAGATCTTAAATACATAAATAAATAAATAATAATAATAATAATAATTTAGGTCAAAATATTTGCAAATCAAAATTCTAAATCTTTTTTTTTTTTTTTTTTTTTTTTAATTGGAATAACCAAAAAAGATATTTTTTAATTCATTTATTTTTATCGCCTTATATAATTAAGGAAAATTACGGAATTAAAGTATTATAAGGAAAACTATATCATAATAAGGAACATTGTAGTTTTGAGGAAAAATAAATAAAGTAAAAAAAGTAAATAAAATAAAAAATTATAATTAATAAATAAAATTTTTTTTTTAAAAATGCTTTGTAATCTTTTAAAAATTTTTTATCATGTAACTAAACTGCAACACCTTATTTTAGGTACCTGGTATATCAGTTATTAAGTTTCAATATTATGATAACTTTTATTGACTACAAACTAGCAAAGAAAATAAAATACAAAGGCTTCGCTTTCTCAGCATTTTTAAAGTTAAAACATTTTCGCTTTATATTATTTCTCTTTATACTATTCTCTTTATATTTAAATTAACCTTTTTGCTTAATTTTGTATAATTTACACAATATAGCTATTGTAGGTACTTAATACATATTCTTTCTGAATGAAAAAAATAGGGAATTTGAATTAATAAGATAATTTAAAATTTTATTTATTTACTTTCAATTGAATTTCTTCTAACATTTTGGTCGTTTTGAACATTATATCAACATAATTATTTGTCTCTAAAGTGCTAAACAATTTTTTTAGATGTATCTGTTTACTGATATTTATTTTTATTTTTATCATTATATAATTTTATTTTTTGAAACATTTAATATAAATTACGATACATTAATGTAAAAGATAAGTGATTACTACAGTAGAGTCCCGATTATCCGAGTTAATATGGGCCAAGCTCACATCGGATAAGCAAAAAACTGGGATAAACATGATTTACACAAATCGTCACCAAACTAAGGATATAAAATATGGTACTAGCAACATTTCTTTGATACACATTTCCGTTACTTTTATAAGAAAACGGGGAATTAAATTGCTTATTTGAAAAAGCCATTGACAGTGTTTTGTTTGTTGAATGTCAATTTTTCTGCAGTTTTACGCTACTGCATAGCGATTAATTTCTAAGATTTCTTCTTATCACTGAAACTTGCTAGTAAATTTTGCCTAATTCAATCGCCGAAATCTAACAATTGTCAACGATTAAATATGGCAAAAATTTGTATGAAATTTTAGAGGTAACAAACTCGTTCAAATTGGCAGCTATGTGATTCTATTAGAGTCAAGAAAATTGCAGGTGTAGCCTCTTCTTTCTGCTCAAAGTATTAAATAGTTTTTTTCAATCGATTATACCTTTTAGAATGGATCATTTTCTTCTGATGGACTGATGACTTCCATTATTATGAAACAGCCATTATAAATGAAGTGTTAGGTGAAGCTGAAAGAACAGTCATAAAAAGTTGGAACTCTGATTTTCTGGCCAAAATGGGGAAAAAATGGCCATAATAAAAAAAAAAAAGAAAAAGAAAAAAAGGCCACCCTCCATTCTGTCCAGAAAATCTGAGTTGTAACTTTTTACAACTGCTCTGTCATCTTCACCTAATACTAAAGAGATTAATATTTTTAACTTCTTGTTTCTGTGTACTATTCTTAAAAGATGTCTCTTTTTTTTTAGTTGTCGAAATATATGCTTAATTTTATTTGAAGTGTTAAAATCTTACTCAAAGTTCGTATGATTTTAACATGTAAAATTATAAATTCAGTAAACATTTTAGAAATATTTTGACAATAATAATAAGGAAAAAAAAGAGACATCCTTTAAAAATAGTACACAGGAAAAAATAAGTTAAAAATATTTATTCCTGTGGGAGATATTTTAAAAATACAAATGTATTTCACGCCTATGGGTTTAACATTAGTGAGGGGAATTTAAGATCTCACTGATGAACAGCCGTAAGGACAGTCATCAATTTTAAACCAATGAATCGATTTTTTTTTATCATATTAATATATATAGGGGAGACTAGGGAGGGTTGACCCATTTTTTACAAAAGGATTTTTTAATTTTTAAATATTGAACCTAGAATAAAATTTCATATATCATTTTATTCGTTATACAATCAATTATCAAAATAAAATTGCGACATAAGTGTACTATATAAGAAACTTGAAAAATGATTGATTTTAAATATGAGAAAATAATGGGTTAGGGCTCCCCACATATGAGAGGCTTGACTCACTTTATTTTGTATTGAAATATCTTTTAAGGGAAATAAAATCAACTTTATAAAAAACAGAATAATTTTATGCTACAAGGTTTAATTATTATTAAAAGATATTTGGGGAAATGTGATGTGTAAATAAACCTACTTAGACGGAATTCAAGACACAAGAAAAAAATTCCGTTTTAAACAAAAAAAATTTTTACACTCGACCTGACAACACTAGTTGCCACATAGATTGGTTTCATCTCCATTGTGTTCATCTTGGTGAAATTTGTCTACATACCTTCCTTAAGTGTTTTGATCAATGATATGTTCTTTTGCAGATTGGTGAATGACTAACATTCTTAAGGCTGCTGTTTTCGTCCTTTCTAGTCTTTTCCATTCTTTTTATTTACCTACTATGGGTACTATTTAAATGAAATAAAAGGTCCTATAAACTTTCCAATTTATATTTCATTAAATTTTTTCTTGCTTCTATAGTAATTTTTCTCATCTTCATTTAATCAGTTTTAAATATTTTCCTTTCTATCAGTCACCTCATTTTACTGTAGTTTGACAGAATAAATTTACATTAATTTAGAAATATAACCATTAACCCTTTATTATGTACAATGTGCAATAAAAGTATTTCCAAAAACACTTAATTAAGAAGCTTTGACCATCTGATCAGCCCTCCCCACATTGACTGGGTCAAGCATCCTCACATAGCCACTTTTCAAAGTATAGCACGTAGTTATATTTAGCCTAATTTACTGTACAATCTTTACGCCTGGAATGTAAGATCAAATATTTCTACATTCCTTAAAACCTAATTACTTAAATTTCTATGATATATTTTATCTGGGAAAACAAAAATTTTCTAAAAAATACACTTTTAAGCTGAAAAGTCTTCACAATTGATTTTTCCACACTTGTTTCAAGTATCTTCATTAACACTTTATCTACTGAATTATGAATTCGTGAAAATTTTATCTTCTAAAGCATTTTTCGTGAATTGCTTAAATTACATTAGAAGATTTACATAATCATTTAATAAAATTTAGAAGGATTTTAGAAGGATTGAAGGATTTAGTAGGATTAATTTAATTTTAATTCTTAGGTATTTTGTGCAATATTTAAAACTCTAATCAAATCTTTTATTTTAAATATTTTTCTTAGTATTTTGCAGAATTAGGAAATGTACAAATATAATGATCTTACAAAAAAATATAGAAATATTTCCGAATTGAAGAATTCTCCCTCCCGCCTCCAACGCCAAGAAAGCTGAAAAGATGCAAAGGCAAAAGAAGTCATCCTTTTAAAAATATTTTGGTTTTGTGTAAACAATAATGCTTTTGGAAGAAGATAAAGTAATGCATTTATAACTCATTCTAAACTGTATTACAACTAATCGATGTATTAAATGAATTTTATAACAAGTTATTTTAATGGTACTTATAAGTACCGTCAGTAGATAAAGGGTTAAACAAAGACTGTTGTTTGAGCATTCCAGTAACTTTGGTTACCACCTATTGACAAAACTTTGGAAATTCCTTTAAATATGAAAACTGAAGGGTGGGTCGAGCCTCCCCTATGGTCAACAATCCCCAGTCTCCCCTATGCAATTTTAAATAACAAAAAACACACCACATAAAAATATTTAAATTAGAACAGGGTACTTTTGAAATTGATATGACCCTTTGATATGGACCTTTTGACTCCAATTGATTTTTAAATTTTTCATCTGCATTTCTGAAAACTATGTTTTTGCAACTTACGCGAACTGTTGGAAGAAAAAAAATCGTTTGCAGACAGATAATTTCTTTTGCACAGATGTGTATAAAATGATCATACCCCCTAACAATCTTCATCTACTATTTTGTCAATTAAACGGCGCAAATATTACTTTTTGTGATTAGAATGTACTTTTTGTCAAGTAAATGGGACTATATATTATTTGTTGTGATTAGAATATGCTTTTTAGAGCATGGCGGATGCAAATTTTAACAAGAAAGAAATATCGCCAGTCTACCACAGATCTTTGAACATGAAGTGATGACAGAAACACTTTCCAAGACTGCCAAAATACTGTTTAAAAATTAATCATTTAAAATTTTGAAACTAGATTTCAGCAATTATGAAAAGATACTACAATTATTTTGTGCATCCTTGTATGTAATCTGTAGACCTACACAACATAGTGCGCTAAAATTCAGCTTAATTACAAAACGCATAACACAGTTGAAAATTCACCACATCAGCAATTTCCGTTTTTAGACGTAAATGCACTCGAATAATTTTGTACAGCCCTGTATACACTCTTCATATTAAAATAAAATTTAATTCAGGGGGAAAAAAAATGCGTAACACAACTGAAAACGCACTTCTAGAAAACTTAAAACTGCAATGTATCCGGTTCTTTGCGTAATGAATTCATTTATAGTTTACAAAAATCTCTCAGTATACTAATTGTAGTTCAGCTGGTAAATACATAATTCTATGAAATAACATCCTTAAGCAATTCACGCTCATACGCAGTAACGCTTACAAATTATTTTATGTAGCTCTGTATGTGATACACAGAATTTATACACACTAAGTAATATAAAAAAAAAAAAAATTAGTTGGATGTGCCAATCCCAAAACTTTCTTCTATCTAATACATCTTAATATTTCAAAAAAATAGTTACAGATGTTAATACTTCAATATTATTAGTTCAATACTATACAAACTTTGATTTTCAATTTAAATTTCTGCTTCAGTTAATTAACCGGAAAAAAATAGAGTTAATCTCGATCATGAAATTTATTAAATCAATATTTTTTCGCTAATCTGTTGTACATCAGCTATTTACGAATAGCTGGCGTAGTAGGACGCGAGTTCCCGTCGCTGCACGAGCCGACGATGGACAATAGATCTACGAAAAATCGAGAAAATTTTACAAAAATCGTTATCACAGTGCCTCTTTCCGACAGAATATTTCCAAATTCAAGGAGGAATTGCTGGCTATAACCAAAAACATTTAAAAAAAAATGGTTTAATACTAAGCATAATTTCGTACTCTTTTCGATGGTACAATAAAGAAAATGGCCCAAAAATCGCTATTACAGAGACCCCTTCCAGCGGAACACTTACAGATTTAAGGAGGACCTGCTGTCCATTGCGAATGACATACTCAAATGAGTTTGGCTCAATTCTATGAATAACTTTATATTCTTTTCGACGGTACAATAATGAAAATGGCACAAAAATCGCTGTTACAGCGCCTCTTTTCACCTGAAGTTTTTCCAATTCGAGGAGGACCTGCTTAACATAGCCAAAAATATACACAAAAAATTTGGTGCAATTATATGCATAGCTTCATACAGTTTTCGATGGTACAATAATGAAAATGACACAGATATCGCTATTACAGCACCCTCTTCTGGCGGAATATTCCCCAACTGAAGCAGGACCTGCTAGTCGTAGCCAAAAACATACAGAAACTTTGGTTCAATTCTATGCATAACTTTATACACTTTTCGATGGTACAATAATGAAAATGGCATAAAAAATCATTCATAGCCAAAAAGGTACACAAATACTATGCATAACTCCATACACTTTTCGATGGTACAATAATGAAAATGGAACAAAAATCGCTATTACAGCTCTTCCTTCCGACTGAATATTTCTAAATTGAAGGTGGATCTGCTTTCCATAGCCAAAAACATACACAAAAAATTTGGTTCAAGTCTATGCAAAACTTCATACATTTTTCGATGGTGCAATGGCGGCACACGGGCAGACAGACATTTTGTATAATGTTTTTTGAGATTTCTGACCCCTAAAACGTGTAAATTCGTCGAAAACCGAAAGTCAAAAAAAATTTCGATTACAATACTTTCTTCTATTGAAGACAGAAGAAAGTAGAGTAAAAAAAAAAAAGAAAAAAAAAAAAAAAGTTAAAAATTAAAACGAAACCACATCTGTAAACGCTTCTCCAACTTTTATCGCTTCCAGACAGTACTGTAACTGAAATTTTTGCGTGACCGTGTAAATGAATGGTAACTGCTTTGCACGCCACATTCTGCAGTAAGCATGTTGTAGCGAACCTTAATAATGTATGTAAATTTCATGTAAAGTGAAGTATATGAGCTTGAATCGCGTTTTTAGACTATGCTTTGCAAGATCGAATTTATACTAAGGCGTACGCTTTAATTTTATACCAAGAAGAAAGAACCATCGGTTGAAGTTTCTTCAAAGATTGCTTACTATAGATTAAGAGTTTTAAAAATTTGTCGAAAAGGTTTTATCCAATTTATACTGGATAAAACTCATTCGTTCTATACAAAAAGCTTTTATACAGAATTTCTAACTCTATATTTTTCAGATTAATATTTTTTCTTAGCAAGCGCTAATTATACCTGAATGTGTTTATTCAGCACACTAACATCAATTGTATTAAAACATTGATATAAACTTAACAAAATTGTACTTAATTACTCCAAATCTCATCCCAAAGTAAATAGAGCAGGTTAAGTATACCACATAAAAAATATATATATTTCTATTGCTTCGTAAAATTAGAATCGAATATGATTGAATATTGTTTTGGAATATCTGAGATCATTTCAAGGCACACCCGTTTGAATTGTCTGATCAAAATAAAAGAATATGCATTGAAATATTTTTTACTTTGCTTATCTAATTTTATATCACATAAATTCAGTCAACTGGACAAAAATGGCGTCATCTAGATCTACTTTCATCTGGCATTAACAGGTCATCCGAGCTGATATCTCTGTCAGCCAGAGATGCTCTTTTATTTATCACGTCCCATCATCGATGAAGACCCCCTCTAATCTTAAGGAGATCGAAATGGGACAATATGGACGCGTTAAGCCTAAGCCGTAGAACGATTTCGACATCGTTTGTCTTAAGGCTATTGGCTGACACCTCGCTGGATTAAAGAGGGGGTACTCACAACTGAAGGAACAATTCTTTTCAATTAAACCTAAGCCTGACCTCGAAGTTTTTGCGGTTGCCTTTCCGCTTAATTGGATCGGTTGTGACACCAACCTGACTATGTTTATCCCGAGGAGGTTCGGGAAAAGGCGGGAGAAGAGCTTTTTTTATGCTATTTTCAGGAGTGCGCTACAATGGTACAGAGTTTTCTCCATCAAGACAAATTCATTGTTTCGAGAATTTTTCTATTTTCTCATACCTTAGGGGTTTTGAGAGGTTTAGATGAAAACCAGCTTTGGCTTCAGGGGACTGCAATCGCGAGGATAATTTATAAAGAAGGGTAAGGTGAAGATCAAAAACTGATAAAAGAGACGATGTTTACCGTGGGTGGGAGTAAGAAGGTGTTGTGAAGGAATTCCGTATGCCGTTTTGTTTCGCATTGAAAAGGAAGTTAGCCTGTGGGATCTTTTGTTTTTGACTACAGCTAATTGGATGATAAAATGATTCGATTAATTGAAAAGTTCTAAAGGTATGAAGAAAAATTTTCTGAAACGCATTTATTATTCATACTAGATTAAAGAAGCGCTTTCTAACTTAAGACGTAAAAGATGTTAACATTCAGAGTTCATTTTATTTTATACGCTGCAGTTTTTCTGTTTCCGATTTTTATATAGACAGTAGAACCGCACTAACGCGATTTTTGAATAATTCGAATAAGTCTGTAGCTCGATATTTATTGATATACGCAATTTGATACAATGTTAACTTCGAGTAAGAAACTCAACTTATTTTAGCAGAAACTCGCTTCGGTAGGTAATAATTTGGACTATTCTATCGCAACTAATCTTTAGAAATTAATTTTTATTCGATCAGCATGTTCTAATTAAAATACCTTGTATTCTTCTATAACGGAACTTAGTTTTCAACTTTACTCAATTTACTTATGCTATGTTCAAAAGGAAATTTCCCATCTTATACCCTAACTGTTATTATACCTCCCTGATCTAAGAATAAATGATAGACAGTTTATTAAATGAAGTTTTTTTAATTATTTATATTGAATACATAATATATAATAAATAAACATGCTTACTTACTATATGTGGGTTTTTATTCAAATTCATAATACCTTAACAATATTCAAAATAGTTTTTTTAAGTACGAAATTAAGTAGAAACTCACAAACTCGATATGAGCTTAAGTCGAGGTATTTTCCACCGTGCTGTGTCGAGTTATTGAAGTTCTACTGTATTTCCCTTATAAATTTTAAAATATAACCCTACGTTAAAGCATTTTTATTTTTAAATATTTTCTAGCGATAATATGCTTTTAGAGATTACTTTCTCAATAAACTTACTTAAATTATCATTTTGTGTAAAGAAAACTTTGAAAAAAACCTGCTCAGTTTCTCTGTCTGTGGCATTCAGAAGTAAACCTGCATCCTGAAATTGTACAAAATAGTAGAAAATTAGTACTCGGATCACTGGTTTAATTAGGTTCTTTATTATGTTAAATTAAGATCTTTATACTATGAAAGATATGTAATTAAAACTAAAGTAAGTGAAAACTTAAATAATAAATGAAGGAAAAATCGAATTCAGCTGATTTAAGATTATGATTATAGTCTCTAATACAAATTCTAAATAGAATATAAGAAGTGTAAGGGAAATATATATATATATATATATAGATAGATATAGATATAGATATAAACTTTCTGTACAAGTATAGCATTGAAACAAATGAAATTGACCAATAATTATGAAATCAATATTAAACACATCAGAAACCAAATACTAGTTAAATTGTTGAAATGCCTTATGAAAGTTAAATATATATACATATATGTATACTTTCTGGTGCACCTAAATATCATGTGATGCTTGCTTCGTTTTAAACTGTTTAGAAAATACCTTTTTATAAATGGACTATAACATCTTAACTAATCATACAAACATTTTAAAATTATTGATGTTATTTTTACTTGTTTGTAATGAAAAAGTTGCTCTAAAACACCACTAATAAATTAATAGAAGGCTTTTATTATATAAGCATCAATTTAATAAAAGCTAATTTAATATGCACTATATTGCAAAAGTCTTCGGACAATTTTAAATTAAGGTATTTTATCAAATATCTAGGAAAATATTAGACGAAATGTTCTTGAACTTCAGAGATGTACAAAACATGTTTTAACTTATAATATTTTTCATTGAAGATTAGGCATAAGAGTAATTGGGACACCAAAAATAAATTGAATAAAAAATATTAATTACAATTACATTGCGTCATAAAAAGTTAGAAATTTTCTGTAACTGTAGTAAATGATTTTATAAGTATTGTCCAAGGTATATTCATTTAGTATATTATCAAAGTATATTCATCATATTCATTTGTGTAAGAATAACACGTATATTTAGGAAAGTATTTATTTTAAAAATTCAAAACATTTTTGAAGATTTTTTGTTTATAAAATGTAGGGTTTTCAATCAAATTTTACGGCATTTTCAGAAAACATGACAAAAAAAGAGAGAAACATTACAGTGTAATTACAAATAAATTTATAATGAAATGCTATGTTTGTGCGAATGATAGTACATTTTTAAAAGTAGTCAAATACAATGCCGGATAACTTATTTTTAAAGACAAGTTGAATATCTTAAAAATTCAAAAAGACATGGCTACATAATAAACTATAACAAATTTCCGTTTTTACCATTAATCGCAGAATAAATACACTGAATTAGACAAAAGTTAGTAATGCTCTAAACACTCATGCATATTTATAACTGAAGAAAAACACATTGGATAAATTTTCATATATTTCATTTCATACGTTACAATATTTTATATTACAGAAATTACATTTTATGAACTATCATCATAAAGTTATTTCTAGAAAATAACTGAAATGTGGTTTACTGCATCACGGATATCTTTCTGAATTTTAGCAATGTGCAACTGGTATTTTTATATAAATTGCCCTGTTTAGTTGACTACTAAATTATAAAAGAAAAAGTATGCTATCATTATGCATGCATAGTTAAAAGTTATTTCATACAAATTATCATATAATAAAATAATCAATATATTACTTTCTAACTGCAGTATCATGTTTCTTATACATTTTGTCAAGTTTTCGGAAAGAATTATAAAATTCAGTTAAAAATCCTGCATGTTTATGAACAGTTTATAAGTATTTCTCTAGATATTGGACAAAATGTCTAAAATCGAAAGTGCCCGGTGACTTGACAATATAGTATAAAATAACTGTGCTGTTATCAAAAACTGCCATTATAAGATAACTTAACAAACATATTCAGTGGAAACTTTATTATATCCGGCTTAAAATTTTAGGTTCAGTAAAGAAATTTCCAAAATTCACTTGATTTATTTCATTTGAGTTTGAAAATGTATTATTTTATTAAACATTAAAGCCGACAAAAAGTTTAATAGAGAATTAGAACATCTGTGTTAAAAATTTTGTCCTGATTAGAACCAACGTTCAGCGTTGCAGTAACTAGAACCATAAGATGGAGAAATCTTGTTCCAACCTTTGGAGCTCCGGTTGAATCAAAGCTCCAAATGTTTGGACGATATTACACCATTTTTTGATCGTGGCTACTGCAGCACCAAAAGTTGGTTCAAACCACTACAAATTTTTTAACAGTGTATTTTAAGAAAATTTACGACAAAAACTTCGGCAATTTCAGTTTTTATTATTTTCAACAAAAATATATATGTTTTAAGGTTCATATAACATATTATAGTCTTATACAACTTGAGTAGAAATAGTTTATTAGAATTCAGTGTGAACTACTATCTACCAAGGTTTATATAGATTAACCGGTATAGATAACCAGTAGTTGATTAAATTTTTGAAATATTGTGCCATTTCAGGCGGAAATGAGTTTTACACGTGGCACTAGACATAATATTTTTGTTTGAATGTTGGAGCACCTGTTGCCACACTGTTGTCAGCTGCCTGCTATAAGAGAAGCCATTTTATGAGTTTTTTTTATTAGAAAATGTAAAAATTTAGTTATTCATTAGTTGGAGACAATTACGGTAAGTTAAAATAATCCACCTCCACCAGCTTATTTCAAATAATAGTTTTATGTGAATCACAGCTTAAGCATGATGGTTTAAAGATTAATTTTTGAATTTTCGACTGATTTCTTTGACTGATCAACTACTGGGAAAATGGCAATTAAAGAAACTGTTTATACTTATAATTTTGTTGCTATTTAATTTCAGGAGGTTTCATTTTTGCCCATTATAGGACATTCATTAAGGGTTGTAGCAATCCTGTTAGTTTACTTCCAAAACTTAAAAGGAAGGAAATATAATAAAACCCCCGCACCACAGACCTTATTTGATCAACTACTGGCTGGGTCACCTTATATCTAACCCTTCTCGCTTTTCGATGCCTTAAACTTATTGAGTTTCGCTTTTAAATTTGTCTGGTGACGTCTTTTTAAATTTTTTTCTCGAATTAACCAATGCAAATTTGACACGGATGGATAAAAAGTTTTACGATCACACAAAGTGACGGATAGAGAAATAAATCTAAATTGTAAACCCATTTTTATAATGTTAGAAATTATTCAGAAAGATAATCGCTACATTCAGGTATGTCAAATATAGCAAGAAATCAATATTATGAAGATGAAAAGTTGAAAATACTTTTAGTCATCTATTGTAATAAAAGATTACAGAAGCAGATGTGTGAACGACATTTTTGACGAGACGATATGATGTTACTCTTGAGTTAATATCGGATGTATGAAGAAAATGACAATTTATTAATTATTTTTTCATTGAAGTATATACTTACGTATATTAAATACACTGCAAAAAGAGACAAATGTTACTTAGTCTACGAAAATATAATATTACAACGACCGACAATATAAAACTAGAGAACAGGAATTCTGCTTTTTCAGAATTTAGTGGTGCCTCCGACATTTCCATTACTTCATTTTCTTCTGATGGACTGGTGGTTTCTATTATTATGAAACAGCCATTATAATTGAAGCGTTTAGGTGAAGATGAAAGAGCAGTCGTAAAAAGTTAGAACTCTGATTTTCTGGAGAGAATGGGGGGGAAAAATGGCCATTTTTAAAAATTATTATTATGGCCATTTTTCCCCATTTTGACCAGAAAACCAGAGTTCTAACTTTTTACGACTGCTCTTTCATCTTCACCTAACGCTTCGTTTATAATGGCTGTTTCATAATAATAGAAGCCACCAGTCCATCAGAAGAAAATAACTCGTTTAAGTGGGACTCTACTGTAGTACAAAACATATTTAAATTTTAAGACTTAAAGCACACGCTTTTATTTTATGTAAAATGATGTCATTTTCATTAATATATTTACTTAAAAATTAAATATAGTTTATAATAGCTCCATGTTTTATCATAAATCATTCATTTATATTTTTCTCAAAATAGCACGTATTTTAATTGCATTTTTTCAGTTTTTATGGGAAAATGGCAACAAGAAAATATAATTGCTATTTTTCAACTATTTTTTCTGTACTTTCTACGGAGATGGAGTACTTGAGTTGCCAAAATGAAACAAATGTCACTAAAAACTACAAGAAAATTAATATTTCAAAAATAAATGGAGATGCAGTTTTCAAACAAATTGCATTAAACAGTATTTTTTTCCCCAATAAGACGGTATAAACGCTGAAAATGTGCGATACTTAGAAGTTTTAAAAAATGCTGTAGAGTATTTAATAGCACAATGAAACATCGGCTTTTGTTTTACGGCTGGCTTATACAAGGTAATGTTATTTATTGGAGACGACACAAAATAAGCTGGGAGAAAGAAATAGCATACCGGGGGCTAATAACCTGTTCTGAGTTACCCATAATTCTGAAAGCGTTTTTTATTATTAGAAACCCCAGAAACCAATATATTTTCAATATTTTAAAGAAAAATTTATAAAAAAAAAAGTTTATTTTGCTGACACTGATTTTCGGAAACGTTTCCGAGTATTTTTATGGTGCATTAATTTTGGTGCTGAAAATGTTTAATTGAAAATTGATATCACCTTAAAATCCGATATTCAGATTTCAGAAAAATTATTAATATTCTATAAAACATATTCGGAGAATTTTCTGAAAATCAATGACAAACAAAGAAATTTGAGTTTTTATAAATACTTCTTTAACCCTACACTGTTAAAAATATCGTGAAAAATTACATCTGTTTATAAAGGCTATCTATTTTCTGACCATTGAGAACGCTACATAAGTGCCCATATGTCGTTCTCATTGGACAGAAAATAGATAGCCTTTAAAAACGGAGGTAATTTTTCACGATATTTTTAACAGTGTAGAATACTAGACATAGTTAGTATAGCATTAACGTTAAAATACCATAGTCGTGATAATTATGAGTGTCTAGTATTCTAGGATTAAATGAATTAAAGTAATTGTTTACTTTAAAAATACTTATTCGATTAATTACATACATTACCCAGCGAATCTAAGCCGCATGAAAAATTATGTAAATTATTTTCTACCGTTACTAAAAATAGTAAAAAAAAAAAAAAAAAAAAAAAAAAAAATCCAAATCAGTTAGATAAACATCGAGAAGAGCAATTCAAACTATCGTCAAACACCTGCATGTAGCAATCATTCTGATTTACCTGTAAAACAAGGTTTACATTTCGAAAAATAAAAATCAAGCCATGCTCGAGTAGTCTTTTTCGTCATTTTAATATCTTATCCTTATAAATATGAAAACAGTTTTAAAATTTAAATGTGTTTTACTATTGCAATATTCCAATTTCTCTTTTTTTCAAAAATGTTCTTGAAAAATAAAATAAAATATCTTTATTTATGTAATTCGTGCAATGAAGAAACAACTGCAACAGCAATGGCGTTATAGATTATCGTTTGCTTTTTTATTATAATTTACAATTTATTTATTTTTTATTATTGTTTATAGTTTATTTTTTAAAGTTTGTAGTCCTTTGTTATTTATTTATTATATTTTTTTGTAATCTATAATTTTTTTGTTATTTATTTATTACAGTTTATAGCTAGTTTTTAGTTTTGTCATTTATTTCTTATAGTTTGTTTTATTTTATTTTATTTATATTATTTACAATTTTTAACAAAATTAGATATTTAATTATGTTAAATTACTGTTGTTAACGTGATTGGCAACATAAAAGAAGATTTGAAATTAACAATCAATTTTGGCGATCTGCTTTCAGGGTACGGACAATACTTAACACATTGTCGACGAGCAATTTTAAACAAAACAGTAGAAGCTCCTCACTGTTCTAAAAGTCTTTTGTAAATTGGTGTTCTATATAGGTTTCCCAAGTTTCTACATCGGTAAATATCTTTCAATGTACGAATTTAATATAAAATGTCTTACAAGCTAAAAAAAATATGGACAAAATTATATAAATGCATTTTCTGTTAGGTAGAAGTCACACTTAGTCTGAATGATGTTTTTTCAATGAATACGAGAATCTTCGTTTCCCATCGTGAAAGTTTTAAGAAAAGTTTATTAACTTACTTAAGGCGTTTAAAAAAAAAAAAAAAAAAAAAAAAAATATGCTTAAAAAATTTAGTCCAGCTGTTAGAATAAAATGACTCAAACCACATCTAAATGCCATAATTAGCTGAAAATATATAATGATTTTTATTGAATACTGTCTTAATTGCTTTCCAGGATTTGAATTAATTTTATTTTAGAATGGGGTTTTCCGTTATATTTAAGTTGACTATTAAATATAAAATTACAACACTCTGTGCATTATTTTTCAATTATATATACCTTCAATTGTCTGCGAAATTTTTTTAGTTTTGCGAGAAAAAATTAAAATTTGATGCTCACAGAAAAAAGTGTTTATCAAAAAGTTTTTTTCTTTACAAATCTATGACTTTTTAAAAATAAATATTTTTTTAATTCTGAAAACAAATTAACATTTATTCTTTCGTGTACTCGAAAATGAAAAAGGTACGAATAACGGTCTATTCTTTCAGAAGTTATGTCAAACTTTACATATGGCTTAAATTTGACTTTTTTTTTAAAATTTGAAGTTGAATTTTTTTTTAAATTATATTTGAACAACAAGACAATATATATACATATAAATAACTATACATTTGAAGAGGAAAAGTAAACAAGAAAAAAAAAATAGAAATTTGTGTTCCCCCGACCATTTTTAATAAGGGCATATTCAAAATAGCAAAACTTTTGTTTTATAATTATACAAATTTGTTTCATCAAAATCAGTTTTCTGTACTGATCTAAAAGATTGATAGAAAATGTTTCCTATTTTATGCATATAAATAAAAATTTACTCTTAATGTGATTATTCGATCAATTACGAATGTTTTACAGTAAATCTCATAAGTAAATCTAATGGTTTAAAATATTTATTGATTTAATTGTTGATAAATATTTTAGAACCTGAAAAATCAACCAAAAAAGCACCAATTTCCGTAGCGCAAACAATCTCCCAATACAGCCTCACACTGTTAAAAATATTTTTGTAAAACAACAGAAACTTTCTGGCAGCAAAAAGTTGCCAGAAACTATTTGTTTTCAGAAAATATCTGTTAACGAAAGAATGCGTTATCAGACGACAGAAATACGTACTCATACAGGCACTTCGTGTTGACAATTGACGCTTTTCCCAACAGTCAAAATCTGTAGGTCGATTCCTGTTGGCGAGGGGGGGGAGGTTCTATTTAACAGAAGAATCGCGTATTATAGGTTAGGCACACGGGAAATTTCTATTTACCGATCGATTTGTTTATATTAATACTAATAAATATTTATAGGAATTTCTCCTCCAAACTTTTATAAAATTAATTTAAATAGCTTATTCGCAATAAAATATTTAAACAGTTGAATTTATATAGATTTGTAAATTAAGTACATTAAAGACTGGAATAAGTGAAAGAAGGTATCTTAAACTCCCCCCCCCCCCCCAGAATAATAAAAAAATATATATACGATATAAGGTAACTCCCCCCTCCCTCATAAAAATATTTATTAATAAAATAAACATATGTATTGAATGTGATTTGTAATTAAAAGAACTTTAATATTTATTCGTGCAATATTTTTGAAAATTGATTAGGTTAAATCAGTGACTTTGGTTAATTATGTAAATAATAGCCTGCCAATTTTTATAATTTTTTCGAATAGAAAGCTCTGTATGTATAAATGAGTAAAAGTTGACAGCTATGAGCAAAGATGAGAAATGAAAAAGAAGAGCCACTAAAATCTATATAAACATCACCGTAAAAAAAAATATTTCATTTCAGCTAAAGTGATAAAATGAGTTTTCATCCTTCTTAACAATTTACAATGTTTTTCCGTATAAAGTAAATGATCATCAACTAAATAAGAAAAAATATTACAATATAATTTAAATTAAAATGTTAAACAAAATTAAACTTGCTGATTCTATAAAATGAATGGTTAAATCTTAAATAGGAATTATTTTCAAAATAATTCACACAATTGTAGCTCAAAATTTATTTCATTAAATGGAGTGAATAAAATTTACAAATTTTAACTAAACCACTACAGGTAACTCTAAGATTGTACTAAAAAAAAAAAAAAAAAACATTTCTTCAGAATCAACATATGGAACGATTAAACAAAATATCAACCACTCCCTTTTAAACAACATAGTAAATAGTAGGAAATGTGATAAATTTAAGCAATAAAAATATATGAACACCGTCAGATCTAATAAATATTATTCTGGTTAATGTTAAACGAAAATATCAGTTATCTATAACTATAATAATTAATGCAGCTACTCCGTGTTTATTATTAAAACTATCACTCCAAAACTAATCACGTGTGTCAATTGATGACAAAATTAATTTAAAATCTCAATCAAAATTTCTGGAACTAATACATATGAAGTAAAATTAAACTCTTAGTCATAAAAAAGTTAAATATAATAAGTAATCATTCTACAGCTATGTAAAAATTCAAGATTTGTAAACTAATCATAAACTTAAGATTATTTATTTAACTTAAAATAAACAACCGATCAAAAAATAATCTCCAGCTATTAACAGAATTAGATCAACTAAGTTACTAATGTGCATAAATAAATGAAGTATAAAATAATACTAATAATTTAAGTAAATCATACATTATAAAATAATAATAATAATAATAATAAATAGTATTGCTTAATTAAGATTTTTAGCAAATAGGAAGTATTTTTCATACATATTGTTACGTTTCGGAAAAACATTGTTACATATTTAAAAGAAGGATGAAATCATACCTTTTGCTATGTTTGTTTTCTAGTATTCGAACTGTAAATCCTAATCATTGAAGAAAGCGGTTCTGGTGTCAAAGGTGTGCGTCGCCGGTTTCAATTGTGAAAATGATTCTTAATTTTCTGTTAAAAATTCTTTATATATTATTCTTTTTCAATTAGATCAATTGCTTTATTGAACGAACTGCCATTTTCAACAGTACACAAGAGACAAGACACTCAAATATTTCAAGTTACAAGAGACGCGTTAGCGTGGGTATGATAACCAATGCTTATTGGTCATTCTAAATGACCTTCTAGACGTCATAGGGGGTGACCTCCCGTTTTTCTGTTATCCAACATATTATCCTGTCGCAGTGGAAACTGATGGCAAAGAAAACAGAATTTTTTGTTGTTTAACATGAAAATAAGCGATATGAGGATGGAATGACATAAGAAGTCTGTTAACGTAATTTTTACTGTCAGAATTAGAAGATTTTTTCTGTTGTTTTAAGATTTTTTTTTACAGTGCAGCACGCAACTATCATTATTATGTTTTATCTGTAAAACTAGTTTCACAATTCTTAAACATTATACACAGGGAAGCCTACTCCAGAATCTATAGCCGTCTCTCTTGCGCTACAGTGATTGACGGAAGTTTGCTTATAAAACTCGGTAAAACAAGAAAATAAAACATTATGCCTTATTTATGTGAAATACAATGTCTTTGAAAAAAAAAAATGTAAAGCAAAAAATAATATTTAGGCGAATTGAATAAAACAGTGATGAAAAAGAATCGCTTTGAATTCATGTGAAAAATGTTATCAATTAAAAAAACCCTTAACGGGTTAAAAGTTTGTGACGCAGCGCTTTATCTTATTGCTATAAGAATTTTAAATATGGAACTTAAAAATAATGATATCAAATTTTAAGTGACGCTATATTATTTATTTTATCATTTTATTTTTGTTTTATGTATAATTGCATGCGTAAGAATTATATTAAATTTAAAAGGATGTATAAAAATTTATTCATTGATGCGTTATCATTCACATTTTTCATAAATTCAAACTATGAGTTTTAAAAGATATGATATCAAAATTTAAGTAACGCCTTGATGTAGCCTTAAACAATGTTTTAAAATTCAATTTTAATTATTTTCGATTTGGCTAAATATATTTACACATCTAACCAAAACTTTTAATTTTCCAATATACTGTTAAAAATACCACTTTCACTGAACCTGTACAATGCACTGTAATGTATTTATATGAATAAATTGATTTATCTTTTGTACCACGCTATCCAAAATCAAAAGTAAAATTTATGTAAGTGATTTCTTTACGTCATAATATCCATTTGCATATATTTCGCTTAGTTTGGATACAATGACGCAAAGAAATCACTTACATAAATTTTACTTTTGATTTTGGATAGCGTGGTACAAAAGATAAATCAATTTATTCATATAAATACATTACAGTGCATTGTACAGGTTCAGTGAAAGTGGTATTTTTAACAGTATATTGGAAAATTAAAAGTTTTGGTTAGATGTGTAAATATATTTAGCCAAATCGAAAATAATTAAAATTGAATTTTAAAACATTGTTTAAGGCTACATCAAGGCGTTACTTAAATTTTGATATCATATCTTTTAAAACTCATAGTTTGAATTTATGAAAAATGTGAATGATAACGCATCAATGAATAAATTTTTATACATCCTTTTAAATTTAATATAATTCTTACGCATGCAATTATACATAAAACAAAAATAAAATGATAAAATAAATAATATAGCGTCACTTAAAATTTGATATCATTATTTTTAAGTTCCATATTTAAAATTCTTATAGCAATAAGATAAAGCGCTGCGTCACAAACTTTTAACCCGTTAAGGGTTTTTTTAATTGATATCATTACTTTTTTTAAGTTACTAATAAAAAGATAAAAAAAATTTTAGAGGCTAATGATAGGAACTCATAATCGTGATTTCCATTCACCTTTAATCCCCCCCCCCCCCCCCTTCAAAAAAGCATACCTGATACTTATATTGTAAAGAGTGCTGTGCTATTTGATTTTTTTAAGAACTTTTTAGTAAGATATGGAAGTAATATACAAAATGTGTGGGGGGGGGGGGTTATGGTTTGTTTCACAGATATAGAAAGCTTTGTTAAAACTTACTATGTAAAAGGTTTACTTTCTTAAGAAAAATATAAAGAAATATTACTCTTTAAAACTTTTTATTAAAAATACAATAAAATTGTAAGCAAAAAAAAATACTTTCAAATAAAATTTATTTGGAAATTACTGATTTTTTATTTTTTAAGAAATAATTTCCCATCATGTAAGTTTTTAATCTATAGTTGTATTGGGGTGATAGGATATTAGATTTACTTGATACAACTGTATAAAATGCACAAAATACATTATTATTGCTCTCATTATTGAAAAGAAAGTTTTATTGTGATATCCCCCCCCCCCCATTTATTGTTAATGCTGAATTTAGGCAATAGATGGCGATACCATGCAGAGAAGCATTTAATTATTGATGTATTTAACTAATCCTGCAACAAGCAATGTAAAATACTTCAAAAACAGATTTTAATTATATTTTGTACCTTGAAATTTTTAATGCTAGGAAACGGTTTAATAATTTAGTTAGCCAACTGAATTATTTAATTTGAGGTTTTATTTCACTTAATTTTTTCTGTGAATACATTTCCCATTTATTGTTAATGCTGAATTTAGCCAGTAGATGACGATACCATGCAGAAAATCATTTAATTATTGATGTATGTAACCAGGGCCCGACTTAGACAGGGGGGGGGGCCCTGGGGCAAAGATTATTCGGGGGGGCCCCCTTCGACCTTTTGAAAATTTTCGTGAATTATGTTGAAATGACTGAAATTAAACTTCATACCTATTGTATGTAGACTTAAATTTTATACCAAGTACTATTGACATCTGTATACAGTATGGTACAAGAAAGATAACTTTAAGAAACTATAGCATACATTTTTGTTGGGGGGGGGGGGAGCGGGGGTTATAGGAATATAAGGATAAATGTGAGCCGTTAAAATGTAAGTACAGTTCTCTCAGGCATTATTGGCTGTTTGTGTTAATACTTTTCTATTCAACTTAATCTTTTTATTCAATCAACATGCATTTTGGTGATTCCATCATATAGAAATGCAAGTGGTGGCATGCATTTAATAATAATAGCAACAAATCTCAATACTTGTTATGTTGTTACCAGGGCTTAATTTGCGCCGAAGCCCACCGGAGCCCGGCTCCGGTACTTCTCAGTTTTCAGTAAATATTTAAATATTGGTCGGAATTCACCGGAGCTCATAAATACAGGGCTCCGGAGCCCAGTGCAATAGTGCTTCCGAAAAACCGATGCCTAAATTACCTTTTCATTTCCTTCCCATCTCCAAGCTTTGGCATTCTTTTTTACCAAACCACTTTACTATATGTGGTGTAATGTGTCGCACACGTAGGAGATGGAGATAAAACGGACTCTATTTTTATATCAGTTTTTGGGCTTGAACTGACTCGAGCTCAATCGGTATTATGGTTAAAATTTTATTTATTTATGTATAGAAAAAAAAAACTTTTTCTCCTTTAAAATTACGTATTATATTCTGTTTCAAATAATTTTAATGCTATTTTGATCAGAATGAAGGGAAAATAGAAATCGTGTTTTTCTATTTCAAACTTATGTCGTCGACGAGTTAATACGGAGCCATTCAAGATACTAAGAATATTTTCTGTTTTAGCCAACGGGCATCAGAGTTTTATTTGTTTGAGGTTTTTTCTCTTCATTGCGTACAAGTATAAAAATCACATTAGTGATTTTTCTATTTATTTTGTATCATGAACGGTACCCATGTTAAGGCTCTGCTCTGCACATTTACGAAGCCACTTTCATTTGTAAGTAGATATAATTGCCATGTATTGTTATTCTGATAGAAAGCAATCGATCAGTGTTTTCCCTTTTTCTATAAAAGCATCTATTCTTTCCGATAATGGTGTCAAATTTTTAATTTAATCTGATTTTCAGGGGCTCACCACAAAAGATTGTTATGCGGAAGGAATCGATTATAGTTTAAGATAGTCACCCTTTATAAAATATTTTTCCATTCTTCAGCATATAAATATTCTGTAAATTTCATTCATTTTTTCTTAAAAATGCATAGCTGCGAACTAACCCTTTTTTTGTGCTAACACTATTTCCTAATCATAATCCTTACCATATTTAATCGCAGAATTCTGCAATTAATTAACATTAAAATTAGGCAAAGATTACTATTCAGAAGGAGTGATAACTAAAAAGTGGAATAGTTGACAGCTAAGTATATGCTGATAGATATTTTTAAAATTTTTATTTTCCCAAAGAAAAAAATTCTTTAAATTTTGCAAATAATGTACGAAACATAAATATGCAGATTGGAGTGAGTGACAGTGGAGGGGGGGGGGGGTGTACGGAATATTAGGGCTCCGGTACTTTTTTATGTTAGAAATTAAGCCCTGGTTGTTACTGCATTCCACACGATGTCTTAAAGTACTTTGGTATAAAGTTTCATAATATGAAAACAGAAAGCAACAGATAGCAGATGTGTGATATTACTGTAATATTTTAATTAAAATTATGTATTTAAAAAGAAATTATGAAATCAGTAAGGAAGAAATTAAATATCACAAAATGAAAAACACTTTAAATTAGAATCTGGTCACTTTTGGATATTTTTTATCATTTGGCTCTCCTTTAACTAAAACTTATATCTGCTCTTGCCCCCCCCCCCCCTCAAATCGGGGGGCCCGGGGCAGCTGCCCCGCATGCCCCTGCATTAGTCGGGCCCTGTATGTAACTATCAGACACAGGAAAGAAGACTAGACTCAGCAACACCAATTCAGCCTATGTTAACGAATGAAGTAACTGGGAGCGTGATCTAGGGACGTTTTCTGACCCTTCCAATATGGCAGCCAGTGCGAGAGCAGTGAAACTCAAATTAGTGATTATTAAAAATAAATTAACATGTATGCAATCCAAAGAGTTCTCGATTATTCCTGTTTTCATTTATGAGTAATACTATTAATTTCAAGAGATTTCTCAACTTTTATTTAATATTTATTGAGGAAATCCTTACTTGAAATTGTGAAAGAATAAAAATATTAACTGTCTAGATTGCTGCTGCTGCCATCTGTTGAACCAAATTTGATGAAGTTGAATAAAAAAATCTTTAACAGTAAAAATGTTTAAAAAATATGCTAGATTAAATGTTATTAAATGATACTGAAATACTCGAGAAAAATGTGTACACTGACTCTGAAGTACTAAAATACTTCAGTTTTACTCAGTAATAGGCACAATATTTCTCCATCATTTATTTACTTTAGAGTTAAAATTCCAGATCTTGAGCTAGGTTTTTTTTTTTTTTTTTTTTTTTTTTTTTTGGGCATTAATTTCATTAGAGTTAAGTATTCTTATATATAAAAAAAATTAAGAATAATAAAATTTAATGACAAAATTAATTATTATCCCCCCCCCCTCTCAAAATACCTTTTATTATTATTAATTTTATATCACAGTAAATCAAAATTGACGTTTCTAAATTCATTAGATTTTGCCTATCAGAAAATTTATTAAAATAAACGTCAAAAGCCTGTGTTCTTAGATTTTAAACAGTTTTTATTGCATTAATTTCGTTACCTTAAAAAATATTTTTTAGAATTCTCATCATTTTTTTAAAGTAAAATTATGAATAAGAAAATGCAAAGACAAAATTAATTACTAATCCATCCCCACCCCAATATCTCATTTTTTATAATATTATTTATAATTTTAGTTCACGTTAAATCGGAATTGACGTTCCAAAATTCACTAGATTTTGTCTACCAGATGGTTTTTTAAACAAACGTCTTAAGCTCTTAAGCGGTAGTCTTCAAATGACTAATTAGTGAATTAACAAAAAAATTCTGCCTGATAAGTGATTTTTAATTATTTAAAAATTAATTATTTCGCAAAAAAAGTGTGTATATATATTATTTGTTATGATTCGCAAATTATTAAAATGCAATAAAAGTTCAGCGATAATGAAAAATTCTTCTATATTTTTGGTTAATAAAGACTTAAAATAATTTTTTATACTTCATTATCCCTTGATTAGTTTTCAGCTTTACAAATCTTACTGAAGTATGAAATGATTTTTATAAAAGTAATGCAATTCATTTAAAACACTAGTAATAATTTTAATCTAGGTTCTATATTTTATTATTTTTTGTTAATAAAATTCTAAATTTAAACTTCAGCATTGAAAAGCTAGTAATGTAATTCATTTAAAACATTAGTAATAATTTTAATCTAGGTTCTATATTTTATTATTTTTTGTTAATAAAATTCTAGATTTAAACTTCAGCATTGAAAAGCTTACAAAATCAAATGAATGATTTTTATAAAAGTAATGCAATTAATGCAACTCATTTAAAATATTTCTTATAAATAATGCACTGAGGTGCAATATATTGCATTTACAAAATAAATCTATATATATATGCTTTAAAAAAATACTGACTGCTTCAAAGAGGACAGACCTCGCGACCTATGTATTGCGAGGCCGCACTTAACCGACTGAGCTACGGAAGGATCGTAAATTTCGCACTAAACGTTGATCAGAAGAAAGCAAGCGCATGAATACAGTATACGCAACTTCGGTGAAATTCCCATAAATGGTGGAAAAATATAGTCCGATTTTTCATGCTTATTATAAAACGAATAAGAGTCTTCCTGGAAACACACATGGTCTTATTCGGTTCACCTAAAATAGATTTATATTATATAGTAATTTTAATAAGATCATTTTCGGAGGGAAAAAAAAGTGAATTAAAAATAAAATTAGAGTTTTCCCAGAAAAAAGAAAAGTGTTATTCACCTCGTATTAATCAGATTTATATTATATATCAATTTGCAGAAAATCGTTAGAAGCGTTTTCGAGATTTTCATATTAGGAACTTCCTCGATAATCATACCAACGTTTTCACTTTAAAAATGGCTATTTAGATCTCAAAATATACTGCACGTAGAAATGTAAAAATTTCAGTATACGATTAGACTGCAGATATAAGACTGTTCTAGAAAAATCAGAACAATAGGACCTATATCTGCGGAGATATTAAAAAGCGGCTTTTCGCGTTTTCTTTGATGTCGAGTTAGCTGTATATATGAGTTCCGCCATCTACGAATTCTACGATACGATTTTAGGCTTAAGGCTGCGTCACTCGCAATACTACCGTCTTCCATGACATCTACGAATTCTACGATACGATTTTAGGCTTAAGGCTGCGTCACTCGCAATACTACCGTCTTCCATGATATCCACAAATTCTTAATGAAGGAAACTTGATTTACCTATGTTAATAATAATAAATAAAAAAAAAAATTCTGAATTTTTTTTCGCGAATTTTTCTGAAGGAAATTTTAAAACAAATTAGTGAGTGTTGTAGTGTATTCATTTTAAATAAATTATTACACAAATTGTTAATATATTAATTACATTCAATTAAAACTATTAAATTAAATAATAAGTTTCTGTGTGAAAAAAGAAAATCAATTTTCTTCACTTTATAGCTAACAATTTGCGTAAATGTATAGTCAGTATATTAAAATTTAACACATTTAAAAAACAATTATTAAACCCTAATTAGTAAGAACTTTTTAAAAATTATTTATCATTTGTTAAACAGGGACAATTTTAAATTACTATTTTTCATTTGTTGAAATTTCATTAACTAACTGTAATGAATGTACCAATTTAGCATAATTTTATTAGACAAACTTGATGTTTTAACCGATTAAATACTTGAAAGCAACGCAATCCCGCTCAAATATTTAAAATACATAAATATCATTTTTGAATTATAATAAGATTCTCATAGCTTTTTGAAATACATTCATTTTTTAATTATATGAAAAAAAAATCTACACTCATTTAAATTAAAAAAATATTATTAGATAATATCGGAAAATTTCAGAATAAGAGAAATTCAACAAATTTCTTTACACAGGATCAAAATATTTTTCCAATGGAATAGTTATTGTTAATGCGCTTAATGTGCTTTTATTCATAGAACCTTGATAAATGACAATTTTCGTTTGAGAATCTTATTAAAGTGTCCCCCCCCCCCCCCCACCACTATTATTTAACATCAAATTTTCAAATTATTTTATTAGTATAAAATTGTTTAAAAAATTAAAATATTACAAAATAGGAAATGTAAAAATAATCATAAAATAAAGAAAAGTAAAACGAGTGGATTAAAATATTTATTGGTTTAATTGTTGCAAATTATTCTAGAACATGAAAAATCGATCAAAAAAGCACCAATTTCAGTAGCTCAAACAATCTCCCAATGCAGCATCAGCACAGCACGCAAATATGATTATTCTGTTTTACCTGTAAAACTAGTTTCACAACTCTTAGACCTCATGCAGAGGAAAGCCTTCTCAGGACTCTATCGTCGTCGTCTCTTTTGTGGTACAGTGATTGACTGAACAAGTACGATTGTTATACGCTTATGAAACTTGGTAAAACAGGAAAATAAAAATGAAGTCTTTTACCTTATTAGTGTTAAATACAATGAATAAAAAAAAATTAAGGCAAGAAATAACATCTAGGCGAATTGAATAAAATGGGTATGAAAAGATGATCACTTTGTACGAATTATTAATGTAGGAAAATTGATTTCCCTACATTAAGAAAAAAAAAAAAAAAAAAAAAGATGTTTCTAAAAAAACTAAATTAATCAATGTCAGAGTCTCTTCGTTTTTAGTAAATTATTATAAAACTTATTAATATGATTAATTACATCCAATTAAAAAAAATTTAAACTAAATAATAAGTCTTTTTACAGCTAAGAATTTGCGTAAATGTATTTTCAGTATATTAAAATTTAACATATTTAAGAACACAATTATTAAACCCTAACTAGTAAGACCTTTTATTATTATTATTATTTACCATTTTTTATAGAGGAACAATTTTAAATTCCTATATTTCTTTTTTTTTTAATTTCATTAATTAAATGTAATGACCGTATCAATTTTGAATAATTTTATTGGTTAAATCTGATGTTTTAACCGATTAAATACTTTAAAGCTACGCAATTCACTCAAATATACAAAATACATAATGTTTAACTTTGCATATTATAATAAAATTTTCATAGCTTTTCCAAATATACTAATTTTTAATTATATGAACACAAATCTACATTAGCGTTTCATTTAAATAAAAAAAATAATGTTAGATAATATCGGAATTTTTTAAAATAAGAGAAATTCAACAAATTTCTTTACACAAGATCAAAATATTTCTCAAAGAGAATAGTTTTTAGTAATGCGTCTAATGTGTTTTTATTCCTGGAACCTTGATAAATGAAAATTTTTGTTTGAGAATCATATTAAAATGCTATCTTTTTCTCCCTCCTGTTTCCCATCCTTATACTTAACCAATGAGCCTCCAAATCTCATCACGGACTCGCCTTATCAGAATAAACCGGTACACCAAATTTGAATCAAATCGGTTTAAAAAACCCATTTATCTAAATTAAGGGGGTAATAGCCTCCCGTCCCTCCCCCCCTTTATACTTAACTAATGAACCTCCAAATCTAATCAGGGAAGCGCCTTATCAGAATAAACTTGTGTACCAAATTTGAAACGAATCGGATAGAAAAACGCATTTATCTAAATTAAGGAGGTTATCCCCCCCCCCCTTTATACTTAAACAACGAACCTCCAAATATAATCAGGGAAGCGCCTTATCAGAATTAACCGGTATACCAAATCTGAAGCGTATCTGATAATTCTGCATGAAAAACCCATTTATCTATGTTAGGGAGATTATCCCCAGTTCCCCCATTTATACTAAACCAATGAACCTCCAAAAGTAATCGGGGAAGCGTCTTATCAGAATGTACGTAGAAAGAAATTGAAGCAAATCGGACATTTCTATCAGGAGTTATCACGTTATGTACTTACATACATACGTACATACATACAGACCGTGCGGGCACGTTAGTTCTGAGGTTTTGATAGCCTGTGAGCTAAAAAACTATTTACCCATTTTTAAAGTTGTACATTATCGAAAATACGTCTATTTACCAGACATTTTATCGATAAAAATTGTCTTCAGCCATGGTACATTTTCTTAGATCTTTAATACATTATGAAAAGTAATATGTATATATTTCACTAGACGCAGGGGAAGAAGAAAACAAGCATAAAAATATGCAACGAAATTACGACTTTAAGATTTACTACGGCGAACCGAACAATTTTTAGCCAAGATCTTTAACAGTGATAAGTATTATATTATAAACTTGTAAAAAAAAGAAAAGACAATAAAAGCACGAAACAACAGATTAAATGACTTAATAGCAAGTGCTGACACGAAATTTTTCTCAGAATTCTAGCTAATGAAAATATAAAAAGGGAAGAATACGGAATTGTCTTATGGAATCTACTGACTCTGCAATCAAATATTCTATAGAAATGAATTGACCTACTTTTTAAGGATAACAACATAAGAGCCTACGCAAACAATCCTTTCTTTGCACACCGGAGGCAAGAAAAATAAATGCGTAAAAAACAACGTGAAAATATTTTACTAAGCCTTTATAGGTAGCTAAATGCTTTTTAATCTTTCTAAAAGAATTTTTATAGTACATAGTAAAAACTAGATAAGTGGAGATCGAAAACTATCTTAACACACTCTAACTTTTAAAGGATTCACGAAGTAAGATGAGTATAAAGCGGTCATATTCAAAAACTCCTTTGAGACTCGTTTTTTCTAATGCTACCGTATGATTGCTCTATGAATACCATTGGTTCAATGATGAAGTACTCTTCAGATGTTAATCGTCCATCCAGGAAAATAATAGCCACAGATTGTATATCGATAAATATGTATTATCAGGTATTTCTCAATATCGGTGAACAATGTTCCGGGAGTGCTTATCGGCAAGCGATCGACATGGCGGTCTTATCTCTTAGAGATAGAATTCTGAAGACTGGGATTTCGAATCCTATTCAAGCGTCACGCAGTCTCTGTAGTGGTGTATTGTTAAACAGGAGTTATGTGTTTTTGAAACGTGGGATATAGAGAAATATACTAATTAAAGATGACTCAGGAAAAGAATCTTAGTTAAAACAGATGAAAGAGAGAGCGAGAGAGTCTGAAAATTTGCTTAGGTCATTACTGAATATTCATAGCTAAGGCTTCATTATAATTGTAACGCGTTTCTTTGGAAGGAAATTTGACATTCTTTCGAGTTTTTTCAGCTTCATTTTTCGTGCAGAATAGATGGCTTTTCAAAGAAAGTAGTAACTATCTGCTATTATGATGACAGTATCATACTCCGTAGTAGAAAAATTATTATCAATATTATTATTATTATTTTATCGTTATTTTTGCAATTGTTTACAAAAACTTTCTTCATATTATCAACTTATGGCGTGCAAATAATTTGAAATTGAGATTTTTAATTCAATATAATACAAAATAGATGTATGTTTAACTTTATACTGGATGTTCTTTAGAATATTCTTAGCTAAAACTGCATTATAATTGCAACGCATTTTTTTTTTTTTTTGAAGAAAATTTGAGATTTTTTCCAGATTTTTCGTCTTTATTTTTCAAGCAGAATAGATGACTTTTCAGAGAAAGCAACTATTTGCTAGTATGATGACATTATTATACTCCGTAATTGACAAAATTATTATTATTATTATTACTACTATTATTATTATTTTATCGTTATTTTTGCAATTATTTACACAACTTTACTTTAGATAATCAACTTTTTTGCATTCAAATAATTTTAAATTGAGATTTATAATTTAATATAATACTAAACAGATATATATGTTTAATTTTATTTGTAAAGATAGATAATATCTGATCAACAATGATAGAATTAATCTTGAAATAAAATTTACTGAGTGAAGTTAGCATTTATAGAATTAACATTTTAGTTCGTTTGAATTTATAGTTATTTCTCTCAAGGCTTTTTATTCTCCCTTTTCTTTAACCTAAGATTAGATATTTTCACAAAAAATCACTAATAAGGATTATTTATACTATTTTTCTAATGCAATAAATAATTTTTATAAATTCATTTGTTTATTTTTTTTTTCAAAATTCGATGACACCTCTTTAGATTAAAAAAAAAAATGCCCTTAAACTATTATATTATTGTAAATATTTTAATTTTAATTTATTCATTTAGTATATCACAAAATAGAAAATTATTTCCTAATATTTTCTTTGTTAAAAGAGGCTAATAATTAATAAACATTTCTAGAGTTTTTGTCAAGAATAGATTATGATCACTTAGTAAATTTCTAATTATATTTATACTTGACTTTATTTCAAGATAATTAAAAGTGATCATTATTTGATTAATTATCATCATTTGATTTAACATGATTTTTTAAATATAATTAATGTTTATAATTTTTCTACTTCAGATGAGCGTAGATTATCTGGATAATCAGAAAAAAAAAGTTTTTTTTCCATGATCGTTTCTCGCTTTTATTCCCTGAAATTCCAAGCGTGATAATGTTATGAAAAAAAAAAATCCAATAATAGAGTGTTAATTTATTGCCAATGGAAGATGTGAAAATATGAGCTAGCAAGGAGGAGGGGCAGAAAAAATAAATTCTTCCACTTCACTAACACCTTCCAAAACACACTCGAACGTTCTTACTTAAAAGATTTAATTACTTTAAAACAAATTAAGGCAACAAAAATTATAGCTCCTTGAAAACCTAGAGAAAGTTTTCTTGACAGGGATTTGATTACCAATTAACAAATTAAAGAATTATGACTCGGACACAAAAAGTTAATAGAAAATCAATGCCAGTAATTATTTAATAAGCTACAAAGCGTAAAAAGAAGTCCGCATATTTTGCCGGGCATCTGCCCCTGACACATGCTCCTGAAGATGCTTCTTCTCTTTAAATCTGACATTTTACTAATTAGTCCCCCCTTCTTTTCGTAAGGATTTTTTCTTTTGTTTTCGTATCGTTTTAATTAAAGAAAACAAGGGAAGAGAAGGAATTCAAGTGCTTACTCGCCGCAGGCATTTGTTCTCAAAACGCGCACTGCACTTGTAATAGACCTGGAACATATCAGAACAAACCGAAATCGAAAGCTGGCTTCGAAAGAACACCGTCTTTATTTTTTTGTGCGAATCTTAATGTTGAGGACGCATTAGTTCGTTAGCCGCTTTAAATAACGAACTTTTTTAGGCGGGCTTCCGTTCTTCCTCAGTTTTCTTTTCGTTATATTATTACAGCTCTTCAGAAGTGCTGCTTCTGACGCTTTCGTATTTCTTTTGACCAATTTTTTTACCACCCTACTTTGCTCTTGTATTTAATTAAATAACGCCTTTTATACAATTAATGACTTTGCGAAAATATCTCGGTAGATACTTAAAAGAGAAGTTAGGCACACAATCAGAAAAAAAGTGTTTTTATACAGCTTAATCCGCCTTGAAAAGAAAGTGTTTATTCGCATATAAAAATGGGCGCATTTTCAAAGCTTGATGCACAGCTTTTTTTTTTATTCCTAGATTTTCTCTAAAGTTTTATTTGATACTTCAAAGCTGCCGGAGTTTTTTATGCCAATAAATCTTAGCTCAATTGTTTAAAAATTAGCTTAGCTTTATAAAACTGTAAATATGTTTTAGTAAAAGAAGCAAGTTATAATCTTCATCATTTAATTCCCCTTCTGTGGACGACAAAGAATCGCAGCTTTAAAGGTTCACATTATTTCTGTTCCCCGTAAATCCAGCTTCTCCGATGTATTGTATCATTTATAATCCTTTACTTCAAGTAGAGGGGGTGGGTGATGGGGGGAATTTCTAAAGTATTTAATCTCCTGGAAATTTTTTTGCGCATTTATGTTCTTGCTTAGTTAATTTTTTAATGCTGCCTCTCGGATTTTGCAAAAATACGCAGACGTTGATAAGTTGAAGATGTAAAATAAATATTTGTTAAACGAGCTTATCTCCTTGATAAACATAATATTTGTCTTTTGATATTTTTAATGCTACTTACATAAACTTCAAGACATTTTTTTTCTTAAAGCGTAAATAAATATTAGGATGTTAAATGAGATTGTTGCCGAAAAAGAGAAATCGGCAAAATTTTTTTGATGCATTCTAAGAACAACAGGTGGAAAACCCGATTATAAACAAAGGAAATATAATTTTTAGAGCATAGGTTTTTTCCCTTCCTAAATAGAATGACTACTAAAAAAAGGGTAGATTGAAATTCTTATGTTAAAATTTTCTAAAGAACTACTAAATGCGCTTTAACAAAGAAAAATAAATAAAAAAATAAATTCTTTGATATTAAGTAAAAGACACAAAGTTTTACAGAGAACATTTTATCTCCTTTCTAAACTTTTTCAATGTGTCTGCATGGTAATATGACACATTTAATTTATAATTATTATTTATACAAAAAGTGCATTCAAATAAAAGAGTCTTTGTGTGAAAAATTAATTTTCTATTTATGTTTTGAAGTTTAAGATTTTTTAGATTAACAGCAACAACAAAAAATAAATAAATAAAATAAAATAAAATAAAATAAAATAAAATAAAATAAATAAATAAATAAGATTAAAAATTCACTAATCTCAAAGAAATTAATTATTCTCAGTGCATCTTAAAAAATTCTTCTTTCTTTTAAATTATGTTTTCACGCATCTAATAAATTCTACGTTCATACATGCGTACATTAAAATTAGTCTTTGATTTTAAGTTCGCCGATATTGTAGTATCGAAGAAAATAAATAATCGGAATATTCTTTGTACACACTTTTTTTGGACGGTTCTGTCTCATCCATATTTTACAACCGTTCTCAATACAGGAAGATAAGATTTGCGGAATTTTCAAAAGCAATATAATTTTTTTTCTGCTGAGCTAATAAAATAGATTTTAAGCATGATAAGAGCCACTCGAATTCCTATTAAGTTCAGTTTTAATAATTTAATTACTATTGAAGTAAGTTTCGCTAATCTGCAAACCCATTATTTACAAATACCTACAATCCACACTGTACATGAATGTAAACAAAGGAATTTCAATTATTAAAAAACAATTTTTCAATGGCAACAATGTTTTACCCCCTCCCCTCCCATAGCTTAACCCTTTAGTGCGCAGCTTTGCATATATGCAAGCAACAGTGTTTTGAATGTAATAGATTTTTTTAATTCGTATATTCCTAATTCACACCAGAAAATTAAAATAGTAATATCTGCATTAATTAATAACAGACATTCAGTATTTAAATAAAATGAAATTAACCATTGAAACTTTCTGGTGCACTGTAAAAAAAAATCTGTAAAGTTACTAAAGTTTTTCAAGGAAACTGGGATTCCTAAAACTTTTTATGTAACGGCAACAACAAAAATTCCTGTAACAGACGCACTTTTGTGCCGAAAATCAAAAAATCTGTAAGGTTACTAGAAATTTTTTAGGAAACTGGGATGCCTAGAACTTTTCATGTAACTGCAACCCAGGTTACAGATAAAATTTTAGTAAGATTACTGTAATTTTAGCAGATTCATTTGTACATTTACAGATTTCTGTAGCTTTACAAAAACTAGTTTTGTAGATTTGCAGATTTTTTTGTACAGTTACAGATGAAAGTTTGGTAAGCATGCAACTTTACATCTGTAGAACTACAGATTTTTTTTTTACAGTGTGTAAAGTCAGATTCTCTGAACTATGTAATTTCTAGAACGCATTCATCATGGGAATTGACGTATTATATGAAAAATATATCTCTGATTTTTTTCATTATTTTTCCTTTGTAATAAACCTTTCAGAGAATAATATATAATTTTTTCGAAACAAAATAAAAAATCGCGCATTTAAGGGTTAAATCTTATTTCTGACAAATATTTATTACATTTTGGCATATATATTCTTATATATCACAGTCTCATCATTCCTACGTCACATATATACATTTATCTGATACATATTATGGTTCATTTATACAATTTAAAATAATGGTGCATATAAAAAATGTATTCTTTTTAAAAAAGTGTTTTCATTAATCAAAAATAGTTACTAATGCAGTATACTTAGTCCCTCAACTGGAACTATTTATATAGAATTTAAAATAAAAACTATTTATTCAAAAGCCAAGCGATTAATCCTTTAAGCTAATCAAAATAAAAATCAATAAACTCGCATTTAATCCTTATATATATATATATGTATATATAACCATTAAATAAACATTACCGAGCACCAACAAAAACTGTGAAATTATGAATAAAATGACATCAGCAAATACAGTTCCCCCTAACACACTTAACATAGATTCAAAAAACATAGTAAAAAACAGCAAAAATAGAATAAAATAAATGGAATGATTGAAATTTGTAGAACTTAGACAGAATCATCGGGTCCCAAATGTCATAAGTTCCACAAATAAAATGTGTGGTTTCATCTTCATGTTGGCCATAAATTAGCTAAAGAATATTAATTTGGGACTACCACACACAGAAAACCGAGAAATAAACCATTGAACGCCAATTAAGTTCAAAATGAAACAAGATTAAAAAGGATAGAGGGGGGAAAAAACTACCAAATTAAAATCCATACTGTCATAGCATTAGGTATAACAAATACACTCATCATGCATTTTATTCTCATTTAAGATAGTATACTATTAGAAATTAATATGATATTGTCCTGAGTAGGCTAAAATTTAAATACAAGTTAATCGTTAACTTTATTAAATATTAATGAATATGAATAAATGTAATATGAATTGATAAATATATAAACATAACTACACCATTATACATATAAAAGTATCAAATATATATATATATGTATATGTATATATATTTGTAATTTTGCCAAAAATGTTTAAATTTCTAAAAATAAAAATTTATGACTCAAAGAAAATTATTGTTATTTATAGATAGCAATATACACTGCAAATAGAGGCGTCTTAAACTCAAACAGATATGTGACTGAAAAAGCAATTAAGACACTTAAACGTCTGAAAATAAAATTTCAGACGTGATAGATGTCTAAATTTAAGACACATAAACGTCTTATTATGATCATGGCATAAATGAACTGAAAAAAATGTTAGACTTATGATTATATGTCTGAATTTAAGACCCTTGCAATTTTAGACATTTCAGGAATTCAGCCATTTGAACCACTCACCAAGTAAAATGAACTGAAGTGAGTAGATTTGTTTGTTGTTGCAAGCATGAACGGTGCGCGAGAAGAACGCGACCGGATTTGATTATTGCTGATTTGGCGGGCAACAGCTTTTACTCAACGGATTGGCGAATTTGAATTAAAGTATCTCAGTACAGTTAATTTGTCTGAAGTGTTAAAATTGCTTTTAAATTTATCAACATTTGATAAATTATTTGAAAGTGTGACGATATATTTTTCCTCAATCCGAAATCTCTATAATGACGTTTGTTATTCACATAATAAATGGAATCGTCAGTCGTCGTTATAACCTTATAACGCGTGTAAAGTTTCTGCTTTATTTCCAAAACATTACACTGAAAGAAGATTTGAACTTTGAATTCTCTTACTTGTAAATCGAAGATGAGTCAGAAAGTGAGTGTATCATCATTAATGAAGAGAAAGTAGTGACGCAGCATTTACTTTCTTTTGTGAAATAGTATGCACATCTACACATACATCCGTTGGTGTGTTAGTCGTTAGAGAAAATTTTTTTTTAGCATAGTGATCCGATGTCTGTATTTTATATCTTTGTGTCTTCATTTTATACATACTAGACGAAAATTTATATTCGGTTTATTGGAATGGTTTGTCAGTACGTGCTTATAAATGGAGATCGAAAAAAAAAATCATTTGGGAATTATATTTTTCATGGAAATATAAAATTTTCAAAAATTTCTACGATAATTTTTATTCAAGACTCAGCAAATATTCAAAAGAATAGCATGATATTTATAAAAATACAGTGCTAAAATAATATGAATACGCATATATTTTTAAAATGGCGTTCAGTATCGTAAAATAATATGTCCTTCAAACTGGATTAGCTGTTACAGTTTTGGATATTTACGCCAACGTAAGGTATTCCACAGGTTTGGAATGATAATTCACAGAACGTTCTTACATATATATTATTATTTATTTACTATTTAAATTATTCTTATTAGACTAATTTGCATTTGTAATATTTTTGTCTTTTTTTTATCAAATAAATATATTTTGTGTGAAAAGATTTGTTTGCTTATTTCTGATGCTTTTCAATGAGTGCATATAATTTTCAGTATTAATAAATATATTTAATTCTCATCTAGATCTTTACTTTATAAATTAAAGTTTCATGTATAGTAAATAATCTATTTATTGATTGAATAATAACGTGAAAAATACAACAGTTTCAATTAGATTTGGTAAGATGTAAAGAAGTTTTGAAATTATGGAATTAATGTTTCCTGCATGCTATTAAAAAAGAATATTTATAATTTTGTTAATGATTGTTAAATAGCTCATATCATCTGAGCAACATATTAAAAAATTGTTCAGTATAAGTTTAAAAAGAAGCTAATTTTTATATAACTTTGCACAAGTAAGTTCTTTCCTTGCGAATTCCTTTATTTTATATTAGTGATATAATTTTACATACAAATTTTCATTTTTAGTGACAAGAGTGCCATTTATTTATCTTACAGAGTATATTATTGAAGTGATTTTTTTTATATTAACAAATTTAAATTTATCTTTGAGAAACCATGAACTTTTTATTTTTTGTTTTATATGGGGGATATAGAGTATGAAAGGAAATCTCGAAAGTATAAGGGTTTGTGTTATCGTGTATTTCGGAGTATTTGTAAACTTGCAGTTTTTCCTATTGGAAATAAATCACTCTTATTGTATTCAACTGTACGCCGATACTATATATATAGGGTAGATGTGCCAGTAATGGACACCCTTAAGGAATTTATTTAAAAATTATTTTTTTATTAATAGTTATAATTATTATATTTCAGTTTTTTCAATATTATATTAATCTATCAACAATATTTAACCATTCTTATAGCCTCATTTCCCCATATGAATAGAAATTTAATTTTAATTAACAGAAATATATCAAAACACCCAAAAGCCCAGTAATGGACACCCTCTGGCCCAGTAGTGGACACCCTCTGTTCCAGTAATGGACACCCCATAAAAAGTAATAAATATAATTGTTTTTATGACTGTATTTAGAACCAGAATTTAATGAATACATACTAATGAAACAAAATAGTTATTTTAAATAAATTTAACAATTAGGATACCAGTAATTAATAAAATATTTGTGATAATCATTTACTGTTTGCATTAATTATTGTAATTATCAGAAGATCGATGTTTTAATTATTTTAGATGGATAATTTAAAATACTAAATATCAGACAGTTACAGCTATCAAATTATTGAAACAGTGGTGGATTTAAAAGGTAATAATAATAATAATAAAAAAGTTTTGGAATATTAATGTTTAGTTTTGTGCCACTGTTTTTAATAATCTTCCAGAGATTACTTGATATATCATTTATAATAATTAATATTACAAATATGAAAGAAATGATATTGTGAGTTGAATATTTTAAATACTAAATAAAATAATTCCAAAATAAAACTGTAGAACTGATGTTTGAGGCCACTGATCTGCAGATTTACTAGTTTCATGAATATTACCTATAACTTTCATTAATAGTATTGCTTTTTTTTTTTTTAACAAGGAAACATTTAAGACAGAAAATGGATTTTTAATAGCTTCTGTAACTTAATTGTTATTTAAACAGAGAGGGATTAAGCCCTATGAGCCCCTCTCTGACTGCACTCTTAAACTGTATTTTTCTACTTCCTGGCTGGTTTGATTGCCAGATTATAAAATATGTGAGGTATATATATATATATATATATATATATATATATATATATATATATATATATATATATATATGTACTACATAAAAAAAAAATAAAAAAAAAATATTGAAATTTTACTAATCACATAAAATAACTTAAAAGCAGTTATTTATAAAAGTTTTGGTGTTATTACATTTTGGTAAGTATAATTTAAAAATTAAATTTGATTATTTAGGTTTGTAGTTAAGCCAAAATATTTTATGCACTATAAACATTACTGAAATTGCATTTGTAGCAATGTCTACATGGGGTGTCCATTACTGGAAAATGACTAATTAACCATCCCAGTAATGGACACCCCCTCTTAAAACCTTAAAAATAAATGAAATTTAGTAAATGGCCGTTAGTATATAATATTCTAAGTTTCCTATTGCTACTCAAACAAAAACATTCAAATTTTGCAAGAAAATAAATAATATATAAATTAATTAAACGAAGCCAACTCTTAGCCTCTTCGTTAAGATTTTCACAGAAAAACAGTGAAACTTTGAAACATTATTTTCTGCTTCTTGATTGGTTTGATTAAAAGTGTAAACAATAACCCAGTTTTATAAAACATGCAAGGGGGTATTATAAAAAAAATAATTAAAGCTAAATATTTATTAGTTATTTTTTTATGAACCAAAAACATCAAGGGGTGTCCATTACTGGAAGGGTGTCCATTACTGGCACATCTACCCTATATTTAATAATCCTTATGAAAATTTATTTCAAGATGGAATATACCTAGTATGTATTTCCTGCGTTACATCTCAACACCATACTTAAATTTTTAAAACATGAAGTGATCTTGAAAGTAATTATAAACAAATTATAAAAATCGGCGTAATTAATTAAATATGTGCGGAAAATATTAAAAAAATCAATTTAAATAACATCATGCAAAAAATTAAAAAAAAAAGAAAAGAAGATGGGTATAAGAATTCTCGCCCATGACAGTAGGAGATATTTTTCATTTTTGTAATAAAATTTAAGACCTAAATAAACATGTTGTGAAAACGCACTTCTAATGCAAGATTTCAAACAAGTATTGCCAATAATTCTGACTGATTGATAAAGTGTAACTATGCTGATATTTAATATATTTTGAAAAAGTAACATGGTTTGAAGATTAATTATTCTTATAATTATTTTTGCTCCGAGTATGTATATATTTTCATATTATTATAACATTTTTTAATACTAATTATTTTTATTGTGATGTTTATGGGAAGAAAAATGTTTTTAGAAGTGTTTTTCAACCCTCAAAGAATTTTTTTTAAGCATATCTGGGTGCTAAAAAGAATCCATGAAAATAATAATAAAACAGAAACTCATTAAAAAAAAAAAAAAAAAAAAAATCTGGATTTTAAGTTTTATTTATTTATTTATTTATTTATTTATTTATTTTTTTTGGTGTGTGTGTGTGTGTGTGCCTGTGTTCGTTAATGACAACGTTAATATCAACACACGTTATCTTTTAAATTTAGTTTGTAGAATATTATTGAATAGTATCAACAACTGGACCTAGAATTTATTTGGAACATATTTCTTATACTGTCACAAAAAAGGTAAATACTTTTTACCCTTTAGAATGTGCATATAAATGAATATACAGCAAAACCTCTGAATAGCGGACACCTCGAGAGCACGGAATTAGCCCGCTATTTGGTGGTGTCTACTTTAAAGAGGTGAAGACGTACAGATTTAAAGGTGTTGGGGATAAGAAAAAAAAAAAAAAAAAAAAAAAAAAAAGAAGTGTTCGCTATTCAGCAATTTCTGTTATGGAGGTTTTACTTTAAATACACACAGTAAAACCTGCGTAACGGACATTCCTGAATAGGGGATACGTCTGTTTAGCGAATCATAGGGCTTCTGCTTAAAACATGGGCTAAGGGTACCTGCTCCTTTTTGTTTTTTATTGGGGGGGGGGGGGGGGGGGTGTTGATACAATTTTCGTAAATCTGCAATTTTGAATACCTTTCGAAATTACGCTGATTATAATGAATATTTTGAACGGTT
This sequence comes from Maratus speciosus, assembly GCA_963932465.1. Lineage (NCBI taxonomy): Eukaryota > Metazoa > Arthropoda > Arachnida > Araneae > Salticidae > Maratus > Maratus speciosus. The sequence goes on along the minus strand of OZ010793.1, from coordinate 501,353,406 downwards.
AGAGTAATATAGTATGATTTAAGAAGGTTTTCGCTACACAGAGATTTCTGGTATTCGGGAATGTTCATTAGCGGACACTTCCGAGTTCCGAATTCTGGTCACTTCTATTTAACGAACCATAACGTTGGGTTGGATTTTTTGCAGACGCAGGATTTTATTAAAGCATTAGCAAATTGGGCGATGCCCCCTTCCCTTTGTATTTTGGTGGCCCCAAATTTGGTATTCTATTTTTGTAAAACTGATATTTTGAATGTCTTTCAACATTATGCTGATTAATGTGCTGTTGTCAAATGTTTCAATATTTCTTGCTAATGATAAATAATATAATAACAACAACAACAAAAAAATAAGAGTTTCATACTTTTTTTTTTTTTTTTTTTTTTTTTTTTTTAATGTTGGGATCTCATATACTGAAAATTTTGTGTAATCTAGTGTTAGATTTTATTTAACACACAAATAAAAATGTCACTGGGAATGTCTAATTTAAATGGAAAAAAAAATTGAACAACAAATCAGGGATAAGATTCTTTCTGAAGGAGTGAATCACTTTTTTTTTTATAAATGGGAATAATTGGTTACCATAAAGCAGAGCTGATTGCAGCATGGACAAACTGGGCTGTTTCTTTGTGCCTTTAGCTTTACGTGCTCCTACATTTGGTATGAAATTTCTATAAAGCTGATATTTTAAATTTGTTTTGATCTTATACTTATTTTAATAAATATTTTGTACTTTTAGAAAATGATTAGGTTAAGAAAAAGAAATATTTATCCAAATATGTATTTGTATTTAATGACATTGAATAGGCTTAACTTTTTTTTGTAACAGTATATGAAAGGCGCGGGCGGGGGGGAGGGGGGAGACGAATGAATACTAGATCTTTGGACTAGAATTAATTTAAAGTTCTCACTGGAAGTAATAAACGTTTTTTATGCGCGCATATATGATATCACATAAATACATTTTTAGGTGATTGTATATATATATATGTATATATATATATACCGGGTGTCCCAAAAAGGACTGACTGATTTTAAAATTCAATAACTTGCAAACGGTGACAGATATTAAAAAAATTCTTGCAGGAGGTTTATGCATAAGGTCAAAAGTTTTATTACAGTGATTTTCAATTTTAGTTCGATTTACAAACAATAGATGGCGCTGTAAGCAATAGTCGCTAAATTCAGGCTTGATTTTTGGTACTTCGTGGCCCGGATAATACATTTCCATCTCCTTTTTCTGCATGGAACAAGATAAAGGAGCAAAAATCGAGCCTGTATTTAGTGACTATTGCTTACAGCGCCATCTATTGTTTGCAAATCGAACTAAAATTGAAAATCACTGTAATAAAACTTTTGACCTTATGCATAACCCTCCTGCAAGAATTTTTTTAATATCTGTCACCGTTTGCAAGTTATTGAATTTTAAAATCAGTCAGTCCTTTTTGGGACACCCGGTATAATATCCTGTTCCAAAACTACAAAATACTGATTACAATCGTCATAAGTTCAAAAGTGATTTAAAATATCAGCTTTATGAAAATTTTGTACCCAATTTGGGGTACCCTAAAATAAGGGGGCAGATGCTTCAAAGTTTTCCTGCGCTGCGATCAGCTCTGCTTTATGGTAACAAATTATTCCCATTTATAAAAAATGTTTCAATGTGGTCAAATATGGCTGCGTATGTGGCTTAGAAAGAAAAGTGGTCAAAGATGGCTTCATATTGGTGGTGGTGGTGGGGGGGGGGAAACTGGCTCTCAAAGATGGCCGCAATTAAGACATTTGAAATGTCTGAAATTCAGATGCAAGAAGTGTCTAAAAATTTTCAGACATTTTAAAATGTCTGAAAAACGAACACTCTTGTTTCAGACACTTAAGTGTCTGAAATTCAGACACAAGAAGTGTCTGATAATTTTCAGACATTTTAAAACGTCTGAAAATTGAACACTGCGTTTCAGACACTTAAGTGTCTGAATTTCAGACATTTCAGTTTAGAGTGTACAATACAAAAACATAAACCAAATGCTTTAAAAAAATCTATTGTTAACATACTTAAAAGAAATAAACATGAAGGTTTTTTTTAAATAATTCTTAAACTATTTACATGTTTCAGTGTGTAATTTGTTTTTAAACCTTAAGGGGACAAGGGACCTTTAAAACCTTAAAAATCAATTTTTTATTTTTTGTAAATTTCGCTTTAAATATTATTCAAGGGTACATTATAAGCATTATGGCAAGCATTTATCACAAAAAAAAATGAAAAAAAAATTTTTTTTTGAGAAAAAAATGGAATTTTACGCGTTGTCTTAGAAATCTTCGAAATGCCCCCTTCGCGTTCCATATCAATGAAAATCCCCAATATTTTTTATAAAAGTTTGGTTTATATATATAAATAAAACTGTGCATCGAAATTTATATATTTGAATATAAAGGTTAAATTTTTTTTTTTAATTTTTCAAAATTTTTCAAAATTTTTTAATTTTTTAATTTTTTTTTTCAAATTTCACTTTAAATATTAGTCAAGAGTTCATTATATGCATTATGGCATCTGTTTATCACAAACAAATAAAAAATAAATTATTTTTGAGAAAAAATGGAATTTTACGCGTCGTCTTAGAAATCTTCGAAATGCGGCTTGCGCGTTCCATATCAATGAAACTCCCCAATATTTTTTATAAAAGTTTGGTTTATATATACAAATAAAACTGTGCATCGAATTTAATATTATTTGAATATAAAAATTAAAAAAAAATTTTTTTTGAAAAATTTTGAAATTTTTTCGAAAAATTTTCAAAAAATTTTGATTTTTTTTTTTTTTACTTTTATATTCAAATATATAAAATTCGATGCACAGTTTTATTTATATATATAAACCAGACTTTTATAAAAAATATTGGGGATTTTCATTGATATGGAACGCGCAAGCCGCATTTCGAAGATTTCTAAGATGACGCGTAAAATTCCACTTTTTACTCAAAAATTAAATTTTTTTTTTCATTTTTTTTGTGATAAATGCTTACCATAATGTATATAATGTACCCTTGAATAATATTTAAAGTGAAATTTACAAAAAATAAAAAATTGATTTTTAAGGTTTTAAAGGTCCCTTGTCCCCTTAACAATCTAAATTTGTCCAAAGTATGGATAAAAATAATGCAAACAAAAGTTAAATAGACATGACCTACAAAAAGTCTCAAATATACAAGAAATGAAAACTTTTTTTAAAATTGTAGAAATTTATTTTATAAAAAGTCATTTGCCCTCCTTACTAAAAGATTCATTCTAAAAAGAATTTAAAAAAGAAAATATATCTGAATAGATACAAAAAAGTTATTATTGGATTAATTACAAACATTTTTCAATCAATGTAAGCTATATAGAAATTATTTGAAATAAATCTTAATTTAACTGTTACTAAATATCCTAGAAAAATCAAAAGAAACATAAAAGTAGGGCGTCGAATCATGGTATTCTTTTATTCCGGATCTGGTTCCGGTTCAACTTACATAAAAAAAAAAAATCAGTTTTCTTTTAAAAAGTAAAATGTGTGGTTCTGTTTCGGTTTTTGTTTTGTCAGAAATAACTATTCTTTTTCTAGTATTCGGCTCAGTTAATTTTTATAGTTTTTATTAGTTTCAGATTACAAAATTTACTTTATTTAAATTAAATTTTAACATACATTATGTCAAAAAGATCATTACAAGAAGTAAATTATGTGAATGGCTTGTATTTTATCTTTTAAGTAATTGAAATTTTATAAATAGAACAAAAAAAATTAAAATGTTTTCGCAGATCAGAACCGGAGTAGAAAAATAATGCTGGATTGATTCTGGAATTGAAAAAAAAAAAAAAAACAAGTTGGAAATTGCTCGTCAAACATGGCAAATGAGGTCCGTTCGTACTACAACTAGTTTTATAAATATTTTTTGCACCCCGTATTGTACTGAATGTATATTTTTTTTTCACTTCATAAGTGCATAGTCTGTAACATCATTAAAATGCACTTGGAATATTTTTTCCCCATTCCCCGTAATGTAACGGAAAACTTTTGACTGTCCCTGTAATTAAACTATACATCCGACTTTCATAAAATTTGCCGATTTGAAATGGCTCGACAAAATTTTGCAGCAATTATATATTTAAAATTTCAGACCATTCGGAAGGCTGTAACGTCATTAAAATGCACTTGCAATAATTTTTTAACATTGACCATTATGTAACGGAAAACTTTTGACTGTCCCTGTAATTAAACTATCCATCCGATTTTCATAAAATTGGAAAAAGCTCGACAAAATTTTGCAACAATTATATATTTAAAATTTCAGACCATTCGAAAAGCTGTAACATCATTAAAATGCACTTGCAATAATTCTTCCCATTGGCCGTAATGTAAAGAAAAACTTTTGACTGTCCCTGTAATTAAACTATACATACGATTTCCATGAAATTTGAAATGGCTCGACAAAATTTGGCAACAATCATACATTTAAAGTTTCAGACCATTTTGTTGGGTAGTTTTTGCTCTGTTATATGCGGACGGACAGACGGACTGAACGGCGACTATAGGTGATACGTATTTATATAATTACGAACGCACCTAAAAAGGTTAAGTTCCGGTTTTCAGTCCAACAGAAGTAATGGTTTTTCCTGTTTTGTGTTCATTTCCGGTTCGAATCACTGCATAAAAGCACCCAGAAATGCAACACGAACAGCCTCTCAATGCAACATCTGCAAGCGACTGTCATTATTCTGTTTTACCTGTAAAACTAGTTTTACAGCTCCGATACGTAATACACAGGAAAGCTCATGCTAGAATCTCCCGTTGTTTGACTTTTGGTATAGCGATCGACTGAACAAGTATATTATTAGACGCTTGGGAAATTCGATTAAGGTTGTTGTTAACTGCTCTGCTCAACAAGCGCAAAAGCGTTTTGACACATTTACAAATTCATTTTTTTTACGGAAAAATGTAAAATTGGAAAGCCTGACCATGGAAGTGATTTGGAATCGAACTGGGTTTTCCATTTTTTTGATAGATAAATTAGCTATTGAGTTATAAGCGATTTTGATCTGGTGACAGACGTGTTTTTCGCCCTTTCTTGAGTGGTTATTCTACTTTCACGTGGAAATTCGATTCAAAATGACCACTTTGACACTATTTTTGAAAGATCTATTGCGTTTGAAAAAAAAAAAAAAAACACCGAAAAAAAAAAACAGCTCGATTTCATAGTTTCTGAACAACAATACCTGCAAGTTTCATGCATCCCAATTAAAATAAATTAAAACATGTCGTACAGTTACCCTCTTGGATTTGAGAATACTCTTAAAGACGAAAAAATTCTTTTACCTCACCTGCGTGAAATATGAAGTACAGTGAAACCTCCCAAGTTGAACACTCCCATAAGTTGGACATCTCCCTAAACTGTCCACTTCTGCTGCTAAAGGAATGCATTCATGTGTGCAACCTCTATGAGTTAGGCACACAAACCCTTCCCTAAGACGTAGGCTCTCCCCTTAAAGTCTCGGAGCCGGTGTAATCGAAAAACCCGTGATTGCGGAATTTAAAAAAAAATTATGTTAATCGATAGTGAAAAGTCATACAAACAAAATCAGTTAGGTGCGACTAGGTTTGATAAGTCGAAAATATGTTTAATTAAATTAATTATTATTAAAAATCTATAATGATTTACCGTTATCGCGGAAAGCCGACACTTGGCCAGCACCCAGACGGGAAATAAAGCATCCACCGGTAAAAATTCAAAGCAAAATGTGAAATTTTATCACCGACAGCCTCCTTAAAATAGACAGACTTTCCGACAGAATAAAGTTTGTCATACCAAGTTTTTCTGAAAGAGCACAAACGTTTTCTATAAAATACTCTAAGAGTGATCAATATCCGCGATAACGGTAAAACATTATAGCTTTTTAATAATTAATTTAATTTAATTAAACATATTTTCGGCTTCTCAAACCTAGTCATATCTAGCTCATTTTTTCGTATGACTTGTTGAAGTGAAAACTTCTTTAGGCGCGTTGAGCTTTTTTTGAGATGGTGAAAAACCACTGATTTCGAGACACTGTAACGTAACCGACATGCTAACATTTTGACACATAGACACTAGCGTGCCAAGCGGTGAATGACAGGAACTTTTCCCTCTTCAGCTCAATCCGCAAAAGAAGAAGGAAGCTAAAACTAACTTTTTCTCCCGGCGTATTGCTAAAACAAATTATTATTTTGTTTTTCGTCAGTTAAAATAAATTATACCGTATTCGTGACCTACCTATTTCGTGTAACTAAAAACCGATAACGCTGTATTTTATCGTGTTGATGGTCTGGTCAATGATCAACAGTATTGGCGGGAATTTCGATTACGGAAGATAAAATACGGGGCACAGATGTCAGATACGCACTTGGGTACCTAATTGACAGCAAAATGGCGTTACTTTATTTTACAAGGTAATCCGGGTACTGTTGCTTATTTATTAATAAATTGTTCATTTACTTTTATTTTATTTTTTTAAATTGTACAATTGTTTTGTTCTATAGTTATTAATGAAATTACCGTTTATTTATTGTTGTTTACTTTTTAAAACAATAGAAAATAATTTAAAAATATATATTGTAACTGGTATTGGAAAACGGTCTTTCACCAAATTGACGTTAAAAAATCGCGCCAAACCTGGTTCGTACATCAGATCTCTGCCAAATTCTCGGTTTTTTGATTTTTCAACTTTTTCCTCAAATTTTCGGGATTTTTAAAATTTTCCCTCTCATTGTATCCCAAACACTACCTTCATACCAAATTTCAAGATTCTAGGGATACAGGACGTACCTCTGAGTTTTGATGATCAGTGAATCAGTGTCGAAAAGGCGAAAGTTGAAGTTCATATATCTTCTGAAATAAAAAAGATAGAAACGTGAAATTTCAGCATTTAGTTCCATTTCCACATTACTTTTGGTTTACGAAGTTTCAAGTTTCTGGGAATCACCAACACAAAGATATTGGGGGGTCAAAAGTACCCTGAGTTGCTTCCAGAAAAATATGCTTACGGCTGTGCTTTCAAGACTTGGCAGGGGCACTGCCGTGTCCCCAGATGCTTTCATTAGTGTTGCTACACAATTCAACGCATAAAACATTTCCTGATGATTAAAAAAACACAGACGTAATTGTTGAAGTTTTCACTTCTATTGGCACTCCCGGAGTGCCACTGTTTTTACAATTGATTTACATAAAAAAATTTCAATTCCGCAATCATGGGGCTTTCGATGTCCCCGGTTCCCAGACTATTATTTAAAAGAAACAAGTAATTTAAAAATTTTATTTTTAAAGTCAATTCCTACTTAGGTCATCAAACAAAAATTTAATGTAATTCCTTAAGCTAATATTAGTTTTTGTTACATTAAAATATCTCAATTTGTTGATTTTCTATTAGCAAGTAGGTTTACAACGGAAGTCTATGGGAATTTGGAGAAATATTAGAGATGTCGCCAAGTTGGCGTCACTTTTGGCGACAAACTTGGCTGTATTTGGCGACAGAATAGGGTCCCCCTATAGTAACCCCCCTTATAGATATGAAAATGCAATGAAAATGCATTAAATGCTTCAATAACCAATGGCCGCCATTTTGTCTCCCATGTAAAACTAAAATTAATTAATTAACATTTAATTAATGAATTAATATTTGAAAAAACTGTATTAACATCAATTGTCATCCAGTACAAGTTTAAAAAAATTTATTTCAACTTGATAGGATGAATAATAAGTATTTCATTAACGATTGAAAATTTGAACAAGATATATAAATAAATAAATAAATAAATATAGGGAAAGTGTGAACTAATAGTAGGAATTGAAAAAAATCGATCAATTTTTTTAGGCTTTTCAAGAAATATTAAAATTTATTCAAATGGAAATAGCTAAGGTTAGTTGGGGTAACTGGACCCACGAGGTAACTGGGCCATAGGCTATTTTATAAAAAACTGTTGGTGTTTTTTAAGTTTTAGCTTTTGTGAGCAATGCCCCTTAATCTCTACTTCCTAAAACAACGTGAATCAATTCAATCATAACTCTCACTTTGCTGTGATAGGTTGTCAAAAATGTACGTTCTCTAAACCTTACCTTAACCTCTTACGTTCTCTCCACCGGTTCTCTAATTTCGTGTACCTGTTTAAAATGAAAAAAAAATATTACGAAAAATATACATTTTAATGTATTCCAATTCCCGTAAATCTAGTATTAAATACTTTATCCTACTGAACGCATATAGTTATAATATAAATGCAAATGATTTATCAGATATTTGTGCCCTAGAAATAAAATTAACAAAGACTAAAAACCAAACAAATATGTATAAATTTCATACAAAAATTTTAGTATGAAATTACCCAAATTCTTCGCATGTCAATAACTGCATTTCCTTTTGATGTGTAGTAGTTATTAATAAACACGCATGCCTTTTTTGTATTTTCACTCTTTCCTTTATTTAGATTTTCATTAAAAATTATTTTGTTATGTAAAACAGCGAATGTTTAATTAATTTTTATTTGAAAGTGATTTAATATAATTAATGTTTAAGAAAAACGCATATACACATGTCATAGACTGAAAATTTTATAAGGTTCTCTATAAGTTAAACACTTTCCTAAGTAGGGAATCTTTTTTCTCTTTTTTTTTTCTCTTTTAACCGCATGTTTCCAATTTAGAGAGTAAATATAGTATTGATTCTGCCTTTTTTTTAAAACTCTCTTTTCGTGTTACAGGGCGCCACGTATTCCCTAGAGGTGACTTTTGGAACTTTTTTTTTTGCGGAATCCTTTGTCTCCTGTCTTGTTTAATCTTCTTACAAAATTTGGCAATATTCTCTCTATTAGGCGCTACAGAACACTCTGAGTACTATCAGTTTAATTACGGCCACCTTGTATATATTACCCCTGATGAAAAGTTCCACACTATTAGCGTTCTTAATATTCTTGCTATTCCTGTTATTCCTATTCATTACTTTTGTAATTTATCCTCTACATTTCTAATATTTCCTCCTCTGATGTATGGCAATTTGAATAATCAGTTTTATTGCATAATAGATGTTTTGTATTATTGGGTTTTCGCATTTCTTTCGTAAAATATTCCTCTTACAAATATTGTTCCCCCACTTTTTGAAACTACGTTTTCCCACTTTTTTTCGCTATTATATAGGATTTACGATATTATAATATTAAACTGTTTAGGATTGTCAATATTTTGAGATTTCTAAGTGGGTTTCGTATTAGCTTTACTTTAATATTGTTTAGAATAATGATTAATATATAATATTATTACATGGCATCTTTTTTTAGAATTTTAGTTTGTATTGTTATGTGAACTTGTAAGATAAATTTTGATTCAAAAGTATTATATATATATATATATATATATATATATATATATATATATATGTGTGTGTGTGTGTGTGTGTGTGTGTATACATATATCATAATTTTTAATTTGTACAAATTCTTTTATAATTTGAATATTCACATTTATCGATGATATTTTGTATTGTTTTATAACGGTTTTATATATATATGTGACTATTAAAAATACATTACAATTTACCAACAATAATGAGAAATTATAAATAGAAAGAAATTTATTCATTGACAATTAACCAATCCTCTTAACATATTCAAAATAGATTTGCAAAACATAATAATAAATAAGTAAATAAATAAAATGAACAGAAAATGAATAATGGATATTTGTAGAACCTTGACAGAATCTTCAGGTCCCAAATGCCTAAAGTTCCATAAATAAAGTGTGGGGTTTCATCTTCATATCAGCCATAGAAAAGCTAAAGAATATGAATTTGGGACTACCAAAACACAAAAAATAGAGAAATAAACCTTGAAAAACAAATAAGTTTAAAATAAAATGTGATTAAAAAGGATTAAGAAATAAAATTCACATTACCTCATTGAAAGCATTGCTGACCAAGAATAGGGCAGCATAAAAACAAGTAAAGGAGATTATTTGCCCTTATTGCCAAAAAAAAAAAACCTTTTTTAAAAGTTGATGGACCAAGAAGTAATAATGTACAGTATGGTCAAGCACATTCCTCAATATATGTGACCAGCGGCCCTCTATAGATTATTTAAAAATGAATACCAGCATTTATCCCAAGGAATCAGTGAAGTGCTGCAAACTTAAGAATTTACTAAAATATATTATTTTGGCATAAAAACTAATATATAATAAAATCTATTTACATATATTAATGGATTAGGGTCAATCCATTTCAAGTGGTCCAGAAAATCCTTTATTGGTTGCTTGACCATTTTTAAAAAATCTGAAATTTTTTGTAAAACAACCCTAACATGATGAAAGTTCAAAATGACTATTATTTAAATTTTATTATTATTATTATTTTTTGTTTTTTTTTTTTAGCATGGCGGGCATCTTTGTTTCATCGTCTGCAGCAATTTTCTCACATGAAGGGCTTACGGAATTGTAAATATCTCATCGTCTATTTCTTCAATTCAAGTGCGGTTTAAAGCAATTTGTACTCATCGCTAAAAAAAAAAAATCCCAAATTTTTCCAAAATTTCAAAAATTGCACTTTTGAGGCTTTGATATCTCTTATGGGGCACGAGATAAAAATCCGAAATTGTTGTTTCTGATAGTATTTTATGGTACTATTATACACAAAAAATTTAAATATGGAGATTTGACTACAAGCTGAGATAAAGCGAGAAAAATATATCAATACATGCTTTTAAGAGTACCTTAACCCATTTATTCCTAGCGTCCCATTTTGGGGACGTTTCAAATTTTAATGCGTTTGTATAATTTTCTTCTTCTTTATAACATGAAAATTGCATGAAATCCTTATTTATAAATGTCTTTATCTATAACCGAGAGATGACAGCACAAGGTAGATATTTATTTGCTTAAATTAAGGCTTTTTTCGGTGTTTATAGATTTTTAATTTTTCAAGAGGGCGAAATGTAAAAAGTAAGTTTATTTGTATTTTTTCTTTCATGCACCCAAAATCGCAAGTTATAATCTTAGCTTGTGGACTTTTTTGAAATACATATTTTTTTAAATTGCGAAATTAAATGTTCAAGCCTAATTTTTATGCATTTTTGTAATGTACAAAATATAGGGTTCTAGGCATAAATGGGCACATATTTTTGTTACAAATTTAGGAGACAGTTATTTATGCAATCTCCTTTCAAAGATATTTATGAAATAAATTGTTATTAAGTCTGCAATACGATTATTCTTATTTTATTATTAATAATAGTTATAACGTTATTAGTCTCTGCAAAGAAATAAATATTTTTTTTTGTAGTTCATTAAAATACTAATTATAGTACATAATATACAATTTAAAAACATTTTAAATATAAATATAGGCAAAATATATAATTATGTATATTATTCTACTAGAAATACTCATATTTAGTTCTTTTACATTTTATCAAATAAATACAAAAGAAAAATAAGCTTAATTTTTTTTAGTATTTTTCCAGCTCATTTTGCAATATTTTAAAGTGATTTTACTAAAAATTTTGAGAAAACAAAAATTCAGGCACAAATGGGTTAAGATGAATTAGATTTATCTGTTTTATTACAATATTTACATTCCAAATATGGTTGCTGAAAATAGTGTAATAACAAATATTTAATTTACTAAGAGACAATATATGTTCAACAAAGATCTGAGAAATATCTTCACAGAATTTAGGAGAGATGTTATGAGTTCGACAGTTACTGTTGTCAGTTTCATAGGGATGATGTTTCTTAAAATTTTATTTGAAGAAACCAAGTCTTGTCATCTCTTGATAACTTGATTGAAGTTCTTGGCCCTGTTGGCTCATAGAAATGAACTTTGAAATCGCTATGTTCAAGTCTCACTTCATTAATAATTCCTAGCTTACTTCTTACCATGCAACAATATCATTTTTCTGCGGTATAAAGTTTGAAAGAGTTTTGGATATCTTTACTTTCTGAGAATTACTTGAGGCTGATGCATGGTAACATCGTATAAATGTTTCATTTACAGGAACATACTTATGGTACGAACAAGTTTTAGGGACTGGCAAGCAGCATTGAAATTGTGGTTTTTAAACCAACAAGCGGGCATGTGTTTTGACACGTTTGATCATGTCCCAACTAGTATATCAACATTAACAGCTTTTCTCTTTACCTATTCTGTTTTTGTCTCAGGTCTTGTATAAAAATATTTTTTTTTACGTAAAATTACTGAGGTTTCATTTAGTTACTAAAATTACTGAAACCATTACAAAAATTACTGAAACCATACAAAATGTAGGCCTAGGAATAATTTGAAAAAGGCTTTATTTTTTGTTACTATTATTTAAATACTAGCAGATCTACCCGGCTTCGCTCGTGTCAATAATAAGGGTCCTCCCGGGTAAAATACATTAAAATGAAATAATACGGCAATGACAGTAGCTGAGATTGGTACATTCCCGTCCACGAACCGTTAAAAAGACGAATAAGAAATATAAGTAAAATAGTCTTAATTGCGTCTACTATTAACTATACCATAATAATATATATTCCAAACAAATGTCATAACATACATTAAAGTACAATTATTTGCTTAAAAAGCGTCATTTCAATAAAAGAAAAATATTAAAAATATTAAAAATTTACATGTTTCGACTCTTTCATTGAGTCATCTTCAGAATATACAAAAAAAAAAAAAAAAAAAAAAAAAAAAAAAAAAAAAAAAAAACTACAAACACAATGCCAATTGTGACATTATACTAATGATGGCAGTGACCTAACCCATAAATTTTGCCTTTACTGAAATTTTTTCAACTTATGATCATCATACAATTTCGTTTTTCACACTGTCGAATAGAAAAAGATTCTGTCAAATGAAATTTATTTGAAAATTGTATCTCAATTTTTTCATGTGAATGGATTTTAAAGTAATTTTCAATCGTGGATATTTTTTAATTTGCATGCAGCCAGGAATAAGATTTCCGCGTTTTTTCACACCAGTATTTTGTTAGAGAAAATGATATTTAATTTAATCGGAACACTCTCGTGATTTGACAGAACATTTTCTCTAAGAATATATCGGGTGCAAAAACGTGGAAATCTGATCCCTACATGCAGCCCAATTACGAAAGATATACCTGCTTACTCTTAATGCAATATTATAAAGTAAAGACATTGATGAACTATGAGTAACTCTAGCATCATATTGTTGGTGGCAACAACCTAACCCAACCATAAATTTAACTTTTACTGCAATTTGACCTTTAAACATCGCACATTTGATTATTCCAATATCTAATAGAATACAAAAAGTGCTTTCAGTAATATTTGCTTGAAAAGCTTATCTCAATTTACGGACTGTTTATCCATTTTAAATTAATTTTCAATCGCGGAGATATTTTTAAATATACCTATAACCCAATTAAGAAAGATATATCCGTTTGCTATAAATGCAATATTATGAAGAAAAGACATATCTATGAGTAACGCCTAGTACCATATTGTTGGTGGCAACAACCTAACCGTACCATAAATTACGCTTTTACTGCAATTTGAAATCTAAACATCATGCATCCCATTATTTCAACGTCTAACAGAAAAGTCTGTCAGTCATGAAATTTTGTTTCAAAAAGAAAAAAGCTTACCCTAAAAATAGTAGCTATAATTTCTATGTAATATAAATCGTAGAAAAATTGTATTTTATATAATCGTATTCGAAATATATCGTAGAATGTTATCACTGCATTTCAGGTATAACATTTATCTAAATGATATAATTAAAGATACAGCATTACAAAGAAATAGGAAATAAATTGTAGCATCCAGTTTTTAGAACCAGTTTAAAATTATATTGACGAAATTGACGTCATATCTAGCAAACGATTTTTTATTATTATCTTTTTCCTTAATTGATTTCTTGATATTGAAACGACTTCATTAAAATAGATTTTTTAACATTCAACTAAAGTACTATTAAGGTCATTTTAAAACATGCTTAGTTAAAGTTTTTACATAAATGTAGGAAAAATGTGCATTTTCTTCTTTGAATGACGTCAATTTCAAAAACAGCAAAAATATAGTGAGACAATCCGAATTTTTATTGACATAAAACAAAGTACTCTAGTTATCAAAAATTCTTTTAATTATTGAGCAGTTTTTTAGATGTGTGGAAACAGGAAAGAAACTTGAATTTGAATATTTAAAAAGAGATATTTCTATAATGTTAAATTATGAAAGATCGTAGAAAAAAGGGATAAATATTGGACTGATGATTTTTTAAAGTAGACAGGGATCTATTCCACGTTCTAAAGCCTATGTACATGAAGTTTCGTGCAAATCAGTCAAAAATTAAAGATTTGTATAAAGGACATACACACAGAGAACGGCTTTTATATATACGAGGTGGAACCCGTCGAATTCCGAGGAAAGAAAATGTTTACAAAGGAACTGTTGCATCAAATATATAATACATCGACAACAATAATTTTAATAAAAAATCCATCTTACACTTGTTGGTTTAATTCTCCAAAGACATATTTTAACCTAAGATTAACAAAATACTATTTTCATAAACTTCAGCTGTTAAAATTATTGAAAAATTAAACTTTATTCATGTACGTAATCAATAACATATAATCAAGATAAGTAATTTTGATTAAGTTATCAATTTATTCTTCGTTTTACGGAATGAAAAATGGGCAAAAATCATTTCACCTTGACATAATCATAGAATTCCCCCTGCCCCCCCCCCCCCCTCTTTAAATCTAAACCGAATCAAGTCATTTTCCACGTATCACATCCATATTAACATTTAAAAATATTTTAACGCGAAATAGGCTATTAATAAATATATTAATAGTATTGATTTTCAAGCTTGAAGTCACGTTTGTCAACTATTACAACTTTCCATGTTAAAATTCCCACTCGTGATTTGAGGTCTTAGTATAATCTCTGTATGCGCGTGCGCGTAAAAATTCCAGAAATTTATAACTTTTAGACGTATTCAAGGGGAAATATCTGGTTTTATCAAATAAAATTATCGTTTTCTTTTAAATATGATGTCATTTTCAATCGTTGAAATATTTAGCTTATTGTCTCAAACTCAATATTATCGAAATCAAAAAAATAGTGAAATAAAAGCATCATCTGGGAAATTGTGCCTTTTTTAAAGCGTAACGTCATTTTCTGTTCAAATTTTTAAGAATATTTTTAATTGTAATAAAAAAATGGCATCAGTAAGAATATAATCAATAAAGATAACTAAACCACTTTTAATAGAAATGAAGTACTTCAGTTGCCACGATTAGAAAATGGTATTAAAAACTATAAAAAAATTAATATCTCAAAAATAAATTGAGATACAGCTTTCAAACAAATTGCATTTAAAAGTGCATTTTTTTCTGCATACGACGGTGTAAACATTTAAAATGTCGGATGTTAGAAGTTTAAAAATTTGCAGTAGCGAAAATTGCAAAACCGAAATTTCATTTCAAATTTGAAAGTGTTGCCATTCGCAGAATGACGTATGCGTTACGCACAGATATGTTTGTCCTTTATAATATACACTGCTCAAAACAATTAAAGGATATTGCAGTTTTAGGTGGATTTTGTATCTGGTAAACTGTTTAGCTGATTGATACATGGTCGACAGACATAGTAGGTTATATGAGAATAAATTACACATGTTTGGCAGAAAAAAATGCATTTTATTGCGCATTTGTGTACTAAAGGAAAAAAAACGCAATTTGTGCATATGAGAAAAAAATAATAAGAAAAGGTGTTTTCTTCAAAGAAAATCATTTTCAGTAGGGGGTATGGTTTTCACGGGCGGCCAGCAACGTTGAACACCTTTGAGGCATGGACTCAATGAGGCTATTAATGACGAGTTGGGGTATTCTGCCCCACTCTTCCAGAAGAGCTCTTTCCAGTTCTTGGAGAGTTTGTGGGGGTTGTTGGCGGCCAGAAACTCGTCTTCCTAGAGCGTCCCAAACGTGCTCGATTGGATTCATGTCTGGAGAACACGCTGGCCATTCCATTCGAACGATTCCTTCCTCGAAAAGGAAATCTTCCACCAGGTTTGCACGATGTGGCCTGCAGTTATCGTCCATTAAAATGAAGTTATCTCCGATTGCTGCAGCGTAAGGGACTACAATAGGTCTGAGGATCTCATCCTTATATCGGCGACCAGTCAGAGCTCCATCTCGAATGATGTAGAGGCCAGTGCGCCCGTCAATGGAGATGCCACCATACACCAACACTCCTCCACCGCCAAATCTGACACTTTCGTGCACGAACGCAGGATTATTCCTACTGCCACGGTCCCTCCAGATGAAAATACGCCTATTATCCGGATGCACAGAAAAACGGGACTCGTCAGAAAACAGAATATTGCTCCATTCATTTCTCCTCCAGTTGACATGCTCGGTTGCCCACTCCCTGCGGTCGCGACGATGCCTTGATGTTAATCTAACACATACCATCGGTCGGCGAGCATACAGACCTACAGCATGGAGCCGGTTTCGGACAGTCTGAGTTGAAATCGTGGTGCCTGTAGCCGAGCGAAGGTGTTGTTGGAGGAGAGTAGCGTTCATGGTTCGGTGTCTCCGAGCTGTTAACGCTAAATACCGATCTTCATTGGGCGTTGTTGCCCGTCTACGACCTTGCCCTGGTCTTCGGCCTGCACATCCACTCTCCAAAAAACGGTTCCAGATCCTGAAAATGACACTTTGTGACACTCCAATGGCTTGCGCTACTTCGGCTTGAGTTTGGCCCCCTTCTAACCTACCAACAATTCTCAAAGCTTCTGAATCTGTCAAATGACTTCGCTGAGACATCGTACTCATCGAAACAAAGCAATCACTGAATGCCGATCATCCTTGTCTTCATTCTCTTTTATCCAGTTGAAAGTCAAATTTCATTCGCTGCCGCTGAAGCGACGTTTTTGACGTCGAACTCAAAATTTGCATACTCCACAGTTTGAAAACCAGAAAAATTTGCATTTGTGATTCTCTTCTTCTATTTTCGGCAAAAAAAAATTTCGTTTATATCTTTATTTTATATAAAACTTCAAATATCCTTTAATTGTTTTGAGCAGTGTAGATAGACTAGCAGAACTACCCGGGTTAAATGCCAATAATGGTTGATCGTAAATGTCACATTCACTTGACTTTTAGCAAGTTACACATGTTTACGTCATCAAGTGATTTTTATTTCGACGTTTTATTTGTATATTTATCAATGTTATACTATTTTATTTGTTCTTTTGTTATTTAAAATAAAAATTATGTCAATTTGTATAATTTGGCGAGTGGTTTGGCGATTTATATAATGTGGCGAAATTGGTCGACGGAATAACTAAGTAGTACCGTATTTTTTAATTATTTTCTATTATAATTAAAAGAAAATAACCAAACAAAAAATAATCAATAACTATAGAACAAAACAATTTATATAATTTTTAAAAAGAAAATAAAAGTAAATAAACATTTATTATTAAATAAACAACAATAGCCTGGTTACCATGACAATAAAAATAATGGCATTTTGGCGCCAATTAGGTACCCCGGTGCGTAATATTTTTCTTTTCGTTTTGTTAAAAAAAAAAAAAAAAAAAAAAAAAAAAAAAAAGAAGCGAAAGCCATCAATTTTAAATGTTTCAGTTTTAAATGAAAGTTTTGTATTTTAAATAAAATGAATGGAAGGATTATACTTTAAAAATGAAATTAATGACACACAAAAAAATGCGACGGGAAAAATGTTTGGCGATTTATCACCTGCGTCCCGCTAACATAAAAATACCGAGTTCTTGATCTCTATATCAGAATCTTTCGATTTGGCGAAAAATTGTTGAAATAAATTGAATTATGAATAAAACATGATACATTTCTTAGCATACATTTAAGGGAGGCCAAACTGATCGCCAAATTAGTTTAAAATGATAACCTTTTCTAACGTATGAAAAAAAAAATCTGTTATGATTAAAATTTGAGTTGCCATTATAGAGAAAAGTATTTAAAATTAGAAAAAAATATTAATATCTCGAAAACTAAGTCGAATTTAAAAATTCTAATACCAGTTTTGAAATCTGCGGATCAATAAGGATTTTTGTTGTTAATTTCATCGCAAAATATTCCATATTTTAGGAGAAATCGCCGTGAAACATAATCAGTTGTTTAATCAGTCGTTTCATAGAATCGTTTCATAAATTCGTTTATTATGATTTTATATACATATATAGGTATATATACATATATATACATATATAATTATTTTTTTTCCCTTAAAGGCTCATAAAAATCTATTATAACTCAAAAATATGTCCGTCAGTAACGCTGACGTCATAATGATGATTGCAACACCTGACCAATGAATTTCTATTTACTGAAATTTTTTAACATTTTCACATTTTCCATTCGTCGAATTAAAAAACAAATTCTTTCAAGTGCAATTTTTTAAAACTGTATCTAAATTATGATTTTCCATTGCTTTAAAAATAGTTTTCAAGTAATTAAAAAAAAGCCTATCATTTATAGCGTAAAGCCACATTACGGAAGATTAACATGTTTGCTCTTAAAACAATATAAATGCTCTTAGTTTTGCGTTTTTTCAGGCTAATATTCCATTTTTAAATTAAAAATTAATCAATAAATAAATAGAACAATGTAAATAAAGCACAATATATGACATGTAATTGATTTGTAATTTACGCACTTAAACCCCTGAAATTGCCAGAATAAAGAATGCTGTTGTAACAAGCGGAATCTTTATCGGTCTTTCCGTCTATTAACTCCCGGCTAATATGAAAGTTCAAATAATATAAATTTCAAAACTTTATACAAATATGTTATTGATATTAATGTTTTTTGGTGACATCATTGGGCCACATAAATTTGGCAATCAATCTGTTTTTTACCATATTCTCTAACTTGGGAAGGTCGATTTAGATCCTTTAGTGATACTAATAAGGGAACATTAACACTTTTAACATACTTGTGGTCAATGAAATGCCTTTTTTTAATAAAAAAATGCTAGTCGATCCCGTAAAGAAAAAGAAAAAAAAAATGGCAATTGAATCAAGGAGTAGATTTTATGAAAATGATTTGAAAAATTCATTATTTATTTGTTACTATCCATTCTAGATAAATGTTTTAATTAATCATTCATAAAAGCACCGATTTTAGTAATGCAAACAGTCTTCCAATGCGACCTCAGCATAGAATTATTATTATTCTGATTTGTCTGTAAAGCTCATTTTACAGATCCCAGACCTACGGTACAGGAAAGCTCAAGCTGAAATTTCCCGTTTTTTCTAAAATAGCAAGGTGACTGGCGGAAGAAATATTAATACTAAACTCTTGTGAAATTCAATAAAACAAATAAATAATTAAGTTTTTTAATTTATATGTGGTCAATGCAATGCATTTTTTAATTTAAAAAAGTGCTAGTAGATCCTATTTAAAAAATATATATATATATGGCAGCAGTTGAATCTATGAGTAGATTTTATGAAAATGATTTGAAACATTTCATAAATTATTTGTTACTATCCATTCTAGATAAATGTTTTAATAAATCATTCATAAAAGCACCGATTTTAGTAATGCAAACAGTCTTCCAATGCGACCTCAGCATGGAATTATTATTATTCTGATTTGTCTCTAAAACTCATTTTACAGATACCAGACCTACGGCGCAGGAAAGCTCAAGCTGAAATCTCCCGTTTTTTCTAAAATAGCAAGGTGACTGGCGGAAGAAATATTAATACTAAACTCTTGTGAAATTCAATAAAACAAATAAATAATTAAGTTTTTTAATTTATATGTGGTCAATGCAATGCATTTTTTAATTTAAAAAAGTGCTAGTAGATCCTATTTAAAATATATATATATATATGGCAGCAGTTGAATCTATGAGTAGATTTTATGAAAATGATTTGAAACATTTCATAAATTATTTGTTACTATCCATTCTAGATAAATATTTTAATAAATCATTCATAAAAGCACCGATTTTAGTAATGCAAACAGTCTTCCAATGCGACCTCAGCATGGAACTATTATTATTCTGATTTGTCTCTAAAACTCATTTTACAGATACCAGACCTACGGCGCAGGAAAGCTCAAGCTGAAATCTCCCGTTTTTTCTAAAATAGCAAGGTGACTGGCGGAAGAAATATTAATACTAAACTCTTGTGAAATTCAATAAAACAAATAAATAATTAAGTTTTTTAATTTATATGTGGTCAATGCAATGCATTTTTTAATTTAAAAAAGTGCTAGTAGATCCTATTTAAAATATATATATATATATATGGCAGCAGTTGAATCTATGAGTAGATTTTATGAAAATGATTTGAAACATTTCATAAATTATTTGTTACTATCCATTCTAGATAAATATTTTAATAAATCATTCATAAAAGCACCGATTTTAGTAATGCAAACAGT
This sequence comes from Maratus speciosus, assembly GCA_963932465.1. Taxonomy (NCBI): domain Eukaryota; kingdom Metazoa; phylum Arthropoda; class Arachnida; order Araneae; family Salticidae; genus Maratus; species Maratus speciosus. The sequence continues at coordinate 501,332,951 of OZ010793.1, read as the reverse complement.
CTTCCAATGCGACCTCAGCATGGAATTATTATTATTCTGATTTGTCTCTAAAACTCATTTTACAGATACCAGACCTACGGCGCAGGAAAGCTCAAGCTGAAATCTCCCATTTTTTCTAAAATAGCAAGGTGACTGGCGGAAGAAATATTAATACTAAACTCTTGTGAAATTCAATAAAACAAATAAATAATTAAGTTTTTTAATTTATATGTGGTCAATGCAATGCATTTTTTAATTTAAAAAAGTGCTAGTAGATCCTATTTAAAAAATATATATATATATGGCCGCAGTTGAATCTATGAGTAGATTTTATGAAAATGATTTGAAACATTTCATAAATTATTTGTTACTATCCATTCTAGATAAATGTTTTAATAAATCATTCATAAAAGCACCGATTTTAGTAATGCAAACAGTCTTCCAATGCGACCTCAGCATGGAATTATTATTATTCTGATTTGTCTCTAAAACTCATTTTACAGATACCAGACCTACGGCGCAGGAAAGCTCAAGCTGAAATCTCCCGTTTTTTCTAAAATAGCAAGGTGACTGGCGGAAGAAATATTAATACTAAACTCTTGTGAAATTCAATAAAACAAATAAATAATTAAGTTTTTTAATTTATATGTGGTCAATGCAATGCATTTTTTAATTTAAAAAAGTGCTAGTAGATCCTATTTAAAATATATATATATATATGGCAGCAGTTGAATCTATGAGTAGATTTTATGAAAATGATTTGAAACATTTCATAAATTATTTGTTACTATCCATTCTAGATAAATATTTTAATAAATCATTCATAAAAGCACCGATTTTAGTAATGCAAACAGTCTTCCAATGCGACCTCAGCATGGAATTATTATTATTCTGATTTGTCTCTAAAACTCATTTTACAGATACCAGACCTACGGCGCAGGAAAGCTCAAGCTGAAATCTCCCATTTTTTCTAAAATAGCAAGGTGACTGGCGGAAAAAATATTAATACTAAACTCTTGTGAAATTCAATAAAACAAATAAATAATTAAGTTTTTTAATTTATATGTGGTCAATGCAATGCATTTTTTAATTTAAAAAAGTGCTAGTAGATCCTATTTAAAAAAAATATATATATATGGCAGCAGTTGAATCTATGAGTAGATTTTATGAAAATGATTTGAAACATTTCATAAATTATTTGTTACTATCCATTCTAGATAAATGTTTTAATAAATCATTCATAAAAGTACCGATTTTAGTAATGCAAACAGTCTTCCAATGCGACCTCAGCATGGAATTATTATTATTCTGATTTGTCTCTAAAACTCATTTTACAGATACCAGACCTACGGCGCAGGAAAGCTCAAGCTGAAATCTCCCGTTTTTTCTAAAATAGCAAGGTGACTGGCGGAAGAAATATTAATACTAAACTCTTGTGAAATTCAATAAAACAAATAAATAATTAAGTTTTTTAATTTATATGTGGTCAATGCAATGCATTTTTTAATTTAAAAAAGTGCTAGTAGATCCTATTTAAAATATATATATATATATGGCAGCAGTTGAATCTATGAGTAGATTTTATGAAAATGATTTGAAACATTTCATAAATTATTTGTTACTATCCATTCTAGATAAATGTTTTAATAAATCATTCATAAAAGCACCGATTTTAGTAATGCAAACAGTCTTCCAATGCGACCTCAGCATGGAATTATTATTATTCTGATTTGTCTCTAAAACTCATTTTACAGATACCAGACCTACGGCGCAGGAAAGCTCAAGCTGAAATCTCCCGTTTTTTCTAAAATAGCAAGGTGACTGGCGGAAGAAATATTAATACTAAACTCTTGTGAAATTCAATAAAACAAATAAATAATTAAGTTTTTTAATTTATATGTGGTCAATGCAATGCATTTTTTAATTTAAAAAAGTGCTAGTAGATCCTATTTAAAATATATATATATATATGGCAGCAGTTGAATCTATGAGTAGATTTTATGAAAATGATTTGAAACATTTCATAAATTATTTGTTACTATCCATTCTAGATAAATGTTTTAATAAATCATTCATAAAAGCACCGATTTTAGTAATGCAAACAGTCTTCCAATGCGACCTCAGCATGGAATTATTATTATTCTGATTTGTCTCTAAAACTCATTTTACAGATACCAGACCTACGGCGCAGGACAGCTCAAGCTGAAATCTCCCGTTTTTTCTAAAATAGCAAGGTGACTGGCGGAAGAAATATTAATACTAAACTCTTGTGAAATTCAATAAAACAAATAAATAATTAAGTTTTTTAATTTATATGTGGTCAATGCAATGCATTTTTTAATTTAAAAAAGTGCTAGTAGATCCTATTTAAAAAATATATATATATATGGCAGCAGTTGAATCTATGAGTAGATTTTATGAAAATGATTTGAAACATTTCATAAATTATTTGTTACTATCCATTCTAGATAAATGTTTTAATAAATCATTCATAAAAGCACCGATTTTAGTAATGCAAACAGTCTTCCAATGCGACCTCAGCATGGAATTATTATTATTCTGATTTGTCTCTAAAACTCATTTTACAGATACCAGACCTACGGCGCAGGAAAGCTCAAGCTGAAATCTCCCGTTTTTTCTAAAATAGCAAGGTGACTGGCGGAAGAAATATTAATACTAAACTCTTGTGAAATTCAATAAAACAAATAAATAATTAAGTTTTTTAATTTATATGTGGTCAATGCAATGCATTTTTTAATTTAAAAAAGTGCTAGTAGATCCTATTTAAAATATATATATATATATATGGCAGCAGTTGAATCTATGAGTAGATTTTATGAAAATGATTTGAAACATTTCATAAATTATTTGTTACTATCCATTCTAGATAAATATTTTAATAAATCATTCATAAAAGCACCGATTTTAGTAATGCAAACAGTCTTCCAATGCGACCTCAGCATGGAATTATTATTATTCTGATTTGTCTCTAAAACTCATTTTACAGATACCAGACCTACGGCGCAGGAAAGCTCAAGCTGAAATCTCCCATTTTTTCTAAAATAGCAAGGTGACTGGCGGAAGAAATATTAATACTAAACTCTTGTGAAATTCAATAAAACAAATAAATAATTAAGTTTTTTAATTTATATGTGGTCAATGCAATGCATTTTTTAATTTAAAAAAGTGCTAGTAGATCCTATTTAAAAAAAATATATATATATGGCAGCAGTTGAATCTATGAGTAGATTTTATGAAAATGATTTGAAACATTTCATAAATTATTTGTTACTATCCATTCTAGATAAATGTTTTAATAAATCATTCATAAAAGCACCGATTTTAGTAATGCAAACAGTCTTCCAATGCGACCTCAGCATGGAATTATTATTATTATGATTTGTCTCTAAAACTCATTTTACAGATACCAGACCTACGGCGCAGGAAAGCTCAAGCTGAAATCTCCCGTTTTTTCTAAAATAGCAAGGTGACTGGCGGAAGAAATATTAATACTAAACTCTTGTGAAATTCAATAAAACAAATAAATAATTAAGTTTTTTAATTTATATGTGGTCAATGCAATGCATTTTTTAATTTAAAAAAGTGCTAGTAGATCCTATTTAAAATATATATATATATATGGCAGCAGTTGAATCTATGAGTAGATTTTATGAAAATGATTTGAAACATTTCATAAATTATTTGTTACTATCCATTCTAGATAAATGTTTTAATAAATCATTCATAAAAGCACCGATTTTAGTAATGCAAACAGTCTTCCAATGCGACCTCAGCATGGAATTATTATTATTCTGATTTGTCTCTAAAACTCATTTTACAGATACCAGACCTACGGCGCAGGAAAGCTCAAGCTGAAATCTCCCGTTTTTTCTAAAATAGCAAGGTGACTGGCGGAAGAAATATTAATACTAAACTCTTGTGAAATTCAATAAAACAAATAAATAATTAAGTTTTTTAATTTATATGTGGTCAATGCAATGCATTTTTTAATTTAAAAAAGTGCTAGTAGATCCTATTTAAAAAAAATATATATATATGGCAGCAGTTGAATCTATGAGTAGATTTTATGAAAATGATTTGAAACATTTCATAAATTATTTGTTACTATCCATTCTAGATAAATGTTTTAATAAATCATTCATAAAAGCACCGATTTTAGTAATGCAAACAGTCTTCCAATGCGACCTCAGCATGGAATTATTATTATTCTGATTTGTCTCTAAAACTCATTTTACAGATACCAGACCTACGGCGCAGGAAAGCTCAAGCTGAAATCTCCCGTTTTTTCTAAAATAACAAGGTGACTGGCGGAAGAAATATTAATACTAAACTCTTGTGAAATTCAATAAGACAAATAAATAATTAAGATTTTTAATTTATATGTGGTCAATGCAATGCATTTTTTAATTTTAAAAAGTGCCAGTAGATCCTATTTAAAAAAAAAATATATATATATATGGCAGCAGTTGAATCTATGAGTAGATTTTATGAAAATGATTTGAAACATTTCATAAATTATTTTTTTTAATACCCATTCTAGATAAATGCCGTGATTAATCAAACATAAAAGCACCGATTTGAGTAACACAATCAATCTTCCGATGCAACCTCAGCATGCAATTATTATTATTTTGCTTTGCCTGTAAAACTCGTTTTACAGCTCCCAGACCTATGGCGCAGAAAAGATCACGCAGAAAGCTTACGCAGAAAACTCCCGTTTTACAGAAATACGGTAGTTAAACTCTTGTGAAATTCAATAACAGAAAAAAAATAATTAAGATTTTTAATTTATTTGTGGTCAATGCTAAAAAAAATGCTAGTAGATCCTCTAAAAGAAAAAAAATGGCTATGAGTATATTTTATGAAAATGATTTGAAACGTTTCATAATTTATTTTTTAATACTCATTTTAGATAAATGCTGTGATTAATCAAACATAAAAGCACCGATTTGAGTAACACAAACAGTATTCCAATGCAACCTCAGCATGCAATTATTATTATTTTTCTTTGCCTGTAAAACTCGTTTTACAGCTCCCAGACCTATGGCGCAGGAAAGCTCACGTAGAAAACTCCCGTTTTACAGAAATATGGTAGTTAACCTCTTGTGAAATTCAATAAAAAAATAATAATTAAGATTTTTAATTTATTTGTGGTGAATGCATTGTATTTTTTAATAATTAAAAAAATGCTAGTAGATCCTGCAAAAGAAAAAAAATGGCAGTTCAATCTATGAGTATATTTTATGAAAATGATTTGAAACATTTCATAATTTATTTTTTAATACTCATTCAAGATAAATGCTGTGATTAATCAAACACTAGCGGGCCTGGCCGAGCTAAGCTCGGTCAAAATTAGCCTTGTGTTCAATCAGATATTTCATTCTCACTGTATAATTCTTGCTGTTTAGATAAAATTGGTATGATCCTAATCCATAGGGACCCACTAACCGGAATTTTTCGAACACAGACCTAACCAATGCTTTTCTGGAACCCGAAAACGATAGAATTCAAAATTTAGTCAAAGTCGCTAAAGTCATTTTATACATAAAATTAGCTTGACCCACGGTAACCCAAAAAGGACCTACTAATCTAAATTTATCGGACATCTGACCTGTCCCAATGGTCTTCTAGTGCTAGTAAATGGTGTAATAAGAATTTTTGTCAAAATCTTTTGAGCCAATTTTTAGATAAAATTAGCTAAACCTTGACCCATAGTGACCCAAAATGACTGGTTAATCAAATTTTCTTGAGCTTGCGACCTAGACCAATGGTCTTCTCGAACCCGTAAACGATAGGGGAAAAAATTAAACCAAAATCATTAAAGCTGTTTTCTAGATAAAATTAACTTGACCCACAGTGACCCAAAATGACCCATTAATCAAATTTTCTCGAACATGTGATCTAACCCACTGATCCCCACTGATCCCACTGATCCCACTGATCACTGATTTTCAAGATACAATTTGCTTGACCCAAAAATGACCCATTAATCGAATTTCCCAGAACATGTCACTTAGCTCAATGGTATTTGCTCAGAAACGAGATAATATAAAATTTTGCCATGATGTTTTGAGCCGTTATTTTAGATTCACTTAGCTTGACCCACAGTGACCCAAAAATGACCCACTAATAGATTTTTCTCGAACTTGGATTAAATAAAATCTTTTTTTTTAAATTTACTTCAAAAAAGGCAGGAATAAACCTTGGGGACGGTGAGACTACCAATAAAGGCACGATGCTTGAAATTGATATTTAAATGCTGATTTAAATTCTACAGTAAATTTCCTGCCAAAGAATTTTAAACATTAATTCTCTAGCATACTTCTGCATGAGAAAAAACTTGAAAAAAATTCTGTGTCTGGATCTGAAATGATTTTCTGTATAATTTTAGAAGAGGGATGGTAAGGATTCTAAGACCCAGGGACAGAGTTTAAAAAATAATAACAACCCTAAAAATGTGTGCAGGTTAATTTTTAGCTACATATTTATATAAAACAATAGTTCCAGTTTCAGAAAAAAATTACATCGAATTATTTTTATTGAAACAATTTTATCCAGACAGCTCCAAAGCAGCATCAGGGACACGGGACGGTATAGGAGTTTTCCAGGTGTTTGGACCCCCAACATCGTCCAAAACTTATTTATCTCGTTAATAGTGTTGTGCAATCATGCAATAGGATGTTTCCCAGTATATGAAATAAAAAAAATCACAAAAAGTGTATTAAAATAAAAATTATTATTCAGGGACATGAACGTCAAAAGATTGTGAGAATGCCCCATATATATATATAATTTTATAGATAGATAGATATATAAAGTTTTTTACTGAGGGTGGTTTTGGGTTCTAGGGGTCATGATCGGTGTAGATCTGCAAAAATTTTCAGAAATTAAAACATAGGGGAGAATGTAATAGGTAGTATGTATATTCATATTTATTTCAGACTGTGATTATACAATTACTGTGATTAATCAAACATAAAATCACCGATTTGAGTAACACAATCAATCTTCCGATGCAACCTCGGCATGCAATTATTATTAATTTTCTTTGCCTGTAAAACTAGTTTTACAGCTCCCAGACCTATAGCGCAGGAAAGCTCAAGCAGAAAACTCCCGTTTTACAGAAATACGGTAGTTAAACTCTTGTGAAATTCAATAAAACAAATAAATAATGAATATTTTTAAATTTCCTGCTCGGAATACGAAGTGTTAAAAAAAATATATAAAAGTAATAGCGTTCTTTATAAAGAATATTTACAACTGAATTTATACGTACTGAATTAAACAACGATTAAAGTACCAATTACGGATTAATCTGAATGATATTCACCCTAATTATCAACTAATAATGAGATTCCGGATGTTGGAATGACTATCAACTACTAAATAATGCAGGATAATTTTTTTCATTATTAAAAACAGGCAAAATATTGTTTATGAAATTCCAACATATTTCTCTCTAAATGCGCGTATGTAAGAAATTTAGATATTGAAATAAAATTATTAACGCAACATTATAAGTAGCATATATTTATAAATCTATACAACGATTATTAATATAAATATTTTATATATTATATATACATTTACGTACATGCCATACTATTAATTTTATATTTGTTTTGGTACTATTTGCTATGGTCCATAAACAATATAAAAATAACTATTAATGTTAATAATATATTTATGTGGGAAATGAATTAAAATATACTTTAAAAGATGTTATAGATATCTTACACAGATTTTGTTTTAGTTTTATTTTTACACTCAGAAAAAAAATGTGACAGTTGAATCGATGAGTATATTTTATGAAAAGGATTTGAAGCATTTCATAATTTATTTTTTAATACCCATTCTAGATAAATGCTGTGATTAATCAAACATAAAATCACCGATTTGAATAACACAAACAATCTTTCGATGCAACCTCAGCATGCAATTATTATTTTTTTTCTTTGCCTGTAAAACTCGTTTTACAGCTCCCAGATCTATGGCGCAGGAAAGCTCACGCAGAAAACTCCCGTTTTAGAGAAATACGGTAGTTAAACTCTTGTGAAATTCAATAAAACAAATAAATAATTACGATTTTTTTAAAATCATATTTTCATTATTAATTAGTTTTTCTTCATATCGTGTATGCATATAGAATTTTAGAAATACAATGAAAAACCATTTCCATAGAACTTAACGAAGAGTTTTTTACCATTATTTTACCTTTATTATTATAATATTTCATTTCTCCTAAAATATTGCCCTCTCACGATAAAAATTATTTAGCAATATACCAGTTGTTAGTTGTTAATGAAAAAAATGTTTTTATGGATTCGAAAGACAAGCAAAAAAGCTTTTATTTACATAATTTATTTTTATCTCTATTTCTGAAAAAAGAAATATTATGGTACAAAGGAAATACTGCAAGGCTGTCAATGGTTGCGATTATTTTTTTATTATTATTTTATACACCACTATTTCAGATTAAAAATCTTCGGGTTATACATCTATTAATTTTCAAGGTACGATATTATTGTATAGGAATAGCGATAAAAATTATTTTAATAAATAGTTACTAGTGGCAGACCTGAATACTGGGATTATCAAGTTTTATATTTCTTAATTACATGAAATTTTATTCAGGTTGCTAATAAAGCGTAAAACCAACAGAGTGAAAAAGTATCCAGGCCAGGGTTCGAACCTGGGTCTTTGGTTCAGCGCACCAACTTTCTTCCATCTGAGCCACGTGGAACGACACTCCTAGCCTGACACCCTTCACTCTTAAAGGTTGGTAAGGCTATAATTTATATATATATATATACACACACACACACACATATATATATATATATATATATATATATATATTGGTACTAAATATAGGCTTCCACCTAAATTTACTGTTAAATCTATAATCAAACAATTTACATATGATATAGATATTTTTACATATAAAATTTCAATCTATTACAATAAACCTATTGCATATTTTAATCAATGGAAAATATTAGTAATTGAAAAATTAACTATGGCTTTAAAAAATAATATTTCTGATTTGGTTTCTATTAACACAAAGCATTTTTTCCAACAAATAACTAAATTAGAAAAAAACTACATTATTACATATGTAGACAAATCTCCTAATAATTATGCAATCATATGTAAATCTTATTATCACCAACTTCTTACAACCTGTATTTCTTCTAATAAATCTTTTCAAAAAACTAATGAAAATGTAATTGTAAATAATCGTAAAATTCAAAGTTATTATAAACTATTAAATATTCTATCTCTAATTTTAATTATCCTTATTTAGTTCTACTTCCCAAATTTCATAAAACTCCAATTAAATTTAGGACTGTAACTATTGGTTGCAATACATATAATAATAAAGCCAATAAACTTCTATTAAAAATTCTTAATCAATTATATATACTTACTACAAACAATGATAATACACATTGTATAAAAAATAGCTATCAACTGGTCACTATTTTAAAAAAATCTTAACTGTGTATATTATATAACGACATATGACTTCAAAGATCTTTTTAATAATATAGACTTATTAGATTTACATAATATAATAAATGCATTATTTAAAAAGTAGTATAAAAAACTGGAATTACCATCTAATATTGATATCGCTTATTTTAAATCATTAACAAACTTTATTATCTATAATAATTATATATTGCAAGATAATACATTATATTTACAGCACGTCGGTATACCACAAGGTGGTTGTAAATCCAGTTTATTATCAGACTTATACTTATATCACTATGAACGTACTTTTACTAATAATAATCTCCATTTATATCGTTATATTGATGACATAATTTTAATTGCCACTGATCAATCTAAAATTTCTCAATTTCCAGTTGATTATCCCAATAATTTGGAATTAACGGAAAACCTCTTATCTAACAATACTATTAACTTCTTTGATCTTAAAATTACAATAAAAGACAACAAAACAATAACTGATTTATATGATAAACGTAAAGAATTTAAATTCAAAGTTAATACATTTACAAATTTTAAATCTTGTCTTCATCATTCTGTATATCGAAATATACTACTTAATCATTTATATAGAGTAAAATGTCTATGTTCTTCTCATCTAATTAACAATAATGTTAAAAAACTAATTTATGATGCAATAAATCATGGTTTTCCAAAAAAATTCACATATTCATTAATATACAATTAGTACTTACATAATGTATATATATATATATATATATATATATATATATATATAAAATTAACACATGCGTAAACAAAATTACAAAAAAATTATAAAATAAAAAATATTTATAAAAAATTAAAAATTGTAAAATAAAAATAAACAATTACTATAGGATGGTTGGGTGGGTGGATGTTAGAGTACGGAGGAGGGTGGTGTTGTTTGGATAATACGCAATGGTTAATTTAAAAAAAATGGGGCTTTTGTATTATAACTACATTTCTAATACGTATTTTATATGGATGTTGATTTGATGTTTTATATGTAATTGGTGACTTTTCCTCTTTTTTTTTAATTTCATATTAAATTTAACTTATTTAATCAAATTCAATATTAACTTATTTTTAATTTAGTCTACTCAGGATAATGTCATGTTAATTAATAATAGTATACCAACTTTTTAGTGATTATTATGCATATTGGTTTATTTGATTAACTAATGTTATACTGTATGTATTAAAATTGGGTAAATAGTTTTTATTATTATTATTCCTCTATACTATTTTATATTGTTTTATTTTCAACATTGTATTCCATGATTAATTATCGGTTTATATGCTTGATTGGCACAATGATATTTTTTTTAGCATTTTTATGACTAATATAACGATAATTCACGCACTATATATGTGATCTTTAGGCTATTTGGAATTTTAGTATCTGACAATCTTATATAAACATCCATTTTTATTTATTTATTTTATAATTTATTTATTTTTTTTCTATCCTGTTCATTTTTTATATGTAAAGCTAAATATTAAGACTACTATATTTTTATAATATATAATTTATTTTATTTTATAGCATATAGCCTATATTTTATATATTATCAAGTTAAAAAAGTTTTTTAATTTCTCAGTGTAGATTTAATGGTATGGTAATAGAATATATTGTATTAACATTTAATTTATTTAAAAAATTTTCTGAATAATGAAATACAGTATGGTATAGCATCGATTTGAAGACCGGGTTCTAAATGCTAAAAAAAACTCCAACTAATAATTTACTGGACTTACTCTTTATTTAAAAGCATCGTTAGGTGGTTCAGTTAAAGAACAATGGGAGAGAGAGACCCCCATAGATACATAGGGCGCCGAAGCGCCTATTCCTTTTTAGACAAGTTTAGATCTTGAAAGCTGAAACAGAAGTGTAGTTTTTGTAAGAAGTCAAGAAATCTTGGCGTTGCACAGAATCGCCAATTTACAACTTTTGGTGACTGCGCGAAAATGAACAAAGGGTCTTGGCGATAAACATTACCGCAAAAAAGTGGTGATACAATCGGACGGGGGAGGCCGGGATTGCAAGCAAGCGATTCTAATACGATGAGAAATGCGTCAGAAAAGCGAAACTTGTTTATACAACAGATCTTACAAAGAAGACCGCTGCCTGAGAAAAATGTTGGAAATCAGAGGCATCTGGCTTTTAGCTCGACCACAAAGCACAATAAATACATGCTTCCCATAAGATCTGTTCATTTTTCTTTTTAATTGTTAATACATATGCAACGTTCACGTATTAGTAGAGATAAAAATTCTTATCAATGTGGCGCGCAAAAATCCGATGGAATTAAATGCAGACCTTGATACTAGCAGATGTGCCATTTAATTCTTATTTATTTCTTTGCACTGGGAGCAGTAGCTGACAGATAAGGAAAAAGAAAAAGAGAAATGAATCTTTGCGGCTGGAAATAAAGATGTTTTTAGAAAGAAGAAAGCAAAACCCTTTTAATAAAAGCTGAATGGTTTTGAGAAATGAATTTAATTACATATTTCAGCATAAGAAAGAGGGGGGGGGGATAATCTGATTTAAAAGTAAAAATTATGTTTTAAATTAATTTTGAATAAAAATTATTGGTATGGGACAGAAACGCTGTCACATATGGTATTGTTTATATTAGGATGTGTGTAGGAATGCAGTTGATACATTTTAATTCATTAGCATGTATTAGGTTCTACTTACTGTGACATTTGTATAATCATAATAGTTTTTAAAATAAAATAATAGATGGCAGCACCATAAAATTTGTATTTTTAAATATCCTCTATTAAAGTTATATTTTTAATTTTTTACACTAGGTGGTAATTAACACTGAATATTGGCAATGTTGTAAAATTGTTATTATACAATTTAAAATTGTTTATAGGTATTATAAATAATGTAATTATTTTTTATTTATATTATATTAATTATATTTATCACAATATTTCAACATGAATTAGCTGACTCCATAGCTTTTAATTTCTCTGTTAACTTAACTGTTTTATTCACCTTAATCTTATCATGCTTTTTGGATTCCATGTGCGGGAATATATTTTGAAAATCTACTGCGTATTAATACAGTATGTTTTTGTAAGATTTCTATTGCTATAAATTAAATATTTAATGGGTTGTAGTTTTTTTCCATTTCATGCCATTTGATAATGTTCTGTATTCATCTTGAAACTATTATTTTGATTATATTGGTTGTTTGAGTACAGGGGAAATTTGTTTTCAGCTTATAGCTTTTTTCCCACAGAAAACAACCGATTTGGTTATATCATTGAATTCTGTACTCTTGAAAACGTAATTCAATATATAAGTTTTTCAATTTTTTCGGAATCCATATTCTTCTTTTTTTTCTTCCATGTTAATTCTTGTAATTTGGTATACGGTACTTTATTTTACACATACAGTTCTATATTGTTGGTTTATGGCGTGTAGTCAATCATTCACAATATTGCAGTTTTTGATGATGGTCGGTAATGTTTAATTAATGGTTGTATATATATAACCATTATATAATATTACAATTCATCATCTTAAAAAATAATAATAATTAATTAATTAAGTGAGTATCAATACATTACACTGACATTATACATAATAAAGCTGGATCAACTATTATTAATTTAACTAATTATTAATGAATTTTTTTAGTAAACCTGTATCCTAATCACCAATATATGAACCAGTAAAAATTAAAACATTCAAAATTGGCGAAATGAAAAGCAACAGGATGTCGAATTCATAAAGGAACAAGTAAATAATGAAATATATGAAGGAAATCATAAATATTTGAAATATTTTCTAAAACTATTTGTAACTAAATCAATTTAACCAATGAAAAAAGACCTGAAATAATGAATCACTGTCTGCATCAACAAACCCTATATATATATATATATATATATATATGTGTGTGTGTGTGTGTGTGTGTGTATTATCGATGCTGGATTGATTTGGATTCATGTTTGCCGCAGGATTGTGGTTCAGGAAGTTATTCCATCTTGTGCTGCGCTTGCAGCCTTACCAACGTTTAAAGCAGTTCTCAACTGCTCTGCTCAACAAGCACAATACGTTTTGACATATTTAAAAATTAATTTTTAACGGGAAGATATAAAATTGGAAAGCCTGACCATAGAAGCAATTTGGAATCGAACTGTTTTTTCCATTTTTTGATCAATCAATTACCTATTGAGTTATAAGCGATTTTGATCACATGACACAACATTTTTCTCCCCTTACTGACTGGATTTTCTTCTTTCGTTAGGAAGTGCGGTTCAAAATGCCAACTTTGACAGTATTTTCTGAAATGTCTATTGCGTTTACAAGAAAACGGAAAAAACAGATAACATAGTTTCTGAATAACAACACCTTCTAATTTCACGCGTTTCCGAACAAAAATGAGTTATAATTTATGTCAGAAAGTTGACCCTTTGGATATGAGAACAGCCTTAAGAGCGATTTAGCATTGGTTTATTTTATAATAATAATAATAACTGTCTGAGTGAAGCAAAGGCTAATACTCAGCGACACATACAGCTACGATGGATGTGTATTAACGCCATGTCCTACTAAATAAAAAGCCTAATAAAAACCTTTCGTCAAGCATAACTCAAAAAATATTTGTCGGATTTCGTTTCTGATTGTACCAGCAGGTAACTTTGAGGGTTGCCTACTGAATGCACCTACTATGAAAAATAAGTTCGAAACCGTTTAAAAATATGTAGAAAAAACTGATAAAAAAGCACAATTTATCTGCATACGTCACAGAAATTTGGTATGCATCACTTTCACCGGTTGATGTTTTCGTAGACAACTGGTTTGGACACATAGAGCAAATAAAAAAAATACGCACGCAGTAATATTGAAGTGCCATAAAACATATTTAAATTTAATCAAACAGGAAAATAAATCTGTTTTTACATTTAAAAGAAAAAAGGGCATAAAAACTTTGATTTGAGATTTTGCGATAATCTCTCAATAGCATTTTTTAATCGCCAAAAACATATTTTATATTTCGCGTTTGAAAATTAGAAACAATTATATGATGTGTAATAAAATATTTTGCTTTATAGCATGATTTCTTCTTATTTTCTTTCTTTTTCTTTCTCTATTCTCTATTCTCTATTCTTTTTCTTTCTCTATTCTCTTTCTTTCTTTAAACTTTCAATTATATTTGTCTGTGGCACTCAAATCTTGTGATTCATTTTTCACCCACTTCCTGTTGACATAGAGTTTTGAAATTTGGAATATATATGTATTCCTGAGGGCAATATATGAATGGGATATTGATTTTTTAAAATTTGATCCCTAAGGGGGCAACGGTGTGTGTGTGTGGGGGGGGATAATTACATAATGGTTACGTTTGATTTTCTATAGAGAAATCAGCATTAGCTTCAACAATGAGTATTTGTTGAAAAGTACTAATGACAGGGTTACCACGATATCGCCAAACTTTGACCAACGTGGCGAAATATCGCCAAATTTGGCGACAAAAATGTTTCTATATATTTGGCCAACTTGGAGATAGCTGGCTAACTTGGCGAAATTCCTATTTAAATCCTTTTATCTTCCATAATTGAACTCACCGAATTAAATTTAAACTCCGTTCATTTAAGTTTTTTTTCAAGACTTTTCTAATATTTAGTGCATTTGAAAAACATATATATTTTCTAAATTTTTGTGAATTTGTAATGAAAGCATGATTTTCAAAAAACCATTTTCCATTTATATTAATTTCTTTTTAGTCTTTAAAAATGAAATTGGTACTTTTCCTGTATAAGGGCCTTGGCGAGGTAAAGAAAATTGGTTTGGCGAGACAAGTAAGCTTTTTATGCGTATTTTCGTGCAACTTATTCATTGTTTCATATACTCAAGAAATTTTTTAAAGATTTATGCAATTTATTTCGTGTTAACAAGCCACTTACCTATTTTTATATACAAACAAAAGTAAATTGTATATAAAAACCAATGATATCATATATATAAAAAAAATGTTTATATTTATGGCACAGATGCCATAAACGCACCGGGTTTGGTCTGATTTTTTATGCCAATTTGGTGAAAACATCGTTTTCGGATACCAGTTACATATAGCGTGCTATAATAGTACGTTATTTTTTATTTCAATATGAAAACAAAATAAAGTTATAAGCAAAACATTTTCTATTACTTTTAAAAGGAAATAACAATCAATAAATGATATAATTATAGAACAGAACAATTTATAATAGCGTTATATATGGTTACATCAGTGGTGGCTCGTGACTGGCATTTTTTAAGGCACTAAATCCATAGCTGCAAAATTTATTCTTCTCTTACCACTATTGCTTTAAAAGAAATCTTTTCCATATTTGTTGGTAGAATATTCGACCATTAAACAAGGTAATCTTTTTTTTTTTTTTTTTTCAAAAAAATAATGGTAAGAAAGGAATAATAATGTCCGCCATGCATTTAGTGCCTCAAAATATGACAGTCACGACTCGCCACTGGTTACCATGTCAGGCAAAGTAACGCCAATTTGGTACCTCGGTGCGTATATGACGTCTGTGCCATATTTACTTGTAAAAGTAAGCATAAACGTTCATCAGGTTTGTTTTCATAGCTATTTATATCTTTTTGCAACAAATCTCACTTTTTGAGGCGAAACTGCACAAAGATTTAAAAAACTAGAAAACGGGAAGTCTGTTTTTTCAGAATTTAGTGTCACACTCGATGAAAATGAAATATATAAACATGGATAGTACAAAACATATTTCAGTTTTAAGACTTAAAACACACGCTTTTATTTGTACAGAATGACGTCATCCACATCCGCTGAAGAATTCTTCATTTACGATAAAGTCTTAAATGACTTCTACAGTAAAGTACGCATAGGACGTCACTATCACTGAACAATACACAAATCCTCCCCAAAAAAAGGTGTCGTCATTCAAGAAACTCTACAAAAAAATCGGCTATCTGATGATTCATATTTTATTTTCAAAATAGCACGTATTTTAATTACATTTTTTTAAAAGTTGTTAAGGGAAAAAGGCAACAAAAAGGCATAATTACTATTTTTCAACTATCCCCCCCCCCCTTACTTTCTACATAAAATGGAGTACTTGAGTTGCCAAAATTAAACAAATGGCGCAAAAAACTACAAAAAAATTAATATTTCAAAAATAAATGGAGATGCAGTTTTCAAACAAATTGCACATAAAAGTATTTTTTCTCCTTAATACGACGGTATAAAAATTGAAAATGTCCGATGTTTAAAAGTTAAAAATCTTAAAATAGTAGAATAGAGAAGACTAAGTTAAATTGAAGTTAAATTGCAGTACAGTATTTAGTACTACTTAGTTATCCCGTCGACCAAAAATCTATCGCCAAACTATAAGACTGAATGCCAATAATGGTTGATCGTAAATGTCGCATTCTAGGAACTTATTACCATGCATTTAATGCTTTTCATGGTACTTCGCTGTTATATGGACTTATGTTATATGGACTGTTATGTGATGCTTTGTAAAAAGCACGCAATTCGGGCTAAGAAAGTGAGATTTTTTGCCAAATGATTATGCAAATAAAACAGAATAAGTATTATACGGTTTTATTTATATATATATATTTAAAAATGCATCTGGTAACACGTATTAGATAAGTTATTTATGTTTGTATATAATCTAATATATAAAAATGAAAATTTGTCTATCAGTCTTTTGTAATTCTATACAAATCGACAGTTTGGAAGCCAAAATTGTGAAAAGATACGTACATGTGTATTAAAAGAAGGCCGAGGCAACTAAAGTAATCCAGAATCGAAATAATTTATAGTTAATTTTTAATTAATAAAAAACCACCAATTTAACAGCAATTTCTTATCAAATTCAAACGTTTTTCGTTAAAGCAGTTGCCAACAATTAAAATACATAATAAAATTCTTACTACAACAATTAATTTTCTACTGCAAAATTTCCACGTGAAAAATGAAAATGAAATAAATAGTTTGCCGAATTTAAAAAAAGGTGAATATTACGTCATAACTTTTATATTGCAAGATATTCACATGAAAAATGAAAATGAAATAAATAGTTTCACGAATTTAAATGAAAGTGAATATAACTTCATAACTTTCTTATTTCAAGGTTTCCACGTGAAAGAGGAAAATATTACGTCATATTGGAAATATAAAGGACGTGGAGAATATAGTATAACGTCATATGAGTGTGAAAAAAGTATTGAAGGATGATAAAAACCCGATTATGGAAATATTGGCGTATTTTAACATTATTGCTCCAATTATAAATTGAAATAAGTTCATTTATAGCTGTATTCTTTTGCGTCTGTTATATACATTTATACATTTTTATATTGTGTTTTCATTTGATTCATGCGTACAACACTTCGACTGCTTTTTTTAATGTTTGTTTTATGTTGTATGTTAAATTTTGAAATTTATTTTTCAGAACAAACATCCTTCAAACTCTGGGCAACGCCGGGTACTTTAGTTTGTAACAGATAAATGACTTTTGTATCTGTATATCTAATGCTAATATTATAATGCGTTATAATATTATAAAGTGTACAATATTATTAATGTTTGTACGTTTGTGAGGTGTTATCTCTGAAACTACATAGCCAACTTAAAAAAAATGTTGGTGGCCATCTCTGCTCCGCAAAAAAGACTGTATTTTATGTCAGTGCAACAACCTACATCGCTGCAGGAGCAGAAAAATTCTAAAATTGCGATTTCTGTATATTGATTGGGTCAGAAACTTTAAATTCCGTGTTAATTACTTTTAAGATGTAAATACTCGTTATGAACGCTCTCTAAAAGGTTCGAAAATTCAATTTGACAGATAAACGTAAAAATTTCTAGAAAGATTCTAAATTATGATTTATTTGGAATACTGAAATTTCTGGGATACTGTTGGGGTTAGAAATTAGAACTTTGGCATGGCCGTAATTTATAAGATGTAAATGCTCGTTGTAGAACGAATTTTAAAAAATCGAAAGACTAAACAAATCGGAAAAAGATGTAAAGATGATCTAAGTAACGAAGTACATGGAATTTTAAGAATATAAACATGAAAATTGACATGGCTGTATTTATCATGACGTAAATTCTCGCAATAGAACAATTTCTAAAAATATCGCTATATAAAACACTGCAGAAACAAAAAACTTTCGAAAATTTTCTATTTCTGTGTTACTGCTGAGCCCAAAAACTTGAAATTTTGCTTCGGGTTAGTTTTAAATTATAAAATAGTCTCTATGAATGGTTTCTAAAAAATTTAAAATTTAAAAAGATGAAATGAACGGAAAGCGATCTCAATTACCATTAATTTGGAATTATTAGGCATAGCAACTTTAAATATTTAAAAATGCTGCATTTCCTCCACAAAACATGCAATTTAAATGCAACAAAACTGATAGATACCCACCTAGCATTAAATAAATTGTGTACATATTGAATAAAGACCTGTATGAAACAGTGAGTAGGTTGCCCGAAAGTACTTGTTAAAGTGTTTCTTCTCTAGGCTTTTCTCTCTCTCGCCAAGGCCACTAACAGACGGATGTGTCGTTTTAAATGTGTTATGAATTTTATTTCTTATTCATTTTTCTAGACATTTTATTATAAGGTCATATTCTCAATTGTCATTAGTAGATTTTTTATATATTAACTTATTCTGGTGAAATTTCATAATCGGGTTCATATTGGCGTATTTTAGCTTGCATGATTTGCTGAAACAATATGTATGGATTTCTAAATTACTTCAAAAGACACTTTGAGGGCTCAAAGGTTATGCAGACGATATATTCAGATCTTGTGTCATACTTTATGTTGCAATCATTGCCGATTTCTTTTATTTAATACATGCTAAATACGGCTCAATTTGTACAGAATATGTTTGAAAACAAAACAATACAACGTATGTAGTGGCCAGCATACACTCATCATTAAAATCCGATCGAGCATATCTAAAACACACTCTAACGACGCATTGCATGCCACTGTTGATGTGTTCGGTACTTTGATACTATATCAGATTTTGAAGTGAGAATTCCTAATCTCTTATCGACAACCTCATTGCATCCGTGGAAAACAGATATTGTATAATATTAACTATTCCGGGGGAGCACACACCATATAAAGTATAGTCCATTCTTTTTAAAAATCATATATTTGTCATTTAAAGTTACTCAAATTGGTGCGGAGCGTCTGATTATGCTCTTGACATCATTTTATACAGTTAAAATTTCGATATAAGATAATTTAGTGTTTCATTTTCTATTTTACTTTTAATATATTGTGTACTTTCAATTTTATATGCATGCATGGCTATTTTCTATGGTTTGCTTTCCCACCTTTTAAAATGTGTATACGAATTTATATGTAAGTTTTTGTAGTTCTACGATTCGTTTATTTTCACCATTTCAATTTATAGCAGTATATGGACAATTAAAGATAATATCTCATTTTCTTTGCTTCCACATATTATTATTAAATCTATGTTCTCAGCAATATCGCTCAGACTAATCCCTCTGAGGGAAGTCCTAGTAATATAAATTATTATTAATAATGACTTATTTATGAGATCTAACGTTGTTTTATTTTTTAATAATAGTAATCATAATAATAATAACAATTTATAAGATTTAACGTTGGTTATTTTTATAATAATAATAATAATAATAACATTAAACGGAGAAGAATTATCTAGAAATCACTAGTATTAAATATTTATTTTGCAATAGTTATTAAATTTAAAAACTATACGATTATTAAAGTATATTACAATATATAAGAATTTAGCAAGTAAAACAAACATTACCTAAAAAAGTTTTCAAAGAAATCTGTATTCTATTTGATTTAGTTAATTCAATTTTTTGCATGTTGTTTGTTTCTTTTTAAAGATTTCATTGTAGTTTTCACATCTCCTTATCTTTTTTTTTTTTTTTTTGCCATGTTCCTACTATCGTTTGTGGGAAAAAAGGAAAATCGTGAGTCGAAAGTGACAGTTTAACCGGAACCCGAATATTATGTTAGGTTTTTAGACGTTTTATTCGGGGTGATGTTTTAAATGATTGGCGATTTAAGAAGGTCTTTAAGGTGCAGACCACATGAAAAGAATATCATGCGTAATTACAGAGGTGTGAAAATTATTAGAATAATTGTGAAATTTACAATAAAATCTTGTTATATTAAAGAAATAATACACTATTTAAAAAATATTGATAGATTTAATATTTAGTGTGCATTTCCGTTATTTTTATTAAAGATTCGATACGTCTTGGCATACTTTGTATGACTTTTTGGCAATTAATTTGTAGTTCGTTGTCATGGTGCAAAATTGGATGCGTTTTCTATCAGACCATTCTTGTTTGTGATGTTGCATTTCTTTAATTTTTTCTTTACAATGGCCCAAATATTTTCTATCAGGTTCATATCTGGATTGTTTACAGGCCATGGAAATGATTTCTTTAATTAAAAATTAAAGAAATGCAACACCACAAACAAGAGTGGTCTGATAGAAAGACTTATCCAAATTTGGCACCATGACAACGGAATACAAATTAATTGCCAAAAGTCATACGAAGTATGCCATGATGTATCACATCTTTAATGAAAAACAAGGGGATATGCACAATAAATATTAAATATATCAATATTTTTCAAATAATGCATTATTTCTTTAATATAACAAGATTTTATTGTAAATTTCACAATTATTCCAATAATTTTCACACTTCTGTATGTTATCCAGATAACAAATTTTTATGCGACGTTTTAAAAAAGGACAACTGTTTGGTAATATAGGAAAATATAATATAATCAGGTACGAAAATATGCAATAACCTCTTCCCAGTTACCCATGATTCTGAAAAATGTTCTTTATCTGTAGAACCCTCAGGAACCAATATATTTTCAAAATTTAAAGACGCATTTATAAAAACAAAGTTTCTTTTGCTGCCACTGATTTTCGGAAATTGTTCCGAGTTTATATAGAGTATAAATCAGTTTTCTCATTCAAGAACATAGGTTTTTAGAGTACTATCTATTCTCAACTAAACATTTTCATGTTTAACAAACATGTTTTATAAAAAAGGATAAACTAACAGCATTAATAATAATATTAAAATTATTATTATTATATTATTCTTGCATGTATAAATTCAATTAAGCAGCTTACTTGAGAATTGATAGCATTCGTAAAACTTATATTCTGGGCTGAGAAAACTGAATAATATGCTATAAAAACTGCTCAGAAACGTTTGCGGAAATTATAGTAGCAAGATAGTTTCTTTTTATAAGTGATTCTTTAAATTTTGAAAATCTATCGGGTTTTAAGGTTTCTAGAAATAAAGCGCATGCTTTTTAAAATCGTGAGCTACTCGAAAGTGGTTATTGTATATTTTCGTTTGTTGTTAAATTATATTTACATAGATTAAAAAAAATCTGTATTTTTTTTTTTACAATATGATTAAAAAGGTAATTGAGGGGGTGGGGCAGATTTAATGTCTTCAGTAATGTCTATCTGATTTAGTTGGATAAGCTTAGTCAAATTACTAGAATTTCCGCTTTTGAAATCATGAATAATCCTGTAGGTGAATTTTTCTTATTGGAATGAAAAATTCAAAAGACTTTTGTTCTTGTTAAATAAAAGACGAAATTCATGTTTAATTAAATAATAATATTTAGATATTTTATAACAGTCTACATTTCTAATCCGAAAAAGTAATGTAGCATTAACGTTTCTTACTCTCCAAATATGCTCTTGAAAATATACAAAATGAACAAAAAATGTAAGAATCTGATTTCCGATACATTTTTATTATGCTAATCCAAGTCGTCTAAAATTAGAATATGTTCCACTTCTAATTAACTAATTTGTTTCATCTCTAGAATTTGACAACTAGAAATAGAACAAAGAACATAATTTTAATAATATTGAAGTAATCGTTTCCTCCCATCCCCCAGCCCCCACACCCCTCAAAAAAAGAAAAAGAAAAAAAGAAAAAATGAAAAGAAAAAAGAAAGAGAAAAAACAGCGTGAAAAATAACATTTACCTAAACGAATGAGTTTTGTACGGGGAAGGGGGTGAGTCATTTTCGAATATTCCAAACAAAAGGTTTAGCTTGTAACTAAAATTTATTTTCTTGATTAACAGTTTGTTCTTGATTTTTTTCTATTAGTTTAGATGCATTTACACTGCTCTATTTTTTTTTTTTTTCAATACACCAGTGTTCTATCTAAACAAATTAATAGCTTAGTTTTAACGTTCGCTTTAAAATTTTCAGCACAAATACTTCATAATTAAAATAGTAAAAGGAGTCACTTAAGCTCTTTGAAATATAGTGTAACATCTTTAAAGCGCTTATACAAGTTTACAAGTTAAAAGTTCAGATTAAATTATTTAGAACATACTTACAGATTAATGGAAAATAAACAAAAATTCGCTAAATACATTCTTGAATTTCTTTTTAGCCATCTTTTCATTCTAAACCAAAGTCACGCAAATAACTCCTTCAGTCCTTACGCACAATGTAGTCAAGAGGGAATATTGCGAGGGAGGCGGGGGATCAGAAGAGGGGGGAGAAGGGGGAGCAACAACACAATTGAATCCGACAGAAAGAATCCGTCATTAGTGGGGGTTGAAGAGCTAATCGAACATTTCCGCATTCTTCATAATTGCGCTGGAAAGACCATCTTTATAGAATCCGTATTCACAGAAACAGATGCACGGGGAGATAGCCTCACAACCCTGTTTCGATTAGAAAAGAGAAAGTAAGAGAGAGAGATAAAGAGGGCTTTGAAAGGCCAGAAAAATCTGTTTTACAAGTTTTTCATATTCTACTTTCAGATGACTTGGAATGGGACAATAAAAATGTATCGGAAATCAGATTCTTGCCCTTTTTTTCTGTTCTGAAGAAGTTTTCAAGCTGTTTCCGATGAATGCATTCATTTGGACCATGAAGGAGTTCGTTTAGGAGATATGGAGTGGTTGTGAGACAAAAGATCTGATAATTGGTGTTTAAGTCTTTCATTTCGTTTTATAATTTTTTGAAATTTAATTAAATAAGATTAGACAGTTTTCATTTGACGATCAAATAATAAAAGAAATGCAATGCTTATCTTTATATTTTAGTGCGTGAAATTGAAGTAACCTTTTTGTGATTGTTATCTGTATTCTCATTGTTCCCACATATTTCTTTGATAGTTGTAAATTTATCAAAGGAAACAAACAGCTTTCTCTCTCTCTCTCTCAGGAAAAAAGAAATAAGAGAAAAGTTGTATTTTATTCATTTTGAATTAAACTTTATAAGGATTATTGTATGAAATTTATCAGAAAATCATGAATTTATTCAGTAGCATATATTTATATTTTTATATATCTTAAATAGAATTAAGGCTGTTCTCAAATCCAAAGGGTCAATTTTCTAACATAAGTTTTAATTCATTTTTGTTTGGAAACGCATGAAATTAGAAGGTTTTGTTATTCAGAAACTATGTCATCGAACTTTTTTTTTTCGTTTTCTTGTAAGCGCAATAGATCTTTCAGAGAAAATACTGTCAAAGTTGGCATTTTGAACTGAACTTTCGAATGAAAGAAGAAAATCCAGTCAATAAGGGGAGAAAAATGCCGTGTCACGTGATCAAAATCGCTTATAACTCAATAGTAATTGATTGATCCAAAAATGGAAAAAACAGTTCGATTCTAAATCGCTTCCATGGCCAGGCTTTCCAATTTTATATCTTTCCGTTAAAAAATGAATTTGTAAATGTGTCAAAACGTTTTGTACTTGTTGAGCAGAGCAGTTGAGTTACCTTAAATAAAAGTGCGCAATAGTAGAATTGCATTGTTTGCATGATTGGAGGTCTTTTGATGATTATTAATAAGCTAGATGAATCTCATTACAATGTCATGCAATGAAGATCTAATAAATAAACGCAATGTGCATTTTTGCATTATTAATTGTAAAAATTTCACTATTTAATTCTTAATGCAGAATAGTTGACAAATAGGAGCTTCAATTTAAAAGGTAATTATAGATTTTATTTTACATGGTTTTTGTTTCTTTTTTTTTTCTGCTTTCAATTGGGTTGAAGTGGAACAATAAAAACGTATCGGAAATAGGAATATTTTCTTGTTCTAAAGAAATTTTAAATTGTTTTGATTCATGCCTTCAATTGGACCAAGAAGGAGTTCGTTTTAGTTCATTGATGTTAAACAAATGTTTTTTTTTTTTCCTTTAATTTTGCTGAAAGCTGGTCTCACATCCAAATTAGCTACTTTTCGACACATTTTTAATGCATTTTGTTGGAAAATGCATGAAATTGCTAGGTGTTCTTATTAAAAAATAATGTAATCGGGAGACATTTTCCATTTTTTGGTAAAGGCAAAAGATCTTACAGACAATATTGTCAAAGTTGGCATTTTGAATCGAATTTTCGGACGCGACAGCGTGATAAGTGAGAAAAACCGTTCGCCACGTGATCATTATGACTTATAAATCGATAAATGATTTATTTATCAGAAAATGGAAAGCGCTACCTGATTTCAAATCGCTTCAGTAGCCAGAAGCTCTTGAATTTTATGCCTTTACGTTTAAAAATGTATTAGAAAATGTGTCAGGAAGTTTTGCGTTGTTGAGTAGGGTATTAGAAAACAACCTTAAACTGTTTCATTTTTTAAATTTAATTTTATAAAATTAAAGAGTTTTCAGTTGGCGATCAAATAGCATAAGAAATTGAACGCTTATCTTTTTTGTTTAAGTCTGAAAATTGAAGTAACCTTTATGTGATTATTATCTGCATTCTTGTTTTTTGTATAGTTTTTTTATACGGCGCCAAGTTTTTGGGGAATATGGAGAATGAAAAAAAAACCAAGTGGTGCCGAAAAGACTTGATTCTTGTTCATCTGACATTATATTTTAATGATCTAAAAACACACAAAAATAAATAAAAATAAATAGCGAAATACATTCACTTGTATAGCAAAAAATGGTCTTTCAAATAATATAAATTAATTTGTCAATGCGTTTTATTTATTAAGATTAAATTAAATAATGCTATAAAAAGTGATAAAATATCTTTATTAAGATTGACGATCGTTTCATTGCACAAACGGCGACATTTTTAAAATCATTCACGATAGAAAATACTTTCACATAATTTAAAAACAATAACATAGTAAAATTATGTGAAAATATTTTCTATCGTGAATCATTTTGAAAATGTCGCCGTTTGTACAATGAAACGATCGTCAACCTTAATAAAGATATTTTATCACTTTTTATAGCATTATTTAACTTAATCTGTTTATAAGTTATTATTATACATGTTGTTATATCATTTTATTTATGTTGTGCATTTCTAAGTAAAAAAAAAAAATGTATACCCTTGAATTATTCCTCAAACCAATAATTTTGTGTGAAATATTTAAAAGTTATATTATCATTTTATTGAAAATACCAATATAACAGAGACTGAATAATATTAATGTGAAATTTTAAACACAATAACCTCCCTGTAGGTAATATGTAATTAAAACAACATTCAAAATTCTTTAAATTACAAAATTTGTGTTACAAGAAATTTTTATAGCTTAAAAATAACATATTCAATTCCTATTTTTATTTATTGCGATCATTGTAACAAATGAACATAACAAGCAATCCCTCAAAACTTCACGTCAACCTAATCATTTTTTACAAAAGTAAAAGCGAGTCAGAAAACAAAAATCATCCATTTTCTTACTGTGCTAAAAAACATTAAAATGGATTTTTTAAACAAATAACTTTTAATTTGACATGCTTTCCCACCAATTACACATTAAATAAAATAAATAATAGATGTCCAAAAAATTAAAGATGGAACAAATTACTCATTGATTCAATTAAATCTAAAATACGTAGATAATTTAAAATTTTATTACAAAATAGAATTACAAATTTATTATACCTGAGTAATAAAATTGCCAACTTCTTTGCGTTATCTTTATTGGAAGAGGGGAAAAAACGTTAAAAGAAAATAAAATTTATGACCACATTTCAAAAAAATTTTAACTTAAGCACGAACCTTTATTTTTTTTTTCTTGACTGTACCACACAAAACTATTCCCCGGTGTTTTAAAATAATGGAAGATTATTAAGAAAACGTGTGCTGTTCTCTTTAGATTCAGAACATTGCACCAAATATTTAACATAGCTCCGAAAATGGTCGCAATCATAGGCCCCCATATGGGGTACGTGCCCCTTTCTCATATGAGCCACAGGGGATCGAGTGGTACTTTTTTTCGACCAGGTCTTCGTACTAGCGCTTTGGAAATATGAGTTAACTATCGTTCATAAAGATACGAAATAATCAGAATTGTTTTGCCGTGCCCAGGTTTTTATTGCTAAGATAGAGTTATTTTAAGAGTTTTCTTTTATGAAGTAAGCTGGGGTTATTTTTTTTAGCCGAAATAAATGTAAGAGTGACTTTGAGATAGCGATTGTTTAATGGCGAAAAATATTTTTTTTCCTTTTTAGTTTCTTTTACTTTTTTTTTTTTTTTGGTAGAGTATTCTAAATATGCTTTAAATCGCGTTTTTTTTAAGAGCTGAGATAACGTGGCAGTCTAATTTGGTACTACACATGTTAACTGATACTTTATGATTATGTTTGTAACAAAATACAGAAATATTTTTCACGGAAGAGAGAAAGTAAAATTCCTAAACGAGATAATTAAAATGTGAATAATTTTATAGGAACTAACTAAAAATGCTAATGAAATATTTTCTTAAAAATAAGTCAGAGTACTATAATTTTGGGGTTAAATTTTGTTTTGAGAGACTGAATGTAAAATTTGCTCACGGTAATTTGAAATCACGATGAAGTTAGGTATTTTTGTTTCTTTCTTTTTTACAAATGACTTCTTTTCGCATTGTTTTTGGTTCTAATTAGGTTTTTGCTTTTTGGCATTTTAGTATATAGCTGTTCAAAAATTATCAGGTATTTCTCTTTGAACGGTATAAATATATTTAAAATATATATGAGAATAACAGCATAAAACTATTTAAAAAATTATGAGATATTTCCCTTTGAACGCTATGAATATATTTAAAGTGTATAGGTGAATAACTGCGTGTCAATGCTTATTTAATTATTATTTTTTATTTTTTTATTAATCGATCCAGTGTAAATTTTTAATAGGATCCGGTTATAAATATTCTGTCAGTATGTTTACCTACATCATCCATAATTTACTACTCCACTGTTTCCCAACCTTTTTTAGGCCATGCCCCACCAAATCATCTCTAAAACCTTCATGCCACCCCCCCCCCCCTCTCCCCTTTCTGTGACAAATAATTCTTATTATATAAAAAGTGAGTCTTAGACCAATGTCAGACGGGCGTCTTTTTTGCTGATTTTTTGCTTAAGTATTATCCATTCACAATGCTGCGTCTTTTTTGCTGCTTTTTTGCTTAAGTATCATCCATTCACAATGCCATTGTGAATGGATAATACTTAAGCAAAAAAGACGCCCATTGGTCTTATTCCCTTTAAAGTCCAAAAAGACATTTAAAAAATCCAATGAAAAAGAAACATACACAAGTAAAAAAAAAAAAAAAAAAATGTCGTGAAAAAAAACGAGCATAAGCGAAAGAAATGTATTTAGAAAGAAATCGTTAATATTAATAATAATAATATGCAGTAATGGTAAAAAGCAAATTAGATTTTAAAATATTTAATAGCAAATTGAGATACATAAAAATAACTGTAATTGAAGTTTTTCGATGGTGCGTCAATCATTTTAATTGTTGACATTAATAAAAATAAATAAATAAATAAATGTATAATACAATAAATACAAATTATAAGATTCGAAATGAATAGAATAAAATTAATGAGATCATTGTACTTCATGCTGTCTGCAGAGAGATTTTATATCAGGCACTAATTTTGTCAACTTTAACCTTAATCTCCTCGTTTAGTCATGTCCAGTCGATTTCTTTTCTTCAGTAGTAAATAATTTACTGCACTAAAACCACATTCAACTAAATGGTAACAATATTTTTCTTGTAAATTTTGTTGAATTCCGATACTTAGTTTTTGTCTCAACACAAAGCTATGCCATAGTTCCTATTTTACTGAATAAGGTTCTAACTGACGCATCGTTTTGAATTTCAGAGATTTCTTCTGATATTGAAACATCAGACGATATGTAAACTATCATTGACTGCAAGACCCACGATGGAAAATTAAAACAATTAAAATAAAAAATGTTTCAAATCAGAAAATTTATTAAGAAAAAGAATTTGTAAATTTATTTCTTACTTTTGATTTAACTCGATGAAAAGAAATAAAATAAAATAGTACTTCAGATTAATAATAATGGATGTCCTAATTTCGCAGAAGTCTCAAATTGCCCCTGTGGGGCGTACGCCCCACGTTGGGAACCACTGTCCTACGCCTATCATTTATCATCTAGGAAGTTTTAAATTGTTCATTCTAGGAGATAAGCGAACCTTTTAAATTTTTATTTAAAAAGAACGGTTTTTTGTTTTTGTTTGTTTTCATTAGCATTTTTGGAATTAGAAAAATGATAAAAAATGCAGGATAATTATTGCAGCTGCCTTAAATCATTTCCCCCTTTTTTAAATTTACTTTTAATTATTATTATCATCATTACTATCATTATGATTATTATTAGTTCTGGTAAATTTAGCAGGAGCTTGTTTCCTATAATAGCCATATGAATAAATGCAAAAGTAACGACACTAAATCTTACAGGCATCGATTTTAGTTGACTCAAATTTCGGGTGTTTCAGTGGTGACTAAAGTTTCAACCATTCAGTTTGGTAACTTAACAGCAGGAAAAATAAGGCAACGCTTAATTTCTTTTCTTTTTTTTTTTTTAATTGAAAAGTTTTTTACAAACCTTAAGAATATATTTTAAAATGCACTTTTAATCTGCATTACCTTTAAGAAAAAGAAGAAGAAAAAAAAAAAAAACGCATTGTGTTTGAGATAGTATGGAAGTCTTTAGCAGCGGAATTTGTGGCACATATAATAACATTTGCAGTTTTTAAATTCAAAATCAAAATAACATCTTAAAATAGGTGGAAACGGGAGTTCTTATTAAGTCTATTTTTGAAATACTAATTTTTTGAAAAAAGAAAACTACCCCCCCAAAAAAGTAGGCTAAACTTTTCTATAACAAATAACTTTTTTTATAACTTACTAGTTGATCCGTTCGGCGTTGCCCGGACCCGTGATAATATTCTTAAATGAACCTTAAATTCGTATGATTTTATTTCTTCTGAGTATGCGCTGCAAAAGTGCTGCACACTTGGAAAGTCTTGTTAGAAAAGCAATCTCGAACCAAACAAACGTCGAACCGGGTCCCCGCTGCCTACGGCACCGTATTAAAACGTACCAAACGTGCTGCGCACTCACTGCAAAGTATTACAAAAAACCAACAACCTCGAATCTTTTAGTTCCACATTCCACCATGGTACGGTTTTAAATATTTGATCGCCACCCCTCCGCGGGATTTTTTTTATAGCGCCTCTTTTACTTCCTTCGAAATTTTATGGTCGTTATTTTTTTAAATTGTGTTTCAGAAACTTGGTATAAAACTGTTAATTATTATGTGTTATAAACTATCTGAAAGTTCCAGATCGATCGGTTGGTCAGTTTTCTTAATTTTAACAAATTCGCGTTTTTCAACAAAGTATTTCTTTTCCTTTTTAAAAATCGAATTTTTTATTTAAAAAAAGCTTGCGGATCGATTTTTATAAATTTTAGATATTATTAAACAGCATTTAAAGATAGGGCTGGACGCTCAACTTTAAAATCTGTGAATGATGTATTTAAAAAAAAAAAATGACGGCGTGCCAAAGAATCATACTATAAAAATCATTTTGTGTTTTGGGAGACTGGCTTTTAAAGTGAGAGTTTGAAAGGAATCATCCAATTAATGAAATAATAATTAATATCTAAGGTTGTAACTGAGAGGTTGTGAAGAAATTTACATATCTGAAATCAGCGAAAAATTTTACACCTGGATGCATAAGAATTAAATCTATAAATTTAATATTTTAAAAAAAAAATTATATTCGTTCGAAAATGTCCATACTGAAGGGGTCGGTTGTCTACAATGAACACTTGGCGTATATGGGAGAGATTTCAAACCTTTCCTTAGAAGGAAATAAAAATATTTATAAATCGATTTTTCGAGGATTTTTTGACTTCTTGAAACCGTACTAGAACAATTTTTAGAATTTCTGAAAGGGAATTTTTTTTCTGTCTGAATGTGCAATTTTCGAGTATTTAGGCTCGATAGAATTTAATTTACAACCCTTTTTAAAAAGGCCCAGTACACTTATCGCTCTAGCAGAGCTGTAATTCTATTAACCCCTCTCCCCTCTTTTCCAGTCTTCGTAGAAATATTCTGCGGTTTAATAAAAATCTATGCTTTTGTTGAATTATGAATACTTTCCCATTCTTTTAATTTGGGGGTTTTAATTAATTCCTCAACTAATTATTAGAGTAGATTAATTTTAACCCAATTATTCTAATTGGTAAACAACTCATATTAGATGTAAATTTCCAACTGGGCGAAAAATGTCCGGAGCAGGATTCGAACCCAGGACCTCCTGGCTGAAGCCGCCAGTGCTCTGCCATCTGAGCTATCCCGGACGATTCTGGTCAAACTTTTTCACCCAGCTAACCTTGATGATTACAGCATCTGGTCTGAAACCTGGTTCAGCTGAACAGAATAAATCTCAGGTAATGGAACTCCAGAAATCGCTGGATACGAAATTACACTAGATTAATTTTAACCCAATTATTCTAATTGGTAAACAAATCGTATTAGATGCGAAACTTTCTTTTATTAGTACGAGTTGGAACCCGTCGAAATTCGACGAATTAAAATGTCTAGAATGGGACTGTTAGATCGAATTTATAATAAACCTACAAAAATAATTACAATAAAAAAATCATTTTGCATTGGTTGTCTAACTCTTAAAACAAATAATGTTTTTAACCTAAAATTACTAAAATATTATTTCCACAAACTTCAAGTGCTTAAATTATTGAAAAATTAAACTGTATTAGAGTACGTAATCAAGATCAGTAATTATGTTGAAGTTATCGATTGAGGCTCTTATGTTTGTTTTTACGGGATGAAAAATCAGTAAAAAGGATTTCCCTCTGTCACTTCAAAAAATTTCCCCCATAAAATCTAAACTGTACGTTATTTTCACATTCTCAAAATTTACATACGTACCACTCAAATCACAATTTAAAAGTATTTTAACGCACAATACATTATTAATGAATGTATTTCCAAACTTAACGTCACGTTTGTCCGATACAACTTTTCATGTGAACATTCGCACAAACTTTAAGTTCTAATCTCAGTATCCACAAAAACTTACCATTCAGAAATTTGCCTTTAGTTGCCATAGTATTGGCCATTTAGTATCGGTAAATATTTAGTTTTATCAAAGAAAAGGATCGTTTTGTTTTAAATATGACATCATTTTCACTCACTGAATCATTTTGCCTAGCGTCTCAAGCTCAGTATCAGCGTAATGTAAAAATATTGAAATATCTTCTTCAATCTTTTGATTTATGAAGAAGAATGAGTTTTTTTTCTTTTTTTTTTTTTAATGGCTGACGTCATTTTCTGTTCAAAAATTAGAAAAAAGTTACTTTTATTTGTAATAAGAAAATGGCATCAATAAGGATATAATCAATAAAAATAAATAAGCCATGACTAATTTTCCTTTACTTTTAATAGAAATGGAGTTCTTCAGTTGCCGCAATTACAAAATTGGTACTAAAAACTATAAAAAAAAAATTAATATCTCAAAAATAAATTGAGATAGAGCTTTCAAACAAATTGCATTTAAAAGTACATTTTTTTCTTTATACGACGGTGTAAAAATTTAAACTGTGCGATGTTTAGAAGTTTAAAAATTTGCAGTAAAGAAAATTACAAAACCAAAATTTTATTTCAAATTTCAAAGTGTTGCCATTCGCAAAATGACGTATGCGTTACGCACAGATATGTTTGTCCTTTATAATATAGATAGATTAAAAGATATAAATAAGAAGAGTAGGAAACTAGGTAATAATAAAAATGAAACACGCGCTAAATTTGTTTTGAAAAAATTTTGGGAATCATTATAAAAGTACAGGTTTGAAAAAAAAAATACACTTATAATAATAATAATAATAATAATAATAATAATTATTATTATTATTATTATTATTATTATTATTATTATTATTATTATTATTATTATTATTATATTATTATTATTACAATTATATTTTCTGTTTTTTTAGCGAGGATATCAGTAATAGCAACTAGGTGTTTTTAACTCTATGTAATTTTGCCAATTATTCGAAATTTAAAGTATTCTTGAAGTACATCAACCACCTGAATAAAAAATATTTTTTTTTCATACACGTACGTGAACAAAAGATTTTTTTTTTCTAATTCATGCGCACTAATCGTTTACCCTCCAAGATTAATTCAACTTCCCATCTTCTATGAGAAGTGTACAAAAAAGTTAACTGCCTTCGAAAAACAAATTCAAGTATTAAATAAATTAGCGTCTATATAAAATTCTGATGTAATAACATAAAATAGATTATGTATTCCATATATGAAATGCTTGGAATACAATTGAATTCTAACTATGCATTAAATTAAGATACAAGTGAAATGAGCTGTATATTTTAAAAGTCTGATCTGAAGGCACCGTTTTCTGAAACAATGTATAGGGTTTGGACATTAAGTAGAGTTACTAAATAAATTGCTGATTCAAATAAAATTTACTTTTTTTTTACACTCTTGTATTTAACTCAACTTGCTTTTTTATGTAAAGTTGGAATTAGCAATCGATTTTTAACCCTTTTCCTGATATGATTTAATTATAAAAAATATGTTAAAAGGTGTACACTTGATGACAATACAACATTTTAATATTTTTATAACTTAATTATTAATTAATAGGGGAGACCGGGGCTAGTTGGATACAGGGGTAAGTAGGCGCAGTCCTCATAAATCGCCTGTTTGTGCATTGATTGCGCAACCAGTCACAGAGTACCTTTCTTGTTGCTTTTTGCAATCCTCATTGTAGTTTTGCAGCGATACGTACGTGCAATGGACATTTATTACGATTTTTCTGTTTTTTGCACTCATAAGTAATTTTTTGTTGCCTTATTCTTTTTCTAATTTCCAATACTTATCTTAATAATTTCGATTTAACTTGTGCACTTTTTCTTAGGGTATGATTAACTGTACCTAACCCATATGTCATTTATTTGGATTATTTATGCTTAGATGGTTACGTGTCCCTTTTGTGAAGAAACTTATTATGGGGCTAGCAGGCGCGTTGAACGCGGGGCAAATTGGCTCGGTGTTTGGTGTGTGCTGGTAGCTTGAAAAACAGCAAACACCGAGAAAAGTGATTGCAGTGCTAGATTTTGGGTACACGAGGCTTGCCCAAACGGAGACACTCGATTTTTTATTTGTGACAAGCGTAACTCTGATGATGATATCGAATAGGATAGAAGTTACTCAATGTTAATGTTTTATTCATTATTTTTATGTCTGTATAATTTAGAATTTACATTGTACGGCGATAACGCTTTTGTTTAAACTTACTGGTAATAATGAAATTGATTTCGCTTAACTGCGTGTCTTATTTGAGTTTAATTTAAATTTTTATAAAGCGTCTACCAACTTACCCCATAGGTATAGGCAACTTACCCCGTGACGGGATAGGTTGGCGCACAATTTTTCTTTTACTTTAGGCTTCCGCTAAGCATAAACTACAAAAGGTACAAACTTAAAACTCCGGGTATTTATAGCCCAATGCCTGTTCTTTAATTTTATTAATTTAATTAATTTAATATGTGTTTTGAATGTCTACTTCTTGTGGTTTTTACTGCAAGCTGGTGAAAGTACTATAAAGCTGTGCCCTTATTGTGACATTGAAATACTTGGTCTGCTGGTCGGAACTATCTTTTTATCTTCGGTGCTAACAGTGATTGGCATGTTGTGCGGCTACATATGATGGTCTTTAAAAAACTTTTTAATAACATTATTATGTCTTTTTACGAACATTTCGGACTACTTTCTACAGACTTTGTGTTTCAGAGTGTTGGTATGTGGTGTCCTTCTTAGGAACTATGATACGAACAATTATTTTGTAGGACTTTGACGATGGACTCGTTTATTTTAGTCTAATGCAATTTGTATATTTGCAGGTCAATTTAATTTATAATTTAGTTCATATGTGATTCCAGTTTTGTGTAATTTTTCAAGTCAGTGACTTGAACATCTGTGATATTTTTATTTTGGTTCTGTTGGTGTTTAACGAGAGGTGTTCTCGTTCTTTGCTTAAATTTTATTTTGGTTTACAAATTATGTAACCTTATGTATGTAGATTTTATTTCTAGTGCGAGTCTCACTACTGAACGTTAGTCTATGTTTAATTATTTGCCGTCTGGTTTTTCTGGGCCTGTTTTCTTAGCGGTGGTTTTTCTTGGTGGTGCATAGGGTTTTCCGCCGGAGCAATAGAACCTATGCCAAATTTGGTGGGTGCTCCGGTTGGGTGATTCTGCCTGTTCTTTAAAAGTACAGTTAAAGTTTCATAAAAAATTTAATCAAAAAATTAATAAAAATGAATAACTAAAAACTGCGCCTACTAGCCCCGGTCTCCCCTACATTAAATTTAAGTCATTTTTCTATTCCCCCGCCACAGGTGATAAATCGCCAAATATTTTCTATAACTTGTACAACTGTATGGGAGTTAAAACAACAGATTTGATTTTGCGCCAATAAATGCGCCAATGCGTATTCAAAAGTGTTTCATAAGCTTTATGTGATGTATGATTTTTTTTAAATTTCTTTTTAATTAGCCTAAATAATAGTACAATTATTTTTTTTCTTTCTCCAGATACGTATGAAAGAATACCATCAAATACACATTGAAAATTAATGCCTATATCATAAAATACACATTATGTGTTAAAAGTTGGAAATGCCATATATATGTAAAAATGTTTATTTCAAATAATATATAGAACCAACTTCAATTATCATTTATCAGCCCACTCCTTATCCTTAATCTAAAACCAAAATTTCAAAATTTGATTGCCATTGTAATATAATCATCAATGATTTTTAGGTAATCATAATGAATCTTTAATTCATTATAAGACTTCAGTTACAATAATAAATAACATACAAAAATTAATATTAATTAAAACAACAATCGGCGCAAATAGCAATTATTAATGCTTTTATGCTTGATAAGATGGCCATTACCATAAGAATAAATACCGTGAGTTATTTCAATGACATAGTCAAAATTCATAGCATTGTGAGACTATTCAGAGCCGTAGATAATAATGTATTCAGACTTTTTGTTGGTTTCAATAGAAAAAATCTATATGCAAGTTATGATGATGATGGCTTTTAATAAGGAAAATGCTGATATCTGTCTCAATGTGTTATGTTCTAAATGTTCAATCTGTGTTAATCTAAAGGATAAATTGAATAATTGGGATTTTTTTATGAAAGTTAAAACAAGGGAGTTCAGCAAGAGTGACAAGAGGCAACAAGATAACAGGAAGAGAGAAAGGAAACAAGAGAAAAGAAAAAAAAATACATAAAACCTCTCCGCCTAATTAGTTATTCTTTTTTACGTGATAGAGTGACTAAGATTAATAAGTACTTTTTAATTTTTATTTTAAAACTATTTTTTTTTAAATGCACCATGTTTTCTTTTACTCCCTCTACTTGATGAGCATGTAAAATATACATATGAGGCATTTTTTCTTATATTTTGAATTGACAATAGTTTCGTAAATTTTATTCATCCCTTTTTCATAATCAAGATTCTTGCAACTTGATCGGGGTTCCTTTACATCCTATTAAGTAACAAGAATAATATAGTTTGTAAAAATAAAAATGATGTAATTACAAAAAAATTTCGATAGATCTTAACTAAAATCACACATTTTTATCAAAATTTTATATCTTTCCGTGTTGATCAATTTATAATTTAAAAAATCATTATACAACTGAAATTTGAAAAATAAATACATTTAAATTGGGAAATCGTCTATAATTGGACTGTTTATTTATTTCTGGAAACAATGCATATTTATTAAACAAAAATAATTGCTGCATTGTCGTAGAACAATAAACCAAACGAAAAGTTAGGCGGGCTTTTATTATAAATCTACGCCATTTTATCCAATGATTAAAAAGAATAGATATTATGTCGTTAAAAAGGGGGAAAATAGAAAGTCAAAATCCACAGATCCATTCGAAAATCATGTTGGAATATACATTAAGCAAATATATATATTTCAAAACTGGTTTTTTTTTTTTCAATTTAATTATCTAATACATTTATAGAAACAATTTCAGCCTTTGTAAAGAATAATATGAGCTTTCCGAAATAAACTAGAGAACAGGAATTCTGCTTTTTCAGAATTTAGTGTCGCCCCCGACGTTTCCATTATTTCATTTTCTTTTGATGGACTGATGGCATCTATTATTATGAAACAGCCATTATAAATGAAGTGTTAGGTGAAGATGAAAGAGCAGCCATAAAAAGTTAGACCTCTGATTTTCTGGTCAGAATGGGGAAAAAAAATGACCTTTTTTTTTTTTTTTTTTTTTTTTTTTTTTTTTTTTTTTTTTCAATTATGGCCAATTTTTTTTTTTCAATTCTGACCAGAAAATCAGAGGTCTAACTTTTTACGGCTGCTCTTTCATCTTCACCTAACACTTCATTTATCATGGCTGTTTCATAATAATAGAAGCCATCAGTCCATCAAAAGAAAATAACTCGGTGAAAGCGGACACTCGGTTAAGGGGAACTCGGATAATCGGAACTCTACTGTAGCTCAGTTTTAAGACTTAAAACACGCGATTTTATTTTATATAAAACGACGTCATCCGAATCCGCTGAAGAATTCCTCATTTACGATCCAATCATAAACATCTGCAATAAAGTATGGGTAGGACGTCACTATCTCAGAATAATACACAAATGTAGCAAACAGAAAGCAATTCATTAATATTTTTTCAAAATAGCACGTATTTTAATTACTTTTTTTTCAGTTTTTATGAGAAAGTGGCAACATAAAGATATAATTGCTATTTTTCAACTATTTCTTCTTTACTTTCTACAGAAATGGCGTACTTGAGTTGCCAAAATGAAACAAACGTCGCTAAAACTACAAAAAAAATTAATATCTCAAAAATAAATGGAGATACAGTTTTCAAACAAAATGCATTTAAAGAACTTTTCTTCCCCAATACGACGGTATAAAAGTTGAAAATGTGCGATGCTTAGAAGTTCAAAAAATTGCTAAAGAGTATTTAATCGTAATGTTTTGTTTTACGGCTAGCGTCTGTAAGGTAATGTTATTTTTTGGAGACAAAATAAGCTGGAAGAAAGAAATAGCATACCGTACCGGGGGCTAATAAGTAATTTAAATAACAAAATTCTATTTCCCCGCAACTATTAAATATTTTCATGGAACTCCATTATTTCGGTTCCAATTTTAACAACAAATGGAAATCATCCCCAGCAAACCACAACTAATAGAGAAAGGAAAATGAACATTGGAAAATCTTTAGGAGTCTCTGCAATTTTGTTGTTCGGCCTATCGAAATCGCTAACCCAGTCCGTAAATCTCAATCTTTCGGACACTTTATTGTCTCATTTTATAATGGTTGCACAATGTTTCGATGAAAAGTCATTTTCGGATGAGAAAGGGAGCTCGGAGGAGTAAAAAAAAAACGGCAGTTACGATGTGGATTTGGCAATCCCGTAATCCGGCATTTAGTTTTTAGAGTCGGGTTTTTTATTCACTTTTATTGGACCATGGTTTTCAGTTTAGTTTTACGATCGAGTTGGACTGGGGAAGGAAATTGGTCGGAATCGTTGGCGAGAAAAGACCACTGGGAATTTTTAGCTTGAATTATTGATTTTTGTTGCAGTTTACTAGCATATGCAATAAGGAGGAGGTTGATACTAATACAAAACAATATATATATATATATATATATATACACTATATTTGAGATTTTTAGGTAATGGGAATTTAAGTATCTGATAATCTTCTATTTACTTCTATATGTTTTTTTATTTCCTGTTCATTTTATAATTATCTTATATATAATAGTTATTATTAACAATTTTTATATTATTTTTAATATATATTTATATTAATTATTATTGAATTTATTTTGTTTTATAGCATATAGCTATATGCTATATATTATCAATGTTATAGAATTATTTAAATTCTTTGTGTAGTTTAAATGTGTAAGATAATAGAATATTTTGAATGCTTTTTTTAAAATTTTATTAACAATAGTTTTTTAAAAAATATATAGTGTGGTTTATATTAGGTTTATAATTATCTATATATAAGGATTTGTTTGGTTTTGCTGTTAATAATTTTTTTTTTACATTCAACGGCTATCAGTTGTTCATCTTGTGACATTTGAATAATAAAAATACTACTAGATGGCAGAAACAAAATTTGTCTTTTGACGATAAGTTATAAATTTTGTCTTTTGCAGCTCCTTTTCAGTTATAATTTCCTTCACCAGGCGGATTTTTTAGCTAAATTTTGACGATATTGTTAAATAGTAATTAATTAATTTAATTGTGCATTTTAGTTATTTTAAATAATGTAATTACTTTCTATTTATTTTATTTTATATTATATTAATTCCATTTATCATGGTATTTCAAAATGTATTAACTGCATCCTTTAGTATCAATTACTGTGATTTCTTAACTGTTTTATTCACCTTAATCTTTACGATATTTTGGTAGCCATGTGCGAGTGGATATATTGAAAAATACTGAAATATTAATCGGTACGTTGTGTATTATTTCTATTTTATATCCTATAAATATTTAAAGAGGTTTTATTGATTTTTCCATTTCATATTATTTGTTTCTATTCTGTTCTTATTTTTAATCTATTCACTTGATTATAATGGTTGTTCGGGCACAGAGAAAAATAATTTTTAGCTTTAGCTTATTTTTCTCACAGAAAACAACCATATTGCTTATATCATTGAATTCTGTGCCCTTGAAAACGTAATTCAATATATAAGCTTTTCCATTATTTGTCGGTGTCCACTTTCTTATTTTTTCTTCCATAATAATTCTTATAATAAATTATTTGGCACTTTTTTATACTTACAGCTTTAATTCATAATATTTACGGTTTTTGAGTGTGGTAGGTTATGTTTAATTAATGGTTATATATATATATATATATATATATATATATATATATATATATATATATATATATATATATATATATATACAACCGGCAAAGGTTAAAAAAAGGAAAAGAAAAAGAAAGAAAAAAACAACAACACATACACTTTAATCACTAAAGTATCACAGAAAAAAACTAAAATAGCCATTAGGGGTGGAATTATGTAGGGGAGCTAGGGGATGTATGGGACAAGGGATGGATCGGGCATTCTCAATATTTCAGGCAATAGACATTTATTTTAAATTGCTTCCTAACCCCATATACCTCTACCACAGTGTGCTTCAGAACTAAAAGTAGGACCACATTGCTGTTTTCATTTTCCTTCAAAGTTGCCTTTTCTGAAATCTCTGCTTAAAAGTAAGTTTTTTTTTTACATTTGAAGATGTGAAATATCTTATACAATATAAAAAAATTAAGCTATGTTGTAGTTATTTATTTTAAGGTTCAATATCAATAATTAAAATGAATGAATAGTAACCATTGTGACAAAATAATTTTTGAGGTAAAATGGCTGAGAAGGGATATTATGCATCATGGGGATGATTGGGACATTTCAAATGGGGATGAATGGGACATTCTCACTTCTCCCTAGAGATGTTGAAAATTTTATTTATTAATTAAATAGTATTATATAGGATGATAAATCAATAATTTACGTCCATTAATGGTATTAAATAGTATTATATGAGTTGTTATTGTTTAAAATTTCTGAGTGTTACTTATTGTATTGTAATAATTATTAATGGATTATCTAAAAATTGGTACTGAAACAATCAAAATAGATAAAATTGATAAAAATAGTATATGTGTATTGATCAAATGGGTTAAATTATATTGAATTTTGAAATGTTGCACAAATAAATCCCCACCCCTAACATATTGTGTCGATCGAAAAGTCGGATCGTGTTGGGAAAATCAATTCGTACCGGAAAATTCAATCATTTAATTATTAGACATTGATTCCGATATCTAATGTCTAATAATTATCGGGCAGAATTTTCCGGTACGAATTGATTTTCGCAACACGACATGACCTTTCCGATCGACACAATAATTTCCGTTCTGAATGTTTCTACGATACATTTAATTAATATTAATTAATAAGTTGTGATTGAAAATTATTAGCTATGCTATATTTAAAAGACATTTTGCACTTTCATTTCAAATCTAAAATGCCTCATAAGTGGAAAAAAAGAACAGGTTGATAGCCGAAGTCCGCATTAAAAGTTAAAACTGCAATAAAAGAAGTTATTGAAAAAAAAAAAAACCATATCGATTCGTGCTGTAAAATCATATATTGCAAATATAATTTTCATATAAGGTTATAATTATAAATTTTAATTTGGTAAAATTGAATACAGGGAGGAAAATCTTTGTGTCCCATCCATCCCTATTAGTGTCCCATTCATCCCTGCTGTGGGGATGATTGGGACAGGGAGGAACGTTTTTTTTTATTTCATAATAGTTTTATGAATAAATCATAATCTAGAATAAATATTGTTCATATATGTTGGCAAATACCTAATGTATGAAATGTGATATATAATATTGATAGTAACTTAAATAAAAAAATATAAAAAAAATATTTTTGTGAAAATGTCCCATTCATCCCCCACCTCCCCTACTGTTCAAATTTAAATGGCGTGACACAAAAACCTCTCGATGTATTGGAATAGTAACAAGATTTTAAATGTTCGATGATAACAGACGATACATGTATGTTCTTTTATGCTGTTTGATTTATGACATGGATAGATTTTCAATTGGTGATATGCTTATTTTTTAATCCATTTTTATCTAGTTATCTTTATCAGGTGTTTTTTATGTTTTTTGTTGAGTACGGTAGCCTTTATTTTGCATTATTTAGCTTGTTATGGCTAATGAAAAGTTGGAACCATAAATGTTGTTTGTGGTAATCAAGGTAATTCGGGCCTGATGATTCTGCCTGGGATCCACAAGTATTTTCATTTTTCCGATGGTTACTGTGTTTTCATTTCCATGTTACTCTTTTATGGGGATCTGTTTTATAGAGTTTTATGGTAGTTTATCTATCATTTTTAATCTGAATAAATTCCTTTATAATTTATACAATTACATTTGTTGCCGATAATTTGTATTGGTTTATCTATATATATAAGTATTTATAAAATTTGCATTAAATCTGAACATTATTGAATGTCTCTAGAAATAATCGTAAAAACATACGAGTATATGTCGATAATTTGAAGGTCTAGATTCATATTCTGTCAAAGTTAAGTTCTCATGATGAAAATTTGTAATGTGTTACTATTCAATATGAAGGCGGCTTCCTAAAATTATTATTATTAGACCAATGTCAGACGGGCGTCTTTTTTGCTTAAGTATTATCCATTCACAATGCTACGTCTGACATTAGTCTTATTTTCATATAAATTTAAAGAATACATAATTTTCGAACGGGAACCTTTTTTCGTTTTTCTCTTCGACAATTTGACGATTAAAACGCATAGAATGACCTCTTTTTTAATTTAATTTAACTTTTTTTTTTTTTTTTTTTTTTTTTTTTTTTTTTACTGTACACTCAGAATGTATTTAAATTTAACATTTACTTTTCCTCAGATATTTTTCACAATGTTTTCATGTTTTGTGTATTGAAAAACAAAAAACAGAAAAAGCAGACTTTGCCAATATTAACTACCGATTCTTTAGTCGAAAATACAAAAATCATTAATTAAAAGTAAATAAGTTTGTTTTAAAGTAGAAAAAAAAATAAAATGTATACATTTTAATTCAATCCGGTTATTTAAACCAGAGTATATAGTTTTTAATTCTTTTTTGAGCATCTTCAAAATTTATCCGCAAAATTTTTAATTTCATTATTGTATTTTTACACCATTTGTTTTACGTAATGTAATATTTTTTTAAACCTAAAACTATTATTTTATTATTATCATCATTATAATTATTGTTTAATGTTTTTTTTTTTTTTTTTTTTTTTTTTTTTTTTGGCCAGGCCTACATATTGTGTATGAGACAAGCAAGATTACAATAGAGGAATATTTGTTTTTCCTCTTATTTTACAGTAATATAATTTTATTTCATTCATTAAAAAAAATCGGTAAAATGATGATTAAAATTACACAAGAAGTTATTTTCTGAAGATTT
Organism: Maratus speciosus; assembly: GCA_963932465.1. Classification (NCBI taxonomy): domain Eukaryota; kingdom Metazoa; phylum Arthropoda; class Arachnida; order Araneae; family Salticidae; genus Maratus; species Maratus speciosus. The sequence continues at coordinate 501,289,971 of OZ010793.1, read as the reverse complement.
TTTCAACTGTATCAATTGAAGGAACGTTTCATGTTCATTTAAGAATAACAAATTATTTACTCTAGCCTTAAGATAGTGAGTTGACATTAAAAACTGTTCTGAATAGCGAAATTAATGTGTAATACGAGAAAACTTAAATAGGTGACTATTCATTACCTAATATAATTATCAAAATACAGTTTTCAACACTAGAAAGTAGATATCCGGGGCCAAGGTAGTGCGTGTTCAAGAATTATATTCTTAAGTTTTAAATATTTTTTAGGCGATGATAAAATTTTAAAAGTTAAATTTTAAAGTTTAAAATTTCAAGATTATAGGGGTTTTGAATACTTAAATTTTAATGAGACATTTCTTAAAAATGAACTGCGTCGGCATACTTTCTGAAGATGAAAAACGTAGTTTTACAATCATATTACCTGATGAATAAGTACCTATTTACATTTTTCATGGGTGTTCACGGGTTCCACAACTTTTAGATAGGCGTATCATTTAACAGAAATTCGTAAATTCACAGTACCACCATTAATAAAAGTAACGTTGACATTTAAAATGGCATTATTATAGCACTAAATTAAAGTTCTAATAATCTCCTTTTATTGATAAAAGACAGTGACATTATAATTATTTTTTAATAAATTTAATTGAATAATAAGAAAAACTAAATAAAGTGTTTTATAATTACGATAAAGATAGAAAAAGTTGCGCGAAATGTTTTATGATAATTAATTTATTTTTTCAAGGCAAAATTTATAGTATTTGCTAGTCTTTACAGTAGAGTAAATATACACATCATGGCCCATATATAAATCAAAAGAAATTAATTTCATGCATAAATTAGTTTTCAAGAACTAATTAACTTTTTATATATTTTTTGAACGTTTGTTCAGTACACTTTTCTAAAAAACTGTTGAATACATCACCTTCAATTTTGTTGTGGTATCAGAAAACATACTATTTGAGAATAATAAGAAGCAATTTTCATTTTAGCTTAAAAGAAATAAAATTAAAAAATATTTCACTAAAAAACTGTGAAAGTCCTAAAAATTTAAAGAACATATTTTTCGTTATTTTAAATTTTTTTTTCACTCAGACCTATAACGTTAGGTATTTTAAAGAAACTAGTTAGTTACACAATTTTGGAAAGTTTCAACTGTTTACCTGCAGTAGAATTTTAGAAATAAAATAATCTTTTCAAAAAAAAAAAAAAAAAAATATTAACCGACTTAAAAAAAGCGCTAAAAAGAACTAAATAATTCTTTAAACTTCTCTAATGACGAAACCTTATCCATTAACTGCACATCGGATTTCATGTATCGGCATAAAAACGTTAAATTTAATATATAGAATTTAATAGCTACCAAACATGGATTTTCTAGCGAATATTTTTTACAAAAGATTAATTTACATATTTATGATTTAATTTACGAATATACACGCATAAAAAGTAATCAATTACTTTTTGAAGTTGGTGCCAACCTATCTTAAGTATAGTAAAATTGTGAATATATTGTAGCTATTACCGTGAATAAAGTGATGATGGAAAATATGATATAAAATTTAAAAAATGCTCCATTTCTTCAGAAAATTATTTTTTTAATCATTATCGATTGTGAATGTTTGGCACCAACTTCAAAAAGTAATTATTTACTTTTTATACGTATATATTCGTAAATTAAATCATAAATATGTAAATTAATCTTTTGTAAAAAATATTCTCTAGAAAATCCATGTTTAGTAGCTATTAAATTCTATATATTAAATTTAACGTTTTTATGCCGATACGTGAAATCCGATGTGCAGTTAATGGATAAGGTTTCGTCATTAGAGAAGTTTAAAGAATTATTTAGTTCTTTTAGCGCTTTTTTGAAGTCGGTTAATATTTTTTTTTTTTTGAAAAGATTATTTTATTTCCTACTTTTTAGTTATTCATACCGTAACACATAATTATCCGGATTTCAACATCTGCTGAATAAGTAAATTATTTGTCAAATAAATTATAATTTACAAAAATTATTTATTAAACAAATAGTTTTTAATAAATTCTTTATAATTTCATTAGAAGTATTGATTTTATTAGCATTTAATACATATGATGTATTTTGAAACAAGTAAATTGTATTCAGAACAGTCTACATTCATTTATTTATTGATCACACACACCTGACGTATGTGTTTGACATAAGGGGCCAGCTTATAAGTCATCGTTAATATACAAGTATGAAATAGCACAAGGACTTTGAGCTTTGACTGGGGGGGGGGGGGGGGGTCTAGATAGCACAAGGAGATTTACAACACCAGAGAATTGCATCTGGGAGCTCCACAAAGAGAGTGAAACGGGGCCAACGGGAGTTGAACCCGCAGCCCAACTACGCTTTCAAGCGATTAGTGGTGTGGTGCCTTAACCATTCAGCCACGGTCTACATTCAAGAATTATTTTTTGTGGGACTCAGTTGTCAACAGCAAAATGCAGACTATGTAGCAACATTTGTATTGACTCTTCAAGTATATTGGCAAGGACCCAGATATATTTTTCGCTGTTAGCGAAATGAGATTGACCAATCAGAAGTCTGCCTTTTTGCGAACTTGTAATTTTTATAGAGTGTGTACTTTTAAATTTCAAAAATTCTTCTATCAAATAAAACAAAATTTTCTGTACTAAAATGCTGGCATCCAAAAAGTTGTAGACTTGTCAGGTTTGAAAATGTGGTCCAGAGACCACCGTGGCTGAGTTACAGCGCCTAGAAGATACAGTGTGGAAAACGGCTATTCCTATAATGCTTTAAAAAGTGCTAAAAACTTGTATCCCATAAATCTCCAACAATGCTCAGCGGCAATATGCTGATACGAGCGCCATCTCGTAACTCTTTTTAATATAAACCCTGTGTTTTCAAAAATTATAGAATGTTAAATATCGGAAACTATAAATATAAGATATTTTAGTCTGTTATAAGCTAATTTAGTTAAGGAATGACGTGAAATAGGTTAAAGAGTCTCTTTTAGAATGACTATCGTTTTAAAATCATTACGATGGCGCTACGATCGACATCTTGTTATTCAGCATCGTTGTACATTTATGGGATTCAATTTTTTAGCACTATTTTGTAGCCGTTTTCCACACTGTATCTTCTAGGCGCTGTAGCTGAGTGGTCAGCGATGACCATCTCGGGAACTCAGCTTTCGCTTTAGAGTGTTCGTGCAAGCATCACGCCGCTAATCGCTTGAGAGCGTAAGTGGCTCCGGGTTCGAATCTCGCTGGCTCCGTTGCACACTCTCTGTGGAGCTGCCGGATGTAATTCTGTGGTGCTGTAAATTTCCTTGTGCTATCTCCTTCCTGTATATTGACAATGACTTATAAGCGGACGCTTGACGCCAAGCACACAGGTCAGATATATGTATTCAATAAACTAATCATGTGGTCCATAATGGAGGATATTCCATCTACGTTTTGATCACGTGGTCAAGGTAAAAACTTCTAGCGTAAAGAACGGAAGGCTCCATAGACGTAATGAAAAACCCTCGCCAGCCAGTGAAACAGTTCATGGGGAAAGCAGTAGTAGCCTCCCTTCTTATCAGTTAGAAGTTATTTGGGTAAATTACCGGTATCACGTGACTTCTTTCAGCCTCGAACCCAGATTTGGAATAAAGTCCATTCTACATTATTCTTTTCCGATAATCTTCATCAGTTGTTTCCTCTTGTAAGGTGCCTCTATTTGAGAGTGGCGACATACAATGCTCAGACTCTGATTATACATGCGTGTTTGCCTACACTACGGCAAAACTAGACATTTTCTATTCCAGAACTTGGCGATACTCCTTGGACAAGTTTGATTATACGAGTGACGGACAATGTACTTTATTCCAAATATGGGTTCGAGGCTGAAAAAAGTCACGTGATACCGGTAATTTACCCAAAGAACTTCTAACTGATAAGAAGGGAAGATACTACTGCTTTGCCTCATGAACTGTTTCATTGGCTAGCGGGGATTTATATTACACGTCTACGGAGCCTTCCCTTCTTTACGCTAGACGTTTTTACCTTGACCACGTGATCAAAACGTAGATGGAATATCCCCCATTTGGCAAGCATTAGTTTGCCAATAATGGCAAGCTCTACAAGATTCATGGCGATAGCTTTTGTCTAGAATCTATCAATCAATAATTTTTTCCCGTATGTCACCATTCTCATACCAATACACCCCCATCCTTAGGCAGTAAAGACATCAGAAATGAGCGTCAATGATTAGGGGTTTTGTCTGAATCTGATAACCGAAGACAGTGCTGCTACACATAAGAAGGCACTTTTATGTATACTGTATATGGATGCACTTTGCAGTGCACCGACTAATGGAGACACGTTGCTGAACTATAGCGCCTAGAATATACAGTGTGGAAATTGACTATCTATATTATAAAGGACAAACATATCTGTGCGTAACGCATACGTCATTCTGCGAATGGCAACACTTTGAAATTTGAAATAAAATTTTGGTTTTGTAATTTTCTCTACTGCAAATTTTTATACTTCTAAACATCGCACATTTTAAATTTTTACACCGCCGTATAAGGAAACAAATGCTCATTTAAATGCAATTTGTTTGAAATCTGTATCTCAATTTAATTTTAAGATATTAATTTTTTTTGTAGTTTTTATTACTTTTTTTGTAATTGTGGCAGCTGAAGTACTCCCTTTCTGTTGAAAGTCATGTTGAAACTAAAGGGGGATGGGGGGGAATGAAAATAGTAGATTGCTGAATGTTTTTGTTGCCATTTTCTCATAAAAACCGAAAAAAATTGAAATTAAAATACGTGCTATGTCAAGAATATCGTCTGTTATAAAACCCAGTGAGTTTCGGCTTTATTTCGCTTTTATTTATCAATTAAATGATTTTGCCGCGCCAGCTCCATTGCGAAATATTAATAAACAATTTGCACATAAAAAAGTTCAGAATTTCTCTCCCGCTAATTTTCTACAATGAAATTAAAACTTCATCAATAAATAAGTAAAAGAATAATGTATAAAAAAGCACGTATTTAACATATATGTAATCGAACAATTTAAATTTTTAGAGCCGAATTGGGAAAAATATGTGCTTTTAAATATCATTTGTATGAAATAGAGTTGCTAGGCAACTGTTAAGAGAAAAAATAATCTATACATTGAAAACACAAGATAGCTTTTTTAGACATCTTCCCTGAACTTTCTACTGTACCAATTTTGCTAATAATTCTTTTTTTTTAAATGAAAGCTGTTCATTCGTAGATGTCATCGCATTAGCTGTTTTTCTAAATATTTCCACTTTTATATTTTTAATTTAATTTGAATTTTTTTTTTTTTTAATTTCATCAAAATGGTAGCAATCGTATTATTTCCACTGTTGCAGAAAAAAAGAAATATTGGGGTTTATTTATCCTTAATGATACCATTTACTCATTACAATTAAAAATAACTTTATTTTAAGTCTGAACAGAAAAGGACGTCACTATTTAAAAAACATTTTCGCTCATAAAGCTAATGTCACAATATATTTTCATTCGGCTGATACTGAATTTGAGACACTTGGCGTAATGCTTCAGTAAGTGCCATATTTAAAAGAAACAATCCTTCTATTATATATATAAAATCCAAACGGAAATTTCGTTCCGAACGCCGAGATTTCGAGTTCTACCGCATGGATTTTTACGGAACTTATACCGTTAGATAGGTATCGTTTCAGGGAAGGTTTTAAGCTATAACACATCATTCTACCTAGATTAGTTATAGAATTATTACGGAAAATTCTGTTATATTGGAATTTGTTACTTCATATTTCCTTAAATATCTGGACTCCTATTGGTCGTAGAGCTTAGATCTCGCGCCAAAAGTAGCTCCGAAGCACCCAAGCAAACTTTTCCCCGTGATTATTTTGCCGTCTTCCAATTTCCTCTACCTCTATTAGGGGTCCGCGTAGGTCCCCTTTAAAATATTTTTCGTAGTAATTTCAGCAATTATCTTAAATTATTGGTTAAGACCGCCACCCTCCCGATTCATGTATCTACGGAAAGGTTGCATGAAGGAGTTTCGTTCAGATACGCTTTCGTTAAGAATAGAGTGCGCTGCCTGGTGGTGGAATGTGGAACTAACATAACGCGATATTGTTAAAATTAGGAAATCTAACAATGCGATCTGTTTTAAACTTTGAGATAGTTCATAACACATAATCTATTATCTATTCTATCTATTCTATCTATCTATTATATATATAAAATCCAAACGGAAATTTCGTTCCGAACGCCGAGATTTCGAGTTCTACCGCATGGATTTTTACGGAACTTATACCGTTAGATAGGTATCGTTCCAGGGAAGGTTTTAAGCTATAACACATCATTCTACCTAGGTTAGTTATATATTATTACGGAAAATTCTATTATTTTGTGACTTTGTTACTTCATATTTCCTTAAATATCTGGGCTCCTATTGGTCGTAGAGCTTAGATCTCGCGCCAAAAGTAGCTCCAGAGCACCCAAGCAAACTTTTCCCCGCGATTATTTTGCCGTCTTCCGATTTCCTCTAACTCTGTTAGGGGCCCCCGTAGGGCCCCTTTAAAATATTTTTCGTAGTAATTTCAGCAATTATCTTAAATAATTGGTTAAGACCGCCACCCTCCCGATTCATGTATCTACGGAAAGGTTGCATGAAGGAGTTTCGTTCAGATACGCTTTCGTTAAGAATAGAGTGCGCTCCCTGGTGGTGGAATGTGGAACTAACATAACGCGATATTGTTAAAATTAGGAAATCTAACAATGCGATCTGTTTTAAACTTTGAGATAGTTCATAACACATAATCTATTATCTATTCTATTATATATATATAAAATCTATTATCTATTCTATTATCTATTATATATATAAAATCCAAACGGAAATTTCGTTCCGAACGCCTAGATTTCGAGTTCTACTGCATGGATTTTTACGGAACCTATACCGTTAGATAGGTATTGTTTCAGGGAAGGTTTTAATCTATAACACATTATTCTACCTATATTAGTTTTAGAATTATGACGGAAAATTCTGTTATTTTGGGCGATAAGGTTACCATTTTATTTCTTGGCGAAATTAATCGTTGATAAAAAAAAATTGAAACGGCTACTAAACCTCGAAAAATAAAAGAAAAACTGTTACTAATTTTATTTAAATGAAAAAAAAAAGAAAAAATGAAGAAGAAAATCCGTTTTAATGAGTGATAATATTAAAAAACGGAAACATTTAATCAAAACCTGAAAGAAATATTTGTAATGCTTAAAAATTAATTTAATAAGAAATATTACACTTGATACGCAATATTTGGCTCTTTATCGCTTGCGTTAGATATGGAAACGATACGGAAAATTTGATTAGATGAAATTTTAACGACATTTTCTTTCTGTTCTGTTCTTTTCTTTTTTTTTTATATCTAATTGTCCCATCACGTGACTTATAGAAGAAACAAGCAGATATAATTGTGAGTCACATGTGTAATTACTATTTGTTTCTGTAAATTTTTTTCTTTTTCTTTTTTCGCCAAACAATGTGATTTTAAGCCAGAAATGCATAAGCGTGACATTAGCTTGAGGATTTTCTCACAAATGGTGTTTTTTTAGGTGAAAGAGATCATTTTTTGAGTACATTTTCATATTCAATTGTAACTTATATAGATATCAGTTAATATTTTAAAAATGGAATCGAATACTTAAATTTCAGTGTGAATTTCTGCCACACATACATATTGTAAAACAATTTCATACTTTTTAAAATGTTTTTCGCCGTAATTCCGAAAGCATGTGATATTTATAAACTCGAACTCAGATCAACGAATATTACCCATTTTATTTAAGCAAATATTATCTATTTTCTCAAGTCATATCGCCAATTTCATTTATAGGAAAATTCACAGATTCGAAATCTAGGAAATAAAGATATTTTTTAAGGAAATTTATGTTTTAATACGTTATTACTATGGAAAAATTCAACATTTTGAAAAAAAAATTACAAGTCTTTTGTAATTCGTCATTTCTTCTTCGTCTTTCTTCGTACTTTCTCCTCTGTTATGTAATATTTCAAATGATATTGGACTAATTTTCGATCATCGATTCACCGCAAAATCGCATATCTAATATAGTATATAAAATAAAGTCTGGATTAGGGGACTAATTAACGCACAGCGCAAACTACTGAACCTAAAATCTTGAAAATCGTGGTAAAAATCCTTCTTATGACATAAACTTCGAAAGGATTTTCTAAAGTGTCACCCCTAATGGTTTTTGCACGGGGAGTGGAAAAAAATCGAATATCAAAATTATGCGTCAAATGATAGCATATTTTAATGTAGTTTTGTATGCTGAATCGAATGCTACCAAATAAATTTTTATAAGTCCAACAGTTCATGACACATTTCATATTTTTCTAATTTGGCGGTGTCTTTGGCATCTAAACCTCAAAATATCTATCATTACATCCGTTATTCTAGCAACGGAAAAAATTCAAATAAACCCTTTTGGCTAAAAAATAAAAACGGCTCTATGAGTTTGAAATAAAAATGCAAGCATCTTAATTTTTTTTAAAAAAATAGTGATTTTATGTAAAATTAAAGGGAAAAAATTACTGAGAATTTAGCGTTATAAAACAAAAATGGAAAAGGTACTACTTAGATATTCCGTCGATCAAAAATCTATCGTCAAACTATAAGATTAAATGCCAATAATGGTTGATCGTAAATATCAGATTCACTTGAATTTAAACAAACTACACGTGTTTACGTCATCAAGTGATTTTAATTTCGACGTTTTATTTGTATTTTTATTAATGTTATACTAATTTATTTGTTATTTCGTTATTTAAAATAAAGATTATGTCAATTTATATAATTTGGCGAATGGTTTGGCGATTTATATAATTTGGCGAAACTGGTCAACGGGATAACAAGTAGTACCAATGAAAATATTTAAGTATGAAAGCAATGTTTGTAACGACTTAAAAATTATTTTCATATATATAAACTCGGTTTATGGCGTCAGATGCTGTCATCCGAAGAATCTACAAGAGTCTTTTTCCATTTTTTCCGGTCATAGGTTCCTCAATGAAAGAAATTGGAATTGGAATAATATTGTGCGATTTATAAATTGCTCCTCGATAAGAAGAAAAAATGGGTACATTTATAACAACCGTGCGCACATCTCGCTGATAGCATTTTTAAAATTCCCAGTAGCAGTAGTTACATTTTTCGTATGTAAATTAAAAATATTTTTTTGCTTTTAATTATGGCATTATTTCCTGATATTGTTTATCTTTTCAGTTTTTTAAATGAAATTAGTATAAGACATGCATTTTAAATTAAATGAATGAAAGATTTGTGTTTTAAATGAAAATAATAAAATAAGAATATGCTATGAAAACAATCTTTATTGATTTATTACCTGCGCCCGGCTGACATAAAAGTATCACAAAAGCCACATATTCACTTTTCTTTGAGTAGTTGCTCATGAGAATTCAAGTTAACCTTCCGTAATCGGATACTTCACATATTGGTGTATTAGCTTTAATGCTGAAAGCATCGTTTTTGTTTGAAGCGAAAACTTTACTATGAATTCTATTACACAAAATTGCACCATCATCATCTACTATATATTTACAACGGAAATTTGTATTTCATTCCGATTGTTTATAATACTTTCGTAGGATATACCACAATTAGTTAGGCAATAATTTTGGACAGGTTTTAGTGTATACATATTGTTCAAGGGTACTTAGTTATAGAGCAACAGTAAAAGTTCAAAAATTAAGTGAACCTAATTATGAAAGTTTAGCCTTTTTAAAAAATTCTACAGAACATATTTTGTTACAAGTGGCCCTGTTGCATGACTTTTAGGAATGGTGTTAGTATATACGATTTCATTATATGCTGATTAGTTACAGAGTTATTAATTCCTGTTGTCAGAACGGTCTCATTACCCGACCATAAGTGCGCTGTTTATAATCAACTAAAACAATTACTTCTTAATTGCTAAATTTTGTCCAACGCTTAAGATAACATTATATCGCAATAGCGTTCGCATCGTTTTCAGTAATGTGCAAGGTCAAGCTGAATATTGTTTAAAATACAAGTTCAAATTCACCATTTAGTTTAATCCAAGGTTCATTTGGAAATATTGACCAGCGCAGCGGGCATAGCCTGCTAGTTATATATATAAAATCCAAACGAAAATTTCGTTCCGAACGCCTAGATTTCGAATTCTACTGCATGGATTTTGACGTAACTTATACTGTTAGATAGGTATTATTTCAGGGAAGGTTTTAAGCTATAACACATCGTTCTACGTAGGTTAGTTATAGAATTACGACGGAAAGTTCTGTTATTTTGGGCGAAAGGGTTACCATTATTTTATTGGAGATGAATTTTTTGATAAATGAATTAAAATGGCTGTACATAGCGGAAAAAAAAACTGTTACTAATTTTATTTAAAAGGAGAAAAAAAGAAAAGAAGAGAGAAAAAAAATTGACGAGTGGTAATTTTGGAAAACGAAAATATCGAATTTAAACATGAAAGAGAATGTTCGTAATGCTTAAAAATTTATTCAATATGAAAGATTGCAGTTTTAAACTATATTTGGCAATTTATCTCTTGCGTCCGGTTAAATAAAATGCATCAGAAAATTTTATAAAATAATATCTGAGTGACAATTTTGTTTTTGTTTTTGATTTCTTTTAAATTTACCTTTTATTTTTATTCAACTCGACCATCATGTGACATACAGAAGAAACTAGCAGATGTAATTATAAAAATGACGATACTTGTGAGTTACATATTGTATGTTTTTTGCGATTTCATTTTATCGCCAAACGATTTAATTTTAAGCCAAAAATGCATGAGCGTGCCATCGGTTTGAGCGACGTTCACAATATTGGTTATTTCTCAATAAACGACAGCATTTTCTGGAAATACCCAATTCTACTTATATATATATATATATATATATATATATATATATATATATATAATTCAAATGGAAATTTCATTCCCGCTGCTTATAACTCGAGTTCTGCTGAACGTACACTGTTAGATAGGTAATTTTTCGGGGAATTTTTTAGTACATAACACGTCGTTCTACGTTTCTTGGTATTGAATTATGGTTTAAAGATCTTTAATGAGATGAACCTGATAATGGAAAATTAGCTTCTTTAAATGATTCTGCCCAATGTATTTCGATGGAACTTGGACTGTTAATTAGATAATTTTCCAGGGGCGTTTTCAGTATAAAACATGCCCTTCTATATTGTTCAGCCATACCGTTTTTGGGAAAATTCTGTAGTCTGGTGTACGCAATTATCACAATAGCCTTTTTAAAAATTAAAATAAACTGTTTTAGATAGCATTTGCATTATTAGTTTGACAATTTTTCAGAGATAGTTTTAGTATATAATATATTGTTCGACACTGTTTAGTCATAGAGCAATGGGTTAAATTCTGTAATTTTCCAATATAGCTGCGAGTTGGCAAAAATGGGCTTGGCGAGACAAGGAAAGTTTTCATCCATATTTTCTGTTTAGTAATTAGATAATTTATTTACTATAAAGAATACATTTATCTCTTTTTTATATAAAAACAGAAGTAAATTGTATATAAATAACAAAAATATTAATATTCATAAATAAAAATTTATATAGGAATATATATATGAATACATATTTTAAAAAGCTTAAAGTTCATTTTATTTTTTTTTTATAGCTGTTCATATCATTTGGCCACAAATCTCACTTTCTTAAGCCCGAATTGCGCCAAGTTTTTTAACATCTAACAGTACCCATTGATCTTAAAATCAGGAAAATTGGAAAGTAGATGTAGTTTGTTAAGTATGCATAAATTAAGGAGATAAATTACGTTATCGAATCCATAGACAATTGGCATATTTGGTACCGATAAGTTACATAATTGAGTCTACTGACAATTGGCGTATGTTACCTGGCGTGGTTTGGCGCATAATTAACTTAGGAAAAGGTTTAAACTGATTCTGTGTTTTTAAAGTGGAGCTATTCTATAACCGAATTAACACAGAATTGGCATGATTTGAAAGAAAACTTTTTGGCGACCTTTTCCTCTTTTTACGTTATACCAACAACATACCAAATTGTATGCTATTATTTATTTCAATCCTAAATGTGCAAAATTTTTTGGTAATTTACAGTACTATAGGGATCTTGGCAAAACAGAGACAAGAAAATTTGGAAACATATTTTCTGGCAACCTATTCACTGTTTCATTTCATATAAACAAGCATTTCTTTCTGTTTATACAATTTATTTAACATAAAGATGCAATTTATCTAATTTTAGTTAGAAACAGAAGTAATTTGTATATAAAAAACATTTATAATATACATATATAAACAAACAAAAAAATTCATCGAGTTTGTTTTCTTAACTGTTTATATCAATTGGCAATAAATCTCACTTTCTGATGCCCGAATAGCGCCAAGCTTTTAAAAAAACGCCAAGGCGCCTGTAGTGGAAAAGAAAAGTACCAAATTTTATTGCAAACGATGCCAAATTTTGGCGCTTGATATTTATTGAACGCAAATTTCTTTTGGCTTTAATTATTATTTATTCGTAACACTGCAAAAAAATTTAATTTACTATTTTTTGAAGGTGGAAGTATTTTTTATTATCAAGTAAAATTAAGTTATAACTTCATTTTTCGCTGAATAAAGCATGGAAATGTTTACTGCAGTGCCAAGAGACACTTAAAATGTCATGCACGTAGTTGGCGATTTTGAAAAGAAAAATATTTTATAATATCGGAACCCACAGCAAATTGGCTCATTTTAACGGCAATGTTTTGGTACAAAATGAAATACATTTGTTGTGTACTCGCCGATTGAAAAGTCTTTAAAATTATTCAGCAGAGACAACGAGAAATAACTTGCAGTTTCATAAATTTTAATAATCAATATTCTTATCTATCTATCTACTTCTGCTTCTGCTTCTACTATATATACTAGAGTAAAATGAAAATGGGAAATTCGTCCCGGTTGCATATAACTTGAGATCACCTGAATGGATTTTGATCATAATGATAGTTAGATAATTTTCCAGGGAAGATTTTAGTACATAAAATATCGTTCTACGTTGCTTATACATACAATTATGTTTTAAAGTTATATAATCAGACGAACCCGATCATGAAAGATTAACCTTTTTAAAAGACTCAGCCGAATTGATTACGATTGAATTTTCACTGTTAGTTAAATATTTTTTCAGGCAGAGTTTTAGTATATACTATACCAGTGGTGGAAAATTGGCGCAGAGGAGGAGCCTATTGACACCACTAAATTTTAGTAGTATTTTTCGCCTTATCTAATGACAGAATTTATGCGTTTTTATTAAGGTGCAGAATACTATAAAACTTTAGTGGTGTCAATAGGCTCCTCCTCTGCGCCAATTTTCCACCAGTGCTATACCCTTCTGCATTGCTTAATAATAGAGGTGTGATGGTTCTATAATCAATTGAACCCGATTATGAAAGTTTAACATTTTTTAAAGTTCTACTGAACGGATTTTGACAGGAATTTCATTTTAGTTAGATATCTATTCAGACATGGTTTTAGTATTTTGCATATTGTTCTACGTTGCTTAGTCATAAAGTAAGGGCGGAAAGTTCCATAATCATATGAAACCGATTATGAAAGATTAGACTTTTCAAAAAGTTCTAGATGGCGGATATTGATAATACTTTCTTTGTTGATAAGACAATGTTTGCGGAGGTTTTAGTTTATTGCGTATCATTCTACGTTGCTTAGTTACAGAATTATGGTGGAAAGTTCTATAATCAGATGGACCCCTTATGAAAGATCAACCTTTAAAAAAAGTTTTACTGGATGGATTTTGTCCGTTTGTTTGTTTGCATTATTACAAGTAGTTATATAATTTTTCAGGGTTTGTTTTATTGTATTGCGTATTGTACTATCTTTCTTTACCAATCCTACTGTTGTTGATCAACTAAAAGGGTTAAGACCTTAATAGCTGAAAATTTGTCTACACATTAGAAAATATAATAGCACATTGGCGTTCTTATCGTTTTCAGCAGTGCGAAAGGACATTCCAGGTAAGGTTCCATATTGCTTTAAATCACAATGTCAAATTCAATGATACATTTTGTTTAATTCAAGGTTCATTTGGATAAGCAGACCAGCGTAGCGGGCATAGCCTGCTAGTTCTTTGATAAAATTATATATTTTTACACGAATACATCTAAAAGACATCAGTTTCTGTAATTTGTACTTCGCGGTACTGAAATTAGAACCTCAAGCCAAAAGAATACATTTTCACATGCAAAGTTTTAGCTGACAAACGGAATACTTCACATATGAAAATCTATCTATATTATAAAGGAAAAATATGTCTGTGCGTAAGGCTGACGTCATTTTTAGAATGGCAACGCTTGACGATTAAATGTCGGTTTTGCAATCTTTACTACTGCAATTTTTTGAATTTCTAAACATCGCGCATCTTCAATTTCTACACCCGTTATATAGGGAAAAAAATCTACTTTCAAATGCAATTTGCTTGAAAAGTTTAACTTAATTTATTTATTTATTATGTCTTTTTAAATAATTTTCAAGTATAATGTGTTTTAATCTATATCCATTGCGTACAGGCTCCATTACGAAATAAGCCATTTGCAGTTAAAATAATATAAATAATTCAGCATTTGTCCCTAACTAATTTTTATAGCGAAATTAAAACTTCACCAATCTATTATATTAAAAAGTGACTATCCGTTTGTATTTCACAGCTGTTCCTATTAGAATATGGAATGTTCGGTGATCAAATTAAGGCCAGGTATCCACATGAGTCCGAGGGTGTGAAAAGTGGTCGCAGAATTTTAAAATTTGATTAGTTTTCGAGATAAAAATTTTTACGTTATTTTTAATGACATTTCTGTAATGATGGAAAATAAAATTGCTCCATTTTTGTGGATAAAAGAAAGCAAAGGGAAAATGACAAGGATTATTAGGTATCATTGTTTGAAATCATTTTTAAGTTGAAATTAACGTTTATTTGACTAAATAGTGAAAACATTATTGTAGTTTTCAAGAAAATTTCACGAAATACAAACTGACACATATTCAAGCTTCGGGAATCCGTTTATTTTAGAAACACGAATTTGACTCTCGACTGGAATATTGAGATAAATTCTGTTGACGTCAAAAGAAAAAAAAACATCGTACGTTATTTTCATTTAATTTAAATTCGAAAAGTAGATTTTCAACTATTCCCTTAAGATGGCTAATAAAACATTTCAGAAGCGGACATTAAAAATGAAATGTTTCAGCGAGAAAAAAAAATAATTCTCTAAATATTTATTTTAATTCATAAATATGAAATGCTTCTGAATAAATCTGTCCAAACAAATTCATTTTTGTATAAGATGACCCAAATGACATCATTTCTACCAACTCCTAAATTCGAAGGAAAATCTTGGAAGAGCGAAAAGCTCTAGGCCTATAAAGTTATAATATATGTGCATTTTTATTGGGAAAGCTTTTGACTTAAATTGTAAATATAACTTATTATTTGAAATATTGTGTTTAGTAAAGTTAATATTGTAATGACTTTCTAAATTTACAATAAAGTTAAGATTTCATTTTTTCGCAAAAATATCGATTGTCTCATAAAATTCAAAAGCAACACAACGGGTTGCTACGCAACTAGTCTCTCTAATAATTAAAAAAGCGCTAAAATATTGTATCCCTCAAATGTGCAACGATGCTGCTGAAATATGAAGATCGCAGCGACATCTGCAGGATATTTTATACAACTGCAAGATATTACTTGTCTATACAATGTAACACTAGTAATACGAAAATCCCGCAGATGTCGCTGCGATCGACACTTGGGATTTTAGCAGTATCGTCGCACATTTAAGGGATACAATTTTTTAGCACTGTTTGGATAGCATATTTCCACACTAGGCAGTCTAGACGCTGTAGCTGAATTCTGATGTATAAGGCCACTTTGCTATTGAATTGTAAGCTTTTTGATACCCACTACCGATGTCGGTTAGCATCGTTTTAGACATTTGGGTTTTTCTGAATGCGGCATCTTTTCTAGACAAGATCTCGAACTTCGGAAAGCTACCGCATCCAGTAAACTATAAGATCCACATCGATACCTACGGACATCGAAATTGGGTGTGGAAAAGCTGACAATCCGTCAATAAAGTTTACACATCAGAGCGCGGCAAAGTGCTTTAAGAGAAACTTATGTCCAAGCTATAGCAAACCTAGGCATTTTCTATTACATAACTACAGCGTCTAGAATATATAGTGTGGAAATCGACTATCTCAGTGATACTTAACCTTTAACTGGTGTGACTAAAATTTGTCACACAACTGATGTGATCCGGTCTCTCAGACCCCTCGAATAAAATGAATAAAGAAAATAACTCAAATGGTTGAATTTACTTAAATTTTGTCCTAACAATATCGTTGTACTTCTCTTAGGAGCATGTGAATTAAATTGCATGAAAAAAGTATTTTATTCATATTATTTAACTTCAGTACAGAAAAGTAAAAAGCTGTAAAAGAATTTACAGCTGGGAGTTGCGGGGTCTGGGAGACCGCGTGACATCAGTTAAAGGTTAAAAAAGTGCTAAAATATTGGATCCCTTAAATGTCAAATGATGCTGAAATCCAATGAGATGATCACAGCAACATCTGCAGGATATTTTTTAAAACTCCAAGACGATTTGGTTACAGCCATAGAGAAGAAATAGCGGTGGAGAGTGCTTTGGTAATCCTAAAGTAGAACCAACATAATAGTCACATGTTTATAATAGTCAATAGTTTTAATAGTTTATAACGTGACTTTTACCGCCAAAGTCTAGCATATGTTTGCGAAAGGAAAATAAACAAATTACCGTATCGTTAAATTAAAGTGAGAATCTTCTTTTAGTAATTTGAAACAGATTTTAAGTTGCTTTGTTTTACTTCGTTTATATTTTTGCACTACTTCACATGCATAATGTGGATGCTGAGTATTTTTATATATATTTTTTTCACGACCGGCAACAATTTTCAAATTGCCAAGCAAGCGATAACGAGCGAAATCTGGAAACCTTTACATGAGTAGGGCCGGTCATGTTGATGCCGCTTTTCAACGGAATTACAGCGTCTAGAATACCTAGTGTGGAAATATGCTATCCAAACAGTGCTAAAAATTTGCATCCCTTAAATATGCGACGATACTTCTAAAATCCCAAGTGTCGATAGCAGCGACATCTGTGGAATTTTCGTATTACTAGTATTATATTGTATAGACTAGCAATTTCTTGCAGCTGTAGAAAATATCCTGCAGACGTCGCTGCGATCTGCATATTGCAGCCGCATCATTGCACATTTAAGGGATACAATATTTTAGCGGGTTTTTTTTTTTTTTGTATTACAGGGATAGCCGATTTCCACAGTGTGTATTCTAGTCGCTATAACGGAATTCTCTACGGAAAGCACACTCCACCCCTATCTCTTCTCTATGGTTACAGCGTCTAGAATATATAGTGTGGAAATCGGCTATCCCCGTAATACTTAAAAAAAGTGCTGAAATATTGGATCCCTTAAATGTCAAACGATATGAAATCCAATGAGTCGATGGCAGCGACAACTGCAGGATATTTTCTAAAACTCCAAGACGATTTGGTCTAGACACTGTAATAATACGATGTTTACTTTGATATCTGAAAATATATGCAGATGTCGCTGCGATCGGCACCCTTGATTTTAGCGTCATTGCACACTTAAGGAATACAACTTTTTGCGCTGTTTGGACAGCAGATTTCCACGCTATGTATGCTAGACGCTGTAATTCGGTCTAGCTCTAGATGCTGTAAGTATGTTCCCAATACCTACTGGGTTCCGATCCTGAGCCGTTCTCATTGTTTCCTCAGGTTCAGATGTCGGGAACATAATGACTGACTATCGCAGTAGTACAGCGTCCAGAATACATAGCGTGGAAATTTGCAATTCAAACAGCGCTAAAAGTTGTATTCCTTAAACATGCAATGATGCTGAAATCCAGGGAGCCGATCGCTGCAACATCTGCGATATATTTTCAAATTTCAAAGTAAACATCATCGTATTATTACAACGTCTACCAAATCGTCTTGGAGTTATAGAAAATATCCTGAAGATGTCGCTGTGATCGACTCATTGGATTTCAGCATCGTTTGACATTTAAGGGATCCAATATTTTAGCACTTTTCTAAGTATTACTGGGATAGTCGATTTCCATACTATTGTAAAACCTTCGACTAACATGTGGAAGTGGTAGCGTGGAACTTCAGTCAAGCGGAGGCCCAAGTAATAATTAAATCAAACAATTTATTTAAATGCATAAGATAAATGAATATTTCTTGATTAATTTCTTGTATTTACAACTACATTATATTTTTGGGTACTTTCAGCTGATGACAATGTTCATTAAAGACTTAATGTTCAGTGTATAAGATTAACATTCAATTTCTATTAGCTTCTTTCTCGATACAAATCCAAAATCTTCTCACGATAGTCTGGTAAGAAACAGCTGCCTCTGTTTTCTGGTGTATATCAGTCCGTTGTCAACTACACAATATCTCGCGGTTTCCACTGGAGAAATCTTACCCAGCCCGAAACGGCGGATTCTTCTATCCCTTCGGATCTATCCGAAAACTCAACTCCCAACTCAGAGAGCAGCTCTCTCCTTGGGATTCAAAAACGCATCTCCCCCTTTTCTCTGTTCGTTCAAATTCACCTTTTTAAAACAAAGGCTATCTATGGCACAGTCAGAGTCTAGGTTGAATGACATCACTAACAAGCTTCAATCTCATAGGCCAAGAGAGACCCTCGCTGCTAGCGTGAGAAAATTTCGCATCTAGTTTCATTTTTAAATTGTCCTGGGAAAATATCGGCAGACTTGCTACTTAAAAGGAATTCCATAACTCCTATTCTTTTCACGCCATTCTCCTTTTCAGCCAACCTTTAAGATTGGTTTAGATGGATTGATTCTTTTTATCATTTCCTGCAGAACCTTGAGACTTAGAAATATTTTGAGCTGGTATGCTTATACATTGCTCTTCCTATCTAGAGTTCTATTTGAAAATATATGGGACTTTTTTTGTGAATCCCATTGGATTCTTCACACTATATATTCTAGACTCTGTAGCAGTAGTACTTAGAAAGTACTAAAATATTGTATCCCTTAAATGTAAAACGATGCTGAAATCCAAAGAGTCGATCGGAGCGACATCTGAGGATATTTTCTAAAACTCCAAGACCATTTGGTCTAGACGCTGTTATAATGCAATGTTTACACTGAAATTTGATAATATAACGCTGATGTCGCTGCGATCGGCTCATTGGATTACAGCATCATTGCACATTTAAGGGATACATTTGTTTAGTGCTGTTTGGATACAGATTTCCACACTATTTATTCTAGGCGTTGTACTTGTGCTCTGATACATGAGAAACTTTAAAAGTTGATTTTCAACTTTTTGACACTGACTTTCGATATCGGTTTGTGTCTTTGTGGGCTTTTCCGGTTTGGTAGATGACCGAATGGCCGGGATTCAGATAGATTTTTCGCTCTTAGCGAAACAAGATCAACCAATCAGAAGGCTGCATTTTTGCAAACAGCGAAAAATTAGCAAAACTGGAAGCTTCTGATTGGTCAATCTCGTTTCACTTCCAGC
Source organism: Maratus speciosus (assembly GCA_963932465.1). Lineage (NCBI taxonomy): Eukaryota > Metazoa > Arthropoda > Arachnida > Araneae > Salticidae > Maratus > Maratus speciosus. The sequence continues at coordinate 501,270,237 of OZ010793.1, read as the reverse complement.
GAAAAGTCTATCTGGATCTCGGCCTTTGTCCAACTAAGTTTCCGCACTTTGAAAGATCTCGTATCTCTGTAAGAGTAACAGTATGAAAGATGAGTGCTTATAACTGGGCGACTGCTTAAAAAAAGGATTTGAATTTTAAAGTTTTTATTTAAAAAAAATGTTCTAATCATCAGATTTTTATGAAATTTCTAATGGGACCAAATGGGTGACTTACACTTTCAAACAAAAAAAAAATTATCAAAATTGGTTCATATTTAAGAAAGTTATGCGTGAACATGTCCAAAACATACATACAGGTCGAATTGATAACCTCCTTCTTTTTGAAGTCGGTTAAAAATGTACCAACGCATAAAAAACACATTTTGAGAAAAATGCAAAAAAATCATATACATACCCACAGTGCTTAAAATATATTATTTTAAAACCTTCCAGCACCATAATCTTTTAGGTCAGTAATCATTTAGCACCATAATATTTTAGCCGATACTTAAAAACTCTAAATTTTGAACCATGCACTCCCAGAATTGCGTGAATCCTTAGCATAACATGACATCGGGTATTTTTTAAAAATATTTTTCCAATCAAATAGGATCCTAGTAATTAAGGTAAACCACCAAAACTTTTCATTTCTACCAAAATATCTTCCGGTCTTAAAGAGATATACTAAACACAAAATATGACATTTATAGACTAAATCAGAAATACGTAACCTTCTTATTAATATTCTGAGAAAATTGTTTAGTAAATATTTCTTATTCACTAAAAAAGGAATCTAACTATGAGTGCCCATGCGTTCAACTTCAAAAAGGGAGAGGAGGGAATTTTATACATGAAAGTTGAATTACTTTCAAACACAGTTCATAAATTATGAAACTATGAAAACTTATGAAATTATGAAAATTATGATTTTAAATTTTAATTAATCAATTAATTAATTAATTTTATTTATCGTTTATAGAGTTATTTTTTTCCCATAATGATTACTATTTTTAGTTATTTTTTTATGTTTAAGAAATAATAAACTTAATTAAAAAATTTCATCAAATGAGCATTTAAAAAATATATCAAAAATTTGCTTTACAAAATTATCCTAAAAATTAAAGGTAAATAAAAAAAAAAAAAAGAGTTATATTTTCCAAAATGTTGCTTAAGATGTAATTTAAGATTTAAAATGTAACCTTATGGATTTTTCGAACCATATTTGTTATTTAATTTTGAAATATTACTTACTCTTCATGGTAGAAATTAGTGATTAATTAATTAATCAGTCAATTATTATTATTACTATGAAAAAATTAATTATACATTAGTTAGAAAACCATTAAAACAGCTAGTAAATTATGCCCATAGGCAGCAACTAAACTGAAATAATTAAAATATTTTTATGCGTATCTTATTTCACTTCACACACACAAAAAGAGAGAGAGAGTGAAAGAGAAAGATAGGGAAGGTCACTTTCTCATCTCTCTAACAAACCTATTAAGGGAATGTTTCATCAATGCAGTAAGCTTTAGATACTGGTACGCGAAAATTATTATAAAATTGAATACTGCACAATTTTAAGTTTTGAAATCCTTCGACCCAGTTGGCTAGTACATCAGTATACTGTTAGAAAAAAAAAAAATAAATAAATAAATAAATAAAAAATTATTTATATTTATATTTCTAAGTAAAATACATGATTTTAAAAATTTCGCAAAAACTGCTTGATTTTACTTGTCGAGATGTTTCATGTGCCCTTAAATCGCACAAAAAGAGAAAAGTGATTTTTCTTTTTCCTTAGGATCATGTGCACAATTGTGTAGGCCAGATCTTAAAGGGATATATTTATCACCCCCTGATTTTCTTACGATTTCTTTCCCCAATGAGGAAAACCCATTATAAGTGTGCTCACAATACGAATCTGATTCATCCCCCCCCCCACCCCAACTAATAAATTTTTAAACATCATACATTTAAGATATTCACCTACATTCGGAGCGCTTAAAAAAAATGCACAATATTGAATAATTAGATGAACATTCTGATGAAATCATTGAAGATCCAAAAAATTTGTCGATTGATGAAAATGACTTTGTCACTGTGCGATTTCTGGGAAAGAAGAAAATTAGTCATTTCGTAGGAAAAATTTAAAAGATTTTATCACCTGAATGTGAAATCAATTTTCTAAGAAAATGAGGACTTAATTTCGACCAATTTATTTATCCAAAAAATGTTGACAATAGTGTTGTGGACAATAGAAAACAATTTAAACACTAGACAAAAGGCGTATTTTCAATTCAGTTGTGATACAGAATGATGAAAAAACATAAAATCCTAGCAATATCTTAACAATCTTTTAAAAAAGTGGGGTTTTTTGCTATCTTTTTAGCAGAATTTAATGCTTATGCCAGACAGCGTACGCTCAGGTCAACTAAATATATTTCAATTTTCTTTATACTCCATACTATTATTACACTTACCTGTGCACTGAATTCGAATTTTACAATAACTTCAAAATTAACTGAAATATATCAAAATAGGTAAAAAAAATACATGTTTTTTATTATAAATTATCATTTTTCTATATTCGAGTAGCTATAACGTAATTACATTTACAGATACATATAAAATTAATCTGGAAGTGTCAATTAATGTTTATTAGTGATTTTATGTTAAAAGTGTAAGAAAAGGATGATTTGAAACATTTTTAGGTAGCTTTCATTACAAAAAGCTACCTATCGCAGCCGTTCGGAGGAAAGCGATTTCAAAAAATTTTGGTATATTTTCATCGATCATGACCCCCAGACCCCGAAACCAGCCTCCGTTCAAAATTGATATATATATATATCTATATCTATATATATATCTGACCTATGTCACACTGTAACTCTCGTAATTATGAACCGATTTCGATGTAATTCGGTGTGTACATAGTATTTACCAATGTCTCGACCGAGTTCGTTGGCCAGCTTCATCCGCCGTTTTGTTTCAAAATGGCGGCCATTTAAAATTTTTAAAAAAATTTAAAATTTGAAATAAGGTACCAAAAAATTAAAAATGGAAAAATATTTTTTACTTATGTATTTGATCTTTATACAAAGATTCCGGAGCAGTTTTTGTTTCGACTATATCTTAAAAAATGGCTGAGTTATAGCATTTTGAATTTCTAGCGTGGCTGACATTTTGAAACGTCCTGAATTTTGTCACGCGATAAAAGGCGTATTTATGAACCGATTTCGATGTAATTCGGTCTGTACATAGTACATACCAATGTCTCGACCGAGTTAGTTGGCCAGCTTCATCCGCCATTTTGTTTCAAAATGGCGGCCATTGAAAATTTTTAAAAAAATTTAAAATTTGAAATGTGGTAACAAAAAAATGAAAATGGAAAAATATTTTTTTCTTATGTATTTGACCTTTATACAAAGATTTCGGAGCAGTTTTTGTTTCGTCTATATCTTAAAAAATGGCTGAGTTGCAGCATTTTGAATTTCTAGCGTGGCTGACATTTTGAGACGTCCTGAATTTTGTCACGCGATAAAAGGCGTATTTATGAACCGATTTGGATGCAACTTCCTTTATACATAGTACATACAAATGTCTCGACCGGGTTCGTTGGCCAGCTTCATTCGCCATCTTCTTTAAAAATGGCGGCCATTTAAATTTGTAAGAAAAAATTAAATTTGAAATGCGGTACCAAAAAATTGAAAATTGAAAAAATATTTACTTCTTATGTGTTTGACCTTGATAAAAAGATTCGGGAGCAGTTTTTGTTTCGTCTACATCTTAAGAAATGGCTGTGTTATAGCATTTTGAATTTCTAGCGTGCTGACATTTTGAAACGTCCTGATTTTTGTCACGCGATAACAGGCGTATTTATGAACCGATTCGGACGTTACTTGGTCTGTACATAGTACATACCAATGTCTCAACCGAGTTCGTTGGCCAGCTTCATTCGCCATCTTGTTTCAAAAGGGTTGCTATTTAAAAAGTCCTTCCGGCCAGTGACGGGAGGAAGAGGTAGCTTTCATATTCCTTATTTTAAAAAAGCCAACTTATATTATTCAAACACACGAAGCTCAATTAAGTAGAAACCGAATGTAGGAGATTCAATACTAATTTTTATCAATACTAAATCATTATGAATGAGAATTTCGCGAAATTAGTCAGCTTTATCCAAGCTGCTTTTGTTTAAAGTAACTTATATTTGGCTGCCAAATTCGGCGATTTCTTAAAGTGCCTGCCATTTTAAGACAAAATGGTGGATGAGGCTAACCAGTGAACTTGGTCGAGACCTTAGTAATTGCTGTGCACATGCTCACTCACATCGGAATCGGTTGATATATACGAGTGCTGTCGCAGGCAAAAATCAGATTTTTCAAAATGTCACCCACGTTAGAAATTGAAACTGCTATATCTGAGCCATTTTTTAAGATAAAGACAAACAAAAAATGCTCCTGAATCCTTATATCAAGGTCAAATACTTATGAAAGAAACCTTTTTCAATTTCTAATTTTTTTGCATCTCCCTTTAAATATATATTTTTTTTTATTTAATGGCCGCCATTTTGAAACAAGATGGCTGATGAAGCTGGCCAGCGAACTTGGTCCAGATATTGATGTATACTATCCACATACCTTCTTCCATCGAAATAGGCGAATACGTGTGGTATCGCGAGACAAATACAAGATCGTTTCAAAGTGTTAGCCATGATAGAAATTCAAAGTGCTATAATTCAACCACTTTTTAAGATATAAACAAAAGAACAAATTTTCAGAAACAAAAACTGCTCCAGAATCTTTGTATCAAGGCCAAACACATAAAAAAATCTTTTACATTTTCCAATTTTTTAATACCTCATTTTAAATTTTAAATTACATTTTTTTTTAAATGGCAACCCTTTTGAAAGAAGATGGCGAATGAAGCTGGCCAACAAACTCGGTCGAGACATTGGTATGTACTATGTACAGACCAAGTTACATTCAAATCGGTTCATAAATACGCCTGTTATCGCGTGACAAAAATCAGGTCGTTTTAAAATGTCAGCCACAAGAGAAATTCAAAATGCTATTACTCAGCCATTTTTTTTTAGATATAGACGAAAAAAAACTGTTCAGGAATCTTTGTATTAAGGTCAAACACATACAAAAAAAATCTTTTTCATTTTCCAATTTTTTGGTATCTCATTTAATTTTTTTTATTTTTTTATTTTTTTAAATGGCCGCCAGTTTGAAGCAAAATGGCGGATGAAGCTGGCCAACGAACTCCGTCGAGATATTTGTATGTACTATGTACACACCAAGGTACATCCAAATCGGTTCAGAAATACGTCTGTTATCACGTGGCAAAAATCAGGGCGTTTCAAAATGTCAGCCCCACTAGAAATTCAAAATGCTATAACTCAGCCATTTTTTAAGGTATAGACGAAACAAAAACTGCTCCCGAATCTTTTTATCGAGGTCAAACACATAAGAAAAAAATATTTTTTCAATTTTCAATTTTTTGGTACCACATTTCAAATTTAAATTTTTCTTAAAATTTTAAATGGCCGCCATTTTTAAACAAAATGGCGGATGAAGCTGGCCAAGGAACTCGGTCGAGACATTGGTCTGTACTATGTATAAACGAAGTTACATCCAAATCGGTTCATAAATATGCGTTTTATCGCGTGACAAAATTCAGGACGTTTCAAAATGTCAGCTTCGCTAGAAATTCAAAATGCTATAACTCAGCCATTTTTTAAGATATAGACGAAACGAAAACTGCTCCCGAGTCTTTGTATAAAGGTCAAATACATAAGAAAAAAATATTTTTCCATTTTCAATTTTTTGGTACCACATTTCAAATTTTAAATTTTTTTAAAATTTTTAAATGGCCGCCATTTTGAAACAAAATGGCGGATGAAGCTGGCCAACGAACTCGGTCGAGACATTGGTATGTACTATGTACACACCGAATTACATCCAAATCGGTTCATAAATACGAGAGTTACAGTGTGACATAGTTCAGATATATATATAATATATATATATATATCAATTTTGAACGGAGGGTGGTTTCGGGGTCTGGGGGTCATGATCGATGAAAATATACCAAAATTTTTTGAAATCGCTTTCCTCCGAACGGCTGCAATAGGTAGCTTTTTGTAAAGAAAGCTACCTAAAAAAAAAATAAATTTAAAATTTAAAATGAGGTATTAAATAATTGGAAAATGAAAAAGATTTTTTTTATGTGTTTGGCTTTGATACAAAGATTCCGGAGCAGTTTTTGTTTCTGAAAATTTGTTCTTTTGTTTATATCTTAAAAAATGGTTGAATTATAGCACTTTGAATTTCTAGCATGGCTAACATTTTGAAACGATCTTGTATTTGTCACGCGATAACACACGTATTCGCCTATTTCGATGTAAGAAGGCATGTGGATAGTATACGTCAATACCTCGACCAAGTTCGCTGGCCAGATTCATCAGCCATCTTGTTTCAAAATGGCGGCCATTAAATTAAAAAATATATATATATTTAAAGTGAGGTGCAAAAAAATTAGAAATTGAAAAAGGTTTCTTTCTTAAGTATTTGACCTTGATATAAGGATTCAGGAGCATTTTTTGTTTGTCTTTACCTTAAACAATGGCTCAGATATAGCAGTTTCAATTTCTATTGTGGTGACATTTTGAAAAATCTGATTTTTTGCATGCGACAGCACTCGTATATATCAACCGATTCCGATGTGAGTGAGCATGTGCACAGCAATTACTAAGGTCTCGACCAAGTTCACTGGTTAGCCTCATCCACCATGTTGTCTTAAAATGGCAGGCACTTCAATAAATCACCGAATTTGGCAGCCAAATATAACTTACTTTAAAGAAAAGCAGCTTGGCTAAAGCTGACTAATTTCGCGAAATTCTCATTCATTATATTGATAAAAATTAGTATTGAATCTCCGATATTCGGTTTCCTCTAAATTGAGCTTCGTGTGTTTGAATGATAGAAGTTGGCTTTTTTAAAATAAGGAATATGAAAGCTACCTCTTCCTCCCGGCACTGGCCGGAAGGACTTTTTACATATCTTCTGGCCTTGCTACGTCTTCTTCCGGTATTTTACGTTTTACTTCTTGTTTATTAAATTAGCCATAACTCCTCTTCTAGTAATTATAGAAATAAGATTAAAACAAATTTGGAATCGTAAGCGATTACTCTTTCAAACAAACCAAAAAAAGAACAACAACAACAACAACAAAAAACGATTTTTTTTCACTCAAAAGGTCATTTTAATGTGTGCCTTAAAAATGTTTTATAAATCAGGTACCATTATTTATTTATGGGCGAAAATACAGAAATAATAATATAAAAATATAAGCAGTATCATATATTACAGAAAAGTATATACTATTATTATACCCCACTACATTCAGATGTTCGACAAAAGTCAAAGTAATCAACGAGTTGTGATAGGAATTTCTTATGAATGATCACAAATTAAATTAAAATTATTTACTTTTAGTTTTAAAATGAAGCTTAAATTCGTCGTTTTAACAGATGAACGTTCCTTAACTAAAAAACCCGAAATAGGCAGCTTTCATTAGTTATGTTGTTTTTTAAAAGTTTTTAAACTGTAAATAACAGACTAAATGAAGATGGACCAAGCCTCTCACGGAATCAATCTACACTAGTCACACTTTTAGTCTTTAAGTACAATATATTTTTCTTCTGAAGATATTTTTTGGCATTTTGTTATCAATAATAATAATAACAATGATAATAATAACAATATCAGTGATAATATCCACAACAATAACAATGGTAATAATAATGATGCTGATGATTTGATTTGATAGTCTAAGAAGATCTGATCACTGATCAGACAAGGAAACCAAATCAGTAGAGCATAATGTCCTTCACGGTTTCTTTTATTAAGGACTTAAAAAGAAAAAAAAATACAATACTTAGCCGGAGTTGAACCCATACGCTACACGGGCTGGGTGGATTTGAATAGTATATGAAAAAAAATATATATATATGTACATCTGGATTCTTCATTGCCAGAAAACAGATTTCTTCTGCGGCAGTCTAATGATAAGAAGAGGATAAAGAAAGAAGACAAATTAAATCATTGAACTGAAATAAAGTATTGTGGAAAAAAAGTATGGCATTTTTAATTCAAAATAAAATAAATAATAATTTAAGCTTCATTTTAAAGAATATGTAGAAAAATCTTACAAATGGCGCAAAAAAACCGACACTTTTGGTTTAAATTCTAATTTGCACTGTTTCTAACTATCACTCCCTTTAGCTCAATAAGTTATTTATTTTATAAACTCATCCCGTAATAATTAACAAAAAACAATAATAACAATAATTTCGTATAAGTTCGATATAAAAATAAGCTCGTATATTTTTATACTTTTGCTGTAATAAGCGAGATTAAATTTTTGATGCTTTTTCTACAAAACTGTTGTTTCCCTCCTCTTCTGATAAGTTTTAACTCAAGCTTATGACTTAGAAACTTATGCGTTGTCTCTTGAACGCATAGAAAAATTTTGAGAACTTAAAACCGACTTTGTCATCGTTCCTGTTAAGTTCTACTGATCGCATGCTATTTGCAGCATTGCACTTATGGGGGTTCACATATCTAAATAAATACATTTTTTCTCCGGAAAAATTTAAATCTTCTCGAATCGATGGCGTCTTGTGAAATCCCTATATCTCATCCCATCAGACACATCTCCGGCACTTTCATCTGGCGTAACGACAGTCATTTGGCTTTCTCATCTGTTTGCGTTTTACAGATGAGTGGCGGCCATCATCAGTTCTGCCGTCACTTCGCTCGCACACTACGCTGCGTAATTGTAACCTCCATCATTTACGACAGCTTTAACCTCCATTTATCCCGGAAAAAAGGGAGCGAAAAAAAGTCCTTCTCATTTCGGATGCCGGACATGTAGATTTTTCCCTTCTTCTCATTCTGAGGTGGTCTCGAGCTCCATTTATCCCAATCGGTATGGGAATTTACCCTCAGAGGGGTTGGGATTCCTACCATCTTTGACCACAGACTAGACTTCGTCAGTTTTAAAAATATCACAAGCTTTTGCTTTGATTTAAATATTAATTTATTTTTTTACATATATTCATAATACAAAAATTATTCGCATATACTGGGTTAGACTCAACCAAGATGTAATGGGTAAAAACGCATCCAGAATTCGTATTTATAAGGGACCCTTCCAATGAGATCATTTTTTTTTTTTTTTTTTTTTTTTTTTTACTTTGGAACACACACACACTAAAGAGAAAGGGGAAGGGATCCAAAATGTTTTGCCTTCTCTACCCACTAAAAGACATTTTATTTTATTTTATTTTTTACATTTGAAAATAATTTAATTGGGACTTTCAAACTTTCATTCCACTCGGACTGTTTTAAAGAGAAGGTCTGAAATATGACATGTATTAAATCATGCAATGAACTAATTTTTTAATTTGTTGTTCTAAATTATATTATGATTGTAATTCTTCAACCTTATTACGTTATAGTTCAGAGGTGGGTGAACATGAGAGTGATAGAGACACAGGGAGGGAGAAGGGTCTAGCAGAAAAAGTTTATCTAAACATTAATATCAAACACATGTGTGGGATCTAAAATATAACTATAATTTTCAAGCATTCGATTTTTTTTGTTTATAAATAAAATACTGCAGGTTCAATGCATCAAACGCAAACAATGTTTTTTTTTTTTTTTTTTTTTTTTTTTGGTAGAAAAACATTTATACTATTTGTGCTCCACTTTATGCCTAAATTAACTTCAATTACACCCTTTTCAATGATATGATGTTTACTAAACAGTTTTTATTGATAGTTTATTTTAATACTTACAGTACAATAACCATAATAATAATTATTATTATTATTACAATTTCCAATGTACACAATTTAATTTACAACAATGATTCAAATTTCTTTCTCTTAAAACTTACTCTTTGAAGGCAAAAATTGCTTAGCAAAATAACAAGGGCCCTTGATTCAGATAGCTATTAATATATGTTGCTTGTTATTTGTATAATATGACAATCTGTTTCACAACATTTTATTACATATAAATGCTTAAAAGGACCATATCTTACCAGAAATGTTTAATGGTTAAATTACAATTTAAAGGAAATTATCAATGCTTTATATAAAGTACTATGCATAAAAATTTCATAATATTCCACATCTAAATCAACTTATAGTCAAGCTTTTTACAAATTTTAAACATGAAAATTATTTATAAAAGACTAATATGCTCTGATTGGCCGTAAGTCATGCTTTATTTATAAAATTATATTTCTTTATTTTTTCTCCTGTTTCTTTTTTATATATATTTGCTTCATAATATTCATCTTGCAAAAATTTATTGTAGGAGTCTGAGAATCAACAATTAAAAGAGTCTGGACGTAGAAAATTAGAAACAAATGCATAAGCATACTGTCATTAGTTTGAAAAAATAAAATAAAATAAAACACTATCACTTTAAAAAATTTATGAGAATACTAAAAAAAATAATGATAAATAAAAATATCGAATAAATATTTTAAAAATTATTGAAAAATAAAATCACAGTTTTAGCTGAAAATCACGCGTAAACTCCTACAAATGTGTGCTCCATTAAGTTTTGAGTAAATTTAAAACAGAAAAATGAAGATGTTGCCAGCGTTATGATATTTAATTATATTAGTTAAAAATTGTACTTGAAAAAAAATCTTTCAATAACAAATCACAATTTTCTAATATTGCGTAATCAGCTGTTACTTCATTGCTATCATAGTGTATCAACTTCTATATTTCGGAAATTTAAAATAACAACTCATTGTAAAAAAAAAGGCCAAAATTTAATGTCAAAAAATTCGAATAAAAAATTCTCAATTAGCTTATGCTATTATCCTAATACATACTTTTCTAAATATAAGAATGAAGTTCTAGTGTTCTAATTTAGGTTTCTTTTTTAAGCTGTTCATGTTTGCAAGAGAGCAAGATTATTTTTTTTTACTTTTTTATGGTTAATGAAACTCAACCGACATTGTGATTCAATACATAAAAAATTGTTTTTAGAATGCTAATTAGCTACATTTTATGAAGTACTATGTAAAATACATAATTATACGAATAATAATAATAGTAAAAACACTTCTGTAACAGGGTTGCCACACACGACCAATTTTTAGATTTTATTTCAAAGAGTTCGTACTGCTTTTTCCAAATTATAATCCTTGCTATACATTTCTATACCAGCGAAATAAACCTAGCACTAAGAATACTTTTTCTAAATAGCGATACGACTAGAATATAAGAGTAGTCGCATGCTGTAGTATTAAGCGTGTCTCTTGAGTACCTGCACATGATTTTGCTTGTATCCAATAAAAAAAATCTATTACTTTACTTTAAATATTATTAAAATAGTAAATTAAATGACAAAAATAAAAACAAACAATCAGACTTGAAAACCCTATTTTTATTTTTTAATAGAGTTTATAACAAAAAATTACTTTCATTTTAAATTCAAATATGAATTTCAAATTAAGCTATGTTTTAGGGAAATAAACTATCTATGACATTTAATAATCTGAGAAAGTTATAAGTTTTGCTGTTTCAATATTTATGCGATTGTGGCTTTCCATAGACTAATCTTGAAACTAATTCGATATTGGGTTATGAATATAGTTTAGAGAGAATTTTATAAGGCATTATTTTATAAAAAAAGCAATTTTATAAGGCTTGGTTTTTCATAGAATTAAGTTAAAATTAATTTCAGATTGAGCTATAAATATAGTTTAAAGGAAAAAGCAATTTTATAAGGCTTGGATTCCTATAGACTTATCTTGAAATTAATTCCACATTGAGCTATGAATATAGTTTAGAGAAAAAAGCAAGTTCACCTTAACACTTGACAATTAAAAATGTATAAAAAACCACTTAATGCGCGACTAGTATTTTATTTAGTTCTGAAAATTGACTTTTTCTAGATATTATTCTAAATAAATTTTAAATTAAATTATAAATATGTTTTAGGAAAAAAAAGCAGCTTTACCTTAGTACATAACAATTATAAATATAAAAATGGTAAACTCAGTTTTTAAAAATAATTTTAATATATTTTTTATAATTATAATTTAACTTTTTGTGTATATTTTTTATATAGATTGGACCTTAGATTTCCCAGGGATGAAATTTCCGAATTTTTGCATACCAGTATAATCTTAAAGAAAATGTTACTTTGTCGTGTTGCCAGATAGTCAAAAGTCAATTTCTCCAAAATTTCTGAAATTTTCCCCAAATCAGTGTTTTTTCCCGCAAAAGACCCCAACTCAGTTTTTACTCAAAAGGAGAATTTTTAAATTTTCAATTTACCACTATAAAAAATATTGAAGTCATTTAAGCTCATATTTTTTTCCCAAATCAAGCCTTTTTTTGAAAAAATTCCCCATTTACAAAAAACAAACTTTTAAAACTGGATTGAATGCACATTCTGCAACTATATTGAGATATACTTTGCAGTGACAAATTATTTTAAGTTTGTTTTTAAAAGTATTGTCTAACAATGTTGGACTATTGTTAGATTAGCTCCATAGATTTAGACAATCTCTTATCATTTGGGATTTGAATGAATCCGAGATGGTACACTGTTTTAATTTTTTTGTCATCCCTATACTAAAATACATTATCATAATGCAAAGTATTTTCGCTGTATCAATCGATGTGCTTTTGTATATCAGAAGACAAAAATATCGGCTTTCCACATATTTAAATAAATTTTTTTTTAAGTACAACGAAAGAATTTTTTGTATAAGTCATGCAGATTTAGTCACGTGCAGGTTTACGCTGCTTAAGACTTTAATGTAGTAACAACGAACACGGCCACATCCAAAAGAATAATAATTGATATTTCCGATTTCTGGATTGTATTTTCGTTTTTCAGATCAAAATTGAGTTCGAGACAGATCCAGTTTTCCTACAGGACTAAAAAAAATCTTTACCGGAAAAAAGTTTAAAAAAAAATCCCGAAGTTTTTCCCCAAAATATTTGTAGTCCCCAAAAATTTCCCCACGAACTACTTGTCCCCAAAAAATTCCTCTAGAGGTTCAAAATTCCCCAAATTGGGGACAAAATCCCCAATCTGGCAACACTGTATTAATTGGAACATTTTTGCGATTTAAAGTAAGAACATTTTCTGTAAGATTAAACTGGTATACAAAAAGTCGGAAATCTCATCCTTGGTTTCCATACACATGTTTTTTAACTCCTTTATATATATATATATATATATATATATATATAATTCAGATAGTCCCAAAATCGAGACCTACGACACTTTTTTTTTTTTTTAAACTAATAAAGATTGATTTTCTTTAGGTTTATCCAGCAATTAAATTCAAATTAAGCTATGGATACATTTTCGTCAATCCAGCCCTTTAATAAATGTGAGGGGAGAAAAAAGAGAGAGAGAAGGCGAATACTACGTTTATTCCTTTTTATTTACTTTTTTTTTTTTTTTTTTTTTTGAAGTAATAATTAAAAAATTATAACATTTCAATATTTCATTTTAAAAAAAATGTCCCAAGAATTCGTGCCCAAACATGGCTGGAAAATATCGGTCCAGGATCTCGCTACCATCTCAGTCAGCACTTATAGGTCCGCTTCAGCGTCCGTCATATTATAAAGTGGATTTTTTTTACCGAACCCAAGAGCGCAAGCGTATTTGTCAAATGCCAGATTCCGGAATGGTATGCAAATGCAGATTTTTGACTCCGTTGACCCTTTTGATAGCGTTTGCGGGTCGTTTGGCGGGGTGGTCGTTTTGCCGAAAAAATACCTGCAGGGCGAAAGTGGGAGGATGCGGGAAGATTATGATCATACTTCAACGATATCCATCCTTTCTGAAACTTGATTTTGAAGCCAAGTGCCGCACAACCATCCAGAAACACTTACATTCAAAATGTGTTTTTGTTTTCGCTCAGTTGATACAAAAAAATAGTTTTTTAACCTACGTAATACCATAAGCAACTTTATTAAATAAATGACGAAAAGTACATGTATTTTTATAAGTGTTTTTACACAGATTAAATATAAGTTTTCAGCACAAACATTTTCATTTATTACTGTAATATTAACGGTAATTTTCTTTTCTTTCTTTTTCTAAATATTTTCTTCTCTTCATTTTTATTTATTTATTTATTTTTTTTTAATACATAAATTTAGTCCTTTAAATAAATATTTGTCCGGAAACATATATTTTTAAAATAAAGTTTAGATACTGAATTAAGCGTAATGTCAAAATTCAAACTTTTTCTAAATTAGTTCGGGAAAATTCATATTTGAATTCGCTCTTCCAACTTCAGAGCTAAGAAACAGTTAACGTGAATTTACAAACTTTTTTCTATGCTGGATGTATAAGAAAAGTAAAGGAAGAAAAGAAAGTAAAGTAGGTAGAATAAATTTTGCATGCAGCTATTTCAAGCCTTCATAAAACAAAGTACGTTTTAGTGTGATATAGAAAAAGAGAAAGATAGAGAATACACAGTAAGAAGTGGCTCATTTTTGTGAAGCCTTGAAACAAATGTATATTAAATTTATTCCGGTTTTTTATGATTTTTATAACATTAAATTAATTTTTACGTGTCATGTATTCACAAAAAGTTGTTTTTATACACATAATTATAAATCAATGATTTTTTATGTATGTTTTTGTATAATAATGGTTCATACCCATTCCAGACGATAATCCCGAATTATGCCTTAGTTTAAGTTGTGTTTACTGAATTGTAAAAATGTTCTGACAATTATCTTAACCTATGTACCTTGTTACCTTCAAATAATTATTTTATTTTATTTTTGTCATTCAATTTCATACCCTCCTTTGCAGTAAGAATGCATTAAATAACCCAAATTTCCCTGTATACACATGAAAGATAATAATCTTTCATTATTGTAATCTGTCACGAAAGATTTATCATAAAATCGTAGTAATATTTACAAGTAACTCGAATAAACACACAGATGGTAAACGCGCAGCTATGAAATCAAACGCCTGTTTGGAATATTTACAAAGAATTTTTCACATAACTCGAACTTTTACAGAATCGCACATCTTATTCGATTAACAAAGGGTAACGACAACTTTAGTTAACCTCTTCAGGGGCGATTTGTTTATGGTAAAAAAAGACTTAATTTTTTTACAATTTATTTTTGTTACATTAATAGGAGGGTGATTTTCAAAAAGTGTCGTGTTTTACTGTCCTTTCACGTTTGCACAGAAAAATAGTTAAATATCATAATTTTTATTATTGCATTTTAACTATCATGTTTTTTAATGGTAATTTACAGATACATTATTATTTATAAAAAATTTAAAAATAAGAAATATATTCTTTTGTAGTCAAAATGTCATTATCGTAGGTTGTTCCAACAAGCAATTTTTTAGGTACAGATTTGACTAAATTCTATTTAAAACAGGTGGTTATAATTTTTTAGTGCATTTTTTTTATTAAGATGCTGTTAATTAAAAAATATTTATTTTCATTAATTAAACTTATCTATAATTCTTAATAATTATTTTAAACCGTGTCCTAAGAAAAAGTGTCATTGCCATGCTTCTGACAAAAAGTTCAGCTGGAATTTTTTAGAGGGCAACACATGCCTTTTTATCAAGGCAAAAATACTCCTTAAAAGTCTACATGTTATCAGGTTTAGGTTAATAGAGTAAACAGCTTTATAGTTTCAATAAAACAAACAAAGACTTTGAATGTTTTGGTGAGTATTTTTTTTTTTGTACGTCAATACCGTACCCACTTCGAATTGATAATTAAATGAACTTTTATTTCTTAATCTGTTTTTGTTATATAAGAAATAGGAAATCATTGTATGGGCCAGAACATATAATGGCTGCCATTTATGCCTGGGAAAAAATAAAAATATTTTGCTTAATTTATCATTACTGTAGATGTTTCGTACTCGCTTATGTTCATTACCATGTTCATAAAAATTTTAAAATTAGTTTTAAAATGTTAAATTAGTAATTTGGTCTCTGCTGATGCTTGTATATTAATGTTTATGAGGTAAGGTAATTTACAAAAAAATTTAAACTTTCTGATTATTTCTAAAATTTTTATTTTGTTATTCCAAAACATGGACAGATTTTGAAAATGACCCAGGAATTCAAAAAAAGAAGAAAAAAACCCCAGAAAAACAATAAAAATTCACACACACGCACAAAAACTATCGTTCACATTGTTGGCCACTGAGTGTTAATGGTAAATTACGAGTGAAATGATTTCTTATAAAATAAAAAAAAAACTAACAGTGGATTTCTTTCTTACATTTCTACAAAATATTAAAGCTTAATATATTAAATATGCTGATATTATTATTTTTTCAAGTGTTAACGATTTGTTCAAATGATCCAACAATACTACTGCCGAAAAATTACTTCACGCTTTTTTTTTTTTTTATACCTCTAACTGTACATCGGAAGTAACATTATCAGTGCAGCCAAACCATACAATATTTACTTCTATTCTAGATTAATTTTCACACAATTATTCTAATTGGTAAAGAAATCATTTTAGATGTAAATTTCTAACTGGGCGAAAAATGTCCGGACCAGGATTCGAACCCGGGACCTCCTGGCTGAAGCCTCCAGTGCTCTGCCATCTGAGCTATCCCGGACTATTCTGATCGAACTTTTTCACTCAGCTAACCTTGAAGATTACAGCATCTGGTCTGAAACCTGGTTCAGCTCAACAGAATAAATCTCAGGTAATGGAACTCCAGAAATCGCTGGATACGAAATTACACTAGATTAATTTTCACACAATTATTCTAATTGGTAAACAAATCATATTAGATGTAAATTCCCAACTGGGCGAAAAATGTCCGGACCAGGTAGCTATACCAGGTTTCAGACCAGATGCTGTAATCTTCAAGGTTAGCTGGGTGAAAAAGTTCGACCAGAATCGTCCGGGATAGCTCAGATGGCAGAGCACTGGCGGCTTCAGCCAGGAGGTCCCGGGTTCGAATCCTGGTCCGGACATTTTTCTCCCAGTTGGAAATTTACATCTAATTTACTTCTATTGTTGAGGGATTCTGTAGTGACTAAGTTATTATCAAATTTTTGTCCTTTTTATTATTGACAGTAATTATAATTATAAAAAAACAAAACGTCCACATATACGGCCAAGGGTGTGAAGAGGTTAAGGAAAGATAACTATAAAAGAGACAAATTCATGTGAAAGAATTTTTCTTTTTTATTTATCCCCTCCACCCCTAAAAACTTTAATGCAATCATACGTTAAAATTAATAACAAGAAGAAAATTAGTATTCGTGGGACGAAACTTAAGGTTACACGTAAATTTGAAGTGAAATCTAACTATAAATAGCAAGTGTTTAATATTTATTGCAGACTAGGGAAAATGCTGAATATTTATTCTATAGAAATTCCAGACTATAAAAACTATTGAATATTTTCAGTATGTCTGAAACAATCACTATCTGAATTCTAATTAAAATTATAATTCTTTACTGTGATAATATCTTCACTGCATTTGACATTTTCAGGTCTTTATCAGTTAGTATAATGTAGAAAGAATTGTTGTATAAATAATTTTTCAATATCTTTTTCACTTATTATATTTAACATATTATTAAATTTAATATATAATAACTCGGCAAAGATCTATAATAAGCCATATCATTTCTAAATTAAACCACAATTATTCTGATCTATATAGTAGTAGTTATATTCAGCCTCCAAATTTTTCAGTGATAGATTACTTTTTTTCGTTTTAAGAAAATACATTATTACCAAAGGATATATGATACGCCGATTACGAAAGATTCCTCACTGTAAATGCATATTTATTCAGATTTATTTAAACCATAATTTTTTTAAAAAATAAAACAAATGATTGAAAAAATTAAAAATTTGAATATTTTGTTATTTATTTATTATTATTAATTTTTGAAGATATATCACACTTTGATTATTATCATGCCATAATAATTGTTTTTAATTTTTAAAAAGATATAGTTTTATGTTACAGGAATAAGATGGACAAGAACCTTGATCACGGAAGAAAAATAAGCCTTCCGATTACAGAACTGTGACAAAGGGAAATGAAAATATGCCAGAGATTGAAAAATGAAAATATTAAATAATCTGCCTCACCTGCAGATTTTATTCACGCATCAGCAGGTCGGTGTGAGGAGGGGATAGAGGCAAAATATAAAATTTACAAATAAAGATATATTTTTTTTTGTGTTTTACAATTTAAAATTTTACTGCTGAGCCAAATTACTTAAAAAAATAATAATAGCATTAATAGAATTAAAAAAAAAGACAAAAGTAATATTTCTCACATCTATCTGGGTAATTACATAAATAGATTATGAAAGAGAATCATACTTGAAAATACTTATTTACATATTAAATGAATGTATAAACAAATAAATAAATTACATATCTATATAAAATGCATATATACTGTATACAGTTCTCTTTATTAGGAAAAAAAAAATCGTTTCTTAAATTGTCCCTGACAGCTTCAGTTTCGCAAATAGGTATTAACTCCTCACATGAAAAGGTGAATCCCACGGTTATAATCTCTCTTCTCGCTCTTTTTTTCTTCCGCCATCTGTCCCCCACTCGAAGTGAGAAAACGGCAGAAATACTTTAGATTGGGAAATGCGAAACCGAAAGAATAACATTTAATCATAATAATAAAAAGAACAAAGCGAAACGATGAGCAGATAAAAAGCGTCTCAGTGTTTTTAGAAAACGCAAAGCCGCGCGCCATCGCCATTTAACTTGGCAGAAGGTCTGTCAAGCGCTGAGTGGTGAGTCAATATTTGTCACTTTTAGCAAGCTGCCCACTTCCCTGTTATCGCTCTGTCAACAAGCGCCCTTTTTGCATAGGCTTCCGTTGTTAGTTTTGCTTTCTCCTTTAGTTTTAGACCCTCCCCGTTATCCATTTTTGCGTCTTTTTCTTTTGCTCTGTTCCAAGTCTATTTTCATGGCTTCCGGCGCCAAACAAACGAAATGACATGTTTTCCTATCCCATTCCTTTTGCTATGTGTTGAAAAAGAAAAAAAGAGAGCCCTGTTTAATCCGGAAGAGAATGGGAAAAGTCTTAATGCGCCTCAAATACGATGAGTGGCGCAACAGTTACTAATTGGTTTGGGAGTCATTATTTCCCCGCTGTTGAACGAAGAAGTTCGCAGTGTAAAAGTGTCATGAGATGACAACTGATGAAAAGGAATAGAGACGACGGGCGAAAAGAAGATGGTAAAATTGCTTGTTTCAATAATGAATAATAAAATAAACCAATAAAGATAATAATAATATCATTTGACGGCCGTATTCTTGCTCTTAAACAAGCACTATATAGACTCTAACTTGTCTAAGTGTGTGTGTGGAGGTGAAGGAAGGAGGGAGAGTAGGGGTGGGGCGACAGCATTCAGCATTAGATTGTATTTTTATGTTGTTTTAAAATACATCAAAATTCATATTCAGATTTATTATTTAAGAAAACAGAATAAACAAATACAAATATTTAAATGAAAAAGAAAATCACAGAATAAATCATACTCATCTTAGCTGTGTATTTGTTTTGCAGTATTTGCTGTAGGCTATGTGGCACTTCTAGACAGTTTCTTTTATTGCGTTTTCCTCTCTTAATCCATTAAAAATAACTGATAGTGACACATTAATCATTTAAGACCACTTCAAAGCACTTCTAGTGCAAAACGTTCCAGATTGCTATGAGTTAGACAATCTTGGGTTTTTCATGTACAAAATGTAGTGCGCCTTAAGGGGACCTTCTACATTAGGGCGCAAAAAAATCAATTTTTTATGATTTATTTGTAAGAAAACTGCATGGTGGATCTTTTTGAAATTTTAACAGCTTATTCTACATATCTTAAGGCATACACAAGAATTTTTTTATTAGATTTTGTTGCTTTTACTCTAAATTATATACAAATATGTTCAACCATATTTTTTGACACCTTGGGCACGATTTAAACAAAACTACTCAATGGATCATCTTGATTTTTTTAAATAAAGCTTGTTTAATTGCCTTCGATATGAATTAAAGCTTTTACTAAAATAATAATAATGAAAAAGTTATTAACAAATAAGAACGAATATTTTAACATTTTTTTTTAAATCAGCCATTACATAACTTTTTTTAAATAAATTTATGGGTTTCTTTAATTTAACTAGAAGCTTTACTCACGAAGTTTACGAAAAAACATTATTTTTGTGTTTTAGATAATTCTTCAAGGCGCTATCATGCCCATCGTTCCGACGAAATTTTCTAAAGCAGTGGAACATATTTGTTTATAACTTAGAGTAGAAGCAACAAAATCTAATAAAACAATTCTTCTGTATACCTTAAGATATGTACAATAAACTGCTAACGTTTCAAAAATATCATCATGCAGTTTTCTTACAAAAAAATCATAAAAAAGTGTTTTTTTTTTTCCTCCTAATGTAGAAGGTCCCCTTAATATTGAGACTAAATATACTAACTAAAATAGTTATTCTGAGACTAAAGAATAACCATGTCTTAATATAGCATTATTCGATAGCGGAATTAAAATGTTTTAGTGGATTTCAGGAAGTTTCAGTAGTAATATCATAGATTGCGTTTTCTCTTTCGAGTTATATTTTCCATATGGATCTTATGTATGAGCCTCAATCTGCATGAACTTTAATGACTAATACCTATAGCTTGTTATAAGTCAGATATCAAAGCACTGCCATTGAATACATTTTTATATTTCAAATTTCTCATCAGAAAAGTAAAAATCTTTCAATTTTATTTTCTATATACCTTTTTTAACTTTTTTTTTTTTTTTTTTTTTTTTTGTCTGATTAACAAAATACTTTTGTGTGTTAAAAAGTTTGAGAAGTTGACAAAGTACGAATAAATCTATATTACTGCAAATGTATTTGCTGTTTTCAAAATCTGATAATTAGAAAACAAAGAAACATCATCTCAAAAGAGTATATCAGGAGTCGGAGCGGCCTCTTTTTTGGATACCACTATTTCCAAACAAGGGTTTAATTTCAAACACAAAAAGTAAGGAGCACTAACGTCCTACAGTACTTAATTCCGTACCGTATCTCCTCCCCCCCCCCCCCCCCCCTCTGCTCGCATATTTTTATTTAATACAGTATTTGGCAGTCTAAAGCAATTTTTTCTTGAGTTAAAGAAAATTTAAAATGTATTTTAAATATATGCATTATATAAACCTTGTGAAAAATACATTAAAAAATCTAATAGAAAAGAATTCGCCTGAACCCATTGACTACCGATGATACATATGTGTACTCATATAAAAACCAAAAGAAAACATGAGTTCGATACCTTAAACGGAAAAAACTGAGCCCTTAGTCTTGCTTTGGAAATACGGTTACTTTCAATACAGTTATTTTCATTCTAAATTTCTACCAAATATATTATGAAGATTATTGTATGGAAATCATGGTTGACGAAATAGTAACGAAACAGTCGTCCTCACAAGCAATGGGAATGGAATTCTAGATGTATATATAAATTATCACTTAACGGAAAATTATCACCAGAATTAATATATCAGGATTTTAATCTTTTTATAGCCCTTTTTTCTGATGGGCGATTGCATTATGGTGGCCACTTGCTATCCTAACGGACATATGATTCTGTCTTAATAGAAAGACCAAGTAGCCTATTTAACTTTCATTTGGCAATGCTTTAACGTCCCGTGGTGCTTCGGTGCGAAATATTTATAAGCTCCCGTGCATTCTGTCTAATATTTAAAATATTCACTAAAACTAAAGAAACACCCGAGCTTCGGTGAGCTCCAGTGCAAATAAAGCACTGTTCAAACCAATAGTTTTTGTTTCCGATAAATAAAAAGTCTACTTGCCTGGCAGCGAACCGAAATTTCTTTGATTGCCGCATGGTGGTGATCTACATGACAAGCATCCTGACCATCATGGCTGCTGAGATACTTTGTGACTTTATGCATGGTTTGCGTTCTGCTTCCTGTATAGCCTCATGCCTTATTTTATTTATCCTTGTGTTTACCACTGCACAGCTCAGTGGATTGCACCACCATGCTAAATGAACAAAAAATTGCTGGGTATTTTTGGAGCAGAATAGGCAGTCTTAGCTTAGTTAGGGGAATAATTTTGAGAAAAGGAAATTATTAATTAAAGGATTGCTGCTAATAGGTAAGTTACACCTGAGAATGGAGATGGCTGAGAGTGTTTATAGCTTCAATATTGTAGAGGGAAATCTGAGGTCTGGCGAAATTTAAGATTTGATAACGTTCTGAAAATGGTTTGCAAATCAAAAGATTTAAGTCTCTCAAATACAAGATTATAGTATTAAAAAAATTTAATATAATTCCGGTTAGTTTTTATATCTCTATAGTATTAAACTCGCGTAATCGTACATAGGGAGTATTATTTCAAAAATCTTCTTATAAGAGTTCATCACTTTGAAGGGCGGTGATATATTATTTATACCACTTAATTTTAATCCTTTAATGACCAAATTACACAAGATTTTTTGAATAAAATTTTTATTTTATAATGTACTTGAAAAAAGCATTTCTTTATTTTCAAATCAGTTTAACCGTAAATTCTGGTGGCAGTCAATCATTCAATATTTTCGCAACTTTGCCCCTAAAAGGGTTAAGATTTTTCTTTCCTTTGAAAGAAAAATAAAACAAGTTTTTTTGTTTATGAGTTTAAATCTCCGCATAGCAATGTTGAAATAAATGCATTACAAAAGCTACCTCTTAGAATATCACCTTTTTATCAAATGCAATTTCGGCAAACCGCAAAGATTTAAGTTCTCTGTCGATAAAGAAATCCATTTACATCCGAAAAACAAGAAAAAAAAATCAAAGCGAGTGCAGATAAAGTAGATGACAGAAATTCGCCGATTTTTGTAACATTCAGAATACGTTTCTATCTTTTGCTGTTTCTAAACTTACCTCTTAAAAGTAATGATATAAGACGCACTTATGGATGAGAGATTCAAATGTCATACGGCAAGTTCAATGTTTTGGTTGGCAAGGAGGGAACATCCGTTGCTTTAAAAAGGGGAGATTTTCTAAATATTTTAATCCGTTATATAAGAGGGTAGCTTGTAGAAAAAATAAATTGGTAGAAATAAAACAGTTTTTTTAGGTTAATGCTTGATTGTGATTCATTATAAATTCTTCAAAATAAATAATAATAATCTATAATTGTATTTCTATTCTGTTTAATGAAATTAGCAATTTAAAATATTTCAATCTTTTGCACTCAATGCCGCCACGGTGACAGCATTTAATTTTTAATCCACAAATGTCACATTGACACCAGTATTTTTTTTTTTTTTCGGTTTCTTATGTACACGACTAAATGCATTTACATATTTACAAATAATTTTATCTTAAATTCTGGTCTTGTTGTGACGTTTGAGGATTAAAAAATCCAAAACTTTGCCTGTTCCTGAGAGGAGTACTTCGAACGTTAGAGGTTAAAAATAAGTTTGACAAAATAAAATAACTGAACCTTTCCGACACAAGATTTAAGAATTAAAGAAATTTAAAATAGTTGTTTTAGTTTTTATCTTCAATTGTTTTGAAAACAGAATAAACAGAATCCCCATCTTAAAAATAATTACATAAGATGCATTTATGGACGGTATAAAAACTCATGTTTGTGAAAATTGCAACACCATGAAGGGATGACACGATTGAGCTGAAAATTTCAGAGAATGCAAAGTATAGTGTGCTACGCAAATGATTCCAATTTCAGAGTCACCACGTATGCGTGGCTGAGCAGCGCCCTGTGGACTGCTGCTGATACCGTATAAATAAAGGGCTGTAGTGTGACGTTGAGATTTGTCTGTGGTTATCTGCCAGTGGTAAACTTAGGTGAGACGTAACTATGCCTCTTCGACGAAAGAGGGCGACATTTCAACAACTGACGGAGTTACGAGAGAGAATCATCGGCCTTCGTGAAGAAGGATTTTCCTCTCCTACAATAGCAGCTAGTGTGCAGCGTAATAGCAGCAGAATGATGCGAGTTTGGAGATAGTGGAGATCGGACGACTCGGAAATATGGGAGTGGTTCCCGAACGGTGACGTCAACGTATGATGATAGACACATGGTTCGTATGGCTCTAACAAACAGTACAACTTCATATAGAAAGTTGGCAGCACATTTGTCAACTGCTACAAGTGTATCAGTGTCTGCTTCGTCAATTCGTGGACGTCTGCTGCACCGTGGACTGCGTGCAAGAATTCCTTTATCCCCCTCACTCAAAAACAACTACGCCTGCGGCTGCAATGGGCTCAAGAACATAGAGACTGGCATGCAGCAAGTGGTCTTTTCTGACGAATTTCACTTTAATTTGCGATACCATGATGGCCGCATTCATGTTAGACACCAAGGCGGTGAACGCCACCTTCTGGAGTGCATTATCGAACGTCATAAAGGACGAACACCCGGAGTTGCGGTCTGGGGAGCGATTGCATATCAAGGATGATCCCAGCAACTACGAATTTTGGATATTCTGAACAGCAATAGGTGCATCAGTGAAGTGCTGGAGCCCTTTCCTTCCTTCAAGGTATTCCTGGAGCTAAATTTTAGTAGGATACTGCACGCCCACCTATTGCAACGAATGTTCAAGTTTTCTTGTCAACAGAAAACATACAGCTTCTTCCGTGGCCTGCATGTTAGCCGGATAGGTCACCTATTAAAAATGTGTGGGATTTCGTTGATCGGCGTCTCGCTTATAATCCTCGTCCTACAGCTTCTACAGATGAACTTTGAGTACGCATACAACTAGTAAGGAATGCTCTTCCCCAGGCAGACATTCAAAATCTGTTCGAGTCCATGCCACGCCGTTTAGCAGCATTTATTGCAGCGCGTGGTGGCTACACCAAATACTGATTTCGGACACTTAATATTGTGTTTTTGCTTTGGAATTGTAATCATTTGTTTGTACCAATACCAGTCGTTTGTACATTAAATTTCATTTAATTCTGATGATTCCTTCATGGTGTTGCAATTTTCACAAACATGAGTGTATCGTAAGGTAATTTAAAATTTTGCCGTTGCTTTTAAAAAAGGACTTTTAGTTTTTGCAAGTGGCCGGACCAAGATAGCTTCCGTTCAAGTCGGGCTGTGCCCGTGCAGACCTCTAGGGCAAGTTCGTTTTGTGAAAAAAGAAAAAAATCCGTTCAAGCTAAATATTAATACAAATTAACATAAAATGCATGATTTTAATCAAATCACAATAAGTATCTTTTTATATTAGTACTAATTTGCTACTAGTAATTTAATGGATCAATGATATTTCAAATACCTTTGAAAGTGAAGGAAAGTCCACTTTGAATAGAATTATTTTTATTTTGCATAATAATAACAAGCACAATTAAAATTTCATCACGAATGCTTTAAAAATGTTCACTGTTTAAATTAAGAAATATAATTATATGCACACTCTAAATAAAAAAGAGTGACTGTTCACTCAGAAGGAGTGAATAATCAAATTATGCCCAAACTCTTTAGAGTGACTTTTCGCTCTCAGCAAAAGTGGAATTGCTAACTATCTGAAAGAGTGAATATTCACTTTTGGGAAGTGAATATTCTCTATAAACAGGGGGTGAATAATCATTCTTTCGGAGTAGAGACTATTCACACGTGCTAAAGAAGTGCGTTTTTTCACCCCTGGTAACAGTGAATAGTCACTCTTTCATAGGAATGAATGTTCATTTTTTATGGTGTGAATTAATTTGTTATGTTGCTTTTATGGGCATTTTAAAACAATCATATCTTTTAGAGTATGTAATGAAAATAGATACAAGCGAGGTAAAGATTGGAATAAAATACTTTACTGACAATATTTGTTTAATTCATAGATTGTAACAATCATTGAACTGTTAAGGAAAAATTCTATTAAAGTTACTTATGAATTAAGTTAGATTGCTGCCAGTTATAAACTAAAACATTTTATTCCAATCTGTGTATTTTTATAAAATTCACTCCAAAAAGAGTGAAAATGTCAGAGTGAATTTTTCACTCCTCCAATTTTAGAGTGCACTGAATATTTTTTTTTGTTTTTGTTTTTTTCACTTTTTCCTTTAAAATTATTATTTTTTCTTTTTTTGATTTATTGTAAATTTTCTAAATCAGAATGAAATATTGAAATAAAATAAATAAGTAAATAAAATAAAATATTCAAGTTTTTGTTATTATAATTATATTCCATTATAAGAAAATCAACATTTTCTACAAATCGTTGCTTTTGAAAGTGAGGTAGGACTATTAACGCATACCAAAACCATGATTTTTTTTTTTTTTTTTTTCAGACAACACGGACAACATTATTGCATATTAAATTTATATGAAATAAAACCGCAAAAATATATAAGATGAGTTTCTTACTACTTACGAATATTTTAAAACTCATTCAAATGCAAGGTATTAAATCTAGAAGTAACATAAAATGGAATTTCCCCACATTGAAAATGAACGACTCATACGCATATTATTTAGAATAGAATACGAGAAATTATAATGTAAATTATACTGTACGTTTTTGAATTTAGGCAAACTCAATACTCTGCTGACTTAACTCTAAATTTATTAACAACCAGTTCTTTGACAAGTAGCAAATGGAATTATTTTGATTCAAATCAGAATGTTCATTATAAAATAAATAGAACACGTTTATCGGACAGAAATAAGTTAAATAAAAATGTTTAATGGTTTAAATAAAATTTCTGGTGCGAAATGTTTTTATTGAGTAAAATTCCCGGTATGTTTAGCGTTAATATAGTTTTATGAATCACATTGTACTATGTCCTAATTTTGATGGTTTCATAAAACGAAAACATGAAGATGAATATAAAGAAAAACAAAGGCTGCATTATTGGCTGATTTTATTTGAGCAATATAATGATTAAGATTGGTAAATATTTTTCATTTATTATAAAAGATATGTTTTGCATTCTTCCTTTAAATGAGATTTTTTTTTTCATAATTGACAATTTAAGAAAACTTTTAATAAACAACTTCAAAATTAAAATGTTGACAGAACAATGGATGGTCTTGCACTTTTTAATTTTATGAAAATCACTTTGTTTACTGAGTCTTGAAAGTTTTGTATAGTTCACCAACTGGTCAATAGTTTAATCTATGGTTTTATCCATTAGTTATCTCTGCCGTCCTTACCAATCAATTGAAATGATTTATGAAGTAAAAATGCGCATTTTTAAAGTGTGGTGGAGATTTTTGATTGCATTCAACTGCTAATAAATTGAGATATTAAAATTGATATCTGAAGCTGGAATTAAAGCAATTAATGATAATTTTATAATAAAAAAACTTTTGAAAATAGTTAAAAACTTACATTTAAATATATTCACGATGCAATTGTAAATATTAATAAATTTCTGGAAAACATTCATAATTTCATTTCGAAAAAAAAAAAACTATTTTTTTTAGTGTCTAATTATTTCAATTCCCGTAGTACTACCTATTTAACGTTGCCAGGTGCGCAGTTCTACTATCTTTGCTGTTGCTTTTCCTTTGAAAAAAAAAAAGTTAACTATCACTATAAAAGTTAATAAAACTTTAAATTATGCTAAAAAAGAAATAGTCTATACATTCACCAGTCTTAACGGAAATTTGTGTAACTTGTAAACGTAAAAACTACAATTTAAGGTGTAACGCCACGATGATGCCCTGAATTTTAAGGCTTTTTCAGGTATTTTATTTATTTATTTATTTTTATCGAAAAAATTTATAAAAATGTAATTACACTACATTATTAGGGCCCGATTACTGCAAGGACAAACATCCACTTGTATTTTAGCATAGAACTTTTCTCCTTATCTGGAACCCAGAATTTCTGTTTTAAGTAAGGCGACGTTTTCTCTTATTATATACTGATGGAAGATTTTTCCTGCGACAATTAAGCTGTGAATACATTAGCCCCTTCATGACGTACGTCTTCTAACGACATTCTTTTTTCAGTATCAGAAACTCCAAATAGTAATTTTAGCTTTTCTAATAATTTCTTTAATTATATAATAAAGAAATGTTAGGATTGGAAAAGGAAAAGATTGTTTTTCAAAAATAGGGATACATAAAAATGAAAACCGTAAGCACCCTATCCGTAACGTATACAGTGAACGCTCGTCAATGCGTCTCCGGTTAATGAGCACAATTTTGTTTAACCAATCATCTTTTATTTACAATTAACGTTAAGTTAAGGACATCGTTCATTGCGTGCGAATCATTGAATAATGCGGACAAATTTTTCACAAATTAACCAGTCAGGACGAAACTCCTTTTGTACATTATTTCTCAAAAGAAACGTCTAACATTGTTTGTTGAGGTATCAAAAATTATCAGTGATAATGGTGAAAAGAAAAGAAGCATTTCATCCCCAAAAACGTGAAGTTAAAAAAAAAAAAAACTGCTAATGGTTGTTTGCCGATATTACCAAACAAACAGACCAAATTTTCGAGTGTGTCGCAAAAACCTTAAAAATTATGTGGTAAAAAGATCAGTTGTTCAACTATCGCTAAGTAAAGTGAGAGGTTACTATAATTAAAATTAAATTATGTAACTAAGACATTTTTTTAAATATTTTGATTGTCCTGAATAGTTTACACTTTTGTATTATGCATACTGTACTTTTGTTTTCAAAAATTATTTTAATTTTTCTTTTCCTTTCAAAAAATTTTCACCATCCCTTTATTTCCAAAAGAATATTCAGTCTACCTTCTTTCCAAAAAAAATTTCATGCTGCCTTTTTCCCCCCAAAAAAAGTTTCATGCTCCCTTTTTTCCCAAAAAATAGAAAAAAAACTCCCTTTTATCTCTAAAAATGTTTAAATCTTCTCCCTTATATTATATCATGCTAGATAACACACTCACATAATCACCTTACTTACATGATTTCAACAATACTCACAGGAGCAAGCGAGCGGTGCTTCATCCGCAGGAGCCTCCTCCTGATTGCTCCTTATGGCGTCGAATCGGTCTTTTTCTGCTACTTCCCCGGGCATTCACTCTATTACGTGACACTCGTCTCGAAGGCGTTAAAGTGGAAAACTGTATTTTGTTTTAGTTGATATATTAAAAAATTGCAACTTGATAGACAAGTTTTATTTTTATTTTCAAAAAATTAAAAGTGGAATTATACTTTTAAGTTTCTTTGTATTCTTTCGTTAACCCTTTTAAAGGAAATAGGATATTATGTATCCCACTTAATTTTAATGCCAAATTGCGCACCAGAATTTTGAAATAAAATTTTGCTGTTAAAATGTGCGCGGAGAAAAGCTTTTATGTATTTTTAAATAAATTTATTCATAAATCTAAATCCGGGTGTCATTTAATCATTTCAACAAAATTTATTAACGGAAATACTCTGTCTTTCGAAGGATTGAGGTGGTTCTTAAAAAAAATCTCCCCCCCCCCCCCCCCCACCCTCAACAACCCGAAACTTTTTGCAATATTTGCGGATTACTTTTTAAACGTAAGAGTGCGACACTATCCAGCACGACTGTTAAAGAGATTTGGAATCGAATATATATATATTTTTTTCATTTTTCGATAAATGAATTGCATCTTCAATTAGAAGTGATTATTGTCTCGTGGGGACCTTTATTTGGATGTTGCGTCCAGGAATCCATTTCAAAACGCCAAGTTTGTCAACATATTATGATAGACTCTCTACCGTTATTAAAAATGGAAAATGCTATTCGATATCATTGTTTCTGAATATGAGCATCTTCCAATTTCATGCGTTTACGATTAAAAATTAATACAGGCATATGTTAGCAAGTAGCCATTTTGGATTTAACTCATTAAAGCCGGTTGGCAAAAAAACTTGCCATGAAAGGCGAACAAAACTTTTAAATAAGAATACCAGTATTTTAGTTTGGAAATTTTCACATTATCTAATCTCAAATTAAATAATTCAAAATTACAATGTGGAAAAAACTGGTGTCGAAGAATTAAAAGAGGTGTAAAAGAGGCTCATCGTTAATGGGTTAAGAATATCCTTAAATAAAATTACTAAAGAAAAAAAAAAATATCCACTTTCAACCTGCTTTTAGCGATCTGCAAAAGATACCCGTTCCCCTTTTTCCGTTATCCGTTGACTGCCAATGTCCAGATGCTTCGCAAAAGATACTTTACGACAACCTCCACTGTTGTCTATATCGGGCTTGGCAGGAAAAAACATATATTGAGCTGTCTCTCTACGATTTCACTCTTTCTCTTAGCGTTGGTGTGTTACTTATATTAGACTCTTCGCCGTGTATTTGGCTTTGTTATCGGAATTGTGATAACAACAACGAATACAACTCAGGCTTCTAGAATTGCTTTTCCACGGGAGGGTTTAGACAAAGAATGGGTTTTGGCTTTTAGAGTAAAAAGGGATGGGGATAAATATGTCAGCTACCGTTTCCAAAGTGATATTGAAATATTGGATGGAGTGCGGTTAGAACGACTGTTGCCACTCGGACAGCGTCAAATATACTATTTGTTGGAGAAGTGAGTAAATTAGAATTTCAAAAACGTGGAGCTTTTTGCAGTAAAAGTCTACTATAAAAGAATATGCTTTATGTCATTGTCCTATCTCCGTGGAAACGCACCGGTTGGGTTTGGGAATATTTAGAAGTGAGATATTTTATGATGCGTAGCATTTCATAATGTTGAAAGAAAAAAGATACATATATAGTATATATGATTATTTGAACGACCAAAAAAATTTTGCGTTATGTTAAATTTTGATTTTAAAATAAAGCACACAAAAATAAATAAAAGAATTTAATAGCAAAATTTTTTATTAACTTTATATTTCATTTTTTATTAACTTTATATTTCTATTTTTTACCTGTATCTTTTTTTCTTCTAAAACTATAGGCTATCAGTTTTATTCATTTTTTGAAGATTTATTTAAAATATATTTCGAAATAATTTGTCTAAAAAATCGTGACTTGTAAAATATGTTTTTTTTAAACTAAAATTTATTTTTAGAAGCTTCCAACATGCGAATCCGAAATTACAGCTCATTAGGCCTAGTAGTTCTTGAGTTAAAAATTGGTACCAAAGTTAAATGTTCGCACTGAAGGTTTCAGAGTTTGGTACAATTTCCATCTGAAGACGACCCCCTAATCTTATTTAAAAAAAAAAAAAAACATAAATTGAAAAGCGACATAATGTTCAGTGGAATAGCTTTTTCTTTCTGTAGCATTTTGGATATTAAAGTTTATGTTTGTTTTCTTCGACTGTACCTTATGTATTTTTTAACTCTGATAGTTTTTCCTCATACATTTAATACCTTGAAAAATAATTCTTCAATGCATAATAGTCCAGTCAAATTGTCAGAAAATAGGGCCGATAGATGCAAAAATTCTGCTAGAAGATTTTATGTTTTTAAAGTGTTTATGGGGATACTAATAACAGGAATTAATTGCTTTCCAACAAAATATCTTGAGGCTAAACTTCGTGGAGCCAAAAAACCGCAAAATTTTCGGACTTTTTTCAGTTTTTTGCCTATAACTGGAAAATTATAAAGTTCTTGTGTATCATACTTAATTACAAAAAGAAAGAACATTAAATTCTCTACAAATTTCATAATAAAAACGTTTTTCTATACCCAATACTAAGCTCGCTACGGCTTTTCGAAAACAACACTTTTTTTTCAACTTCAGAGAATGTGACCTATTTTTCGCCTCTTATTCCCCCAAAAATTATTTTCATCACTAACTGTGGAAATGAAATGTACCTTTTGATGAATAAGGAGTGACAGATAATTAAGGAGGAAAATTTTCAAGAAGGGTGGGTAGAAGGTAGGGTTGCCAAATTGTACCTTTTTCTCGTAAGTTGTACGATTTTTAGTGCTATTTAAGTCTATAGAGCTTTTTAGGTATTAGGTGTACGTTTAAATGTGTCCGTAAGACAATTGCTTCCGTTTTTCTACCACATCTTACTTTTGATAGCTTAAAAATAAATCTTTTCCAGTTTTCTATAAAATTTCACCTTTTGCTAAAAGTAAATTATACACATACGCATCAAATGTAAAAACGGCTTGTTTCAGATCGATAATACAAAAATCATGAAAAAGTTGTGTAATCTTAACTGCGCATTTTCTGTAGCATTAGATCATGTGAAATTGACCTTATTATAGATTACAAATATACCCATCCTTAAATTTTAAATTTAGTATAACTGTATCTTAAGTTTAGATTTTTTGTTTGATGTATTATCACCCTTTATGCTTAACCTCTAATCGTCGAGCCCGATACAATTATAGGCAATTTGTCTGTGAATGTATCGGGCGCGACGATCACAGAGTTAAATAAAAGTATTTATTTTTGTAGGGTGTCCATTGCTAAAATTTTCATGATCATCATTGAATTGTAGGATGGTCTGATTTATCTTTATTCTTACAATTCGATTAATTTTTCATTCATAATGGGATATGACTGCAAAATTAGTTTAAAAAATTTAACAGAATAATGTAATACAAATATAGTTGGATAAAAAATGATTAAATCGATTAATTAATAGTAACCACTTTAAAAAAAATTCGTTAACGAAAACATTACTGACACATTCAACATAGTTTAGCATAGTACGAAAAAGGACGATAGCGCGATAAAACAAAAACTAACTAGTGTCAATCAAAACCTTCTGTCACGACAAATTTCTAGCCAAAGAAAGAAACGGGAATCGCTTCATTTAACTTCTTAAAACAGAGTTTCAAAATAACAGAATTCAAGCTGACTAGGCAAAAGAAGACACTGATGTCATGATTGTTACATCAGCCATTTCAAGAGGCCTTTGAAAGTGTAGTATTGTCCGAGAAGATATTGGTTTTCTCGTGATCATGACGAGCTTGTGATATCAACACAAAAACCTGTTTTTCCAAAATCCAGGCAGAGGTGACATCGAAACCGAGTGATTTTCAACCATGTCATACAAATACAATTACAACTATGTTTTTTACACTCATGCAGTCAGAGGATGCGATACAACATCTGATCTTTTTGGGCAAGGAAAGTCAAAATTTTATAACACTTTGAAAAAACACGATCACCTTAAGGAGCCTGTGTATAATAGCCTGTGTATTCAATAAATCAGAGTCAACTCGTCAAGAAATCATCAAGGCTGGAGGAAAATTCATCATTGCACTATACAGCGGTTGCATAGCCACCACACAGGTATTGAACACCTTGATGTTCCCGTTATTTGCAAAATCTGCCACTAAAAGCAAATTTCATCTTGCAAGGCTACCACCAACGCAAGAGGCTATGAAGCATCATTTCCTCCGATGTTATTGTCATGTACAAGCTTGACTAGGAAACAACCGTGGAGTTGGGAATTTGGGGGGAATGGAGTTGGGTTTGCAGGTCTGATATCTCTTTTAGCCAGTTTAAATGTGCCAAAACCCAGCACCTGAATCCTTGCTGCATGTTATCTCATTTAGCTGTATAAAAGGGTGCAGCAAGACATGTTCTTGCCAAAAATCAGGACTCAAATATTCCGCAATTTGCAAAAACTGTAACGGGGTCAACTGCGAAAATGTGGACGACATTATTTACTCAGAAGAAGAGGATGATGAAGCTGATGCCTTGAAAACTATTGACCAAACCAGCAACGACGATGACTTTGACAACCAGGTTGATGATGTGGCAACAAGCTCAAAGAAGATCAAAGCTATTGAAAAACAAGCAACCTGCTCGTTTTCTCCTCAAGCTGAGGTTGACGGACCAAAGTCATCAAACCGCAAGCACTCCAGAAGTTACTAAACACATTAAAAATTTTACCGTAACTCTTACTTACATCCATGTAAATACCAAATATTAATGTTCTCCACTTAAGTTCTATATACAAAAAAAAAATTACAATGTTGTCAAATTTTTTTACAATGTTACCGTTGTAATTAACCGTTATTGTTATCATGCAAAAACCTGTAATATAAACAAGTTACATTAAAGAGGATAAAATGAATAAAACATGGTGTCAAATGTTGGTTTTTGAGATTTTCCACAAAGTTAGGAAAAAAAAGTGTCTTTTTCAGAAAGCCGTAGCGCGCTTAACCCCTTCGGGACGGGAGCCTTTTACGAAATTTTTAATCTTTTGTCACCGTTTCTTAAAAACAGAAATTTGTGTCTTCTTGAATCGAGAAAATGCGCTGATTAAATAAAGCAAATTTTACAGTAAAATTTTACTGGTGAGGAAAAACAAGAATTCCGAGCGCTTCATGCGGCACGTATACGTGTCGCTCGTCCCCAAGGGGTTAATAATGAGTTTAGAAAAATGTTTTTATAATGGAATTTGTAGAGAATTTAATGTTCTTTCTTTTTGTAATTAAGTATGGTACACAAAAACTTTATAATTTTCAAGTTATAGGCAAAAAACTGTAAAAAGTCTGAATTTCGCGTTTTTTTTTGGCTCCACAAATTTTAGCCTCGAGATATTTTGTTGGAAAACAATTAATTCCTGTTATTAGCATCCCCATAAACACTTTAAAAACATAAAATCTTCTAGCAGAATTTTTGCATTTATTTTTGACAATTTGACTGGACTATAATATTTAATTAGAATATTGTAATATCAGTAGCTTAGTAATGATTGGGGGAGGGGCTAGAGATAGGGTCAGATTTAGGCCGGATTATTCAAAAGGCACGTGAATCTCGTTCTTCCCCTCTAAAATTTAAGAAAGCCCCATAGTAACTGTGAAATGCATCCTCTAATTTCTATTTTCATTCTTTTACATTACATTTTTTTATTTTTTTGGAAGGGAAAGTTTTTTGCCTATTTGCTTTTGAATGAAAAATAAAGAAACCGCTCCAGGAAACTTATTTAACCGGGAAACATCAATGTGACCAATAGGATGTTTATCATATATAATAACATCGTGATGTGCTAGCTGGCTAGAAACCATCAGGGTACTTGAGCATATTGATATATGTACTAAATATATCTGAATTATATACTGGGAGCAAAAAAAAAAACTGTTTAACGAAATATATATGATCGCGGTTAAGCCACTCCTGGGAATATTATTAGTATCCTTTTTGAGTTTTCGTGTATGAAGAATTAAGAAAACGTTTGCAAAATGAAAAGGGGCCCAAAATGATACCGGGATTACCCTGGTTTCAGAGGTTAATCGGGCCCTGGATTTAGGCATGGACGTACGAGGCACAACCCACTGCTTTCAAATTTAGAAAGCTCCAAGCAGTATCCGCATTGGCAGAAAAAAAAAAGAAAGAAAGAAAGAAAAAAAGAAAGAAAAAAGGAGGATATAACGTTTTTTAAAAAATCCTGAGGCGAGTATACCACCGTAAACCCGCCACTACATTTCTGACCCCGAGTCTAGAGATTCACGTTTTAATATTTTCAGTAGAGTTTCATTTGTTACGCGGTTTCCTGTTGTGTGAAAACTAAATCATGAAAATCATTCTCTTTCTTCAAGCGCGACAAGTGTGGGATCTAAAAATGCATTTCTTATTATTTTTATAAGCTTAGGCAATAATTAATCTCGTCAAAAGCAACTCGTTGTAAATGATCCCGCCAAGCCACAAACCTAAAATGTCAGCGATAAAAAAAAAGTGATAACATATAAAAAGAAGCGATGTAGAAGTGCATCGAGTACCGTGTAAAAATCTATCACTACTCATAATGTTTCCAAAGGACTCAGAGTGAGGCACAGTATGTGAAAACTGCTTGGCGACCTGCAGGCTTTTATAATGTTTGTTCTTCCTGCACTTACATATGATAATATGTTCAACAATTTTCTTCTTATATTATTGCTCCCATTAAACAGTAAAATGTTGAAGCTTCTGGTGTTTGCATGCTCATTGTTACTTATCATCATGTGTGATTGATTTGTTGATTTTATTTACCGTTATTTGAACGAGAAACACCACTTTTACGAGGAGAATTTTCTAAGTGAGAAATCAAACTAAATTGTGAACCCATTTGTATAATGTTAAATTTATTCAGAATGATAGTTTCTTTCTTTTAGGTATGTCAAACAAAGCATAAAATTAATAATATAAAGACAAAAATTTGAAAATACTTTTAGTCATCTATTGTAATAAAAGATTACAGAAGCAGATGTGTGAACGAAATTTTCGACGCAACGACATGATATTACTCTACAGTTAATATCAAATCCCTCTATTATTAGAAAAAAGCAAATAACGTTGTCACCACCACCGCCTTCACCTGTGTAAATGAATTTTTTGTGACCGGACGTCTTTCTTCGCCAATAGTAAGAAATCTACTGTATACAAAAATATGAAAATTGGTAGTATTATAGAGAAATGTTTCATAAACACGCTGAAGTAAACAGTTTTTAAATCGAATAATTATTTTAAGAACTATTTAATGCTGAAGTTGGTAAAAATCTTTCCATTAAAAAGTTTTCTAGGAGTAAAAACTACATAGGAATTTAGTCATTTTTTCTGAGGATATATATGCATTACAATCTTGCGGTGTGCAGGTTGCATTTATTTTTTTTAATTTGACTCATTTTTTGAGGGTTTTTGGTATATTTTTTTTCATCATTTTAAGGGATGTCTTTTCATAGTTTAGAAAGGGTTATTATTTTAAATCATTGCCAACTGTAAAAACAACGCAAAGAACAATATTTTCTGTAAATTAAAATATTATTTACACGTGACTATAAAAAACAGAAAAAAAATCTTTAAAATTAGAATTAAATGATTAGGTTTTAACAGCAGGAAGATATTGAAAATTACGTCATAAAAATTGTATTTACATTTGAGTATTAAAAAAGAAGAAAAACTTTAAAATAAGAAATTCATTAAAATGTGTTAAAAGCTGTCAATAAAGGACTTCATATTTAAAATGCCCGAATAATAATATTGCCAAACAGTTTAAAAATATTTTTCACGAGACATTTATTTCATATTTCAAGATGATAATTTTTAACTATTGTTGCGAATTCTAAGGCAGTGCAAAAAATAATATTTCCTTTCTAAACAAAAGCATTTTCACCTGAATATTAAAAAAAGAACGAAAACTTTGGTGAAAATTACGTCACATTTAAAAATTAAAAATGTCTTATTTAAAGCAATGTCCTCATCATATTGATAAAAAATTACCAGGTGTCAAAGACTCTGTTTTTATTATTAAAAAGCAGAAAACCAACGTTTGAAAATGCACAAATAATGCATGAAAAGTAGCAAACAGCTGTTTCGAATCTACCAGCAAGATTCTTCTTCAGTGCAAGATAGGGCAAGACACAGCGTGCTAGAAAAAGCAAGGCTGAGCAAAATGACAGAGACCCGGCTTATATAAGCGATGCGGGTAGCGAATGCGCCAAAAACAACTAATGAGAGAGAAGCAGAGGAAACGAATGAGTGGGTAAGTAGCGACATCTACCGTAGAACGAGAGAAAAAGAAACCAAAGAAGGGGAAATTAAATTAATGCTTTCCAAATACTTGGAAAATCAGGAGTACTAGATAAGTCATTAACTAAAGAGTGAGAATTTTTAATGATCTGGTAAGCTCACCAAAAATCAAGATCAAGGTTAGAAGAACATTTTTGGATAATGATGGCTGAGGGAAAATTGAACCTATGTTGAAAAGACTAACAATGTTCAGCAATAGAAGAACATTTAAGCTCCTGATTTTTAACATAACCTTCATGCTCTTTTAAACGAAATCTAAGAGCACGTTTAGTCTGGCCAGTATAAGAAAGATCACACTGGCAAGAGATTTAGTAAAT
The DNA here is from genome assembly GCA_963932465.1 of Maratus speciosus. NCBI lineage: Eukaryota > Metazoa > Arthropoda > Arachnida > Araneae > Salticidae > Maratus > Maratus speciosus. Next base: position 501,232,455 of record OZ010793.1, on the reverse strand, counting down.
ACCCCAGTTATCTAGGCGATCAATGGGGTGTTTGAGATGAAGTGTGAAAAAGTGATTTTATTAACAGGAGAAAAGATAATATTAAAATCAAAACTTCTTAAGGTTTTGGCAAATTGCTGACTGGTTTAAGGAAAAAAATGGCAACACAACTGAAGTATTAGAGATGGAATTAGAATGCTTTTCAGAATGGACGGTTTTCGTCAATTTCTTGTATTGAATATTAGAGGAATAACCACGATCAACAGCAATAGCTTTAAGGTAATCAAGTTCAGCACTAAGTAACTGAGGAGTGGAACAATTGTTCCACTCAGGAGAGGTTTAAGAAGAGGCTACACCTGCAATTTTCATGACACTAATAGAATCACATAACGGCCAATTTGTGCGGTTTTGTTAGCTCTAAAATTTAATAACAATTTTTGCCATATTTAATCATTGACAATTGTTGGATTTTGGCGATTGATTGGTAGCTATGCAGTAGCGTAATACTGCAGCAAAAAGAAAAAAATAATGCAGCAAAATTGACATTCAACAAACAAAAAACTATCAAGGTTTTTTTCAATTAAACAATTTTATTCTTCGTTTTTCTTAAAAGTAATGGAAATGTACATTAAATAAATGTTATTAGTACCATAAAAATTAATGAATTAAGTGAAAAAAAATTTTTTCATCTCCTTAGTTGGTGATAATTTGTGTAAATCTTGTTTATCTGAGTTTTTTGCTTATCCGAGGTAAGCTTGGTCCATATTAACCCTGATAATAGGGACTCTATTGTACTTTTATTCAAAAGACGCGTTTGCGAAACATGGATAAGGAATCACTAGATTTTTTTTTTATTATTAATAATAAATCGTAAACTGAACAAATACTAAACATACGCATTGAAATATATATATAAAAAAAATGAAGAACATCGTTTTATTCAAAAGACTTGCTTACGAAAACGAATGCCAAAAAAATGTAACATAAATCGTCAGATTTTTTTTCCGTTTCTCTCAATAATTCTTTAACAACAATTCAGTCAAGCAAAGATAAAAAATAAAGAAAATAAATCAGAATAAAACAAATAATTTTCACATAAAACGGAATCGGTTCATGTCGAGAAAAACTATACAGGGAAAATCAACCTATCGTTCATAACTTGAGACGTCGCTTTCGAAAGGCTGAGCACACATTGCTTACTTGTCCCCCCTCAATGCCCGACACATTCGATACCGATAAGGCAACAGTCGGATGGAAAGCTCTATAAAGAAATGGTGGTTATGGCCTCCGACTTAGTTATGATGTACTGCTGACTCTAGAAAGCTGGACATGGTTTGTCCAGAATTACACCTGCACAACGAAAGATAAGACTGGAATGGGTGAGGAATTTACTTTGTCTTACGACCGTACGTCCAAGTGAATTGTTTCTTCTGCAATACTTTTTACTGCTGTAAGATATCTCGGAGACAAAATTTTTTATTAATTTATCAGTTTTCGATTTGTGTAGTAGAAGTAAAATGAAAAAGTACAAAGTACAAAAAAAGTTTTATTCTATGAACTATTCCTTGAATATTTCGCATTTTGATATTTGATTAATGAAAGGAGAAAGAATGTTTTTTTCCCTTGTTTGCTTCAGAAAACTATTTTGTAAGATATCAACTGTTTTCTTCGTATTTTTAATTTTCTACGATTACTATTGTTTTTAAAAATAACAGTAGAAGACGAATTCCAAAAAATGATGTAACATTGGACAATTTAAACACATTTAATACACATAATTGAAGTCTGCATGGACATGGGTATGTTTTGATGCCAGAATCCGGCTCGGGACATTTTTCTTTTTTTAGATTCGATCCGGGCTTACTCTTTCGGAGACTCGGTCCTGATCATTCTTCCAGAGCGGCTAAACAGTGATGATCAGTGATGAACAGCATTAAGGTGCTTTCTAGTTGCATTAACTTCACGCCCAGTCTATGGATTAAATATCTCGCTAATATGAGCCCGGGCAATAGCATAGTCGTCCTGGCATTCCTTTTGTTAATATATAATCTCTATCGTTAATTCTGTTAAATTTCCTTTAATTTAATGTCTCGCTTGTCTAATTTACTTAAATATTACGTTTTTAGTATTCTTAAATTAAATGTTCCATTTCTGATGTGTTACCCTTTTTGAATGTTCTTTTAGGAGCCATTTTTTTGCCTTCCGAGAATTTACTTTCCCGCGCTTATTCCGGGGTTTTCCTTTTTGCCTTCAAATTCATCCGCTCTGGTCAGCCCTCTTTCCATGGCGTGGTTTCCTTAATTATTAATTGGTTGAGAGCGCGACTTACGTCATATTTGTATTACTACGCTATGCGAACAAAAAGCCGATACTGACAATGTTTCCACAGAATTTGGTCGTATTTCCAGTTTGTAACAACCATCCCCCGGTTGCCGTCAGATGTGTTCTATTATCTACAACTTTGCTTACCCCTAAATTACTACTATGAAGCTATGGCTAAATATATCGGTGGAAACTGCGCCGTCGAAAGATGTTAAAATAAAATCCTGAGTTGACTTTACGTATTGTCTCAATTATTCTGGAGAAACTATCACTGGATAAATGTGTTCTAGGACCTTCACTCGTTGACTGCAACAACTTTTGGATAACTATGTTGATTACTACAGAAACGTTCTTTTTCAGCTTATCCCAATGCATGACTTTCAGATTGATTATTCAATTATTATCATATCGAAGTTAAATCTACTTTCAAATCACCATATAACGTCAATGTCGTAACCTTTAACATGACAGGATTTCCAGTTTTCGTTATATAATTACAATTCATCTTCTATTTCCAATTACTAAAATTAAATTAATAAATTTAGTTTCAAAACATAACACTGACATTATATAAAATAAAAATGGAACCTATGACTTGTAACACAAAATCAAGCACAATACCACTAATTCACTAGCACATTGCGGACGATTAATCTATATAAAACATATGAAAAAATAAATCTGGGGGAGACCTACATCCAGCAGTGGATTGAAAACGGTTGTTGATGATGATGATATAGGGGTATTTATTTATTTGTTATGCGGAATCTTAGTTTTAGTTTAATAAACTGCAGAGAAGTATTTTTTTCAAATCTAATTTTTTGTTGTTTTCTATTGTTTTCATACATGAGATACAAGTATGAGACACATTGGGACCACATTCTTCCACGATTGGTCAAAACTTTTTCAAAGGTGCATGAAGAATTCATTAATATTCTTAGTTGCCAAAATCTTAAAAATTAATATGTTTATCAAGTTATTCTCCTTCATCATCTACTGGAGTTTAATAAAATCACTCTTTGACAAACACTTTGAGTTAGATTGCATTAATTCATCAATATCTTGGTCGTTGGCCCCTAACATTATATCCATTCATTATAGTGATTATTCCAGTTTTGATAGGCTCTTCTTCAAAGTCTACAGAAGAATTTATCACATTCTTTTTTTTTTTCAACAATCTCTTATTAAACTAACTTATATTTGCTAAAAGGGATAAAAATATAAGGCAAATAAATACCTTTATTTATTTACCTTGTAAATGTAATTTTATCACTTTTAGCAAATATTAAGTTAGTTTGATGTTTCAACTTACTTTAATATATAGTTTTAGTCTCTCACTACGAACATTTCAACCCACGAGTCTTCAGTAATATTTATTACATTGCATGTATTATAAATGTCCCGAAAATATGTTACAGCAGATACTATTCTTCACAACGGCCAATAGAAATCTTTACATGGCAAATGCAAGAGGACATTATTACTGTTAAATGGATTATGTAACAAAAATATATTATTAAATTCTTTTAAATAGTACTATTTCTTTTAAGTGTTATTTGATATAAAGTTATTTCATATTTAACCCTCTAAGTGTTTGGGGCGTAATATTCCGTTCTCTAAGCTTCAGGTTTCACAGCAATACAAGCAATATTAAAGATAATATAATTCTATAGATTTAATGAATTTTAAATAAAATGAAGAATGATTAATACTCTCAAGAATTACATTCATATTTGTAATCGAGGTTTTTTTTTTATATATATATAATGTATTGTTTTATATATAATGTTGTTTTTTTATATATAATGTTGTCATATTTTCTTAGCATTTAAAACGAAATGCAAAGAAAACAACATTGCAATTTTACCCTTTTGCAAGACGCTCGGAGGGATAAAGTGATATTTTATTGACTTCTGAATCAGTAAAGTATGCGAAAAATAAATGTAACCATATTTATATGTCATTCCAAAGAAAAAGAAGAAAAAAAAAGAATTTTTTGACATTGATGATAACAATATCATTATGGATGGGGGGGGGGGGGGCAGAAGCCCGATGAATGCTACCGAAAAGGGAGGGGGGATCCAAAATTACCAAAAAAGATTATAACGTTATACACAGCTCCTTAGTTAAAGTCGTAAAATAAAATATTTTGTTTCTTTTATGGAGAAAAACTCTAAAAAAAAAAAAAAAAAAAAATGCAATTTAACAAATTACAACGACCATTTGGAAAATGATTTTTACAAAGACTAAAATTTAAGACATAAAAAATAGCACGGAGTTGATCATACATTACGTACGCCATGAATTAAACATTAATAGTGTTATTACACGTAAAAATTGCAAGCGACGGAAATTGCCTGCGACTCGTACGTATTATCCACCAGAAACTTATGTATTATCCAAGTATTTCATTGGCTGTTCGGTAAAAGGCTTTTCCATCGTTTAAATGAAATTTCATTCCTAAACTTCTAAACATCCCACAATATTACTTTTTACACCGTCGTATAGAGAAAAAAATTTATTTTTAAATGCAATTTGTTTGAAAGCTGTATCTCAATTTGCTTCTGAGTTATTAATTTTTTTTTGTAGTTTTTATTACTTTTTTTGTCATAGTGGCAACAGATCTCTGTTGAAAGTAAACGGAAATACATATTACTGTATAGACGAATCAGAAAACGAATAAAATGCGGATTAAACCAATAAAAACCTTCAGATATGCTTTTGATTTCCCATCCTGAAAAGAACAATAACCATTTTTCCAAATGGTTAAAAACTATTTTATTTCCTGTAAGATTAACATATTCATGCAGTCACACCTCACTGGTATAGTAAGACAGGGTGATTTGACTGTTATAAAAATATTTGACTCTTATTAAGGAAAATATTATAAACACATGATGTATTTAATGATGATATTGTTGTATAGTGATAAGTGCAAAGTATTTAAGCAAAGTTTCATTAAATTCTGTTGAAAATTCTAATAAGGTAAGTGAGAAACTAAAAATAAGGTTAACGAATTCATTCTACGTTTCCCCTACGCATGTTATATATATATATATATATATATATATATATATATATTTATTTATATATATATTTATATATATATTAATTTTCTAGATGTGAACCTAAGCATAGAAAGTGAAAATTTGATATCTAAGTTATTTGACAAGCGAAATGATTTCAACTTTAATACCTTAAAGCTGATATATTTTGACTCCAACGTGCATGTTTCGATTAAAAGAAATGTACTTAGAAATGGATTAATACGAATCGAAAGACTGAGTACTAGAGTTATGTTTAATGATATTTTAGAGTGGTGTCGCTTGGGATTCAAGCATGGTTATCCTCGCAATTTCATCAGGAGAATAACTAGTGATTTTATTAAGAGTAGCAGCTACGGAACTGAACTGAACTCAGTGATGGATGAAAATGGAGGTTTTGATGAGTTGATTGATCTAATGAGTTAGAGAGATATTTTGGTGGATGTTGTAGTTCTATTCTGTTTAGTTTTTCGTAGTTTTTAATTTTTTCAATTTTGGTCTTGGCGAGTGAAGGGGGACGTAGCATGTGTAAAGTCTGACTTACCCTGCAGAGCATGTCGTTAGCCATGCCGCTCGCCTTCTGTTCTGTTTTGCAATTATATATATTTTCTTTGGTTTGGTGATTCAGTTTTATTTTATGAGTTAAAGTTTAGTTGGTTATTTTAATAATTTCGATGTGAGTTTCAATTTGGATATGGTGAGTGATGGATTTTGATATTCTGTTTGTGGTTTTAAATATATATATATATATATATATATATATATATATATATATATATATATATATATATATTTTATATACAATTTTTTCGGAATCCATATTCTTTTTTATTTTTCCTCATTAATTCTTGTAATTAAGTATAAGGTACTTTATTTTATACATACAGTTCTATATTATAGGTTTGTGGCATCCATTTTTATTGTCAATCCATTCACAATTATGCGGTTTTTGATGATGGTCGGTAATGTTTAATTAATGGTTTTATATATATATATATATATATGTCGGTTAAGGGGCGCTTTCTTTTTTTCGGTTTATAAAAATCTTTTTTTTTTCATTTTTCTATTCTCCACATTCTGCAGATTATCCCTATAAAACAATATGGTCAAAAACGAAGAACTTTTGTAGTTATTTGGTGCTTTAGCGCAACACGTCCGTAAGGCTTAAACCGTTTTGGAGCACTATACAATCATTTTACTCAAAATGATTTTTTTCAAACTGGGCGAGATCAGAACGCAAAAACTACTAAACCTATCTTGCTAAGTTTTTTTTTTTTTTTTTTTTTTTTTTTTTTTTTTTAAATTAAAGTTAAGTCAATTTACTAGAACTTGGATCCCTTTCAGCCATTTTTATAAAAAATAAACATTTTAGAAACCCGCCAAAGTGCGTAAAAAGGAGTTAGAAATAGACCTTTTTTTTTTTTTCAAATGACTTCTACTTTGCTGATTTTCAACTTACTGGCCTTAAAGTGCTTGAAACCCCAGAAAATATTATCTACTTTCATAATCCTTAACAAAAATTGGTTGACGACTTTAGCTATCTATCGGATCTTGCCCGATTGGTCCGATTGGAAGCGCACGGCGGCGCGCACGCTAAGATATCCACCCAAGTAACTAGAACCACAACAAAAATTTTTATTAAATTTTTTTTTAAATGTTCTTCAAATGAGAGTAAATAACACGCAACAAACCTGGAGCTAAAATCTCCATTCTTGTATTCCAGAAAAAAATACGAAAAATACCCTTTTTCAGCCGTCGATAGGCAAATCTCCCTTTTTTAAAAAGTTGTAAATACTGTACTAGCATTTTCATAGTGTATGTGTGTAAGCGAGATAGCTATGATAAAAATCTAACGGTTGGTTGTCTCACTTGGTCGGACCTTGTATGTAAGAAATAACAAATTGTGCGAAATTCGAATGTATCTACCTGTACTACAAAATTAGATTTTTGTTCGCACGCAATTTAAAATGATTTTGCTTTTACAACATACATTCAATGTTTTTAAGGAATTATTTAAAAGATACGTTATTTTAGGATGACATTTATGAATTGTTATTTGTATATTTATCATATACAGTAAAGTTTATACGGAAAATACATGCATACTACATCAGGTGATATTTTGACATCTAGTTTAACTTAACAAGAACCATCTGCAACAAAGTATGGAAAATCTTAAGAATGATTAATTTTATTGAAACTTCACAGACAGAGAGGCACGCGAACTTTGCCAAACTATCTTGGAGTCCTAGAAAACAGAAAATTGACAACTCGGTATTTTAGAGTTCTGGAGCTGCACACACACACACACATTCCAAGGTGTCGTGCCAATTTTTGCTTCGTACAGTCACTCACTTTCCCCGCCAGAGACAATCCGTCCTAAGATAAGTATGCAACAGATGTCCCGCTATGATTAATTAGTGGCGGCAAAGGAAAATTTGTAAAAATTCACCGGCCCAGTTATTAATCGATTTATAATTCGGTGCCCGAAATTAATCTTGTTCTCAATGATATATTGGGGGTGCACAAATCCGAGGACTCGACTTTTATTTTTCCGGGCCTTATCTGGCCTATCGAGCGGCTAAAACGAAATTAAGCATGCAGGAGAAATAGTCGGCTGTGTGTTTGGGAATAGGCCGTGCGGAAAACTGACAATACGTTTAATGAATGAGACTCCGGGACCGGGAGGTTGGGGAGAAAAATTAGTCAGGAATGGGAAGGAGTTTTCCCGGAGATGAGCCGTTCGGGGATGCGAACAGGAACGTGCTGGGTATGTTTTTGGAAAAGGATGTTTGCTGAGAGGAGGGAGAAAGTGAGATGATATCCTTAAGAGAACGATTTCCGGATGGTGTCGCGTGGCGGGTCTTTCGAAGCCGGATTTGAAGCGGCGTTTAACTCGGCAGCTTCGTGAATTCTTGAAGATATGTGTGTTACATAAGTGTAATTAATAAGTGGAATGTGTAAAATTATGTTCGGATAGTCAAAGGTTTTAGCAACAATACAATAAAAAAAAATGGAATACGTTTTAATTATACAGGGCGTTTATAAATTATTGTCGGAATTTCTTTAACTCATAACTTTTGATTTAAGAACACGACAAAATACAGAAAAACAAAAGTACATATTTGTCAAGTACAACTCAAAAATGTTTTTATTTTTTATTTTCATATAATCCAAGCAAAATTATAGATGCGTAAAGTTGAAATTCAAAACATTATTAATTAAACAACGATTATAATAAAATATTATAAGCACAAAGTTAGATGAATATTACATATTTTTTTATGAATTTGATAAAATTTTAATATTAATTATTATTATGCTATAATCGTTATTTGATTAATAACATTTTGACTTGCAACTTCACGTATATGTAACTTATTTTTAAAAAAAAAAAAACATTTTTTTTTTCTACGAATATGTAATAATATTTTTGGTCATGTTCTTAAAGCAACAGTTATGGGGTAAGCAAACTCTAATAATGATTTATGGACACTCTGTATAATTAGATTTCTTTTTTCGTCAAAAATCGAAACCACATACAATGCAAATACGCCAGCTAGTTAGATATAAAAATAAATTTTTATAACTGTTGTTAAAATTACGTAATTTGTACAGTGAATGAGGGAGATAAGTTAGATTGGTAGAATTAGATAGGTTAGATAGGTCTAATGAAATTTCTTAAACTTTAATTGAATTTATAAACAATAGTTCATAATTGTAACTCAAAATGAAAAACGTCTTAAGATCCTCTTTTAATTTAATACGTATACAGGGTGGGAAAAATTAAAAGGGCCCGGAAAATATATAAGACTGACACGGAAGTGATCCTCGTTAATGAAAAACAGAACTACCCATCACAGAAAATGCTGTAAATGGCTCCTTTGACGCCGATGCAGCACTGTCTGAGAGATAGCAGCAATAGCGTTTTCAATGTTCTGCTGTAGCTCTTCCAGTGTTTGGAAATTGAGTAGACATGGCCATACAATCTGCCTCGCAGGTAAAAACCAAAGGGAGAGAGATCAGGCGATCGAGGTGACCAGGAAATTGCACTGCCTCTGCTGATTGTCCTCTCCTTGCTGAACACCTGTTGCACTCGTAACAAGGTTGTCAAGGCGGTGTGTGTTGTTGCTCTGTCTTGCTGAAAATATCCATACAATTGCTCATCTTCTGCGAGTTTATCCACAAATGAATTAACCACATTATGGACATACCGGTAAGCATTAAACAGTTTCGTAAGAGAATCGTGTTATGATGCGGAAACCAGACAATGCGCACCAAACCCCTATAGTGAGATTATGAAACGGCTCTTCAAAGTACTGATGGAGATTTTCTAATGCATAATTTCTAATGCTCTAATGCTGTAAATTCACATACTCCGACAGGCTAAAACAGGCCTCATCTGAAAAAAAAAAAAAAAAAAAAAAAAAAAAAAATGAAGATTCAAAAGCCTTGATTCCACTTCACTCAGAAACATTGTCAGAATTCAACACGCGGAAGTTTGTCTGGAGGCTTTAACTCGTGCACAACAATAAATTTGTAAGGATACAGATGCAGGTCCTTTTTGATAATGCTTCAGCACGACGGTCTCTTAATTCCCACTTGCACAGATAAACGGCGTTGAGATTTCGTCGGACTTCGTTCCAGGATTTCCTGCACTCGAATAATGGTTTTTTTGTGTTCGAACTTTTTGAATAGTTACAGTTGTTATTCGCTAGAGAGCCCGTTTCGCGTCATTTTGCCGCTAATTTTTACATTGCAGACTTTGCTGGATGTTTTGCCAAAACACTTCCATTCTTAAACTCTTGCGTAAACAGTTCCGCAAACGCTTTTCACGAATTTTACTTCGCATAACACTCGACAATGAATATGCGCTGTTTTACCGCGAGCACCATTTTGTGTTTCATCTGGTCCTTAACCCCTTAATTCTCGCTCCTGTCAATATGACGGGCTGAGGTGTCGTCGTCTATTTCTCGCGCCCATGATATTGCGGGGCTGAAGATTTAAAACCCGAAAAAACTTCTGAAATCAGAAAAATGTAACTGGCATTTCGGTAAGAAGTCTGAAAATTCGCTTTCGAGTTTGTTTTGTACGATCTATGTTTGAGTACATTATGGATTCTGATGAATCAAGCCTTTCTGATGATAATTTCATTTTAATCGATAGCCAACATTTTATGTATATATATTATTTGTAAAGTAGTAAAAATTTTTAAAATAAGGTTCTTATTCGTATTAATTTGCATGGTGTAAAACATGTATCAAGGTGCAAAATTCCAGTATGATGGCTTTTCTTCAAACGCGAATTTGTTCTATAACATATATTTTTTCACCTCAAAGATACAATTAATTGCAAATTTTATTTAGCAATCTTATAATTACTCATTTTCTTCAATAAAAAATAGGTACTTTTTTATGGTTTTTATAAATACTGAGTGATCTTTAAAGGGTTAAACACGTCTGCACCTCTCCCTCACTCAAATATAATGACGCAGCAAAGAACTCGGGACAGAGCATGCGGGAAATGAGCATGCAGAAAAATGTACCAGTAAACGGTTATTGCATTGACGTCACCGTTTCCAGCATTTTATCTTATAGGCAGTTCTCCTGTTCATTAACAACTGTCCATTCTGTCACAGTCACACACAACTCTCCAGTCTTTTAAATATTTTTCGGGCCAGTTTTATTTTGCTCACTCTGTATATATTTCAAACAACAACAACAACAAAAAAAAAACAGAAAAAGAAAAAAAGAAAGAAAAAAAAACCCCACGAAAATCCGCTTAAGAAAAAAAAAATCCGAGTATATTCGGATACAATGTATCTATAAGAAAATTAACTTGACATTAATTTTATGTATAAAATGAAAATTGTCTTTTCATTGGCAGATTTCAGTTTGGCTGAAAACTGCTGTCCTTCTTGTTTAATTTAATCTTATGATTAATCTGCCTTTTTTTCTTTTCAATTGTTCTGGGCGATCAATTGCCAAATGTGATAACTTTGCCGCAAATTTTCACTTTGGCGATAAATAATAATAATATTAAAATGCTTTAAAATTATTTTTAAAAGTCATAAAAGCCACTAAATTGAGCAGCAATTTTCAAACAAATTTCTTTCGAAAGTACCTTTTTTTTTTTTTTCTTTTCGAATTTTCCTAATGTAAAAATTGAAATTATGCGATAGGAGAAGTAGTGTAGAAGTAATAAGAGCAAAAGCACAGGTCATTGCCACCATGGTATATATTTCTAAAAATAGTAATCGTGTTTGGCAGCCGTCTAAAAGTGAACTATAAATTTATTGTTATAATGGAAAAGTCCGAAGCGAAAGAAATAGCACTTTACCGCTAATAAATTTCGATAAAATTATTTGTGTATTATTACTAATTCGTATTATTATTATTTTATTATTAATTCGTATTATTATTATTAATTCGTATTACTTTGGTTATTAATTTCGAATTATTAATTTCGTTTTGGATCAAAATAGCATTTCCAATAAAATTAATGCTTTTTATGCTTTTAAAAGTATTAATTCGCTTGGCGGGTATTTTGAAACTGGATTTGAAGCGTCATTTACGTTACATCGTAAATTGTCGTCCATATTTGTGTTATATAAATTTAATTGAGGATCCAAGAAGCAGAGAGATACAAGTAACAAAATTTAGATTTGGAGTAAATTGAGTTCAAAGTTGGAACATCAATAGTAATTGACTGATTTAAAATATAAAATTGTTGCTTATTTCACAGCGGTCTTTGAACTCTTATTTCAATAACTGTTAAAGAAAAGTGGAATGCGATATTTCTAAAAAATTAAGCAGAGTTTAAAGAGTTAAGTAGTTGAGTAGTTCAAAAAGCTTAAGTAGTTGACCTCTAGATCGCAGCACATAATTAGAAAATCACTTATATTTCTTTCCCTCCAAACAAATAGCCTTATTTCCAGATAGCCTGTGCACTTATCTCAGTTTTTTTCAAGTTTGTCACTTATACCCCTTGGCTTCTGGGATCCTCAATTATTAACTGGAATTTGTGAAATTAATTTTCATCAGTACAATTCAAAGTTTTTTTTACGTCAAAACAATTTAAAATTAGACATTTGTTTTGATCAAATTGTACATTCATATTATTATTACTATTATTAACTTGTCTTTTCTCGGTTAAAAGGAGATGCCAGTGTTACCCTTTGTTGTAATAATATGAAACGAATAATAATATGCTCTCTATTACAGCTCTTTTTATAAATTGGTATTGCTGAAAATTTCAGATTAAGGCTGCTAGTAAGTCAACTTCCGAATTCCTCTCATTAATGTTAAACCTATGGCTAATTAATGCAATTGTATAAAAATATCTCTTCAGGAAAGTATTATTTTTTAACTTCTTTTATCTGTGAACAATTTTTAAACGATGCCTTTTTATTTATTTTATTTTATTGTTAGTTGTTAAAATATTTCTAAAATCCTGAATTTAATATTTTATGCGTTAAAAGTTGACGAACTGTGAGCAAAATTTTAATAGTTCACATAAAATTGAGTATAGTTTGGAATTGGTACATGTAGGAGAAGTGTGATCGGGCTTGAAAGATATGAACTAAGAACTCTAAATTTTTAGACGTGGGAACTTAGAAACATGATAATGGTATTAGTTTGCTACAAATTGAATATAATGAGTCATATAATAAAACACACATACTACAATATATATTAAAACACACATACACACATAAATAACGCCTGCATTCAACAGTTAAAAGGTACAGTCGTGGAAAAAAAGTAAACACCCCTACCAACTCCTCAATAAATTAACGTAGACGAAAGTCGCTGGTAGCCAGCGACTGGAAATAAAGTCTACTTTTAAGTGATGTACATAAAATTTTCTTAGGGGGCCATCTACATATTAAAACGAATCCAAACTTCATTTTTTTCAATGGCAATACCCAATTTTAACGAGATATTTCAAATCGTTGGTTCAAATTATACTTAGACACCAAATTTCAAGTCATTTGAATGATAAGTTTTTGAATTATAAACATTCAAAATTTAGTGCTTTTAATGTTAAATTACATTTTCATATTTTTATTTATATCGCCTGACATTATGCTCCTAATGTGCTTTTTTTTTTTTTTTTTTTTTTTTTTTTTTTGTAGCAATAATACTGATATACCCAAACATAAATACGATAAATTTGCAATTTTTATAATTTTATGATATGAATTATGAAATTAATATTAAAAAAAATTATGAATTGCAACCTACAATTTTTTTGATGGGTTTAGATTCCTGCTTTGTGGAAATCCAAAATTTCACATTTTTCTTCCAAGTAGTTTTCAAATTATGCTTAAAAAACGGCAAAATGATGGTTTAAGGGGCCGTCTTATGATAGAAGTGAATAGATATTTTGAAAATTATTCTGCTGTCCTGTAATCTAAGAGGCTTCATTGACTCCTTGAGTGGAGCTTAAGGTGCCTTGATCAAGAAGGCGGCTCTCTCGGTTAACAATCGAGTACGGAGCTTCAGTTTGGATACAGCCCTTAAAATTCGCTCGTTTTAAAATAATTTCTCGGAAATTTATGGTACGGATTGCATAAGAATTTGTTTTTCGGCTAATTGAAGGGAGTGGAGTTCATTCATGCTGTCAGAATTGTGTGCTGCTATTGAAAAAAACAAAGTTATGGTTCGTTTTAATAAGTAGATGGCCCCTTAAGCAAATTTTATATACATCATTTAAAAGTAGATTTTATTTCCAATCGTTCGGTATCAGTAACTTTCTTCTACGATAATTTGTTGAGTAGTTAGTAGGGGGTGTTTACTTTTTTTTCCACGACTGTACATATAAATATTATACATACATACAATAAACCCAACTGGGGTGAAAAATTAGCCAGAGCCAGGAATCGAACCCGGAACCACAATATACAGTAGAGCAGCAGTCTTGTATACTGTGGTCTCGGGTTCGATTCCTGGCTCTGGCTAATTTTTCACTCCAGTTGCGTTTATTGCATTTATTGTATGTATGTCTGTATAATATTTACACCGGGTGTCCTAAAAAGGACTGACTGATTTTAAAATTCAATAACTTGCAAACGGTGACAGATATTTAAAAATTTCTTGCAGGAGGTTTATGCATAAGGTCAAAAGTTTTATTACAGTGATTTTCGATTTTAGTTCTAATTACAAACAATAGATGGCGCTGTAAGCAATAGTCGCTACATACAGGCTCGATTTTTGGTCCTTTCTCTTGTTTCATGCGGAAAAAGGAGATGGAAATGTGTTATCCGGGCCACGAAGTACCAAAAATCGAGCCTGAATTTAGCGTCTATTGATCGCAGCGCCATCTATTGTTTGTAATTCGAACTAAAATTGAAAATCACTGTAAAAAACTTTTGACCTTATGCATAACCCTCCTGCAAGAATTTTTTAAATATCTGTCACCGTTTACAAGTTATTGAATTTTAAAATCAGTCAGTCCTTTTTAGGACACCCGGTATGTACCTTTATAATGGTGCATTGTTGGTAAACATAATTTAGAAAATTTTAAATCTGTGAAAACACAATTTATTAAAGGTATAGATGAAAGTTTCTCTCTAGCAATTGACTTGATTGACATAAATGTGTATAGGAAATTAACTTTCGTTCCACATGGTCTATATTTAGCCAATAAAACACGTCCTGATATATCATTTGTCACATTTTTTTTTTTTTTTGTGTGTGTGTGTGTGTCTCAATTTAATCTTAAACCAGAGGAAAGACATTATCTTTTGGCTGAAAAAATATTAAAACATTAAAATGGCAGAAAAGTAAAAAAAAATTACTTTACAGCAACGAGTTTGCTTTTCTGAATCTAGTTCTAACATTAGTTGGAGAAATGCTAAAAATGGAAAATCATTTTCTGGTGGAGTGATTTTATTAGGTAATTCATTGGTTTGATGGAAATGTCATAAACAAAAATCTTAGTCTTTCCATTTGTAAATCTGAATTCCTTTCTATTTCTGAGATTTAAAAGTATTATGTGGACTGTAAATTTATAGTCTGAGTTAAAATGTAAACAATTTATAAATGATGCAGTAATTTTAAACAAAAATAGCCAAATAGCTATCCAGCAGTTTGAATGCACTAGGTCATCAAATAAATCAAGGTACGTGAACCTACGTTTTCATTTTATTAAAGATTTATTATATGATTATTACATTAGCGTATGTTCAAAGTGAAAATATTATTGAAGATTTTCTCACAAAAATTGTTAATAAAAACAAATTGGTATATCCTATCTGAAATATTTTACTAATTTCGTAATGTAGTTTCGTGTACAATTTTTTATGTAATTTTGTGTTTTTAGAATTATTTAAAGGACAAACTGTATCGCTCACAGAAAAGGTGTTTTTGATTTGGAGTGAACGAACAATTTATGTGCATGCATATCATGTTTTTTGGAACTGCGCACATCCCGTTACTCCTAGAACTGTCAGTCTGTAAACGTAACCCAAGTCACACAAAATGTTGTTGGCTAATTGCTGTTCTACAGCAAGAAATGTGTGATTTTCCATACCATTTGTTAGCGAACCATTTGCCAACAAACGCACAACAGTGATCCAACGGTTAGAATTCTGCTCAGATGATCCTCCAAACTAGACGTTCCTCTATAGCTACCATTTCCAAAAGGTTTTTATAAACTGCCAACTATGAGCCAACAATCTGTGTTGCTTGGGAACTTATAGCGATAGAAATGTTGTGTGATGCATAAAGTATTATATTCTGAACCTGTTCGAAATTCAAGTATTAATGAATATTTGTTAATAGTCCAGGCAATAGAGACCGTATAGGGGCTCTACCTAGCAAAATTCCTGGTAGTTCTGGAAAAAGGCTTACTATATGTTTTTTGGGTCGCTGAATCCGAATTTTTAACGAACCATTTTCCAACAAACGCACAACAGTGATCCAACAGTTAGAATTCTGCTCAGATGATCCTCCAAACTAGACGTTCCTCTATAGCTACCATTTCCAAAAGGTTTTTATAAACTGCCAACTATGAGCCAACAATCTGTGTTGCTTGGGAACTTATAGCGATAGAAATGTTGTGTGATGCATAAAGTATTATATCCTGAACCTGTTCGAAATTCAAGTATTAATGAATATTTGTTAATAGTCCAGGCAATAGAGACCGTATAGGGGCTCTACCTAGCAAAATTCATGGTAGTTCTGGAAAAAGGCTTACTATATGTTTTTTGGGTCGCTGAATCCGAATTTTTAACGAACCATTTGCCAACAAACGCACAACAGTGATCCAATAGTTAGAATTCTGCTCAGATGATCCTCCAAACTAGACGTTCCTCTATAGCTACCATTTCCAAAAGGTTTTTATAAACTGCCAATTATGAGCCAACAATCTGTGTTGCTTGGGAACTTATAGCGATAGAAATGTTGTGTGATGCATAAAGTATTATATCCTGAACCTGTTCGAAATTCAAGTATTAATGAATATTTGTTAATAGTCCAGGCAATAGAGACCGTATAGGGGCTCTACCTAGCAAAATTCATGGTAGTTCTGGAAAAAGGCTTACTATATGTTTTTTGGGTCGCTGAATCCGAATTTTTAACGAACCATTTGCCAACAAACGCACAACAGTGATCCAACAGTTAGAATTCTGCTCAGATGATCCTCCAAACTAGACGTTCCTCTATAGCTACCATTTCCAAAAGGTTTTTATAAACTGCCAACTATGAGCCAACAATCTGTGTTGCTTGGGCACTTATAGCGATAGAAATGTTGTGTGATGCATAAAGTATTATATCCTGAACCTGTTCGAAATTCAAGTATTAATGAATATTTGTTAATAGTCCAGGCAATAGAGACCGTATAGGGGCTCTACCTAGCAAAATTCATGGTAGTTCTGGAAAAAGGCTTACTATATGTTTTTTGGGTCGCTGAATCCGAATTTTTAACGAACCATTTGCCAACAAACGCACAACAGTGATCCAACGGTTAGAATTCTGCTCAGATGATCCTCCAAACTAGACGTTCCTCTATAGCTACAATTTCCAAAAGGTTTTTATAAACTGCCAACTATGAGCCAACAATCTGTGTTGCTTGGGAACTTATAGCGATAAAAATGTTGTGTGATGCATAAAGTATTATATCCTGAACCTGTTCGAAATTCAAGTATTAATGAATATTTGTTAATAGTCCAGGCAATAGAGACCGTATAGGGGCTCTACCTAGCAAAATGCATGGTAGTTCTGGAAAAAGGCTTACTATATGTTTTTTGGGTCGCTGAATCCGAATTTTTAACTTCTCACCAAAATTTTCCCCGGCAACCCCCCAAAGTTTGGTAAAATGCCCCCCCCAAAAAGGTTTTTATTACAAAAATCAATTTTTTTATTGTTTTAGGGGAAAAGTATCTAGAAATTCAGAAAGTAGACAAAATTTGCAACAAATTAGATAGATGGCATTATGACTTAGGAAGAAGGGGAAGGGGGGGGATCTGCTTCGGAACATGCGCGCGGTGCTGCGTGAACTAAGTTGCGCAATTCCACTTAACCACTTAACCTCGGAACATTCCCCGCGCGCTTTCCTCAAAACCAAATTTTTTCAACAAATCAATTTTTTGGGGGGTTGCCGGGTGAAATTTCGGTGGGAAGTTACAAATTCGGATTCAGCGACCCAAAAACATAAAGTGAGTCGAAATCCAGAACTAGTATCAATTTTTTCAGGTAAAATCTCCTACTGCCTGGACTTCATAACTTAGTGCACGTAGCGTCGCAGTGCATGTTCAGAGGCAGCCACCACCTGCCCGTTCATCCTACGTCATAATGTCATATATCCTATTTGTTGCAAATTTTGTCTAGTTTCTGAATTTTGTAATGCTTTTCCGCTAAAACAATAAGAAATTTAAGTTAAAAACAACTATTTGGGGGTTTCGGGGGGGGGGGGAATTTTGGGGGGAAGTTAAAAATTCGGATTCAGCGACCCAAAAAACTTAAAGTAAACCTTATAGAGAAAGTTCGGAGGGGAGATGGGAGGGCGAATGTAAACGTGTGATTGGTTAAGTAGAATTGCGCAACTTAGTTCACGCAGCACCGCGCGCATGTTCCGAGGCAGATCCCCCCTTCCCCTTCATCCTAAGTCTTAATGTCATATATCTAATTTGTTTCAAATTTTGCCTACTTTCTGAATTTCTAGATACTTTCCCCCTAAAACAAAAAAAAATTGATTTTTTTAATAAAAACCTTTTTTTCTGGGGGGGGGGGGGGGGTTGCCGAGGGAAATTTTGGTGGGTAGTTACAAATTCGGATTCAGCGACCCAAAAAACATGAAGTAAGCCAATTTCCAGAACTACCATTAATTTTACTAGGTAAAATTCTCTATTGCCTAGACTATTAGTGTTTGTGCTTGTTCAGTAAAAGTGTTTCATTTTAAGATCCATGAGTCTGAATGACTAAAAAGGAATAATCTCTCTATTCTAAAAGAAAGTAACTACCGCTGTCACCGCCGCCGCCGGTTTTGAATTTTTTGTGACAGAAGGTCTTTCTTCGTTAATATTAAGAAAAATATTGCGTACAAAAATATGAAAATCGGTGGTATTATAGAGAAATGTTTGATAAACACGCCAATGCAGACAGTTTTTAAAACGAAGAATTATTTTAAGAGATATTTAATGCTAAAGTTGGACAAAATCGTTCCATTAAAAAAGTTTTATAGCAGCAAAAACTATACATGGGAATGTAATCATTTTTAGATTATTTTATGCGTTAGAATTTGCCGGTGTGCAGATTGCATTAATTTTTTTAATTTGACTCATTTTTGGAGGTTTTATTTCTATTTTAAATTCAAATTTTCAGCATTTTGAGAGATATTTTTCACATTATTTTAGAAAATGGTATTAATTTATACTGTTGCCAAATGTATAAACAACGCAAACAATAATGTTTGCTTCAAATTAAAAATTTATTTACACGTGACTATTATAAACAGAAAAAATCATTTGGAATTAGAATTAAATAATTATGTACAAAAAGCAGGAACTTATTAAAAATTACGTCATTAAAAGTATACACGTGAATTTTAAAAGAGAAAGGATATTGTAAAATAATAAATTCATTAACATGCGTTAGAAGTCTTAAATAGGAGAAATTACGTCACATTACAGTTATTACATAAAATGAACATAAAATATTGCAAAACGGTTTAAATTTAGAAATTGCGCTAGACATTTATTTGATATTTTAAGAGGATCTTTTCAACTACTTTTGTTAGGAAAGCGCAAATAATATTTCATTTCTAACAAAAGTATTTTCACGTGAATAGCTTGGTCAAAATTACGTCAGATTAAAAACGATTAATTTAAAATGTCTCATTTAAAAGAACTTTCTTTTCGCTTTGTTAAAAAATACCAGGAGACAAAGACTGTTTACTTAATTCCTTTTATATTAGCTTATTTTGAAATGTTGTTACACGTGTCTACGTCATCAAGTTAGTTTTATTTCGACGTTTTATTTGTATTTTTATTAATGTTGTACTAATTTATTTGTTCTTTCGTTATTTAAAATAAAAATTATGTCAATTTGTATAATTTGGCGAGTGCTTTGGCGATTTATATAATTTGGCGAAACTGGTCGACTGGATAATCAAGTAGTACCGCAGCGGATTTGGCGTTAAAATTCCCCAATCAAAGAGAAATGAATAGAAATCCATTTATAGGGAGATTGCCACTGTTTTTTTAATTATAATTCAATCTTTCGAAATCTTTTTAAAGCCGATCAAATTAGCGTGCATTTAGAGTCTGAGGAATCTGGACGGGGGTTGACGAGCGTAGCTCGTAGGGGGCCGAGCCCCCTAGTTAAATAAATAGACGGTAACTACTTTAAATTTTTTTTTCGTTTTCAGATTTAAAAGTCCTTCGTTTTAAGATCCATGGGTCTGAATGACTAAAAAAGATTAAATAAATAGCCGGTAACTACTTCAGACCTTTTTTGTTCCAGATTTGAAGGTATTTTTTGAGCCAACAGTTTGCTTGAACCAAACTTTCGATCATGAGAAGCATTTTCGTCCAAATCTCACTCTCATATGTCAATTACTTGATTTCTTAGTGAATTTTAAAATGTGTCAAGTACTTTTGACCCAACCTGTAAGGTTTTGAGATTATAGCACATTGATAATGAAGGTGGATATACTGATTATTTGTAAGCATATTCAACATTTATGTAAAGAATTATTGGGCATTAAAATGTGTGAGCCTACTGAGCAATTATTTTAATGTTATACTGCCAACTTTCGATGATTTTTTGTCAGAATTTTATTAATTTTATAAATGTCAAGTTCATCATTTGAGTTATGTGTAGTATGGATATCAAATCATTCGAAGCGGTAGTATGCACCTCAAAGAGCTTATTAAAATGAATAAACTTTTTCTTCTATCTCTATAATATTTCCCCACATTTCCCCCCGACAATGTTATTTGTGTTTTAGATTTTTGGTCCTACCAAAAAATAAAAAAAATTAGTATCTATTCTTATACTTTTATTGATTAATTGTAATACTGGCAAACCTATGAAGATAATTTTGGTTTCTTTAGACTTCAAAACACTTGCATCATCAAAATTGTTTGAGAAATTCTTTCTGCATATTCATTTGAATAATACGATGCTGGAGAATAATTCAGTTTTCGGAAACATCAAAGGCCAGACGTGAACAAGTACTTTTGTAGTTACGTGCTTAAATAATTCTTACTTCAGCTCAATTTAAGAAAAAGAACCGTTTCGACCCCAAATGCTATAAACACTTTCTTTGAGTATTCTCCTCATTGTTGAAGCAGTGTTATCTCTTTCAAGACACGCGCTTTCATAAGAGTTTTTGCCTCTTGAGGAAACACACAGCAAAGAAAAACATGCATAATTGTACAGTTTTTCATAAAGCTAGAGCCTGGTGTAGAATTTTAAAAGTGTAACGAAGGAATTATGTTTTTTAAAGGAATATTGCAGTTACAAGAATTGAATTATAAATATTTAGTGTATGTAAATCTTCATATCATTTCTAATGTTTGCTAATAATAAAGAATACTACTGAATTTTATTTCCATTTATTGTTTTTTTTTATTATTTATTTATTCTTATTATGCCTTTGTATATTAAAACTTAATTTACAATATGTATAAATCTTATTTAGACACATGAAATTTAAATGCTATATTAAAAGTAATATTTGAATTCTTTTGTTATAGAATTATGCTTATTTTAAAGGATTTTAAGAACATGAATGCTTGTCAGAAGATCCCCAGAAAGTTATGCATTTATTTTTTTTATATTTAAAAATGGAAAATCTGTAAATTGTATTGATCTGTCAAAAGTTCCTTTCAAAAATTAACTTTACAAACTGTAAAATTAATACAACATTTTTTAAGTAATTTCGAAGATTAATTTTCGAGAATTACTTTTCGAAAGACGTGTTATGTAATCTTCCCCACCCCTACCTGTAGCTACGCCACTGATTCGTAGCGTAATCAGTACTTTATTTCAAGGGGGGGGGGTGCAGCTGAACCGTTATGGTCTTTTCCGATGAAAATGGATGGAGTATGTCCATGGTTACATAAAACAAACGCCGATTTTGGGTGCGACACTAGCCGCCTACGGCCCTTCTCTGGTTATGCCAATGCCAGCTATAAGTAAGTAAAATAACTTTAGAAGTATGTGCCCCAATGTTGAAATACCTTTGTTTTAAGGGGTCAGGTACCTTTGAGATTGTTAAAAAAAAATAATAGCTTATAATTAAATTTGATTCTTTAGAAACATTTTAAAAGAAACCCCATGCAAAAAATTGCTTTAGAAGGAAAGTTATGACTGAAACAGTTTTAACTCTTTTAATATGAACAAGTGGTCATTTCATCTTTAATGTCAATTTTCTCAAAACAGTGATTTTCGTCATTGAGCGTACGATTTCTAAGAAATGGCTGAATAAAATTTCACGAAATTTTAACTGAAGGTATAAACCTTGTAGATGCCAAAATTACCTACTGCTATGTACCAAGTACGAAATTTAGAAATAATGACTATTTTTATTTTAAAAAATTTCAAAATTGAGTTTTTTTTTATCCTCAAGAACTAATCATTATATTTTTTCAGTGTAGGTCATTTTAAACACATAATATAGCTCTACTGAATAATAAAAAAAAAATGCTGGTTCACTCTGACAATTCAGTTAAGAGAAATCATGCGCGCACGTATATAAGGTGATTTCCTTTATGAAAAAAGCATTAAATTTCCAATTAAATTAAAAAACTTTATATGGATCCAGACTCTTTTTCAGGACATTAACCGTTAGCATAAATCTCTTTTAATGTGTGTTTGAAATTTCATATTCAAAAGTTAATCAGATGTGGAGTTACTGCAATGCATGTTAGTTTCACATTTACACGTAATTTCTTAGTTTCAAAGGTCCTTGGCCCCTTAAGCTTCAGCATGTAATGGACCCGCTACTTAGAAGATGATCCATAACTCAGCTTTAAAGTTAAAACACTATTTAAGATAGTCGGGCAGGGGTGTAGCAGAGTCACTTCACTAATTTGGCCAAGATTACATGGCGACTAAGCAGGATCATTCACTAGCTCAATAACTAATGGAATATGAAAATGTTAAAGATACAACTTACATAAACTTCTTCTATAGTCCAAATCGACAGCAGTATTTCCCAAGCCAGTGTGTCACTTTGACCTGCAAAGGGAAAAATTACTCAGATTTTCAGTGCAATCCAACTAACAACCAGCAGTTGTAAACCAACTTTTATTTTCTTAATCTATAATTCATAATGTCTTACCAACCGGCAACAGCTTATAGTACAAGCTCTGAATTCGCTTAAGAGGCTACTTCAGTCAAACGAAAAAACCCGATTGCTAATGCCAATCCTATGGAAGACATTTATAAAGATATCTCGTTTGAATTTAAATATTTTTAAATGATTTTTTTTTTACATTGAATACTTGAGATCGATCTGTATGCAGGCCGTAGATTACTTTTTCGATTTTGTTTACAGGTATTTTTAATTGGGACACTTTCATTTTCGGAACCGGTTTCAAAAGTAAAAGCATCCTCATAAAAAAAAAAAAAAAAAAAAAAAAAATCTGCAATCAAAATCGAAAAAGTAAAAAACGGCCTGCATACAGATCGATCTCAACTATTCGATGCAAAAAAAAAAAAAAAAAAAAAAAAAAAAAAAAAAAAAAAATCATTTAAAAATATAGAAATGCGACCGAGATATCTTTATAAATTTCTTCCATAGGATTAGCATTAGCGAACGCGACTTTTCAATTGACTGAAGTAGCCTCTTAAACGTGCCTCAAACTTCTTCTTCTTCTTCTATCCTCTAACATAGATAGGCCTTGTATTCCACTGAGGCAGGACTCGACCCAAACCCAACGACGCAAATTTTCGCTTCACCTTTTATACTCTGCAGATTGAGCGACGCAGCCCAATTTGCATAAAATTACAGTGAAAACCCGAAATCGCAGATTCCAAGAGATCCAAACACACCTTGGAAAATAAAAAAAGAAAGTATAGATGTCTCTGTTGTGAGCACAGGTTAAATATTTGACCTCACCTTCACATTCAAAACGCTAGAGACTCTTTATAAGTGAGTTACTAACCCACTACAAGCTTATCACCCTTCTAAGGGAACTGGAAATATTTATTCCACTTAAGGGGTCTCAGGACTCTTAAAATTGGGAAAAATGAAAATAAAAGACCATTTTCAACATATAATATCTTAAAATGTATATGATTTAAAAACACAATTTTTATTGGGATGAAAGATATAAGTATGTTGTTTCATTTCACGTAGTTAAAAAATTGCAAGATGCAGAATTAGTATTTATTTACCAAACTGCCAGACATTTGTGGAGCAGAAAATTGGTATAACAGCTTACGCGCAGGATTACAAAATAAATTTAGCAACTAGAATGACATTTTTTGTGCCTAATTATACTTCAGATTGTAATAATTAACCTGAACCTAAATACATTTGTATTTAAAATATTTTTATATTTTTAATACAGAGTTGTATGCAGCTAGCACAAAATTTTGAAAATTTCAACAATATTATAATATTAAAAAATATTTTTTTGAAAAATAAAAATGAAATTTTAGGTTTAGTGTATACGGACTAACATGACAGATATGTTTGAAAGTTTCATGAAAAAATATTCAGAGGGTTTTGATATATCCACCGCGTTATGCCCAAAAACGTCATTTGGAGAGTTTCGGAAAAGCCACTTCAGTTATTGAGCGGGTATAATTATAAAAGTCATAACTCCTGTTTTAATGGGAATTTCAAGGAAACAATTATGTCAACATGTTCAGAAAAAATGGGAGATTAACATCTAAAAAAAATTAAATTTCGAAAATTTTGAAGCTTTAACAGTCCTAAGACCCCTTAAATTAATTCCCAAAATACCAAATTTGTGACAGAATTTTTTAATAAAACTTTACTTTTATGTATGTAACGTGATCTAAATAGTTTCACATCAATCTGTCGTTAAATTTTGGTGATACTTTATTTTATAAACCTTCTAGTAACAAAATTAATTTGCCTTAAAAAGGGTTAACTGAAATTCCAACTCGAAAGCATCAGTACAGCCAAAGTTCTAGATTCTTCATTCATTAACCTTTTCCTAATATGGTATAATGATAATTTGATAATTATTGTAATTAACTTGGTAGTCATTACAAGTGCAGCAATAGCTTACAATGTTATATACTATAAATATTATAAAAATTGTTCAAACAATAATTCCTTCAGTTAATATAGTAATTAAATTTTTCATTTATATCTATAAAAAGAAAGTCTCATATGAAAGTAGTTTTCAAAAAGTATAACAACTGCTGCCAACTTTAATGAGGTTATCAGGTAATTGAAGAAAGGGTGAATGAAAATTCATCTTACATCCTTACATGTACTAGTAAATCTGCAGATCAGGAGCTTCAACGTCAACACTTAAAGTCATTGTCTTTTAATTTCCTAACACTTTGCGTAATATTCAACATCCTTACAATCCGCATTTCATTTATTTTTTAACTATATTTTTAAATATTTAGCAACATATAAATTCTTGGAAGTTTTCGAAAATTAGAAGCGATAAATTATACGTAGGGCAGAGCCCCTTTGGATGTCCGTAGTCTTATTAAATTAAAATTAATAATTTTCAATTGATTGTGGGAATGGTTATAGTACATCTTGAATTTCGTTTTACACTGGAACTTTATTAGGATAAACAACAGTCTGGGCAAGGATTTTATGTTACTTTAATATGCAAATAGCAATATTCATACTTAATATTTTTATATATAGTTATACATTTATAATTACTAGGGGATCGTACCCGGGCTTCCCGGGTTACAGAATATAGGTGCAAACATTTTTTTTTATTGAAAACTAATAATTTATTTTATTTGCCATAAATATTTTAGATTACCCACTTACATTTAAAAAGTATTTTTCATATGGAAAATACGAATTATACAATCAAATGAATTTTTGAAATTTATCAAAAGCGACATTTTCTTATTAGCCGCATGCTAAGAGTTGTTTGACCAAGATTTTGCTACTTATGGCATCCTTTTATATTCTGATAATTTCAGAGCTTATACATGTCTGTTAAATTTGCGTTTTATTTATATTATTTTATTTTTTTTTATTTACAGGGTTTCTTTTAAATGGATACTAGCAGTAAGAAAATGATGAA
The DNA here is from genome assembly GCA_963932465.1 of Maratus speciosus. Lineage (NCBI taxonomy): Eukaryota > Metazoa > Arthropoda > Arachnida > Araneae > Salticidae > Maratus > Maratus speciosus. The sequence goes on along the minus strand of OZ010793.1, from coordinate 501,206,397 downwards.
CTCTTTATTTTGTTTTAAGGGCAAACGGATTAATCTTTCGTAATCGAGTTCCGCGCGATATAAATAAATTAAAAAATATTTCATACTTTAAAATTGTTTTCAAAACCACTGACAATCAGTAAACTGAGATGAACTTTGCAAACAAATTCCATTTGAAAAAAAAATCCTATTTGGTGATCTATAAATTTAAATTGTATGATTACAAATATGTTAGATTTGTGTTTTTACAATATTATTCTTTTATTTGTTTATAAAAGAAGTATTAATTTCGTTAATTTGTCTTTCACAAATATGTTAGATTGGTGGTTTTTTAATATTATTCTTTTATTTGTTTATAAAGGAAGTATTAATTTCGTTATGCAAAAATAGTCAAAAATAAATGCTGAAAAATGTTTGTTGCTTTATGTGCAAAATGTATATTATTATTATGTATTGAAACCGGCACGTGATAAGATACACTTAAAAAAAATCATGCATGTCACCTCTCTTCTATAAAGACACTCTAAATTTTTGTAAAACATTGCGTTATATTTCGATTACATTATTTTCAAAAGTGAACCATTTTCACCTGTGAAGAATTTCAAAGCAGCTGGGCTGTGAAAATGACGCACTTCTACAAAACATAATTCAGGTTTAAGAATTAAAATACACGCTTTTTTATAAAATGACGTCATTTGCATCCACTAAAGCAATCCCCTTTTACAATCCACTCTTAAACTTCGTCTATAGAAAAGTATGCATATGACGTCATTATCACGGAATAACAGACAATGTGCTTAACATAGCCCCTATTTTAATTTCAACTTATTTTTCAGGTTTTATGGGAAAATGGCAACAGAAAAATACAGTATCTCCAATTTAGACTATTTTCCGTTTACTTTCAATGACTTTCAATAAAAATGGGGCACTTTTGTTGCCACGATAAGAAAAATGGTATTAAAAACTACAAAAAAATTAATATCTCAAAAATAAATTGAGATACAACTTTCAAACAAATTGCATTTAAAAGAGCAATTTTTCCTTATGCGACAGTGTAAAAATTTAAAATGTGCGATGTTTAGAAGTTTAAAAATTTGCAGTAGAGAAAATTGCAAAACCAAAATTTTATTTCAAATTTCAAAGTGTTGCCATTCGCAAAATGACGTATGCGTTACGCACAGATATGTTTGTCCTTTATAATATAGATACTGAAACTGTTATATTAAATTAATATTTAATTTAGGGATTTAATGTTTTTACAATTTTTGTTTGCGAAAAACAGTTTTTACAAGCATTCTAAAATAGTTAGGTGTAAGATCTAATCTAAATATAGATTCTATAAAATTGCGCAAGAAAATCACTTATTGTCATTAAATTAAAGTTATAACATGCTAAAAGTAAAACAAAAAGTACATTTAAAAGCATATAAATATCTTTTAATAAACTGATCTACATGTTTTGCATGCACCATCGACGCTTTTATCAAGAAAAATATTGATAAAAAAAATTATTTCCATAGAAATTTTAAAAATGAGCTTGGTAAAATAAAAATCACGAGATTACAAGTATAATGAAAGCAAGTGCTCTAATAAAAAGGCTCATCTGTGAACTTGAATTATTTTATTCTATTGTTTTTAATTTTGTAAAGTATCTCTTTTCACATACGCAGATCAATTTATTCAAAAACATTTATATGCATTTAAATGTACTTCTTTTCACTTTTAGCATGTTAAAACTTTTTTTTAAATTCATCCTTATCTTCTCGATAGCAATAACATACAACAATTACCCCAAATAAGGTATATTTGGAAACTTTTAAATCTATTGAATACTCATACATCATTGTGTCTACTACTAACTGACTAAATCGTATCGATTTGTCGATATAAAATATTTCTTTGTGGTACTCTTTTAATAATATTTACATTCAATTTAAAAATCTAATGTTATTAACATTGCTAATATTTGACGCAAAGCTATATTGCATGCCGTATTATTAAAGATTAACTAACTTTTTATTTCCGTCAGCCAGACTTTCTCCTTAATTTTGTCATAATCGGGATTATTTAAAACCTCTTTTTCATATAGACTAAGAAATGCAGTTGCTAGATAACTGACAAAAGATGAAATATGCATCATGTCAAATAACAAAATGTTTTATATTATTAGAAACATGTATAAAGTTTCATCAAAAATCATACACCTAATTCAAATAATCTGACAAATGTATTGACAAAATCCCAAAATAATAGGAATAATTTAAAACCCTTATTTCATAATATCAGCATCCACAATTTTTCACTTAAATACATTAATCAAGTGCGCCATTTTTGTTCAACAATCAGAAATATGAAAATCGTCTGCATTATCATAGAAAAGCATTAGGGCTCAAAATAAAATATTCTATACTATATTCCGAACGAATGAACTAAATATAACCAAAAACTATACAGATAAATCCGGGGACCTCACCTATATGCCTACATAATTAATTGGTTGCTTTCTGCAGCAGTTATCGCGAAACAGAGAGACAAATTAACAGACGGAAACTAAAAACTTTTCGTGTGTCCACAGTAAGCCTTCATTGATGTTTAGGCAACTAGGAGATTCAACCCGAACTTATCGGGTTATAGAATATATACCATTTTTAGGGTTCAGTACTTAAAAACTTAAAATGGAACCATTATAAGATCACTCCTGTGTCTGTCTGTCCGTCTGTCACAACCATTTTACTCGTAAATTATAATACGTGGAAAGTTCAAATTGGGGGACGTAATATAGACTATTAACCCACATATTTACAGATTAGTAAACATTTACAAAAATTTTTAGGAAAAATGTACAGGAGCTCATTAATTTACTTGCAAGAAAAATCCTTTCTTTGTATATCGTGTGAAAGCTTTCGTACCGCTGAACTCAAAAATACATTTCATTTAATTTTAGATATTATATTTTCAGGGATATCGTCGAAAATGTAGTGCAAAAATATATCCCCCCCCCCAATCTACTTCCGAATCTACTGAATCTGAAATTTTGAAAAATCAGATGTAGTTGAAGTTAATTTAAACCTTGCAGGAAAATTATAGCGATTAGCCTAGGTCACATAGTTTTTGAGAAAAGCGCATTTTTTCGTTACACACAAATTTCGATTTGCAGGCATTCAGCAAAGGTGTTGAGGATCGCTGAAGGTACCTATCGTAGCAGGCGTATAAAACCATTGTTGATAATGATTTTCGAAAAAAAAATCGTCGCTAATTAGCCGAGATATTAACCCTTAAAGACACGGACGGTTTGGACATACATAATGACACGAGTGGCATACTCTACGTACCATCGGCTTTTAAGGCCCAGATAACAATTTTTAATGATATATTTGTGTAATGTCCAGTAGCAGTATAAAAGAAATAAATGTCAAATTGTTAAAAACAGACTAATTTAATTAGAATTAATCACATAAACACAATGGGATTCGCGAGTAGTTTAGATTGAGTGGATCTCTTAATACGCCTCCCGTGTCTTTAAGAGTTAATTAAAAACCTATCTGGAAAACACGACACGGACCAATGTGGCGTTGCAAATTTGAGACCTTTCGAAGCGCGCTTAGCACAATGCCAAGTTTTAACTTTGAACAAGGGTTTTGTTTTAACTACACTATAAAAATAAAATATTATTACTACGCTGAATTTAGTTTTATGAAATGCCAAACGAAGTTTAAATATGCACTAAATTTATTGTATGTATCTAACTAATTTCCTCATAAGGATAAGATTTAAAAAAGTGTTATACAGAATAGCAATATTTTTTGTGTTATTTAGGCTTCATATCATTTTTAACTTTTACGGTATAACCATTCATACCCAACCATTCGTTGTATAGTTTTTTACAAAATCTTATTATTCTTTTAGAAACTTTTTCTTTTTTTAATAATACAGTGAATAATTCATATATGTATTGTACGGAACCCTCTGAGAACTAAGTGGGCAATCTAAATATATATATATATATATATATATAACCAATAATTAAACATAACCTACCACCATCAAAAACCATAATATTATGAATTAAAGCTGTAAGTATATATATAAAAAAAAAAGATAAAATATTTATAAGAATATTATGGAAGAAAAATAAGAAAGTGGACACCGACAAATAATGGAAATGCTTATATATTGAATTACGTTTTCAAGGGCACAGAATTCAATGATATAAGCAAAATGGTTGTTTTCTGTGGGAAATATAAGCTAAAGCTAAAAGTTATTTTCCCCTGTGCCCTAACAACCATAAAAATCAAGTGAATTGATTAAAAATGAAAACAGAATAGAAACAAATAATATGAATTGGAAAAAACAATAAAACCTATTTAAATATTTATAGGATATAAAATGAAATAATAAACACCATACCGATTAATATTTTAGAATGAATCCACGCTCACATGGCACCCATATCGTAAAGATTAAGGTTAATAAAACAGTTAAGAAATCACAGTAATTGATACCATAGGACACAGTTAATACATATTGAAATAAATGTTAAATAACTTTTAATATAATATAAAATAATATAAATAGAAAGTAATTACATAATTAAAATGCACTATTAAATTAATTAAAAACCGTTAAACAATATCGTCAAAATTAAGCTAAAAATTCCCCCTGGTGTAGTAAATTATAACTGAAATGTAGCTGGAAGAAGTAAATCTAGAACTTATCGAAAAAAAAAAAAAACACAAATTGTGGTGCTGCCATCTAGTATTACATTTATGATTTAATTGTCAAAAGACTTGCTTCAGTTATACGCAATTGAATGTAACAATTGTTTTATTAACAGCAAAACCAAAAATATCCTTATATATAGATAATTATAAACTGAATATAAACCACACAATGTATTTTAAAAAAAAAAAAAAAAAAAAAAAACTATTGTTAATAAAATTTAAAAAGCATACAAAATATTCTATTAGCAAATTTATTTAATCTACACTAAGAATTTAAATAATTCTAGAACATCGATAAAATATAGCATATAGCTATATGCTATAAAACAGAATAAATTCATTAATAATTAATATAAATAATTATTAAAAATATAAAAATCTTTAATAAAAACTATTATATAAGATAATTATAAAATGAACAGGAAATAAAAAACATATGGTAGTATAAAGAAGGTGAACTGATACTTAAATTCCAATTACCTAAAAAGCACAAATATAGTGTGTGGATTATTTTATACATCCATAAAAATCCTAAAAGTATGAATGTGGGACATTCAAAAACAATAAACCGATAATAAATTATATAACACTAGGTGAAAATAAATAAATATTAAAATATTAATAAGAATAGAGGAATAATAATAAATATAATTACCCAATTTTAATCCATACAGTATAACTTTATTTATATTAAATATACTTATATGTATATTAATCACTATAAAAATGGCATACTATTAGTAATTAATATGATATTGTCCTTATTAAATTAAAATTTATAATATATATATATATATATATTTAGATTGCCCACTTAGCAACATGAAAAAAGCATTTTTGTTTGAAAAGCATCAATTTTGCTTTCAAATTAAGTTTTGAAATTTATTGAAAGCCATATTTATTTTCGTATGAGTGATTAGACAAAGAAATCGCCAACGATTTCGTTACTTACGGTGTTCCTATTTATTTCAGATCATTTCACTGGTTTAAGAGCATAGTTCGATTACATGCGTGTTGAATTTCTGTTCTATTTATACACTTGTATTTTATTGAAGAAGTTTTAATTTTTTTATGGAATATCCGCCGAAAACAGATGCTAAACTATCCATATTAAATTATTTGCAAACGAATTTATATTTCATAATCGTAGGCAGGCAACAGAGATAGATTTCCTTCTATATATATAAAAAAGAAAGTATCGATTTGAAACTGAGTCAAACGATTTGGAAATGGACCAATGAAAATCTGCGTAGTTACCGTCTCATTGGTCAAAGCTTTCTGACTTTTCTTAGAGGGAATTAGACGTGGCGAAAACCATGAAAGTAGAGAACTTAGATAGGATGGGCGATTAAAGGAAGAATTTTCTGCATTTCGATATACTTTTTTTTTTTTTTTTTTTTTTTCAGTGGTCGATGGCAAAAATGATTTTTACAGAAAGAAGATAATTTCCATTAATTAATGAGAAAGGGGGTGGGAGTGGAGTCATCTGCATTTCGATAGCCTTCTGCAATTTTTATGAGGGAGGGTATGTGGAATTTTTAATTATTATTACTCTCGCAGGTTCTGTATGTACGATATACGCATGCATGTATGTACGTAACGCGATAACTCTTGGTAGATACATCCGATTTGCTTAAAAAGAAAATTACTAGGTTCATTTTGATAAAGAACTTCCCTGATTAGATTTGGAGGTTCATTGGTTAAGTATAAAGGGGGGGGGGGGGTTAATACCTCCTCCCTTAATTTAGATAAATGGGTTTTTATATCCGATTTGCTTCAAATTTGGTATACCGATTAATTCTGATAAGGCGCTTCCCTGATGAGATTTGAAGACTCATTCGTTAAGTATAAAGATGTGAAACGGTGGGGTGGGAGAGTGTAATCACCCACCTTCATTTATTTTTCGAGTGGCATTATTCTTTGAAAAAAGAGTACAATATACAATTGGTGTGGATACTGGATAGCCTGTAAGCTCAATGTCATCAGTTTAACTGGGCACTTTTCTTTTTATTTTAATGATTTTATATTTAATAATTCTTATAATTATGAAACTCTGTAAGCTCTAATGATTATGTGCTTAGAGATAAGGAAATAAAATTGTAAGGAGTTGGGGAGGAGAGCGTTTTTACCAAGTGGTTTCTAAAACTTGAATGCATAGAAAATAGGGAATCGCGAAGTGATCCAGAATGGAAACGCAAAACAATTACGGCTGAGGTTTGCTAGAAAATAGGGATTATCTCACTATAGCGAACGGAATTGTGAAGCGATTACGCGAAAGATTGGTGAGCGTAGGGAGCAGGTAGGAGCAGAGCCCCCCCCCCCCCTAGTAATTTTAAAAGAAATCATACTGAAAAGTTATTTTAAAAACCGTAAAAAATAAATAAATTTCGACATAATTTTCAAACAAATAGCACTTGGAAGTAATTTTTTTTTCACTGTTCGACGGTCTAAAAATTGAAAATGTCAAATATGCGATGCTTAGACGTTCAAAAAAATGAAGTAAAAGCGAAATTTTATCGTTGCTAACATCAAAATGACATTAGCGTTTCGGGTGTACACGTTTGTCTTTTATAATATAGATAGATATTATATGCATATACAATAGAATCTTTATTAATAGGAATAGGGGACCAATCAATCGAGATTCCTCTTAATGGGAACAATAATCAATTTAAAGAAAGAATTTTGAATATGTTATATAGTTCCTGCCGCTGATGAAATCCGTGTTTAATAAAACCCGCCGGCTATTAAAAACAATTTGTTCAAAAGAAACTGAATTCAGCATTATATAAACATTGTTCATTCATTGTTCAGTAAAATTACCTTTAGATTCAGTGATATTAAAAATTAAAATAGCTTGTTGAAATTTTAGAAACTTTAAAAATATATAAATAAATAAAAGAAAGAAAAAGAGAGAAGTAAAGTTTTCTTAAAGAAGGGGAAAGAGAAAAAAATCAACCACTTTCAAAATAATCTAAGAATTATAATTTTCTGGAACTATCCGAAATTTTCTTAATTTGTTTACCCTGATTTTTTTCTGCTTTATAGAAAATTTTTGTCGGGAAATAAAATCTTGTGCGATTACATTTTGTTCCTACTAGCCGAGATTTCTGTTTATTATTCCTACGGGCCGATTACCTTAGATCAGGGTTTTCCAACCTATGGGTCGCGGCGGGTGTTTTGGTGGGTGCTGGACAGATAATTACACTTATTTAACTACTATCTAGTTTTCACCAAATTTTTATTATTTAATCCAAATAATCCACACTACCACATAGTACTTGGTACATAATTTTATATACCTTAAAATTATTCAATAAAAACAAGTGATCGTAAATTAATATAAATTCTAATGGAAGAGCAACGCGAATAATTATCTTAAAATTAAATTAATATTCTCGTAAAACTGTAATTATTAAATTAATTACAAATTATAAATTAAAAGTTTGCGTTGTGAAATTTTTACGTGATCTCCCCACATATGAATTAAGCTCTAATTAAGCTGCAAATAAAATGACACACATTAATTTTTATCACTAAAAGAATTATAGAGATTTTAATCTTGATTAAATATTTTTATTTACATTAAACAAGATTATATACATATAAACATTAATTATTCAAAGAATAGAAGTAAAACTTTAGTTTGCTTATCACTGTTATATTATTACACTTGAAAATTTAATCTCTAACAAAGTGATTTGAATTATTTTTTTATTATTTTTTATATAACAAGAGAATTAATTTTCTTTTATTTTAAAGACCTTATTTAACTTTTATTACTAGTTAGTTTGTATCTCATATGACCACTATACCGTAAAATATCATTTAATGGATATTTATAATTCGAGTATAACATTTGTGGTATAAGAAAAATTATAGTAGTACCTTGAATTTGGCACAGGTCAGTTGTCTTCCTTCATCGAACTTCAGAGCCGTCGCGGTACTCGGAATAGGTTTAGGTAGTCATTCGATGCATCTCCTCACAATTGCAGCAAAATCGGCATGACTTTAAGCATAGCTCCGGGACTCTGCGGGCAGGATCCATTATATCTTGGATAAGCACTTTTAAGCAGATTCCTTCAGGTAGCATACTTCCTCGGCCTTTCCATCACTTTACCAGGGCTGTCGGGACCGCATTTTGCATCACCAGGGCTGTCAGGATCGCACTTGCATCTTCGGAATATTTTTTTAGACTCCTTTTTCAAACTTTACTCTTGCACCTCATACTTTGGTATTGGGCGGAACAATTTGTTATAGCCCTACCTTATTGGTTGTGAGAAAACTTTATAGTATGCTTGGCTAGACATATTAGCTGCCAGTCCTCAAATGCCCCTCACATATACTTTAATTTTATTACGTGTCATAAACTCTGGATGGTCTATAGTCGTATATTTCTTCCTACATTTTTATTATTTAACGATTCCCTGTTATAAACAACTTTTCTTTTGATTGTCCTGAAACGACGCCAGCGCGTCTAGCTATCATTCTGCTATTGTTGTTTCCTGAGATTCAAACTATATACTCGACATTATATGTGGATTTTAATATAAATCAATTTTTAAAAATATCTATTTAATATTTATAATAAAATTAATAATTTTTGTAGGAACCTCCATTCCCATTCCACTCATATACATACTTATTACAATTTTAAACTCATAATTATATTTTATAAAAATATATATGTACAACAGTAATATCAAATTACGCACTTGTACTGTGATTTAATCAAAATGTTGCGGGAACATATTATTATTATATGTGTTCCCAGCAGTGGGTCACGGAGCAATCGAGGTTTGTAGGAAAAATATTTCTTTTATTTCATCTGTTTAAAACAATTGACAATTTCAACAGCAAATAATATTTCAAGGGAAAATCCTTCTTTTTTGTATGGGTGAATATACGAGCAGAATGTCCAGAAATACCTAAATCAGCTTTAAATTTCTTGATGAGGTTCAACACGACATTCTTGTCTGAATATGCTTTTCTACTTTGGCATACTTGTCTGAACATGCTTTTTCTACTTTGCTGTTTTTGAAAAACAAGTACAGAAACAAACTGCATGTAGAAACTTAGTTAAGGTTAAAATTGACGAGTTTTTACCCTGATATATGATAGAGTTAAATTACGGTTACTGTACTGTCTTTTCAAAAAACGGTCGAATGACAGGACAGTTTGCTGCAAATTTTTTAACAGTGTACAATAATTTCCACACTGACATACAACCTTATATTAAATGGGTCGCGAATTTTTTTTTTACTTAAAGGTATGTCGCGGACCAATAAAGGTTGGCTAAACCGCTGCCTTAGATAATCAATGTTCTACCATAGAGTAGGTGGGGGCAAAGATACGCCCTTTCCACACATTTTCATTTTTAACTTATTGGGCTAATTTGGTCTAATTTCATTGGTCTAAACTTATGTAATGAGTGATTAAAATGTTATATTAGAACCTTAGGCAAGTGCTACCATCAACCGACATTCTGTCAAATTATAATTCTGTGAGAAACTGCAATTTTTAAAAAACATTGCTCTGCGTATCTTTGCCCCATCTGTTGGGTTAAAAGTAAGCAGTGATGGGGCAAAGATACGCAGTGCGAATTTTTGCCCCATAAGTGGCATCCCACGCTAAGGCGACAAGCGACATGTAGCAGAAACATGTAGCGCAAAAACCGGTCGAAACAAAGAACTAAGTTGTTTCAAACCTGTTTTAAACCAGTTTTTCCATCGAATTCAAGCGACATGTCTTATGTGTCGCCTTAGTGTGGGATGCCCCTTACTGTGTGTTTTTGTCCCTTTTCCAATAAAACGAAAGAGTTATGCAAAAGCATTAGTAAATTTCACTAGTATTTATAGTTAAACTGAAAATTGTAAGTTAAACCATGAAAAAAAAGAAAAAAAAATACTATAGTCTGTGAGATCGAAAATAGCATTTAACCTCTAACTACTGTGACAAAAATTGTTGCATAAATACTGTGAGCGATCTTAAAGACCCCTTGATCGTAGAATGAATAAAAGGATTGACTGAATCAATAAGATACTGTTTTTGCGCTAAACTTTATGTAAAGGCCTATTATAATAAAAGTTCCTCTCATTTAGAAGTCTTTAGCGATACTATTAAGTTTCGCAATGCGATCGAGATAAACTATACGGCATTTAGGAGCTATAGAACTTCCGTTCTCCATTGAATTTTTGGATTTGTAAAAATTCGAAGTATTGTTAGCTAAACAATAAAGTGAAATTTTAAAAATATTAGATCAAAATTCGAAAATTTAAACTTACCTCATTTTCTTGGCACGGAGTGCTACTTTTTTCATAAGGTTTGAACACACAACTACTACACATGAGACCAAACTACTACCTAGCGGTCATGATTGTAGAAATGTTTCTTCATTTTAAATCAGGCAGTGCGTATCTTTGTCCCGTGCGTATCTTTACCCCCACCTACTCTATATACCGGTGGCCACAATTAAAACACCCCTACTCTAACCTTCGTATATATCAAGCTACTCATTGTAAAAGCTTCAAATTTTATGTACATTCTATTCAAGACATGGCCAAACGGATTACTCAAAAAAGTTTAGTTCCAGGAACACCGATAGATGGCGCTGTACAACAGAATATAAGGAAAAAAGACAAAAATATAATAAAAATCTCAAATACATGAGAATTAAACTTTTTCCGTTTTAATTTCTATTGCCCTAATAGGGAGAAGTACATAAGCTTAAACTAACATTTTAACTGCAATTTCACTTTGTAAGCACAAAACTTTCCATTAAATCTATCATGGTTTGCAGCGATGGTCTGGGTATAAAAAAGCATAAAAAATTTTGGGAGAATGTTACTTCTACTACAATATTTCAATAAGGAGAAAGCAGCCAGTCATGCGTTTCTGACAGCCTGGCCGTTTTGTTCTCCTGATCTTACTCCGTGTGATTTTTTGCTGTGAATTCAAAAAATCTTGTTTATCAAGGACTTTTATTAACATTGGCATATTTGTAAGATAGTATCACTCTACTTATGAGAAGCATCTCAGACGACTAGTTAAGATCTGGAGTTGAACAAGCTGTCCACAGACTGCAGATTTTACATCTTCATAAAGGAAACCATATTGAGCAGCAACGCCGAAACCAGCCTTTTTTTCACCCGGGGCAAACATGGATTTTGGCGCCCACCCCACTCTTCCGCAAAGTATATTTACAAAGAGAATTTTACTAATTTCCTAATAGTCGACTTATTTTAAAATTTAAAATATGTAAATCATAAAATATGTAATACTGAACTACGTAATCTACAATGGCGGATCCATGGGGAAAAAATGGCCAAAAAATTGTGGCCATTTTTTTTTTCTCATTCTGACCAGAAAATCAGAGTTCTAACTTTTTACGACTGCTCTTTCATCTTCACCTAACACTTCATTTATAATAGCTGTTTCATAATAATAGAAGTCATCAGTCCATCAGAAGAAAATGATTCATTCCAAAGATATAATCCTTCATTCGGTGCCCCTTCGTTCTGGCTCTCAGAGCACATGCCTCCTCCGCCCCCCCCCCCTTAGGAATAAAATCCCCCCCCCGGCCCTGTTGAGAAGCATTCCGTGCGTGGATAAGGCCTTTGTCACGTGAACATTTGGTACGTTCAAATAAAGTTTGTAGAAATGCATCTTTTCAACGTATGACGTAGAGATCCTACATTAGAGAGAGATTGGACATTGAAGAAGTGTCCGCCATTTCCGTTACAAAGTACATTGAACGCCGTACAACGCAGTGCATTTTTATCGGCGTCTAACACTTTTTATTCTATTAAAATTATGAAAATTTCATTTTATATGCCTTCAAAGAGTCTTTGGGAACATAAATAAGCACATTTCCATTTTAACGAGTAAGAATTCTCAGAAAATGCATTTTTTTTTTTTTTTTTTTTTTTTTTTTTTACTCAGCTGTTTTGCGCTACGCAGCAGTGCGATTTTATCTAGTTATCGGATTTTGATTTGTTTATAGAATTTGTTTTTCATATTTTTTATTTGTTTCTTTTAAAAGCAATGCGCCTATTTAATTTTTTTTTCTAAACATTCATTTAATGTTTTGATAACAATACTCATTCTAATACTATATATTTACCAGACTTCTGTATTTAAAAAAGAATATCAAAGAGAAGTAGCAGTACGTAGAAACTTATCATAAAATATTTTCAGCGCACATATTAAATTAACTTTGAGTTTAACTTTTAACTTTGAAATTAACTTTGCATAGTTAAATAGGAGTGGTATATGATATGTTCAAATTTTATTGTTTCTGAAATTATCAATACGAAGATGGTGAAAATTATAATAATTACTGTTGTTTTAAAATGTGTAATAAATTATAGATAGTTTTATAAAAAAGAAATTTTATAGTTCATTTTCTATCGGATAATCGTTAAAAATTATTTTCTCAAATACTGCGAAATTAAAATAAAGTTCTTACATGCCCAATCTTCCTCTACCCGCTATTTTAATTTGTAAAAAAAAAAAAAAAATAAAAAATAAAAAAAAAATAGAGTAAAAAATGCGTTTTCTGAAAATTCTTACTCTTTAAAATAGAAATGTGCTCATATTTATGTTCTGAAAGACTCTTTGAAGGCATAGAAAGTGAAATTTTCATAATTTTAATAGAATAAAAAGTGTTAGACGCTGATGAAAATGCATTGCGTAGTACGGCGCGGCGTTCCATCTATTTTGTAACGAAAATGGCGGACATTTCGTCAATGTCCAATCTCTCTCTAATGTAGGATCTCTAGTATGACCAGTTGTACAGCACTATTTATCGGTAGCTTCTGAAACTATTTTTTTTTCGCGTAATTCGTTTCCCCATGTTTTGAATAATATATGCACAAAATTTGAAGGTCATATACTAAGTAGTTCAATATATAAAGAGGTCGAAGTAGGAGTGTTTTAATTATGGCCACCCTGTATTTGCTGCTAGAGGGAAATTAAATTCATTTTTCGCCTAATGGAGTTTGATATGAATTCTTGCTCTATAGACAATGATTTATTCGATGTCATAAGAAAATCAATCCCAGGTTGAAAATATGAACAATAAATGCTGCTAGTCTCTAATGATTTTTATGGGTTCCTATGACAGCCTATTAACTTTGACTCGAAATATCTCTGGATAATGTTTTATGTATTTGGTCTACTTTGATCCCGAACGCTTCATTTATATATATCATCGTATTAAACAATTTCTTTAATTAGCTGATAAAAAATGTGAACTAATACACGCAAAAACAATTATTATTATTATTATTATCTCTTTTTCTTAAAATGTATGTTAATGTTACGCAGTCTCCACAAAACTGCCAAAACGCTCATTAACTTTTAGCTCTTCGATATCTCAAGAACATGACTCACTACCATTATTATTTTTTTGGACGCATGCGCAGCAATCGTTTGTAACACGTGCGAAGGGGAAAAAATCCTTTGTTTTCATCCCGCTCTTATCGTTTTGCCATTATGTTCAAAGCAGATGCAGAAAAGCCCGAACTCCTGACTATTTACTTTTTATAAATAACCCTCTCAAAGATTATGAGGTTTTATTTTGAGCCCCATGCCTCGCCACTGTAAAGCCGATCACCTTGGTTTTTATGAGTTCGTCGTATTTTGGGATCTGGGGTAAGAGATAACGCTGTTTATTTTGTGTGACCGAATCAGTTGCATCATAAATTTCACAAAATGAAAAGCATATGTTCATATTTGTTTATCGTCAGGATTTATTAATATCATGATTGACGTTCAAAAATCTGATCAAAGTAAATATAGCCAGTCAAAGTCGAGCCACTTATTCGAATATTCATTTTCCTAATGTATCACGCTGCCTCCTTTTCTTACACTGTAAAACAAGAAAGAAAAATCATGCGTCAAGCATAGATTATAAAACACTTTTCTTCACACTTCAGAATGCTTTAACAAAACCTTTTGATAAGGTAAATAAGGTACCTAAGCAAACATTTTAGGAATAACACATTTAAAAACCAGATGTCAACAGTTACCGTCCATAGCCGTAAAAGTACTTCAGTTCTCTTGTGCAACTCTGTATATGATGTATAGAACTGTGCAGATTCTACATAGTATGGGGTATGCTAAAATTTAGTTTTGTAAGAAAACGCAAAGCACAGTTAAAAATTCCATTTCAGCAATTTCTACCAATAGACGGAAACGTATTTGAATTCTTTTGTACAGCCCTGTATATTACATACATATTTTTATAAACGACACATATTATGCTAAAATTTAATTACGGCAAAAACATGCTTAAAACTACTGAAATCACACATCAAGCAACTACTATTCATCGGCATCATGTATCCAGTTCTTAGCACAGCCCCGTATATGATTTTATTTATATGCTATAAACATCTCTTAGTGACTACTAAATGTAGTTGAGATAAAAAATCAACTTGGAGTTGCATAACTCAAATTAAAAACATATTTAAACAATTCTAGCTCGTTCTCAGCAATGCTTACAAAGTCTTTTGAGTAATACTGTATAAATTCTATGGAATTTATGCACTAGTATGCAAAAATTTAGTTAAACTTAAAAATGCATACCATAACTGAAAACTTACTTTCATCAATCATCTCTAATAGACAACACTTCGGACACAGTATTCTATAAGAAATCTTTTATGTGTCCCTGTAAATAAACGATAAATGCAACGAACATCATATTCTACTGCAAGCATCTTGTAATAAACCTTAGTAATGTACAGTCGTGGAAAAAAAAAAGTAAACACCCCCTACTAACTCCTCAACAAATTATCGTAGAAGAAATTTACTGGTACCGAACGATTGGAAATAATGTCTACTTTTAAATGATGTATATAAAATTTGCTTAGGGGGCCATCTACATATTAAAACGAACCATAACTTTGTTTTTTTCAATAGCAGCACTCAATTCTGACAGCATAAATGAACTCTACACCCTTCAATTAGCCTAAAAACGAATTTTTATGCAATTCGTACCATAAGTTTCCGAGAAATTAATTATTTTAAAACGAGCTTATTTTAAGGGCTGTATCCAAATTGAAGTTCCGTACTGGATTGCTCACCCAGAGAGCCCCTTCCTTGATCAAGGCACCTTAAGCGCCACTCAAGGAGTCAATGAAGCGTGTTAGATTACACTACAGCAGAATAAATTTCAAAATGTCTACTCACTTCCATCATAGACGGCTCCTTAAACCATCATTTTGCCGTTTTTTAAGTATAGTTTGAAAACTACTTGGAATAAAAATGTGAAATTTTTGAATTTCCATAAAGCGGGACTTAATAAATCTAAATCGATCAAAAAAATTGTAGGTTGCAATTCATAATTTTTTCGAATATTAATTTCATAATTCATATCATAAAATTATAAAAATTGCAAATTCAGCTTATTTATGTTTGGGTATATTAGTATTATTACTACAAAAAAAAATTAGCACATTAGGAACATAATTTCGGGAGATATAAATATAAATAAAAATATGAAAATGTAATTTAACATTAGAAGCACTAAATTTTGAATGTTTATAATTGAAAAACTTATCATTCAAATGACTTGAAATTTGGTGTCGAGGCATAGTTTGAACCGAAGATTTGAAATATCTCGTTAAAATTGGGCATTGCCATTGAAAAAAATGAAGTTTGGATTCGTTTTAATATGTAGATGACCCCCTAAGAAAATTTTATATACATCATTTAAAAGTAGACTTTATTTCCAATCGTTCGGTACCAGTAACTTTCTTCTACGATGATTTGCTGAGGAGTTAGTAGGGGGTGTTTACTTTTTTTTTTCCACGACTGTACATCATTTCCATTAATATCGTTAATCCATATTCCATGTATTGGAGACTGAAAAATGCTAAACAGTAAAATCTTCTAAGAAGGAATCACAAGGGAAAGAAAAAAAATGTGTTATAGACAAGTGTCCGTCTTAGCAGATGTAAATGTATTCTATTCTTTTCTCTCGTATTATTATATTAATTTTGCATGGATCAACTCATTTTTCTCTTTCAGACAGGATTCCGTCAGAGGCAGGTTCTGTTTCACAGGTTTTACTGTATTTTAATTTTGTTGCCTAGAAATCTACTATTCTTTAAAAAGAATAAATTTTAAAGTTTAATTGTAGAATATTGGCGATTTAAAAATATAGAGGCGTTAGGGGTAGTGAGGATCAGGGGTAACTGGGAACAACGGCACTTCAAGAGCAATCTGTAACAGATAAAAAATAAAATCACTATGCTAATTATGAAGTCTGACTAATATTCTAGATGTGAAATTTTTTTGAACTGCAAATGTATGTTCCTGTAGAAGTAATCACTGTTTTCCCAGAACAAAAAGAAAAAAATTGTCCGACAAAGTCAGAATATTTTAGTTAAAAAGGTCCTGTGTAAAAAATTGTAGGAATATTGAAACATAGGTAGGGATTTAAATTTAGAAAAGGTTGTTTTTAAGAGGAAATGGTTACCTTTTAGCAACAGACGAAGGATAATGTTAATAATCTGCATGATTTTAATTAGCCCAGAAATAGCATTTTCGGAGTTAAATAGAATCATCGAGTTTTTGGGTCAAGGGTAAACGGAATCGCATATTTTATTTTCTATTTAAAACAAATTGTGCTTTAGAATGCATTTTTTAATCCTTCAGTTTTCGGATCCTGTAAAATACCTCTAGTTTGGGTTACTTTACTGCACATTTTGTATTAGCAAAACATTTATTTTACAGTTTCATTTTGCATTTATTCCAAATTTTAGCCTTGGCTGCATGTTTTAGGCCTCAACACTTTCAATGTAAATGAAATTTTCCTCCTTCACAACATATGAGCTTTGACTGATCCTTTTCCCCCCGTTAATTTCATTTCATGTAGCTTTGAAAAAAAAAATTATACTTTAATTAGTTCTTTAGTAATACAACAAGGCTATTTATTTCTAATAGAAAATTTTGCATTAGATTTTGTTTTGTAGGCAGAGTGTAAAATATATGAGTAATGAAAATTTCTTAAAAAACTTTTTTTTCCAGCGTACTTATCTAACCGAAAAGAGTGAAGACCAGGCCCGGCCCGATCGTGAAGGAAAATAGGCCCGAGCCCGGCCCGCGGACTGGGACATCAAAATGAAGTCAACTTTTAAACGGTCCGGACCGGCAAAATAAAGGCATTTTTTTTAACCGGCCGCGGGCCGGGCCGATAAAAAGTCGGAAGTTGAACGTGCTAAAATGAAGAAAAAACTCGAAATAGGCATGTTAGAAAAAACTTTGTTTAAATCACATTTAAACAGAACAGAAAGAAGGTGGAAATAGCAAAAGTTAAACTGAATGAGAAGCTGAATCTGCGGGAAGGAGTAACTTACCTGTAAGCTTTTAAAAGACATTCAAACATTCTATTAGGAGATAATCTTTGTTTAAAACTTTAAATGCGTTTTTCTGCACGATGGGTTTTTCACAATTTCTCGTCTTTAAATTGTTATAAGTCAAGAATCATAAAAGATAAATGGTTCAAACTTGAAACATGCCTCTTTCGATTATTTTACATTAATTTTGTTTCGGTAAATTTGAAAAAAAAAATATTTACTTCTAAAAACATGTTTTTTTTTTTAAATTAAGATATAGCTTTCTTTAAAAAAATTTTTTTTTAAACTAATATTTAAAAAAATGCTGCAACAATATTTAAACTCATATTTTTTTTCCTTTAATCAAATGAAAAAATTTTGAAATACGGTAAATAATATTTCGAGTTATAACGATTTTAAAGTACCCCACTTAAAAAAAAGAATAATCATTTAAAAATTGCTATTTAGCTTACAAATTGTATGGTTAACCACCACAAAAAATTTCAAAATTCTAACTCAAAAAAAAAAAATGTTTACCGGACCCCGTAAATATAACATTTAATCTTGAATTACGCACATTTCAATTTATGTCTAATCCCTTAAAACCTAACGAATTCTTCAAACAGGTATGTCTCTGTGAGTTTTGCAGATATCAAAATGGATTTTTTTTTTTTTTTTTTTTTTGGTGTTTTATTCAGTAAGGGATAAGTAAAATTTTCCTAACCGGAAATTTTACTCTGCGAAGGCCGTAAAAAAATTTAGTTTATGTACTTTTTTCAAACAGACCCCCCCCCCCCCCCCCCACATGAAGTTGCAACTTATGTCATCAAATTTTGCACCTTTTTTTTTTTTTATAAAACTTCTCAATTAGAAGTATGTGTCTAGGGGCAGTATTTAAGGAAATAGGCTATTGTTTCGATCTTTGTTAATCACCTTGTACATACTTAACGGTCTACTGGTTATAACGAGGATTGAAAAAACTGTTCTTGGACTAACTAACTATAGTGAGAAGAGAAGATGGTTATTTATAATTTATAAAGATGACAGAAATGCTTTTTGTATTGTATTATTCATAGAGAAATCTTATCCAATTCCCACTTTAATAAGATACTAGTATAAATTATAAAATGCATTTATGCTGTAAAATTTTTATGTCAAATATGAGAATCTCTTCCAAGAAATTTTGTGAGAATAAAACTGCATACCATATGACACATTTGTTTCAACTGAGGTGAGTCCAGATAATCCAGAAATGCTTTGTATTTTGTATTATTCATAGAAAAATCTTAATATTCAATTCCCAATTATTCTTAAAAGCATAGTAGTATCAATTATAAAATGCATTAATGCAGTCAAATTTACTGCTAAATGTGAGAATCTCTTCCAAGAAATTTTGTGAAAATAAAACTGCTGATCATATAAACACTTTTGTTTTATACTGAGGTGAGTCCATATAACCCAGAAATGCTTTGTATTTTGTATTATTCACAGAGAAATCTTAATATTCATTTCCCACTTGTTCGTAAAATGATACTAGTATAAATTATAAAATGCATTAATGCAGTCAAATTTAATGTTAAATGTGATAATCTCTTCCAAGAAATTTTGTGAAAGTAAAACTGCTGACCATATAACACTTTTCTTTCATACTGAGGCGAGTCCAGATAATCCAGAAATGTTTTGTATATTGTATTATTCATAGAGAAATCTTAATATTCAATTCCCATTTGTTTTTAATAGGATACTAGTATCAATCATAAAATGCATTAATGCTGTCAAGTTTAATGTCAAATTTGAGAATCTCTTCCAAGAAATAATTGTCAAAATAAAACTGCTGCATGTAACATTTTGTTTCATACTGAGTTGTGTACAGATATTCCAAAAATGCTTTGTATATTGTATTATTCATAGTGAAACCTTAATAGCTAATATCACTTTTTAATAGGATATCAGTATCTATGAAATATATTAATGCTGTAAAATTTAATGTCAAATGTGATAATCTCTTTCAGAAATTTTATGAAAATAAAATTGCAGATCCTATAACACTTTTGTTTCATACTGAGGCGAGTTGTCGAAAACAACAAAACTAATGTAAATTGAAGGTAACGATGAACTGTTGTTTGAATTTATAGGTTGTGTTAAAAACATGACTGTGACAATTTACTGACTGTTTAATAAGCTAAAAAATATCGAAGTGACTTGTCATTGTGAGCCACTATAAGATTAGCGGCAAATATGCCTTATAAAATGCTAAAAAATGCTTGAATTGAATACTATCTTTTTTGCACAGTAAGTCTCGCCTTATCTAATCATCATTTTTCCGGGATTTAATAATAGCGAACATTATTATTTGCAAACAGTGGTGCCTAAAAACTAAAATAATACGGGACGTTCGTGGCGAATGAATTATTGTCCTTTTAATGCTTTCTCCGTGTGATTAAAAGGTCACGTTTTAAATAATAAGAAAAATATGTGTTCTTTTTTGTGTGTGGGAGGGGATTATGATTTTAGGTAATCTTAGATTGTAAGTGGTCAAAATACGGTTGGGAACAGATGATCTAAATTAATGATAAATGCTTTGCACTTCATAATCTGCAGAAAACATGCTTTAGTGCACATTAGAAATGCTTAGCAATTTTATGATATTTGTAATATTGTAACAGCATTAAAATACAGAGAAAACGATTTTTCCCCATGCATCATAATGTAATGAATTTATTTTGAGCGCACTGTAAACGAACTATAAATACTAAACCCTTCATTTTCAATAGAGAGCATGCTACAGTAAACCTCAATAATAAATATCCATGTCTTGGAAATTCAAGTATCTTAAGAGAGTTATATCAAGGCGAGACAGACAAACCGAAGTCAAAAACTCTTTTTAACTATGTTGGAAAGTGTTGAAAAGCAGTATTTTACAGTAGCTTTTCGACTAAATTTTATTCTGAGTGACATATTTAAAATTTAGGGTCTCGTATGTGATAGAAATTTTTGCTTCCTATACAATTGTAGTATTTTAATTATATCAATTCGCAGGCAGATTTTTTTTTTTTTTTTTAAGTAATTCGGGAGTTTATTTCTTTTTATATCACCGTTCATATATTAAGGGTTTATTCAATATTAGAAACATCCATTAAAAATAGATAAATTTATCTCCAAATAACTACTGTAATAAAATTATGTACGTATATTCATTTATAAAGAAGTAAATAAAATAATAATGGACATTAATAAGTATTATTGAAGGTACATATGTGTCGCCTAATTGCAAAACCGGCCATCTCCAAAAAACAAAGCCCCACCAGTGGCCGAGAGGTTCTGCTTTCGAAGCTGGTAGACGGGAGGTGCTGGGTTCGATCCCAATCGCGCCCGTCGGCCTAATCGTTCGGAGTTTTCGTGGTTTTCTTCGAGCCGTGGATCTTCCATGCGTTAATACGGATTAGGTTCCCTTAGAAAGACCCCCACGGAGGGCACTCCCCCCGGGTCTATATCCCTCGTGTAGATAATTGGCCGTCAAAAATCAACCCAACCCAACCCCAAAAATAAAATTTTGAGAAAAAGCTGATTTTTTACCACACTTAGCCAAATAAAGTTTGGAACCAAAACTCTTCATTTTTATAGTCATTAGGGCAGTATATTTGAAAACACGAAATAAGGTGGCAGGGGCACATGAAGGGAGGGTGTTATTTAAGTTTTTATTTTGGATTTGGTCGCCTTTGCAACTCACTTTGGAGTTGGCCGATTTTGCAACAAACCAGAAATTAATTTTTGCTAAATTTAATCTGACATAGTGTTTTTAGGGGTAGCAACTACACAAAAATGTTTTGTTCAACTAAATGTTATTTAACAAAAAGAACTTTAGGAAAGTTATTAACGTAAAACGACTTTTACACAGTTACTGATTGTTAATACTGGCTAACAGTTATAACTAACTGACTAGCTGTTAAAACTGACTTAACCTTTTCCCGTGGGCTTCCAATCCAGCATAGAGTTCTTGTGAGGGGCTATTTGTCTCGCGGGGGTCGAAAATACTCAGCCTCGTTTCTCTCTCAAAGATTTTTGAAGGGAGGCAATTACAAGACATTTCTCCTCTCTTTTCATTCTTATCAGCAGCTTCTGTAATGCACCCTCTCTAATTCTACACCAGTTGGGGTTCTGTAGTCTTCGCGACCCAATTGAAAATGATGCTTTTTGAATAAAAAATAAGGTTTTGATAAATCCTTAGAAAAGCCTTTTTTTAAAAAAAGCATTATTTGTAAGTTTTAATTCACACAATTCTAAGAATTTTTTCAATTTTATTCTGAAATTAAAAAAATTAATTAAACATAATAAAATGATTCTATAAAAAGAATAGATTAGTATTAAAATGGACAGACTTTTCTATCTATATTCCAGCTTATTGCCAATGTAAATTGAAATTCCTTGAAAATCATCTTTTTAGATTTTAAACAGGAATAAACAGAAGTGTTACGAAACAATACGAAAAACAAGTGCAATGTCAGAAATGTCCTGTTAATATGCCTTTTAAATAATTAGAAATTGCATGTACATTTTCCGCATACAAATGTCTTAAAATTTTATAATACGAGTTTTTCTTTTAGGGAAAAAAATAAAACACAAACACAATAGTATTATTGTTACTGTTGTTTCTCATTATCGCTGATTTTTTTTTTTTTATTATTTGCTCTGACTATTGAAGAAGAGGGCTCCTTTTATGAAGCCTTGAAAAATCTGGATGTGACCCCCCCCCCCCCCCCTCTTTTCAAATTAAAGATCCTATGTGCAGATAGACACAAAAAATATGGGGGAAAAAATGGAAAAAAAAACCTTACATATTGAATGCCTTATAGTTACAACTTCAATAAGAGTACGAAATGTAGATATTTATCGGATACTAAAATAATAATAAGAAGAATAAATAGTTTTTTAATTGCTTATATAAATTGCATCCTGAATATTGAACAATTTATTTCGACATTCACAAAAATACAATTATCGGTAAAGAAAAAAAAAAAAAAATCAATTGCTATTATTTTTTTTAGAACATAATTATTTCTTCTGAGTAAACAAATCAGTCCCTCTCATTCTTCCTCTTTTCTTTCTTTCTCCCCCTCCTCCCAACCCCCGCTTGCGAAAAAAAAAAATGGGATAGAGAATTTCCACAGACGTTTCATGATATTAATCTAAACACACAACCTACTATGTATATACACAGGGCTTAATACGTAGTAAAAAAAGAACAACAACAAAAAAAAATACTCTAATATTTTGCAATAATAATAAGCGCAGTTCATATACACCCTACCTCTGCCTCTTCGCCCCGTATATTTTGTTGTTCATACATTATCTCCATTTTTTTTTTAAATTTTAATTAGATCTATATAAAATTATATATATATGATCTAATAAATGAACAGCGTAATATATATATTATATATATATATCAGGAGTGGGGAATTTCCAAAAATCACTATTCGCAAAATTTTCATCTTCGGATAAATCGTCCCACCTTGCGACAATATCTTCTATGTCTTTTTGAGACAAAATTTTCCTCTTTTTCGACATTTGGTAATCCAAATAAAACTTAAAAATATGTCGAAAGCAAGGCACTAACAAAAAAATAACATACGCTTAAAAGAGAATTATTACCTCAACTGGCGTGTGATTGAAAGGAGAATATCTGGTCATTCTGTACTGAGCGCGCGAAGTCATTACTTACGGATTTGACACTTTTACGACACTAATCTCCGCCCTCCTCCACTTTCGTTTTCGCTACCCCTGTTCCAAGAGAAAGTGTCACGAGCCCCTCAGAAGATCCCTTTCTTTCTGGACACATGCTGTCACAGCCCCCGAGAATAGGTTAAATGTCACTAAACAAATGATTTAAATGACAGGATATTATTTTATAAAAAATCATTAAATTTTAAAAACTTAAACAAAAATCATTCGATGTACATGTACATACAATTTCAAACTTTAGTGGTCTCATTATTTTCGATAGTCTCACAAATTTCGTCATGATGGTCCATCTATGCGGCTTCTTCTTTATCATCTCTGCTTTCTGCTTCTTGAGAAAGTTGATGCCAATATATTTTTGTAAAAAAATAACCGCTTGCCAGCATCCCAATTTGGTCCAAAATGTTTTGTCAGTGAGTTTTGGACATTCCGAAGTTTTATAAGCTTCATCAGCACATTATCCGGAGCCACGTCTTCAAGCTTGCTTTCATAATACTCCTCTTACTCTTGACAACAGACTTCGACTTCTACCTCAGATTTGTAGAAGACCTCCCGTTGCACCAACACCTTATTTTTATATTTTGTTATGAAAATTTGTTTCATAGGAGCAAATTTGAAGTGCCACTGTGTAATTGGTTTGGGGAAGATATTGCTGATCTTTTTCCAATCATGGTCGGTATAATCTCTTCCCGGCTTGAAAACTGTTCCATGTTCAGATAAAATTTCTTCATACTTTGCGGGCTGAAAGAGGGACTCGATTTTCTTCAATCTTTTTCCAATTTGAGCTAAAACACAGTCTGGAGGGATAAAAGAGTACTGAATCAACGGAAGCAAGTTATTAGATTAATAACATATTATGGCATCATGATGATTAATTAATCAAAATATGCTAACTATGATGCTATTATGTTATCAATTAATTACGTATTATATTATCACCAGGCTGGATTACCCATAAGGCCGACACAGGCCATGGCCTAGGGGTTACGTTGGGTAGTGTTCGCAAAATTAAGAACTTTAACGTATTTAAATTTTACGAAAAGTATTAAATAAAAAATGAATTTGTAACAATTACATTTAAAACAATTTTTCTACTTTTCGATACACCAACACAAAATTCTCTCAGATTTTAAGTGTAACAAAAGCCCGTTCATTCCCAATCTAAATCCTCAAAATACTAAAATTTATAAAACAAAATTTAAATGTATTATTCATTAATTAAATAGATTAAAAAATTCTTAAATTTATCAGAGAAAATTCGCTTACAGTTTTTTGAAGGGGGGAAGGGAGGGCGCGGAAAAGTATTTTGGCCTAGGGCGTCAAAAATGATAAACCGTCCCTGGTTATCAAAAGGTGTACATTACCTTTGAATTTTGACTTTTCTCCTTTTCTACATCGTAGGTCCACTTTGCCGCTTCCTTGGTTGATTATTAAACACTTCTTCCACAAACTTTTCCATAATCGGAGAAAACATGAAGTAAATTATTAGAAAGTTTGTATACACCAAGGAAGAGCAGTCACAGGCGAGAGAAAACACGATAACGTTAATATAATCAACAAGTGAGAGGTTATTGTGGAGTCGAGCAGAAGCGTCATCTAGCGGATATGGAGATGACCGGTTTTGAAACTCACCGGCTGAAGGATTTGGCCGGTTTTGCACCACATCGTGATTTTTAAACGCATATAACACAGAGATTGACCGGTTTTGGCATGGTTTATCGTTTCCAGAGGGTAGAAACCTTTACTTAGAACTGAAATAACTGAAAAAACACATTTTCCATATTTGAGGAGTTGGCCGGTTTTGCAACTAGACGACACATATATATTAAGAGAGATTTGAACACAATTAATACAATAACCCAACAGGAGTGAAAAATTAGTGAGGGCCAGAATTCGAACCTGGGTCCACAGCGTACCGTGCTATTGCTCTACCACTGAGCTACCGCTGGCCGATATCCGGATATCGACCAGAGGTAGCTCAGTGGATATCGGCCAGGAGTAGCCCGGTGGTACAGCAACAGCACGGTACGCTGTGGACACAGGTTCGAATTCTGGCCCCGGTTAATTTTTCACTCCTGTTGGGTTATTGTATTAATTGTGTTCAAGTCTGTCTTAATATATATGTACCTTCAATAATTAAAAAAATACATTCAGTCGTTAATTTATGTGTGCTTTAATTAATAATTAAGCATGCTAAATATGCATAGGAAAGTCCCTTTAACCTGAAAATACTTGCGAACGGAGAGAGTGCTACAACTATGCAAGTGAGGTAACGGTATAGTAAAGTGACTACGCCTGAAACGACATTTGGTTCACACGGATAAGATAACTCGTCTCATGTATACCCAAAAATGTCCGAAATCGATGAGCGATTCTGCTTTGCATATTCACATTTCGGAAATGTAGCGGTGCGCAATTGAAGATTGTGACGTTGTAATTGTAATGCAATGTCAGTAAAAAATTTAATTTCCAATGCATTTAAAATTTTAGTTTAACTCTTTCAAGGGCAGGAGAATTCTGTTCGTAAAATGATGAAATAATTGACTGACACCAAATTGTTCAAACGAATTTCTTAGAAAATAAAACCCCGCGAATTTACACTTTCGTTACAAAAGCAAAATTTTATTAAAATATTCTTGGTGCCATTTCTCAGTTTTTGGAATTTAAATAAGGTGGTTAGACCGTCTAGCCACCGCCCTTGAAAGGGTTAAATGTATGTAGTTATATTGAAGAGGCTTGCAATAGACGTTCCATGCTGAGAAATGTGCATGCAGAATTACTCTCACGAATACAAACGTGTATCATGAGCAATGGCGAACTTTTCGAACATATTGAATGTTAACTTTTTATCATTGTGAGACAATTTGTCTTTTTGTGTGTGTGGTGTTATCAAAATGTTTGGAGATAAGTACGTATTTATACAATAAATTGTGCGTATTTCTTCATACTTCTGGCTATTCCATTCAAACGTTTACACAAAATGGAGTGCATAGACTTCGGACATTTTTGAGTATACAGGCGAAGATTTACCTTATCCATGTAAACCAAATGTCGTTTCGTACTAATTAATTGATGCTCTAGAACTTTCTAATTGGAAATTTTGCTCTATCTGTTTTCGTTTTCAATTTGCAATGGCTATCTTCCAAATTTTGCCACTAGGGGCGCAGCTGTC
The DNA here is from genome assembly GCA_963932465.1 of Maratus speciosus. NCBI lineage: Eukaryota > Metazoa > Arthropoda > Arachnida > Araneae > Salticidae > Maratus > Maratus speciosus. The sequence continues at coordinate 501,179,441 of OZ010793.1, read as the reverse complement.
ATTTGCATTATGTCGGGCGTAGTCACTTTACTATACCGTTACCTCACTTGCATAGCTGTAGCTCTCTCCGTTCGTAAGTATTTTCAGGTTAAAGGACTTTCCTATGCACCCTGTATAATGCAGTCCAAAACAAAATAATTATAGTTACACTGAATTGCAAATGAAAACTTAAGAAAGCCAATATGCTGAAATGCTATTGAAATAGAAAATGTTTAGCGTCAGTTAAAGCAAAAATTGAAAAATAATTTTGATATAATTGTTTACGTTATCAATAGAAGTTTTTTACGTTAATTAAATAAATATTTTCTACATTCAACATATAGTATACTGACATTTTCTTTCTATATGAGCTGTTATGAAAAGATAAATTCGAACTGAGAAACTGATAGCTAAACAAAATAACGTAGTAACATTAAGTAAAGAATTGCAGTGAAATTTCTTTTGATTTTGAAAAAGTGTAATGCCAAAAAGTTAAGTTTCTCATTAAATAAAACTTTTAAATATACTACCAAATTAAACAGTAATATAATGAAAAAAAAAAAAAAACCAAGCCTGTAAAATAAATGACACTGGGGAAGTAGACGTGAAATAAAATTATAAATCCAAGGCTTTTTTATGACATGATTCTTCAAATGGATTACTTAATTTTATTGCCTTTGATAAAAGCGTAAAAAGACTAAAACAGATTTACAACAATATCAAAACAGAATCGGAGATGTATCCTAAATCTTTTATGTAGATTTCTTAAAGAACAGTACGTATCACACAGTGACCACCATCATTAGAGATATCTATTTCAACAACCTTTTGAGTATTTTTACAAAAATAAAAACGCGATTAGTAAATAGATGACAGATAGGCAGATAGACCAGATTGATAAATGAAACTCATAAATATTTTTAAATATCATATTAAAATTTGTCGACTCTGAAAAAATATAGAATTATTAAAACTTCAAACTATAATAGGGTATTAGAGAACAATACATTCAAATTATTTTACACTAGCCGTCCTTGGCGACCAGTTTGGTCTCCGTTAGATGTGTGCTAAGCATTGTACCATGTTACTGTTATCCAAAATTTAATTTACTTTCTCAATACTTCGCCAAATCAGAAGTTTCTAGTAGAGAAATCAAGAACTCCGTATTTTTATGGGTACTACTTGGTTAACCAGACGACCAAAAACATATCGCCAAACTATAAGATTAAATATCAATAATGGTTGATCGTAAATGTCATATTTGCTTGTTTTTTAGCAAGTTACACGCGTTTACGTCATCAAGTTATTTTTATTTCGACGTTTTATTTGTATTTTATTAATGTTATACTAATTTATCTGTTCTTTCGCTATTTAAAATAAAAATTATGTCAATTTGTATAATTTGGCGAGTGGTTTGGCGATTTATATAATTTGGCGAAATGGGTCGACGGTATAACTAAGTAGTACGTTTTTATGCTAGCCAGGCGCAAGTGATAAATCATCAAAATTGTCTTTCCAATCGCATTTTTCATATTTCATTAAATTCATTTAAAATATAATAATTTCACTCATTTTACTTAAAATACATAATTTTAATTTGAAATTCATGACTTTCACTTTTTTTTCCCTTTTTTAAGAAAAAGAAAAGAAAAATAATAAATAATACCAAAAACCATGACTTTTAATTTCAATATCAAAGCATTGTTTTAATTTACCACGCGAAAAATAAAAAATGTAAAAAATGGTGACCTGGCATATAAAAAGCGAAGCGGTCAGCCCGGAACTATTGATGTCAGTCACATGACTTAGGCTATTATTATAGAGATTTTCCTGGATAACAATTATGTATCTTCATTGTGATTATTTTTAATATAGAACAGTATGTGATCAAATTCTAAACAATGTTGACATTTCACTGCGATCTGCATTCTTATGTCATCGGATAGACAAGCAGGCAAAAAAAAATGGAGAATAGATGAACATTCAAACAGACAGACAAAATAAATCTACAAATGTTTTTCAATTACATTGGAAAGTGTTAAGAAAATGAATTCAAGAACCGTAAATAACATAAGAAGAGCCTAACTCGTTTAAATCACCCATTAGACCCCAATTTTAGAGCTTGTTATAAAAATGGGTTTTATCTGAATTCATATAAAACCCGATATTTCAAGAAGTGACATGCAATCAAAAGCCGAAAAAGTTTATACCACCTTAACTTAACTATGGTTTTATATCTGCTTCGGAAGAGAATAAATAGTATCTTTCTTTCAAACTTTATGCTACATACATATAATAGCAAAGTTTAAGAGTGTCATAAATCTTCAAAATGTTTCGCAGTGAGTTTACTATATTAAGATACATCTCCTTCATCGCAATACACGGAAGTTCCAGTTTTGAATCTTTCCGGCGCTATTATTCCTTAAAATAACATAAAACTTTTATTTTACAGGCTAAAAACTTTCTCCCACTTGGTTTAAATCGAAGTATCTTCCTTCGACTTTAATTCTTTGCACAAACTGCAAGTCCTTCCATCTTCCATGCACGTGCACGTTTGTCGGTCGTTACGACGCAATCCTTTTTGCACGTAAAACCCTCGCACATGCTTTATTGGGGGTGGCCTATTAAAGCACTCGCGTTCGACAAACGTTGGAGCGATTACCCCCCTTTCGAATCCGAAAAGGGGGCCCGCTGCTCTAAAGCAATGGCGTTGACTCTGCAAATTTTATGAACTGGTGGCAGTGGAAAGGAGAGGGGCGAACGTGACGGCTCTGAATTTGCTGCAATTACGCACCAACACGTACAGCGCTTAAACTTGCAAATGAGTTTACGAACGAAAGAAACATACGGTCTCCAGCCGAATTAAAACGAAGCTGTATTTTCCGAAATTAGAGTTAATACTAATATAAAGAGGCACGTGTTTTCGTATTAACTGGCGTTCCCTTTTTGAAGCCGAAGTCGGTAATTGAATCAAAGCTTTGGTTTTGATGATGGCATAAGGATCGCGTTTCTATCCATCTTTTGGGCGTCATCCGAGAGCAAAAGAGGATTTTGTCCTTCAAAATTTTTCCTTCTTCACTCTCTCTCACTTCTCACTAATGATAAGGAGACGGGGGAAATGACAGAGCCGGCTGGAATTTCATTTTTAGAATGGATGTATCGGGTTTTGGGTAAACTCTTCTTCTGGGGCTTCGGTTAATTGCGTTTCTCCGATCCACAGATAACTTGGTTTGCAATGAGTGCAAGGTAGTTATCCAATCGCGGAAGAGGTACTTTTGCCTCGGTTACTAATCGGGTTTGAAGAGATTCCTAATTTTTCCGAAGAATCGACTCTTAGATAAGTAACTGTGAGACACGTGATACTAGGTTATGTCACATTTGGTTACGTTTTCCTCCCTTTGTTGTAGATTCCCTTTTTTTTTTCTCCTTCATTATAAATAATTTTATCTAATATTCATTGAAATATTTATCAGGAAATCAAACTCTGTTTATTTGTATTGAAAAATAAAATATCAGAAAACAATAAAAAAAAATTAATTTTTTTTTACAAAAAAAATTTTCTCACTTTAAACATATGACGAAAAATGAGATTGAGTATTTACATCTTTCCTGTCCCTTCAAATGAAAATCGGAAATTTCAGTTTAAGCGACAATTGAAGCATTCAGAATGCAATTGGATCAAATCCATAAAACCTTATTTATATGTAAATTGACCCTCGTGCTTTTCATTCAAAATCATAGGTGGCTAGCGCCATTTCGTTGCTCACAGTTTCTACCTAAGACTTGGCAATGGCGGATCCAAGGCAGAGGCGATGAGGCAATCGTCCCATCCCTTGGGTGATGGTAAAAGGTCTCCAATCTAAGGCAGTTTTAATGATTTTTAACCTCTTACGTGTTTAAAATTCGGCTTTATTATTCTTCATTGCATAACAATTCTGAAATACGACTAAAGAAGACGTAATTTTGTGGCTTTTCCGGTTATAAAATGATTGAAAGTTAGCAACTGTGAATGAGAATTAGTCCTGAGAAGTCCTTAGCCAGAAATTAGTCCTTAACAGAATAAGAATTCTTTCACCTATTCATGGCTGTTACATACATATATCTTTAATATGTTTCAAAGTACTTACCGAACTACTTTAGAAATATAGAAACAAATAGTTTCATATTCATTAAAACTATTCCAAATGCCTGTTGTATTTATTCTGGATATAAGAAGTCAATTGTCTCAGAACAGATATAGACGTCAACAATAAGATTTTGCACATTTGCCTTTCACGCATCAATGGAGAAACAATCGCTACATTTAAGAAAGGAATTTTCCTTTTTTTTGAAAAACTCTAAAAACAACCTCAACACAAACAACTAACACACAAACAATCTCAAACAATTATCGTATAAGAAATTTGGAAAGACTTGTTATATTGGAATGTTTGAACTAACAGATCGTTCTACTGGATGCAAATTTAATGTTGGGTGGTTATATGTATCGGACTTTTTTGATCAGTCGTTATGATAAGAAAGTGGGTATAATGAACAACCCCTACATCGAGCATCGACTTTATATATACTGGGAAGGTTTCCAGAGAAACTGTAAATCCATTCTTGCGTGGAAGTTCCAAGTTTATAATATCGCCCCTCCTTTGGAGACCCTTTTTTGACTTTGTGTACCATAGCACCGAGCAAATTAGTATAGATGTAAGTAATAAGTCTTGTTGCTTTTTCATAAATTTTTTTAAAAAGTGCATGATTATTACAAAGACTTATTTACAAAGGGTTTTTTAGAAAAGATAGGCATGGCATCTACATCACGGATGCTCGGCTAATGATGTCACAATGCTTTTTCATCGCCATTTATATCAAAATAATAGCTGAGTTTGCTACTTTTTAACAATGAAATTCTATTGAACAAGCTACAATTCTGGCATGATAGTACTATTGATGAGTTTGCTCCGTTTTTAGATTACTCTAGGTACATTTATTACAAATGGATTTTGCTGAGTCGGACTGTTTCTACGGAATTACATTATTGTTGTTACTAAGCGCTTTAGCGAACCCATTCCGTCTCCTACATCGACATATATAGATCAAAAATCATGTCAAACTTGATTGAAGGCAAAAATTGGCTTGATCCACTTTGGTGCTGAAACCCTCAATTTGCCCTTTGATCGTAAAAATTTAATAACATTACCACCAAGACAATAAAGTTTCTTCAATTATACCAAGCAGATTTTCATTACAAATAATGGAATTATAATGAAATAATAATGATCATGGACAACAATGTATTTAATTTATGGTGTAGTCTTTTAAAATAACGGTATATTATGACTATATTTTTAAAGGGATAATGATATATTTCACACCGAAAATACGTTCCTTTTTTAACAAAAATGTGTAAACGAATAAACTGGAAGATGCGCAGAACTCGGTTAGATTTTGAGAAAGTTAATTCGTGACCATCTGAAAAGTTAAATTTTTAAAACAAACAAACAAACCAAAAGTATATCTAAATTGGCTCGACCGAAGAAAAGTTTGGCGAAAGTTAAATTATGTCAAACATCCAGTATAATATAAACACCTGAAGTGTCCCTGCTTTATATAAACTATAAAAAGAGCCATAATATATAGATGGAGATTCATTTTCAAGCAAAATTCTTTTTTTATTTTTAATAAATAATAATGATACAATTTGCATGCAAACTATCCAATTGCATCTCAAATGATAATACAAACTTTTATTTTATTTTATATTTTTTTTATTTTTATGCATCAAAACAACTCTTATTTGATTAATTGCTTTTTGTTAAATATTAGAATTTCTTCCAAATTTCAACAACTAACAATCTGCTAACAACTACCAATATAAAATATTACAACGCTAAATTTGTGGGCTAAATTACGATTACACTAAAATCACTGATTTAGATAAGAGCATGGTTACTTACTATTTATTTTGCAATTAGATTATTTCCTTGAAATATGCTATGTCCTGGATCTTACACAGTGAAAAAGCAACTTGCATAAAAGTATGGTGAAAACTAAAATTTGTCTGATGAACTGGGAACATCTCAGATCAAAAACCTGTAGTATGCCATTCTATTCTACAGAATTCTGACGGAAAAGGAAGGTGGAGCTCTCAGTATGAGGATCCTTTGGAAAGGTTATCGTTTAAATGTATAAAATCATTTAACACTAGTTTTAGGTATATTTAAGGTTATTACCATGATCCCGACCAGCACCGTGGAGGTCAGCTAGGAAAAATAATAAAATAAACAATTCTCGGAGCACCATACTTTGAAAACAACAAGAAGAAGATAAAACCGAATTTATCTTTTTTACGGGTTTAAGTGATAGAAAACTAGAATGAAGTTCATTGCAAGAAAAGAAATGGAAACATTTCAGTCAATATAAAGTTTTAGGAAGTTCAGATCAGTAGTTTCCAGACCTTGTTTATCTTATACTAGAATGCGAGCAAAAATTGTGTGTGTGTGTGTAAATTTTATCTTAAAAACGGCTCTAACGATTTTGACGAAATTTTGTATTTTACCATTTTCGAGCATGATAACACCATTGGGCTAGGTCACGTGTTCGAGAAAATTCGATTAGTAGGTCATTTTGAATCGTAATGGGTCAAGGCCAAGCTAATTATATCTAAAAAACGGCTCAATCGATTTTGACCAAATTTCACATCCAACCGTTTTTCGACACGAGGAAACTTTTGGGCTAGGTCACATGTTCGAGAAACTTCGATTAGTGGGTCATTTTTGGGTCACTATGGGTCAAGCCAATTTTATCTAATAAACGGCTCTAACGATTTTCATTAAACTCTATGTTCTACAGTTTTGGATTACGAGAAAACTATTGGGCTAAGTCACATGTTCGAGAAAATTCGATTAGTGGGTCATTTTTGGGTCACCGTGGGTCAAGCCAGTTATATCTAGAAAACGGCTCAATCGATTTTGACTAAATTTTGTATCTAACCATTTTCGGGCACAAAAAGATCATTGGGATGGGTGTCGTGTTCGAGAAAATTCGATTACTGGGTTATAATGGGTCAGGGTCAAACTAATTATATCTAGAGAACGGCTCAATCGATTTTAACGAAATTTTGTATTTTACCATTTTCGGGCATGATAAGACCACTGGGCTAGGTCACGTGTTCTAGAAAATTCGATTAGCTAGTCATTTTGGGTCGTAATGGGTCAAGGTCAAGCTAATTATATCTAAAAAACGGCTCAATCGATTTTGACCAAATTTCACATCCAACCCTTTTTCGACACGAAGAAATTATTGGACTAGGTCACATGTTCGAGAAACTTCAATTAGTGGGTCCTTTTGGGTCACTATGGGTCAAGCCAATTTTATCTAAAAAACGGCTCTAACCAATTTCACTAAACTCTATATTCTACAGTTTTGGATTACGAAAAACTATTGGGCTAAGTCACATGTTCGAGAAAATTCGATTAGTGTGTCATTTTTGGGTCACCGTGGGTCAAGCTAAGTTTATCTATATAACTTCTTTTACGATTTTGACGAAATTTTGCACCCTACTGTTTTCGGGCACGAAAAGACCATTGGGATGGGTCTCGTGTTCGAGAAAATTCTATTAGTGTGTCATTTTGGGTCATAATGAGTCAGGGCCAAGTTAATTATATCTAGAGAACGGCTCAATCGATTTTGACTAAATTTTGTATCAAACTATTTTCGGGCACGGAAAAATCATTGGGATGGGTCTCGTGTTCGAGAAAATTTGATTAGTGGGTCATTTTTGGGTCACTGCGGGTCAAGCTATTTTTATCTAAAAAACGGTTCAAACGATTTTCACTAAACTCTATATTCTACAGTTTTGGATTACGAGAAGACCATTGAGCTAAGTCACATGTTCGAGGAAATTCGATTAGTGGGTCATTTTGGGTCATAATGGGTCAGGGTCAGGCTAATTATATCTAGAGAATGGATCAATCGATTTTGACTAAATTTTGTATCTAACCATTTTCGGGCACGGAAAAATCATTGGGATGGGTCTCGTGTTCGAGAAAATTCGATTAGTGGGTCATTTTTGGGTCACTGCGGGTCAAGCTATTTTTATCTAAAAAACGGCTCAAACGATTTTCACTAAACTCTATATTCTACAGTTTTGGATTACGAGAAGACCATTGGGCTAAGTCACATGTTCGAGAAAATTTGATTAGTGGGTCATTTTTAGGTCACCATGGGTCAAGCTAAGTTTATCTAGATAACGGCTCAAACGATTTTGACGAAATTTTGCACCCTACTGTTTTCGGGCAGGAAAAGACCATTGGGATGGGTCTCGTATTCGAGAAAGTTCGATTAGTGGGTCATTTTGGGTCATAATGGGTCAGGGTCAGGCTAATTATATATAGATAATGGATCAATCGATTTTGACTAAATTTTGTATCTAACCATTTTCGGGCACGAAAAAACCATTAGGATGGGTAACGTGTTCAAGAACATTCGATTAGTGGGTCATTTTTGTGTTACCGTGGGTCCAGCTAAGTTTATCTAGATAACGACACTACGATGTGACGAAATTCTGTAATCTATCGTTTTCGGGCACGAAAAGACCATTGGGATGGGTCACGTGTTCGAGAAAATTCGATTAGTGGGTCATTATGAGTCAGGGTCAAGCTAATTATATCTAAAAAACGGTTCAAGACATTTTCACAAAAATTTTTAATATACGGCCGTTTCTGGTCATGAGAGGACCATTGGGCTAAGCCACATGTTCGAGAAAATTAAATTAGTTGGTCATTTTGGGTCACAATGGGCCAGGGTCAAGCTAATTGAATCTAAAAACATGCTCAAAACATTTTGACCAAATTTTATATTACGTATACCGTTTCTGGGCATGAGAAGAGAATTGGGCTAAGTCACATGTTCGAGAAAATTCGATTAGTGGGTCATTTTGGGTCACAGTGGGTCGGGGTCCAGCTAATTGTATCTAAAAAACGGCTTAAACGATTTCGATTAAATTTCGTATTCTATCGTTTTCGGGCTTGAGAAGACCATTGGGCTTGGTCGGATGTTCAAGAAAATTCGATTAGTGGTTCATTTTGGATCACAATGGATCAGGGTCAAGCTAATTGTATTTAAAAAGCGCTTCAAAACATTTTGACATAATTTTGTATAATACCGTTTTCGGGCATGATAAGAGCATTGTGCAGGGTCGCATGTTCAAGAAAATTCAATCAATGGGTCATTTTAGGTCTAATGGATCAGGATCAAGCTAACTGTATCTAAGAAATCACTCAAAAGATTTTGACAAATCTGTGTACTACACCATTTCCGGACAAGATAAAAACATTAGGCTGCGTCGCATGCTCAAGAAAATTCTATTAGTGGGTCATTTTGGTGATAATGGGCCGGGGTCGAGCTAACGGCATCTCAAAAAGGTTCAAACAATTTTGGCAATTTTTTTTTTGTTATACCGTTTCACAGTACAAAAAGACCATTGAAATAGCTCATATCTGTCGATGAATTTTGGTTAGTGGTTTTTTTTTAATCAACGTGTATCAAGCTTATTTTATCTAGAAAACGACTAACGATTTTCCCTAAATTTTGTATTCCATCGTTTTCAGGCTCGAGAAGAGCATTGTGATAGGTCGGATGTTCGAAAAAACTCGATTAGGGGGTCATTTTGGGTCACTATGTTCCATGGTCAAGCTAAATGCATCTAAAACAGCAAGAATGATTCAGTGGGAAAAATATATCGAGATAAACAGAAAGCTAATTTTCACCGAGCTTAGCTCGCTTCATTCCTGCTAGTTACTATTAAATCCTACAACGAACCCATCAAATCAAGAATTTTCTCACAGAAACATTCTTTAGATTTAACAATTAAAATACGTTCAAATAAGATGATATTTCAGATTTCTATAGGTTTTTAAATGCATTTATGCATATTTTTTGCAAAGTATAGAGTGTTCCATAAATACAGCACTAGGCACTAATATGACCAAATTTTACACTATAGAATATCGCTGTTTGTGTTTCAATAATGCAACGGCATGGATTTAATATTTATATAATTAACCTGCTGATTTTGCTGTATTGCAGAAAAGTAAGTAACAATTTAACTCTACATATTAGTCATGCGTCCACCAATGGAGCAGCTAAAACTAAACTATAGGGGCGGGGATAGGGCGAGTTATTGATGGTTAGTCAAATTTCGAAGCTTATTTGAATTGCTGGTTAATCGAATCAGTCTTTTATAATAAATGAAATCATAATGCTATTTTTTCGAGAATTATTAGATTTATCCCAATATTAGAAGTAGTAGTTATGTTGGACATTGATTCAGTTAAACAGAGTTTACTTCATTAAGATAAAACTATATCAGTTTTAAATAATATACACAATAGAATATCTTACAACCCACGAAAATTCTGAGCTCTCTTAATATACCTTACCAGACCTTCCGATAACTGGCCTATATATTTTGCAATTTGGTTTTGTGCTAGGTCTTTCTCTACCTCATCCAACCATCTCTTCCTGGTTCTGCCAACACTCCTTTTCGCAATTAAATTTCCATTATATAATTTCTCTGTGCTTTCTGCTATCTTTCACTCTAATTAAGTAGCCTACCCATTGCATTCTTGTTATTTTAATGGTATTTGTGTCATTTTCTTTATATAGCTGTTCAATGTTGTAGATGCTTCTAATAATTCCTCCATGCATAAGTTAAAAAGTATTGCCGGGAGAATCGCCTTATTTTAATTCTGATTTCACTGTAAATCCTCTTGGAAGTCTTCCCTGTACTTTAATTTTGGCATTTGTGTTTTCTAGTGTCAATTTAACATGTTTAACAATTTTATCAGGCATTTTAAATTTCGTTTAGATTTCAAACATCTTTTTTGTACTTATACTACCTCCGTCCTGTTTAAAATCAACAAATAATTGGTGTACGTAAATAGTTCGCTCATAGAACTTTTTTCAAAGATACTCCTATCCTAATACAAAAAATTTGATCCACTGTTGATCGTCCGCTTCTAAAACCATGCTGATAGTCACCTATTAACATATCAGCATATGGCTGTAATTGCATCGCCATTATTTTTCTCAACACTTTATATGTAACATTTAATAAGGCTTTGCTTCTTTGTCTATTGGCATAATAATAGCACTAATCCATTCATTTAGCATATTTGCATTATGCCAAATCTTTGCAATTAAATCGTGCAAATTTCTACCAACTTCATTCCTCCATATTTAAAAAAACTGAGCACTTACCAAATCTTCACAGGTGCTGTTCCATTTCTTAATTTTGCAATAGTATCGCTTATTTCATCTACCGTTGATAGTTCACAGTTTTCTTCGTTCACAGAAAATTCATCAAATAAATGTGTTTCCCTTTCCTTTCTTGTTTGTCTGTTTAACAATTCTTCAAAATATTCTGCTCATTGATCTATCGCATTTGCATCCAATAAGTTTGTCATACCTGTTTTTACAAAAAAAAAGGTGCGTGGTTCCTAGCCCTTTTTGATTCCTTTAAGCTTTGAATACATTAGGCTGATATCTCCTGTCTCCGATAGGTCTGCAACATCCTGAATTTTACGCTGCTCTATAGCCTTTTTTTTACATAACAACTTTTGCGCACTTCTTCTAATTATTTTATAAATGATTTTCACTCTGTCTTGTTCTTCGTTTCAGCATTTTTTCTCTTGCCATATTATGTTTTCTTAGTCAGTTGCCACCATTAAACCATTCAGTGTTTTCTCTCTTATATTCCTTCCCAATCACTTTTTAAGCAGTTTTTAATATGATATTTTTGCATTTATCCCATTTACTATTGATTATATCTTCCCCATTAAATTCAGTACATTCATTAGCTATTATTTCCTTTAATTTACTTTGGAAAATCTTTCTTCTTTGAATTTTTAGTATTTTTTTTACTTTAAATTTTATATTTTTGGTTCCTTTTACTTCATCATTTACATCCCTTTACTTTTCCAAAATCTTGTTACTCTTTGTCTATATTTCATAGTAACAAGGAAGGGATCAGAATATAAATCAGCACCTCTATAACTCCACACATCCATAAAATCGGTAGCACGTCGTTTGTCGATCATTATATGGTCAACTTGGTATTTTATCTTTACACCAGGAGAAATCCAAGTCTATATTTAGTCTTATATTTTTAAAATTTCTACTATTTATGACTAGGTCGTTAGAAGCAGCGAAATTCAAAACACTTATTCCAATTTAACTACACAAATCATGTGAAATAAATTTTCCAATTCTTGGGACAAAATCTTTCCCAGATTTAGCATTAAAATAACCTATTATAATTTTAACATCATGTCTTGGTATCTTATCAAATTTATTCTGCAGTTTTCCGTAAAAGATATCTTCTTGTTCATCCTCTCAATGTTCTTTTGGTGCATGGACATGGACACATACAGGGTGTCTACAAATTAGTTGGGTGATTTCGTAAATTAAGAACTTCCGAAATATTAAATGAAATTAACTAGTTGAAAGTCAGACTAGTATTAATATCGTCGAAGTATATTCATAGATGGCATTAGGTGTCATAACTGATGCCATGGCTTAGCAAGTGGAGGTGTTATTCAATGGTCATCACGATCACAAGATATTTCACCGCTTGATTTCGGTGTATGGGGTTTTGTAAAGGATCAAGTGTACAAACCGCCACTTCCTGCATCCATTTCTGAAATAAAATCAAGAATATGCACTGCAATTAATTTGATCGATGGAAACATGCTGGCAAATCTGTGGCAAGAAATGATTTACCGATGGGAAATTTGCAGAGTAACAAAAGGAAGTCACATCGAACATTTATGATAACTGTATACGTGAACTATTTTTCTATCTTACAACAATATGTACTTTAATTTTTTTCCTGTCAATTCTATTTAAAAAATCATTCTTTTTTTCCAACTAATTTGTCGATACCCTGTATTATTGAAATGTTAAAATCTTTGCTCTCAATCTCAAGATACATATTCTTTCATTCGCATCGTGGAAATCAATATTCTCTCCAAGGTATGATACAATACCATCTGTGTTTTTTCCTGATGCTTGCACTATTAAAAATGGTAAAATTACCAATATTTCTTATGCCACTGTCCTTCCATCTAACTTTATGTAAAGCCAAAAAAAATTCCAGTCTATAAATATCCAACTGCATCTGCAACTGCTTCATTGTACCAGTTCGGTATAAGCTTAAAATATTCCAAGTTACAATTCTAAAATTCAAAACTTCGCAATTTCCGGGTTTCTTTTTTCCTACGGGAAGTAATTGTCAACCTTTCACCCAACTCATTTTTTTTTCCTGACATGCAAGCACAGAAAAAAAATAAAACCCAAGACGGGTAGGAAATTACCCAATTTGGATCCATATGTCTATTTTGGTTACCACTGTGTATCGATTTTGGGAAAAAAAATCCAAAATGTGTATTTATCAGTTCTTAAAATGGATACACAGTGCTAATTTTTTTTTTCAAAAATGGGTATTTAACAGTGTTCAAAATGGATACACAGTAGTAACCAGTAGTAAACAAAATAGGCGTATGAGCCCAAATTAGGTAACCTCATATCTAAGAATCTTTCTACACAATTTGGGTATTTTTCTACCCGCTTAAAGTCTTTTTTTTTTTTTTTTCTGTGTGGGTTACATTGGAACATATTAATGATAGTCACTACACTGCATCAAATTTAAATAAAGTGTTTAAATAATGATAAGACAAAATTTAAGAGACCGAAAGCACAGTAAAGTAAGCAATTTTTGTAAAGGAAATTAGGGTTGCAATCCATTTTTTCAATCAAAAATGCAGAATATTTCACAGCAAGAGAAAGCCAATTTCTTATTACCAATTTCAACAACAATGGAACTATTTTGAGAAATATTTCAGTAGACTTACCTTGTTTTGTGTCAATTATAAGAATATTCCGATAACTTACGAAAGTTGTAAGCATCCGCGTTCAATCAGTGCTGAATTAGGTGCTTTATATTTCGGTATGCAGTAGTCATTACATATGGTGTTACTGACTGAATTACTCCGTACATCCAGTTTTTCGTAATATCGCATTTCTCAAACAACAAGATGAGTCTTTTGAAATTTTCTTCGAAATATATTCACTGTTGTTAAACTTCTGAATAAATATGACTTCGTTTATGACTTCGGTTTGTCTGGTCGTCTGTCCGTCTGCCCGCGCTCTAACTCCCGTAAATATACTCGGATTGTCCTGGAATTTTTGAATTACTATATTTGCCATAGCACGTTCCCTATTGCAAATGAAGTTTATAGCATGTTTAGTTCATTTACAGGGACAGTCAAAAGTTTTCCGTTACATTATGGCCTATGGGAAAAAATCGTTTAAAATGATTTTTAACTATGTTACATGCTTTTAAACATAATAAAATTGACATGCATTTATCAAGTGCACTAAAATATGCATTCTGCAGAATATAGTTATTATTCATTTACAGAGCCACACAAAAGAATTCCGTTACATAATGATATAGGGGTGGTGGGAATTGTTTGTGGTGTATTTTAATTATGTGAAATTGTTTCATGTATAACAGAATTGATGTACGTCGCTGAAGTTTACTATAACTTATTTCATGTATAATATGAAGTGCATAGCATTTAGAGGGACACACAAAAGATTTCAGATACTATATTGTATCTGAAGTATTGTACAGTAGCGATGATTGCTGGAAATGAATTTTTAATTATGTTATGTGATTTTAAGTTTCACTATATTTATGCATAGTATACGGTGCGTATAAATGCTGTAATTCATATACAGGGATACACAAATAAATTTATAATGGTTACTGGGTATGATTGCAAATTGCTCAAAGACGGTTTTGTAAATGAGTTATGTATTTTTACGCTGAACTACCTTTAGTTTACTAAGAAATGTTTGTAGAATATAGATAAAATGATATACAGGGTCACGCAAAGAATTGGATACATGGCCGTCTATAAATGTTAATTTCTAGAAATGTGATTTCAGTAGTTTTAAAAGTGTTTTACTTTGAATTAAACTTTAGCTAAATAGTGGAATGTAATAAAGGTACTAGGTTAACTATAGGGTTGTAAAAAAGTATAAAAATATGTTTCCATCTATTAGTATAAATTGCTGAAAGAGAAATTTCAACCTGTTATGCGTTTTTTGCTAAACTAAATTTTCCCATTATATAGTATATATATCAACCTACAGATAAAATACAGGGCTGTTCAAAAGAATTAAAATACATATTTGCTATGGACGGTAACTGCTGAAATCAGCTTTTCAAATGTTTTATGCGTTTTCTAAAATGTTTACTTAGTTCTCTTATATACCTTATTTCCCTAAATAACGAAGATTTGTTATAGCATTTAGGAAGGGTTGGAAAGTGTTTCATTATGTTTAACGCATGATTTTTCTTACTTGTTTACTTTTGTTTTGTGTGATTTTACAGAATATTGAGATATTATATTAAATTTTCTGTTAACGACAGCCATAGCAGGTATCGAGAAATACCAATTTTTTTTTTTTTTGTTTTCTATAGCGATTTTGCTTTTCATTAAATTTTCTGTTAACGATACCCATAGCAGGTATTAGGAAAAAATCTTTTTTTAGTTTTCTATAAAATTTTTGTTTTTAATTTATAATATCGTATTAATAAATGTTGAAGGGGATGAGTTCGGAACAGCGTACGCTAAATACCCTGTTAAATTATTATACTTAAATTGTTAAATGCCATAATAGAATATAAAATACTCTCTTACCTTTTCTGCTAAGCAGATGAAAAATTTTCTTTGGTCATTCGTCGCTGTCAGATTTGCTAAAAAGGTTTGAAGTAATTTTTATTTAATAATAAATTGTGTTGCACTGTAATGTATGAGAAAGACTATTTCTTCATGACGAAAAAGACCAAATATGTAACACGCTTCTTTAATTCAAATAACACTTTCTTGGCTATATACTTGTACACTGAAAATATAAGTAAAACAGGTTAGATTACATAACTATTAACCACCATAATACAGGCAGGAAAGGAGTGTTTCTTAACAAAAGACATCGCACAACAAACTTGTGCAGTCCGGCTTGGTCGGTACCAGCCCATACACTGAAAAAATTTGGGGCCTGTGAATGTTCTCTGACAGTCAGAAACAAAGCAAAAACAGCTGAGTTTCTATATTTCTTTCTTTTCTCTGGCGTATTTAAGTTTGTCTAATTATAATGGTGCAACAAATATCCGTGGTGCTGCCATCTCGTGACTGTTTCGGATAACATCTAGTGGGCACTGAATGATTCCTTTACTATTAGCACTTGAATGTTAACACGTTTTAAATGAAGCACTGATTAAAGCATATTATTTCACAAACAAATAATTATGCAGGGAACACACCTCACAGGAAGATGGATGATTCATAAGTGAGAGGGATAGGCACAAAACACGCACATTTGAAGAAATATTTCCATCACCCCCGCTTTTTGTGTCAAACCGACGAGCGTATAATATTTAACTTATTTCTCAAGCACTCGAAATGAGACTTTGGCAACGACTTGATGAGGACGTCTGCTAACATTAATTTTGATGGGCAATAAGTTATTTTAATAGTGCCATTCTGGCATAGATGACTGATATGATGGTACTTGATCTCGATCTGTTTTGTCCTTGTTTGTGCTTTTTCATTTTCAGTCAATTTTGTAGCTGACAAATTATCTTCGTACAACGTCGCAGGTAGTTGTTGGCACAGTTCGAGATCATTTAATAAGTCTAATAACCACGCGATTTCTTGACCTGTATCAGAGGCAGCGATGTATTCAGCCTCCGTGGATGAGAGTGCTTGTTACTTCCATAACCATGCCAGTATATTATTTCCTAATTTAAATAAGTTCCCAGTGGTCGACTTCCTGTCTGCACTGTCATTGTCCCAATCGGCATCGCTAAATGCCGCTAGAACTGGGGTTTTTTTTCCTAATCTATAACAAGTTTTAGATCTTTAGTGGTAAGTAGATATCTAATTAACTTCTCAATGTCTTGCCAATACATAACTATTAACCACCATAATACAGGCAGGAAAGGTGTGTTTCTGAACAAAAGGCATCGCACAACAAACTTGCGCAGTCCTGCTTGGTCGGTACCAGCCCATACACTGAAAAAATTTGAGGCCTGTGAATGTTCTCTGAAAGTCAGAAACAAAGCAAAAACAGCTGAGTTCACATATTTCTTTCTTTTCGCTGGCGTATTTGTTCTTGTCTAATTAAAATGGCGCGACAAATATCTGTGGTGCTGCCATCTCGTCACTGTTTCGTATAACATTTAATGGGCACTGAACGAGTCCTTTACTATTAGCACTTGAATGTTAACACGTTTTAAATGAAGCACTGATTAAAGCATATTATTTCACAAACAAATAATTATGTAGGGAACACACCTCACAAGAAAATGAATGTTTCACAAGCGAGAGGGGTAGGCACAAAACACGCACATTTGAAGAGGAATTCCATCATATCGAATGAGAATATATTGAAAAAAAAGAAATCTTAAAGTTTGTTTCATCTGGTAGAACAGCTTATAAAATTTTTGTGATAAAGGCTAATGTCAGACGAACGTCTTTTTGCACGCTTTATCCCTACATATCATCCCTACACAATGTCGCTACCATTGTGTAGGGATGATATGTAAGGAAAAAAGCGTGCAAAAAAGACGTTCGTCTGACATTAGCCTAAATGCTTATATCTTTACAAATTCTCCCACGGTGTTTAAAACTTTAGTGCAAAAAATTATATTAAACATATTTCGCAAAGCCACATGAAATTTTTTTAAATCATAGTTTTAATACTTTAAAGCTTTTAATAATCATTGAAGCAAAGCTGCCAACTTGTACGGATTTTTGCTACCACTAAAATTTAACAGAAATTTCTGCCTTATTTAATTATCAAAATTCACAGCAATTCGACGATTGAATTAAACAAAATTTTCTATTATATTTTAGTGGTAGCAAAAATCCGTACAAGTTGGCAGCTATGTTGAAGTCTTTCCGTAATGATGCATAATTACAGATTTGATTTCACCCACTTGTGAGAGCCTGCTATTAGGTACTAATCTCAGATTAATTATTCATAGGGATTATTTTAAATATACAGAGTAGTCCAAAAGTCCCTGACATATTTTAAAATCCAACCCCTTGAGGACGTGCGTCACGTATATATATGTGACGCTTAAGGTGATCAAAAACCTTTATTATTCCCACAAGTTATTTTTTATTGTAAATTTCCCCTTATTTAATCGGGGCATTTTCCCGATTCAATTAGGCAAAAATTTCTGTTTTGAAAAACCGGAGGTAAAAGATTAAAAATTCTGTAAAAGACGCTCGTCTCGAAGGGGTTAATACAAAATCAAGTAATTGTCGTGCGAGTGTGCGGTTTCGATTAAAATGCTTCTCATGATGAAAAGCTTTCTTGAAGAGAATAAAAAAAATCAGTTCTAAACTTCGTCCATAGATGGCACTGTATGTTAAGTTATCCGAAAGAAGCATAAAAAGCTCAAGACAATCAGTTAGAGATTTTTTTTTTTTCAAAAGCAGTTACAGAGCATTTAATTTGGTCGAATTACGAAGGGCGCACATACCGAAATATGGGAATACACTGCACAAAATAAATGTTAACTGCTTGTGACAAAATAAATGATCTGTAATTGATTGTCTTGAGTTTTTGATACTTCATTCTGATACTCTAAGGAACAGCGCCATCTATGGGCGACGTTTCGAACTAACTTTTTTATTCACTTCAAGAAAACTTTTCAGCGTGAAAAGTATTTTAGTCTAAACTGCACTCCCGTACGACAATTATTTGATTTTATATCTTTGGACTCAAAAATTTTGGACCACCTTATATTTTAGGGCAGTGCTGTGTCTTTTTTTTAGACTACTTAGCTCAATGCTATTTTTGTGTGTGTCATGCAATTTTTCACGTGTGCCATTCTGATTTTTCCCCCAGTATAAATTTTATATGTATCTGCTTGCTAGGGATATATTTTGGCCGTTTAAATTTTAAAATCTTGCTCACTTCTACTAGCTATGCTGATAAGCCTTAATGGAATCATTTATCAATTGACGCTAACTACGGAGCTTTTTTTTTTTTTTTCTTGTTACCCAAACGCTTTATAATTTTATTTTTATGCTCTTAAAAATGATAATACTATACAAGAGTTTATACAGGTTGTCACCGAATTCGATCGACAAATTCAGAGGGATGATAGTAGGCATCCAGAAGATGAAAAATCTTATACTATAATGCGAGCAAAAATTGTGTGTGTGTGTGTGTGTGTATGTCAATTTTATCTTAAAAACGGATCTAACGATTTTGACGAAATTTCGTATTTTACCATTTTCGGGCATCATAAGACCATTGGGCTAGGTCACGTGCTCGAGAAAATTCGATTAGTGGATCATTTTGGGTCATAATGGGTCAAGGTCAAGCTAATTATATCTAAAAAACGGCTAAATCGATTTTGACCAAATTCTATATCCAACCGTTTTTCGGCACGAGAAAACTATTGGGCTATGTCACATGTTCGAGAAACTTCGATTAGTGGGTCATTTTTGGGTCACTATGGATCAAGCCAATTTTATCCAAAAAACGGCTCTAACGATTTTGACTAAATTTTGTATTCTGTCGTTTTGGATTACGAGAAGACCAATGGGCTAAGTCACATATTAGAGAAAATTCGATTAGTGGGTCATCTTTGGGTCACTGTGGGTCAAGCAAAGTTTATCTAGAAAATGGCTCTAACGATTTTGACGAAATTTTGTATTTTACCATTTTCGGACACGAGAATACCATTGGGCTAGGTCACGTGCTCAAGAAAATTCGATTAGTGGGTCATTTTGGGTCATAATGGGTCAAGGTCAAGCTAATTATATCTAAAAAACGGCTCAATCGATTTTGACTAAATTTTACATCCAATTGTTTTTCGGCACCAGAAAACTATTGGGCTAGGTCACATGTTCGAGAAATTTCAATTAGTGGGTCATTTTGGGGTCACTATGGGTCAAGCCAATTTTATCTAAAAAACGGCTCAAACGATTTTGACTAAATTTTGTGTTCTGTCGTTTTAGATTACGAGAAGATCAATGGGCTAACTCACATATTGGAAAAAATTTGATTAGTGGGTCATTTTTGGGTCACTGTGGGTAAAGCAAAGTTTATCTAGAAAACGGCTCTAATGATTTTGACGAAATATTGTATTCTGTCTTTTTCGGGCATGAGAATACCATTGGGCTTGATCGCGTGTTCGAGAAAATTCGATTAGTGGGTCATTTTGGGTCACAATGGGTCAGGGTCAACCTAATTGAATTCAAAAAAGACCTAAAACCTTTCGATAATATTTTGTAATATACCATTTCCGGGCATGATAAGACTATTGGGCTAGGTCACGTGTTCGAGAAAATTTGATTAGTGGGTCATTTTGGGTCTTAATGGGTTAAGGTCAAGCTAATTATATCTAAAAAACGGCTCAATCGATTTTGACCAAATTTTATATCCAACCGTTTTTCGGCACGAGAAAACTATTGCACTAGGTCACATGTTCGAGAAACTTCGATTAGTGGGTCATTTTTGGGTCACTATGGGTCAAGCCAATTTTATCTAAAAAACGGCCCTAACGATTTTGACTAAATTTTGTATTCTGTCGTTTTGGATTACGAGAAGACCAATGGGCTAAGTCACATATTAGAGAAAATGCGATTAGTGGGTCATCTTTGGGTCACTGTGGGTCAAGCAAAGTTTATCTAGAAAATGGCTGTAACGATTTTGACGAAATTTTGTATTTTACCATTTTCGGACACGAGAATACCATTGGGCTAGGACACGTGTTCAAGAAAATTCGATTAGTGGGTCATTTTGGGTCATAATGGGTCAAGGTCAAGCTAATTATATGTAAAAAACGGCTCGATCGATTTTGACTAAATTTTATATCTAACCGTTTTTCGGCACGAGAAAACTATTGGGATAGGTCACATGTTCGAGAAATTTCGATTAGTGGGTCATTTTTGGGTCACTTTGGGTTAAGCCAATTTTGTTTAAAAAACGGCTCTAACGATTTTGACTAAATTTTGTATTGTGTCGTTTTGGATTACGAGACGACCAATGGGATAAGTCACATATTAGAGAAAATTCGATTAGTGGGTCATTTGTGGGTCACTATGGGTCAAGCAAAGTTAATCTAGTAAACGGCTCTAACAGTTTTGACAAAAACTTCTATTCTATCGTTTTCGGGCATGAGAATACCATTGGACTTGATCGCATGTTCAAGAAAATTCTATTAGTGGGTCATTTTGGGTCACAATTGGTCAGGGTCAAGCTAATTGAATCCAAAAAAGGCCTAAAACATTTCGACAATTTTTTGTAATATACCGTTTCCGGGCATGACATGACCATTAGACTAAGTCACGTGTACGAGAAAAATCGATTAGTGGGTCATTTTGGGTCAAATGGGTCAAGGTCAAGCTAATTATATTTAAAAAACGGCTCAATCGATTTTGACAAAATTTTATATCCAACCGTTTTTCGGCACTAGAAGACTATTGGGCTAGGTCACATGTTCGAGAAATTTCGATTAGTGGGTCATTTTTGCTTCCTTTTGGGTCAAGCCAATTTTATCTAAAAAGCGGCTCTAACGATTTTGACTAAATTTTGTATTCTGTCGGTATTAATTTACGAGAAGACCAATGGGCTATGTTACATATTAGAGAAAATTCGATTAGTGGGTCATTTTTGGGTTACTGTGGGTCAAGCAAAGTTTATCTAGAAAACGGCTCTAACGATTTTGACGAAATTTTGTATTTTATCGTTTTCGGGCGCGAGAATACCATTGGGCTTGGTCGCATGTTCAAGAAAATTTGATTAGTGTGTCATTTGATTTTTGGGTCACAATGGGTCAGGGTCAAGCTAACTGAATCTAAATAAAGGTCCTTTTTGGGTTACCGTGGGTCAAGCTAATTTTATCTATAAAATGACTTTAGCGATTTTGACTAAATTTTGTATTCTATCTTTTTCGGGTTCCAGAAAAGCATCGGTTAGGTCGTGTGTTCGAAAATTTTCGGTTAGTGGTCCCTATGGCTTAGGATCATACCAATTTTATCTAAACAGCAAGAATTATACAGTGAGAATGAAATATCGAATTGAACACAAGGCTAATTTTGACCGAGTCTAGCTCGGTCATGCCCGCTAGTTATCATAGAACATGAAGTCGCAAACCACGAATTTTATCAAAAATGCAGGGTGTACTACCCTAACATTATTTTAAAATTTTTAGTTAATTAATCGATTACAAATAAAAATTTTATTTGGATTTTGCATTTTCTCTCATTTTATTTCATTTTATGATGTCGAATTATTGACTTTCGTGTACAGAATTTCGAGGTATGATTTCTTGGGATGGATCTATGCTTTTGTTGAGCTCTTTAGCATAAACAAAAAAAGAAAAAAAGTTTAATTTTACTTTCTTGAATATTTTAATGAATTTAAACTCAAAACCTCCCCGAAACCTCATTTTGATCTTAGAATGTCTTTATTTTAATATAAACAACTTAATATACTTAAATTGGTACCACACCATGACAGTCGTTTTATATTTTCATCCTTATATTTTGTAATGCATATTAACCTTAATATGAACTATTACGAACTGAAGAATAACCAAGTTGATATAATGTTTAGATACTCTCATTTAAGAAGTTCCATTTTGTTTATGACTATGTGGGGAAACCGTTTCAGATTTTTCTTTACTGACAAAATATTTAAAGTATTAGCCATATAATATCCTCTTAGGGAAACAAAATCAGAACGCTGTCAAAAGGGCCTTTCAAGTGATCTGTTTTAAAACCAAATCCGAGGATTCTGCCGCATTTAAACCATCTCTATGTCCTCTTCCAGATCCCATTTTGCAAATCCAAGCATCCTTCTCTTCTGAATCAAAACTCTTTGGTTTTTTCCCATTTCTTCAAGGACGGCCAGCGAAATTGACAATGTGAAGAATTCAGCTCCAGAAAAACATTTCCAATAATGACATATCAAAATGCGATCTGCACGACCACGTTACGAAACCACCCCTTTCATCTAAGAGAACCAGATATATATGTATGCAAATAAGAAGCACCCCCTACCTCCGCCTGAATTACGACTCCGCGGAAAATAGAGGGGAACGGGCAATAAACCGCGAATAATAACCTCACCCCTTTCATTCTCCCTCCGTTTCATTCAACGAAAAGTCTTGGAGACGAAAAGGTTGTGGGGGATGGGATGGTTAGGCACATCTTTAAAGCCGTGTGAATTCCGAAAAAGAGAGAAATGTTGAGTTTTTTTTTTTAACCCTCTTTTTGAGAGGTAAATCGGTTTTGAGAGAATGTTCTGTGGCGGAAAAAGTGGCGTTTAAATCCGAATGTTCATGTAGGAATGGGGTTATGTATAAACTCGAAGAGTTTAAGAATGTCGAATGCGAGAATAGATGTGGGTACTTCCAAGTGAAAGTTTTTTTGTTTTTTTTCATCATTTTTCTTACTCATCTAATTGTCAATCCAATGTTTAAATGAAAAAATAAAAGTGCCCAGTTAAACTGATGGCATTGAGTTCACAGGGTATTTACACTTTCTGTATATTATACTCTTATTTCAAAGAACAATGCCACTCGAAAAAATAATTAAGGATGAGGATTACCCCCCGCCCCCCTCCGTTTCCCTTCTTTATACTTAACCAATGAGCCTCCAAATGTCACCGCGGAAGCGCCTTATCGAAATACACCAGTATACCAAATTTGAAGCAAATCGGATAGAAAACCCATCTATCTAAATTAGGGGGGGCTGTAACCTCCCCCCCCGTTTCCCCCTTTATATTTAACCAATGAACTTCCAAATCTAATTAGCCAAGCGCCTTATCAAAATAAACCGGTATACCAAATTTGAAGCAAATCGGATAGAAAAACCCATTTATCTAAATTAAGGGGTGGATTAGCCCCCTCCCCCCCTTTAGACTTAAACAATGAACCTTCAACTCTAATTAGGGAAGCTCCTTATCAGAATTAACCTGTATATCAAATTTGTAGAAAATCTGATAATTCTGTATGTAAAACCCATTTACCTACGTTAAGGGGAGATTTGTCCCCGTCCCCCCCTTTATACTTAACGAATGAACTCCCAAAACTAATCAGGAAGGGCCTTATCAGAATGAACAAAGAAAAAAAATTGAAGCAAATCGGAAGCAAATCGTGTTACGTACATACATCCTACATGCATACATACGGAACCGGCGGCGCGGCGGGCACATTAGTTCTCAGGCTTTGAAAGCCTGTGAGCTAAAAACAAAGGCAAAATCTGTTGTTGCTTACCTTTGTTAAATGTTTCGAAGCGTATTTTTATTTGTGTATATTTTTATTGGCTTTGTATAGAAAATCCATTTTTAAATTAAATTAGTTTCGAAAATATATTAAATAGATTTAGCAGGCTATAATAAATTATTTTATTTTTCCTAAAATGTTTGAAATACAGTCGAGCCTCGATTTAACGAATTTCTCGATTTAGCGAATTTTTTTATAGTCCCGACGAAAATGCAACAAAAATACTTCGATTTAACGAATTTATAATCCCGATTTAACGAATAATTTTCGTTGTCAAAAAAAGGGAAAATGGAAGAAATTTTCTAATATCTACCCTATATATATAAAATCCTAATGAAACGAATTTATGAAACGGAAGTATGAAACGGAAGTATGAATCGATTGATTAAACAACTGATTATGTTTCACGGCAGTTTCTCATAAAATATGGAATACTTTGCGATGAAATTAACACCAAAAATCAATATTGATCGGCAGATTTCAAAACTGGTATTAGAATTTTTAAATTCGAATTAGTTTTCGAAATATTAATTTTTTTCTAATTTTATATACATTTTTATAATGATGGCAACTCAAATTTTAATCAAAGAGATTTTTTTTTTTTTTTTTTTTTTTTTTTTTTTTTTCAGAAAAGGTTGATTTGATAACTCGGCTATTGTTGTTTATTTGATAATAAATGTTTATTTACATTTATTTCTTTTTACAAATTATATAAATTATTTTATTCTATGATTATTAATTATTTTTTTGATATTTCCTTAAGAAAATAATTAAGAAATACAGTACTACTAAGTTATTCCATCGACCAATTTCGCCAAAACACTCGCCAAATTATACAAATTGACATAATTTTTATTTTAAATAACGAAGGAACAAAAAAAATAGTATAACATTAATAAATATACGAATAAAACGTCGAAATAAAAATCACTTGATGACGTAAACACGTGTAACTTGCTTAAAGTCAAGTGAATGTGACATTTACGATCAACTATTATTAGCATTTAATCTTATAGTTTGGAGATAGATTTTTGGTCGTCGGGATATCTTAAGAATACCAAAAATGCATATGTAACTGGTATATGAAAACGAGGTTTTCGCCAAATTTTCGTAAAAAAAAAGTAAAAATCACGCCAAACCTGCGGTGCGTATCTGGCCAAATATTACCACTCGAAAAAAAAAAATGCTAACTGGCGAGTTGAAAAAAAGCTATTGGCGAGATTTGCATCCTGCTAGCGTAACAGTACCTAGAATTCTTTGCGACGATGGCAACTTTTATGTAGTTTTATTCGAAAAAAAAAAAAATTGATTTTTTAATCAAAATGGAAAACTTGCGGTCCCATATTGTCGCGATTTTTTTTCTGACGCCAATGCATATACGGAACGGGCACATAACTGCCGCAAAAGTATCGTTATTTTGCTTGATATGGTAAGCCGGATGTTGCTGTTTATGCTGTTGATGCGTTCCCCAAATTGGCGTCGTTAAAAAATCACGCCAATATGGGATGTATATGACATCTTCGCCAAACTTTCATATGAACGGCGAAGGGATCAGACCGTATTTATTTATGGCAGTTGACGACTTGAACTATTGTAATATAGATGAAAGGATGGTGATAGAATAATATTTGACGACTTATCACCTGTGCCTGGCTAACATTAAAGTACCAAAATGGCACCTAGAGTATAAAAAGCGAAGTGGTCCGCCTGGAACTGTTGATGATAGTCACATGACTTAGGCTATTGTTATAGAGATTGTTTTGAAATACCGGGAGACAAAGGCTCTCATACTTAATTTATTTTATTTTAGCTTCTTTTCAAATGTTTAACTGATCCTCTTTAATCAAAAACGAAAACAACCATTGGATGTCTTAACAGCAACTGATTCGCCCTTAATTTTTTGCAATCAAAGGGAATTGAATGGAAACCCGTTTACAGGGAGATCTGAAAAACTTTTTTCAGTATAATTCAATCTTCTCTAATATTTTTAAAACCCATCAGATTAGCGTGTTTTTAGATTCTGCGGTGTCTGAACGGGTTGTTGGCGAGCGTAGCTTGCAGGGGGCAGAGCCCCTTAGTTTATTATAAATTTTCAATGTCCCTGATTGTTAATTTTCTAAATATGTACCTTGTGATTCAGAAATATCTACATGCGAAAATGCACGTTACACCGAGGTCATTAATAGCAGTTAGTAGTGGATCGGATGAAGAAGATGAAATAGAAATGAAGAATATAACGTTCAAAAAAGCAGTTAGCAGTTTGGATACTACTGGTAGTTGATGGGTCATGATGTTGGTGACACTATTTTCACAACTTCAGAAAAAAATCGATAAAGAAGTTTGGAATACAAAATCGAAACAAAGGAAAGAAAAATCTCGAAAAGATGGCTTATAATTTATTGATAAAATTTGAATAAAATGAGATTTTTCTGAATCACAATGTTTTTCGATTTATAGTAATGCATAAAAAAAAAGAATTTTTATACAGAGTATTTTCTTAAAGCAACAAATGTTTAATATCATTATTAAGGTAAGTGACCATTGCTTTTCTTATTTATTGAAACTTTTTAACTTGTTCTGTTGTATAAAAGTATATTCCTTTTATTATCCCGATTTAGCAAATAATCTCGAAATAACGAACAAAGTTACTGGTCCCGAACTATTCGTTAAATCGGGATTCGACTGTATAAAGTCATGAGACGAAATGCAATTTTTCACCTTGATTCAACATAAAATATATAATGTGAACTTTAAAAATTCACAGTCTTACTTAAAAGGCAACGACTAAAGTAATGAAAAAGATCTTACAAGTTTAAAATACACATTTTATTTAAAACTTCTTAGTATTTCCAAACTGACCAAGCTCATCATCAGGGAATATTTTAATAGCTAAATGTCGTTTATTCATACAACGCTACTGCTACTTCTAGTTTCAACTCTAGTATTTATTGGCTCTTTCGTTTTCTAAAACAAAGTGACGCATTTGTATAAATAAACAACGTTTAGTTATTAAAATACTCTCTGATGATGAGCTTGGTTAGCTTGAAAGTACTAAGAAGTTTTAAATAAAATGTATATTTTAAACTTGTAACATCTTTTTTATTACTTTAGTCGTCTTTTAAGTAAGACTGTGAATTTTTAAAGTTCACATTATATATTTTATGTTTGAAATATGTTTTTTATATGACCATTACTGCCATAGTAGACTTATCTGCATCCTTTTCACTTTTTATCAGTAGGGGAGGATGGGGATGAAAGGGACATTTTATCTTTATAAGCTTACTAGCAAATTCCGCGGCTTTGCTCGCGTAATAGTTGAAATATGCTAAGTGATATTTGCATGACTATGTTTTATTAGAAGAACATTTTTTTGAATAATTCAAAAATTACAAATTAAGCCACATTTTGACTTAACTTCATTATAAAAGTGCAATAGACAGAAATGAGATTTTAATTAATAAGAAGAACTAAAACTAATTCCAAATAAATGAAAATTTAGAAAGTAGTTTGAGTCGTTTATGCTCATTTCAGTATTCATTTGAAGTTTTGAATTTTTTAGAAACCATCTTAACACATTTACATCTTAAAATTAACCACCATGTGTCAAATTCCAAGTTTCTTGTCTATCAGTCTACCACCTCTCTGGTGTTAGTGGCACCAACATAAAATGCCGAAACAGAATTGAAATAGAATACCTCGAAAAATGTTGAAACAGAGACTGTCACCATTAATTTGCCAACATTAACCTTGAAATCGGTCGGTATTTCCTAATATTCTATAGAAAACGGAATTTAGATGTTTTTAAAGGCCTTCTTGTTATTCCTGCCAACCAGGTGGTAGTGACACCGGCATAAAATATAGCCCGTATAGGACCAGGGACCGTCACTCTTGATTCGTAACCAATAACTTCTATAATCGGTTTATTATTTCCTGAAATCCCATAGAAATCGTAATTTAGGACACTTTTAGAATGCTTTTCGCTCCTTCCCTTCGCTTCACCCCTTTGTAATTTCCAATTTATTTTCGACTATTCTTAGAGGACATTTATGTTTTATAAGTAACTACCGTGCTATATTTAAAGTTTCTAGTCTTTTCAGTACCGCAGAAATGGCAATTTAGAAAGTTTTTTGCCCCTGCAACCCTCTAGGGGTTGTGGCACCGACATAAAATATAGCTTATGTTTAAACAGGTTCTATCACTATCAATTTGCAACCATTTTGTTTGAAATCGGTTTCGTATTTCATACGATTGCATAAAAATCGTTATTTAGAGCGCTTATAGGACGCTTTTTGCTCACTTCATCCTTTTAAATTTGGAATTTTCTTTCGACAATTCTTAGGAAATATTTGCATCTTATAGTAATTACCATACCAAATTTAACCCCCCCCCCCCCTCAGTAGCACAAAAACGCAATTTAGAAGATTCTTTGCTCCCCTTTACCCCCAGGTGGTAGTGACAACAACGTAAAATATAGGCAATGTTAGAGCGGGGACAACCATCAATTTGAAACCATTACTTCTGAAATCGGTTTATATTTCCTGAGATTGCGTAGAAATCGCTATTTAGAGCGTGTTTAGAACATTTTTCGTATATTTTCACCCCTTTTAAATTTCAAATTTTTAAGGAACTGTTCTCAGAGAGCATTTACATCTCATAAGTAATTACCATGCCAAATTTCAAGTTGCTAGCCACTTCAATATCACAAAAATCACAATTTAGAACGTCTTTTAAAATGCAACCGCAAGGTGGTAGTGACGCCGACATGAAATAGATCCTATATTACAGCAAGGACTGTTGTCATCAATTTCCAACCATTACTTTTGAAATCGGTTGGGTACTTTCTGAGATTGCACAGAAATCGTAATTTAGAAAGTTTTTTAAAACTTTTTTCTATCCATTTTCACCCCTTTTAAATTTAGAATTATTTAGGAAATGTTGTTAGAGATCATTTATATCTTATAAGTAACTTCCATGCATAGTTTCAAGTTGCTAGCCCTTGCTGTATTACAAAAAACGCAATTTAGATAGTTTTTTGCTCCTGCATCCCTTTGGGGTAATGGCACCGGCATGAAATACAGCCTATGTTGGAGCGAGGGATGTCACCTTCGTTTTCACACTATTATTTTTTTTTTAATCGGTTCGGTACTTCCTGAGATTCCGTAGAAATTGCAATTTAGAAAGTTTTTTTGAACGATTTTCACTCCTTTTCACCACTTTTAAATTTCGATTTTTTAGGAAATGTTCTTAGAGATCATTTGTATCTTATAAATAACTGTCCTTCCTAATTTCAGGATTGTAGGCCCTTCATTATCGCAAACATCGCAATTTAGAATGTTTTTCGCTTCTGCAACCCCTAGTTGGTAGTGACACCGACATGAAATAGAGCCTATGTTGGAGCAAGGGCTGTCATCATCAATTTCCAACCAATAATTTTGAAATATGTTGGGTACTTTCTGAGACTGCGTAGAAATAGCCATTTAGAACGCTTTTTTAACTCTATTCGAGCATAGCACTTTTAAATTTCGAATTTTTTAAGAAATGTTCTTCGAGATTATTTATATCTTATAAGTAACTACCATTCCAAATTTCATGTTTCTAGGCCCTTCAGTAATACAAAAATCGCATTTTCGATCGTTTTTAAGCTCCTGCACCCCTTTAGGGTAGTGGCACCGACATAAAATGTAGCGTATGTTGGAGCAAAGTTTCTCATCATCATTTTGACACCATTATTTTTTAAATCGCTTTGGCACTTCCTGAAATTGCGTAAAAATCGCCATTTAGAACGTTTTTCCCGCATTTTTACCCCTTTTTGATTTCGATTTTTTAAAGAATTCTTCTTAGAGATCATTAGTATCTTATAAGTAAATACCATTCCAAATTTCATGTTTCTAGGCCCTTCAGTAACACAAAAATCGCATTTTTAGAACGTTTTTTGCTCCTGCACCCCGTTTTGGCCAGTGGCACGGACATACGCCTATGTTCTAAGTTAGACTAACACCATCATTTTGATACCATAACTTTTGGATTCGGTTCGGTAGATAGTATAGATGAAATAATGGCATTAAAAGATTTCATTTTCAAATTTGCGCCTATTCCTCGTCTAAAACCTTCGCTTTGATACTAATAAAACCTTTTATTCTCAAGTACAATTATTTAAAATATATACGCATTTTCATAATTTGGGATAAGTGTCCCTTTTAAACCCATTGTAGGGGATGAAAGGGACACTGTGCGGGGTTGAAAGGGACACACATAAATAAAACACTTTTATGAACATTTTCTCTTTTTATTTGCGATTACATTATTCAAAAAGGACAGTTAATTATACGCAAATAAAAATAAAATATATTGCAACATATTATAAAATAAAAACAAGAAAAACTAGTATGTTGTGGCCATCACAAAACTTTCTTCTATATAAATCACGTCAATTAAATCATTTAAATAGTACAAGAAATGACAACGATTTAGCACCAATTCATATCAAAGTATATCTGAATTTGAAGTTGGATGAAAATTCGTGCATTAGTTCTTGAGATAGAGCTATAGCGGAAATTCTGAAAAAATGTAGCATAGCAGCGCCACCTGTTGAGCGATTTACACCAAAAGTAAACAGCACTAAACGATATAAAGGTATAACTGAATCTGAAATTTGTTGAAAATCCAAGCATTAGTTCTTGAGATAAAGCTATTGCGGAAATCGCAAAAAATACAGCATAGCAGCGCCACCTGTTGAGCGACTTGCACCAAAAATTAAACAGCACTATTTTATACGTCAATTCATGTCCAGGACTAACTAAATCTGTAGTTTGATGAAAATCCGTGCAATAGTTCTTGAGATACAGTTCTTGTGAAAATCGTAAAAAATGCAGCGCCACCTGTTGGGCGATTTACACCAAAAATTAAACAGCACTAATTTATATCAGGGACTAACTGAATCTGAAGTTTGATGAAAATTCGTGCATTTTTTCTTGAGTTAGAGCTATTGCGATAATCATGAACAATTCAGCATACCAGCGCCACCTGTTGGGCGTTTTTCACAAAAAAGTAATCAGCACCAAACTATATCTTGGACTAACTGAATCTGAAGTTTTATGAAGATCCGTGCAGGAGTTCTTGAGATATAGCTATTGCAGAAATCATGAAAAATGCCGCATAGCAGCGCCACCTGTTGGGCGATTTTCACAAAAAAGTAATCAGCACCAAACTATATCTTGGACTAACTGAATCTGAAGTTTTATGAAGATCCGTGCAGTAGTTCTTGAGATATAGCTATTGCAGAAATCGTGAAAAATGCCGCATAGCAGCGCCACCTGTTGGGCGATTTTCACCAAAAACTAATCAGGTCCAGTTTATATCAAGGTCTAACTATATATGAAGTTTTGTGAAATTCCGTGCATTAGTTCTTGAGATAGAGCGCCCACAAAATTTTTGTCACATACAGACTCACAGAGTGACAGAGTGACAGACAGACTCACAGACAGACATTTCCTAAAAACCATCAAATCGTGTTCTGGGTATTCTAAAACGTATAAATCCGTCGAAAACCGGAAGTCGAAATTTTTCACGAATCCAATACTTTCTTCTTCTAAAGATAGAAGAAAGTAATAATATGTTTAGGCCTACTTGATATAAAACAACTTTAAATCAGTCAAAAATTTTAAGAAAGATTTAGCTCTAGCTGCCTCACCACCAGTTACGGGTTTAGGTAACTTCACCACAATATCATTAATATCCGCGTCATTCATGACAATAGTATTAGCAAATACAAAATGGTTTTATTTTGTTTTTATTTTTTTGAAAAAATGTACTTTTTATTCATTAAGAGTGCTTTTCTGGAGTTTCTGTCTACAGTGAGACAAGAATATCGCCATAATTATTCCATTATATTTCGCAAATGTTATTGTCTTAATATTTATATTTATTTCATAATTATCAAATAAGAGAAAGCGCATGATCAGTTTTAGAACAACTAGAATATTTAGCTAATGCACAATTACTTTTAAAAACTTCTGCAGTCATTGACCAACTTAAATGAGCAAGTCCAAGTTTTTGGGATGGGGCACCACCGAGCATGAATTCCTTGAAATTTTTCCTTGGAAAAGCGAATACTGTTGAACAGAGTTACCTGATGCAGAAACAAAACACAAAAGTGTGACAAGTTTACCCCGTTCAGCTGTTACGTGAGAAAATTGTTTTTCACTACGTTTTGGTACTATATTAGGTGATTTGTGCTCTGTCATTAAGCCTGTTTTATCACAGTTTTATATTATGTTCTGTGTAAATTTATAGCGTACCATAACTAACTAACAGTTTTTTTAAAAAATATCAAAATTAGCTATGTTTAAACTTGTACTTCTCGTTAAACTAATGGCTATAGGTTTCTTAAAAGAAAGTAATGAATTCCGTTGCATAAAATCTTGAAACGAATCAATTCCAGCTTTCTTTGTTTGCCAAGATAGGACATATTTGGAAAGTTCAAAGCAATTGACATATGCACAGTTGTCAAACCACAGTTGATATTAGATGCTTCGAGCAATGAAGCTAACTATTTTTATTGAGCTTGACTGAAGGAAGCTTGATAGGAACAACCTGAGGGGTTTGAAAGGAACGTCCCTTTGAACCCTTCAATTTATGTCCCTTTCAACCCCATACCCACCTAGCGAAATTAAAAATGTATTCATGCATGAGGGTATTTTAGCTAATAAAATATACTGATATTCACATAAAGTGCATACTTTACAGTGCTAAATAACATAAATATTATAATGCTAAACACAATATTACTTTTTTTACAGAAAAAAAGAAAGCTACATCTAAATTTACTTTTTTATTATCAAAAACAGGTTTTGCTTCCATCACCTACAACGCTACAATTGTTGATGTTAGTTGTAAGGATTATTAAGACAGAACAAGTATCGTCACCGATTGAAAAAATGTTGAAGCTTTGTACATTGTATTTTCTTCCTGAAATTTTGAGTGTCCCTTTCATCCCTTGTCACTTTCATCCCCAGTCTCCCCTACATCAGAATTATGGTTTCATGAGCACCATTTTGTTAAAGTTGGTATATCGAACTTTAATTTGCATCAGACGGGCGATTTCACGAAACTTAATATAAGATTACAAAAGCTGAAATTATTACTTTTTAAGATCTGGAGTTAATATAATATCACAGTCTTACTAATTTACTTGTAATTTTGATGCGCATATTTGATTATATTCTAAAAAGTCTGTATGTCTAAACTTGCGAATAAAAGAGGCCGAAGAGTCTTTCACACAGAATTAAAATGTTAGATAAGTTGCAGTATTCTTGCTCACAATTAACAGATTATCATTAGGATTTAAGCCAATCTTATTTGTTTTGTAAAAATGCAGCTTAAAATTATTATTGAATACATTAAATAGACCAAATGTTAAATAGACCAATGTTAAATCTCACATGGCTCTAGCGTTAAGACATCCGTGCATTAATTCTGAGACACAGCTATTGCGGAAATCTTGAAAAAAGCAGCATAGCAACGCCACCTGTGAGACGATTTACACCAAAAACTAATCAGCACCAATTTATATTAAGGTATACCTGAATCTGAAGTTTTATTAAATTCCGTGCATTAGTTCAGGAATAGAGCGCCCACAAAATTTGTGTCACATACAGACAGACATTTTCTAAAAACAGTCAAATTTTGTTCAGGACCTTCTAAAATGTATAAATCCGACGAAAACTGGAAGTCGAATTTTTTCAAGTACCTAATACTTTCTTCTTGTAAAGACAGAAGAAAGTAAAAATAGGAATACATCACACATCCACAGCTTTAACATTAGCGAGGAGAATTCTATATCTCACTGGCCAATAGCCTTAAAGAATGAAAGAGATACACAAATTAAACAAATATATTACGAATAAAATAAGCAACAACATTAAATGTTGCTTGAATGCTTCGGCTGTTCTTTCACACATCGTAACACGATATACAAGTCCATTCGTCGCATGCAATAAACTCGTCAAATGATATTATCCTCACATAGTATTGAAACAATTCACCCAATAAATTCTGTTTTCCTGTAAACAATACATAAAACGGCGCAAATCCCTTTGGGTCAGGCATTAAGAAACGACCTTTGCTGTCTGTCTTTAGATAAGCGTCCCAATTTTGTGGGTATTAAGAGGGTAGCCCCCGCCTTAAAGGGTAAAAGGAAAAAAAAAAACGTTCAAGGCAATCAATTTTTTCCGTTCCTTGCATCTGATGGCGTATGGTATTAAGCTAAATTATGATCTATTTCCAACGGGGTTTTATACGGGCAGTAAACGAATAGTTTATAGCCAGCGGTCAGTTGTGATGTCAGAGAGAGGAAAAAGGATTCGTTAGGAACTGGCCAACGATTGTTTGTATTCAATGAGGCTTAGTTTTATTTATGATACGAGAAACTGCTCTGGCGTAAGTCAGTGATCAGTAATTTGAACATAAAAATTAAAAAAAAAAAGTTATATTTAAATCTGAGAGCTGAAACTGTTGAAAAAGTGTGTTAAGTATGAAATATTCTTATTAAGAACTTTCGATTACAGATCTGTTATTTGTACTATTTAATGCCGAATAATATAACGTATGCATTTTTTTTTTCTCTTTGGTGGAAAATTTTTAAAGAGATAGCACATTTTGTAAAGCAAAAAGTTGGCATGATTACTTGAAATTTATTCTTTTAAGGGTGTATTCCGATCCAAACTGCTTATTTTCTGATTCATTTTAAAATTCATTTTTGCTCTCAAACGCATCAAACTGGGAAATTCTCTTATTTAGAAACTATATAATGTGCCGTGTTTCTTAATTTTTTGATAAATGCAGAAAATACTGTAAAAAACGCTGTCAAAGTTGGCCTTTTGAACCTAATTTTCCGAACGGGCGATCTGGGAATGAAAAAAATGGTCATACTGAGAAAATAATTGTTTAAAAATAAAATTCTAATTAATTGAGCTGAAAATGAAATCACACGGCATGTAAAACGTGTCTTCAGAAATCACCCCAGCAAGTTTCATGTTTTTACTTTTAAAAATGAGTCTGAAAATGTCTCAGAAAATTTCGAGCTGTTGAGGGAGGAAAAATATTTTTTCGAATACACCCTTAATTATCGTGAATTATAATTTTCCGTTTAACACCAGTAGAAAAAAACAAGTTGGAAATTGCTCGTCAAACGTGGCAAATGAGGTGCGTTCGTACTATAACTAGTTTTATAATAATTTTTTGTACCGCATATTGTACTGAATGTATATTTTAGTGCAATTCATAAGTGTATATCAATTTCATTCTGTTTGAAAGGCTGTAACATCATTAAAATGCACTTGAAATAATTTTTTCCCATTGGCCTTAATGTAACGGTAAACTTTTGACTGTCCCTATAATTAAACTATGCATCCGATTTTCATAAAATTTGAAATAACGAGACAAAATTTTACAACAGTTATATATTCAAAATTTCAGACCATTCGGAAGGCTGTAACATCATTTAAAGTGCACTTTCAATAATTTATACCCATTGGCCGTAATGTAACGGAAAACTTTTGACTGTCCCGGTAATTAAACTATACATCCAATTTTCATGAAATTTGAAATGACTCGACAAAATTTTACAACAATTATATATTTAAAATTTCAGACCATTCGGTTGGCTAGTTTTTGCTCTGTTATATGCAGACGGACGGACGAACTGAACGACGACTATAGGTGCTACCTATTTATATAATTACGAACGCACCTAAAAAGGGAATTAACAAGTACGATCTTTTTAAATTAAATTCAATAATTTTAACTATAATGGAAGCTTAATAATCTTGTGATGAAGAATTTAAATCTCGCACCCTTTAAAATACGATGAAGAGTGCATTCAAGGATTTATGTTTTACAATTTCCCCCTTTAGTTTATAATCGATGGAGTACTTTTTCTAATATTCGTTATGTAGATTGTTTTCCTTTAGAAACTTTCTTATATCTCAAAAATTTGTAATGCGGATGTGTCATAAATTACAAATTTTGCCTAATAAATATTAAACAAATACTAATGATGCCCTAAATAAGCATAGCTATGAATAAATTCTTACCATATGATATGAATAACAGCATAATGTTTTAAAATATGGTATGACATGCACACAAATATGTGTGCCAGAAATATATCCCGGGGCTCCATATCACACGAATACGTGTGTCATCAATATTTTTACTAAACACAATTTATTGCTGAAGCGGGACTATTGATAATATATTACCCTGCATTTAAAAAGGAAAACGGGCTTCCAAGGCATGTTTAGGGATTTCAGTTTGGGGTTCAACGTGTAAAAATAATGAAAAATTCACATTTTTTAATTAAAAATGTCTAAAATTAACACTTTGTATAAAATTAATAAACGCTGCCGCTAATGGTAATTGTAGAGCGATTCCATAAACACTGAAACCTGCTTTGTAAATGTCTGGCGAAAAAGCCACTTCGTCACAGTCTGTAGTGGTCAACGTGTTAATTGGCAGTCCTTATAATGCTTAATTCTAAAGGCATCAAATCTGTGATAATTTAGTAACGTACGTTGGCAGTTATAATTATGTTAAGCATTGCGCGGCAGCGCAATACTTATTTATTTCCAGTGTCACTTCTCAATGTTAATTTAACATGGAAAAGCCTATGGAGATCATAACTTTTTCATTTTTTCTTCCCACCTTTTTGTCCCTGATGCCGCTCTTTTTTTATTCTTTACTCATTCTAATCCTTCTATATATAAAAAAAATTTTTGATTTGGAAATGGACCAATGAAAATCTGCGTAGATATTCCGGGCAGATCGGTATCCAATTTGAATGCTTAAGCATGGCCTTTCTTCGTTAATATTAAAAAAAACTGCTGTATACAAAAATATGAAAATCGGTAGTATTATAGAGAAATGTTTGATAAATACGCTGATGCAGACAGTTTCAAATCGAAGAATTATTTTAAGAGATATTTAATGCCAAAATTGGACAAAATCGTTCCATTAAATAAGTTTTATAGGAGCAAAACCTGTACATAGGAATTTAACCATTTTTAGATCATTTTATGCGTCAGAATTTCCCGGTGTGGACACTGCATTTAGTTTTTTAATTTGATTCATTTTTTGAGATTTTATTACTATTTTAAATTCAAATTTTCAGCATTTCGAGAGATATTTTTTAAGTATTTTAGAAAACTGTATTAATTTAAACTGTTGCCAACTGTATAAAAAGCGCAAACAATAATGTTTGCTTCAAATTAAAAATTTATTTTACACGTGACTATTATAAACAGAAAATATAAAAAGCAGGAACTATTGTAAAATAATAAATTCATTAACATGCGCTATAAGTCTTAAATAGGAGAATTTACGTCACATTTACGTCACATTACACTTATTACGTAAAATGAACAAAAAATAACATTGCAAAACAGTTTAAATTTAAAAATTGCGCGAGGCATTTATTTGATATTTTAAGATGATCATAATATTTCATTTCTAACAAAAGTATTTTTACATGAATATTAAAAAGAGAAAGAAAAATTTGGTGAAAATAACGTCAGATTATAATTGTCAGATTCAAATTATAATTCAATCTTCCGAAATCTTTTTAAAGCCGATCAAATTAGCGTGCAGTTAGAGTCTGCGGTGTCTGAACGGGGGTTGACGAGCGTAGCTCGTAGGGGGCAGAGCCCCCTAGTGATATTATAAATTTAAAGTGTAAAAACATTTGCCTGACGTCAGGGTCAAAACGAATGGTAAAACGCCTTTGCATATGGCTGAATTATAACCCAGAGAGAAACATGGGCCAATTTGTTTTTAGATTATTCAAATATTTTTCTTAGTAATTCCAATTTTCGCTTTTTTCATTGAAAATCAACGGACATTTTTCATAGAAAATGTAACATTTTTACTTCGTTGTTGCAAAAATTTCAAAAGCCGTAATAATAATTTCTTTCTTTTTAGTTGAAAGATTTTCACGCAAAATATTAAATGGAGTTAGTTTTTTTTTTTTTTTTTTTTTTTTTTTTTTTTTTTTTTTTCAAAATTTAAAAAAGGTGAATATGGCGTCATAGTGGAAATAAAAAGGATATTTTCGGAATAAGTTTTTGCTTTGGTCAAGTTTATATTTTAGTAAAAAGTTTCTAGTGGATAGCTATATTTACGCAGGTAGCGAGCCTAGTAGGAATTACAAAACTTAAATTTTAAAATGTATTTTTTTTTTTTTTTTTTTTTTTTTTTTTTACGTGATGAGAACTATTTATACCCCAAGTTAAACTTAGGTAATAATTTTCTGATGTGTTTACATCACCCCTTGGGAGAGAATAAGGTTTAAAAATTTAAGTAAAACTTTTATTTTTTATTTTTTACAGTATCACAGTTATAATATTGTTAAATATTAGCAGTAAGGATTCAACACAATTTACATTTACATTCATAGCGTTCCTGAGTGGGAAATAGGGTATCTAAATTTAAGTGAAGTTAACTTTTTATGTTTTGATTATAGATTTTTTACGTTCAGATTTGAAGTTTTTGTCCAAACTACCACAACCTGCATTACTACAGTGGTGAAACATTTTGAATTACATATTGGTAAACTGCACCCCACATTGTGATGCAATACCGCATACATCAAAGCCTGATGATAATACTCTCCATTAATTTTGAAATGCGTTCGTCTGAGTGCATTAGTTATTAAAAAACTTGGCATATTAAACAAAAACATAATTTGAAGAAGAAATTTAAAAAACAAAATTTATTTCCTACATTGTTTAAGCCCGAGAAGGGAAAGATATTAAGTTATTTCATTCAATTAGTTCCACATTTAATGTTAAATTTTTGTAACAAATTAGTTAAGTCAATTGAAGATTAAAAAATAAAAATAAAATTCATACAATATGATACTTAAAGCACCCTAAAAAATTAGATTCCGTTCAAGTTTTGTATTTTCCATGTATCTTATCATTTTATGCACAATTGTCATAAACATAATACAAAATCTGCAATACAAACATTTTCAATTAAAAATGGAAGAAGTCAAAGATTTATTTCGATTTCATTTGAACGGAATCTAATTTTTTAGGGTGTTTTAAGTATCATATTGAATGAATTTTATTTTTATTTTTTTTTATCTTCAATTGGCTTAACCAATTTGTTACAAAAATTTAACATTAAATGTAGAACTAATTGAATGAAATA
Source organism: Maratus speciosus (assembly GCA_963932465.1). NCBI lineage: Eukaryota > Metazoa > Arthropoda > Arachnida > Araneae > Salticidae > Maratus > Maratus speciosus. The sequence goes on along the minus strand of OZ010793.1, from coordinate 501,139,879 downwards.
ACTTAATATCTTTCCCTTCTCGAGCTTAAACAATGTAGGAAATAAATTTTGTTTTTTTAATTTGTTCTTCAAATTATGTTTTTGTTTAATATACATTGCATGAGATTAAATGGTACCATACATGCTGTTATCTGCCCCCCCCCCCCCCCCAAAAAAAAGGTATGTTTACTTTTTGGTACCATTTAATCGCATGCAATATATATATATATATATGTATATTTAAGTATTGCGCAGTAGCGCAACACTTATTTATTTCCAGTGTCACTTCCCAATGTTAATTTAACATAGAAAAGCCTATGGAGCTCATAACTTTTTCATTTTTTTCTTCCCATCTTTTTGTCCCTAATGCCACTCATGTTTTTTTTATTCTTTGCTAATTCTAATCTATATATATATATAAAAGAAAGTCTGTATTTTGCATTAATCAACGCGCAGCCCAAACTACTGAACCTAAAATCTTGAAAATTGGGTCAAAAATACTTTTTATGACATAGAGTGCCGCTAAGAAAGGATTTCCTAAAATTCCACCCCTAAGGAGGGTAAAATAGAGAACGAACTTTGAAAAAATTCCTTAAAAATCTGATTTTATAATTATTTTTGATAACATATCTGATAACATATTTTAGTGTATTTTTGTATGCTGAATCGAATGGTACTAACCAAATTGTTTTAAGTCTAATAGTTCGTGAGATATTATATAGTTTTCTGATTTGGCGATGTCATTGGCGTCAAAACCTCGAAATAAGTAACATTACAAGTGATAATTCATACAATATTCATTCATACTGTACATCCGTTACTTTAGCAACGAAAGAAATTCAAATTAAATCATTTTGTTAATTCTATTGGTTAAAGAATTAAAACGGCTATATGAGTTTGAAAAAAAAAATGAATAAATACAAACGCCTTGAATAAAAGAGAAATACACTATGACGCAAAAGTTTAGACAATGACGTCATTCAGCTTTAAAATGTAGAATTATGACGTCAGAATTACAAAAACCTGTAAATATATTCAAAAACTGATTTAAAATGCTATGTACAAAAGACAGTCGTTTTATTTGCTATAATACTAATTTTTTTCATAAAAATTCAAATGTGCTTGTTGCAAAAGTTTAGACACTATTCTAAATTTCTTTGAATATTCGCTGGCATATGCAAATTTAGTATCGATGATGTCACAAATTTGGAGTACTTAAGTTCTGCAAACGATTGCGCTTCATAGTCGACATGCCGAGAGCTAAAGAAATTCAAAAAGAATTAGGTTTCAAGAATTTGGCAGTTAAAAGGTGAAGGGAAGAGCGTTTCTGAAATTTCTGCTATTATTAATAGGTCAAAAAAATCTATTTATCGAGTTTTATCGAGTGGTTCCGAATATAAAGCAAAATGTCGGTCTGGGAGGCCACCCTGTGACAAATGTACGAGAGGATCGCCTGATACAAAGACTAGCGAGTACTCAACAAATGAGCGTACGTGGAGTTCAAAGCTCATCGGGACTCTCTGTATCAAAGGATACGATTCGTAGACGAATTTTGGAAAAAGGAACAATCGTTTATAGCAAAATGCAGAAGAAACCAGCTCTGAAACCACATCATAAGTTACAAAGACTTATGTGTACTCGAAAGCATATGTCATATGGAGAGAAATGGCAGTCAGTCATATTTAGCGATGAAAAAAAGTGGAATCTGGATGGTCCAGATGGTTGTTTATCGTATTGGCATGACTTGCGGAAGGAACCTCGATGTTTTTTTAGTCGCAGACAAGGAGGGGGCTCGGTGATGGTTTGGGCAGCCTTTTGCTATAATGGAAAAGTATCTCTGACCTTCACCAGTGGTCGTCAAACTTCACAGCATTATACACAGACATTAGAAGAAAACCTACTGCCATTTGCTGAGCTTCTAGGGGGTCCTCAGTGGGAATTTCAGCAAGACAATGCTTCAATTCACACTGCAAAACATTCAAAATCTTGGTTTAATTCCCATAATATAAGAGTTCTCGACTGGCCAGCATGTAGCCCAGATCTTAACCCTATAGAAAACCTTTGGAGCATCATGTCTCGCAAAGTTTATAGCAACGCTAGATAATACTCTTCTGAAAAGGAACTTAAGACATCTATTGAGAATGCATGGTACGATATCGATCCACAAACTATGCAAGATTTAGTTTCTTCCATGCAATCTCGTGTATATGACGTAATACATAAGCATGGATGCGCAACCAGGTTTTAAAAATTGTTTATTTCGATTTTATTTAATTTGTGTCTAAACTTTTGAGACAGCAGTTTATTTTTGTTACCATTTAATTTATTGCAATATGCACAATTCGACTTTTCTTTGTTATAAATATTGTTTATATGTACAGCACATTAATTTCAAGCAGTGATTTGAAAATTGAATAAATATTTTTCAAAGTATGTAAGAATTTCTTCATTGTCTAAACTTTTGCGTCATAGTGTATATACTGATTTTATTAAAATACAAGGAAGCGATCCACTGAGAAATTAACATTATAAAAAGAAAATATTTAAAAATGAAAGCAATATTTGTACGACTTAATTTTTTTTTTAAATTTTTGGTACTTACATGTTATTCGGGCCCTGTCAGATACAACTGCGCCAAGAATGGCGACAATTACACAAATTACAGCAATCCTTATTTTTTGTCCATTTCACAGTTTATTTGTTATAGTTTTAAATTAATTTTATTATTATAGTTTTTTAATTATAGTTTATAACATGCAGTTTTATGTTATATATTTTATTTATTTATTTACTTTAGACAATTTGCCATGTTTAACAAGGGTATTAGCCCAGTGGTAGGGGAGCAAAAAAAGGACGAATTCGGAATTAATTAGGGGAAAGCTGGAAATTGTTTTAATCCCTTCTGTTTAGGTCTAGAATGAATATGCTATGTTTTCCTCCTCGTACTAGGTGAGCGTTAGGATATATGTATAGAATTATAGTCAAAAAACACGTTTTTTTGCATACCATAACAATATCTCAAAACCGCTAACTCTGTCAAATACATTGTCAGCACAAATGTTGTAGAGCTTAAAATTCTAAGTAAAATGAGTACCTACACTCAATACTTATGTTGAATATTAAGGTCACAATTCTACTTCAAAGTTTTAGACACATCATCAGGGGGATGACCTCAGAATTAATTAGGAGAAAACTGGAAATTATTTTAATCCCTTCAGTTTAGGTCTAAAATGAACGTACTATGTTTTCTTCCTCGTACTTGGGTGAATGTTAGAAAATATGTACATATTTATTTTCAAAAAACATGTTTTTTTTAGTTTCCTTAACAATATCTCAAAACAGCTAACTCTATAAAAAAAACATTGTCAATACAAATGTTGTAGTGCTTAAAATTCTGAATAAAATGAGTACCATCATTAATATTTTTGTTCAACATTAAGGTCGCAATTCTATTTCAAAATTTTACCTTAGTCGCTAATCAATAGCTTGAAGCTAGGAGAGACCAAGTTAACTTAACAATATCTCAAAACAGCTAACTCTATCGAAAACATTGTTAGTACAAAAGTTATAGAGCCTACAATTCTGAGTCAAATGAGTACCTACACTTAATATTTTGTTCAATATTAAGTCCGCAATTTGAGATATTGTTAAGTTAACTTGGTCTCTCCTGGCTTCAAGCTCTTGATTTGAAAAATTTTATTTTCATTTAGTATTATCGTTTAGTATTATTGTTTTACTTTTCAGTTTTTTTAATAAAATTAGTGTAAGGCATGTATTTTAAATGAAATGAGTGAACCGTTTACATTTTGAATGAAAATAATAAAATAAGAATAAGGTAGGAACCAATCTTTGTTGATTTATTACTTGCGCCCAGCTAGCATAAAAGTATCACATATTCAGCTTTCTTTGGGTAGTTGTTCATGCGATTCCTGGTTAATCTTCCGTAATCGAATACCTCGCCAATCGGTGTATCAGCTACAATGTTGAAAGCATCGTTTACGTATGAAGCGAAAATTTCACGATGAATTCTATTACAGAAAATCGTATCATTATCATTTACTACATATTTAAAATAGAAATTTGCATTTCATTCCGATTGTTTATACAATTTTGATAGGGAATGCCACTATTAGTAATGTTTTTGAAACAGTTTTTGTGTATACACAGTGTTCTACGCTGCTTAGTTATAGAGATAAAGGAAAAAATTTAAAATTAAGTGAACCTGATCATTAAATGTTAGCCTTAAAAAAAATTTTTACTGAACAGATTTTGATCCAAGTGGCAATGTTACATAACTTTTCAGGAATGGTTTTAATACATAACATTTCATTATATGTTGCTTAGTTATAGAGCTATTGGAAAAGTCACAGAGAAAGGTGAAGACAATTATGAAAGATACATATACTGTAATTATATAAAATGCAAATTTGTCTTTCCTTACATCCGTTTATAATTTGAGTTCTACTGGATGTATTTTGATGGGACTTGCACTGTTAGTTAGATAATTTTTAATGGATGGTTGATACTTTTTGCATGGTTGGTACTTTTCTGTAGTGAAGTTTTCTTCTGGGTTATTGTTTTTTTCTGAAACATAATTTTGACAACAAATTAGATTGCAGAAAATCACATTCCAAGAGAAAGTTCCACAACTAAGTGAACCCGATTGTGAAAGATTACCTTCTATTTAAAGTCCTACTGAACGTATTTTGATTGGAGTTGCAGAGTTAGGTAATATTTCAGGGATTGTTTCAATATTTAGCATATCATTCTACATTTTTAGTTATGGAGCTATGAGGAAAGTTCTGAGTGGTGTAGTTGTAAAAAAGGTAGGATAAAATCTACAGGCAGAGGGTATATACTATAGAGAGTATATATGTTATAGCTATGGCGAGTGTGCAGAGTTTCTGAAAAAATCCAGAAGGTCTACGGCGTGTAGCCTACGCTACATTCCTGAAAGTTCTATAATCACGTTAACGCGATTATGAAAGACATATTTAACTATCTACTCCATAAATAAAATACACAGAGCAATTTCGATCCGACCACATATAACTTGAGTTCTTTTGAATGGATTTTGAGAAGACTTTCATTGTTAGTTAGATAAATTTTCAAGAAAAGGTTTCGTATGTAACACATACCATTCTACGTTGCTTAGTTATAGGATTATGTGCGAAAGTTCTTTAGTCAATGAACCCTATTTTGGAAGATTAACCTTTTTAAAAGGTTCAAACAGATTTTATTACGTTTAGATTGGAAGATTTTGCCCAAAGTGCAGCAACTTGCATTACGCCACTGGAGAAACATTTTGCATTATACATAGGTAAATTGCATCACAAATTGTGATACGATACCGCATGAATCAAAGCCTGCTAATGGTACCCTCCATTAATTTTGAAATGTGTTCGTCTAAATGCCGTAGTTATTAAAAAACTTGACATATTAAACGAAAACCTAATTTGAAGAGCAAATTAAAAAAACAAAATTTATTTCCTACATTGTTTAAGCCCGAGAAGGGACAGATATTAAGGTATTTCATTCAATTCGTTCTACATTTAATGTTAAATTTTTATAACAAATAAGTTAAACCAATTGAACATTAAAAAATAAAAATAAAATTCATACAACATGATACTTTAAACACCTTAAAAACTTAAATTCCGTACAAATGAAATCGAAATAAATCTTAGACTTTTTTAAAGACTTTTATTTTACACTAGCAGGATGAGCCCGCTGCTCTGGTCCATTTTTTAAATAAACCTTGAATCAAACGAAATGGAGAATTCGACCCTGTATTTTAAATTAATATGGACCTTCACCTGGAAAGTCCTTCCGCAATCTCTGAATACGCATAGGACGCCATTGTGCTTTTATATTATCTTATGCGTTTGACGAAATTCGGCAATTCAGAAGCAACTCTTTAGTACATCATGTAGAGTTCGGGAGGAAAATGCGGCCATTACGATCATCAGAAATTAAAATGTTTTCTAATCACTACACTACTAAAAAAGAGAGAATTATAATGATTGCAGAGATTGACCATTTAACTTAAAGAATGTCCGGGTTATTAAATTTCGTTTGTTAGTTCTTTTACTCCGGGTTTCTCAGCTTGGTGCTATGTATGGATCTGATAACATAAATACAATCTCTCTCTACGTTACATTATATTTGGTAACATGCGTCTTCTTTTGGCAGGTTTTCTACAGTTTCTTATGTTCGAGTTCCAGTAGAGTAAATACAGTCAAAAGAGTTTTAAACTTTTATATTTTAAAAAATGTGAATAATGTAAAATTGGATATTTAAAGCTGAATTGTATGAATAAAATTAAAACAATGTCATTTTAACTGCCATTTCTTTTTATATACCACTTTTAATCATGCAACTATTAACCTAGGAAAATAACCTCGATAACTGATTCAAATAGAAAACTAAACTTCTAGTTTTCATTCAATAAAATCTTCCCAATCATGCGTAATAGTATCCACAACCAAGTTTGATGTGAAACGTTAGAAATGTTCATAAGGGTATGGCTACAAATGTACCAGAGTTAGCTACAAAAAACAGTTAATTACGCGTTTGTCAAATTGCGGTTGATTGAATTTTAGATCTTTCATTATCAAAACTCTTTGCGAATGATAAATAAAGTTAGATCTGCAAAATTTTTAGTAATGATCTTTTTGGCAAACCAAAGATTTTTTTTCGCATTTCTCTTGCGTAATAAGACGGAGAAATAAACATGCTTGTTATTTTCAAGCCGTCATCTGTTGCCTAAATAAAACTAAAAACGTTAATTTGTGACTACGATCAGTTGCTCGGGCTGTGCATCAGCCAAAATTTCTTTATAATGTTGAAATTTTATTTGAATTATGAGGTACTTTTTTTTAAACTTAGGCTAAATGAACAGATATTGTTCCATTGGCCAACTTTGGCATTTGAAAGGGGTTTTTTTTTTTGTGCATTCAAAGTGATGCTTTTTTTAGTGATAGTAAAATAACTGCAGATGAAAAATATATAATAGTAAATATTCTTTTGTCCGTCTGATCCATAATAAAAAACATAAATTTACTAATCGCTAAGTACAAATTTTGCGTAATCTTCTGAAATCGGATTTACCGTCGACGGTTCCTTTCAAATATAAACGAATCTTCCAACATTATATAGTAAATTCGCCAATTGTAGGGTGGTTGATTATGGAAGATTCATCCAATAACTTTTAATAACTTTTCTAAAAGAATGGAGGATATGGAAAAAAAATGACGAATTAAATGTAATATCGAAAAATGATTTCAGAAAGCAATTTTTATTGCAAAATGTTTTCTTTCGTGATAATAATAACGCATAATTGCTTACATTTTCTTAAGAATAATCTTTACTACTTAACATTGCAAGCATTGAAAGTTTCTATAAGGGAAATTGGATATATGTTTTTTATTTAGAAAAAAAGGTGGACAATATTTGCTAATCTGGCTTCGAGGTTATAAAAGTCACAAATTTGGGGAAAACAAACCGACATGTTTTCGCAGTGAAGTATGGTGAGAAATTTTTTAAATGTCTGAAATTAAATTATTTTACAATATGTATGTGCGTGTGTGGGAGACATTTATACTAAAATTAAAATATTTGACTCCATTTTAAAAATATTAATTGCTATTTATAAATTGTACATTTGAATTTTAAAAAATACTCTAAAAATGCTTCCGTACACTTGCAAAATCACCTTTATTGTAAACATCGCTTGAACCTATGCCACGCTTGCGTCTTTTTGGCTTAAAATCAAATTGTTTGGCGACAAAAGTGGACTCAAAATCATAAATAAACATATAACATATAAATCATAAGTACCATCATTTTTTACAATTACATCTGCTACTTTCGTCTGTAAGTCACATGATGGGGGAGTTAGAAATAAAAAAAGAACAAATCAAAAACAAAATTGTTACTCACAAGGAAGGTCTCTCATTAAACTCAACTTTAACACCTTAAACTTTTTATATTCAAATAATTTTGTGGAAAAAAAATGCTTTTAAAAGTACTCATGTATGTAGTAAAACATCAGTCAAATTTAGCGGCGGAATCTCCGTAAAAATCTGAAAAAGAAATTTATTCGAGTATTTAGCGCAAAAAAGACGAACGTTCCACGCTATTTGGCCAACACATTTCCTTCCCAAATACAAGATATTTAAATGCATTTGGAAATTGCTTGTTAAATAAGTGTTTAAATGCCTAAAATTCAATGAATTTAAACCTAAACGAAGGATTAGCGTATTATTTTTTATCTGTAAGCGTATATATAATATATCCCAATTGCGTGTTGCAGTAGTTATTTAATTTTATATGGCTTCACCAGCTGGAAAAGTTTTAAGGGTACTATTTGATTATCCTGTCGGCCAATTTCGCCAAATTATATAAATTGCCAAATTACTCGCCAAATTATACAAATTGACAAAATTTTTATATTAAACAACGAAAGAATAAATAGATTTGTAAACAGTAATAAAATAGAAGTCAAATTAAAAATCACTTGAGGTCTCAACAAACATGTGTACCGTGTTTAATGTCAAGTGAATGTAAAATTTAAGATAAGCCATTATTAGCATTTAATCTTATAGTTTGGCAATAGTTTTTTTATCGACGGGATAATTAAGTAGTACCGTTTTAAGTTTGTTTTAAAAGTAGCTGGCAAATTAAAAATGCTATCATTAAACATTTTTATATTAAGTAATTGTTTTCATGGCAACAATAACTTTCACTTCTTGTTTCTGACACTTAACAATATCGAAGTCAAATTGCCAATGTTCAGAATCGGACATTAATTTTGAGCTTGGAACAAATTTAATAAACTTAAATTTTGTTTTAAACCGTATTCTTACGATCGTAAAATTTTAAGTATATGACAAAATTGTAGTAATAAAAATGTATTTATTTAAGTTAAACTTAATGTAACAAACTTCGTATGAAGAGTAGAAAAAGGTTTTACTTAAAAATTATTTATCATTAAAAAAGTATCATTCAAAATTTTATTGTGTCGCCAACCAGCATTAAATTGCCAAATAAATAAATAAATAAATAAATAAATAAATTTTCATTATTTTTTTACGAACGCTAAATCGAGGTTCTGCCGATTTTTTGTATAAACATATTATATGTCAAGAGAAGAATGTTCGATATATTCCTCATGAGAAGAATATTACATCATTTTTTCAAATATTTCTGAGCACGCGCTTATGGAAACTTCCTTGATATCATCTTATCAATTTTTCAGATGCATTTTTCTTAACCTGACGCAAAAGATAAATCTCCAAATCTTATTTCAATTGCAATATTTTAACTGAATAATTTTTTAAGCATTACGAACATTCCCTTTCATGTTTAAATTAAATATTTTCGTTTTTTAATATTATCACTCATTAAAACGGATTTTTTTCTTTTTAATAAAATTATAACAGTTTTTTCTTTTATTTTTCGAGGTGTAATAGCCGTTTCAATTTTTTCCTCAACAATAAATTTCGCCAAGAAATAAAATGGTAACCTTATCCTCCAAAATAACAGAACTTTCCGTCATAATTCTATAACTAATCTACTTAGAACGGTGTGTTATAGTTTAAAACCTTCCCTGAAACGATATTTATCTAACAGTGTAAGTTCCGTCAAAATCCATGCAGTAGAACTCGAAAAATAGAGATTCGGAACGAAATTTCCATTTGGATTTTATATAGATAAGTAGATGTATCTTATCATTTTATCTACAATCGTCATAAACATATTGCAAAATCTGCAATACAGATATTTACAACTTAAAAATGGAAAAAGTCTAAGATTTATTTCGGTTTCATTTGAACGGAATCTAAGTTTTTAGGGTGTTTAAAGTATCATGTTGTATGAATTTTATTTTTATTTTTTAATGTTCAATTGGTTTAACTTATTTGTTATAAAAATTTAACATTAAATGTAGAACAAATTGAATGAAATATCCTAATATCTGTCCCTTCTCGGGCTTAAACAATGTAGGAAATAAATTTTGTTTTTAACCATTTGGAAAAATGGTTATTGTTCTCGTCAGGGTAGGAAATCAAAAGCATATCTGAAGGTTTTTATTGGTTAAATCCGCATTTTATTCGTTTTCTGATTGGTCTATACAGTAATCTGTATTTCCCTTTACTTTCAACAGAGATGAATACCTTCTGTTGCCACTATGACAAAAAAGTAATAAAAACTACAAAAAAAAATTAATAACTCAGAAACAAATTGAGATACAGCTTTCAAACAAACTGCATTTAAAAGTGCATTTTTTTCTCTATCCGACGGTGTAAAAAGTAATATTATCGGATGATTAGAAGTTTAAGAATGAAATTTCACTTAAAATTGGTCTTCAGATTTCTTGGAAATCTGACGATGGAAAAGCCATTTCCCGAATAGCCAATGAAATGCTTGGATAATACATAAGTTTCAGGTGGATAATACGTACGAGTCGTAGGCGATTTTTGTCGCTTGGAATTTTTACGTGTAATAACACTATTAATGCTTAATTCATGGCGTACGTAATGTATGATCAACTCCGTACGATTTTTTATGTCTTAAATTTTAGTCTTTGAAAAAGCATTTTCCAAATGGTCGTTGTAATTTGTTAAATTGCTGTTTTTTTTTTTTTTTTTTTTTTTTTTTTTTTGTTCTTCAAATTAGGTTTTTGTTTAACATATTATATATATAGTTTAAAAAAAAAAAAACACTCTTTTATAAGCATTCAATGATCCTTTTGAAAATTACGCAAATTTTGTTACTGCTATTCATCTTTTTTCCCAAAAATTTGTTGTGGACTTCAAACTCGATCATAAAAAATTCCTTCTTTATTTACGTTTGGTAAAAAGCACAAGCACGGGAATTTATTAAAAAATACACAAATTTTGCTCTGTTTCGTTTCAACAGAAACTAGTATGTTGTGGCCATCACAAAACTTTCTTCTATATAAATCACGTCAATTAAATCATTTAAATATTACAAGAAATTACATGAATTTAGCACCAATTCATATCAAAGTATATCTGAATTTGAAGTTTTATGAAAATTCGTGCATTAGTTCTTGAGATAGAGCTACAGCGGGAATTCTGAAAAATGTAGCATAGCAGCGCCACCTGTTGAGCGATTTACACTAAAAATAAACAGCACTAAATGATATCAAGGTATACCTGAATCTGAAGTTTGTTGAAAATCTAAGCGTTAGTTCTTGAGATAAAGCTATTGCGGAAATCGCAAAAAATACAGCATAGCAGCGCCACCTGTTGAGCGATTTACACCAAAAATTAAACAGCACTAATTTACACGTCAATTCATGTCAAGGACTAACTAAATCTGAAGTTTGATGAAAATCCGTGCAATAGTTCTTGAGATACAGCTCTTGCGAAAATCGTGAAAATGCAGCACAGCAGCGCCACCTGTTGGGCGATTTACACGAAAAATTAAACAGCACTAATTTATATCAAGGACTAACGAAATCTGAAGTTTGATGAAAATTCGTGCATTTTTTCTTGAGTTAGAGCTATTGCGATAATCATGAATAATGCACCATAGCAGCGCCACCTATTGGGCGATTTTCACAAAAAAGTAATCAGCACCAAACTATATCCTGGACTAACTGAATCTGAAGTTTTATAAAAATCCGTGCAGTAGTTCTTGAGATATAGCTATTACAGAAATCGTGAAAAATGCCGCATAGCAGCGCCACCTGTTGGGCGATTTTCACCAAAAACTAATCAGGTCTAGTTCATATCAAGGTATAACTAAATAATAAGTTTTGTGAAATTCTGTGCATTAGTTCTTGAGATAGAGCGCCCACAAATATTTTTTGTCACATACAGACTCACAGACAGAGTGACAGAGTGACAGACAGACTCACAGACAGACATTTTCTAAAAACCATCAAATCGTGTTCTGGGCATTCTAAAACGTGTAAATCCATCGAAAACCGGAAGTCGAAAATTTTCACGAATCCAATACTTTCTTCTTGTAAAGATAGAAGAAAGTAAAAAAAAGAAACGTTATTTAAACTACCTTTTTAGGATTTCTGTATTGATTTCTCAACTTATAATCGTAAATTAATTAATATTAAAATACTAACTGATAAAAGCATATTTTTTTTTAATCTCACACTTTTCACTTTTTTAATTTATAATTTATTTTTCATTTTTTATCATTGAAATGTTTCACTGTTGCATGTTCCTAATGACTTAGTCTATTTTGGCGTGCATTTATTGGCGCAATAATTAAATTCATTGTTTTTACAGCTCCTTACAATTGTATGAATTAGGGAGCATTTTTGGCGATTTACCACCTGTGGTAGGCTAACTGAAAATTATCTTTAAATTAATGCATCAATTTATGAAAAAGCAGAAGTTAAAATTTGTAAAAAACTATTAAAAGTTGTAAAAATATTAAAGTGTTGTATTGTCCTCGGAAACATACCTTTGTGCATAATTTGTATAATTCTAGCCTATCAGGAAGTGGGTTTAAATTCGATTTCAAAATTTCATTTTTGCATACAAAAACCACGTTAAGTTACATGAAACAGTGTAAAAAGAAACACCTCACTCACTTAATGACCAAATTGTTACAGAGAACAAGAAAGAAAAAATCATGCATCAAGCATAGATTATGAAACACTTTCCAACCCATTCGGAATAATGTAACAAAACTGCACCATTTAAAAAGTTAAAATATTACGTCTAATTCAACACTATGGAAACTCATAACACATTTCAAAGAAGAATCTCACCTGTTCCCATCTGCAATCGGAAAATTAACCGAATTTTTTAGCAGCCCTGTATAGGATATATAGATTTGTATCTATTAACTACATGCATGCCAAAATTTAGTTCACTTAAGATATACATATACTTCAGCTGAAAAGTTACCTTCAGCAAATTATTCTAGGAGAATGGTACGTGAAATACTTTTGTGCAGGCCTGTATATGAGGTATAGCATTTATATATGACGAGTAACATACAAAAAATTAATTACATTTAACAGCGCATACCGAATTTTAAACCGTTACACTCCAGCAATTATTACTCAAAGACGGTACTGTAACCGATTTCTTTTGTGTGTCCCTGTAAATGAATAAAAAATGCCATGGATGCCCTGTTCTAATGTGATCGTAGTGAAATTCAGTGATTTATATCAGTTTCATGGATTTGAAATAGCGTAATGTCATTAAAATATCCTGTAAACGATTTTTCTCCATATACCATAATGTAATGGAATACTTTTGAGAGCCGCTGTATTTGAACGATTAACCCTACATACTTCATATACAATACCAAACATGCTTTGGTGACACTAAATAACCTTTATCAGTTTCATGAAAATCCGAGTATATTTACGGGAGTTAGAGCGTGGATAGACGGATTGACAAAACGAATGCATAAACACTTTTCTACTTTGTTGGAAAGTGTTAAAAACTAAAATAGTTAATTGATTGGGAATTGCGTCGTCTTTCTTTTTTTATTAAAAAGTTGAGCTTAGGGGCCCGTCTCGAGTGCCATCGAAGAGCTAGAATTTTTTGTCTTAGATTATTACCATGATTTAAGTTAGTTCTTTGAGAACCAAGTAATTATGTTGCTGTAATGGTCAAAAACTCACCACCAGACTTGTACGAACAATTTCATTTGAAAAATAATAAATGCAATTTAAAATTCTATGCATACCTTTTAGAAACAAAATTTTATTCAATAATTCCGGCATAAATTTGCTTAAAATTAGGTGGTTTAAATAACCACCAAACTTCAAAGAGTTAAATGCATTTTGAATTTGAAACTTGTCATATGTTTATTTTTTTCATATAAAAATGTGCGCATTGCTTTTTTTTTTATGAACTTTTTTCTGTAACAGTTTTAAAATAATAATTACAAATTACTATCCATAATCCAAATTGCAAGTCATAATTACATTTCACCTTTCAACAGTAGTTTCATTAAATTCTATATTTAACACTAGTCTGCCAGGCAATAATTTATCCATCGAATCCAAATATATTGAATTTCGTGCATCATTCCTTTAATTTAAATTCTTAATGATTTGCTTACCAGTGTTTTTTTTTTTTTTTTTTTTTTTTAGAAAATCTTCTTCTTCACATTTTGCTATTGTTCTTATGTCCACTGACAATAGATTTCTTTATTTTTACTTTCTTCTATCTTTACAAGAAGAAAGTATTGGATTCGTGAAAAATTTCGACTTCCGGTTTTCGACGGATTTATACGTTTTAGAATGCCCAGAACACGATTTGATGGTTTTTAGAAAATGTCTGTCTGTGAGTGTCTGTCACTCTGTCACTCTGCCACTCTGTGAGTCTGTATGTGACAAAAAATTTTGTGGGAGCTCTATCTCAAGAAATAATGTACGGAATTTCACAAAACTTCATATTTAGTTAGACCTTGATATAAACTGAACCTGATTAGTTTTTGGTGAAAATCGCCCAACAGGTGGCGCTGCTATGCGGCATTTTTCACGATTTCTGCAATAGCTATATCTCAAGAACTACTGCACGGATTTTCATAAAACTTCAGATTCAGTTAGTCCAAGATATATTTTGGTGCTGATTACTTTTTTGTAAAAATCGCCCAACAGGTGGCGCTGGTATGCTGCATTGTTCATGATTATCGGAATAGCTCTAACTCAAGAAAAAATGCACGAATTTTCATCAAACTTCAGATTCAGTTAGTCCCTGATATAAATTAGTGCTTTTTAATTTTTGGTGTAAATCGCCCAACAGGTGGCGCTGCTGTGCTGCATTTTTCACGATTTCCTCAAGAGCTTTATCTCAAGAACTATTGCACGGATTTTCATCAAACTTCAGATTTAGTTAGTCCTTGACATGAATTGACGTATAAATTAGTGCTGTTTAATTTTTGGTGTAAATCGCTCAACAGGTGGCGCTGCTATGCTGTATTTTTTGCGATTTCCGCAATAGCTTTATCTCAAGAACTAATGCTTGGATTTTCAACAAACTTCAGATTCAGGTATACCTTGACATCGTTTAGTGCTGTTTACTTTTGGTGTAAATCGCTCAACAGGTAGCGCTGCTATGCTACATTTTTTCAGAATTTCCGCTATAACTCTATCTCAAGAACTAATTCACGAATTTTCATCCAACTTCAAATTCAGATATACTTTGGTATGAATTGGTGCTAAATCCTTGTTATTTCTTGTACTATTTAAATGATTTAATTGATGTGATTTATATAGAAGAAGGTTTTGTGATGGCCACAACATACTATTTTTTTTTTTTTTTTTTTTTTTTTTTTTGCATTACTATTTATTGCAATTTTTTTTTTTCTGTTCTAAATTTCACGATCCTATAAGACATTGAATGAAAGTTAGACTTTTTTTGCCTGATACATCTTCACTTTTCTTCGAAATACAATTCTGGTTTTAATCCCTTTGCTTCGAGTGATACGTATATATGCCGTTTAGGGTACAGAAAACCATTGAAATTGCACGCAAGTAGGTTAACAGAAATTTTACCTTTTTTTTACCTATCAACAGCCAAAACCATAAGGTAGGGTAATTCTTAACATAAGGGGTTCTTTCTTAACATAAGGTAGGGGTCTTCAATCTTTTTGCTGAAAGTCGTTTGTCACCACAATTTTCGAAAGACAATCTTTATTTTATTTAGTCGCAAAGTTTAAATCATCAAATAAAGCAATTTTATTTTTATTTAATTCTAAAATAGTTGTAATTTGGTAGTTGATTTTTCCTATGTATTTTTATTTTACCGTTCCATCAATGCAACACCAGCGGGTAATGGGTTAATGAAAAGAGTTTCAGTGATTAAGGCGCGGCGCACATTGAGACGCAGCCGACACGCGCAGGGAAAGCTTCCACGTCTTGCGATTTTGTAAATCATTGAAATGAAGGGAAGAGCGCATATTGACTCACGCACAGTTTTTCTGATGCATGTCCTGCTTGTCACTTGTTCGTGGAACGCAGTTTCGAGTTCGAGTCTGGCCTGTCACGTGATTAATTTTGCTTTCGTAGAACAAATTGGATATTTCAAAGCAAAATTTAGTGCGATTAATTATTTCGAATTATATAATTCATAATTAGTAAGATTTATTCTAATAAGTGTTTTTAATTTTGCTTTTGTATAAATGTTCCTTTTCGTGCTAAATTATTGTAAATTAGAAAAATTTTATATCAGGACATTTTTAATCTCTTAAATTTATTATTTTTAAGTTTGAAGTTTAGAACACACACACACAGACATCTATCTATATATACTATATATATGTATATATTTCAATAATAAACGTAAATTTACGCCTTCTTTATGTTTAAAACTTACAAAACATTTTGCTCAAATTTAAAAATGGCATTGAAAATCCAATTCTTCCTAAATATCATTGATTTATTTTTCAACAAAAATAAATAAGTGCTGTACAAAGTTACTCTTTTTAAGTGCATAAATAATATTTTAAGCGACAGGCAACTTTAAAAACACAGTAAACTGTTCAAACTTAATAAAGGAATGCTACTATTATTAAGTGAATAATAGAACTTAACCCGGGAGAACTCGCTAGTGAGAATGCCCAATTGCTTTTCTTTTACTTTACATTCATATAATATCAACTTTTTTTGGTTGGCTTAGTACTTTTATTCACAAAATAGGTAAAATAATTGAAAAGCATTTTGAAATTTTAATTAAAATGAAAAATGATTTAAATAAGAGTGTTAAAAAAATACGACTGTGAGAGAAAATCTCATGCAGCGAGTTCTCCCGGGTTAATGCATTATTCTATGCTTTTAACATCTTTCCTTTGATTTCATTACATTCTTTTCAAGACAGACGATTTTTTGGAAATTGATTTTTTGAAATGTGGTGTTCAAAATCATTGGAATTTAAATGTCTTTTATTATTAAACAAATTAAAATTTCGTTCAATGGTGGAATAACACTATTAATATTATATGTAACTAATCTTTTGCAATTAATCACACTCATTTAAATGCAAATTAAAACCCTAATGATAATTTTAGCCTGTATTAATTTTTGTATCAGAAACTGATTTTGAATTTTAATCTATCTACTGAATGAAGTTTAAATATTTGAAAATATACATGCCAAATTTCCTCAAAAATGTCAACAAACGTGATGGAAAGCTGAGTTGTAATATGCGCTCACCCTGCCTCGGGCAGT
Source organism: Maratus speciosus (assembly GCA_963932465.1). Lineage (NCBI taxonomy): Eukaryota > Metazoa > Arthropoda > Arachnida > Araneae > Salticidae > Maratus > Maratus speciosus. Next base: position 501,122,718 of record OZ010793.1, on the reverse strand, counting down.
TTTTTTCCGACCCGTGTCACTACACCTGCGCGTGATAGCTGCGTCTCAATGTGCGCCTTGGCTAACAGTCAATTTGACCCCATCTGGACATTTTACAGTTTCTTTTCTCATTTAGAATATGTATGATAAAATAATTTTCTTGGAATTTTCCTATAAATGTCTCTTTCATGATTTTATCTACTTAGTAAGTATCGCACAGTTAAATTTTTTTTTGTTTATTTGTAGAAATTGCGAATAGGGGGCACATGGACACCATCTTGTTATTTAAGTTGCTCATATTGTTTTCCAACAAACAATTTTTTAAATAGATAAAAAATAACAATATATCTGAAAAAGTAATTTTGTTAATATTTGGTATATTCTTTTTCTTATGTTATATATTGAAATCATAAAGTATCCGAATACAAATATCGAACTACTGTATGTACAGTGTCTCACATAAGTGATGGGACACTTGTGCTTTACAAAAGGAAACTAATCAAATAAATTAAAAAAACATGTACACATTTTTTTGTGGGTGTGTTTCATACTTAAATTTAGTAAAGATTATTACATAACATACATTTTGTCAAAATATTAAAATATTAATTTAATAAAAATACAAATGTTTAGAACGGAGCAAAAAATAGCTCACATAAGTGATGGGACACCATTATATATGCAACAAAAATCGTCTGAAATAAGCAATAAAAATATTTTTGGGGGTTTTATTTTTACTTAAAAGCAATTGGCAATAATTTATAAAATCGTCTGCAGTATTTCTCTCCAGTTTGTTTTGGAATTTTTGTGTTTTTTAGCTCTGTGTAGCCATGAATGCTAAACGAAAAGAAACTTCGCCTGAAATTCGAAAATTACTTATTAATTTGCATATTGAACGTGGAAAATCTATTAGAAAAACTGCTGAAACAGTTAACTTGAGTCGTTCAACAGTTTTCAATATCATTAAACGATATAAAAAGAATCATATGATTCAGGATAAAAGAAGACCTGGCCGACCATCAAAGCTATCCAATGGAATAAAGCGAATTATCGTTCGAAATATTTAAAAAAATCCAAGAAATAGTGCTCCAAAAGTTGCTGCTGATTTACAAGCATTATATGGAATAATTGTTAATCCTGAGACTATTAGAAGGGTAATTCGATCTGCTGGATATCACGGTAGAGTAGCCAGGAAAAAATTCTTCGTAAGTGAAAAGAATAGAAAACTCAGACTAGCTTTCGCAAAATCCAACATAAATAAGAATTCTGATTACTGGAATAAAGTTATATTTGCTGATGAGAGTAAATTTAATATATTTGGTTCTGACGGTAGAATCTTGGTGTGGAGAAAACCCAGGGAAGAATTTCGCAAACAGAACTTGGTACCAACAGTAAAACATGGTGGAGGAGGAGTTATGGTATGGGGGTGTATGTCGTCCGCTGGAGTTGGTAATCTTGTTTTTATTGACAGTATAATGGATCAGTACAAGTATATTGATATTTTAAAGCAAAATTTGAAATCTTCAGCACGAAAATTGAACCTTCATAACGATTTTAAATTCTACCAGGACAATGACCCCAAGCACACTGCTCTGAACGTTAGACTCTGACTGCTATATAACTGTCCTGAAATAATAAAAACACCACCACAATCTCCAGACTTAAATCCCATAGAGAATATTTGGCAAGAATTGGAATCAAGAATTCGCAAACACACCATTTCTTCAAAACAACAACTAAAATCGGTGCTTCAAGAAGAATGGGGTAAAATCACTCCAGAAATCACAAAAAAATTAGTCGAATCCATCCCAAAAAGGTTAAATCATGTTTTAAAAGTAAAAGGAAATCCAACAAAATATTAAAACCTTTTAAAAAGTAAAATTTTTGGATAAATATTTGATGGAAAAGTAAGTGTCCCATCACTTATGTGAGCCATTTTTTGCTCCGTTCTGAACAATTGTATTTTTACTAAATTAATATTTTAATATTTTGACAAAATGTATGTTATGTAATAATTGTTACTAACTTTAAATATGAAACACACCCAAAAAATTTTTGCACATGTTTGTTTATTTATTTTATTGCAGTTTCTTTTTATAAAGCACAAGTGTCCCATCACTTTTGTGAGACACTGTATATAAAGAACTGCAACATCATAACTGAATTATCGTCTGCTAGTAAAGAACAAATATTTTTTAATCATTGTTCAGTAATTAAATGTGAACTATCAGAACAAAGTTTAATAATAATAATTTAAAGATTATATAGTACGTATGTAGCTAAACAATATATATATTAGCTATATATATATAGCTAAACAATATAATTTTATGGAAACAAATAGAAACAAACATACTTTCTTTTTCTTTCGATAATCAAGTTTTTTTTTATCAGTGAACTACTCAATTGAAAATATACTATATTACAAGTTATTTTTAGACAGAAAATGGTTCATAAAATTCCTTATTCTGCGAACTCGATAATGGGAATAAGCAGAAACCCAGATTCCAGAGCAGAAAGCCTCATTTTAGAAGGGCTTTAGAAAAGCTCTTCTAAAATTATTTTAGTCAATTAATATTGGTAATAATATATATATTAATATTAAAAATATAAATATAAATAAAAAAAATACTGTGATATATGATAAATTATCGTTTGTCAGAAAAATTCCTTATTCTGTGAACTCGATAATGGGAATAAGCAGAAACCCAGATGGCTTTAGAAAAGCTCTTCTAAAATTATTTTAGTCAATTAATATTGGTAATAATATACATATTAATGTTAAAAATATAAATATAAATAAAACAATACTGTGATATATGGTCAATTATCGTTTGTCAGAAAAACACGAATAGTTATTTTTATCATTTAAAATAGCTAAATTTTAAATAAAAGTAGAATAATTCATAAATTAGGAATACTTCAAAACATTTAATGGCAACAAATAGAAAACAGAATTTTGAAAATTATGTGTTTATGAGTTTTGTACGTTGTGGGTTTATGATTCTCCAACTCATCAATAAATATTACAAATAATTCGTGGGTGTTCCAAGTCAAGTAATAGTGACGAAATTCAAAATGGCCCGTTTTTTAATACCAGTATTTCCTAAAAAATATTTTCGTTGTATTTGCAATAGAAAAAACATTTGAGGTAGGTTTCTACAAAATAAATAAATATAAAAAAATAACCTAAAAAAAGAATTTCGTATGAAAATGGTATTAAAAAACCCCGAACCATTTCGGAGCCTTGTAACAGAAAAAAAAGAAGATAACTTGTTAAAGAACTCAAAGCTTTCAGTTAAATGCTTCTGAAAATTGTTTTATCATGTAATGATATTAATCGTAACACATTTTTAAGGCATTAGTGATTGAAATGTCAGCATATTTTTAATAGGCAATGTCTAATGTTAAGAAAATGTGTAATTGTATTTACACGCGAATAAGCTGGGCTTTATATAAAATTCGAGAAAAATAAAGAAACGTTTGTGTGTAAATTATTTTTAAAAAAGATTATCTCTCTCTTTCTCTCCCCTTTTTTTTTTTTAAGACTCATATTTTTTGAAGTAATATTTTGCTTCTATCAAAAAAGCCTTTTCTACGAATTCTCTTGGGCAATTCGTATCTTCTTTTCACAGATTATGTCATTGGATTTATTTTGATTTCGACACTGAATATTTTTTAACCTACTTCATAAGGAGAGTTTATTTAAAATGTAATTTACGATGCACCGATTTTTGTTAGCATAATTAGACACAGAAATTTTAAAAGAATGGAAATATTTTTTACTTATGCTAACCACGATTAAAAAAAAAAAAGTAATAATAAAACAGTATTGGAAATTAAACAAGAAAGAAAAAATATCTATTGCCCATAGACTAATGGAATGCTGAAAATTAGCCTATGAATGAACGTTGGAAAGTGTTTAATATTTATGATACACTATCCAACACTAATAAAAGATGTAATATATATGCGAAATCTTCATCTGTAGGTACTGTTAAAGGAAATGTATACATCAATATGTTGGCTCCCACTTGCTTAGAAGGGAAAATTTTATGACTTAATATCACTCATAATATGAAGTATTCTCAATAATTCGGCTCCTGTATATCATAGAATCGTGATTATTAATCTGTAGACCCCAGACCACAAGCTCTCACTATTTTAAAATAGACAAATTTGTCTACTTAATGACAGAAATTGTTCAATTAAATAAAGAAAACATTACTTTACAGAATTTGTAGTGGAAAACGGCTTTCAGTCAAAAATGTTGAAGACTCCTATCAGAAAGGCCTGATTAAAAAAAAAAATTTTGTGTCAAATTTTGTCGCCAAAATCAACAATTCACTAAAACTAAAAATGGAGATGCCGGTTTTATGGTGCTGAACTATATAGTCTTGCCATAAATTTCGCTGATATAGCCTTTTTTTTAGCGCCCAATATGCTATTTCTTTCGGGCTGCAATTAAAATTTCGTCTCTAAAAAATAACGCTATGTTACAGAAGCCAGCCGTAAAATAAAGCAGATTGTACTGTTAAATACTGATAATCTCTATTGCAATTTTTTAAACTTCCAAGCATCGCACATTGTCAATTTTTATACCATCGTATAGGTGGGGGGGGAAGTACTATTAAATGCAGTTTATTTGAAAATTGCATCTCAATTTGTTTTTGAGATATTAATGTTTTTGTAGTTTTTAACGCCCTTTTTTTAAATTTTGGCAACTGAAGTACTGCATTTTTGTAGAAAGTAAAAGAAAAATAGCTGTAAAATAGTAGATTATTATATCTTTTTGTTGCCATTTTCCCATAACAACTGAAAAAAAATTGTAATTGAAGTACGTGCTATGTTGCAAAAATGTAAATTTCTGATTTCTGATAAAACATGCAGCTATTATAAACTGTATTTAATTTTATGTATCCATAAAAATGTTACAAACATATGAATCATTAGATACCTTTTTGTTTATCAAGTTTTTTGAATGACGACATTGCTTTTTTGCTGGATTTGTATATTATTCTGCTATAGTAACGTCCTATGCATACTTTTCTGTAGATGTTGTTGAAGACTGGATCGTAAATATGGAATTCTTCAGCGGATGCGAATGACGTCATTTTATATAAAATAAAAGCGTGTGTTTTATGCATTCAAACTGAATTATGCTTTGGACTATCTATATTTATATATATATTTTTTTTTCTTTTCATCGGGGCCAACACTAAATTCTGAAAAAGCAGAGATCCTGTTTTCTAGTTTACATTTTTTTTTTTTTTTTTACAATATTTATCTTATATAGATGACTAAGCTATAGTGAAAACTTCGTCTCAAAATTTTTTTCATTATTTCTAACCATAATGTTTTTTATAAAGTGCCAGTTTTAATAGTCCCCTAAATCTTTTATGGTTTTGAAATCTATGATGGACTGAACCGGACACTACAGAATATTTTAAATTTAGTGATTCAGCAATTTTTATGAAAGACCCCTGTTTTTAAAATACAAATTAGTAGTTGTATTCGATATATACTAGATTTTTTTTATTATATATATATAAAGCAACTATGGAAACATTATATAAAATATTTCATCCAAAAAAAAAAAAAAAAAAAAAGTAGTCTGTGATCTTACCAAGCCATAAACTTAAAATGCCAGCCGTAAAAAGAAATATCATGTTATGCGAGTGCCATCTGAAAATCTATCACTATTCATAATTGTTCAAATGCCTCGGAATGTGATACAGTTTATTAAAACTCTTTGTCAATCTGCTGGCCTATGTAGCGTAAGTGAGTCCATATGACTGCATATTTATTCAGCTATCCCTTTATATACCTGCTGTACATAACTACATTATAAACTTACCCATTAATATTGCAAGAGTTGATGCAATATCAACTTAATTATCTCTTTAAACAATCGATTAGTTTATTTTATTACCGTCATCATGTGAAAGAGAGAGACGTCAATGTAAACGTAAACGAAAGAATATTTTTGGTATGTTTTTTGTCCTAATAAAAATCAAAACAAAAGAAATAAAAATAACACGTAGATTGATGTCGATGCACCATATGATAAACGTTTAAGCTATAACAAATTAACTAGTTTATTTTAACAGTATCATTGAGGATTATGTTTTGAACTAATTAGGAATGTCATTTCCACAATAAGTACTCCCCATTGCACGGTTACATCCGATTTCGTGTGTCAATTTACAGCTTTTTATGCTTTATTTACAAATTTTCGTGGTAAAAGTAACGTAACCCTTTGTAGGGCAGAAAAATTATGTTCGTAAAATGATTAAATGACACCAGAATTTACGAACAAATTAGTTAGAAAATAAAAACTCGTTTTCCTAAACTTTCATTACAAAAGCAAAATTTTATTAAAATATTATTTGTGCCGTTTTGCAATTCGGAATTAAAATCAGGTGGTCACGTCGAGTGAACCCCGCCCTTGAAAGGGTTAAAACCTTACGGATATTTTTTTTTTCCAGCAGATTATTTTTGCTTTAAAAAAAAAAAACTAAAAGTAGCTAACCATATCACAAAATTGAAGGTTTACTGAAATTTAACGCATATGTTATTTACAAATATACAGGGTGATTCATAACGATCGGAACAATAGGCTATTTCCTTAAGTATTTCCCCTAGACACATAGTTTCGTAAAAAAAAGGTTTAAAGTTTAATGACATAAGTTGCAACTCCCTGGGGGGTCTATTTGAGAAAATAAAAAAGTAAATTTTATACGGCCCCTGTAGAGTAAAATTTTTAATTAGGAAAATTTTCCTTATTTATTCCTGAATTAAGCACAAAGAATCATATCTGCAAAACTCGCAGAGATATTAAATTCCAAAATTCGTGACTTACATCATTTACTCATGTCTCTTAGGGACGAGTTATTGAGTCAATTGTAATGCAAGATAGGGATCATCCACAAATTATACGTTATTAAAAGTCGAATTAAGACAGTGCCTCTCCTTTGGATATAAAATAGCAGCGTATAGATTTTATGTTAAACCTGCTTTCAAAATATGCTGAAGGTCTGCACGGGTCGAAATATCAAGGCCTGGTCCTGAGCCGACCCATAGAGAAAAAAGTTCGGCCAGGCCTGGAAAAAAAGTTAAAATCTTAGGCCGAGCCCGGCCCGTCCTGACTGAATTTCTACAAAACATGGTTTTTTTATGTAGATATATAGGTATAGATAGGTTAAAAATTGTTTCGTATGGAAGAGTTCTGACCAAAAATACTTATTATAGCTATTTTTTTTTTCATGTTTATAATATTCATCTTTAAAGAACCGCCAAATGCTGTGATATTTATTTTTTTAATGAATCTCTATTTGCATGTAAATGTTTCACTTATAATTTAATATCGTTAATCAATATTCCATGTAATTGGAGACTTTGAAAAATGCCATACAGTAAAATCTTCTGAGATGGAATCACATAGGAAAGAAAAGTACGCGTTATAGACAAGTTCCCTTCTTAGGAGGTGTAAATGTAGTCTATTCTTTTCTCAGGTATTATCATATTCATTTTGCATGGATCAATACATTTTTCCGTTTAAGACAGGATTCCGTCATAGGCAAGTTCTTTTTCACTGGTTTTGTTGTATTTTATTTTATTTATTTATTTATTTATTTTGTCTTTAAATCTATTACCCTTTAAAAATGATTTTTAAAGTTTAATTGTAAAATAATGGCGATTTAAAAATATACGCATTTTTTGTAAAAACTTTAGGGCTGAGTCAAATTTTACTGATTTTTGCACGGATCAGGTCAGTCGGAGACAATGATTTTAATACGGGTTGGGTCGAAACCGAGACAGAAAATTTCGCCCCGTGCAGACCTAGGAAGAAAGAAGCTAGTCGCAGTTCGATATGAAAAAATACGTTAGGCCCGGCAGAGCGAGCCTTCAGAAAAAAGTAAGGTCCAGGCCTGGCCCGGCCTCAGAATACAGACTTTTTTTAACATCCTCGCCGAGACGATATAAAAACCTGAAGTTGTGAGGGCTAAAATTTTGAGAAAACTCTTAATCAGCAAGTTAGAAAAAGCCTTGTTTAAAATGAATTGGCGGGCATTTAAATAGTACAGAAAGAAAGTGGAAAGGGCAAAAGTTAAACTGAATCGATTTTAACTGAAGTTTAAGCCACAGGAAGGAATTACTTACTCACCTGCAATTTTTTAAAAAGCATTTAAACGTTTTATTAGGAGCCAATCTTTGTTTAAAACTTTGAATGCGTTCTTCTGCATGATGTTTTTCTTTTCTTTTCTTTTCTTTTTTTTTCACTATTTCTCGTTTTTAAATTACTAGGACTTCCCTCCGAGGGATTAGTCTGAGCGATGTTACTGAGAACATAGGTTTAATAATAACTCATGACAAGAATAGAAAATGAGATGCTATCTTTAATTGACAGTATGTGGCCTAACTGAAAAGTATTCACCCTTTGTCCGAAAAAAATGCATAAGTTACTTGACGGGATTGGTATCCTTAACCACTTCGAGGTAGGTCCGTTGCGCCTCCACACATTTAGTCCACCATTTTTTCCACTACAGAAAATACTTCTGGAAGGCTTTTTTGGAAAGGTGTTCAAATCCGCCGTCGCATTCTACATATCTCATCTCTAATCTCAAAAAGGGATCCTTTTAATGGCGCCTTCAATTTCGGAAGCAACCAGAAGTCGCAAGGAGCCATGTCTCAAGTGTATGGAATTTGGCGAACGACTGGAATTCCATATTTTGCCAAGAAAAGGTGAATCATGTGCGATGAATGAGCTGGAGAATTGATGAATATTACTACACCTGATGAAACTTACGAATTGTTTTGCTTTGAGGATCACCACTCTTTGACAAAATTTTATATTGTACATTTGTTCAACCCGTTCAGTCATCTTGAGAGAAATCAAAATCCGACGCACACGTATAACAGCACCTCAGTTGGCGGAAGCAGGCAACGACTGTCTCACAGGAATTCGTGAGAAAAAATTGAGGCATGCGCATTAAGCTGTCTCTTTCCAATGTGCACAGCGGCGCCGTCTTAGAATTACTATAAATTTTCATTCATCACTTAGAATCACTTGCTCACGCACAAATAAAAGTCTGATACTTTTCATACAGACCTGCCACAATTTGTAGTGTAGCACACTACATCTTGAACAATGTAATGTAGTGAGTAACGTAGCACAAAAAAAAAAACTGTAGTTTGTAGTGGGCGCTAACGCTACTTGTAACGCTACTTCAGAAGAACAAAAAAGGTGCTATTCTACAAATCACGTTATCATAATTTGCTTCTTTTGTGCAGAATCTGTTCTTCTTAACAATTTGCTAATCTCAACAGCAAATCTCAGCTGCAGTGTTTAGCAAAGCATAGCAAGAAGTCATAGATTTTTCCATTAACACTTTCTGATAAAACCAAATGCTGAACCGCCAAAGAAATTATTTATTTTTGCTGTCAATACTTGCCTAATTACTTGCCATTAGGTTGTCGTGTTTTTATGCCGAGTTTCTTCATTTGGAATTGCTTTCATTGTGGAACGTGCCAAATTTTAAGTTTCTAGATCCAACAGTATCACTGAAATAACAGATTAGACCTTTTTTTATGGTGCAAATTTTAAATTTTTGTTTTTCCTTTTAAACTGACCGGCATTTACGTCTTAAAAGTAATAGCCATGTGAAATTTCCAAATTTCTTTCTCTAACAATTCCAAATAAATGGGGATTTAGAAACTTTCAAGAACGTTTTACGTTTATTTCTAACTTTAAAATTTCGAACCTTGTAGAAAGCGTTCATAACGATTATTTACATCTTAAAAGTAACCACCGCACAAAATTTCAAATTTCTAGCCAAAACAATATCACAGAATTCGCAATTTTAGAACTTTTCTGCTTCTGCAGCTGTAGAAGTTATAGTACCGATATAAAATATAGTCTTTTTTGGAGCAGCGATGTTCATCAGCATTTTCAAACTATTATTTACTAAATCGGCTAGGTAGTTTCAAAGATTACACCCTACAAACGCACAAACATTACTGCTTTATAGTATTAGCATACACGTAGATAGAGGAGCCGATTAAATTTTATTATATAAAAGCATAAATCATTTATTTAATAATTGTTAGCTGGTGTATTTTTTAAAATACATACATAAACCAGTTTAATACTTCTTTAGTTTCATTTTCATAATCGTTTATATGATTTGGCAAAAACATTTCAGTTTCTTAAAACAGAATCAACAATAAAACCACAAAGCCCATATAACAGCGAAGAAGGGTATTAGACACATGTAAATAAGGCATTTATCCGGATACAGGAGATAGACCGCCAACTTTCGTAATGCATTGTTTTCATTTGAAATACATAAATTAAATGCATTTAAAAAACACGATTTTGACTTATTTCTTTTAAAATACAAATTAAGAAAAATAATAATAAGAGACAATAAGTCAAAACATTTTCGTCCAACATCAAAGAATTGTTTCTAAATTACATATGCGAAAAAAAACTACTTTTGCCGAATAAAAAATTCTCTTGTCTAAATTTTAACCCATCTAAAAATAAAGTACCGTGATTACTTCAAATGTTATAGAAATGTTCCATAATCTGGTTTGCAACCAATGTAGTATTTTAAAAAGTGTCGCTTAATGCCAGATTAATTTCATTGCCGTAACATTTTTTTTTTTTTTTTTGGGGGGGGGGGGGGGGGGGGGGAGAGAGGTTGCAAATATTTACATTTGAATTTAAACTTTTGTTTATATATCTGTTCTCGTATAATTAATTAGCACATTGATGATCGAACATATGTAAAATACTCCTTGTGTGGTTGTTTCCTGACAAACGAATTATAATATAAGTTCCTTTACTGGAAGTCGATCAAAAAAGAACTTTGCTATAACAAAATATTATTTTAATTCTATATTTGTAAAAGGGTTTTATATTTAGTATATATTTTTCTATTAAAATAAATAGATAAATAAATAAATAATAATTATAATAAGTTTATCAATTTATTAATTTTTACTTCATTTGTGTCATTTCAATAAAATATTTGCTTTCACTCTAAAATGATAGTTTTAAATACATTTGCTGGCAAATTAAGCCTCGACAATTCCAGGTCTAATGCTTGGTACAGAAAGACTGATATTCTTGTATCATCATCAGGCTACTTACAAGTAAGGTCTCCATACGGGCATACTCCGAAAAATCTTTAAAAAATATAGAATATTCTTCTCATGAGGATAGGTATATTTATAAAAAAAAATAAAAAAAAAAAATTTGCGGCGGAAACTCGAGGGAGTGTCCGTAAAAAAATAATGAACATTTTGTCATTTGGCGATATATCCCCGGTTGGCGATGGAATAAAATTTTAAAAAATACTTTTTATGTGAAATACTCTCTAAGGTAAAAATGTTTCATGTTGAGCTTGTTTAAATAAATTTAATTTAAATAACTTCAGTTTTGTCAGTTTTACTTTGTTTTAACTCTATTTTTGCCATATATATATATATATATATATATTTACTAACAAAAGCCATGCTTTGTTTGGATTCGCGAAGCATTATTTAATAAAATAAATATTTGAAAGTAACAATATCTCTTTTATATTATTTTTTTGCATCTTTATCAAGCAAAAATGTTATTTTATGTTTTGGCGCATTTTAATTTTAGAAATGTAAATTCAGCCAAAAAAATAAGAATTTCCTCGGATTTTTTTATTTATGATATAAGACTGGTATAAAAAAAAATATTTTCGAAGCAAAATTTTACAAAATATTTTTAAATTTTCAACTAAAAGCTGTTTTAAAGATGCTTTTACATTTTCCAATAGCCTCTGGTGTTTTCTCAAATGGTTTGAAATGAAATCTACTCTCGTTGATACTAAGACTTATTAACTTATTATATTGGGTTGGTTCCTATTTCAACACATCATTTAGCGAAATCGTGCCAAACTATCGAGAGTCAGCCATATGTTGCTTTTTTATTGTTGGAAAGTTTGAACCATGATATTTTTGTGATTTCGCATTTGTTACGTCGAAGTGATTCATAATTCAACGTTTTATGTGTATTTTTAATGAATTTTAATGATTTATTAGTTTTTGCGCTAATTAAAATAACAATTACGTCACTATACTTAATCATGATATTAAAATATAAAAAGCATTGAAAAAAGTCATAATCTGCTTTTTTATTTCAAACATTTTTTTTTCTTTTTTTATACAAATAAATAATTAATTAGGTCATTAATCGGTTACCTCAGGATATTAAAAGAGGAAAAGTATTGAAAATATGTTATCTCTTTTTCGTTATTTATTGATGAAAGTTACCGATAGTCGATGTTTTAGTGATCTCTACATTAACGACTTTAAGGTATTTTTGGGATTCCGATACATGAAGATTGCTGCGTCCAGTGATTTTTGTTTTGTTTTTATGTGCGCGAAGCGCTCATACATGCGGTAAAGTGATCGCTGCATTAACAATTTTCGTGTAATTTTGGGATTCCGATACAGGGAGGTTACTGCGTCCAGTGATGCTTTCTTTTAGTTTTCATGTCACGAAGCACTCATACATGCGGTAAAGTAATCGCTGCATTAACAATTTTCGTGTATTTTTGGGATTCCAATAGAACGCGGTTGCTGCGTCCAGTAATGTTTCTTTTTTAGTTTTCATGTGCGCAAAGCTCTCATATGTGCGTAAAGTGGTCGCTGCATTAACAATTTTCGTGTATTTTTCGATCCCAATACAAGGAGGTTGCTGCGTCCAGTTATTATTATTTTTTTTTTTTTTAAGTTTTCATGCACGCGAAGTGCTCAAAAGTGCAATGTAGTGATCGCCTCATTAATGATTTTCATGTACTTTAGTTTGTTTTAAATTTTTACAGCAATCGTTAAATTTTCTGTAATTTTCCTAAAACGTGTATACAAAATTTATTTCTTGCAACTCATATAATCTTTTTTATATCTATCTTATTAAATTTGTGAAACACAATATTTATATTTAACTCATAAATATAATATAAAGAAAATCATCCGTTTGATTATGGTTTAATTTGATAATTCTGCATTTTCATTATCATTTTTTTTTGTCCAAAATTGTCTGAACGAATCAAATTTCACATCCCGCCTGTTTCTACTCTCATATAAAGGCAACCTACTTTCCAGTGACGTTTTTATCTCTAAAACCATTATTTTCCTATGAGTAACTATATTTAAAAATTAAGGATGGCAACATTCTACCTTTTATTTACATTATGTTAAATGCAAATAATGGCGCTACGCGCCACATACTCTACAAAAGTATCTCATAAAAGCTTATGAGAAAAAGAAGAAGAAGAAGAAATGCAAATAAACTATTAAAAAATCGTCATTTTGGCATCTTTTTACAAAAACACCAAATGGTTTGTTGTAATAAGATTATGCCTATTATTATTGTTATTATTCAACCTTCGAATTTGAATAGCACTTTATATAACGAATTTAACAATTAATTTTATTTATTTACAATTGTTTTTTTTTTTTTTTTTTTTTTGCCACTCTACAAAAAAAATCACAATATAATTCTTTTAAAATGCTTAAGTATCGTCTGCGTAAATGATTCCACATAAGAATAAATTGTGTATTTGAATTCTTAACACTGAAAATTAAATTTAAAAAACAGTTTTTGAGATATTTTGGAGAATAATGAAAATATATTTTATTTATTTGATTAATCATGATTCTATCTTCAATCGCTAACTCCATGATTTATTTTTTCTTCTGAAAATATTTGCAAAAATGCCTCCGTAATGGAATAATATGTAAAATAAATTAATTAAAATAATAATTTTTTTAATGTTATTCTGTAAAAAAAAATAATATTGTGCAAATCTATAGATCATAATTTTTTTATGTTTAATTTCAAGTCAAAATACTGAATAGTTTTTTTTTTTGTAAAGTGTACGACAAAATGTAATTTGTGTAGCCTAGAGGATTCGCCTCGCTCATCCTAATAATGAAAGTTAACTATGAAATTTTATGAATTAAAACAAAATTTAAATTAATTAAAATTGTCTCAATATAAAAACTAAATCCAATTAAGCACTGTCGATTCAATTTTGTTACTACAGAAACAAATTTCTCCGATACTGAAATGGAAAACTGCAGCATTCTTCATATGGTCTTTATTTTAGAATGCGCTTAAATATATGAAAATACATTTTTCCATATGAAAATATTTTTATAAATGAAATTATTTTTACAGTGATAAACATAAATAACTGTAGCAACAAGCAACATAAATACGCAATATATAACTAGTTGGATGTGCCAATCCCAAAAGTTTCTTCTATCTTATACATCTTAATATTTCAAAAACTAGTTACACATGTTAATACTTCAATATTATTAGTTCATTACTATACCAACTTTGATTTTCATCATAAATTCCTGCTTCAGTCAATTAAATGAAATAAAAACGAGTTAATCTATATCATGCTATTTCTTAAAATTAATAGTTTTTCCTTATTCTGTTGTTATCAGATGTTTGCGAATAGCCGGCTTAGCAGGAAGTGAGTTCCCGCCTTTGCACGAGCCGCCGGTGGACAATAGAACTACGAAAAATCAAGAAAAGTATACAAAAATCGCTATCACAGAGCCCCTTTACGGCGCTATATTTCCAAATTCAAGGAGGACCTGTTGGCCAAAGCCAAAAACATGCACAAAAAATTTGGTTCAATTGTATGCATAATTTTATACACTTTTCGATTGTACAATAAAGAAAATGGTACAAACATCGTAATTATAGCGCCCCCTTCCAGCGGAATTTTTCCAAATTCAGGGAGGACTTTCATGCCATGACCAAAAAGAAACACAAAAAATTTGGCTCAATTCTATGCATAACTTCATACACTTTTCGATGGTACAATATGCAAAATTGCTGTTACAGCACCCCCTACCCTCGAATGTTTTCCAAATTCAGGGAGGATCTGCTTGCCATAGCCAAAAACTTAAAATGAAAATTTGGTTCAATTCCATGCGTAACTTCATACACTTTTGGATGGTACAATATTCAAAATCGCACAAAAAACGCTGTTACAGCGCCCCTACCGGCGAATTTTTTCCAAATTCAGGGAGAACCTAACTGCTATATCCAAAAACTTAAAATAAAAATTTGGTTCAATTCTATGCATAACTTCATATACTTTTGGATGGTACAATATTCAAAATCGCACAAAAATAGCTATTACAGCGCCCCCTACCGGCGAATTATTTCCAAATTCAGGGAGGATCTGCTTGCCATAACCAAAAACTTAAAATAAAAATTTGGTTCAATTCTATGCATAACTTCATGCACTTTTTGATGGTACAATGGCGACAGACAGACGGACACACGGACAGACAGACATTTTCTATAAACATGTTTTGGGGATCTCTGACCCCTAAAACATGTAAATCCGTCGAAAACCGGAAGTCGAAAAAAATTTCGATTACAATACTTTCTTCTATTGAAGATAGAAGAAAGTAAAAACATATGTATTAAGCTCTCTCACTGTTTAATTTTAAAATTATTAAATATTATTTACACGCATTCTGAAAATCAATTAATAAGTAATTTTCAGATGCATTAAAATCGTTTGCTTTTGGCGAGGAAAAGTGCTGCTCGCCAAATCGCGTGACGCTTTCGTCTTTTCTCACATAATACTTGAAAGTATTTTTTTTTTTTTTTTTTTTTTTTTTTTTAACAGTCTTTTTACTTTAATTCTGCAGGTAAATTCGACTGATCCTATATTACGTCCATAAGTAGTTTAATTGTTTTTTTTTTTTTGGATCTTTTTTTTCAAAATATTTTGAGTATGTCCGGTAAAAGACCTTCCTTGTTAGTCTCATATCTCTTTCTCATGTCTCTTTCTCTCTTAGTCTCATGTCTCTCATGTCTTGTCAAGACGTGGTCTTCACCGTGTCACCGAGGATGACCCTTTATAGGTAAATCACAATTAGCAAATAGTATAATAGACATAATACGATACATTTTTGAAAAGCATTCAATGCAACTTATTCAGTGAAATACAATTTGGGCAATATGGAATACATTGAATAAATTAGCAATCATTTACATACGTGTAAATATAAATCGATCTCATATTGATAAATCTAAAAAAAAACCTAAATTTCAGACCACTTATGATATTGAACATTCTCAATTTTTAGGTGCGTTCGTAATTATACAAATACGTAGCATCTATAGTCGGCATCTGGTCCGTCCGTCTGTCTATCTGCCCGTATGTCAGCATATAACAGCACAAAACTACCCAACCGAATGGTTTAAAATAAAATATATATATATAGTCGTTGCAGAATTTTGTCGAGACATTTCCAATTTAATGAAAATAGAATCAAAACTTAAAAATATAATAAAAGTTTTCATCATTCTATTAAATCCTATCATATGTAAGTAATATACAATAATATTCCATGATAGGTAATGATTCTAGGTTACCATGGTGATTATTCCATATTAAATATGGAGTCATATTATTTCCGTTTTACGGAATTTAATATATATAATCGTAATAAATCGTCGTTGTATTCAAGTATTTTTTTTATTGTTATTTCTAAATCTTGGAAAGAAAAAAAAAATAGGATTTTCTCGAACACAATCGTCTTTAACAGTTGAGACCGTACGGAAAAATATGGAAACACACGCTTTCACCACACATAAATACCAGAGTTTAACTTTGTCAAAAATCGCCGTGGCATTAGTCAAAAGGAGTTGTTACTTGAAGCAACTTTATGTAGCTTTTAGTGGGGTTCGTCATTTAAAGGACATTCACACTGCGGTGCCCTTCACAAAGGATAGGCATGATCAAATTTGAAGAATGGGGAAACTTAATGTTAGATCAGCATTTGAGCATTATCTAAGCAACTGAAGACTGAATAAACACTCTTAAGAATGAAGCTATTGCAAATTAACTTTTATATAGCTAAACACTAAACACAAAAATAAAATAAATCATAAAATACCTAAACCGTGGGATTTTAAATACATTTATAGAAAACTGGATAAATATTTATTCTCGGATATTATTGTCGAACTTAAAAAAGATTTTTTAAACCTTTGACTTTCTCGAACGACAAAGTTTTTCGCATCGGAAATACTTATTTTATCGATGAACACTTATATTATTGTAATTTCGCCGAGTTTGCAAAACGAAAACTTTAAAATATGTTCGAAATTATAACCGTAAATAAGCTTTGTAAGTACAGTAGAGTCCCGATTATCCGAGCCTCGCTTAACCGAGTTTCCGCTTTAACCGAGTTATTTTCTTCTGATGGACTGATGGATTCCATATGAAACAGCCATTATAAATGAAGTGCTAGGTGAAGATGAAAGAGCAGTCGTAAAAAGTTAGAACTCTGATTTTCTGGTCAGAATGGAAAAAAAAAGGGCCATAATTTTTTTTTTAAACCGTCAGTCCATCAGAAGAAAATGATTTATTTCAAAGGTATAAGTTCGATTGAAGATACACGTAAAACAGGGTTTTCAGAAACAGCTGGCCATTCACCAAAATTTGGGCAGAACTCCGTTTTGGTACTAGAAATGAAGATCCGATGAATCCCGCCAAAAATTCTTTTTTTTTTTACCATGTATTTCGATGTACCGTATGTATTACCATGTATTTCGATTTCTTCATTCATTTACCATGTATCCATGTAAATCGAATGACACAATCTGCAAGTCGATACGATCATTTGTTACTAACAAGGAAGGTCTCCATACGGACATACTCAGAAAAATCTGAAAAAATTACAGAATGCTCTTTTCATATGGATATATACGTTTATAAAAAAATTTTGGTGGAACCCCGATACAACGTCCGTAAAAAAATAACGAAATTTTCGTTTATTTGGCGATTTATCACCGGTTGGCGATGGGAAAAAAATACGCTTTTATGTAGGGAAAATTTTTTTATGTTGAATTTGTCTGTATAAGTTTAACTTAAATAACTTTAGTTTTGTCATTTTTAATTTATTTTAACTATAGTTTTGACATTTTTGGCTTGTTTTAACTATAGTTTGTCATATATATTTATATGTATTTATAATAAAATTTAAATATCATATTTTACGATTTAAAACAAAATTTAAATTGATTTAAATTATTTCAAGCTCAAAAATAAGGCAGATAGAACACTGTCAATTTGATTTTGTTGCTATGGAAAAGACTTCGTCTTCGATATAGAAATGTATTATGGCAATCAAATGTCCGTTGACTATAACTTAAAATAGATATTTGCAACTTGCAAAGTATAGAAAATATTTTTACAGTGATAAAATTAAATAACTACAGCAACAAGGAACATATATATGTAATATAAAAATATATAATAACCTCTTTTATTAAGTTTAAATTCATTAAAAACCGTGCATTCTAAAAAACAATTAATAAACAATTTTCAGATGCATTAAAGTCGTTTGCTTTTGGCGAGGAAAAATCCTGCTCGCCAAATCGCATGTTACTTTCGTATTTTCGCGCCAAATATTCGAAAGTATTTTATTTTTTTACAGACTTTCTACTGAAATTCCGCCGTTAAATTTGACTGATCACTTATTACATACATGAGTAGTTTAATTGGTATTTTTTTCAAAATATTCTGAGCATGCCCAGTAAGGAGACCTTCTTTGTAAGTTAAGGCAAGTTTCATGTATGCAATGCCAAAAATTATACTTTAGTGCAGTTAAAATAGGTTTTTACAGCAACAACTAATAGCCATTCACGAAAAACTTGCGAAGAATCCGTTTTGACCCCCCTAGAAATAAAAACCTTATGAATTCCCAAAAAATAAAGATGTTTTAGTATGTTTTAGGGGGTGAAAGGCGGGGGGTGGGGGAGATATTTTGACTCAGGAGGCGGAACTCAACTTTTTTTAAAAAATGGGACAAGTGGGGGATCATTCATTATGCATTTTTTAATTCAGAATCGAATGATACTGTCCGCAAGCCAGTACAATTATATGTTAAAAGTTGCGGCAAATGTACTGCTGCAATGCACTAATTGAAAAGATGATTAACTGAAGTTGATTTTGACAACTTTGATTTTCTTGAAAAAGACTCAAATAACCCTGATTTTGATTACTGCTAATCTGAGGAGATATTAATAAGTTTGTTATTATTAAATTTGATATAAAGAACATGCTTTGAACGTAAAATAAATATAAACAAGAAAGAAAAAAATCATGCATCAAGCATAGATTATGAAACACTTTCCAACACATTCAGAATGATGTAACAAAACTTCACCGTTTAAAAAATTAAAATATTACGTCTAATTCAACCATATGGAAACACGTAACACATTTCAAAACACAATTCCAGCTGTTCCCATCCACAATGTGAAAATTATCCGAATTTTTTCAGCAGCCCTGTGTACGATATATAAATGTGAATCTATTAACATGTAAGCCAAAATTTAGTTTACGTAACAGATACATATATTTCAGTTGAAAATTTACCTTCAGCAATTTCCTCTAATAAGGAGAACGGTACGTGGATATTTTTATGCAACCCTATATTTGCGGTATAAAATTTATATATAACGAGTAAGATGCAAAAAAATAATTAAATTTAAAAGCGCATTCCGAATTTTAAACGATACACTCCAGCAATTATTACTCAAAGACAGTACTGTACTGTAACCGATTTCTTTTTGTGTCTCTGTACATGAATAAAAAATGCTATGAATGCCCTATTCTAATGTGATCGTAGTGAAATTCAGTGATTTATATCAGTTTCAATACATTTGAAATAGCGTAATCTCATTAAAATACTCTGCAAACGGTTTTCCCCATATACCATAATGTAATGGAATACTTTTGAGTGCCCCTGAAAATGAACGATTAATCCTACATACTTCATATACAATACCAAACATGCTTTGGTGACCCTAAATAACCTTTATCAATTTCATGAAAATCCGAGTATATTTACAGGAGTTAGAGCGTGGACAGCCGGACAGACGGCCAAACAAACCAAATGGATAAACACTTTTCAACTTTGTTGGAAAGTGTTAAAAAGCCGTGCTCAATAATAAAATATAATTTTTGACTTTGTATTCATAAAAGTTGCCGTGACTTTGTAACAATGGTCGTATGGAATTGCTTATGCGTGACATTCCATTCAGAATTTAAAAAATCACAATAAACGATACCCCACTTAGTCCATTAAAAAAAAGTTTAATTTTCCTCCCTGAATTAAAATGTCCGGCTTTTGTCTCCCCCCCCCCCCCAAAAAAAAAAAAAAATCCACGATAAAACAACTTTATTCTTTGGGGACTCACCGAAGCTTCATTTCTAGTGCCAAAATGAAGTTATTCCCAAATTTTCGTGAATTGGTCATTAGTTGTTGCTGTAACCTATTTCACATGCACTAAAGTATAATTTTTGACTTTGTGTTCATAAAACCCGGTGTAACTTTGTAACAAATCATCGTATCGACTTATGGTTTGGGTCATTCGATTCAGAATTAAAAATTACTTTTAAAAAGAATTTTGTATAAAAACAACTGAAAAAGTACTGTAAGTTTAGATACATATGTAAGTGTACAGTACATCTAGTGGTGCAAAATGACAATATTTCAGAATTTAAATTTCTGTGGGATGCAAAACACCCCATCTCTATAATTAAGGGTTAAAAATTTTTATCTTTGATTCTGAAAAGATATATGTGCTTGTCTAACATCATAAACATCATAGTTAAAGGGGTTTTTTTAAGTAGTTTTTTTTTCTCTTATTAAATTTCACAGGTAAATATATTCATTACAATTAATTTTACTTGAGGATTATCTATTAAATTTAAACGATATCATAAGCTCACCCCCCCCCCCATCCCTCCCTGTGTCTTATGACCTTTCAAACTACGTATTATCTAACCAGGGCTTAATTTCTACAAAAAAGTAGCAGAGCCCTAATATTCGACAGTACTAATAACTATAGCATATCCTCTCATCCCTTGTATCCGCATATTTGTATCTCATACATCATTTTCAAAATTTAAAGTATTATTTTTCTTTAGCAAAAGAAATATTTTAACATTTTAAATATATTAATTATAGGCATAAATTTAGCTGTCAACTATAAGCTATTTTTGTTATCGCCTAATCTTGAAGTTATGTGATCGCATTGTTCTACGATTAAATAAATGGGAGTTATACATACATACATGACAATATCTAATGATTGAACAAATAGGCAAAAACATTTACAAGGGGATTTTCGGAAAATCTTATTCGCCCAGGTTTTTTTACTATTATTATTATTATCAACTACAATATACAACATACAAAGACGTTTTAGTAGGCTCCGGTGAGCCAGCTAGCTTTTAAATATTCACTGAAGATAAAGAAGCACCGAAGCTGGGCTTCGATGAGCTAATTACAGACTTTGCCGTGAATGGCCCGTAGTTATTAAGATCAGTTATAGATGGCGCCACAAGAAACTTTCTTTCTAAGTCGGAGATTTGGGTATTCCTGAGAAGATGTACGGAGAAACAAACTAGACTTTCCGGCGTCTGTCAGTTATTATTTTCTTTCCTTTTGAATGGAAAAAGTTAAACTGCAACTTGTTCGTCATTATATTCGCTTCGAAATTTTAAAACTTTTTTTTAATTAAAAAAAAATAACAATTTTATTAGAAAATTATTAACTATCATAATGTTAACTAAAAAACATTTATGAAAATATAGATAAGCTTTTGCAACTTATTTGAATGTTGTCTGACAAGAATGGATTTTTATATTTGTACTTTTATTTATCTATCTACCTATCTTCAATGTATTTCCAACTGAATGTATCAGTGATTGCATACAGTTTTTATTAGAATGACTCTTTAAAAATTCACATTTTGCCTTTATTATCGTCAAGATTGCATTAAAACCAAATAGTTTTTAACTCTCTATAGTTACATTCTATATCTCCATGAATGAAAAATCTTTCTAAGGAAATTCTACCGAATGTATTTCACATCGAAAAGGAAATTAATTTCTGAAGTCAAGTTATCGCACTGACCATCGACACATCCATCCACTCAACAACATCGAAGTTAAGTTAACGCAGATATTACGACCTGCGTAGATATTCAAGTTTTCTGCATTGGTCAGAAGTTTGTCGAAACGATCAAAAACATCGCCTTTTTCGAAGTACCAAAACACAAATAATATACAATTTTTCCATTTCTTCCTAAAGTATATATCTTTAACTGTATTATTCAGAAAAATAAATGTTGTATATACAAAATTAATATTTAAATTTTAAACTTAAAAAATCATCTCACTAACGCGTGATTAAAAACATTAAGTGCTGCGCGCATGATAAAACTCTAAATTATGCATATAGAACACAATTTTTGAACAAAATAGAATCGTAACACACCTACTTCTAAATTAAAACCAATATATACACGAAAAGTTTTGTTTAAAATTTAATTTTAGCACAAAAAAAAAAAAAAATCAAGATTAATTTTTTTTTTTTTCAGTTTTTCAATTATAAAAAAATAAACAATCAAAATATGTGCGGGTTTTTTTTGTTTTGTTTTTAGTCTGTAGACTATAAAAAAACGCATATTTCGTTATTTTTTTAAAAAGCTGTAGCTTATATAGTTTCAAAATAACAATGCGCACAAACTTCAAATTTACTAATCTGAGAAAACGCGCTTTAAAGTTTCAATATCTACGGTACTTCAGTTATACTCACCGTCTATAAATGATTATAACTCTAGAAATAATGCTGATTTTTGAATGGGTTTTTTTACCTATTGTTCAGAAATTTTTAAAAATTGAGAATAAAACCAAAACCAAAAACTGATTTTTTGAAAAAATTAAAGGTCCACTCCCTTAACACTTTATGGAGCTGATTTTCAAAATTAATTTCGACGCATAATTGCTACATTCTTTACAACAATTTGTTTCGGTTAAAAGGCTTTGACTTCTGTCTCTTGGCTCTAAATGTCTATTATAGTAGATTTTTTTCTTACAACAAAAGGCCATGATTAGTTAATGTGACAAGGACTCACACTTCATGGCCTATCATATATACATGGCCTTAATGTCACAGTAGTTGCATTCACATATTTGAAACTTCTAGAGACCTTTTTCTATTACAAAAATTCATAGGTTACTATTCATACATTTTTCTAATATTAATTTTTAAAAATAATAATTTTCGAAGAACGATATGAAATGTAACCAATGATTTTTTTAAACATAAATCGATTTCTAAAAAGATTTAAATAAGAGAATCCTATTATGTTTATATGAGCTACGGTCTTTTAGCTTCTTATTAAACTACACTGCTTAAAAAAATAGGAGAGCAAGCAAAAAAGTGAAGAGAACAGTGTGAGACAGCCATGCATGGGCATAAAATGGAGAGTACATGTGTATCAATACGCAATACAAAAAAAAAAAAAAAAAGACGAAAAAAAATTGCAAGAGGGCTTCGATCCTTTGGAACAATGAGTACAACATAAAAAGATGGTTTATGGCAGCAATTTTTTTACATGTAAACGATAAAAAAATAACTGTTTAGAAATGATGCAAGGTATTAATATGGCGTGTGGTCCCCTCGAATAGATAAAACTACCACACACCTGTTTTCCATGGATTCGATGACATTACCAATAAGTCTATGGGGAGTACTTTTCCACTCCTCAAGAATAGACATCTCCAAGTCCCGTACAATAAAAGAAAGCCTTAATCTCGCTGCAATGCGTCGTCAGAGTGTGTCTGAAACATGCGCGATCGGATTCAGGTCAGAAGAGCTTGTTGGCTACTCAATACGTTCTATTGTATCAGCTTTAAGCATGTTCTCAACAAGACGAGCCGTATGCGATCTGGCATTATCATGCACGGAAAAAAGGAATCGCCAATTGCTGCAGCATAAAATACGACATGAGGTTTCAGTATCTCATCTGCATAACTTTGGGCAGTGAAAGTGCCATTCCGACTGATATGTAGGTCCGTACGTTCACCTATGCTAATTCCAGCCCATACCATCAACCCAATCCGTCTGTAATGTGATCTTTCACGGACAAATGTGGAATTTTTTCAAGTGCCCCTTTCCCTCCATACCAAAACATGTCTGATGTAACTCAATCTGGATTCGTCTGTAAAAAGCACTTGACTCCTACTACGTTGCCTGCAATCTCAGTGTTCAGTTGCCCACCGTCTTTAGGCCGTACAGTTGCTTGAAGTCAACAGAATACAGACCACTGGCTTACGTGTATAGAGAGCACCCTGTGAAGCCTCTTTCGGACAGTTTGGTTGGACACTCTTTGTATTGTGGGCAAGGACAGCTGTGTTTGCAGTTGAGTAGCATTGCCTGCTCCGTATCGACGAGCTGTTAACAGAATATATCGGTCATCAGTTTCTGTGATAGCACATTACCGACCTTCCCCTGGTCGACGTCTAACATTCCATGTGTCTTGGAATCAGTTTCACAGTCTTGCATTGACACATCTTCCGACTTCAACAGCTTCCACCACACTTCGTTATGTTCCCAGATTCAACTGTCCTGGTAATATGCCAAGCCATGGCTTCCGGTAAATTACTTTGTTGTGACATTTTCAAATCACATTTTCTCAAACCACAAGTTGAGCAATCGAATTTCACAACTCAGACAGTGAAACAGACGTTTCTGTGAAATCTCGATTTCTGCATTTACTCCCTTTTTCTACTTTTTGACATCATAAACTTTGATTTGCATGTGAAGTTTTCTTCCTCTGTAGTCTACTACGCTTTGCATTATGGATGTTTTATTTTATGTTACTTATCGGTGTAAGTATTTGCGTAATTTTGTTAAAACCATGTGCTCCCCTAATTGTTTTGAGCAGTGTACATTAGTACATAGATGAATATATAGATATAGGTAAAGGAATTTCCTAGCTTGTTCCAGCGTAGAGCATCATAGTATTATATTCTACTTGATATTGTTCTTATTCGATTCAGGTAAATATGGACGCAATAGAATATTAATCACTTAGTCATGATGATAGTGTCCTTTAAATGATACTTTAATGAAAAGAAAAACCATTAAATTAATTTAAATCAAAATGTTACATGATAATAAGTTTTAACATACTTAATGCAGAAAAAAATTGTCATTTGCTGCTTTAAGGGTATTTTACAGACTAAAAAAAAAAAAAAAAAAAAAAAACAGTAGAAGGTTCATTAGTTCGTGAGTGATTGCATCTGTTTGGGAAAGCCTCGTGACATAAATGGAAATAATATTCGTTTCTTCTTTTGGAAAAGTCCAATGTAATATTGATGGGTAATTTTCTCGATTAAACGCAATTTAGATACTAATTTACGAGAGTTGATTGCTCAGATGATCATTTATTTCTAACAAATCCAAAATTACAGTTAATTCCGGTACGTAGTTCTTGAGTTATGCTTAATAACTTACCCGCATATTATAATCTGTTTTGAAACGATTAAAAAATAATTTAACATTGGGAGTTCCAAATTTTAAACCTGCATAATTCTTAAACTACTTGATTAAATGACTTCTCGTTTGGTAACCGAAAGTAAAATTTACCAAAAAATCCAAATATAATGCCAAAATTATGCGTTAGTATTGCAATTTTTTAAGTTTATTGCAATTTCAATATGTAGATAATTTTTGAAGCATAATTTAAGAACAACATTACTTAGTAGGCGTTATTACTGAGTGTTTGGTACCATTCACATTTTTATAATATAAATTGTAGCAGATTTAGAAAGGGGGTATCTTTTTTTTCACGACTGCACAATATGACATCTCATACACATATATACACATTATGGTGCTGCAGGTCTTTATGGTTTACCAAAGATTTGGAAGTATTCCCGGGTAAATATTTTAAAGGCATTTTAGGATATTTTGATTTGCAGTTAAGCTTAAGTAAATGATATGGAAAGTATGATTTATTTCTTGTCTTCATTTATTTAAATGGGGATAAAATAAGCATTTCTTTCATCATAATTTTATTTATGGCACATAACAAGTTTGTTTGTAATAAGACCAGGTAAGTTTTATAATATTGCGGAAGGAAGAAAGTTTCGACACCAGGAAGTTAGTTATAAATACTTATAAAATATTTATTTTTGTATTAATGAGCTCACTTAAAGTTATTTGTTATTGGATATAAAAATGATTGCTGCATATTAAAATTTTAACTAACTGTAATTTATTACCGGTTAAATTAATAAAACTATTAGTTAAAGAACATTGAATATATAAAGAACGAAGACACTTTATAACTGAAATTAACCCACATAAAAGCACATGAAGGAAATAGTCTAACTAAAAAGATAAATCAAATACGGCTTTAAAGTATTCTATTCAGCTTTTTTCTCCCTCTGTTAAGTATATCTCATTTTATTTCCCCAAGAAGCCGTATGTAACTTTAAAGAAATATTTAAACGTTTCACTCTCTTTTTAATGAGTTTAATATGAGGTGAGTTGTCTAATGCTCTATGAGGATTTATTTATTTCAATAATTTAAAAAAAAGTCTGGGTATATTTCATATTGAGAATTTTTTTTTTTTTTTTTTAAATAAAAAAAAATTATTATTAAAGAGAAAACGAAAAGAGTTTCTTCATTTGGGTCAGATGAAACCTTATTTATATTTCATAAAAGATTTCAAATGAAAGGTTTCTCAAAAGTATGTTTTTTAAATGTGGTGGCTTTGAACTTTATCAAAAGACAAGCTCCTCAAGTAAGTTTTTTTTTCTTCATTTATAATTAACTATACAATTAATTTTTATTTGATTAGCTTTTTATAGGCTTCTTGTTTTATCTGTCATAGTTCTCTAAGTTACACATAAATTAGACGTGGAAAAAACATTCAAAAATTTCTGCCAATTACTAAATTAATGATCTTCTGAATAAAAAGGTATAGGTATATATATATATATATATATATATATATATATATATATATATATATATAGCTCTATCAAAAGTAAATGATTTATGAAAACCATGAAAAAGAGGGTGCAAAACAACAACAGAAATCAATGAATATTCATAACTAGAGAAACAACAAACAAACAACACCCTGCTCTTCGGAAAGTGGGGGGAGTTAAAAAACAGGTACCAAAAATTAAAATTGAATCCTCACAGGTTTCACAAGATATGGCTAACCCACATACTCCAAAAGTGTAAAAAAATCATCAAATAAACTTACTTACAAAAACTGCTTTAAAAACATAAACAACCAACTATTTCAAAATCAATAACACTAATTTTAAAACATAAACAAATTAAAAATTCTTGTAAAACTGAATCATTAAGTAATTATAAACATTGAACATGTGAGAAGGCCATACCCCCACCTTGACCTGCGAAGACTTGAAAAAACTTGATACCTTTAAAATATCGACACGCTCCATATCTCTTTAGCAGCAGGAATTGCAAACAAGGTCATAATCCATGTTAGACCAGCGTCATTCAGACTTGTCCTTCCGTCATCTTCATAAGCATAATTTCCATTCCATGTCACCTCAGTTCCAACTTGACATTCATCAAAATGTAGACGTTCTTATAAAGACTTTAGTCCACACCTATCATATATTCAAGCAGTTCCATCGGCATCCATTACAGTGTTTGGTCGCTTGGCTGTTGCCACTTCATAAAACTCTTTTCAAGCTGATTTACATAATAAAAAATAAACTGATATGGAAATAAATTATTGTAAAAAAAGATTAGCAGTAAATTTAAAAATCTGTGCATTCAAAATTCTTTACTTCTGCATATTCTATAAAATCTATTAACTTGTCCCAAAATAATGTTGATGATGTTGACAAATATATTGTGAAATATAATCTCCAAACAAGGACATTAAAATAATCAAGTGAAGTAAATTGCTTTTCATGTGTCAAATGTGATTTACAAAAGTAATTATCGAAAGTGTTTACGATCTAAAAGAAGGAAGTGAAACTGAAAAGTGATTGCACAATCGTAAACAGATATTTTATTATAAACGTTTTTGCAATACTCAAGAACTATAAGACATTTATTAACTCTAATTTTAAATTACCGTAAATATAAATATTGATACAAATTATTTGTTATGCTGATTTATGGGATTAATTTCCTGTTTCTTTATTGTTAATAATATTTTATTCATGTATTTTTTTCTCTACTTCCAGTTGTTACTCAAACTCTCAAAACTGAGAGATGTATGCCTTAAAGCTCTTATTAAATGTAATTTTACTTTTCTATTCATAAGTTTCGGCACTAATTTAACTTCACAAGACACTCAAAATATGCGTCTTTTTAAACAACATGAAGTTCAGACCAGCAGTCACATATACGGAATAAATAAGAAATACAGGAGCAAGATATAGATTTATTTACTCTATCCGGAGGATAAATACCAGATGTCAAAAAGAATATACATAAATATAAGGTAAGCCCAATTTATCTTACCTGTGCTTTTTATATTGAGAAATAGATAATTAATTTTGAGGATAAAGATCGAACATCACGCGAATTTTTTGATAGCAAAGATTAAATATTGCTAACAAATTGATTATGAGACTGAAAAAAAAAACAATTTCTCAATAAAAATACAAATCTGGTAATAGTCCGATAGAGTAATTTATTAGAAAAAAAAATAAAACGAATCTTAGCAACATTATGGCTTCATCTACAAAAGATAGCACGACCATTGAAAAATTGAACGCCAACAATTATACAAATTGGCGGTTCAAGGTCGAAATGCTATTAATTCGAGACGAACTTATTGAAGTTATCACGCAAGAGGCCCCCACTCCATTGAATGATGCTTGGACCAAGAAAGACAGAAAAGCAAGTGCTTTAATAAATTTGTCCACTGAGGACAGCCAAATAGTGCATGTCAAAAATTTAAATACAGCTAGGCAAACATGGGATGCACTTAAACAAATCCATGAGAGATCTAATCTCTCTAGTAAGCTGTACTTGCTACGAAAACTGTACAGTACAAAATTAACTGAAGGTGGCAATATGACAGCCCACATTACTAAAATTTTAGAGATAGTGGATAAACTGTCAGCGATTGGTGAAAACATAACTGACTCGCACATTTCAGCACTGCTGCTGTGCTCGTTGCCGCCGTCCTACGATACCCTAGTTACTGCTCTGGAGGCCAGAGATGAAGCTGAGTTAACCGTACAATTTATAAAAAGCAAGCTTACGGACGAATATACTCGTAGAGTAGATAATCGTGAAAACTCCGAAAACAGCAATAAAGCCTATAAAACTCAAGGTAAATTTAATCATTCAGAACAGAAAAGAGGCAGCAATAAGTACTGCTCACACTATAAAATGAAAAACCACTCAAATAAAGACTGCTGGTTTCTAAAAACGAAAAACAACAACAGTTACACTAATAACAGACACTATAAAAATAAAAACAATTCAACATCACTAGTTTATGAAGAAAATAATTTACATAAAAATGCGGAACCTGAAGAAAGAAAAGACACAGTAAATGAAAACAACAGTGTCGCTTTACTAACCGAAGAGTCCGAAAATAAAGGCACTTTTATAGTGGACAGTGGCAGTTCCAGTCACATAGTAAAATCAAAAGAATTTTTTACCAAAATTACAAATAATAATGAAACAAACGTCACAGTCGCTAATGGTAATAAACTGATTTCATATGGATCTGGAAAGGTAATAATTCATACCGAAAATAAAAACAAACAAGTTATATTGCGTGACGTACTATACGTTCCTGACATAGAAACTAACCTGTTGTCAGTGAGTAGGGCAACTAAAAACGGTTGCAAAGTCAAATTTGAAAAAGATAAATGTGATATAATTCACGAAGGCGACGTTATACTTCAAGGTAAACTTAAAAATAATCTGTACGAAATACATGTTAGTAAAGATGAAAATCACAAGCACTATGCAAATGTCACCTACAACTGCTCAAATGCAAATTGCATAGATTTGTGGCATAGGCGAATGGGGCATAGGAGCTACGACACAATAAAGTCCATCTTATCAAAGGACTTAGTTGAGGGAATTAAAATCAACAACTGCAAACATAATGCTAAATGTGAGGTATGTTTTCCGTATGCATCAAGTCAAAAATCAGCGAGACCCCATTTCCTAAATCAGGTGCATATAGAGCTACAAAAAGGCTCGAGTTAGTTCATACTGATGTATGCGGCCCTATAAATACACCCACAATTGGGGGAAAAATACTTCGTCACTTTTATCGATGATTATACACGATTTTGTGTAATTTATTTAATGGCAAATAAAAGTGAGGCTTCAGAAAAGGTGAAAGAATACGTCTCAATGGTGAAAAACAAATTCGGAAAAATGCCTACTGAGATCAGATCGGACAACGGTGGTGAATATACGGGGAACGAAATAGAAAAATATCTAAAAGAAAATGGGATTCATCATCAACTTACCGTACCATTTAACCCAAGCCAAAACGGTGTCGCAGAGCGTAAGAATAGGTCCCTACTTGATATGGTTAGAAGTATACTAAATGAAGCAAATCTCCCGCACAAATTATGGGGGGAAGCCATATGTACCGCGAATCACTTACAGAACCGGCTACCTTCAAAATCGGTAAGCACCACACCCAATAAATACAGCTTACTAGAGAGATTAGATCTCTCATGAATTTGTTTAAGTGCGTCCCATGTTTGCCTAGCTCAATTTAAATAGTCAAATCGACGTCGTCGATGGACAAATTTATTAAAGCTCTTGCTTTTTTGTCTTTCTTGGTCCAGTCATCTGTCATTGGGGTGGGGGCCTCTTCCGTAATAACTTCAATTAGCTCATCTCGAATGAACAGCATTTAAACCTTGAACCGCCAATTTGTATATTGTTGGCGTTTAATTTTCCAATGGTTGTGCTGTCTTTTATAGAAGCCATAATATTATTATAGATTTGTTGTATTTTTTAAAAAAAATATTACCCTTTTTGGATTACCAGATTTTTATTTTTATCATTTAATGACGATGCTTTTATTGAGACAATTTTTTCAGTCTCGTAATCAATTTGTTAGGAATATTTTAACTTTTCTAACAATATTTAGCGCGAAATTCGTTTTCCTCACAATTCATTATTTATTTCTCAATTATAAAAGCAAAGCATAGGTAAGAGAAAAATTGGCTTACCTTGTATTTATGTTTTGTGTCCGTAGTCTACCTGTCTGGTATCCAACATCGTCAGGGTAATGCAATCTATAGCTTCTAGATGTTTACCTATTTTAGTCCGTTGATAACGATATGATATTCGTTATCATCTTAAAACACACGTAATTATTTGTGACTTGTAAAAAATATATATGGAGCGAATTTTTAAAGAAAGAAAAAAGAATTTAATTCAGCATAAAAATCACATCTCTCCTCCCGAGAGTCTAGATTACAAGTAAGTGTAGAAAAACATATATAATATATTATTGACTTTGAAAAACAAGAAATTATTGCCATTTATCTTAATATTACATTATTTATATTAATATTTATATTTATAGTAATTTAAAACAGTTTATTAATGTTCAAATGTCTTTAACTTCTTGAATATCTGATGAAATGTTTATACAGAGTGTTTATTTAGTATCGTACAATCACTTCTTTGTTTCGGATAACATACACTTTTGATAATTGCTTTTATAAATCACGTTTGACAGATGAAAAGCAATTTACTGAGTTTGATTAGTTGAATGTCCTTGATTTGGAGATTTCATTTCGTAATAACTGTCAACAGAAAGTAATATAGAAATGTAGCATATAAAAAATATTACCCCACCTTTTTCTAAATCAAGAATTAAAACATTTTTTTTTTTCATCAGGGAGGTGGAATCCCTTGAATTGATCTTTTAAAATCAATTTTAAACGCGTGGACGCAGAAGGAAAAACATACTAACAGGGAAGGTCTCTATACGGACATACTCAAAAAAATCTGAAAAAATTACAGAATGTTCTTCTCATGTGGATATACATGTCTATGAAAAGTTTTCGGCGGAACCTTGATAGAGCGTCCGTAAAAAAATAATGAAAATTTCGTTTATTTGGCGATTTATCACCAATTGGCGATGAAATAAAATTTCCAAAAATATGCTTCTATGTTATTTTCTATGCTATCTTTATACGAATACCTACTTTTTAAGGAAAAAAAAAACTTTTTATGTTAAATTTGTTTTTATAACTTTAATTTAAATAACTTTAGTTTTGTCATTTTTAGTTTGTTTTAACTAATACTTTTGGCAGTTTTAGTTTGTTTTTTTGTCATATATATTTAAATTGTTTCAAGCTCAAAAGTAAGTCCGATTGAGTACGGTCGATGTGATTTTGTTGCTGTGTAAACAACATTTTCTTCCATATGTAAATGTATAATGACAGAATTCGTCATGTGGACTTTATTTTTGAATAGCCGTTTAAATTTAAAAACTCTTGGATTGGAGGATAAAGCAATAGCAAAATTTCATTTAAATCGGTAATAAGAAAAACGGTGAATTATGTATTACTTTATGGAAAATTTTAAATTAATATTGCTGTTAATGTTATAAATAAGTAAATATTTGCAACTTGAAAAATATAAAAAAGTGCAAATTAAATGATTAAAAATCAAATGTCAGCTGGCTATAACTTAAAATAGATATTTGAAACTTGCAAAACATAGAAAGTATTTTTCCAGTGATAAAGTTAAATAACTACAGACAGGCAACATGCATATGCAATTAAAAAAATATATATAATAAACTCTTTCATTGATTAAGTTTAAATTCATTAAATACCGCACATTCTAAAAAATAATTAGCAAGAAATTTTTAGATGCATTAAAATCGTTTCCTTTTGGCGAAAAAAATCCTGCTCGCCAAACCGCTTGTCGCTTTCGTATTTTCGCGCGAAATATTCGAAAGTATTTTATTTTTTTACAGATTTTCTACTGGAATTCCGCCGCTAAATTTAACTGATTCTTTATTACATACATGAGTAGTTTCACTAGCATTTTTTCCAACATAATCTGAGTATGCCCTGTAAGGCGACCTTCCTTTTAAGAATTGGCTTCTACGGAGGTTGAGGGTGACAGAGAAATCCTTGGTGGAAAATCTTTTTTTTTTTTTTTTTTTTTTTTTTTTTTTTTTTAATCACACGAGTGGAAAAAAAAAATATTTTTTGCTTTCAAATTCGTGAGAGAAATAGAAATTTTAGTTAATTAAAGTTGAAAATCCAGGGAGAGACAATTGCCGTCCCCTACTTCACCTGCGGGGCATGCACTCCATTTCATACTCAAATTATATTCAAACTAATGATAGTTTGCTTTCATGTGCGGCACTCGAGTCGGATGCACGGGTCCGCCAGTGATGACTCTTTATATCAATCTGCAGTTTTTAAAATGGGGATATACATTGAAAATTCAACATCATTTTAGTTATATATATAACCATTAAATAAACATTACCGACCGCCCTCAAAAATTGTGATAGTATGAATGAAATTACACTAATTCAGTTTCCCCCAACACACTTAATATGGATACCAAAAACATAATGTACAAGCTGCTATGTATAAAATAAAGTCCCTTGTACTATATTACAAGAATTAATATGGAAGAAAAAAAGAAGAATATGGATACCGATAAAAATAATTGAAAAGCTTATATCTTGAATTATTTTATCAAGAGTACAGAATTCAATTATATAAGCAAAATAGTCGTTTTTTGTGAGAAAAAAAGCTAAAAGCTGAAAATTTTTCCCCTGTACTCTAACGACTAAAATGACCAAGAGAATAGTTTCAAGATGAAAACAGAATAATATTAAATGCCATGAAATGGAAAAAGCAATACAACCTTTTAAATATTTAATTTATAGCAAGGAAAAATAGTAATATTACACAACATACCTAATAAAATCCCAGTTTTTATCCAAATATATTCCTGCACATAGTATCCAAAAGCACGATAAGTTTAAAGTTATTTTTACAGTTAAGTTAACACATATTTTAAAACCTAATGGATTCAGCTAATCTATTTTGAAATACCATAAATGCAATTAATATAATATAAATAGAAAATAATTACATTATTAGTAATTAAAATACCTATTAACACTTTTAAATTTTTTAAATTTCTTAACTAAAGTAAAAAATATCAAAACAATTATTTTACAATATCGCAAATAACTAGCATTTTAGTACCCCCAAAGAATATATATATATATTTCAGCTTTTAAAATCTATTTGGTTAGTGAGGATAAAAGAATTTTTGCGTTAGTTTCCGTCAAAACAAAGCTCATAAATGAAGAGTTGCATAAATCAGTATAGTGAAGCGATAGAAAATTTTACTGCATGTATATTGATATGGCTAGTGCAGTTTCAAAATCGTTAACATTCTTCAAATTGTAACTTATTTTTAATTCCATTTGACATCCCATCTTTTGACTTATATAGAATGCATCCGACGTAATATATAATATATGTAATATAATAAAACATTTTCCAATTAATATATTAAATCACAAGATAATCAACACAATATAAATTAAGCAATAATTAGATCTCGAGAAATTACATATTCAATATAACCAAATGAACTGATTAAAAACAATTCGGAAATTGTATGTCGATCGTGGAAAATGAGGTGCGTTCGTACTATAACTAGATTTATAAATATTCAGATCTTGGTGCAATAGCTGTTGCACTCTTATGCAACAATGCACGAATATAAAATTTATTACGATTATATATATTAAATTCAGCAATACGGAAATAATGTGACCCCCATCTTAAATAGAACGTAATCACCATGGCGACATAGAATCATTACCTATCATGGGATATCCCTGAATTGCTTACACATGATAGGATTTAATAGAATGAAGAAAATTTTATTAATATCTTTTTAAGTTTTTATTTGATTTTCATAAAATTTGAAATGACTGTCTAAAATTACGCAACAATTATATATATTAAATTTCAAACCATTTAGTTGGGTAATTTTTGCGTTGTTACATGCGGACAGACGGACGGACGGACGGATGGTCCAGATGTCAACTATAGGTGCTTACGTATTTATATAATTACGAACGCACCTAAAAAGAAGAAGAAAATCCAACAACAGGCGGTAATAACATTACAAAAAGAAAATGGAAACCTAACGTATCGTAAAACACTTACATCAGTTTACTCGCCAGTGGAGAGTAGATTTTCTAATGGCGCGATTGAATTTTTAGGTAGTCTTTAAAACTGCAAAATATTGAAAATATGCCGAAATCTTTTATATATCTATATTAATTATTGCCATATTTCGCGTTTCTCTTATTTCTGCTTTGTAAACATAGCACTAACCTCTATTGCACTCTAAACTTTCCTCTGGTATAACATTCTTAATTTGATACAAACATTTCATAAAATTGTTACTACAAATATTCATTGTAGTAATGAATTATTTTTGTAATCAAATAAAATTTGACATTATGTTGAATCTTGCTGGGTGAGACGAAAGAATAAATACTTGGCTGGTAAAATTTTCTGTAAAATACTCATCCCTGTATATGATATTCATCTACTCGATGCCCTAAAAACTTCTGGAAGTATTTACCGACCTTAAAAAAATTGTCAAGCAATAGTTAAATAAAAAATTAAGATTTTAAAATAAGTGAATGGAATTTTTAATCCTTTTTCACTCGGAACTCGCCATAAACATATATTACGTACAAAACATTGCATTTTTTATATCGTTCAGAATAGGAGAACGAAACCAAGGAAAGAAACAAACTGAACTATACTAAAGAGAGAGAGAGAGAGGGGGAGAAAACGGAAAGAAAGAAAATGTTTTCTTTGGTTAATGCAATGCAAAAGCTATATCTCTGATTTATTTATTTATTTATTTTGTAATATATAAATATTACAGTCTGTTATTGAAGCTGGTTTATTTGCGTTTTACAATATTTTGGGTAATGCCGGGAGCATTTATTATATATTTTAAAGCTATAGTTATTCAGAAATTAAAATTACTTTATATTTCTTGTACAACCATGAAGTGCCTCCTGAGAAATTAAAAAAGAGAGGAAATAAACAACTCAACCAAAATAAATTGCATTTTTTATTGACTCAAAAATTATCAAACTCTATTTCCTAAAATTCCTCCGGGACTCATCGAATCGAAAATTATAATTCTTATTTTTTTTTCCTCCTCCTAAGAAAATTTTCCTTCTAGGCGACTGATTCATATAATGCATCAATAACTATCGCATAAATATGTATTTTTTGTGACTTCATTTACACAACATCTCTCTAGAGACAGTGTTTGAAATGCGATATACCATAACAACAAAAGGAGGAGAGAAAAAAATGCGAAAGAAATCACTATATAAGGCTGATGGTCCGGAGAAAAAAAAAAATCGGCAAACGGTACGTCTTTTTTCTTTCTTTTCTTTTTTTTTTTTTTACTGTCTGTTTTTATCCTCGTAAGTTGCCGCAACACTGTAAAGAAGACGGAATGAAAGTAGAGAAAACTAGGGTGAGCGTGAACGTGTTTTAAGATAAGAAAAAAACAAAGAAAGAATTCAAGAGGCAGAGAGAAATGGAAAGCATTGGTTCCAACAGATGGCGGCGCAGACGAAAAGATCGAGAGGCTGAACCTAGCATTCTGATTGGTTGGTGGGCGGGAGTTACCTGGGACAGAGAGAAAAGTTGTTGGGACAGTTTGATTTCTGCTGCTCACTTCTCTTCCACCCCTACTCCTATGTCTCTTTCGCTCTCTGATTCCGTTGCGTTTCTCTCTCCCTCTTCCTCCAACTCAGGACGTTTCGATGGCCTTTTTGCTCGGAGTTGCCATTAAGGGATCGTATAATTTTCAAATTAGAGTTTAATTGTAGGTCTAACGCATAGATTTAATTTTTTTAAATTTAATTTTGATCTCTTTGAATAAAAGTTGATGCTATCTTTGAGATTGATTTTTTTTCTTTTCATTCAAAAACAAATAAATTGCATGGATAAAAAATATTTATTTTTATAAATTATATTTATTGGGTCACAGGAAATGCCTTAATAGTGACAAAATAACTATTAAGTTCGTTTCTTGAAAATGCATTGTTTTAAAATATTTTAGGCCGCATCGGTTATGGATTTTTTTTAAATTTTAAATATATATTTATTAAGTGTAACTTGAATCAGGATTTTGGAAATTTTCTTATTAGCGAGAGAGTAGTACATATATTATTTTCTTTTTTGAAAAAGGGTTATTGTACACATTGCGTGTAATGTATGTATTATAAGTATTAGGAGTGTGTTATATGTATGTTAAAATGTATACATATAAGTTGTGTAAGATGGATGAGCAGCTGTATGTAAATATAGCAATAATGTGGATTAAGTGTGTAGATAAAAATCTCTTTTCTTTTTATGAAATTAATTCACATTACACTAGATTTTTTCTTTTTTTGTCCCCTTCCGTAGGTTTAGTATATCTATTGAAAACAAAGCAATCCATAATAAAATATCTTGATAAAATAAAATTTAATATTTTATTTCTTCTTTGAAATTTATGCTACTTTCGTTTCTCGTCTTTTAACTGTAACCGGCAATCGCAAGAATCGCATGAATCTATATTATAAAGGACAAACGTGTCCGTGAGTAATGCTGATGTCATTTTCACGTTAACTACACCTAACGATAAAATTTCGTTCTTACTGCAATTTTTTTAACTTTTAAACATTGAACATTTTTAATTTTTGCACCGTCGAATAAGAAAAAATTGTTCTTTCAAATGCAATTTATTTTGTAATAATAATAGTTAGTTTGTAATAATAATTAAAAAAAACCTATTAGAGTTTTTTTTTTTTTTTTTTTTTTTTTTAAGTATTTCTCCTATATTCAGTAACCCAAAAAGCCGAGTTGGATCACCTAGCTTTATTTGTTTGATAGTTTTCCGGCCTAGTTCAGTTGTTTGGTTTAAATGAATGTTACCTTCATGTTATACTTAAAGATTTAAAACTTATTTATATTAACTTTGTTTTTAGATATCACGTATCCTGCAACTGTTTATAAAGTACGCTTTAAAAAATTTGTAATAATATTGATTTTAATATGTTTTTATTTCAATATGATTGTGGCCGTAAGGATTCGGTGTTCAATTCGGAACTTCTTACCCCAGGTGTGTGTGTGTGGGGGGGGGGGGGGGTTGCAGCTTCGGTGAAAAAAGTAAAATATCGAAGGGGATTTTCCTGTCAAGGAAATTATTATAGGCAGAAATTCAAAATCTTCCAAGGGAAGGCATTTGGACGCTTTCCGTTACTTCTTGCAAGTCCAGCTCCATTGGTTTGAATTGTAGGATGTAGAGTCCGATTCCAAATCTCTAGAGTTTAGAAAAGTAAAATTCGTGTACAAATAATTAAAAGACATAGATTCACATTAAATTTAAGGAATATAGACGTGGGCGCCACAAAATAAAAATCTAGATAGGAGCAAAATTTCCGAACGCACTGTAAATTGAAATGTCTGAAATTCAGACACTTATGTGTCGGAAATGGATGGTTCAAAAAGGAGACACTTCAAAGTGTCTGATTTTTTCAGACACTTTTTTTACGTCAGAACTTCACACACTTGAAACATTTGAATTGCGTCCATTTTAGATCTAACATTTGTCGGCAGTAGGCAGCCATTTACTGACCTTTTTAAAGCATATGCAGCCATGTTTGACCACATTGAATAGCCAAATACTGACCTTTTTAAAGCATATGCAGCCATGTTTGACCACATTGAGTCCTCCTTGGTAAATGAGAAAGTATTTGACCATAAAACAGGGTTAGGTTTCTTCCAGAAACAAGACCTGATTGAAACGTGGGAAAACTGAGCATCTCGCCAGATTTTAGAGGCGCTCAAAGTTCTTAAATTTGGCAATTTTAGCAAAATTCATATTTTAAATCTGTTTGGCATTGCATTGATTATAACCAATAGCTTCTAAAATAGGATAATATTAAATATACATATATATAACCATTAAATAAACATTACCGACCTCCAACAAAAACAGGGAAATTATGAATAAAATGACATTAACAAATTGACAAAAATACAGTTCCCTCCAACACACTTAATATAGTTTCCAAAGATATAGTAAAAAACAGCAGAAATTGAATAACAGAAATGGAATAATGGAAAATTGTAGAACTTAGACAGAATCATCGGGTCCCAAATGCCTCAAGTTCCACAAATAAAATGCGTGGTTTAATTTTCATATTAGTCATAAATTAGCTAAAGAATATGAATTTGGGACTACCACACACATAAAACCGAGAACTAAACCATTGAACACCAATTAAGTTCAAAATAAAACAAAATTAAAAAGGATAGAGGAAAAATAAAAAAAAAATTACCAAACTAAAATCCATACTGTCTTAGCAGTAGGCATAACAAATACACACATTGGAGATCACCAGTACATGTTACCAAAAAAGTTTTTTATATGATGGTGGACCAAGGATCAACAATATACAGCATAGCCAAGCAAACTCCCATTAAATATAACCAGCGCCCTCAATAGCTAATTTAGAATTGAGAATGAACTGCTCCATGTATTCAAATGAATCAGTGTGGTGCTGCCATCTATTGACTTATTAGTAAAATAAAAACTATTATATAATAAAAACTATTAATAACTATTAATGGATTAAGTTTTAAAGCAAATACTGTTTAGAGATAGATATAAGATAATTAAAAAATAATTAAAAATATGTTAATAAATATATACAATTGTATTATAAAAAATTAGTAATTGAAATATTAAATCAAAATGAAATGTAAAATGGTGAAAATGATGATTATTAATGTTTCACACAAATATTTGTACCTCGCTATAACATATCAAAATTTAAATTCCTGTGACAACATTGCATCATCACTTAAATTAATTTATAATTAAATATAAAAATTAAAATTTAAGATGCTAAGGAATTAATATTAATAATAATTAAATTTTGAAATTAATAAGTTACATTTAATGTGTCTACAAACTTTCTTAAAAATTAAATACACATAATTTAGGGGGGAAATGAAGAATAAATAATAAATTTATTAAAACATGCATATTATTCTCATTGTATATAATATATATGGTACTAGTATAAATGCCCGTCCTAGGACGGTGGGTAAAAATTGTGTTTTTCACTTAAAATTTGAAAAACTGATAAAAAAAAATAATTGACAATATGGGAGCGTTTAGATGAGCAAAGTTCGGCTAGTTTATGTTCTAATAAACACACAATTAGCATTTACAATATTTCTGGGTAAACCAGGTTTTCCATCTAACAAAATTAAGATTTCTTAATAAAACAAAAATTTAATAAATATGCAATAAAAGTGCGTAATTAAAACAGACTGCTGCAACTATTGAAATAATGCTATTTTTTTTAATAACACTTTGGAATTGTATTTTATCGTTTACCCCCCCCCCTTTTTCCCCTCCAATTTTTTTATATGTATATTGATTAATAAATAAGTATCTCGGGTTGAAAACCAACCGTCTAATCCCCTAAGCTTCTGTCCTCCTGATGCAAAGCTATATATCAAAAATTATTAATTTTACTTTTCGTATAAATATTAATTTTTTACTTTTAAAATATGGAATATATTTGGGTTTTTTTTTTTTTTTTAAGTTTAAATTTACATACACCTGTATATAGAAAAGGAAACTATAAGTAATGTGTAATTTAAAAATAAGTTACAAAATAATAAGTCTAAAGTATTTAAATTGATTACTTTTTTTAAAAGAAAGTCAGTTTTATCAATTTTTTGCAGGGAAAAAAAAGGGTATTTTTAAAAATACCACAACATTGTTTTCCGTGAATCACTTTATATGAGAAATAAATTATAATTCCTTACATGTCGCAAAGAAAATTTAATATGATTGCAACTTAATACTTGAATTAATCTCAAGTGACACTTGGCGATTTATTTTGGTGGTGAAATGCGATGTGCCTTCTGATTTGTTAGGAAGAAGTGTCTATCACTGCTCAAATATCAGGACTTGTAACATTGAGAAGCAATCGCGGCATTCTTGTTTCTTGTCAACCAGTGGGAGAATGGAACCTTTCACTCTTGAGTCTCTTCCTCGGAGACTGGTAAGATTGGTGGATTCGCCCCGGATGCGTTACACTGCCTTTTATTATATAGAGATATTCAATTTTGATATCCTACGTTTCGTACGATGAATTTATTGGTGCTGACAAAGATTCATTTTTTTCTGGTCTTTTTTCATTGGTTAAATTGTTATTGTTAAATAAAGCTCGACAAAATATTTCAAATATTTAGGATTTCCTACATATTTATTGTTATTTATTTTTCTTTTTTTATGTATTCACCTTTCTGATGATATTTACCTTTCGCATATTTTAAATGTTATGATTTTTTAATACTTCATTTATAAGTGATTGGATCTAGTTATTATAAAATTCATTAGTGATTAGTTAATTTAATAATTGTTGATACAATTTAATATGTATAATGTCTATACCATGTCTTGAAACTCAATTTATAAATTTTATTTAAAAATGATGATGATTGTAATATTCTATAATGGTTATATATATATATATATATGTGTGTGTGTGTGTGTAAAAAAATTTGAAATCACAAATATATGAAGAAATTGATAAAGTTCTAAAGATGATTTAGAAATGAACATAGGAAACCAATATGTAAAATAAGAAAC
Source organism: Maratus speciosus (assembly GCA_963932465.1). Lineage (NCBI taxonomy): Eukaryota > Metazoa > Arthropoda > Arachnida > Araneae > Salticidae > Maratus > Maratus speciosus. The sequence continues at coordinate 501,081,083 of OZ010793.1, read as the reverse complement.
TATGAATGACTCACATAATCGTCAGAGGAGCTTGTGAGTTCATTCATAGAAGATGCGTTATTTCATCCAATTTTCTCGGCATTAAGCCTAAAATGACAAAATTTAGCTCCTTATAACGCAGACATTACAGAAAATAGATAATAAAAAGCTAAGAGATTCAAAGAAAGATACACCTCATACAGGATATTAAAAATCACTAGAGCACAATACCTGAATGACATACTAAGAGTCAAAACTACTGCATATCAGCATGGAAAACAAAGTTAAGACTATTTTAACATGTGATATACAGTTGAGCATCTGAGTGAAACCCATAACTGTGCTGCCATCTGGTGTGAGAAAGGAAAAATGTAAATTAGAACTGGAATAATAACAATAATGTTTAGTGTTGCCCTCTTAAGCCCCCCCCCCCCCCAAAAAAAAAATAAAAATAAAAATAAAAGGAATGAAAATGTTTGAAGAAATCAAGAAAAGACATAGATTAACTTTTAGTTAAACTAGAATGAAAAAATAGGAATAAACTTAATAAGTACTGAGTGAATACAAAATAAAATAAAGAAAAGGAATAAATTAATACAAATAAATAAATAAAGAATTATATAAAAATAAATAAAAGGGCAATTGATTAAATTAACGTTTTTAAGACAAAAAATTGTAATATAAAAAATGAGAACATAAATAACATTTAAAAATTGAATATTTGAAATAGTAAAATTTAGCCTTGTATTATGTAAATAAATGTGAAAATTTAAAAAGCAATGAGGAATATTGAGGTAGTAAAATATATCCTAAATTGATGAAGCATTATGCGAAAATTTATTATGTTAAATGCATGATACCCCGTATTTTTTATTATTTTTTTTAATATATGTCCATACAAATATAAGCTTATATACATACACTTATACACGCTCACACACATAAAAACATATAAGGTTTTAAACTTTTTTTAGCATTCCCGACCTAAACCCTCCGTAATGGTATTTTAATTTTTTATTTTTTATGTTTTTACTGTATAATGTATGGAAAAACATACACATACACCAAACTTTATATATATATATATATATATATATGTATCCACGTGCAGTAAAACCTCTCAATTTGTGGATATATCGGATCCGCGAAATTTTATCTGCTCTTTAGATGTAAAAATAAACAAATACTAGAAGGTAGCCCGTCAGAATGGCGTGTTTGCATTTTTAAAAGAGTGATATAGCATTTCATTATAAAAAGAATTGTGAAGTAATAAATTTTATCTTAAAGTTTTAATGCATGGAGTTCGTTCAAATCGCTATATTGCCAATGAGCTCCGTGGTCTATATTTTAATCGGAAACATCCATAATTAAACATTGTTTTTGAAATTGCGAAATGATTGCAAAAAGCAGCAAAATATTTTTAGTTTTGTATGTTTTATAATGCCAATGAGCAAAATTATTGCATCCATGTTCCATATTTTAATGAATCTCAAAGGAATGAATCGCATGTTTACCATTGCTGATTGTTGGGTGATACGATTTACATCGAAAAACATGTATATTTCGATGTAGCTCATCACTCAAGTTGTTTTTATTTTTCACAATCTTTCTGAAAAGATTAATCTTATGCAGCTTTATGGAAAAAAATAAATCTCTGAAAATTAAAATAAAATGCCTGATTTTAACGAAAGAATATCAGGATCTGGATGAGTTCACTCCGTAAGTGTTCTACACTTAGCGCTATTATATACATAATGTACTATTTGTTGTAGACTGAAAAAGATGTCCGCTAAATAGAGGTCACGTTATGAAGCACTTACAGTAAAATATCCTTAAGGGACACACTTGAATAGCAGATACCTCTATTTATCGAACACCCAGCTTTTTCAATCCACAACACATGCATATTTGTGTATTTTTACCGCAGAAAAGCGATTCCACGATCCTGAGGTGTCCACTATTGAGAGATTTTACTATATTTGAATAAATCTATTTATATAAAATCCAAGTCTCTGTGCGTTCCTCACAATTCCGGTTGGACCACCTCATTCATCGTGGCCACGTCAAGATACCTATGGAGAAATCGGCATGAGCTTCAACAATAATTGTTGAAAAGTACTAATAGCAACTACAATAGGTTACCAGAATACAGCCAAAATTCGTTATATTTCGCCAAATTTGGCGACAAAAATAAGTTGCCATATATGACGCCAACTTGGCGACAGCTGGCTAATTTGGCGAAATTTCCATTGAAACCCACTAATTTTTCATAATCGAGCTGACCAAAATTTAGTTTAATCTCCGTGCATTTAAGGTTTTTTTTTTTTTAAATGTATGGGTCAGAATTTAAAGTGTAATGTACGAAAATGTACGCCTTTACATCTTCAATCCGATGCTACTAATAAAGTAACAGCCTCTAGACGACACTGTACTATCTGAGCTCCAAACTGCCCGATTTTAATGTGCTTTACATAGCCGAATACAGAAATGAAATTCTCGGTACTTTTTCAGTATAGGGGCCTTGAGAAAAAGAGAAAACTGTATATATCTTGATAGCTCATTTTCCGTCATCCTTGACGGGCTATCGTTCTAATATATATATATTTTAATCTTATCATGTACTAAAACTTCAAAATAATGGTTATATAGTATCATTATAGTATCATTATAGTATAGTATGGTATAATTAGTACAATGCCAAACAGATTTAAAATAGTTTAAAAAATTGCATACCAAATTTGAACTACTAGGAGTGGGGGGGGGGGGGACGAATACCCAGTTATCTCACGCTTTAATCAGGCCCTGTATCTGGAAAAAATCCAACTCTATTTTATGGCCGAATATTTTTTCATTAATCAAGGAGAATTGAATGCGACCAAAACACCTGCGTATGATGCTTAAAAAATAAAAATAAAACAAAAGCGGTTGGTTTTCAAATTAATATTAAAATTAATGAAGTTTTGTATAAACTAAATCAAAAATTTTAAGCAAATCAAAAAATTTAAGTAAAAATTTATTTAATATACTAATTTATTTTATATGAAATCCAATTTAACAATTTTATCTCTAAAAATATATATTTTTTATAAAATTAACAATCAAAAAATGAAAAAGTTGAAAGTTTATTACATTTATTATAATCACAAAGGTTTGTTTATTTTAATTATCATATATATAGTTTATGGGATATAAATAGGACATACAATGCAATTAAAATTTGCTTTCAAATCACATTGTAGTATTATGTGGAAATTAATTTAACTGGTTTTTTAGATGTAGTTTTAACGGCAATTTTAAACAAAGAATACAATTATTAAAATGATTGAATGATACGTTATAATATTAAATTGACCACATAGGAAGCTAAAGTGGAAATCAATTTAGAAAAGCTGAATTTTTAATAGTAAAAAATGCTTTTTATGTAACATAACATTCATCTAAAGTAAAAAGATAAATATAATATGTATTAATTTTAAATACATTTATTATTTTCTACATTAACTACTATCTACTATAATATATTATATAAATAGGACATACAATGCAATTAAAATTTGCTTTCAAATCACATTGTAGTATTAAGTGGAACTTAATTTAACTAGTTTTTTAGATGTAGTTTTAACGGCAATTTTAAGGGTGTATTCCAACCCAAACTGCTTTTTTTCCGATTCATTTTTAAATTAATTTTTGCTCTCAAATGCATCAAACTGGGAAATTCTCTTATTTAGAAACTACATAATGTGCCGTGCTTCTCGATTTTTTCATAAATGCGGAAAATATTGTAAAAAATGCTGTCAGAGATGGCGTTTTGAACCGAATTTTCTGAAGCGGGAGATCTGGGAATGAAAAGAATGGTCATGCAGCGAAAATAATTGTTTAAAAATCAAGTTCTAATTAATTGAGCGAAAAATGAAATCACACGGCCTCTTATACATCTCTTCAAAAATCACCTCAGCAAGATTCATGTTTTTACTTTTAAAAATGAGTCTGAAAATGTCTCAGAAAATTTCGAGCTGTTGAAGGTGGAAAAATATTTTTTCGAATACACCCTTAAACAAAGAATACAATTATTAAAATCAATTCAGAAAAGCTGATTTTTTAATAGTAAAAAATGCTTTTTATTTAACATAACATTCATCTAAAGTAAAAAGATAAATATAATATCTATTAATTTTAAATATGTTTATTATTTTCTACTTTAAAAAAATATAACAATTATATAACTTCCATTATTATAAATCAGTTTTATCAGAAACAAAGCAGGTGGAGAAAATCAATTTTTCTTTCGAAAATAGTAGGATAAAATATATAAATTAGCTCACTACAGATGTTTAATCATAAAAAAAAAACATATATATTTTTTAAAATCCATTATTGAGTGATTTATATGTCTTTCATAGCGAATAAACTAATAAAATCGATTATAGAATAGTGTTTTAACCGGAAGAGAAAATTTTTATAAGGAGTTCAACATGCTGACATACAAAACAATGGATTAATAAGTTAAACTCGCCAATACACGAAAGATTTTTTTCCTTTTTTGCAAGCAGCTTCAAAACTTTAAATAGTACTATAAACAAAATGTCAACAAATCTATCACACTTACTTGAAATGCTGTAACAATCAGTTAGAGGAGAAGTATTTGTTCGATTTATTCCAAAAGTATTAATATAAAGAGATTTGAAAAAAATTTCCAAATGAAAAAGAGGATGGAATTCTTACACATTTTTAAAAGGGAATTCCATTATATATCCTGCTAATTATGGCAGGTGAATGAAAGTTTTTCATCCTCGAAACATAATCCGCGGGCAGTGTTGCCAGATTGGAGACTTTTTTAATTCAGATTATTTGACTGCCACTACTTTTTTTAAATAATATAATTCGCTTATTTTACAGAATTTTTAATCTATTTTTAAATAGTGGGAATATTTCTATTTAAAAAAAGCGGTGGCATTCAACAATCTGGGGACAAAAAACGTCCCCAATCTGGCAACACTGTCCGCGGGACAAAAGTTCTGTGTGCCAAACTTTGACGAGATAAAATTAATAAGAATTAACACTAAAGTGATACGAATTAAAATCACAAAGCTTTAATCTCGCAAAAATTAATCAAGTTAAAATATTATTATTTAAAATCTACGCAGAGAACATACATATAAAAACAGTTATTCAATTTAGATTATAACGAGTATGAAATTCAAAGGAAACACTTCTAAAACGCATGCGCAACTTAAGATGGCGCCTTCTGTACCGGAAGTGTCTGCACCGGAAATATCAAAATGTCTTAATGTTAGACACTTCGTCATTATTCAGACATTTTTCTCAGTTCGTTTATACCATGATCATAGTAAGACACTTTATGTCTTAAATTAAGACATCTGTTATGTCTGAAGTTTCAAAAATAGACACTTAAGTGACTTAATTATTTTTTAGACACATTTTTGTCTGAATTTTAGATGCAACTATTTGCAGTATGTATGTGCCTGTAGTTAGCTGCCAGTTTTGCATTTTTTTTAATTTTGCCGGACCTCCTGTGCAAAACAACAAAGACTTCTATAGACTTTTTGAAAATAAGGATTCAAACCTTTTTCGTCAAGAGGGCGCAGTACCCCTGAGATCTAAAGTTTTTGCATACAAGGCCTTAAAAGAGATATAAAACTAAAAATTGTCCTCCAAAGGCTGTTCAAGAAAGCAAGAATACCTCTCTGATTAAAAAAAAAAAGTCATAGTTCCTTTTTTATTTAGTGTTTAATTATTTAAATCGTTTGAGAAGAATATAATTTTTTTATATTTTTTTTCAAAATCGTCAGAGAAAAGACAAAAATAGTTAATTAAATTTGAAAATCCAGGAAGGGACAATTACCTTTCCTTGTTCCTCTATCCCCTTGCGGACGCTCATTGAAATGAAGTGGTATTTTGCTTGATTATTATTACTAAGGGCGAGAAGAGTACAAATCTCGAGCATTTTCCTTAACTAATAACGATTAAAATTAGGACATCATGTGTAGCACCATGTGTTTACGTCTTTTTGATATGTTCTATAATGAAGTTACTTTCACTTCGGTGTCTCAATGACTAAATCATAAATAGGAACGTCACTCCATTCACTTACTAAAACATCACAAATTTATTGATACAGCTTTAAAATAATATATACGATGCGGTATCCCTTCGAAATTTGACAAAATAAAAAAGTTTAATAAGGAACTCTTAAATGAACTTGCAAAAAACATGAACAAAAATTTCAATGAAAAATCAGCTTATTCGAAGAATCTATAAAATTAGACTCCAAGTTGGTGTTCGTTTTTAATTAAACAATGACAAAGCTCTACACATAATATATATACATATATATATATATATATATATATATATATGAATAATACAAAAATGTCAGTTAGATGTTAAGGTTATGATGTACATTTGAGGCAAGAGAAGTTTTGAAACTCGACATGATTTTTTGTGAATGTTATTAAAATATAATATTTATTTTATTTTTATTTTTCATTGATAGTTAAATAGCTCTAGTGATTATCATAAGACCTATATAAAAAACTGCCCATGTGGCAATATATAAAATTTTTTTAAATCTAATTTTTTTAATTATATGAGTTTTCATTTTTTTTTTGGGGGGGGGGGGGATTTTGTATGCAATTTTCGTAAAGCTGATATTTTAAATCACAAAATGGCACTGATTATAGTGAATATTTTGAACTTTTAGAGTAGGACAAGATTAAAAACAAAAAATATATTTATCCAACGAAATTTGTACGATAGTGGGAGGTGTCTGCTTTTGTGACGTAAAAATATACAAATATTTATGCGTTGTGGATTAAAAAAGGTATTCGCTAAATAAAAGTGACCACTATTCGGAAATGTCCATTAACCTCCATAACGGACACTCCCGAATACCAGACACCTCTATTTAGTGAACCATATAATGAAGGGCTGGATTTTTTGAAGAAGAGGGACTTGATTAAAGCATGGGCAAACTGGGCAGTGTCCCCTCTCTTACCCCTACGATTTTAGGGCTCCCAAATTTGATGTGCAATTTTTGTAAAGCCTATATTTTAAATCTGTTTCGAAATTGCACTAATTATAATCAATATTTTGAACATTTTAAAGTAAAATAAGATTAAAATCTAAATACATGAAAAAAAAAATCTCAAAACACTAAAACCTTGTAATAGGGAACACTGAATTTGCTATTCGAAGGTGTTTTCTTTTCTGAGGTAAAAAGGTATATTAATCTATAAGTTAATGGTTCAAACAGGTGAATGTTAACTAAATAATGTCGTCCGTATGAAGGTTTTGCAGTAAAATCTTCATGTAACGGACGCTCCTACTAGACACCACTATTTAGGAAACACAATTTTCATTCACAACATGCACATGTTTTATGCACTGTTTACCTCAGAAAAACAGGCGCGGCACATCCGAATGGCGAACAAATTTCATAGTCCCGAGGTGCCCGCCGAGAGGTTTTTACTGTATTTCAATAAATATTTTTTTATTTTTAATGTTGTTTTTCTCTTGATGTTTGGAGTAGAGGTCTGCATGGGCCGAAATTTTCAGGCCCGAGCCCGGCCCGGTATAACAGCTGAAAGTTCAGCCCGTCCCGGAAACATGTTAAAATCTCGGTCAGAGTGAATTTCTACAAAACATTGATTTTTATGTAGATTTGGTTGAAAATTTGTCTCGTACGAGCAGTTCTGACCAAAAATATTTATCTTAACTTTTTTTTTTTCATGTTTATAATCTTTATTTTTATAGAAGGGCCGCAGGTAAAGTAGTGCGGAAGTATAAATGTTTCAGTTATCATTAACATTGTTAATCCATATTCCACGTAATGAAGTGTTAAAAATCTGAAAAATGCTATACAGTAAAATCTTTTAAAACGGAATTGCATACAAAAGAAAAAAAAAATGCGTTATAGACAAGTTCCCTTCTTAGCAACTGTAAATGTATATATTCTTTTCTTACGTATTAGTACATTAATTTTGCATCGATCAACACTTTTTTCAGTTTAAAACAGGATTACCTCATAGGCAGATTCCTTTTCACACGTTTTACCATATTTTAATTTAGCTATATTTTAATAAGCATATAAATCTACTATTCTTTAAAAAGAATAAATTTTAATGTTTAATTGTAGAATAATGACGATTTAAAAATGTATGGATTTTTTGCAAAAACTTTTGGGCCAGGCCTAATTTTACTGAACTTTGAACGGACCAGGCCATGCCGAGACAATGATTTTCATAAGGGATGGGTCAAAACTAGGACTAAAAATTTTGGGCCGTGAAGACTAAGAATGAAACCTGTCTCGGCTCTGTACAGGAAAAAATAAATTAGGTACGGCTCGATCCTTCAGGGGGAAAAAAGTACCGAACCCGGCCTGGCCCGTAAAGAGTAGTCACTAGGCCCGGCCCGGTTCAGCCAGAGCCTTAAAAATGTATGGCCCGGGACCTCCCGAGTGCAGTGACTGAAAATAAGGCTCGAGACCGGCCCGGGGGGCTTCGGGCCACGAGCCGGCCCGTGTAGATCTCTGGTTTCAAGTCCAAATATTGATTATAATCAGTACAATTCCAAAAAAGATTTAAATTATCAGTTTTACGAAAATTGAATACCAAATTTGGGAGCCCCTAAAATTAGTCTGTATGGGGGTGGAGGGAGGGGGTATGATAGTAGCCAAATATTTTTCCAGGATCCAACGTGGTCAAACATGGCTACGTATAATGCTTACAAAAAAAAAAAAAAAAAAAAGGAAACAAAAATAAAGCAGTGCGATTCAGTCATTTTAAAACGTCCTAAAACTGAACACTCCGTTTCAGGCATTTCAGTTTACAGCGCATTTTTGCTGTCTGAAACATGCCGTCTTTTTAGGATTAAGAACTTTGTAGTGAAAAAAAAAGGGGGGAGGGGGGCTAAGCGAGGTTAAGACACCTACAGGCCTAATTTTCGTAATAGAAGGAATGAAAATGAAAGAAAATTGCGTCAATGACACAATCGTTGTAAAAATTGACATTTTTTGGATGAAAGTATGCGTGTTCATAATAATTCGTTTTAAAAATGTCATTGAAGCGTCATTGTCTTTCATTTAAAATTTGGTCACCAATTTTAGAGCTGGTAAAATGAAAAATCTCTCAGAATGATTTAATTTTGACTCAATTGCAGGAAAATAATGCAGTTCTTAAACGTGGAAAGTTAATAATTAGAGGGGCCCACACTGTAAATAAAGGCTAAATTCAAACACATATGTGACTGAAAAGGAATTCAGACACTTAAGTGTCTGAATATGAAATTTCAGACATCATAGGTGTCTGAATATGAAATTTCAGATATCATAGGTGTCTGAAATTAAGACACTTAACTGTCTTACTATGTTTTACTGTGATAAACACTGTAAGCTGAAATGTCTGAAATTCAGACATATAAATGTCTTAAAATGAAATGTTCAATTTTCAGACATTTTAAAGTGTCTTAATTTTTGAGACACGTGTATGTGTCTGAATTTAAGACATTTCAAACGTCTGAATCGCATCCATCTTTTATCAACTCCCATGTTCGGCAATATGCAACCGTTTTTACTTTTTTTGTTAGTTTTATACACAGTAAAAAAATATTCGTTTAAATATGGAAAGTGTACTGCCAATTGAGAAACCAATTTACGTATTTTAATGTAAAAACTTTCCCGTAAATTCCAGAAAAATTTCCATTTTTTGCGTATTTTTGTATTTAAAAAGTTCTATTTCAAAGAAAAAATATAATCTTTCAAGGATAAACCCATATATTTCATTCCCCACTTTTTAACTCACGTATATTAGACATGATTTATTTATTTTTATTCAAACCAGGGGCATATCCAAGGGATGGGCAGATGAGGCCACAGCCCCCTCCTTAATTTATAGGAAATGTCATGTTTAATCACAAAAATTTAGCAAAAGGCATGTTTTAATCTTAGAAAGTGGTATTACTTCGCAGAAATCATGAAATTTTTCATTTCAGCCAAGTTTCCGTTATACAGAGGTTTACTTCAGTTTTACTTACTGTTTATTGAAATGCATTTAGCAGATACTTTTCAGTGGTCCGGTTAACAAAATGCGATATAACCATAAATTTAAAATTGTTGAGACAAAAACCTGCTAAAAACGGAATTTTGCCCAGTCCCATATGATTAAAAAGTTTGATTGCATTAAGAGATGCATTACCTAATCTATAAAACCAGTTTAAAGAGGATTTTTTTTTTGTTTTAGAAATTTTTACTTATCTCAGCGTTCCTTTCCGAAATAAGACAGTGTTGATTTCAGGGGGTGGCCCGGGGAGGGAAATCCCCCCCGGAGCAATGAGGTGTCCCCCCGGAAGAACTTAGATTTTGTGTTTTCAATGGTCAAAAAGTACAGTTTCCCCTCACGGAACTCTATAATGTCCCCCCCCCCCCTGAGCCACAGAAATCCCTCCCGGAGAAAATTGTCTGAATTCAACACTGTCGCAAACTTATACGTAACTTGAAATTTACGTAGGTCGAATTTGTAAATTGATTAGGTAAAATTTCGTAAGAAACTGCAATATTTATTGTATATATATATATAAAAATATTAACGATAAGAGTGATGATAATTTTAACAATTTAGAATTTAGTACAGTACCTTATTTACGAATATTATATATATATATATATATATATATATATATATATATGTATTATTTACACAGTATTATTTTGTAAATAAAACATCATGCAGCTTTATTTACTCGAATATAACCTATAAAAGTATGAAAAAACATAAAAACAAACTGAAAGAACACTTTTCAAATAAAAAATCTTTTATGGAATGCGGGATTTATAAATTTAACATTGATGAATCAATCTAAACAATTTTCAATTTACATCAAGCGAAAGGTGAAGCTAGAAGAAAAAATACACTTGTTTCTCTTCGTCGAAACTTAAAAATTAGCTTTCGTTCTGGTTCGAATTCAGTTAACATAATTGTTACGGTTGAACCCCAGACATTTTGTCCTCATTTGTTAAAATAAAACTGAAATTAAAATGCCACATATTCAAATTTCTGAAAAGAAATTGCGTAAAATGTTCAAAATTGTACTAGAGTGGAAAAAAAGCTACTGCTACTTAAAATACATTGTTTGTGCTTGTTAAATAACATTATTTCAAAACTCAGCTGCTGAAACCATAGCCGAATGGATAGGACGCTTTTCTGGGATCAACAGTATTGTAGTTCGATTCCCGTCTATGGTAAGTGTTAAAAGTTTACGTGAGCTTAAATTGAATATAAAAATCAGTTATGATATGTGCCTTAAAAGAAAGTGTGTGGTGAAATGGTTCGTTGAAGAATTGTATTTTTATCTTGTATATGGAAAATACAGAAATATGCAAAATAAATGGAAAATTTTCTGGAATTTACATCAGAAAATTCCCATTAAAATATATAATTGTACTGGAGTCTGGAGTAGCAGTACAGTTTCTATGTTTTAAGGGCTATATATATTTTTTTACAGTGTATAACTCTTACAAAAGAAAAAAAAAAAGGTGAAAAAATGTCTGTCGAAGTGGTCAAACATGGATACTATTCGGCGTTTGAAATGTCTTAAATTCAGACGGATACAAGTGTCTTAAAAATTAAGACACTTTAAAATGTCTGAAACATGGATGCAATTCAGGTGTTTGAAATGTCTTAAATTCAGACGGATGAAAGTGTCTTAAAAATTAAGACACTTTAAAATGTCTGAAAATTGAACACTCTGTTTCAGACACTTAAGTGTCTGAATTTAAGACATTTCAGTTTAGAGTGCACTTAATTAACTTTAATAATAACGAAATATTTCGCAATAAAAAATATAGGTAAGTAAAATTAACTCGTGATATTCCTTCATGAGGATTGCTGCACAGATTCTTTGTGTGTCGCTGAAAAATAAGTGAATTTGTTTATTTATGTGTACGGTGATCTTTGTAGTGAAGAAGCATCCGATTAAATAAAATCATGTTTAATATTTCTACTTTTCCACTAAATGAACAATCTTCATTTAAGACCGAACAGATCGTTTCGTTTCTTTCCAATAGCAGTTTCATGTTTTTCTTCTCTTTCTCTCTCTTTTTTTTTTATTGCCACTTCATTTTAGGACCCTTGAACATCTTGGTATACCTAAACACAATCAATTCATCTGAAATGTATATATACAGGGTGTCCATAATTAAACGACCCTACTTTAAAGTTGTCTACAGACAAAACTATTGCTCATAAAGTTGTAAAATTTTGGGAAAGACATAATAAAGAGATAGGAATTTGTTTAAGATAAAAAATATATAAATAAAAATAGTTCAAAATTTCGCCACCAGAGGGCGATTTTTAATAAATTACACATTTAGCATTAGGATAGCTTAGAAATTTTATTTATCGTATTGTTTCGGCGTAAATGCCCTCAAATTTATTTGTTTATAATTTAACTCTGTTTATCTTTCATATTGTAAAACATAATTATAAAACTGATTTCTTTTGACAGAAAAAATCTAATCTGTTTATCTAAATTGTTTATAACCCTGAATCAATATTTATGAGTAACATTATGATTTCAAGGTCATGTAATATAGATTTATTTACTTTATAATAATTTTGAATTGATGGTGATTTATTAGTTTTATAATTACTTGGATGTCATTTAAATGAATATTATAGCTATTTAGAAGATTTATAACTGCATATTGTAATTTTTATTTTGATGTTTATTTTATATAATATGTATCATTTTTAAAATGGTTAGTCTTGACTCTGTAACCAAGCAGAGAACATGTAACATGTCCTGACTCTGTAATCAGAGATGCCAATTGTTAAATCATGGCTCTGTTTAATACAGAGTGTATAATGGAAGTCCTGACTCTGCAACCAAGCAGAGAACATTTTTTTTTTGTGTATTGGCTCTGTTAAATACGGAGAATTACTATTATGGAACAATTATTAACTTCTAATGAGGAATAGAATTTACATACTATTTCAGTTTTATTTAATAAACTATTTAATCTAATTGCTCTCCCATCTCACTTGGATTTTGAAAATTTATTTGTCAGATGAATTTCGGCGCCACCATTTTTTTTTTTTGGTGCCGAGCAACCCGCGAAACATTTTTTGGAAAGAATAGTGAGCTATTGTGAAAGAGATTTGTGATTAACAACTGTGATTTATCTTTCAACATGTGATTAGTGTGTGATTTATCTTTCAACCTGTGATTAGTGTGGAATTATTATTGTGCCATTTGGATTACGACATGCCATCTACATTACCTGGAATTAACAGGTAAGAAAATATTTTTTTCATTTTCTATGAATGGTTAATGTTTTAAAATAAGAATTATTCTTTATTTAAAATGGAAAATCTTGAAAAGCTGAAAGCAAAACGTTCTGTTGAACGAACGAGTTTCACGAAATTAATTACAAAATGAGAAACATTATTAAATGATGACATTGATAATACGAAAACCGATGAATTATTAGAGCTTCAAGAAATATTCCTCTTAAAAGAAACGGCTTTCCAAAGTTTGAATCGTGATATTGAAGCTCAAATATCCGACTTAAAAGAATATGAAAAGGACATTGCTAATAGTGAAAAGTACACTGACCAATTGATCAGTGCTAAATTTAAAATTAAAAATAGATTAAGGAAATGTAAAAAGGATAATGTTTCTATGATAGCAACTAGTCATGTAAATTCATTAAATGGTTCCGCTAGTGGAACAGAAATGAGTTCTGCCATGAAATTGCCTAAATTAAATGTTCCAAAATTTTCTGGTGAAATCGAAGAATGGGTCGAATTTTTTAACTGTTTTGAAACATCGATACACCAGAATAAATCACTATCTAAGATAGAAAAATTCGCTTATCTAAAATCCTTGTTATGTAATCGGGCCTATAATGTGGTAGAAGGGTTTCCTTTGACAGAACAAAATTATGATACTTGTATTGATTTATTAAAGGACCGTTTTGGTAAGGTTGATGTTATTATTAATAAACACATGACTAATTTATTAAATATGGAACCAGTTAAAAATTGTTCAAATTTAAATGCATTAAGAAGATTGCATGACATGTGCGAAGTTAATATTAGAAGTTTAAGAAATTTGGGGGTAACATCCAGTTCTTATGGACAATTGTTAAATCCTATTTTGCTAAAGCTATTGCCCCATGAATTAGTGATTGAATATCATAGAAAACGTGATACTAGCAAAGAGTCAGATGTAACCGATCTAATTGCCTTTCTGAAATGTGAAATAGAATGTAGAGAAAAGGCTTTGTCAATGACAAGTTCTAAAAATGATGCATCCTCTTCTTTTGTACATAAAAATAAAACTGAATTTCGTGAAAAGAAAACATCAAATAAATATCAACATGCTAATACCTTAACTGCCACTATTAAAGTTTTTTGTGTATTTTGCAAAGGTAATGATCATTTATCTTCCGAGTGTAAAAATTTAGCTGATGATAAGAAAAGATTAATGTTACGTAAGGAGGGTAGATGTTACAAATGCTTTTTGAAATCGCATTTATCTTCGCAATGCCGCATAAAATTAAAGCCATGTCTAAATTGTAAAAGCACTGAACATAACAAATTATTTTGCTTTAAGAAAAGTTTGAAACCAGAAATTAATGAAAATCAAAATCAAACAGTTGTATCTAATTCTCATTGTAATTTTAGAAATTCTAAGCATGCTGTTTTATTGCAAACATGCTGTGTAACTGCTCAAGGTAATTCTAAATCAAAGGTAGTTCGATTATTACTTGATTCTGCAAGCGAAAAAAGCTTCATAACAAAAGCATTAGCTCGTGAATTAAATTTGCCTGTTTTAAGAAAAGAACATTTAACTGTATTCGCTTTTGGCATGGATCAAGGTCGCGAAGAAGAATATGATGTTTTTAAAATTAAATTGCGAAGTAAAATGAATTATCATCGTTTTATAGATGTTGAGGTGTTAGCTACCGATTTGATAAGTGCAACAACATTGAAGGTTCCCAATTCTGACCCTCTAGTTATAAAATACATTGAAAGTAAAAAATGGAGGTTAGCCGACCTTACGCCCGAGGAATCCGAAGTACAAATTTTACTTGGAGCTGATTATTTCTGGAATGTTCAGAGAGGTGTCGTTGAAGAAATTAATGACCATTTATATGTAGCTAATACACTTTTTGGGTACACAATAGTGGGAAAAATAAACTCTAAAGGTAACGAAACAGTTAATGCTCATCTTGTATCTATTAATGAAATAGAAAATTTTGATTTGCAAAAGTTTTGGAAACTAGAGTCTTTGGGTATTTGTGATAGTAAAAATGAATTATTTTCACAAAAGGATTTAGATGCTCTTGATTTATTTAATGATAATTTAAATTTTGTAAATGGAAGATATGAAACTAAACTTTTGTGGAAAGTAAATAAAAATGAATTGGAATCCAATTTTGATGTAGCTAAACATAGACTTTGGGGATTAAAATCAAAATTGTGCAAAAATGAATGGTTACTTAAGGAATATGAGAAAATATTAAATGAACAATGTGGTTTGGGTATAATTGAAGAATGTGAGTTTAATAAAGATGAAATAAACACGTATTACATGCCTCACAGACCAGTAATAAGGGAAGATAAATCGACAACTAAAGTAAGAATTGTTTTTGATGCGTCATCCAAAGATAAGGGGGCAAAATCGTTAAACGAGTGCTTATTTCCTGGGCCCAATCTAAATCCTAACATATTGGACATTATTTTAAAATTCCGTCTCCACAAAATTGCTTTCTCGGCAGATATAGAAAAAGCATTCTTGCAAATCCAGATACAAGAAGAAGATAGAAATTTTTTGAGGTTCCTGTGGTTTGACAATATCACTAGTAACAATCCCATTTTGAAGGTTTTTCGCATGACCCGTGTAACTTTTGGTGTAACAACTTCACCCTTTTTCCTTTCTGCAACCATCAAACATCACATTGAGGGGTATAAAGATTTGTTTGGAAAAATAGTTAATATGCTGGATACTTCCTTATACGTTGATGACCTGTTTCATGGAGCTGATTCAGTAAACGAAGCTTTTGTTTTATCAAACGGTGCAGAGAAGATATTGAGTGAGGCCAATATGAAACTCAGAAAATTTAAAACCAATTCTTCCGATTTAAAATTTTTATGGAAGGAACATGGAATAAACTTTGAGGAAGACACTCTTGAACAAAATCTTTCGAAGGTATTGGGAATTATATGGATAACAGAAAGTGACACCTTGAAAATAGACATACAACCACTTTTGGTAGAATTTGACCATAAAATTATTACCAAACGTATTGTTTTACAAACTGTGGCAAAAATTTATTATCCTATTGGACTCATTTCCCCTTTCGTGATAAGAATTAAATTTTTAATGCAAGAACTCTGGGAACATGGAATTGACTGGGATTCTACATTACCAGATTCTTTAAGTGGAAAATTCAGAAAATGGCATAATGAAATAAAAGACTTGGTAAATTTTGAAATTCTTAGAAAATATTTTGTAACTATCCCAAAATTAAATCCTGAAACAGCTCAACTTTTCATATTTTCTGATGCTAGTTTAAAGGGGTATGGGTCAGTGGCTTATTTACGTGATTCTTCTTCTTGTGAAACTTCATTTGTAATAGCAAAGCCGAGAGTAGCGCCTCTCAAGAAAATTACATTGCCGCGCATCGAACTTCTTGGAGCACTTACGGCTGCAAGATTAGCGAATTATTTAAAGGAAATATTTAAAATTGTGAATGAAAATATATTTTGTCTAAGTGACTCCCAAATTACCTTGCACTGGATTAAAGGAAGTGCTAACAACTGGAAGCCCTTTGTGGCAAACCGCGTACGCGAAATTCAGGAACTTGTTGCTCCTGTACAATGGAAATTTTGTAAAGGAAAGGAAAATCCTGCAGATGTTCTCTCTCGTGGTTGCTCTGCATCTGAATTGATTAATAACGAGGTATGGTTACATGGTCCTAGCTGGCTGAAGGAAGAATCGTTACCAGTATTTCCCCCTGAAACTCAACCTAATCTACCTGATGAAGAGGTCTTGCAAGAACAACGTAAAACGCTTGTTTGCTCCATATCCCAAAATATTCCAGAATTTGAGCTTTTATTTAAATTTTCATCCTGGACTAAATTAAAACGAATTACGGCTTGGTGCCTCAGATTCATCAAAAATAGTACATGCCCATCTGAACGAGTCTATGGTTTTTTGACTGTTCCAGAACTTGAAAGGGCAACAAATGCTATTGTGAAATTAATTCAAAACCATGAATTCGGAGACGAACTGAAAATTCTAAAATCCAAAAAGATCCTAAATTCTAAAAGCAAACTCCTTCCTTTACATCCATTTCTTGACGAAAATGATATTCTTCGTGTTGGAGGTAGGCTAAAAAATGCAAACTTGATCTGTATATCAAAAACATCAAATCATTCTCCCTAAAAGGCATCATGTTACAGACTTGATAATAAAGTATTTTCATGAGAAACATCTTCATAGCGGGACTCAATTGACAATTTCAGCAATTCGACAAAAATTTTGGATAATTAATGCTAAAGAAGCTGTGAAAAGAGAAATAAGGAAATGTATGAAATGTTTCCGAAATTCATCACACCTTTCATCTTAGTTGATGGGAAATCTGCCATCAGCACGCGTGACACAAGCTCGAGTATTTTCAAGAGTAGGAGTCGACCATAGCCGGCCCCTTTTTGATCAAACCTCGTAAGGGACGTGGTGTGAAACCCTTTAAACATTATGTTTGTCTGTATGTTTGTTTCGTAACAAAAGCTATCCATCTTGAATTAGTCACTGATCTTACAACTGAAACCTTTCTAGCCTCATTGAAAAGATTCGTGGCTCGACGTGGAAAACCTCTAGAAATATTTTCCGACAGAGGTACAAATTTTGTAGGGGCAGACCGCGAAATAAAGAGAATGATGTCTCAAATTGCTTCTGATGAAAAATTGCACAAGCATCTTACTGACGAAATGATAGTATGGAAATTCAACCCACCTTCCGCCCCTCACTTTGGAGGCCTTTGGGAAGCGGGAATAAAACAAATGAAAAATCATTTGAAGAGAACAATTGGTGATCAGATTTTAACTTATGAAGAATTTTTGACCTTAATTGCACAAATTGAGTCATGCTTAAATTCAAGACCGCTTGTCGCTGAGTCTTCTGATCCAAATGACTTTACGGCTCTGACGCCAGGACATTTTATTATAGGAGCACCCTTGACCTCCTTACCTGAGCCTGATATCTCCTCTACCTATGTAACTCCTTTGGAACGTTGGAAATTGCTACAAAAGATTTTCCAAAGTTTTTGGAAAAGGTGGTCGTCAGACTATCTCTCACAATTGCAGCAACGTACAAAGTGGTTTAGAAGCAACCCGAACTTAAAAATCAATGACTTGGTGTTGATAAAGGAAGAAAACCAGCCCCCATTAAGGTGGAAATTGGGCAGAATAATTGAACTATTTCCTGGTGATGATAATATTGTTCGTGTAGTAAAAATAAAGACTTCTACTGGTGAACTGAAACGCCCAATCACAAAACTGTCTCTTCTACCGATGGACTAAAACTTTACTTTATTTTAACTAACTTTATTTATTTTTTTTTTACATGTCTAATTTTTGTAATTTTCTGAACTATTTTGTATATTAATGTCTTTTTCTATTTTTAGTTGTTCCAGAAACAGTTTTTTTTAGTAGTAGTAGGATTTAATTGCATTTCATTTTAGTTATACTTGACATTTAAGGTAATATTTTAATTTTGTATTTAATATTTGATTATTTAGTATGTGATAGTGGAAATTTGGTAAGTTATAATTGTTTGATGAACTTCCTTCATGGAGGCGGAGGATGTTTCGGCGTAAATGCCCTCAAATTTATTTGTTTATAATTTAACTCTGTTTATCTTTCATATTGTAAAACATAATTATAAAACTGATTTCTTTTGACAGAAAAAATCTAATCTGTTTATCTAAATTGTTTATAACCCTGAATCAATATTTATGAGTAACATTATGATTTCAAGGTCATGTAATATAGATTTATTTACTTTATAATAATTTTGAATTGATGGTGATTTATTAGTTTTATAATTACTTGGATGTCATTTAAATGAATATTATAGCTATTTAGAAGATTTATAACTGCATATTGTAATTTTTATTTTGATGTTTATTTTATATAATATGTATCATTTTTAAAATGGTTAATCTTGACTCTGTAACCAAGCAGAGAACATGTAACATGTCCTGACTCTGTAATCAGAGATGCCAATTGTTAAATCATGGCTCTGTTTAATACAGAGTGTATAATGGAAGTCCTGACTCTGCAACCAAGCAGAGAACATTTTTTTTTGTGTATTGGCTCTGTTAAATACGGAGAATTACTATTATGGAACAATTATTAACTTCTAATGAGGAATAGAATTTACATACTATTTCAGTTTTATTTAATAAACTATTTAATCTAATTGCTCTCCCATCTCACTTGGATTTTGAAAATTTATTTGTCAGATGAATTTCGGCGCCACCACGTATGTTCATAATTATTCGACCCTATTTTAAAGTTTTCTACAGACGAAACTATTGTTCAGAATGTTGTGAAATTTTTTGGAGGACACAATAAAAGTATGGGACTTTGTTTGAGCGAACAAAAAATAGGAGGCTGTTTTTTTTTAATACACATTTAGCATACATTTACGATAGTTGAACAAATTTTGTTATAGCCAAACATGTTCTGCATGACTTTCATCATTTTCAGATATCATCTGGAATCGTGAGAAAGCATGTTCCACAATTGATCGCAGTATGTTCTGGCAAATGATACGAACATGACGTGAAATGCTGTCTTTAGAATCAAATTAAGTTAATAAATAAAATTTCTAATATATCGTAATGGTAAATGTGTAATTTATTAAAAATAGCCCTCTGGTGGCGAAATTTTTAACTATTTTTATTTATATATTTTTTTTAAGCTTAAACAAATTCCCATACATTTATTATGTCTTTCACCAAATTTCACAACTGATGGACATAAATCAAGTTAATTAGCTGTGATAAAGATAATTCCTCAGTTACATAAATAATGCGTCGTTTCAACTCAGCCATAAATCTATTCAAAAGAATTTAACCTTGGAAATCCCTTGATAAAGATAATGACTTGTTGAGTGACTCATAGACATTAAACTGATTTATTATTATTATTATGATATTGCTATTACAATTATTATTACTGATTTATTATCTTATAATGTAAATATTTTTTCATTCTGAAAATGTAGTCATTCCAGAGAAGAGGCATGAAAATGCTCTCTCTTTTTTACAATTTAAACAGTGTGAATTAAATAGCTTAAGGTGTTACCACTGCTTATTTATTTGATATAATAGTCTACAATTTCTTTTGTCAAAGGAGGTTATAAAGAGTGGTTGATTAAAAATATGACAACTAACACATATTGGATTAAACAAAGTGTGGATTTACACCGAAATAGATAAGTATCCTGAAGAACGGGTAAGTCCCAATTTTATCTAACTTACTCACGCCTTTTTCATTGGGATTCAAATACTAACAACAACTTCATGAACAATAGTTTTGTCTGTAGACAGCTTTAAAGTAGGGTCATTTAATTATGGACAACCTGTATATAAACGTAAAGTATTTTTACTGGTTTATATATATATAGAGAGAGAGAGAGATTCTTTTAATTGCAGTAAGAGAGTGCATCAATAAAGATATAATGATCCGATTATTTCTCTATTCTCTAAAACAGTGGAATTAACGCGATTGCCTCCATTTTGAAAATTTCATTAATAACTGGTTTTACAAATAAACAGCTTTATATTAAAAATATATGAAATTTAGTACAGTAGAAAGTACAGGCTGAAGACGAAAAAATCAATTTGCATTTTAAATAGATATATACTAAATTTAATACAAAGAAATTCGTAAGACCGGTCACCTTAGATATTGAAATTCTTTGATTTGGATAATCGTTTAAATATAACAAAAACTGAATTTCGGCTATTCTACGAATATCTTACTAGAACATGGAGCTGGGTTATGGATTAGGACAAGATTCAATTATAGTTATTGTAAATATAGGAGGTTTCTCGTATTGGATCAATATCCAGTTTTCATAAAATTATTCATTGAACAATCAAACTAGAAACCTATCAGTATTGTAAAAGAATATTCTTTTCTGGATATTTATTCTTTTTGCATTATAGTTCAAACGTAATATACATATTCAATAACTGAAATGATTTTGTGGAATAGTTATCTTCTGTGGTTTTTTTTTTTTTTTTTTTTTTCATTAATGCATTTGAAATCACATTCTACAACCTTTTCAAAAAATAATTTCGATGTGTTATTATGCCAAAAGCATTTTAACAGCCAATATAAGATGGAAGATGTTTGTCGCAGACATTTTATTTAGTTTGTAGAATATTTTCAAAATAAATGTTTATTCCTCGTTATATTATATATATTTCAACAAATGTCATGTAATTTTGGTTTTTCTTTCAATTTAATATTTTAAAAAAGATGAAAAAAAAATCACTATAACACCGAAAAAATGTAAACTTACAAAGAAATTTCTCGTTCCTCAGTACGTCCATTCATTACTCTTGTGACCATTCGAGCAAATTTTCAGAAATACTTGCAATTATTTTATTATTTGGATAAAAATTGATATAACTAGTTAAATGCCATCGTGTTTCACTCATACATAAAATATATCTAATTCGTAACAAAAGGCATTTTACTTGCCAGTATAATAAATCAAAATCCTGTTACTCTTGTGACCACAAAAGTCTCTTAGTCAGAGAGTTACTCTTGTGGCCTTTCTAAGCCACAAAAGTAACAACATTTTGATTTATTATACAGACAAATAAAATGCTTTTTGTTACAAATAAGATGCATTTTATGTGAATGGAACACGATGGTATTTAAATGGTTATATCAATTTTATCCTAATTATATTTGGTAATAAAATAATTGGAAGAATTTCTGCGAAAATTTGCTGGAATGGTCACAAGAGTAACAATGAACGTGCCCTCCTTCCTTTCTAGTGCATTCATGTTTGGCACGCATGACAAGCAACAAGCAAATTAAACAGCTTAATTTTCTGTATTTCCAGCCTTGTTTTTTAACTAAAACTTACAATGTTAGTCTCCACACCCGATTTTTTTAATGATTTTTTATTCGTATGAATAAAGTAATACGCCATAGAAAGTTCTATCCAATCCTCTTTAATAAAAAGCTACGCGTTGCTGACGACTGGCTTTTTCGCTAATCTTTGCCAGAGATTAATCTTGGAAAATGAAACATTTGAAGTTACTGAAAAAATTAATACCTCGTAAAGTATTTGTCAGAAAATTGTCAGACAAACTGCGTTAGAAAAGTAAAAAATTGTATTTTTCTTGATGTAAATTTCAAATCTAATGATTATACCGTTTTTTAAATATTGAATTTCAAAAATTACCAAATTTCTCAATGGAGTACCATAGCGAAACCTTCACACAAATTATAGTAACTTTATAACTTCGTAAAAGCTGATTTTTTAGAAAATTAAGAAATATATATGTATCTGGTATTTTTTTTTTTAAAGTTACTGAAACATTTGAAGTTACGGAAAAAAATAATAGCTTGAAAAGTATTTGGCAGAAAATTGTTAGACAAATTGCGTTGGAAAGGTAAAAAATTGTATTTTTCTTTATATAAATTTACAATATAATGTTAAAATATAAAAGTGAATTATGATGTCACGAGTGCATGATTTTTATTTAATTCTCGACAAATACTAGATGCGCCATTTCTTTTTAGTTGTGAATAATATAGTTTAATTCACGTATGACCGCATATTTAAAACGAATATATGGTTAATGTATGGCTTTTACAAGAGAAAGTGATATCATGAAGGGGTTTTGATGAATTTACATTTCTTTTTTTTTAATTTTTCAAGAATCAAGACTATATTTATTTAGGCTTATGATATATATATATATTTTTTTTTTAAGTACTGGTATAAAAGCAAAATTTCTCAAGGCTTTCAATATATTAAAAAAGAGAGCATATTTGCGCGAGATTCATAGTCCGTACGGTGTTTAATTTTAAAATTGATTGTTCTAATCAAACATGTTTAAAACCCCGGGCAACACTAGGTATTTCAGCTAGTGTTTTTAATAATTACGTTACTGAAAATTAGCCTACCAATATACATAAAAAGGCTTTATTTGTTTTTAATCATAATCTGATTAATTAAAAAAAAAACACCAGATACATATATTTTTTTTAATTTTCTGAAAAATCAGCTTTTACGAAGATGCTGGTTTTTCATCGTTACTACTTAAATTCCCCCTACAGTAAATTTAATACTCACAAGGCACATTACTATGGATGCGGCTGTTTTCGATTCTACATTGCTGTGCGATTCCAATTTGTTCCTGGGTAACCTACCCTTACCATAACACACGGTTGCGAATAACCCTGTATATTTCTGACGAATATAAAACCATGACACTAAATAGAAAAATGCATCACGTAAAACATTCCGGATTCAATTACTTACTTAAACATGGGCACTCATATTTTACATGCACTTGCATTAGTTTTTTTTTTTTTTTTTTTTAAGCTAAATCAATATTTGGATCGCTATTCACACGATAGTGTGGGCCACTACATGATTCCTTGCACTTTTCACATTTTATTTCAGTTTTTTAAACCATTAGAGCATGCAGTATTAGGGCATGCATGCTCTATTTTGAAACCGCAGGTGCTGATGTAACCAATCTTGTAGCAGTAAATGGTCCTCGGTGACGCCACGTGAACTAATAAGAAGGAAATCAGGCGCATGATCAATAGGCAGAAGATGATCTTGTCGCTCTCGTGGTGAGAGAGAGAAGTAGGGTTGTTTTTGTGCTGCAGCAACGGACCGAGTTAAGGTTTTCAGGAACGTAGATCTGAAGAGGATTTTTCATAGATTCTCGAGAGGCTAATATTCAGACATTGAACGAGAAACTGTCTGAACGATTTTATTATTCTTTCGAAAATTTTGGTAGCTTTAAGGTTTATAATATGTAAGGGTTTTTTTCCATCTTTTTATGCGCAAGGTGTTTTGCTCGATACGTTTAAATTTTTTAGATCATTTTAAAGCAGTCTACATTTTTACTGAACTGAAAGTACCACTTGAAAATTTTATGACATTTATGAACTCTTTTTTATAACTGCTGTATTATACAGCTTTGCATAGTACTTATATTGTACATACAAAACATACATTCAATGTAATATTCTGAAAAACATACCATTTTTAAAATTCGTATAAAGCACAAATAAAATGTACTAAAATTGCTTTCAGGTGCATAGAATATAAAATTATTTAAAATAAATTAAAATACCTTAAAAATACATTAAAAATCAAATTAAAATCCCAAAACATTTTCGGCCAAATTCATACGGCCATCGTCAATGGTTATTTAAATATTGTATTTCTCTTTGCACTTATTCGTCAAGGAGAGACCATTGTAACTTAAGGGTGGTATGAAAAATAAGTTGAGAGGAAAAAGTATTCAAATTTTTAACAAAACAAACTTTAATCTAGCATGTAGCAATTCTTTTCAGACTCCATAGATGTCATATGACAATCATCGTTACATACTATATCTTTATTGGAATTTATTTCTAGGGATTCTCTTATTTCTGGTAATTACTTGTACGAAAGATAATTTTGGATTTATTGAAATCTACATTTGAGCTAATCTTGCTAACGCACAGTATGGGGTCTTTTTAATCTAAGATCTGCTTCATCTTAAGTTAGTTCACCTAAAGGCAATTTTAGTAAATTTTATTTGTGCTTTATACAAATTTTAATTCTTTATTCAAGATGAATTTGGCACTAGAATTTTAACATTCCTTTATATACAATTTTATCAAATTTAATCACAAAAATATATAAATTGACCCCACGCGCACACACACACACATATATATAACCATTCAATATATGTTGTTAATAATAATAATAATAATAATAATAATAATAATAATAATAATAACTAGAGAACCGGAATTCTGCTTTTTCAGCATTTAGTGTCGCCCCCGATGGAAAAATATATATATATATATATGTATATAAATATAGATACAGTAGAGTCTCGATTATCCGAGTTAATCAAACTTGTACCTTTTGAATGGATCATTTTCTTCTGATGGACTGACGGCTTCTATTATTATGAAACAGCCATTATAAATGAAGTGTTAGGTGAAGATGAAAGAGCAGTCGTAAAAAGTTAGAACTCTAATTTTCTGGTGAGAATGGGAAAAAAATGGCCATAATTAAAAAAAAAAAATTATGGCCATTTTTTTTTCAAATAGGGGGGGGGGGGGATAGAACAGAGAGGCGATTAAAATTTTTACTGACTCCAAAAAATTCTTGCCTACAAACTGTAATATAAAGAAATCCTGTAAACAATTAAAGAGGGACGAAATATTTTGTACTCGCCTGAACACTTTAAACTTCCCTTACACTACTGAGATAACCAAGATAATTTTTTTATAGAATTTTACATTTACTACTGCAGGTCAGTGACTTAAAATTTCGTTGCTTTTAAGTTTCTTTTTAAGTCGCTCGTCAGGTTTCTTTTGCGTCTAAGTTATAATCATAGCCAGCAAACATTCAAGAGATTGTCGAAGGAAAAAAAAGACCATCTCAAGGTATTTGCCCATAAAATATACTAGAAGAACAATATTTGACTTAGTAACAAAGATCGAAAGAAAATTTTCTTAAATATATATATATATATATATATGTATAAATTTTTATACATATTTTAATTATTCTGGTTTGAAATGTGGAGACAATCTTTCTGAATATTTTGAGTTTAATAATACGGAAATTATATATTAAAATGAAAACATCTGAAAGGCTTACACCAAACTTTTAGAAAAAGCATTTGAGAACAACGAATTAAACGATTTTTATTCTCCATCATTTTTTTTCCAAGAATCTTTACTATAAAACTAAATAAATAAAAAAAAATAATTTTCTTCAAGTCCACATAGTAAATTTTCTCTTAAAATGTTCTTTATATAAATTTTGCAAAAGAGCACTAGTTTCTGAATTTTTATAGAATTTTAGTAAATTTTAGACTATAACTACATTTAAATATTTTTAAACTTTTTTTTGTCATAGAAGCGAACAGTGGAGGTCTTCTAGCCAAGAGAATAAAATTAATATCCATAATATTTTTAATACTTCTACAAAATTCCTTTTTTTTTTCCTTTTTTAATAACCTTTTGCAATAAGATATAGTTTTTAAGATAATTATTACGAATATTACTGAAAGCTTGGTAGAAAATAATAACAATAGAAAACAGACGGACTGAAATTTTTGCTATTTTTTTCACATATCAGAATACAAACTAAGATCGATAGATATATTTTTTAATTATTATATTACCTTTATACATTAATGGGGTCTTTTATCTGTTGTCTTGATACATTATCTCTATATTACACGCATCCTTATTTATATATTTACATATGTCTGTCTTGCATACTTATACGAGGGAGTATCAATAAGTTTTTGCAATCACATAGAAATAAGTGAGTGAAATTTGTGAAATTGCTACATTTTATGAGTCCTTTTCTATATAATCCACGTGCACGGTAACACATTTGTGCAACCGGTATTTCAAAGACAGAGGGGAGGATGTATTCCAGGAGGCGCGATAGCAGATGCAAAGGGGAGCATATTTTTAACTTTTACCGACCCCCACATGTGACATATTGTTAGAAAGGGCTGTGACCACTTATTCATACTATGTACCTCCCGAACCCGCCCCCCCAATTTATCCTCCGGGGGCACTTTTCTAAATTTTTCGAACGTCATTCATGCCCCCCCGGAGGCAAATTTGGGGGGGGGGGGCTCGGGAGTGCATAACATGAATAAGTGATCACGGGCCTTACCAACAATATGTCACATTGGGGGGGGGGATCGACAAAAGTTAGTAAAGTGCCCCCCCTTTGGGTCTAATATCGCGCCTCCTGGAATACATCCCCCACCTTCTCTATGAAATTCCGTCTGCAGAAATGTGTTACTGTGCACGGTGACTATATAGAAACGGACTCATACAATGTAGCAATTTCAGAAATTTCACTCAATTATTTCTAAGTGAGGGCAAAAACTTATTCATACACCCTCGTACATATATTTTACAATGCATACAGCACATATACAAGCTTCAACACAAAACATACTTACAATACATATACAAGCTTCAACACAAAACATACTTAGAATACATACAATAATACTTTTTCACGATTCTCGCACTAATAAAACTTTTCTAACAGAGAAATATTCCATAATTTCGATTCAACTAAACCCCCAATGCATATAATTTAAATTAGGAATCTTTCATAATTTATGTGTCTATAATTTTTTTATATTGATTTTTCAAAAAACGGCATAATCCATCCCAGGATAACTCTTTCCTTTCTTTTTTCGAATCTAACCATTAAAATATTCAACGTTTCGGAGGGAAAATGACATTTACAGGTAAAGAAAAGCCAAAATGAAATTGTATTCCAGATTTATGCTATCGATCCAACTATTACTACTCGAACCGTTAAGCAAGAAATCCGTTTTGAATAAAATACAATAAATTCCAAGTACTAAAAAATTCACCTATTTTTTTAAATTAAATATCAATAAATTAATTTTCAATTTGCTTCATTTATGGCGGACAAGTTGCCGATTGTATGTGAATATAAAAATTCCTAGAAGTTTTTAATATTTCCAATAAACGTTTCTTGGGCATTTTGGGACAATTAACAGCCCTTTGTTTCCCAGATTTTTTCCCCCTTACAGTATAACATGTTTTGAAATAATGTATCCATTTTTCTGGACTGCTTCTTTAAAGAAATTAATGCATCTCAGATTCATGTTTAAAAATATTTCATGCGATTTCTAGATGATTGAAAACCAATGATTATTTTAATATAAAGTCAGTTTCTGAAAGTACGCAATATTGTGCATTCGTTTCAATATACATCAATTGTCATTATAATTAAGCCGTTGATTTTAAAAGTGGGGAAAACCCATTACATGTCATTGCTTGATATTTAACGGTTTGCATTTGAATATGTTATTTAAAAATATTCATAAGCATTAATAGGCTTATTTTATATATTTTATATATATATATATATATATTTTATATATTTACTTTTTTACATTTATTTTATATATTTTTTAATATGCAATAATGGTCATCCATGTTAGCTGAAAAAAAAATCATGGTTTTGGTATACGCCAATGTACAAGGTGGCCATAAACTGACGGTACTCAGAGTGTTCTGTAGCGCAATCTCATTGCGAGAATGGCGCCAAATTTTGTAGGAGGATTAAACAGGACGGGGGACGAAGGATTCCGCGAAAAAAAAATTAGTTCCAAAAATCACCGCCAGGGGAATATGTGGCACTGTGTATTCAAAAAAGAGAATTTCGAAACATGAAGAATCAATACTGAAATAAAATTACCGTTTATTTAACGAATTTAGCAATTTAATCCAAGGTCAAAATGGTAACAGTTTATAAAAAGCTAAGAATTTACATAAACACTGCTAAAGTTCCTTTATCTGCAATTTCACTTACAGAGCCCCAAAGAAAGCAACAGCAGAAGAAGAAGTTTTTTATTCAAATTTCACGTTACATCTTTTAGCCCAGTGCCAGCTTGTTCGGCTTTAAAAGGTAATGTGCTACTGTTAGAAGCAATTTCATTGAAAATTATCTTTCATATAATGTCTCCTTCTTTAGTCGAGCGAGCTCTACTAGTCAGATTGTTTTACCTCAACCAGTGCAATGCGCCAGCTGCTCTTCGTGCTTTTAGAAACCATAATATATATATATATATATATATATATATATATATATATGCGTAAAGGTAGCGGTCCTTTGTCAATTAATGGTTTAAAAGCAATAGTTAAGTAGTTTGAGAAAACAGGTTCTCTAAATGTTCAGTCAGGCAGAGGACGAAAACCCGTGTCACAGGATACAATCGAAGAAGTGGCAACGACGATTGTCGACAGAGCACCAGACAATATTGCTACCACTTCCAGTGCTCGTGGGATAGTTCGTAATCTGGATATGCCTTATTGTACGGTATGTAAAATCCTACGAAAGATTATCCACTTTTATCCGTACAAGATCAGCCGTGTACAAGAGTTACGTTACACCGACTATGATAAGCGATTGACTTTTGCTCTCACTTTTCTTGCTAGAATGGCATTGGATGATGCTTGGCCCTGGAAAATCTAATGGGGAGACGAGGCCCACTTTTACCTGAATGGAACTGTAAATACCCAGAACTGCCGAATTTGGGATAACAAGTCACCAAAAGCATTAAAAAAAATTCCTTTGCATTCACCAAAGATAACTGTTTGGTGTGGTTTCACAGCAGATATGATCATAGGTCCATTCTTCTATGAGAACATTACTCCGACAGGACCTGTAACTTGTTCTGTTACCGGAGATAAATTTCGCCAAATCCTAAACAACTTTGTTATTCTGGCACTTCAGCAAAGACAGTGCCGGGAGAAAATCATTTTCATGCAAGATGGAGCCCCTCCACATATTGCTTTGCGGGTACAGCAGCTGCTACAACAGAAATTCACAACAGAAAGAGTCATTAGACGCTGTTTTCCAACTGCATGGCTACCTCGGTCCCCTGATCTTACATCCTGCGACTTTTGGCTGGGGTTTACCTAAAGTCCAAAGTCTATCACGGAGGTGTCCAGGACCTGGCTACGTTGAAGGATGACATATCGCGAACTGTACGGGAGATTCCTGCAGACATGTTATTCTCTGCCGTTGTAAATGTTGTGCACAGAATGCAATATGAGGTCCACAAAAACGGCGGCCATATCGAACCTTAGTTGGATGTGCTAAATAAACGGTAATTTTATTTAATTATTGATTCTTCTTTTTTGAAACTCTCTTTTACGAATACACAGCGCAACATATTCCCCTGGTGGTAATTTGTGGAACTAATTTTTTTTTCGCGGAATCCTTCGTCCCCCTTCTTGTTTAATCTTCCTACAAAATTTGGCGCCATTCTCGCAATTAGATCGCCCTACAGAACACTCTGAGTACCGTCAATTTAATTATGGCCACCTTGTACTTTACCTGCTTTTAAGCTCTTCGCTACTGAGGTACACATATGGGGACCTTGGATCTTAGCCCATTGTAATAAAACCACGCCAGATATCTAAATTTTGATTATCAATTCAGATTTATGACAGTTTAAGCTTCAAAATGAATCCAACAGATTTTAACACTTGACTTATTTTCATGGCTAAACCGTTGGTTACAAGTGAGGTTTTGAAAAATGTCGTCAATTGAGAGATTGCATAAAATCAAGTAATATTTATATATATTAAAATTTTAATTAAGGTGTCATAATTTTTTTTTATTGTTAAGAACATTATAAAGAATCACTAGATAACTTCTTTTTTTTTTGCGATTTTTTTTTTTTATTTTAAAAGTAACATTTTATCGAGGTCCACATACGTGGACCTCAGTACTCAATAGCTATAAATAGGCTTAAACTTTGGAAATTCTGTTATTGTATTTAGAAATAATAATAATGTCCTATTATATTTAATTAACTAAAAATTTGAGGGGTTTTTTAAAAACAGGATAAACAATTTAAGCTAGAGAATTTGTGGATTTTGTATATTTGTTTGGTTAAATAATATTTAATGCTGATTAAATTCTGCAATTTTATTGAAAATACATAGCCACATTGGAGACTATAGCCAGATATTTAATGTATTTTTTTACTAAATATAAATAATGATAGTTATTTTTATATAGTTACATCTTCAAATTATTCTTTAGCATAAATATTACATAATAATAATAAAATATTAAAAGATTTCCTTAGGCTAACTTTTGAGTTAAATTTTTTTTATCCCAGTTCTATTAATACTAATGCGTACATTTTATTCTTATACATTCATTTTAAACTACATGATGGGAATTCAATGGCTGTTTATTTTTAAGTGTACAAAAATATTGCCTAATACTGTTAAAATTAATAATTTTCTTCAAAATAAAATTTAACCGTCAGTTATGAGTATTGAGCTTTTTGGGGAACTAGCTGCACAAAGAAATTTACATTCCACGTAAAATCTAAAGCAAAGATCAGTAAATACTACGGTTTGTGATATGATGAAGCTTACAGGCCGGCATATTCTCATGGGTGTGTCGAAACCCCCCCCAAGCCAAGTTATATTGATCAAAAAAACAATCCAGCAATTTGTTGATACAATGACAAAATAGATTCATTAAACTAAGGAACTATCTGCATTTTCTTGTGCAACTCTTTTTAGATGTAATAGGAGAAAAGTGTTTAAGCTTACCTCGACCTAAACGTATTCTTTGGACAAGAAAATGATTCCGTTTCTGGGAAATGTGATTTCCCACAATATGTACCTTCAAAACCAAATCCTCTAGTTATAAAAAAAAATTGTTCTGTCTGTTAGAGATGGATTGGTATTAGATTTCTGTATATACATATGTTAGCAATGGCAGTATTTCCTCAAAAGATATGCGGGATTTTCGTATAGTTGAATTATTACGTTAAAGTTTGCCCCAATATTTTAACCATATAATTTAGACCGATTTTTTACGAGTTTGAAATGTGAAGAATACCTTTTGCAAAATATTTTTTTCTCGCGGAACTATTACGTCAAATAGAATTGGTTCTGCTACACAAAAATTGAGGGCTGATAATGAACAGAAAAAAGGAAAGT
Source organism: Maratus speciosus (assembly GCA_963932465.1). Classification (NCBI taxonomy): domain Eukaryota; kingdom Metazoa; phylum Arthropoda; class Arachnida; order Araneae; family Salticidae; genus Maratus; species Maratus speciosus. The sequence goes on along the minus strand of OZ010793.1, from coordinate 501,049,251 downwards.
GGGATGAGGTACTTAGAGAAGATGAGATCTCGTTTTAAAGTGGAAGTATAACAAATCAGTTACTTTTCTTTCTACATGTGTTGAAAATGAAGTAACTTATACATGCATGAGATGGTCGAAAGAGGATAAGAAAAAAGAAAAAGTAGCCAGCCAGCTGTAGCAGACATGTACAACATATCTATGGGTGGTAAATGTCTTTTATCGGTACCTAGCATATTATCACTCTGCAGCAAAATCAAACTAACGACCAATATGGATATTTAATTACTTTGTATATCTAATGATTTCCAATTGCTGGATACATTACGTAAGAGATAATAAAGCTATGAAAAAATGAAAATACATGTCATTAATAGATTATAGGATGTGTGTTGCTACACTTCTGATGTAGTAATGATGGAAGAAATCATATAAACCCCCGTAGGCGTAGACCACGAATACGTTCATGTTATGAAAGATGAAATTCCAAAGAAGCAAAGAAAAGATAACGTACCTAATAAAGAAGATCCATCTTGATAATGTAGGACATTTACCAAGATTTACAGAGAGCCAAAATGCGTCTAAGTGTTGTTTGGAAGAATGTAAATCAAAAAGAAGAGTTATGTGTATGAAGTGTAAAGTTTATTTATGCATTTTGAAGTACAATTGTTTTAAATTTTTTCACACTAAGTAAAAAATAATGCAATAAAATTTAGTTTTTGCAGTCATTTCTTTGCAATAGTTCACGACAAAAATTATTTTAAAATGTTGAGATTTACGATTTAATTAATTTAATACATTTAAAGCAATATACATAATATTTAATTATGTTATATTTAAAAATACCATTTATTTTCGCAATTTTAAAAAGAAAAAAAAATTACAATGATTTTCCCAAAATTTTGAACTGTTTACGCAATTGAGTCCCAAGGACCACATATGTGGACCTCCATTTACTAGTACCCTGGTGCATTATCTTTTAAAATTATTTTATTATTATCATTTTTGAGGCCAAAATAAGTAGGAAAACCTATTCCAACATTTTTTCAAAAAATATTTTTTGTTCAGTAACGAAGAGATTAAAAGCAATGATTTGTTGAAAACGGATTCCTTATTACAATCCCTAAAAATAATTATAGATTATTGAAATTACATATTATGTGTATGTTTTATCTATCATTATTACTTTCTATTATTTTAAATTTAGGTTTATTTAGGCGTTTTAATATTACAACTTGTATTACTGTTGCTATTTTTATTTTTATTATTATTATTATTATTATTATTTATTTTTATTTTTTTTCAACTTACAAATATCCGATCACCGGTTGTTTCGCCTTAAAAAAATTTCATAATCACTCAATCGTCAATAGATGGCGCTAAGTGTCATGATGCTTGCTAATTGCTTTCTCAGCGAAGAGGATATATCTCAGGATGCAGAGAACCTCACCTCCGGCCGTTTCATTTACAAGGAAATTTATTTTCAATGAACGATTTTAATTTTTGAACTATTTGATATAAAATGCATTTTCTAAAGAATAAGAACTAAAAAAATGAGAGGGGAATAAAACTTCCTTTGAATAGAAATCGTTTCAAAATAGTATATATATTACTATTTAAAACTGTTTACATAGAATGAAACAGAATAAAACACGCGCTGGGAAACATGTATTTATGAATGATGTAAATAATAAATTTTATGTGCTAAAAATCGTCGATTTATTTTCATAGAATATCGTAACACATCTGGTGACCTATTAATAGGACATGTATTTTCATTGGCTATTATTTTGACTGAACTATTTTTGTTAGTATCGTATCTGGACGTAGTAATGATAGAAGATATCAATACATTTATTATGGTGACTTTATTAATGTTTCAGAATTTAGGAATAATAAAATTTTCCTCAAATCTCTTTACATCGTAGGCGCGAACAAGCTAAATTTCTGAACGAATAATTTATGATAAAAAAGAAAAAAATGCTAAAAGGTTGTTATGGCAGTTCAATCCTGTTATAATTCGACATTTTCCAAACGTCTTCAAAAAATTTTCTTTAGTCTGTTGTCGTACAAATAATATACAAAATAATTATATTCGTCAGATTTCAGTAAGTGGTATTTTCGTATAAGTTAATTAAAGTTAAACTTTTGTAATTTGGAAACCTAATTTTAATTTAATTAAATCAAAAGTATCCCCCCCCCCCCCACTTCCACAAAAGGGATACGAAAAGATTAGTGTATTTCTACTTCTATCGAATTAATATTAAAGAAAGAAAGAAAAAAAAAGAACGTTACATTTTCTCATATCTGTATTATTGTTTACTCTTATGTTATTCCCTCTGCTCTGAAAATTCAATCCAAAGTTTTCAAGATAATATTCAAACAATATTTGGAAATTTATAAATTTCAACTTCTGTAAAATTAATATTAAAGAAAGAAAGCGATAACGGTGCATTTCTCATATTTGTATTATTACTTACTCTTACGTTATTCGCTGCTGCTGCTCTCAAAATTCAATCCAAAGTTTTTAAAATAATATTCAAACGATATTCGGAAATTTATGCATTACTGCTACTGATAAATTAATATTAAAGAAAGAAAGAAAAGAAAAGGAACGGTACTTTTCTTATATTTATATTATTATTATTTACTCTTATTTTATTCTCATGCTGTTCTGAAAATTCAATCCAAAGTTTTCAAAATAACATTCAAACGATATTCAGAAATTTATATATTTCCACTTCTGTAAAATTAATGTTAAAGAAAGAAAGAAAATAAAAGATAGCGGTACTTTTCTCGTATTTATATTATTATTTACTCTTATGTTATTCACTACTGCTGCTCTGAAAATTCAATCAAAGTTTTCAAAATAATATTCAAACGATACTCGGAAATTTATGTATTTACTAATTTCTTTCTTTAACATTAATTCTACTCCTGTAAAATTAATGTAAAAGAAAGAGATAACGATACTTTTCTCAAATTTATTTTATTACTTACTCTTACGTTATTCACCACTGCTGCTCTGAAAATTCAATCCAAAGTTTTCAAAATAATATTCAAGCGATATTTGGAAATTTATATATTTCAACTTCTGTAAAATTAATGTTAAAGAAAGAAAGGAAAGAAAGAGATAACGGTACTTTTCTCGTATTTATATTATTATTTACTCTTATGATGTTTACCTCTGAAAATTCAATGCAAAGTTTTCAAGATAATATTCAAACAATATTTGGAAATTTATGTCTTTTTAGCTTTGTAAAATTAATGTTAAAGAAAAAAAGAAAAGAAAGAGATAACGGTACTTTTCCTGTACTTATATTATTATTTACTTTTATGTTATTCACTACTGTTGCTCTGAAGATTCAATGCAAAGTTTTCAAAATAATATTCAAACAATATTTGGAAATTTATGTCTTTTTAGCTTTGTAAAATTAATGTTAAAGAAAAAAAGAAAAGAAAGAGATAACGGTACTTTTCCCGTACTTATATTATTATTTACTTTTATGTTATTCACTACTGTTGCTCTGAAGATTCAATGCAAAGTTTTCAAGATAATATTCAAACAATATTTGGAAATTTATGTCTTTTTAGCTTTGTAAAATTAATGTTAAAGAAAAAAAGAAAAGAAAGAGATAACGGTACTTTTCCCGTACTTTTATTATTATTTACTTTTATGTTATTCACTACTGTTGCTCTGAAGATTCAATGCAAAGTTTTCAAGGTAATATTCAAACGATATTTGGAAATTTATGTCTTTTTAGCTTTGTAAAATTAATGTTAAAGAAAAAAAGAAAAGAAAGAGATAACGGTTCTTTTCCCGTACTTATATTATTATTTACTTTTATGTTATTCACTACTGTTGCTCTGAAGATTCAATGCAAAGTTTTCAAGATAATATTCAAACGATATTTGGAAATTTATGTCTTTTTAGCTTTGTAAAATTAATGTTAAAGAAAAAAAGAAAAGAAAGAGATAACGGTTCTTTTCCCGTACTTATATTATTATTTACTTTTATGTTATTCACTACTGTTGCTCTGAAGATTCAATGCAAAGTTTTCAAGGTAATATTCAAACGATATTCTGAAATTTATCTATTTCTACTTCTGTAAAATTAATATTAAAGAAAGAAAGAAAAGAAAAAAATGGTACTTTTCTCATATTTATATTCTTATTTACGATACGTTATATACGTTACGATATTCAAAAATTTATTTAAAATAAAAAACTTTAAAAAAAGTACAAATATTGTCAAACTTAGATTAAACTCTTTTAATATTGTAGCAAAATAAATCATAGGTTATATACAATAGAGACTTTCTCAAAAAAAATTAAAATAAAATAAAATAAAAAAGTACATATAATCTTTAGAATAGCGCTATTTGTTTTGATTGTGCTTATCTCATTTTTTAGGCATTCGGACAGTTGTAGAAATAAAATATGTAAAATCTGATTATTAAAATATCTGTGCAACAGTTTTAAATAGATCCGTTTCTTTCAAAAAAAAAAAAATCCATAATGTTTAAAATGCTTGTAAAAGATAAAAGAAAATCTTAAAAAAGAAAGAAAAATATATTAGCTTAAGCGTAATTTAAACACCTTGCGGATAATTGATGAGAATTCTGGTGTTTATAATACTTATATTTTAATGTTTCCTTTTAAATGTATATTTATATAAAAATAATTTCAACCAGAATTTTTAGTTATAATTTATTTTTGCGCGGCTTAGTTTTGCTGGCGGTTTTCGTTTATTGAATAAAGTTTTTGGTTCAAACATGACTTTTTATCTAGTTACTGGGATAAGGTTATTAGTTTGTAAATGTAATTTATTAACACTCTAAATTTGCAACTGTCGCCATGCAAGCTTGTAATGCAATTAAGTGATTCAGTTTATAATATATAACCCTTTCGAGCCCGAATTTTTTTCAAAGTTGAGAACAAAATTACTTTTATGGATGTTCTTAACTGCTCTGCTACCAAGCGCAAAACGTTTTGACATATTTACAAATTCATTTTTTAACAGAAAGATATAAAATTGGAAAGCCTGGCCATGGAAGCGATTTGGAATTGAACCGTTTTTTCCATTTTTTGATCAATCAATTACCTATTGAGTTATAAGCGAATTCGATCACGTGACAAACCCGTTTTTCCCCCCTCTCTTGAGTGCTCTTTCTCCCTTCGCGCGGAAATTCGGTTCAAAATGTCCACTTTTACTCTATTTTCTGAAAGATCTATTGCGTTTTCAAAAAAATAATAATAATAATAATAATAATGGAAAAAACAGGTCAATTACATAGTTTCTGAAGAACAACACCAGCTAGTTTCATGCATTTTCGAACAAAAGTAAATTAAAACTTATGTCAGAAAGTTGCCCTTTTGGATTTGAGAACACCCTTATGTTCATAATATTAATCGCAGCTATCCAGATAGATTTACTGTTTAGTTAAGTTTAGTATTTAAGTTTAAATAATATCTTATTGTCTGAAATCTAACTAATGTAGTTATTTTGCATACTATTCAATTCTTTTTCATATATGATAATGGGCTAAGGAAGAGTTTTTGCAGACGTTTGGAAAATATCCTATTACAGCAGTAGTTAACAGATATTACAAGTTTCTTATATTTTTTGTGTTCTATTGCACATGATTCGTTCAGAAAAGTAACTTGTATTTTAAATTTAAAGAGTGAAATATATGATTAAAATAAAGGAATCGCCAACGGGGCAAAGAAAATTAAGCAAAATTTTATTATTATTATTTATTATTACTAAATGACAAAACATAAATGAAGTCATAATAAGAAATATATAGACATATACTATATGTAGATAGTATCAAAAGTAATTTTTAAGTCAAAATAATACTCGATAAAAAGGCATATACTATTAATAGTACACCGGATGCGAAAGGATTAAAAGAAGTGAAAAAAGTAAACAATAACAGTGGGTTTGACTTTCCTTCTGATCCATTAAAATGGCTCATGAATTCCTACATTGGTAGATATTTATTAAGAGCTTCGAGCAAAAGAGAGAGGGAGAGAGAGATTCTTAACAGAATAACGCGTGCCGTAAAAAGGAACATATTTTAACACCAGCATGGGAATTTTCATATGATTTCAATCTAATTTTAATCTTTAATAATTTAACAACTTAATAATTTTTTTAAATAGTATGAATAAACTATTCATATTTACATAAAATATTGAAGTACTTATTTTATATTTTTAGTTTTCCTTTTTCCTTACTAAGCAGCAAGAAAGTTATCATTTTTCTTCTCTTTTTTTAACTAATAATTTTATATTTCCTAATAAATAATTTTAAAGGGATTCTTCACTCATTTGAAATATCCGCTCCATAATGTTAAGCCAATGGGGAGGTTGTTTCCGAATTTCTCGTTTTAATATAAATATTTGTAAACGATTTTTTTTTTTTTTTTTCATAGGATAGCTGAGCTTAATCTTTAATATGACTCTTTTTTACTTTTTCAATTTTGGTTGCAGATTTTTTTTTAAAAGATACTTTCAGTTTCGAAACTGAAAGTACCTTAAAAAAAAAAAAAAAAATGAACTCAGCTATCCTATGCAAAAAAAAAATCGTTTCAAAATATTTAAATTTAAACGAGAAATTCGACCCCTCCACCCCCCCCCCCCCCCACACACACACACACACATTGGTTTAACATTACGGAACGGGTGTTTTCAAGTGAGTGAAGAATGTCCTTTAAGATATCGAAGATGCAAATGTATTCCATTTGTATAACATTTGCAAATGTGAATGTATAATCGTCGTTATTCATGTTAGTATGATTTTATGCTCTATAAAACAAATTTAATTCAGTACTGAATATAAGTCTGCACGGGCCGAAATTTCCAGGCCAGATTGCCTAAGTGGAGCAGGATCACCAGATCACTGGGTCTAGTGTAGACTTATATGAAAAATTCACAGCTTCATTTCCTATCTCTATTATATTTCACCAGCCCGAACGAAAGCTATCTTGGCCCAACCCGGTGCAGAAGTTAAAAGTTTGGCCTGAGCCCAGGCCCTTATTTTCGCATGGGCAAATCGGGACTTTGCCCAGGGACCCCGGACCTCAAGGGGCCCCAAATCCATATATTAATTTATAAAACATTTACTTTTTTACCTCAATGCCAGCTCTGAAATTTTTCAAATACAAATTTCATCTTTAAAAAATTCTACTAAACTTTCTGAAAAACAAATTTCATCTTTAAAAGATTCTACTAAACTTTCTGAAAAACAAATTTCATCTTTAAAAGATTCTACTAAACTTTCTGAAAAACAAATTTCATTTTGAACACACACAACTCAATGCTTTTGCAAAGCTAACCTCAACCACTATTAAATGAGAAATAATATCTTGATTTTAATAGATTGCATTAGCAATGAACATGAGATAAATTTTCTTCTATATTGAAGTTTTTTTCTTTTAACTTTGAGAAAATATGAAAAACAAACACAAAATTGCCATCTTTTTAGATTTATAGAAAAAACACTTTTTACTTGTGAAGTAGAATGTATTTCATTTGATATTATGCTGTGTGTAGCGTGACTTAAAAAAAGGTAAAATAAACTAACTTCATAAACTCATATTTTCATATTAGACGCTAGAGTATTTGACACTCCTCCATAAGTTGAAGTTATTAAATTCGTCTTAAAGTAATATAACAAGTTGCTAAAGTTATATAAAAGAGTTTTGCTCTGTACTAAGAAAAAAAGAGTATTTTTATTAATTAATGTACTTGATTTAGAATTGACGGAGCTAAGAATTTTCTTCTGTTTAAAATCAAAGGTGCGAAAATATTGTTTATGCATTACTAATATGACTGGCCATCAGTCCTATTTGCATAATGTTGCAACGATTCGAATGGGGCCCCCAAATTTATCTTTGCCCAGGGTCCCAATTAGTCGTGATCGGGGGCTGCCTGAGCCCGGCCCGTACAAAAAATCAGTGAAAACAGGCCGCCGGTCCTTGCAAAAATCAATTAAATCCGGCCCGACTCAATTTCAACAAAAAAATCAGATTTTTCTTAACATACAATTAAAATTTCTTTAAAGAACACTGCATGCCTATTTATGGAATAATTTTGCAGTATATTAAATTACGATATGTTCGACAGACGGAAAATACACCAATAGCAACATTAATGATTACTTGCATTCTTAGACGTTTCAACATTCAAATAAGAATTCATTAAAAAATTGTAGAGTTTAAAATAAAAGAAAAAAAGAAGGGTTAAAAACAGCATAACTTTTGAAGCTGTATATCACGAAAGTAGACTTGTCAAAATATTTCTCTGTCATTTTTTAAGGCTTTTCTCAAATCCAATGGAACTACTTTTTGACACATTTCTGAATTCATTTCTTTTCCGAAACTCATATGATTGGCAGTGTTCTTATTCAGAAACTATGTAATCGAATGACGTTATACATTTTTTGATAAAGGCAATATATCTTTGTGGAAATTCTGTCAAAGTTAGGGTTTTGAATCGAATTTCTGGATGCGATAGCACGGGAAAGGAGAAAAACCTGCAGCCACGTGACAAGAATCACTTATATCTCGACAAGTAATTTATTTATCAAAAATGGAAAGCGCGATTCCAAATCCCTTCAATAGTCAGGCCTGCCAATTCTATGCTTTTACAGTTAAAAATTAGTCCGAAAATGTGTCAAGCGTTGTTGAGCAAAGAATTTGAGAACTTAAGGTTTTCCAAAGATTACATTAACAGAAGTTCATTATTGCCGTTAATATTTTCGCAAAACATGTTACCACATAATTTTACATAATATTTAACACACATACTTAAATATTGGTAAAAAAAAAAGATCTCTTTACAAGTAAATTTTACACAAAAAAAAAATCTATTCTTTAAATTGTTATTTAAGAATAGGATAGTTTTAAAGCTTCTTTAATTGATAAAATTTTAAATTTCATGGATTCCTCTCTGAATTAAAACAAATGAATAACATTTTCTTATAGTCTAATACAAATATTTTAAAATCAAAGTGAAATTTCGAAAAAATTGGAAGAAAAATTTTACAGTCATATACTGTTTATTTGTCAGGAAAGGACTAAAAGGACTTGGTTAATTTTCCTACGTGATACTTTTCAAATATCAAATAAAAAATGTAAAAGCATTCTCTTTTACTAAAATATAATTATATTTCTAATTATTTTAAACATCTTTATTAATTCACAGTTAAAAATAGAAGTTGTTTTAAGATTTAAAAGAATACTTTTTAAGTACTTGGTCTGGGCGAATATTTCAATATTCGGCATACCAAATAGTTTGATATTCGGCCTAATCGAATATTCAGTAGTATGGCCGAATACGGGATAGATACCGAATATTCAGTGCATGCCTAACTGAAATTGATATACATCACTGAGGTGCATTTCGAGAGGCTTACTATAGAATAGGATGTGCATATAGCATTTAATGTTTATTTACACAGACACACAAAAGAATTCGGTTACGTAACTGTCGATGAGCTATAATTTTTGGAAGTGCTTTTTCAATTGTGGTATGCGTTTTTTAAAATATTTTTTTGTTATTTTTTCTTTTATTTTATTTTATCATATTTCTCTATGGGTATAAATTTTACATCATATACAGAGCTGCACAAAGGAATTCAAATAAAATTTCGCTTGATTTCGCTAAAATTTCGATTGCTGGAAAATTTTCAATGTGTTACGAGTATCGTAAATGAACTAAGTTTTTGTGTATTCTGTAGTAACTATAGAGAACTATAGATCGCAAACAGAGCTGCACAAAAGAATTTGGACATTTTTCCTACTAAAGATGGCAATTGCGGAACTTGTGTTTCAAATGCCTTTTCCAAATTGTTTACTTAGACGTCATATTTTATTTTATTAAAAGGTTACAGAGCTGGACGAAGGAACTTGAATAAAAGTACGCTTATTGACGGAGATTGCTAAAGGGAAATTTTCAATGTGTTACGAGTATCTTAACTGAACTAAATTTTTGCATTTTATGTAGTAACTATAGAGAACTGTAGATCGCATACAGAGCTGCACAAAAGAATTTGGACATTTTTCCTACTATAGATGGCAATTGCGGAACTTGGGTTTCAAATGTGTTATGCCTTTTTCAAATTGTTCACTTAGACATCAACTTTTATCTTATTAAAAGGTGAAATTTTGTTACAGTGTTCTGAATGCGCTGGAAAGTGTCTTATAGTCTATGCTTGACGCGTGTTTTTTTTTTTTTTTTTCCTTTTTTAGGTAGCTTTCTTTACAAAAAAGCTACCTATTGCAGCCGTTCGGAGGAAAGCGATTTCAAAAAATTTTGGTATATTTTCATCGATCATGACCCCCAGACCCCGAAACCACCCTCCGTTCAAAATTGATATATATATATATATATATATATATCTGACCTATGTCACACTGTAACTCCCGTAATTATGAACCGATTTCGATGTAATTCGGTGTGTACATAGTACATACCAATGTCTCGACCGAGTTTGTTGGCCAGCTTCATCCGCCGTTTTGTTTCAAAATGGCGGCCATTTAAAATGTTTTTAAAAATTTAAAATTTGAAATGTGGTACCAAAAAATTGAAAATGGAAAAATATTTTTTTCTTATGTATTTGACCTTTATACAAAAATTTCGGAGCAGTTTTTGTTTCATCTATATCTTAAAAAATGGCTGAGTTATAGCATTTTGAATTTCTAGCGTGGCTGACATTTTGAAACGTCCTGAATTTTGTCACGCTATAAAAGGCGTATTTATGAACCGATTTGGATGTAACTTCGTTTATACATAGTACATACCAATGTCTCGACCGGGTTCGTTGGCCAGCTTCACCCGCCATCTTGTTTAAAAATGGCGGCCATTTAAATTTTTAAGAAAAATTTAAATTTGAAATGTGGTACCAAAATTGAAAATTGAAAAAATATTTTCTTCTTATCTGTTTGACCTTGATAAAAAGATTCGGGAGCAGTTTTTGTTTCGTCTATATCTTAAGAAATGGCTGAGTTATAGCATTTTGAATTTCTAGCGTGGCTGACATTTTGAAACGTCCTGATTTTTCTCACGTTATAACAGGCGTATTTATGAACCGACTTGGATGTACCTTGGTGTGTACATAGTACATACAAATATCTCGACGGAGTTCGTTGGCCAGCTTCATCCGCCATCTTGCTTCAAACTGGCGGCCATTTAAAAAAATAAAAAAATAAAAAAAATTAAATGAGATACCAAAAAATTGGAAAATGAAAAAGATTTTTTTTGTATGTGTTTGACCTTAATACAAAGATTCCTGAACAGTTTTTTTTTTCGTCTATATCTAAAAAAAAATGGCTGAGTAATAGCATTTTGAATTTCTCTTGTGGCTGACATTTTAAAACGACCTGATTTTTGTCACGCGATAACAGGCGTATTTATGAACCTATTTGGATGTAACTTGGTCTCTACATAGTACATACCAATGTCTCGACCGAGTTCGTTGGCCAGCTTCATTCGCCATCTTGTTTCAAAAGGGTTGCCATTTAAAAAAATTAAATTTAATATTCAAAATGAGGTATTAAAAAATTGGAAAATGAAAAAGATTTTTTTTTATGTGTTTGGCCTTGATACAAAGATTCCGGAGCAGTTTTTGTTTCTGAAATTTTTTTCTTTTGCTGATATCTTAAAAAATGGTTGATTTATGGCACTTTGAATTTCTAGCATGGCTAACATTTTGAAACGATCTTGTATTTGTCACGCGATAACACACGTATTCGCCTATTTCGATGTAAGAAGGCATGTGGATAGTATACATCAACACCTCGACCAAGTTCGCTGGCCAGATTCATCAGCCATCTTGTTTCAAAATGGCGGCCATTAAATTAAAAAAAAATATATATATTTAAAGTGAGGTGCAAAAAAATTAGAAATTGAAAAAGGTTTCTTTCTTAAGTATTTGATCTTGATATAAGGATTCAGGAGCATTTTTTGTTTGTCTTTACCTTAAAAATTGGCTCAGATATAGCAGTTTCAATTTCTATTGTGGGTGACATTTTGAAAAATCTAATTTTTTGCATGCGACAGCACTCCTATATATTAACCGATTCCGATGTGAGTGAGCATGTTCACAGCAATTAATAAGGTCTCGACCAAGTTCATTGCTTAGCCTCATCCACCATGTTGTCTTAAAATGACAGGCACTTTAAGAAATTGCCGAATTTGGCAGCCAAATATAAGTTACTTTAAAGAAAAGCAGCTTGGATAAAGCTGACTAATTTCGCGAAATTCTCATTCATTATATTGATAAAAATTAGTATTGAATCTCCTATATTCGGTTTCCACTAAATTGAGCTTCGTGTGTTTGCATGATATAAGTTGGCTTTTTTTAAATAAGGATTATGAAAGCTACCTCTTCCTCCCGGCACTGGCCGGAAGGACTTTCTTTTTATATAGATTGGATTATGAGCCATAAAAATGCATTTATTTTTATGTTAGCAATAAAGGGTTGAAAACAAAAACAAACTTTTACAAACTGTTTAAGTGCTTGAAAAATTGCATAATACCAAAAATGATACTTATAACTATTTCTCTTTACACAGCAAGTATATTTGCTATTACTTCATTAGCTATTAGCAATGGTAACAGATCTGTAAGATTATTGCTCTTGTAATTATTTTTATTATTTTGAGTGTTTTGAGAAATTATTGCTATAATTAATTTTCTCTTATCAAATTTCGGTTTGGTATTATTCGGTCAGTGAAATATATACGTTGAAAATTTGGTGATAAAGTACGTTAAAGTTATACGTATGCGGATTTCTTTCTTTTATATCCTTTTGAGTTTAGATCTCAGTTTAATCGTGTATATTTTAATAATAAATTATTTAGTTCATATGACATAAGAAAACAATGTGCAAAATTTTTAAACACTTGAGTAGAGTTTTCGAAAAAATCCTACAAGATTTTTCTAAAAATTCACTTGTGACATTTATTACTTATTGAATTTCGTTTTCATCTAAATTTTGTTTGTACTTGCCTTATACCCCATCTTTCTCTCTATATATATATATAGATAGATAGATATACACATATAAAATACCTTTGAATAAAAATTTATTTACAAATTCATATAACGATGTTAACGAAAATTCTTGAGGATGGCATGTAAAAATATAATACATTAACCAATATAAAAAATGTATAAGCTAATTGGCATACAAAACGTATTAGGAAACATCAAAATATTGAAAAACCTAAATAGTTTAATATAATAATATCGTAAATCTTAATAAAAATTTTAGTTTCAAAAAGTGGACGAGCAGTATTTGTAAGAGGAAAAATTTACGAAAGGAATGCAAAGAAGAATGAATAAAATGAATAGCAAAAATATTAATAACACTTATATTGTGGAGTTTTTCATCAGGGGCAATACCCCAATTTATAAGTAAAACACAACTGATTTCTAATTGAGAAAAGCATGTTTCTCAAATTGCCCAATTAATTGTGAAACCAGATTTAGAAGTAAATCAAAACCGAGAAAAATAAAAAAGCAAAACAAAACTATTAAATCCCATGAAATATAATGAAAAAAATTATTTATAGAAAATTGACATAAAAAACCAATTACCAACCAATTCCATCAAATTGATAAACAGTGATGGATATAGCTTTCAACCCATCTTAAGACTGAGAAGCACGTACAAAGTTACTGTTTGCAGTTAATTCAACCAATTGCAAATAAGTACAAAAATAAATAAATAAAATAAATTTATATTGGAACAATCATGAAATAGGTATAAACAGATTTTATTATTAAATATCACAACCCATATGAATAATTAAAGAAAAATTAATAAATTGAATAATTTATTTTTCAAATCGAATATATTGAAATGTAACCAATTCCATGTTTAAAATGTAGCTACAACACTGCCATCTATGATTTAATTTGGAACTAGAAGTAGCTATTCAGAGTATATTACGAATAGCCTAAGTGATTTGCTGCCATCTATGGATTAGATTTTAAGTAATAAAATATTAGAGAGTATAAATTATTTAATAAATATTAACAGATATCTAAGTAATACCATCAAAATCAAACATTACATTTTCATCAAATGTATTATAACAAAATAAAATTATTATTTCAAATGAAATATTAATATTATATAGATTAAAACTGGGATTAAATACGGAAGTACATAAAATCAACCTAAATATCATCATTATAAAAATTTGTTGTGTAATACGACTTTGAAATAAATAATAGGATTAATAATTAAACAGAAATAAGGTAACAAGTTGTATATTAACTATGTGAAATAATATTAAAAGAAATTTTGTCTAAAATGATATTGAAATAATTTTAAATATATTTAAATTATATGAGTTAAATAACGCAAAATAGATTTAATATATCTTTAAAATTTAAAAAAAAGTAGATTAAATAATACTGAAATAATTAAACATACTTTATACTAATAATTTTAATTAATGTTAGAAATTTTAATTAATGATATTAAATAAATTTTAAATATTTATTATATTAAAACACGTGTGATAAATAATATATAGTATTATCTATTTATTTAGTAATATATTTCATGAAATTTCTTGGCATTATCTAAGCTATAAAATTAATCACCATAAAGTTATGTATAGTTTACATTCCTCATAATATTAAAATAATTAAAACTATAAGATTACTATTTTTATTTTTACTATTTCCTCCTAAAAAATATTGATAAATAATGTACATATTTAAATATAAATTCCATTTTGATTTAATTGAAGCCTCATATAAAGAATATATTTAATAACATTAAGAAATATTATCAGATATCCTATAGTGAAAATAAATACCAAGCAATGACCACCTTTTTTTTTTTTTCATAATATATATATAAATGCATATATGTAACCCACATATAAGCCATACAAACTACGAACCCAACCTTCTCTAATCTTTATATTTCTTTTGTATATAAACACCAAATTATTTAAATGAATTGATTTTGAATTTACCAAATATCTAGGATAACCATATGTTTTAGCTTGATTACTAATAAATTTAATATTTTTATTTATATCCGAGCATAAATACTTAATTCTGTGTAGATAATTTAGTAAAATATTTTTATATACAGGTTTATGTATTTTATAATGTGTAAATATATATACATATACAAGTATATATATGTGTGTGTATATATCTTTCTTTTTCATTTGAAAGTGACTCAAGGGAAGAAATGTAAAAACATTTTTTTTTTTGTGTAAAACTCTATCACCTATATTATTATTATTATTTTGCTTATTTAAATTATTTTTAATTTCATTAAAAAATATTCATATTGTATGCCTACTCGTAAAGATCATATTATATGTCATTAAAAGCATAAGCATCTTAACATTATTTAAATTCTGTTTCTGTATATAGCTCTTAGTATTCATTAGTTTAACTAAGCGACATTTCTGCTGCATGTTTTCTTTTTCTTTTTCATTCATTCTTTTATTTATTTATTTTTTATTCATTCTTTTTTTTTCTTTCCTTTTTCAATACATTTTTGGAAACATTTTCTTGAAAAACATATAAACGGTTATTGACTTTATAAATTACCTGATGTAGATTTGTCAAAACTGGAATATCGCACTACTGATTAAACAAGGTATTCTTTTTCCAAGAAAAAACAAATTTGAGTTTTTGCCTCCTATTCGGAATATTGCGCAAAACTGTCTGCATTTTCAGAGGTAAACTTTAAATGGATAATAATTAAATAATAATGCTATTAGTAGTGACGAGGAATTATAACTTTATGTCCTTTTTTTTTTTTTTTTTTTTTTTTTTTTTTTTATCTATATTGTATGAATAATTTGTAAATATATTTTTCCACCAAACCATTATATGCTATATTACAATAGTTGCTGTAAGTAATAATAGTGGGAAAGGGCTTACAACACAATTTTCAATACGTCACAATTTTCAGTGATAATCATACCTGTATTATATTTTTTAATTCAATTATATATTTCTTGAAGGAAAAGAAAAAGAAAAAAAATGAAGAAAATAAAAAAAGGGGGGTGGGGTGGGGATATAACTACCATTCCTTAAGTGGATAGTGGAGTTTAAAATCCTTAAAAATATTTTTTTTTTTATTTTTGTAAATTTCACCTTAAATATTATTCAAGGGTGCATTATATGCATTAAGGCATGCATTTATCACAAAAATAAATAAATAAATAAATAAATAAATAAATAAATAAATAGTTTTTTTTTGAGGGAAAAAAAATGGAATTTTACGTGTTGTCTCAGAAATCTTCGAAATGACCCCTGCGTCTCCCATATCAATGAAAATCCCCAAAATTTTTTATAAAAGTTTGGTTTATATATAGAAATAAAATAGAGCCCCGAATTTTATATATTTGAATTTAAAGGTAAAAAAATATAAATAAATAAATAAATATTTTTGCAATTTTTTCGAAAAATTTTTAAATTTTCAAAATTTTTCAATTTTTTTTTTTTTTTTTTTTTTTTTTGTAAATTTTATCTTAAATATTATTCAAGGGTACGTTATATGCATTATGGCATGCATTTATCACAAAAAAAAAAATAAAAAATAAAATTTATTTTTGAGAAAAAAATGGAATTTGACGCGTCTTCATAGAAATCTTTGAAGTGCCCCCTGCGCATTTCATATCAATGAAAATCCCCAATATTTTTTATAAAAGTTTGGTTTATATATAGAAATAAAATAGAGCATCGAATTTTATATATTTGAATTTAAAGGTTAAAAAAAAAAATTTTTTTTTTTTTGAAAAATTTTGAAACTTTTTCGAAAAAATTTTGAATTTTTTTTTTTTTTTACCTTTAAATTCAAATATATAAAATTCGATGCTCTATTTTGTTTATATATATAAACCAAACTTTTATAAAAAATACTGGGGATTTTCATTGATATGGAAGATGCAGGGAGCATTTCGAAGATTTCTGAGACGACGCGTAAAATTCCATTTTTTTTCTCAAAAATAACTTAATTTTTTTTTTTTTTTTTTTTGTGATAAATGCATGCTATGATGCATATAATGTACCCTTGATTAATATTTAAGGTAAAATTCACACAAAAAAAAAAAAAAAAAAAAATATATATATATTTTTAAGGATTTTAAACTCCACTGTCCCCTTAAGTGGATTTTCTTAAACTGATTTTTTCTTTGAACTGTCTTTGATTGTTTTGTTTTTTTTTTTCATTTAACCATACTCTTAGCTTTTTCATGTTATATTGATTATAGATAGATACATTATGCTAGTATGGTAGTAACTATGCTTTTGTTTATACTATCAGAATATTTGCTGTTAGAGGAAAGCAGTCAGGCTTCAAAAGTTTTACATAAAAGTAAAACTTTATATGGGAAAAGTTCAGTGAGAGTTCAAGTTCATGAGAACTCTATCGGCAACATTTCCTGATCGACCTAATACAGATTTTATCATAGAACTAAACTATATAAAATTCGAAGCTTAATTATTTTTTAATTAAGTCTTCAACTACTTTTCAGCAGTGAAATTACGCTTGAAATTATTGAATATTAAAGAAGTAAATTTACATTTTGCTAATTAAGCGTAAACCAACAGAGTGAAAAACGTCCAAGCCGGGAATCGAACCCGGACCCTTGGAATAACTCTCCAGAGCAGAGTTACCGACTTATGTGAGTGAGAGATGCCAGACTGGACATCTGATCTGAAAATTTCTTCATCATTTTTTTGTCTACGAGCATTTATTCCTTGTAACAAAGTGAATGGATGTTACAATTTCAGTACACGAATAAAAAAATCTATACATAAGCAATCAGGTTTTAAAAAAAGAAAGAAAAAAATCTGTATTTTTATGTTATTCATATTCATTAATTTGAATAAATAATCATAATATTTATTTGTGCAAGCGTAAATTAAAATGAAACTGCTTATCTCAACAAAACGAATGAAAATGCGCTTCACTAACTGCGCCTATTAATTTTTCTTGCTGTTCTTACCATAAAACGATGACTCGTTAGCTTGTTCCTCGCCAAGACAAATCTTTCTCCGCTGTAGAAAAACTCCGAAGCGCGAGAATTGAACAATTGTCTCCGATACAAACAAACCGAAAAACAAATCGAAAACAAAACAAAATAAAAAAAAATGAAAGTGGGCAGTCCGATTTGGGAATCTGACGCCACCCATTGGCGAGTGGCAGTTCCGGAGGAAAGAGAAAAGTCCGCGCACACAAACGCAGAATGGAAAAAAATCTAAAACCCAAAACAAATAAAAACGCGCAATAAGGAGAGGGGGGGGGGGGGGAGAGAGAGAGAGAGAGAATCAAGGGAGGGGTGTATGGAGAAAGCGAGATTCGGCATTCACGCTCTTTGTATTGGCGCGTGACGTTCGGAGTGCGGCGCGATCGCAGATTGGGCGGGAGCTGGAACTCACAACTCACCGGAGCTTAGGGCCGAGCCGACAGAGACGCAGTCTGCCTGCCTGAGCCAGATCCGTCTCTTAACGTCGGCCGCGCAACCCCTCTCGCGCGCTTGCTATATTGCAAAAGTGGAGAAGAAGTTTGTGTATTTTTCCTGCCTGAATCATAGATTTGAGAAGGTCCCCGATGGAGGGTAGCAGCGGCGAAGGAAGTACGTCCCCGTCTTCTGCCGATCGCATGCCCTCTTTGCACAACTCTCCCAACCCGGACTCCAGTGGCATGGTCAGCGAATGTGGTAATGGCACCCCAGGGGGTCAACCACCACCTGCTGTCAACATGGTGGTCGCTTCAAGTCCTGGTGGCTACCAACCTCAACCTCAGCAACAACTTAGGACTTCTTCAGCTAGTCCCCCACAAATGATATCGAAACCTTACACACCACCTATGTCGACAGCCATGGCCTTGGGCAGCACAATGCCTGCCCACATGGGCATGTTGGCCATGCGGAACGGTCATCATCACGGGTACATGGGGGCGGCACCACCCCGGCTTGAGCGCCCCATGCTCCCGGTGTCACCACCGGGCATTACAACGGACGCCACAGCAAATGACTGCCGACTTATCGACTATCGGGGCGCTAAGGTGGCAGCTTTCTTGGTCAACGGTGACTACTTATTGTGTCTGCCACAGGCCTTCGAACTTTTCTTGAAGCACCTTGTGGGCGGACTTCACACTGTCTATACCAAACTCAAGCGACTGGACATCACCCCCATAGTTTGTAACGTTGAACAAGTGCGCATTCTTAGGGGCCTAGGGGCCATACAACCCGGTGTCAACCGGTGTAAACTTCTTTCTTGCAAGGACTTTGATAGCCTCTACAAAGACTGCACCACTGCTAGGTCAGTACTCTTTCATTCTTTTATTTATTTATTCTTTTGTTTTTCTTCATTCTCTTTTAAATGCACAATACATCACTTAGTTGAGTATATCTGAATTTTGATTTTTATCAGTAAGTGACTTCAATAAACTATTAGTGCTGACATATTGAAAGCAGAAAAGAGAAAAAATTCTTGTTTACTTTTTTAAATCATGCATAATTTTTTTTTATTATTATCTTGCGATGCAAACTTTTGTTAACTATCCTTTGGGCTTTGAAGTGGGTTTATAAATTTATAACAACACAGTTTTTATTCCGGATTTTGAACCAGGGAAGTATGTTTTTTTCTCTCTCTCTCTCTCTCTTTTCAAAAAATAAACATAATTCATTTTTGTTAACAGGAGCATCAGATTTTACTTGGCAGGCGCAGATTTCTTTTGCTGGTCTAATAGTAAATCCACCTTTCTAGTCACTTGTAATCTGGTTTTTGTTTCCCTTATATAATTTTTTATACATATTGTTATAGGAATATTCTTACAATTAAAAATTGTTTATATTAATTTATTAACAACCAATTTGCTGATTGGTAAAACAATGAAAACATGAAAAAAAAATAATAATAAAAGGAAGGTAAAGTAAAAGATGATATAAAAGAAAATCCGAAACTCAGAGGGGACAAATGCCCCCCTTTAAGGATATCCCTGTTTGTTAATTTTATCGAAAAATAACCACAACTGAATTTTGAATGCACTCATACACGAGAAAATGAAATGTGTATTTGTTTTCCTAAATGCTCCGCATGCATTTCCTTACATTTAGTACCTACTATTAAGTAGCGAATATTATTTATGCTTGTTTAAAAAAACCCAACTACAAATATGCTTGGTTATGCATAGTATATACATACATAAATATAATATAATTAATTTAAAATACTATAATATAATTTATTGTAAATACGCAAATCTTAAAATTTAAATGATTTTTTTTTCTCAAATGAATAGTAAATATATCAATTAGATTTAAAATGAAATTAAGTATACAATTGTAATATTATGGTGCAACGATATTTGAACAATTTTAATTATTACTTTACTACATCTATCTTAATATAATTAACTTTTGAAGGCAAAAATTACAGTAAATTTAATATACATTGTTTTAATTTATATTATCCATACTTAAAATTGCATCTTATAATTAAACATCAATATATAACAGGAGATGACTTTCAGTTTAAAATCTTATTAACATTTAAAAGTTAATTTGAATAAATGTGAACAACAATAGATAAATCACAGTAAACTAAACAAACTTTTGTAAATAATTTTTGTTTGTTTAGAAATTTTTGTGAATAATTTTAGTATAACTAAATCTGCATTGCTATCCGTTATTTTTTAAAAGAACAGTGATTGAAAAAGTCAATTCAAACAGAAATAAACAAATGCTTCAAAAATAGATACATTTATTATAATGACTTTGAATTTATTATTTTTACTTTGTTTATCAGAATAACTTTGATCATTTCTTTTGGGTTTATATAATATTGTTTACGTGGGGAAATATGAAAAAGTTAAAAAGTTTTATTGTTCTGAAAAATAATTTTAAAAATAACAATTTCATCTGATGTTACCACAAATGATAACTACAGATATCATTTATATCTAAGATTAATAATTAAAGATTATGCCTTTACTAAAAACAAAACTGATATAAAGCAAACTTGTGTACGTCCCGTTTCACCTTACACGTATCTGAAAAGAATCCGATCTAGAAATAGCAGAAACAGAATTTCTGCAATTCGTCGGAGAACTTTTCTGTCTGAAGTTCTTATTCCCCCAACTTTCTGCCCTAGGACAGAAGGACGATTTATTGGACTGGAAACGAAATGTCTGAAAGTAATTCGCTGAAAGAAAGCATCTGCAGATGCATTTGGATTTAAAACAGTTTATGAAATGCAATTGACAACACGTTGAATTCAATTAAATTGAAATCAAATTAAAATAAAGAAAATATTTTGAGAAAAATTAAATTTTGTGCATTTGCTTTTGAAGATTTTATTGAAAAAGTATAAATTACGAACGCAGTGCATAATAATTAAGAAAAAGTTCTGAAAGTAATGTTAAAAAGAAAAATATCGATTTGGATTTAAAATTTGTATATTTATTATTATTGGTACATTTGGATTTAAAAATAGGGTAAGAAATGCAATTGATAGTTTGTTGAATTCAATGAAATCGTAAATAAATTACAAGAAATGAATATGGGAAAATTAAATTTTGTACTTTTACCTTTGAAGCTTTTTATAGAAATAGCAAAACTCATTACGAACACAATGTATAACAATTAAGAATTAAAAGGAAATATAATAATAAATATGTTTTATACATTTCTTTCACTACTTATTATAAATATGTTTTACTGACCATTTATAAGAAAAATTTTTAATAAACTCCTTTATAGTAAATTTTAAATGCTGCCTTTATTGTGAAGAAGTTAGAAACAGTTAATAGATGTTTTTGATTTTTTTCTGTTAATGACGCATATCTGTCAATACTTCATTGTTTCTCAAAAAATCTTTTCTCTATTTGTTTAATGCATATAAGATTATAAAAAATTACGACTTTTATAGCTTCCAATCTGTTTTATTTTAATTTTAAACATACAAAGAAAAAACTTTCTCATTGTGCAGATTTTTTTTCCCCTTTCAAAGCCGATTGCGATAGTGTTTTGTTACAGCCGTGATAAAAGTATATCTTTTTAAAAAGCTTTCATAAAAAATAAGCTCATTATTATTATTATTATTATTATTATTATTATTATTATTATATTTATCTTGATATTATTTTATCTGTAGAAAATAAATAAGATTTTCAATTTTTAGACGCAAAATTATATTTAAAACGCGATGGAATTTTAAGTAGAATTTATGTTTTAATTAAAATAATGTTGAAAGCGAATTTAATGTGTTATGCATTATATTGTATGAGAAATGCTATTCAATTTCATATTGACAAGGATTTCATCTAAAAAGCTAAAATTTATTTCACAGTAAATAAATAGATAAATTATTGAAAAAATCTATTTACAAATAATCATAACAAAAAATTATATACACATATATCTATATTTTGTGAAGTTTGTATAAAATCTAACATTTTTAGCCTGTTTTTGTCATATTGTTAAAATGCTTCGTATCATTAATAAATAGATTTTGCCATTCTATCTTTTGATTAAATCGTCTTAAAGTGTCTCAAGACCAAAATAAATTGCGATTTAGCATTTAAGTGTCCTAAACATATTTCCAAATCGATACGCTAAAATTTAGTTATAGGTATTTATATTTGTTTTGATTGTATCATGAATTCGAAAAATTTCCATAACATGAATTAAAAAGATAAAATTATCCTGCATCTATGTTATAATTCTTGTAGTAAATTCTGTATAAAACAAATTTTTGCAAACTTTAAAATGCTAGGTTCTTTAAATCAATGTAATCAGCTTAGTCCAGTTTCCACAATACTTAATCAACAGATTTTTTTTTCTTCAAGTGTACCAACCACAATTAGAGTATACATTTCTTTCTTTATTTATTTATTTCTTTCCTGCGCATTCTAAAACGCTTGTTGAATCATTTGGTTTACCACCGTTCTTTCGCCCTTTATCTAAACTCAAAAGGACATTGATATTGTTATAGATATCAATTTTGCATTTGCATTATAAAACAATTAGCAAATAGGCCAAGAAACACTACTCGTTGGAAATGGAAAACATAAGCAGAAGTCGAAATTCTTCTTTTTCATTACAACAAAACAGCAGACAATTTCCTTCAACCTATTTCTCATTCCTTCAAGACAATGTTAGAAAAGAAATCAATTTAAAATGTTAACGATTTGGTGCCAACTTTATAAATTTAACGAATGAGTTTATCTTCATTAACACTTAACAATCTATATTTATACATTGAAAATCAATCTATTTTAATGATAAATACATCAGTAACCACAGATAATATCATTCTTTTTGCGCTTATAGGTTTAGTTGCAATACATTGTTTCGCATATTATTTTTATATAAATATTTGATTATTCATATGGTTTAAAATTTTGCTGAGAATTAAAATTACAGTATTTCGCCCTCGGTGGAAATTTTTAAGCGCATTATTAAATAGTTATCATTTTGCTTTCTGTTGATCGAATAATATTAAAAATGATTACAAGAAACTTGTGTGAAAAGTGATGATAACTGTAATAAACTGGTAATAACAATTCAATTTAATTGGAAAGTTTTCTATTACAAATTTATTGAATCGAACTATTTTTTATTTGTATTTTTTTCCTGTTCTGTATTAGAGAACATTAACAAACAGATAAAATTGTTAACGCTTAGAACAAAATGTAATAATATAAATATCAATTACATTTATGTTCTGCTTGGTTTTGCGTTTTTTTTTTCTTCTTTTTAAGATATTGACGAATATGTAATGATAATAGTCCAAAAAGTGGTACAATTTTCTTCAATATAAGACATCCGAATAGGATGTAAATCAAATCAAAATAGTGCAAGTTATAGAAATTTAATGACTTTAATATATTTATCGGCTATTATTTAAATATTTTTAGGGGGGGGGGGATTTAAAACTTTGGTGGATCAATGATGCATCTTTTTTTAGCGATTAAAAGAAAAAAAATTATAACGCAGTTCATAATGTTTTTCATTAAGAAGTATTAATGATTAAAAGTTTTTTCTTTTTTTCAGTTTTTAAATGTGCACCTTTCTTTGATTCAAAACATTAAATTTACAAACTAATTCATGTTAATTTATAATTAGTAATAATCAGTAATAAATATTTAATCAATATTGTTTTTCTTTCTAGAAATTATACATCATGTGTATATTTAATTAACATAAAGTGATAATTATGGTAGTAAATGCAAGTATTTATGGTTTATGTAATTATGATAAACAAAAACTAAAGACAGGCGTGGTAAAAATAATGTTACTTCATGAAATAAATAAATTTCATAACTTGACAACTAAGAAAAATGAAACTTTTATTACGATTGCTTATTAATTCACTTTATCACCAAGTTTCGTTTCATTAATTTAAAGCTTTCAACTTGCCATTCCATCATGAGCTTCTACTATTTCCGACCTCGGGAGTGGTAAAAAGAAACATACTTCATAGGGAACAGCCTTCAGTCTCTATGAATATTAAATGTTTCTTTCGCTTTCGCAGAAATTGATTAAGTAAATTTATTAATGCAAATCATACTCCTTAATCGAATTCCGCCAAATATTATGCCAGTATGTTGTAAGAACATAATGTAGAAATTCAATTGAAATGAATTGCATCAGAGGGGTAATCATATCAATTTAAATAAACTGGTCTTTGAACATAAAGTTAACAGCTTAAAAATGTTTGAATAGCCTCATAAATGACAAAAAAGTGTAAAGTGGTGTGTCATAGTATTGTATCTATTTGTTTCGTGCATTAGGATTTTGATACAAATTTTGACTGTATGTTTAACTTAAAACAAATACAGAATTCGGAGCTTCAATTAAATTAGATTGCAACGTAGTTTAGAATGAATAAAACATGCATTACAGAAATATGCATTTTTAGAATTATTTACCTCATTTTAACTAGGAGTTATTAAAAATGTTTTTCATGAGTTTTTTTTTTTTCATTTTCTTTTGCTTATTTGAAAATCTGAAGTATTATTTGCGTACCCTTTATTTTAAATTCATAGATGTTTTCGAGATTATGATATATATATAAAAAAGCAAAGATACATGTAAAATAATAAGAAAATATTATTGTTACATTAGTAGGAAGTTAATTCCTTGGAACCATAAAATATCCTAAAATTCTTAAATAAAATTGAATAAAGAAGCAGCTGAAGGTGTAAATTAATTTTAACATGTATATTTTATTAAACAGTTAAAAAATGCACTAACATGCATAATATATATATATTTAAGCTTTTTTTTTATTACTATATAAATTTAATTGGTGATTGCATTAAAATATTTATTTTCAGCTATTTCATAAATGATATAATCAATACCTATAGGATTTATTTCATTACTTAAAGTAAAGTTTTATTTATTAAAACTCTCAGATAAATTCAGAAAAGGCATATGCCTATAAATTCAGAAAAGACATATGCATATTTAAATATTTTCCTCTGGATATTATGGGTATATTTTAACAAATGCAAATTAACAAATTCCTAATTTAAGAATATAAACTATCGAGCAGTGTTATATTATATGGCATTTGCGTTTTTCATAATAAAAAGACAAAACTCTGATTAGCGAAAACAAATTTTAAAAAATGTATGTAGAAGATGATGAAATTCCAGTTACATTACTTCAATAAAATGTCATGAGCAAATTTTTTAAACATTCATAATAGTTCTCTTGGAAAAAGCAGTCATTTCTGAATGAAAATTATCTCAACAAAATTATAATCTAAAAATGACTAAAATATAAATTAATACTGACGATAGTAATACTTATTAACAAGCAAAATATACTACAGCATTAAAAAAAAATAAACTAATGACATCAAAAATATTATCAAAACAGCAGTTTTGAATTTGAGTTCATATACATTCATTTTTCCAGCTGGGAGAAAAAATTTTTAATCAAGAAAGAAATAGAGAGAAAACTAGTCAAACTGTTGTTTAATGTAAAATGTTTTTTATGAGTCTAAGTTTGAAAATTTGTTTTAGATTGTGTTATAAGTTTACTGTACATAATTTTGAGTAATTGTTATTTTTTTATCCGGAATATTTTAATGTATAATGTCGCAAATTAATAAAACTGAAAAAATATGTATATATATATATTTTGGCGATACAGAATTTTGTTGAATATTAGCAAATTCTTAATAGCATTGTAAGTAATATAAAACAAAAGAAAAAAAATAAAAAAATTAATTCGATACAGTTGATACATTTTTATATTGCATTATAATTATTGGATAACGTATATTTTGATGATTTTCCTGTGATTTAATACTGAATTTTGCAATATATATATATGTATATATATATATATAAATATTAGAAAACAAACATAAATTAATTAGTTGGGTTTGGAAATTTGATTAAAAAAGGCGCTCGCTTGCTTCACACCGCACAGATAATTCTAGTCAAGATATGACTCAATCGTTCTTTCTCTGATTGGTTTTGCCGGAGGTACTCCGATCTGCTACGGCAACAGATGAGAAGGGGATATCTTTTACGAATATGATTCATTGTCCTCATATGCAGAAAGAATTAACGAATGCAATAAAAGTATTTCATTTAAATTCCGACACTGTGAAAATCTTTTCTACATATACATTTATGATAGCGGTGCCCCCCCCCCTTTTATTATTATTATTATTACATTTTTTTAAATATTTTTAATACTTTTTTAATTTTTTACTTTATCTATTTGTTTTTAGTGAAATTACACAACTTCTCAAAAACTGCTAAACTTAAAATGACAAAAAAGTTTGAAAACAAATGATCGATACTAAAATGTGATTAAAATGAAATATTTCTTTAATTCAGGTACCATATGAAAATTTTATTAATACACATCAATTTGAAACCTACACAGAATGCTCTTATATATAGATGGAATGCATGTTACTATCAGATATGAGTAATGTTAACTTAAATATACTAAAGCTGTATTACTTAATTATTTGTATGTTTAGAAAAAGAGCACAAATGGTACAAAGCTTGAACTCAAAGTTCTTTAAATGTGTAAAGGAAGAAGAAGAAAAAAAAACCACCTTTTTGCTTAGAATCTTAAATAAACATATTCTTATATTTTATAATATAATTTTAAACAAATTAGTCAATATATATATATTTGCATATATGTATTAAATACGAAATAAGTTACCATTATAAATATTTCTTTAGCTTGAAAACATTCTTTAAAGAAATTAGATTTTTTAATTTTTTTTTTTGCAAAGTATTTATCTAAAAAAATAAAAATATTAAATTCACAAATGTGAAAAGTAAAGAGCGTTCTTTCTTTTCTTGTTTTAAACTTTTTAATTCCATGTATTTGTGGTTTTGCACCTCTTTTAAATTTTTATCAGCTGTTTCATAACAGGATTTTCTTTCTTTTTCTTTTTTTCTATTACGAAAACAGTTTTTCCTGACTTCGGTGAGCAATTATAATTGAGCCAATGGAGACTTGGAGGAAGAATAGGTTGTAAAGATTTTTGAAATGTATATAGTTACAAAAGTGTCATAATATACTTTTTTGTAATAATGACAAAATTTAATGATAAAAGAAAAACGAATGATTTTCTATATTTTCGACCGCTTACAACAGTGGATGAAGTAATGATGAACCAACAAAGTTACTTTGCCCAATTTAAACAGTTTTGTCATCATTAGAAGGGATGAGTTACAAAAGTGTCGCAATATAGACTGTTTTGTAATAATGACAAAATTTAATGGTAAAAGAAAAACAAATGATTTTCTATATTTTTGATCGCTAACAGTGGGTGAAGAAAAATGAAACAATAAAGTTACTATTCCAAATTTAAACTGTTTGGAAAGATGATGGGGTTGAAAAATGCGGCTGCGTGATTAGAAAGTAGATGGAATATTGCGACAGCAATATGCACACACACACAGAAAAAAAGAAAATAGTAATAATAATAATAATAATAATAATAAAGCTATTGAACGCACTCATCTGCCATAATTATACTTAACCAATTTTAACGATTTTAATTATGAAGTGAATGTAGGCATATAAATAATTACTGAAGAATTAAATACAGATAAATAATTATTAAGGAAAAAATTGAATTTTCCAATAATCTCTACACAGTTTTGGGAAACTTAACTTGTGATTTACATAAAAGTAGTAACGGCTCGGTTAAAAGTGTTTCTAATCAAACATATATGTAATGAACTAATTTTTGTATCAACATTTTTTTCTTTTCTTTTCTTTTCTTTTCTTTTCTTTTTTTTTTTTTTACTTTTTCTGGTGTAATTCAATATTTTTTATTGTGAGGATTTAATAATATTATTTATGCTTGTCTACGAAAAAAATTAAAAATTTATGAAGTTATTTCATGCATTTTCAAATAGTGATTGTGTATATATAAATTTAGCATACTAAAAAGTACTTGTAGGGCTTTATATATATAGAAATAAGTTTCAGTATTAATAGATTTTTGAAAAAAAAAATCATTACAATATAAATGGTGTGAATTAAAAATAAAAAAAGTAGCAATTTAGGTTGCATAAATTATCATTATCGGAGTCCCTTGTATTTATATTCCTTATAAATTAATACAATCAGTGTACATTAAAAACATAAGGTCAAATAATGTGATGATTAAAAGAAAATTGATTACACTAATTACAAAATTGAAACTAGTACTCTTTGTTGAAATTCATAGTACATTTAAGTTGATTTATTAAAAATTTAATAGTTTAAATTTTTTTATTCAAGCAATTAGTATTAAAACTATTTTGAGAATATTTAATCTTACCTATCTTATGAATACCTAGCTTACAATTATTTTGAAAATGTTTATAAAAGTATGATCACTATTATAATATTGAGCCAAAAATATGTTTATTAATTAGACAGTATTTAACAATTAAAAACAGTGTGTAAAATTTACTACTATGGAAAGTCACCAACTTCTTTTCGTGTTTAAGCTAAAATATTGTTAATTGAAGGTCATGCTTGAAGAGTTTTAAAAACTTTGAAATGTTGAAGAAACTCTCACAACATTTATTTAAATGCATTCCGTATTATGTTCATTAATTATATATTTAACACTATTATGACAGAAACAATAAATTCCGAGTAATTATTTTCTTTATCTTTCTTTCTCCTCTCTCTCTTTTTTTATGTAAGGAAATACAAATGTTTTAAAACATTTTATACATATAATAATAATAATAATAATAATACTAATAATAATAATAACTTTTTTTTTCATCTTAACTATCATCTTTAAAATAAGTTGAATATGTTAGAGATTTTTTTTTAAAACTCACATACGTTTAATATATATATATATATTACAGCATATATATATATATATACATATTCTGTATATATATATAGATATATATATATATATATATATATAGATATATATATATATATGTATATATATATATATATATATATATATATATATATATATATATATATATATATATATATATATATGTATATATATATATATATATATATATATATATATATATATATTCTGTATATATATATAGTATATTTGCGATTTTGTAAACTTATAGTTTTGGAATTTTTTACTTTAGTTAAGAAATTGAAAAAATAAATAAATAAATAAAAATAAAAATAAAAGTGATAAGTGGTAATTTAATTATTATGTAATTATTTTCTATTTATATTATTTTAATTGTATTTATCACGGTATTTCAAAATAGATTAACTGTATACATTAGGTTTTAAAATATGTGTTAACTTAACTGTAAAAATAACCTTAAACTTATCTAGCTTTTGGATACCATGTGCTGATGTGTATTTGGATAAAATAACTGGGATTTTATTAGGTATATTGTGTAATATTACTATTTTTCCTTGTTATAAATTAATTATTTAAAAGGTTGTATTGCTTTTTCCATTTCATAGCATTTAATTTTATTCTGTTTTCATCTTGAAACTATTCTCTTGATTATATTGGTCGTTAGCGTACAGGAGAAAAAAAAATCAGCTTTTAGCTTTTTTTCTCACAGAAAACGACTGATTTTGCTTATATAATTGAATTCTGTACTATTGATAACGCAATTCAATATATAAGCTTTTCAATTATTTTTATCGAAATCCACATTCTTCTTTTTTTCTTCATTATTAATTCTTGTTATGTAGTACAATTGACTTTATTTTATACATAGCAGCTTGTTTATTATGTTTTTGGTATCCATTCAGTGTGTTTGGGGACACTGTTTTGTTGTAAATTCATTCATACTATCACAATTATTGATGGTGGTCAGTAATGTTTAATTAAGGGTTTATATATATATATATATATATAATTATTATTATTATTATTATTATTATTTGAAAAAGAAAGAAAGATCTTTTAAAAATATACATATAAAGATACTAATTTCATTTACTTATTTTATTTCAAAAATTTAATCGTATATATGCCATACTTTTTTATGCCATGAAAAATTTCAGATAAAATGAAATTTATTATCGAATCAAAGAGTTATGTTAAACTATGTCTAAGTAAACATGCCTATTTCTAAAAGGATAAAGAAATTCACTTGGTAAGTTCAAAAGGACATAGCGAAAACAAACTCTTTCTTTCGATACTACGTTAAAATTTAATTTTATTTTGAAATATATTTTTTATACTAAGGATTAAGTTCATAAACTTATTTATCTGTAATGATTTAAAGACGTGAGATTTAAAATTATATGCAAATAAAAATCTAAAATTAAATGTAATACTATACAGTCAAACCTCGTTAACATGAACACGCTTAACGTGAATTACTTTTAACATGAATTGTTTTCACAGTCCCCTATAAAAACTAATACAAAGATTTGATACTGATAACATGAATTACTGTTAACATGAACAAAATTTTGATTCCCCTTGAGGTTCATGTTAACGAGGTTCGACTGTATATAGAAAAAGAAGTAACATTTGCTAATAGATTTAACAGAAATGAGGAGAAACAGGAAATCAAATCAAGGAACATTCAGAGCTTTAAATGGGATGTATTTTGCATTTCTATATCCAATTGTAATAATTCAATTAGTTCAATAAATTTAATGAATTTATTATTATTAACTTAAGTTATAACGTACTGGTAGTTAGCAAGAGCATGTTAGGGAGTTAGGTATCAATATTGGTTCTAGTATTTATAATGGAATGCAGTAAACAATATTTAAATTCTATACGGCTAGGTGGATGAAAAGTAATTTTTTACTGAATTTTAATTTAATTGGTTTATTTTATTATTGACAGTTTCATTTCATCTTTTTCGGTGCTAATAATTCTGTGATCGCGCAAATATTTAAAAAGTTTTATTATTATCCTCATTATAATTATTCGTGAAGGTCCTTTATCATAATTAAAATGTTGAATTTTCGGAATCCTATTTTATTATATATAATTATAATCTTGTATATTACGTTTATTATTCAAATGTAATTTAAAGTACTCGAAATCATTGGTAAGTAGTAGAGTATGTTTAGGCAAGAGCATAATGAGTAGATTGAAGAGAATTTTTTAAAGCTGATTCTTCAAAATTAAGTAACATGAAGTATATAAACTAATGTTTTAAAATTATGTTACATAAACCCTATAGTTTTTAGAAGCTGCAATTTTTTATTTCTTTGTACATTTTCATATACGTACAGATAATTTTATTTAAAAATATTTCATTTACCGTACATAATTGTACTAATATATGTACATAAAATATTTATACTTAACTTGATATTCTCCTTTAAAGATTGCATCTAAAGTACTTTCTCAAAAAATATTCAAAATTATTATGTTAGCAAAAAGTGTTTTTCTTGAGACATAACTCGAAAGGAAGACCATGGTTACTTCACTTTGTGAGACTTTTCTTACAAAAAGTGCGTACCTTTTTGGATATTTTTATAATAAAAAAGTAACTTTCGAAAAATTTCGAGTTGTATCACTCTTTTTCCTCGCGGATCATATATCGTGCATCAATCCATTCTTATGCTAATTGCAATTGCTTACCAACTTGCATGTGAAATTCTATAAAAATAATGCTCAAAATTAGCCCTCCCTTTTTTTTCAAATCAAACTTTTTATTCTTCTTCCCTTTTATTAATATTTAATACATTTGAATACTGTTGGAAAAAATTATTCTGGAGTTTTTTTTTTTTGTTTTGTTTTGTTTTGTTATTTGAAAGTTAACTATTACTTAATTTTTTAGTGATTTTATTTCTTATAGATAATCTTATTATTGTTATTATTATTATTATTATTATTATTTTGTAAATGTTTTTAGTTTTCGGGGAGTTTTTAATATTGCCATCAAGATAAATACTTTCATACAATATTTTCTAAAGGCCATAGACATAGCTTTGAGCCTTTTAAATTCTCGTTTCAGCCAATAAATACCCCTCCCTCCGCAAATACTTTCAAGTTATATTTTTTAAGGCACAGACATAATTTTGAGCGTAGACTTTAAATTCGCGTTTTAGCTAATAAATTCCCCTCCTCCCGCCCCTCGCAAAAAACAAGAAAGCAAAGTATTCTGTTGAAATTGCAAAAGATTGAATGCACAAACTCTGGTTTCAAAGTATCCTATTTGTTATAACAAACAAGTTTTTGGATGTAGTAATACATTTTTATGTGTTTAGGTAAATTTATAACGAAATCCGTTAATTTTATAATGCAAATAAAAGACATTTCATATTGTAAAAAATGCGCACTTTTTTAAGTGGAGATTAAAAAAAAAAAAAAATGTCTGACTGAGATTTAATTCAAAATGATCCCCTCTCCCCCCCCCCCCAAAAAAAAAAAAACAAACAAGCAAAAAAACAAAATTCCATAAAAATATTTTATTGTTGAAATAAATTTTATTTTCCTAATGTCGCTAACTTATTTTTCGTAATGAGAAATACATATTTTAAAACATTTAATATTTTGAGTACAGAACCTTTTTAAAATTTAGAATAACGTGTTCATTAAACGAGTTCACTTTGTCTAAAACTGTATACGTTGACATAGTCATGAGCATATACTGATTAAACATTGTCAATTGTTTTTAATATTTATACATTTAATATTGTGTTTGAAAAAAAAAAAATATTTTGACTTATAACATCAATGCATTCTAAAATTAGTATGGAAGAAAAAGACCCATTTTAAAATCTCATTTTTCAAAGTCAATCCTATCCAGTCCTCTGTTGGGTGAAAACTGACCTCATCGACTTCTTGTAAATCCACAAATCATCAGTTCATTCTTAACAAAGTAACACAATTTACGTTTATAAAAACTAATCCTTTTTAGTTCTAATAAAAAGAAATTTTTTTACAGTTCAACCACCTTGAAGAAATGTATTTAAGAAAAGTTCTGCTGTGTTTGAATGCGATCCGTTAGTTTAACCTTTGCTTTGTGATGGGGGCAGCTCCGGGTAAAGGGTCTGTAAGATCCCTCATGTTGCCTCCCCTCATCTTTCTTCTTCAACCCGTACTGGTTATTCATAATGAGGAATTTGCACACATGGGGAAATCAATCAATTACATGATTTTCTGATAATTACAGATCCATACATTTCAAAAATTTCCTCAAAAATGCAAAAAAACGGGCCAATAGTTTTTAAATTAAGCTTAAAGTTAAGGGGTAAACAGGCCACTAGAAAACGCTGTGTGATTGGCTGTGACGTCACTGTTCACGATATGCCAATGTTTACATTTTGCTTGCAGGCGCACGGAGCAAGCAGTCGGCGTTTTCTTTCTATAAGCCTGTGTTTTAAAAGCATTTAGAAAAAATTTTTACATCCAAATTTATTTCTTCTTTCATCTTTATTACATTTCACCAATCTCGCTGTATTAATGGAAATAAAATGGCATTATTTCCAGTATTAAAGAAAAGTTTCGATTTAAAAAAAACAGTTACATTAGTTTCTTTTAACCCCTTGGGGACGAGCGACACGAATACGTGCCGCACGAAGCGCTCAGAATCCTTGTTTTTCCTCACCAGTAAAAATTTACTGTAAAATTTGCCTTATCTAATCAGCGCATTTTCTCGATTCAAGAAGACACAAATTTCTGTTTTTAAAAAACGGGGACAAAAGATTAAAAATTTCGTAAAAGGCGTCCGTCCCGAAGGGGTTAAACAAATTAAAAACATAAATTCTCCTAGTAAAATATTAGTTAAAGCTTTTTTAATGTTACAGTTAAGAAAAATTATATATATATATAGTATATATATATATATACATATATATATATATATATATATATAATAAGCAAAATAGTTGTCTAAAATCTACACCAACGTGCAAATTTGAGAGGGCCTATCATATTTTAAAAGATATATAAAATGTTGTTACTTTGCATAAATTGCTTTAAGGCATTCCATTCTCAGGATTGCCACAAACGACATTTTTTTTTTCTTTTGGTTACATTTCCTACCACTGTTTTAAAACAACCTTCGTGGTAAATTTTTACTAGAAAGGTTATTGTCTAGAAATAACAGTTGTCAATAAAGAAACGCCTGTGACAACCCTGATTCTTAGGTATGGCTTTGTATTTTTTTTTTTTCACTGTATATTTGAACTTAAGAATATATATTAAGTTTTCGTTCCAGATTTAGTTTTTATATTTCCTAGAGAGGGAAATTTTAAAACATACTCAAATTTAAAAGTAAACTTTTATTCAAAATAACCTGGCTTCAGGCCCGATAAGTTCGAACACAAAATCAAAGAATGTTTTAAAAGAAGTCAGAAGTGAACCATATCAGAGGACAAACACTGGGACAATGACTTTTAAAATTCATTGTGCACAGACCACAAACTTCGCAAGAAATTCCAAAAATCAAGTCTGTGCTGTTTTCTCCTTGAACAACCCACCCCCTCCTCATCACTTACCTGCATGCTTGTACATTATAGCATGATGAAATAATTTTATGTATGCCTCCATGGGACCAGAGAACAAATTCTAGGGAGGTGCAAGATTTCGGATCAAATGCGTCAGTAGTCTGTTGAAAGCTCCCCCCCCCCCTTCTTTTTGTAAGGATAATCTCGAAAAAATATTTTTTCCTATTCAATAACGCAAAATTTTGTGATTCATTTTTCAATATAAAAGTATAACTATTTCAGGCATGATTATTGAAGTGATTTGTAACTGAACAATTTTTAATTTTTCTTCAAATTATTTAAATCTTGAGATATAAGTGATTGTTGTCTCATTACAGCAGTTTCTTTCTTCTCCTGCGTTGTAACGTCTGGAAATTCGTTTCAAAACATCAACTAACAGCATTTTCTGCCTTTACCGAGAAAAAACAACAAAAAACACTATTCGGTTATATCTATCGTTTCTGAATAAGAACACCGACCAATTTTATGCATTTGCGAATAAAATTGAAATAAAAAATGTGTCAGAAAGAAACCAGTTTGAGTGTGAAAATTGCCCTAATGGAGACTATAAGCATGAAATATACTAAATTAAGAAAAAATAAGAATATTTTCCCAGAACCGTTCGTGTGATACACGTTTTAACATATCACCATAAATAAATGACGTATTAAAAATTCAAAAATAAGCTTCTATCACCTTTTTTCTCCCCACAAAATGAAGGATTGAATTTCATTAAAAGCGCTCCACCTCTATTTATTTATTTATTTTTTACCACACGAATATAAAAAGAAAAGTTAAAAATTATCTTCCACGGACGTTCAGAAGCACCCATGACGAAAAATGTTAGGTCCTCTTCCTTTAACGTTAATTGTTTTAAATCATTTTATAAGAATAAATGTTATCAATTTTTCATTAAATGTGAAAACTGCCCTAGAGTTAGATTCGGCAATTATTATTATTATTATTCCATCGATGTAAATTCATCTTTTCGGTTTTAACGGCCCAGGTTTTTTGTTCCTTTATAACTCAAACAAATACATTAATGTTAACTAAAAGATTTTTTTCTTATATCTAAATATGCATATAAAATTGCTTTATGTCATTGTGATAACTGATAAAGGAATGACTCACAATTTAGAATAATTAAATGTCACGTTCTGAAAATTAAATTACAGCATCTGTTTCAAATAAGAAATTTAGACAATACTCCGTAATTTGCATACCTGTATTAATAATTAGGCAGAATTATAAAAACTACTAATATAATGCACATAGTTATAATGAATGTGCAATGTCAGTCAAAATAAATAATGTAATGTACATGAATTTTATAATGAGAAAAAAAGAAAGTCGATAGGTCAAGCGCAGAATCCAACATATAGTCGCTCCGTGTTGTGTGTTTGTTGTCATGAACTATGACGTCACAAGACCGGCGTAGGAAAAGTATCGTTTTCGCCAGACGGTAAATAGTGCGATATAAAAACCCTTATAAGTCAGTAATTATAGCTCAAAATGAAAAAATATAGACACTGTCCTTCATATTTTTTCGTTTTCCATTGTATAAAGATGAAATTAGAAAAACGTGAAAATTCCTCATTCAGATTTTTAAAAAATATATCCCTTTTTTCGGTTGCCTAGGATAGAACATCGACGAGGGAGGGGGAGAGCAAGAACTCTGTAGCATAAAAGGGTGGAAAGCGTTGTGAAAGCATGCTTTGATCTGTTAAATCGCTTTTAGAAGTGTAGAAATATTGTTCTATGAGTTATATGAAGAAACTCGGGTGGCTTTGAACACTTCGTGATTGCAACTGTATTTTTATTATTTATTTATTTTTTTTTTTTTTACCTTTTTTTAAAAATCCGTTCTTTTTAATATTTCTTCCTTCTTTCTTTCTTTTTTTTTCTTTTGGCTTGTATT
Organism: Maratus speciosus; assembly: GCA_963932465.1. NCBI lineage: Eukaryota > Metazoa > Arthropoda > Arachnida > Araneae > Salticidae > Maratus > Maratus speciosus. Next base: position 501,012,438 of record OZ010793.1, on the reverse strand, counting down.
GCATTTTAGAATCTATATTATATTAGGTTTTCTTAATCAATTCAGTATCTGCCTAAATAGTAAATGTTTTTAATGATCTTCCCTATGAATGCAACCCCCCCCCCCCACAAAAAAAAGAAAAAAATCCCCCCCCCCCACCCTACAACTTGAAACTTTCTGACTCAATTTATGACTCATTTTTAAACATAAAAGCATGCTACTTGCAGGCATGATTATTGCAGAGATTTCTAATGTTTTTTTTTTTTCATTTTTTGTTTAATAAATTGCATCTTGAGTGATAGGCGATTATTGTTTCAAGCCAGCAATTTTTCCTTTCCTTACCTATCCTGTTCATAAATTCTGTTCAAACGCCAAATTTGAAGGCATCTTCTGAAAAATCTTCTGCTTTTACCGAAAAGCGGAAAAACAATTCGATTACATAGTTTCTGATTGAAAGCACCTGCCAATTTGATACGTGTGCGAACAAAAATGAATTAAAAAATGTGTCACAAAATGAACAGTTTTAATTTAAGAACAGCCTGAAGTTTGCATTTGAACATATAAATAAAAGATAATCTATTTTACATATGCAAACACATTGTCGAATACAAAACTATAATTAATTCTGGTACAACAGAGTCCCGATTATCCGAGTCCCGCTTAACCGAGTTTCCGCTTTAACCGATTTATTTTCTTCTAATGGACTAATAGCTTCCATTATTATGGAACAGCCATTATAAATGAACTGTTAAGTGAAGATGAAAGAGCAGTCGTAAATAGTTAGAACTCTGATTTTCTGGTCAGAATGGGGGGGGGGGGGGGAGAGGAAAAAATGGCCATTAAAAAAAAGTGGCCATATTATATATTATGTATAATATTCAAATAAACAATTTCATTCCTAGTTTTTCTTAAAAGTAGGAAATGTACATCAAAGAAATATTATTAGTACTATAAAAATGAATGAATTAAGTGAAAATTTATATGCCATCTCCTTAGTTGGTGACGATTTGTGTAAATCCGGTTTATCCGAGTTTTATGCATATCCGAGTTGAGTTTGGTTCATATTAACTCGGATAATCGAGACTCTACTGTACTGCAAATTAAATAACAAATCTGCATGATTATTCATATTAATGCATCTTAAAAATATAAAAAGAACTATCTTAGTGTTTTTAATACATTTTATTTATTATTTTGTGATCTAGTAATAAAGAATTTAAAAATAAGTGACTAATACGTTTAGTATTATAAGTGTTTTTATAATTTTGTAGATCACCTAATTGTGTAAATTAAGTATGGCTTTAAATGTTAGTTACAGGCAATGTTTATTTATTATAAAAAATTTCTGTGAAGGTTCTTCGATATCTTATAATCGAAATTATTTTCCTTCAATATCATACGATTTTTTCATATCTCGTATTAAAAATATTACAATGCTATATATAATACATCGTAATATATAGTTGTTTAAATATATTTCTATCTATATATACTTTTGAAGCGACACGTACTCAAAAATATATTCTCTGATAGAGTAAAATTACTAAAATTAATATTTTTATATCGAATGCCTTATTTTCTATGCAAATTAAAAGAATGTTCTTTCATATATTGTAAACTGTGCAATGTACAGTTAATTGATTAATAAAATTGAATTATATATAAAGTAAAAATAAGGATTTTGTAATAATAATAATAATAATAATAATAATTAAATTTTCGCATGCATTTTGCATTACAACTACATTTTTTTTTAAATATATTATATTGCAATTATTTTTTTACACTACATTTTATTACGATTATGTATTTAATGCAATTTATGAAATAAAAGAAATTCAGGATGCAGTTGAAAAATACATAAACTCGATGAATGATAAATATTTTTTTAATGTCCCAAATTTCAAATATTTAATGAACCCTGGTTGTTTATTTACTTTCTCTACTTTAGTCGTAAATTATTGTTAAACCTTTATATTTGCTTGACATTCAAGAAATACGTAGTTTATTGACTTCTCGTTGATTTCAGATAGTGAACAATTCATATTGCCGGTGATAAAGAACGTTACAAGTATATTAGAAAAATAAGCGCTTTAGGTAAAATACCAACAACTACGACAACATCTAAAAATGATTTGTTCTCCAGGTAGGATTTTGCCTGCGTTTTTGTTTTCAAGAAGCTCTATGAACCGAAAAAGAGAGATTAACTTGAGAATATCAAATACATAAAAAATGTGAAATAACAATTGAAAAAGATGTTGAAACACACTTTAATGGTAAATATTTGCATTTTGAAAAGAATTTTACATTTTTCTCTTGCGCTAAGTGAAAATTTTAAAGTGAAGTGATTTTCAAATGTTTTTGTGTACTTGTTTTATGCATTTGGTAAATGCATTAGTCATGAAATTCTTGCTATGACTGATTGAATATTTATCATTAATTTGCATGTACATATTCTATTCGCTGATACAATTAACTAATGAAATTTTCTTTTATTAATTTTTCATATTTTACTATGTTTCTAATCACTATGAAATTTTAAAGTATAAATGCATATACAAATTTAATGAGATTTATATACACTAAATAAATTCATCTTAAACATGTGTATGTACAGGTGTGGAAAAAAAAAAAAAAGTTATCACCTATAATTATTCTGCGTAAATCATGGTTCGTAAAACGTGTCTTGAACCAATCGATTAGTAATAACGTCTACTAATTAATGCCGCAAAATTTTGTTTAAGGTGTCCTCTTCATACTGAAGTTGCATAAAAAAATTGAAGGTTTTAATACGAACACAATTTCGACCTCGTATTTGGATTTCCTGGTAAATTTTATCCTAGAATACCAACCGGTAAGTCCTTCATGCAAAGTGTAGTTTAGTAATTGTGACTGGTTAACGCTTAACTACTATTAGTGGCCTCACAGACCGCTTATTTATTTATTTATTTTTTTTTTTTTCTTGGCCACAGTTTAACTTGTAATTTTCAGTGTAGTGAAATTTTGTTTCGTTTGGATCTCTAAAGTAAACGTACTAGTAGTGGGTCACTTAACGAAATTTATCTAATTATTATCAGGGAATTTAAAAAAAAAAAAAAAATATTTTTTTAAATCTAAGTCCTAACCTTCATGTATCAGAATAAATATTCAAAGTTTCAAAATAACCTCTTCGGAGAAAAGGAAAAATAAGAAATGTTACCTTCCTCTATGCTCCAGTAGTGGGCCTAGTAAATTTCTGACGCGTGAATCTTTAAGTTTTCGACTTATACAACAAGTTATTTACAATGTAATAGAGTATATCAACAGTAGTTTAATTTAAAATAAAACGTAATATTAAAGAAACAATGTTCTAAATAAAAACTTGTCTCTAAATGAAGTCTCTAAGAATTTGCCAAAAAATCTGTTTATGAAGTCATTCTAGAAAATAAACAAATGTACCAAAAGAGAAAAAAAAAACAATTATTCCAGACAGTTTATGGGTAGTTAACATTTAAGGGGGCTGGTCACTTAGCTTCCGATCTCCCCCTCACTAATGTAAAGTCTATGGGAATTTGGTGCATTCGTATATTTAAAATATCTCTTCGGGAAATTAATATTTTTAACTTCTATTTTTTGTGTACACTTCCTCAAAGATGTCTCTTATTTTCTTAGTTCTCAAAATATTTCTGAAATATAGATTTAATCAGCATAGATTTTAGAAACATTTTGAAGACTAAGAAAAAAAGGGGCATCCTTTAAGAAGAGCACACAGAAAAAAGATGTTAAAAATATGAATTTCCACAGAAAATATTTTAAATATTAGAATGCATCAAAAGTCCATAGACTTAACATTACGGAGGATAATTCCGAAGCTGAGTGACCAGCCCCTTTAAGGATGTTAGTCAATGAGATTTCTTTCATTCGCTTTTCAGAAATGCACTTTGGGCTTGTTTTTAAACTTTGAAAATTAGTGGCCCAGTACTGGTACGTGGCCCACTATATGCAAATTTAGATTATAGTACTATCCCAGAGACTTCTGAATGAGTATTTTATTCATCTTTCGATTAATCTGTCTCGGAGGCACAATAGTTAATACTACAATTTCTGCCATAGATGTTAAGAGTTAACTGACGTTTCAGCAATTAATTCGTTAATCAAGCCTTTTAATTGTCTTTCCATAAAGCGGTCTCGCAGGGTCCGCTCAGAGTAGCTATGCGACAATTTTGGCAATAGCAGTTAAGAGTTAATTTTTTTAAATGCCAATGTTAAAATCATTTTTAATCGCTGAAAAAAAGATTGCTATGTTGTTTAGATTTTGAAACATAACTCAAAAACTGCTTGACGAAATGAGGTGTAATTTTAGATTTGTATATGTGCAAAGCTTCTAGAGATAGATTTCTATTAAAAAAATCACAGGTTACAATTTATTTATTTATTCTTTTTCGAACATGTGTATATTTTGAAATTTTCGATATAATATGAGCGATATTCGATATAATATGAATGAATATACCCCTCCTCTCTCTCTCTCTCTCTCTCTCTCTCTCTCTCTCTCTATATATATATATATATATATATATATATATATATATATTTATTTATTTATTTACAGAAATCGATTTTTAAAAGCTTTAAGTATGTGAATCCAAAATTACAATTTATACCGCCTAATAGTTTTTGAGTTATGTTTTACAAAATACCCGTAATGCAATCTTATTTTTTATTTTTTATTTTTTCAGCAATTAAAAGGATTTTAATATAAGGAATTCCAAAAGTTAAACTTTTTTAATCCGTAAACTAGTTGCTCAGACGACTTCTCACTTGATATCCTGAGGTAAAATTTACCAGAAACTCCAAATATGAGATAAAAATTAGCTGTTTGTATTGAAAATTTCGTAATTCAATTTCATTATGAAGGCGACCCCCTCCACCCCCCCTAAGTAAAATTTACTTATAGCTTTTATTAGTAGACGTTATTACTAATCCATTGGTACCAGTCACATTTTTATACGATGATTTGCAGCAAAGTTAATGTGAAATAACTTTTTTATTTTCTTACCGCTATATAACAACGTTTAAGCATTCTACATAAAAAAAATATATATAAAATCGTAAGAATTGCAATTTTTGTTATAGGTTAGTTTTATATTTCCGCTTTAGCTACAGTCGTCCCCGTTTAAACGAATATAGGTGGTTCCAGAAATAATATTCGATTAAGCGAGGTATTTGATTAAACGAGGAATCATAGCTGTAATATTTAATGCGTACTAAAAAGGCAAATCATCTAAACCATCTTAAAACCATCTACGGTTTATTTAATTAACAACATAATAAATCGTTAATAGAATAACATAAACTAAAATAAATACGAAAGCTAATATAAGGTAAATACGCATTAATTTAATGTCAGTAACATATTTTATATGGTTTACATCACACTTAATGCAGCTCGTTTAAATTGGGTCAAAACTTTGCTACTTCTAATTTATGTTACTTATACTGCTTAAAAAAATCGTTTAAAGTGGTTTGTTTAAGTGGAATTTTAAAGGAGTAAATACTGGGTTATTTTTCGAAAGAGTGCAAAATATCACAACTACCATCTCCAGTCTCGAAGTGACGGCGCATTGCCACCAGCATGAAGTGTTGGTGGGAAATCATTTGACCTGTCCATTATATACCTGCCGGCCGCAATCATTGCAGGAAGAACTGAAAATTTGTTTTCAGCGTAAAGGAACCGAAAACGACAAAAGGTGGAAGGAAATTCCAGCAGAAACGTGCTTTCCGCGCCTGTTTTCAAACATCGGTCAAACAGTTGTTATTCGATTAAGCGGGGACGTTCGTAAAAGGTGTTTGGTTTAAGCGGGAAAATAGCATAGAACCAATAGAAAAAAATCGGTTCCAGAGGATTCTATTCGAATAAGCGGAGTATTCGATTATCTGTGACCCGATTAAATGGGGAGGACTGTATTTCTTAAATTGTTAGCCTAGTCTCCTACCAAAGTCCTGCAGGGTCGGACACAATCCTATCTGAACGCGAAAATACCGGAAATATTCAAACCCGAAGTGAATGAAAATTAATCCAATATTTTATTGCAATTCTAGAAAAGCAGCCTACAATTATATCTCTAATATCAATTCTGTCTTTTTTGTATAAAAATCAAACACATAATATCCTTGTATAACTTTTTTCCTTGAAAATATTCAGGACTTTTTTTTGAAACGTCGGATTAATCGAACCCGACCCGAAAGAATCAAAATTCCACCTGAACACAAAACGTTTAAAGTCAGCCCCCAACCCGCATTGAAAAAAATAACGTCAAGCCGACCCGATCCAATGCAGGATTCTATCTCCTACCTACCTCGTCTTACAAAGAAAAAAAAAAAAACTCTTTACATGATAGTTATTTATAAGTAGAGCCTTATTATTAGTGTTCGTGATTATACGTATAATACGTATAAAACGTATACGTAGATAATCGTTTTTACCTTCCTACCTATCCAAAATTCCGAATCTGTATAATACGTTTTATACGTATTATACGTATAATCGCGAGCACTACTTATTATCGCAGGAGCAAACTTCCGCCAATATGTTATAGAAAATTTTGCCTTATTTTTATACAAAAGTTCTGCGTTCAAATAAGGCAACATTTGTTTGTTAATATACTGGTGGAAGTTTGCCCCCTGCGGCAATCAGGCCTTTTTTATAAGCAGAATTCCGCAAATTTTGCACATTTCAATATATAAATCTGATTTAAAACCAACAAATTAAAAATTATAAATACAGGTATATGTTACATATGAAAATCTGCTTTTCAAAACGTCTTTTAACCCCTTAACAGTGTCGTATAAGGTTTTCTCCCTCGAGTATTAGAAGAATAATATAAATTATTTAATTGCATATTTAAATGTCTATTTGAAACGAAGACGGATTTAATTGGACACGTAAAATAATTAAATATTGCACAAATCAAATTGGATTATAAGTAATAACAAATTTTGCTTGTTTGAGTTGTTTGTTTTTGCGTGACATTGGTAAGGATTGAAAGCCGTTTTGAAAGTTGTTTCAAAGCATGTCAAAAATATTTAATTTGTAGTTTCATCAGTAAAAGAAAAAAATTATTAATTTTCAAATTAGGGATGCACCGAATATTCGGTATCTATTCGGTATTCGGCCATGATACTGAATATTCGGTTTGGCCGAATATCAAACTATTCGGTATACCGAATATTCGGCTTGGCCGAATAGAGAACTATTCGGACTGCCGAATATTCGGTTTGATCGAATATCGAAATATTCGGCCCAACCGAATACTTAAAAAAAACTTTTAAAACATATTTTTTAAAACCGTATACCACTTCTACGTTAAACAGTCAACTTATAAAGATATTCAGAATAATTAGAAACAGAATCATACATTTAAATGAAAGAGAATGTTTTTACATTATTTATTTGCTGTTTCTTAAGAATTATTTAAGAAAAATAACCAATCACGAGGATTTTCATAGGATTTAATTATGTACAAAGGCAAGTTCCTGAAGATTGTCCAGTAAATAATCTGTTTCTTGCTAAGATTTTAAGAAGAACGTTTACAATATCTGAAAATAATCCCCCACTCCAGACACCGATCTAGGATGCGTTTTAAAACTTCCTTGCTTAATCAAAAGGAGTAGAACAGTTATTCTTGCTGAGCTGCCACCATATAGAATTTGATTTATTATTTATTTGCTGTATTTATTTACTGTATTATTTATTTACTTTTAGTTTAGTCTCTTTCTGACAAACAAATAATATATGATCTTGTACAATTTTTTTTTCCACTTTTGGATAATTTCTCTTTGATTTTAAAATGTTTGTTTTATAATTTAAGAAAATTTTATTCATTTGTTTTAATTCACAGAAGAAGCCATGAAATTTAAAATTTCATTAATTAAAAAAGTTTTATAAATATCCTCTTCTTAAATAACTCAAAGCAGATTTTTTTCAGCATAAAGTTTACTTGAAAAAAGCTCTTGATTATCAAAATGAAAATTTCTGTTTTAAATATTTTGTAGAATTGTTTTAAAATTTAACATTATAATGCCTTTAAACGTTGAAATATAAAAGTATTCGACAAGCCAAATATTCGGTATTCGGCCGAATAGTTACTATTCGGGTGGCCAAATATTCGGTATTTGGCCTAGCAGTTACTATTCGGCTAGCCGAATATTCGGTATTTGGTTCGCCTTTTGGCCGAATATTCGGTATTCGGCCAAAATCACTATTCGGTGAATCCCTATTTCAAATACAAATATTGAAACAACACAAATCAGGTATAATAAAGCAAGTAATTTATCATTCAATAGCCACTATGGGCTATTCGTGTGAAAATTCTGAGATCATAACAAAACCATATGACAAGGAAGACACAAGTTGACACTTTACCATCACACACAGTTACACAATAAAGCATGTATACACTATATGCTGGTGAAAAGATGGAGTAGATCTAATGTCAGAGTAACCCCTTCGTACGTCAACAAAGGGGTTAAAAAGAACGAAGGGGACCGATAAAAAGATAGATCAAGATAAAAATAAAAGAGGGGGAAAGGGGGGAAATGAAGACCCACCTTTTGTGCGGTCGATTGAATTCGACTGAGTCACGAAAACTGGACTCGCTCTGTCTGTGTCCTTAAAACTGGAAAAGCCCTCTTCCCCCTTACCTCTCTAGAAACACCCTTACTTCTAAAAAAATATATATAAATAAGTTTAAAAAAAGGGTGGATTGACGGTTGTAGGTTATGATTATTCACTTACTCGGATGTGGGGCATGATTCAATTGAAAAGGGGAAAAGAGATGTAAACTGATTAGATAGGACATTTAAATGCTTTTGTTCCCATAGCACTGTTTTAAACGGAGTTCTGTTATGTAGATTTTAAACGTAAATTATGAAAAACTGTTTGGGCTTTGTAAATATTTTTGTGTATTATTTATATACCTGGAAATATTTGAATCCTGAAATTTAAGGAAACTATTATATGCTTAATTTTATTTCTATATCGTTTCATGCATATTGATAAAATTGAATTTATAGCACTAATGATAAAAAATTAATTTCGCTTTGTTGTCTGGCACTTTCTTAGAAAATTTTCCATGTTTGTCTATGAGCATTTTAATGTTCTGAAACAAAAAGACTTTTTGACTGGCTATGAGATAGATAGCCGAAATAACCATAACTATTGAAGTCCAAGTCCAAGCTGAAATAGCTCTTTTACATAAAGTTGAATAATTGGAAAAATACTCAGAGTTTTTCTACGCTCACCGTTTAAAATAAACTAACTTTTTAAAAAATTATGTCAATCTATTTCAATGTGTTGCTCGATACACTTTAATGCACGCGAAATAAATTGTGCGTATAATTCATGTATGCTTTTTTCTTATTTGCCAATATCTTAAAAAATATTAGTTTTTTTAAAATATACATCGTCATTGTCGCTAAATTCTATTTAGGTTATAATTTTATCAGTTGTGTTCGTAATCTTCCCCTCCACCCTTCGTCTTTTTAAATCTTTAGAGTAAGTTTAATATTTTATATTTTACGAACGGAGAAAAATCCAGACATACTACTTAGGAAACAAAACATTGTTACCAGATTATATTTTCTAATTAAAAAAAAAATAAAAAAATTACGAACAAAACAACCCCACCTAAAACGCACAAAAAAGAATTAAAATGCAATATTATTGTTTTCAAAAGTACTTACGATGTTGCCAAATCATTTAAATACAAATAAGAGAGAGAAAAACAGCTCTTCTTCGCTATGAGGCGAGAAAGTTTTGCTTGTCCTATCAAAACAATGCTTTTCCAAAGATTTTTTTCCCCTACCGAAAATTTTTGAATTCTAGATAAGAACTTTTATTTTTATTTTTTTTTTTTTGGGGGGGGGGGGGATGGGGGGACTCTTTCATTTCAAGACTTTGTTTATGAATTTAACAAGCCAAATTCATGCTTTGAAATCTCAGTTCGAAAAATTTATATACTATAATAAAATTTGTGAAAAAGCAATCTGTATATAATGGAATACTATCTTAAAGGAAATATTTCATGGTTCATGGAGGAAAAGTACAATACATTTGTAATGTACAAGATTACTTAAAGAAATTCCTCCAAAACGGAACTTTTTCGCCGTCCCTCGCGATTCTGTCTTAACAGGTTTTACTGCAATTCGTTTGTAAAAATTCTGAATGTTTACAAAATTATCGTTTTTTGCTAATTTCTGGATATTAAAAAAGTTTGACTTAAAAAGCAAACTATTACATTTCTAAATAAATAAACCAAAGTAAAATTTTATTTAAACCAGGCATCCCCCCCCCCCCCATTACCATATATATATATATATATATATACATATTTTCCCCATTCTGATCAGAAAATCAGAGTTCTAACTTTTTATGGCTGCTCTTTCATCTTCATCTAACGCTTCATTTATAATGGCTGTTTCATAATAAGGGAAACCATCAGTCCATCGGAAGAAAATGATCCATTCCAAAGGTATAAATTCGATTGAAAAAACTATTTAATACTTTGAGCAGAAAGAAGAGGTTGCACCTGCAATTTTCATGACAGTAATAGAATCACATAGCTGCCAATTTGTACGGTTTTGTTACCTCTAAAATTTAATATAAATTTTCAATCGTTGACAATTGTTAGATTGAATTACGACTGAATTAGGCAAAAGTTACTGGTAAGCTTTAGTGGTAAGAAAAAATCGTAGAAATTGATAGCTATGCACAAGCGTAATATTGCAAACAAAACAAAAACAAACAAACAAACAAACAAAAAAAAAAACTGCAGCAAAATTGACATTCAACAAACAAAAAACTATCAAGGGCTTTTTGAAATAAAAATTTTCATTCCCCGTTTTTCTCATAAAAGTAACGGAAATGTGCATCAAAGAAATGTTTAGTACCATAAAAATTACTGAATTAAGTGAAAATTTATATTTCATCTCCTTGGTTGGTGACGATTTGTGTAAATCCGGTTTATCCGAGTTTTTCGCTTATCCGAGGTGAGCTTGGTCCAAACTGACTCGGATAATCGAGACTCTACTGTAGCTTGTTTAACTTATCTTTTTCTTTTACGGATATTTCAAGCTTATTAAATATAATTTTTAAGACGAGTGTATTTCTCTTTAGTCTTGCGTTGAAAATTTTTCCTAAAAAGTAACTATTTTCACACTTTATGCTCCAACAACTTTTTTGACTGTAATTAACAGTCAACAGTTGGCAAAACAAATGAAACAGCATCTCTACAGACATACAGAAGTTTCGAAAGCGTTGTTGCGATCAAGGATGTTATTCTCTGCAAAGGTGCCGTCAGTGGATTTAAGTGGGGGAATGAGACAGAACTTTCAAAACTTTTTAGAGATAATTGCTGATAGAGGTGATGCACTTTTTTCTTTAAAAGGCGTCTCAGTGTCGGAGTCAGTTGCTGATATTTTGCATGATCGAAACACATTCAAACAGGCATTCAAGACATACACTTGAAAAGGAAAACACTCCGTAAACAAGAGTGATATCTTTCTACGAAATGCGTTAACATTTGCGAGGCCTAAGACATTTTGAAAATAAATTAAGCATTATCTACACATACTTTTGCTTCTTGTTTCAGAAAAAAAAATTCCTCTTGTTAGATGATATAAGATTTGCAGATAATTTAAAGATAATGTTTCGATCAGCACTTAAATATTTCACAATGCTTCTTTTTTATCTTCTAGAAGTTCTACAAACGGGCTATTCATTTAAAATCTTCGGCTGAAAATAGTAAACATACAAAAGAAATTTCCTTTTGAATTTGAAAATTTAAAATAAAACTAATTGATGGTGAACGTATATGACTTTAAATTTTCCTTAGGGTATGAAGAGGTTGGATTATCAGTAAAATATATTGTTTTGGAAAAAAAAATAATATATATAATTAAATAAATATATATATATATATATATAAAGAGAGAGAGAGAGAGAGAGAGAGAGAGAGAGAGAGAGAGGGTTACATTTAAAAACAAATATGAGCGGACAGATAACTGAGCCAAATATTTTATTTTGAAAACCTTAAAATTATGTAACTATCTCTCTATATATATTTATTTAATTATATATATTAATTTTTATTCCAAAATAATACATTTTACTAATAATAAACACTATACATGGCAGCACTTCATTGATTTTATGGACAACAAAGTGGAATTCATTTTTAAATGTTCCATAGAGGGAGCTGGTCGCATATATTGCAGTCTGTACCTGACTATACTGTGTCTCATTACTCCTTGGTCCATCATCATTTTGAAAAACTTTTTTGCTGCAACATGTGCAAATAATCTTATTCTTATTCTTGCTCTGTTTTTTTTTTTTTTTTTTTTTTTTTTTTTTTTTTTTTTTTGTATTATTGCTGGTAAAAAAGGCTCTCAAGTAGTAATATATTTTTCTTTTTCAATCCATTTGCATCAAAATTTATTTTTATCTTAATAGTTTTCCAATATTTTATTTCTGGATTTATTGTGAGTGGTAGCCCTAAATTCGTATTATTTAGCTTTTTTATGGGTAATATACGAAGATGAAACCACATACTTTTTTTTGTAGCATCAAGGCATTTAGGGCCTGATGAATCTGCTTTGGTTCTACAAATTTTCATTATGTATATTTTTTATCCTATTTTTACTTTGATTTTATAATCAGTGTTGAAACTGTTTAGGGGATCAGTCTTTATTATTTATACTTTCACAATCTTTGTTGGTAACTTGTAATTGTTATTAATGGTTATATATATAAAGCCATTCTTCGTTTAACCATGCATGTTATTAACCTGTAATTGCTGTGACAAAAATTGCCGCAAAGATACTGTGAGCGATCTCTGACACCAATTTTTCAAAGAATGAATAAAAGGCTAGATTAAATTTGTAAGTTCCTGTATTAAACATTATGTACAGCACTATTATAACTAAAATTGAATTTATTCAGAAGGCTCTAGCAAGAGTACTAGGGCTCCAAACGAAACAAAATTTTATTTTCATACATGCGGTTAATCTGAAAAGTAGAACTTAAACTGTGAAAATTGAAAAAAAGCAGCGGTCTGTAAGATCGCTAATGCCATTTAAGGGCTAATGTGTACTAAGAAATCTGCATTTTAATTTAGATTAAAAATAAATAATAATTATATCTGAATATTTAGTTAACATTTATTTCAGCTTAAAGAACACAATATATTCGACTAATTTCCTATAGTAAAATTTTTATTTCTTGATGTGATGAGGTAGTAGTTTTTAGTAATTGTTTAAAAAATATGCACATATCTATTTTCTTCTTCTTTGACTTTGTGCCGAATATTAAATTAAATTTTTCATATAAAAATTTAATTGAAATGTTTAAAATCAAGAATTTGAAAATTCAGTTCATTTAAAAATCGTGTTTATAGATAAAATCTTCATTGAAAATGCACTATTAGTATTGTTTAAATGCGGCTCAATAAATTTTAACGATATTCGAAATGCTTTCCAATGTTAAAATACTGATATTGCCATTATATTTAAAAATTCTATACTTTTTTAATCATTTATATATATAGTTAATTAAAATAAATTTTTATACTTATATTTAATATGAAATTAAGAATTTCGGAAAGAATCTCAGATGTAGCCATATAGGTGTCATGCCTTTAGATAACATTTAACAAAATATATTCATTTTTATCATTTTGTAACTGGAGGCCCTATTTACCCCGATATCTTAGAGGAGGCTGGAATAGATTATTTAATGCTTCATTGAATTTTACTGGGTGCATGATTCTCCCACGGTTGTTTCAATTTTCTCTCAAATTCCTCCTTTATTGCAATTTTTACACAGTTGTAGAGAAAATTTGTAGTTAACGTAAATATTTAAGAATATGGTTATTCATTACAGAAAATAATTCAGAATTAGATCAATTTATGTTTCTCATTTCAAGGCTAAATAATATTAATCTTTTAAAAATAAATTTTTAAAAATCTCATACGAAATATGTTCAAACGCTACCTGAATCATTGATAATAAATTTAAAAATTTTCTAGAAAGCAGTATGATGATGTATAAAAAGAAAAGGTATTTAAGAAAATTGTTTTCAAAATTACAAAATTAGCCTCCAATAATCACCCCCCCCCCCCACCTTTTAAAATGTATAAGAAAAAAAGGTTTTTAAGATGTAATTGTTTTAAAAATTACAAAATTAGCCTCCAATAATGCCATCCCCCCCCCCCCCCTGAGATGTATGAGAAGAAAAGTTATTTAAGACGTAATTGTTTAAAAAATTACAAAATTAATCTTCAATAATACTACCCCCCCCCCCTTTTTTTTTTTTTTTTTGCTTTTCTTTCATCCTAAGAGCCTACTTCAGTTAAACGAAAAGACCCGTTCGCTAATGCTAATCCTATGGAAGACATTTACAAAGATATCTCGTTTGAATTTAAATATTTTTAAATGATTTTTTTTTTTTTCACTAAATAGTTGAGATCGATCTGTACAAAGACCGTTGTTTACTTTTCGATTTTCTCTACAGGTATTTTTAATGAGGACACTTTCATTTTGGAAACCGGTTTCGAAAGTAAAAGCATCCTTATAAAAACAAAATCTGCAATCAAAATCGAAAATGTAAAAAACGGCCTGCATAGAGATCGATCTCAGTTATCCAATACAAAAAAAATCATTTAAAAAATATTGAAATGCGACCAATATATCTTTATAAATTTCCTCCATAGGATTAGCATTTGCGAACGCGTCTTTTCGTTTGACTGAAGTAGGCCCTTAACTGTTGTTAGCGGTCTCACAGTACAGACTGGTGCTTTTTAATTTGTTGCAATTTAAATTGTAATTTTTTTTTTAACTATAGATATAATGAAATTTTGTTTTGATTGGAGCCCTATCGCTGGAGGATTCTGAATATCTAAATTTTTATTACAACAGTCTTGTGCATAAAGTTTAGTACAGGAATAGTATCTTGTGATTTAATTGAGATTTTTATTCATCTTCAGATCAAGTGATCTCAGATACCGCTCACAGTAGCTATGGGACAATTTCTTTCACAGCAGTTAAGGGGTAACTCATGTTTTACTCAGGATGTAAAATTTGAATTTTTACCCTTTCAAGTCTGATTATTATTATTATTATTATTATTACTATTATTATTATTATTATTATTATTATTATATTTATTTTATTTTATTTTTTGAGAAAAAACTGCTTTTACCTTAACAATGTTATTAATAGCCTATCTAAATAGACCTATTGAAGTTTAAGGACTATGTTATTGTCTGAAAAAATCGTATTTCTATTATTCAGTTCACATTCATAATGACACTAGTCTAAGGAAGAATTTTTGAGACGTTCTGGATAATATCCGCATTACAACAGGAGTTAACAGATTGCTTTTTATCACCATTCTTTGTTCAGAAAGTAACCTATATTTTAAATAAATGTAAATAAATGAAGGAATTAAGCAACATTTTATTATTATTATTATTATTATTATTATTATTATTATTATTATTATTACTAAATGCCAAAACATAGAAGGCATAATAAGAAATGCATAGACATATACTACCTTTAACACATGTAGGTAGTAACAAAAGTAATTGTTATAGAAGAAAATACTCAATGAAAAGACACGTACTATTATTAGTATTCCAGACCCGAATGCGTTAATTCAGAATCCCCTATACCATTGTCATCTGTTGACATTTTAACCATTATGCTATGACGTTTTGATAGACGTGTTACACTTTACATACTATTATATATGCTACAGAATACTAATAACCAGCTTAGTGGGAATTTTAATATGTCCCTGTAAAATATTTAAGCATTTTAGTATAAAGTAAAAAAAAAAAAAAAAAGGAGTTTTATTTGGATAACGTTTTTAAATTTCGTCGGAGTTGGAACTTTTGTTTCTCTTAAAACCACAGATAATAATATAATGAGATTTTTCGTGTCCAAATTTCGAAGCTTTTATAAAAATGTTGATAGAGTGGTAGATAAATAAGAAGGTACGTAAATAAATATATATATATAGAGAAAGATAAACATGTAAAAATGAATAACCTCTACCTTTCTAAATTCAAAAAAAAAAAAAAAATAGCTGCAAAAAAACGGAGTTTTACAATAAATAAGGACTACGAAAAAACACTATTTATTCCCTAACTTTACAAGATTTTTTCTTAAATGTCTCATATTGACAATAACTTTATTGAGAAATACTTCCAGTTAGTATTGAAAGCTTACTTTTCCTCATATGAGTATTATGTTAGTGATAAATGCTAACGAAAAAAAAAAAAAAAAAAACAAGGGGGAAAAAAACAGTTTATCTGAAAAATGTCAACACAGAGTTCACCATATTGTTTTTATCTAAAATGCAATTGAAAAAAAAAATACTTGATCATAGAAATTTTAGGAAATCACTTAAACGTATATGTAAATACCAACTTGATCATGACATTAATTGCATATATTAATTTATTATTTTTAATAAAGATTTCAACAAGATAAAAATAAAATAAATCACACACATGCGTGGAATTTAACTGGTAAATTTATTATTTTATTATAGGTAGATTTTAATTTTTAACAATTTGGAATGCAATAACCAATTTATTATAGAAACAATACGTTCATTGTGTGTATCCCTCTTTATGTCTGACATCTACTCAATTGTACCTGATTAATCAAACAAGCACAGAAAATAAACCTGAATTCTAACCCAAAGGGAGACTAACTTCTTAACAGACATGCCAAAACACTTGATCTAAAACTATTTACCTTTCAAGGAAGCCGACAACACTTATCCTACTTTCTCAGAGAACTCAAAAACTAAAAACAATACTAAAAGGTAAAAACGTTTATTTCATTTCAAAATGAAACTGGCTACATCTGTCTTAGCAGCTGTTTGATTAGCTTAACGACGTTATGCCTGAGCAGATCTTCCGGGCGTTGTTTCATATGCAATTGCATTTTGTCACTTTGACATTGAATCTAGTTAGAAGTGGGTCTTAGTTTTTTTTTTTTTTGAATAAGTATAATTATCGGTGTGTTAAATCCATGTTGGGATATTTTTCTTTCAAAAAGTTGAATAAATGGAAAAGCGTCTCAGAAATTTTCTAAATTCCCTGTCTGAAATTAACTCATCATCTTACGTTTTTAAAAACTTGTCCCAATTTATTTGAAAGCATTATACCTTTAAATACGCAGCCTAAGACGTGTGTATATAAGTATGTTTTATCGCTACATGTCAATATCATAATGCATGTTATGTTTAAGGAAAAGGTCTAATAGGGAAATTTTGCCAACAGATTTCGTGCTTTTGCATTTGTTGTCTCTTTTTCTTTCAATTCTTAGACTTAATGGTTTACAAGAAAACTTTATATTAAAATTTCTAATTTGAAAATTTGGACATATTGTTTAAATTGTTAATATTGGTTTACATTACTTTAATAAAAAGCATATAATTAATATTAAAATATGTTAAGATCATTGGAAACGTGCAAGGCTTTTGTAGTGAAATCTTTTAGTTTATTTGTTGACGCGTATTTTCATTAATATTTAATTAACTGTATATTTTAATCAAACAACGTATTTTAACAAATTGGACGATCTGCATAATTTCATACGTTTTATGATGAGGAGTGGAAGTTGATATAAGAAATTTACAGCGTCTAATTCTTCTAAAGGGTACTTCTGCATACTATTGAAATATTAGCAGGGGTATAATGAAGCATTTAATGCACTGTAAGTCAATTTAACACTATTTATGGGTATGAACTGAATGACATATATTCAATAATAATGCTGTTAATAATTTAAAATTGAATTCTTAATACAATTTTAAATTTAAGTAAATGCTAAGCTATAATTTAACAGCACAATGTAAAAAAAAAAAAAACCTGTCAAATTGACAGGAAAAAACTGTCAATTTTGGAGCCAGTAAAAAACCGTTTAATTTACAGAAAAAATCTGTAATTTTTCATTAAAACAGTTTTTTTCTGTAAAAAATACAGATTTCTTCTGCAAAAATTTCAAAATTCAGTTTCTTTTACAGAAAAAACTGTTTTTCTTCAAAACAGTTTTTTTCTGTAAAAATTACAGGTTTTTTTTACAGTGAATGATTATGTACCAGTATTTTATTTTTTCTTTTGTTAGAAAAAATAATTGCATTATAAATTAAAAAAAAAGCTCTAATAAGAATTAAAAAAAAGCTTGAATTTCTAGTCTTTTGGAAAGTACACAGATCGAGTTATTTTCAAAACATTATATAAAATATTCCAAGGAAAAACACACGATTTGCTAGTAAGATATTTATTAGACGCTAAGAGTGCATCAATTGAGCATATTATCAGATTTCCAAAATATGGCATTTTTTAATAACTGCATTTCGAAAGTAGTATTTAAAAAAAAAAAAAAAAAAAAAAAAAAAAAAAAAGTTGCATAATTCTAAATTGAATTTCAAAAGCCATATGTATCTCGGACTGAAAGAAAATTTTGTGTGGAACTACCATTAAAAGGTTGCCAAATATTTTTCCTTTGTGCAAAAAATTCATAAAATCAGTAAAAACTGTAAAATTTGCACTTGAAAAAAATTTTTTTTTCTTCAATAGAAATGTTGAGATTTCTTTTCTAAAACTCTGATTAAGATGAATTAATTTTAATAACTATTAAAAAAAATGGATATGTTGAATACTTTTAGAACTGTGTTTATTTTAAAATGAAGTGTTTTTCTGATTATCTGAAAACGGCCAGTTATATACTAAACCTGTGAAAAAGTACTTTGGGGGAGAATCTTTTTGAGATATTTTTTGTGTCATTGACTTATTGCTACAATTTTTTGAAAAAAAAATCTATGACGATCGATTGACATATATCAGTACTGACTGCCTGAACTGAGATGGAATAATTCGCATGGCACGAAATTTAATTTCATGGCAGATGAAGCACCCATATGTATCTAGCCACTTTAAAGGAAACGTAATCCGCTTCGTGGGAAAAGCAACTAAAGCCAAATTCACAATACATCGGTAAAAAACTACAAAATCTATACTGATTGCGGCACTTCACTTTTTTAGTTCAATTGGCCTCATATTTGTACCTTTTTCCATTCAGGACTTATGTGGGCGGTTTACGTCTATTTACCTTTAGCAGGGGCTTTCCGCTGAGACCACAATCGACTCTTAAGAAATCTTTATATGAATGGTTCCGGCAGCCCCCCTTGAACACTTGATCGTCTTTTTTTGCTGCTGAGGGTCAGGTACTTTTGACCCCCTTCTTGATCTAGGAGCTAGGAGATCAGAAGCGTGGGAGAGCGGCATTTTGCAGGAAGTTTATCTCCCTGTTTATTTACAAATAGATTTTACCGGGGGTAATGTGTGCACTGTTCATGAAGCAAAGTTTTCTTTTATACAACAGATTTCTGAGGAATAAAATGCGAGTGAGTGAAGCTTGTACCACTGTACAACCTTGGCATATGGAAAAGTGAAACAATTAAAAGAAGCCAGATAGGACGCAGCCAAATGATGGAGCTAGAGGATGGAACCCCCTCCCTCCCGATATCAAAGTTTTTGTAAAAGTCAAATCAAGCACACTATGTCCATTTCCACATAAACATGCAAGGTCATCCCTGCTGACTCACTCCTTGGTTTTAGGTAGATTTCGTAAGAAATACTACTCATTGCAGTCGTTACCATGGTGCGACTTTTGAAAATTTCCTTCATAATTTTTCATTATATGACCCTAGGAACGTAAAAAGTTTATATATATATATGTGTGTGTGTATGTATGTATGTATGTATGTACTAAATTTTGTCCGCACGATAAAAGTCGCAATTATGCGCAGATCGTCTTCAAACTCGCCAACAACTTTGAGATGGCTAATATATCGGCGGGGATTAAAAATGGGCAAAACCGGCCCAAGGAATGGAAATGGGAAGGGTTAAAATTTTTGAATACTGTCTTAACATGATTCTAATAAAACCAGCTCTTACACAACAATGACAGGAAAAAATAAATATTTTTCGTTATAGCAGTTGCCAACAATTAAAAAAAAAGCAATAAAATTCTCACCATAACAATTGCTTTTCTATTGCAAGATTTTCACGTGAAAAAATTAAATTAAATAAACAGTTTGACGAATTGAAAACAAATTGAATATTACGTCTTAAGTTTTCTAAAGCAAGATTTCCGCATGAAAACTCAAAATGACATAAATAGTTTGACGAATTAAAAAACAAAACAAAATATTGAGTCATATTGGAAATATAATGGACCTCAGCAGGTGAATATGTAACGTCATGTCAGTTTGAAGAAACGTATTAAAACATGATAAAAACCCGGCTATGGAAATATTAACATATTTCAAACACTTTGAGGTTCTCTAAATTTGCTTTTTTAAAACATATTTTAAACCATCTTTTAAACCTATTTTAAGCCATTTTTAAACCTATTCCATATGCATGCGTGTGTGTATTCGTGTATATTAGAATTTTCACAAAATGCTTAGCTCCGTAGAGCTCATTCTTAGTAAAGAAACTGGGTTTATCTCTAATCTTGATTTAAGTTTTGTTGGTGAATTTAGTACTTAACTTCGAAATCGACCTCCGCCTGTAGGGCCGAGCCGGCAGGGATTTTTTTCCTTTAAAAAAATCCTGGCTGCGCTACTGAATCTGGATTCAACACATTAATTTCATGGAAAGCCTTCTTTTCCGATAAATTAAGACCTAGAATAGTGTAGTAATTCTTACTACTTAGTAAACAACTCACTAGTAAAGTCCCTAATACTAATAGTCACCTAAAAGGATTTTTTTTTTTTTGAAAGGAACTATGTTTATGATATTTATGATTGTTTTACTTTCTTTTTCTTTCTTTCTTTCTTTTCTTTCTTTCTTTTCTTTCTTTTTTCTTTTTTAAGCAAGTATTGGAAAAGGGATAAATTTAAGCACACGAATGTCTATGCTATTTATGTTTATTTTACTTACTTTATTTTTACATTTAGTACTTTCGATCTTTTTCTTTTTCGTACTTTTCTTTAACTTTCTTTTTTTACAAGAAACAGATTGGAAAGTGGATAAATTTAAACACGCGGATTTTACTTATAATTTATAGGTCTTATAAGCTTCTAAATTGCACTTTCATATTAAATGTATTATTTATTCTACATTCCATATTCTAAAAAAAAAAAAAAAAAAAAAAAAAACAATACTCTATTTTTGATTTATTGAGTTTAATACCTGATAATAATATTTTGTTATTGCTATATTGTAAATAATTTTTAATATTAACATATGAATATCTATTTCAGGTACTAAAAATATATATCTAAAATTATTAGAAAATAAAAGTTAAAGTGACGATACCTTTTCAGCACACGTCGCGTGTATTAGAGAGAAAAATGCGTTAATGTTGCTGAATGACTCAGAAACTTGAATCAAAATAGCAAATAACTTGTAATAGATGGTATTATTTTCTTAGTTATTACAATCTGCAATCTACAGAACACATTCTTCAAATTTTTAGGTAGTACATTAAAATGAATCTCTGACAAATAAAATCTATCTTATACACAAATCTCCAGGAACCAACCCGGATCCTCTAACATTTTTGTTTAAACCACTTTCTAACCCAACTCCGCCTTTTAGGATTTTCTTAAAAGTATGGACAGCTTTAAAGCAGCTGTATATTTAATCTCCAGACGATTTATGCTTTTCTTTACATTGATTTTTACACGAAACATTATTCATATCGCTTTTTAAATTTATCTTATTGCATGAGAATATTTTAAGTAATATGCATACAGACAGTGTGCGCTTCTGAATTTATGAAAGCTGTGTTTGATCTTTCATAATTTAAAACTCTTGCACCAACTTTATAATCAAAATTTAATTCTTTCAGCAGTCGTTAAAATTTTCTCTCAATTAATTAAGAACACGGGCCAACCTAATAACCTACGTGGCTCGCTCCTAAGTCCAGCATTGTTGACTGTGCTTTTCTGGAAAGTAATCTCTTTCTAATAAAGAGATTCCCAATGGTACAGGCCGTAAGGTAAACACAAAGTAATGATTAATTGTAGAATATGTTTGAAATTAGAAAACAGGTCCACAGTAGTTCCTAATTTCACTGTTTATAACAAATTATAATTGATTGAGTTAAAAATTGCTTGTGCCACTTTGACCTCTTAGGCAAAATAGTGATTACATTTAAGAAGCGTGTAATAATTGACATATTAGCATGCAGAATACTGTCTATAATTAATAATAAGAAAGAACGTCTTTGTACTTAAATATAGCCTTGGTGTATGAAAATTTAGTTTTATGTTATAAGTCTATAGTTTCTAATTCGTTATTAATTTATCGAAAACTGAGGAAAACCAAATAACTAAATAACAAGTTTTTATTTCAATAATATCCTTTTATGAATACGAGAGAGTGAAAAAAAAGATATGTAGCAATAAATAATAATAATAATATTTTATTTTATTAATTACTTATAATACTTTATTTTATTAATACTTTATAATACTATACAATAATATTGATATTTTATAATAATATTACTAACAATGCTATTAATAAGCAATACTCGTAATACTCTATCATAGTTTATTATAAGTAAGCAATACTATTAATATTTTATAATACTTTAATATTATTAATACTTTATTTATGTAATGATAATAATAATAATAATACTTTATTTTATTATGGAAAAGTTAAAGTAATAAAAAAAAAGGAAAGTATTAGTTTTTTGAATATCAGTTTAAATTTTAATTAAAATTTCAAATAATACTGTTAGAAATTAAATGAAATATAACTTTACTGTCACTACTTTGTAAAACACTGCAAAAAAATCAAACAAATAAAATCAGAACTAAATTCACAATTTAATTTTTGTTCGAATTATTTTATTAAACTCTATTTTATTATTATTTTTAAAAAATGACACTATTTTGCAAAACTACGTCTGAATTAAAAATATAAATTTACAAGATAAAATTAATTCGATTAATATCGTTTTATTAAAGTCTTTAAAAATTAGATAAATGAAAATAAAATAAAAATATTAATTCTGTTGATATCATTTTATTAAACAAAAATACATCTTAGTTATAATTTCATATTAAAGAACTCAATAAATTAAAATAAAATAATAAACTAAAAAATATATATACCTTTGTTAAAAATTTAAACACTGTAACAGATAAAACAAAATACTTTATAAATCTTTATATGTTTCTTTGTTTCCTTAAATGATATATAAAATGAAAACTTATGTATAAATTATGAAACCGAAGAAAGAAAAAAAAAAATCCCTTATAGAATCATTTATGCTTTTTTTTTTTTTTAAACTTATTATTATTATTTATTTTGTTCAAAACTACACGAAGTCCCAATTTTCTAAAATTTCTGAAAGTACCGTTTGTGTTTTTTTTTCATAATGAATGACACACAAATTTTCATATATTTTCATATAATTATGCTATTAATATATTTAAATAGTAAAAACTGAAAATAGGTTTACTTTTATTTACATTATTTGCAGTTTTATTTATTAAATATGTATAATTTAAAACTCATTGATTAATCATATTTTTTTTACGTCGTTAAATCACTTGATTACGTATAGCCGTTGTGTGTAAGAATAAGAAAATGTTGTTAAGAATTTTTTTTTTTTTTTTTTTTTTTTTTTTTTTTTAAGGAACAGAGCTAAGAGTGAACGTCAACAAAATTTCTTTCTTTAGAATGAATATGGATGAACCTATAATGAATCAGAATCCTGTTTCGTACAAATAAAGCTTTTCATTATTTGAATACATTAGACTAAATCTGGCTCTAACCTGAAAAAAGTATGAATGAAAAAAGTATGTATATATAAATGAGAAGCATATAAACGATGCTCCACTAAAGGGCTCGATCAAGCCCCCCCCCCCCCTCTCACCCAATTCTATAAAGTAACAAATAATTAAACATTTTCAATGTATTAAAATACATGTATGGAATGCATAATAATCTCGATCTTATCTTACTCTAATAGTACAAAATATTATTACAACCAGTACAAGGTCAAAACAAATATCAGCTTTACGAAACTTGCATAACAAATTTAGGGGTTAACTCAAAACAAGGGACCTAGTGTCACGGCTCAGTTGGCCCATGCTTTAATGTATCTTGCTTTTATCCTTGCAGTTTGTAAAGTAGCACAAAATTTTATTAAATTTGAGATACTTAATGATTGCGTATGCTATCACCAAACAATGCAGAAATCGCTAAAAGCTTTGTTTATTAACATTATAATCTGATTTAGAAAGAACACGTGTTTTATCTGACATCGAAAACAAGACAACTTCCCTCATCGATATAATCAAATATACATAAATATACGTATAAGCTGACGTCATATGAAGCCTGGGTAAATGCAGGATCTGAGACATGATGTGAAAAGGGGGACACCCCCTCATCCCCATTGATGATATGTGAAAAGTGGCGGGTGGAGGGGGGTGGGTTATACAATGAGAGAATCTGAAATGTTCTTTTACAGCTGTCATCAACTTCTATCGTACAGTGCATACGAATGGAAATTTTTACATTTGTTTTTTTCCAGGCATCAGTTAGATTTTTCTTTTCTTGTTCCGTGCATTTAAATCTGATTTTCAAACACGATGCTGTTTTGTTTTCTCGGTGGGTTGAAAAACAGCTTTGTCCATCATATTAACTTTTTATATCTGTCTGCGTACATTTTCTATATAACTGTTGGTTCGGTAAACATTTGATTAAGTGACAGTATCCCAAGAGATTTGCATGCAATCATTTTGATATTTCCTGGTATAAATGCGTTACATGCTATGTAATAAGTGCGATTTAAAATAAAGTTGTTTGCTTGAAAGAGTTTTTCCTTTAAACAATGAAGTTATGTTGTCCTATTGAATATACATGAAGTGAATTAGCATAATAATTTCAGAAACTACAACGAAAAGTTTTTTCTAAGCTTGAAAGCAATAAAATTTGTCATAATCTTTAATGTTTTACAAATGGTAAGACAAATAACATTCTTGTAGTGTTGAATTTTATGTAATAAATTTGCCTTTAAACGTATGTTTCTCATTTGTTGTAATGAGATTTAAATAAGATAAGCAAATACATAAATTTAAATGAATCTTTTTTACACGAAATAACATTTTTTTAAAATTCTATCTATAATGGTTTAAGAATGAATAACATAAATTATATTTGTAGAATTACTGTTATTTCTTGCTGAAATGTTTAATGTTGAAATAATTTGCTGAATATGACATAGTTTTAATGTAAAATTTTAAATGATTAAATTAAATTGTGGCACAGCCACGTTTTAAAAATCAAGATTTCAATATACGAAAATCTATATTTTATTATGTAAAATTTTCTTTCTAAAAGTGAAAATCAAGTTTTAAATATATGTATGTAACAGTGTTATTTATTTTATTTATTTGTTTTCGACTCAAGAAGCGTTTCAAATATGTAAAAAGGTTAAATATCTGACACAAACATTTCTAACACATTACGCATTTAAGGACATTGTTTTCTTCATAATATCTATACACTGATAAGTTTATTGCAATAATTTTACACTTTCATTCTTATTATTATGACTATTATCATTATTATGAAAATTAAATTTAGATATTCTATTGATTCTCATGACATGCAAAATATTAATTTTCATTGAATATAGTAAAATATAATTGTATAAGTAGATTTAGTATTCTTCAAAAAATTAAATTTTCAACCAGTTCAGGAATAATATAAAAGTTGGGAGCAATAATGAAAAAATAGTCAAATTACATTTTTTTTTTCTAATTAAAAAAGTTTATAAAATGAATGTTACTTCAAACGCTAGTTTTTAAATGTCCTGTGTCCGTGTTTTCCATTGTTGTAATTATTATAATATATGGTGAGGATTTTTTAAAATTTCATTACTTTAAAAATTTTTGAAGTATGCCATTTATATTTGATGATTACCTAATATAAGATATTAGGTATTCTTTTAAAAATCGTACATTAAATTATATAGAGTATGAATGCTTTGCTAATACTACAGTTTCACACTTAAAATTTTTGAAGTAAAACGATAAACAAACCACCGTGAATCAATGATATGTAATTCGTTGTCTCATGGAATAGTATAAGTAATACATTTTTCGCATGTTTTTATTTATTTTATTACTTCCATGAATAAAATCCAAAGTTAGCAGTTGCCATTCTTCATAGGGCGAAAAAGAAGTATATAATCTATTTTTTTCCTGTAAAGTTTGTCACTTTGGTAACATCCTTATTAATTTGTCAAATTTCATAATATTTTTTTAGTTTTTATATACGGAAAATATGATGACTTTTAACTTATGGAGTTGCATTGAGCGATTTCGCAGAATGACTTATTACGATATCAATAATTATACATCCAAAACTTTTTTTTAGTTAACAGGTGTAATTAAAATGGCTCTCATGAAAATCCTTTTTTGTTTTAAGCTTTACTCTATATTGTTTACTACACTCTGAATCACGGAATTTTAAGTTACAAACATGTTGTGTTTAGAATTATTTCTTGTTTTGTTACCTTTTATATAGTACTAAGCACATATTATAAACATATTTCAGATAATAGAATAATAAGTGCATATGAATTTTATATTGTTACAATTATATTATTAGTCTTTTTTTTTTGTATCAGAAATTTTACATGCCTTTTATTAAAAATTATTTTGTGTATTTTTCTTTCTTTCTCATTTCTTCTTTTCCTTTTTCTCATTCTCATTCTCCTTGTTCATTTTTTTTTCTCTTTTCTTCATTTCTTTTTCAATATTTTCTTTTTTTTTGTAAAATGATGCATTAACGTGTAAAATGAGACATAAGACAGTTGCGTGTAAAATATTCAAGTCTTCTAATTTCTAAATAAATGTCGTAATTTTTAATATTTAGATAGATATCACAAGATAGTTGTCACTTAACCTTTAAAAAAAGTAATCTTTCTTCTTCTCATTTTCTTTTAAATCATATATCAACTATATGATATAGGATAAACAAAATTCACAGATATTTTTTTAAATCAATATTTCATGGCATAAAGTGACACATTCCACAAAATTGTTTTCTTCACATAATTTGTCGAAACTGAAACATTCGAGTTTATTCTACATACTGTAATTCATACTGACTATTGGTGCATACATAGTTAAAATGAATGAGAATCCTCCTGCTTACAAATGTGAACTGTCTGTTTGAATCGGGAGCAAAAGTCTCTATGAAGACCAATGAAGCCATATCAGCGAATTTTCTCTAAGACGGATTTGAATTTAGCCATCGGAGCATCAGAGAGAAATCCCGGAAATGCACCACCCACCTACAGTAGATGATTCTTCTCCAATTGCCAATTTATAACGAAAATTTGAACCAAAGTGGAGCGAAATTTCAAATGGATGATTTAATTTGCCAATTAATGGGTTAAAATGCTGGATATTCTATCTATGGTCAATATTTAAAAGTTAATAATAAAGGTGTAGTCTAAGTTTTGAGATAATTAAAAAACAGTTTAATTAATATTTTTTAATTATTAAAAAAATATATTTTTAAAAATTCTTTTGAATATGTGTGTAAGAGATTTAAACGCTTTTGTACACTGAAACCTACACAAATTAGTTTTATTTTTAAAAGTTAAAGTTTTAATTTGACATTTATTTTAAGTGATAATTTATATTTATAGTTATGCATAACTATTAAAGCGCACACCAACTCCGACAAACTAATGAAAAAAAGCAAAAATTTACAATTCACTTTTAAATGGAACAATAATAATAGAGCTGTGCAAGGTGACGTCACGAACAGGTTTTTGCTACTGCTGT
This sequence comes from Maratus speciosus, assembly GCA_963932465.1. NCBI lineage: Eukaryota > Metazoa > Arthropoda > Arachnida > Araneae > Salticidae > Maratus > Maratus speciosus. The sequence goes on along the minus strand of OZ010793.1, from coordinate 500,984,563 downwards.
AGGACAGCTATCACTACCTTTATGAATGCTTTTTCTGTTGGTGTATCCTACAGCTATTTTCATTGTTCTCCGGTAAAAGTCACGTGATGTGAATTGCTCTATAATTTATTTTCATCTTTTGAATATTGTTCATCCATTTTTTACATGCAATAAAGCCCATCTATTTCAAATAAATTAAAATAAATTTTTAGTTGTCACACATAAAATATTTTCAAAAATTACACTAACTTTTTTTTCAGCTCGTAAACCAACTGTTGTATCTGTGTGTGTATTTTTATATTCACAGTAAAATAATATTTTAACAATAGTATTTTAAACATTTTTAATAATAGCAAAATAGTCCTTTAATGATACCACAGCGATTAATTTTTCAAGGAACATTAATTTAGAAAGAGGAAGGCGATTTTTTTTTATCTGTCATAAATATGACAACATGAATTGAAGTGTATTTTAATTTTTAAAATCCGCAATTAATAATGTAGTAAAATAAAGTTGAAAATACTGATATGCACATGCAATTTATTAAATATTAAACTATCTTATTTGTGAGGTACTTTTTTTATTTAAAAATACAACTGTTTATAGGCGCAGTGCATTAATACGAAGTTGATAATTGCTTCGTGAACCGTGAACCTAACTTTGTTGTAACTCAACAAAACGTTATTATGTCATCCTTTTCAAATCAACAGTTGTCTACATCTTCATTCACTTTTATTCCTGAAAAGAAAAACAAAACAAAACTACATTGTTTTTTTATCTCTAAACGTATAGCAATAGAATCGACACCAAGTCATCCAGCGAATAATCCAAATCTCCCCCACCCAGATACCAAACATATTACGGATGCTTTTACCACATAAAACAAAAAAAAATTGCCCACCACCCCACGGGGAACATTGTCTGCTTCATTTGTGCGTGGGAGGGGATAAATACGGAATTGAGGGTGCTTTGGAGTTGTTCTTCTCCCCTTCTTTTACGAAATCTCCAAGGATCAATATGTTTCCCGGTAAATATGAAACTAATACGGTTGTCCGCAGAGAGGTCATCTTTCCTGGACACTGCTTATATGTGGTAAACCCCTATTAGATGATCGGTGGAACTGTATTCATCATTTTGATGTTCTCTGCTGCGGTATGGTGTTTTTTTTTTATATATTTCGTAAAATCTTTTGTGTAAGTTTAATGATAAGTGTTTATGTATAATAAATAGAAATTAAGGTAGAGTGTAAGTAGGAAATTTATAATTCGTTAAAAATATTTTTTTAAGGGTAAAATTATGTCAAAATTAAACATTTTGCCTTTTCTTCCCCCTCCCCTCCTTACTCCCCCCATCCTCTCTCTCTCTATATATATATATACTAGATAGTACACGTCAAGATTTGACGGTAAATAACTTTCATTAGAAAAGTTATTATTTCATTCTTTGTTTCATTAGAAAAATTCTTGAATTAATATAAAATTATTATTATTATTATTTTAAATATTGCTCAGCGTTAAATTTTATTTAATAAAATAAAAATCATATAACTTCTCCTCCTAATAAAATATGTCATTATTGAAATAACTTATCGCGAAAGATATTACAGAAATTATTTTGCCGGGCGTTAGGTTCAAACCTGCTTTCCACTACAAAATATCGGCACTTTAACCTGCTGCTTTAGACTGCTCAGCCACCGAGAACTCGTTCTCAATCCCTCTAAATTGAACAGCATTGATGCATGTGCAGATGCCCCGGAATGGGTCTACTTAAAATTTTACCTTTGCATATTAATATATATGATGGTTTTATAGTTTTTGAAGGTTTTAAAAAGCTGAAGAAGGATAGATGTTATACAACGTAGATTAAATAAGGCAGTTGTTTGATTTATAATACGGCATCGGAATGTTTAAGCATAACATAGCCGAAACAAAATGGCTGATTTTAACGAAAGATTATCAAGATCCGGATGAGTTCACTCCGGAAGCGTTATACACTTTGTGCCATTATATATATAATATATATATATAACCATTAATTAAACATTACCGACCATCATCAAAAACCGCATTATTGTGAGTGATTGACAATAAAAATGGATGCCACAAACCTATATATATATATATATATATATATATATATTTTTTTTTTTTTTTTTTTTTTTTTTTTTTCAAATGTAGCAACTGCCGTTTGACTTTTTCTTCCTTATTTGGATTTTTCTAATGAAAATAATTTAAAGAAGGCTCGCATAGCAAAAACAATTTTTGAATTTCAAGCATTTATCTTCTGTGCAATTGTGATTTATATAGTATATATATTTTTATAGAAGTGTGAATAAAGTTTTTTTAATAAATTTGTTGTTCTGAAAAGCCACTTATTTGGCAAAACTTTCTTTAAAAGCAATCTGCAAACTAATTTAATTAACTATGAATTGTTTTTGTAATTAAACATAGTTTTAGTGAAAAATAGTTTTGTTTTCCTATTCAGTAAACTAATAAAAATTCACATTCCCTTTGTTCAAGTTTACAACTAATTTGTTATTCTAAAAATCACTAATTGAGTGAATTAGAGCAATAACATACAAAAATCTGTTTTTTGTGAAACTAGATATTTTCCATTAATACAGGAGTATTTTATTTCAAATTTAAAATGTTGCATGCCTTCTTAACAGTGTTATAAAAATTTTATAATGTCGAAAAGAAACACCAACTCAAGCAGAAGTACTATAAAATAAGGTAAACGCATTTTTTTAAAAAAAATTTTAAATAATTTTAAAAGCTGGCAGTACATATACGTTAATATCTTATGCATAAATAATATAAATGTTTTATACAGAGTTTATTAAATTGCAAGATTTTATAAAACAAAAAATTAATTAATAACGACGACTAAAACTGACCTGCGAAATTAAAGAAATATATACACTGTAAACTGACTTGTGAAATTAAAGGAATATATACACTGTAAAAAAAAAGAAAAAATACTCTGAAATTAACAAAAAAAAAAAAAAACTGTCAATTTTGGCGCCAGTGGGAAACCATTTAATTTACAGAAAATATCTATAATTTTTTACAGAAAACGGTTCTTTTTGTAAAAAATATAGATTTTTGTTCTGTAAAAAATGACAAAATCCATGTTTTCTACAGAAAAAACACCTTTTCCTTTAAAACAGTTGTTTTCTATAAAAAAAAACAGGTTTTTTTTAAATAGTGTAATAATATTGTTTTTTTAATGAATATGCAAAATTTCGTTTCTTTATTTAAAAGTATAATTTTTTACATTTATTAAAATTTTTATTATTAAAATTTACGTTTATTAAAATTTTGGAAATGAATAATTATGCATGCATTAAACACTTCTCTGATACTAAACTAACTGATACAGCAATAGAATCTGAACTAATCTCTGAACTAAAATATGGTAAAACTAATATGCCTTAACAACAAGCCGGCATAGATTCTGGGGAATCCATAAATGCACAGGCGTCTGGCAGGACTAACCAGTGTGATGTCGCCTTGACTAGTCAAACTGATCGGTTAGTGTGATAACGACATGCCGCCTACTGCCAGCCAAGGGTGAGCACTTCCCGTCGTGCGTCACTATCCAAGCGCCCCAAACATCATTGGAAGTCATGGTCACTGCAATAGAACTTATGAAATCGAGTATTAAATCGCGTGGTTCGGGATTAGAGTACTAGGGTTTCCCGTAAGTGCTATTACTCAACCGGTGGTTTCCGGATGTGAGGGCCTATAGAGACGATCACTGGCCCTTCTCCCTTGGCTGACTAAAATATGGTAAAGACTTTTGTCATTTCTTTCATAATAATTATATTATACCACTCTAGGTTTTTTTTTATTTATTTAAATACTTTCTGTAATCGTTAACGAGCTGGTAACGAGCTCTCCGAATTTCGTTCTTGAGGTTTAGCAGTAGCAAGAATTAAGAATGAGATTTAACACTGTGTCTAGAGGAAAAAACGAAAAAAACAAAAACATTAACAGATTCTTCCTATTTATAACTAAAACATCCTGTCTAAATTAATATATAAAGGAAAAAAATGTATAATTTTTTTTTCTTTTCTTTTACTTTTAATAAATATCAGTTTCAAAGAAATGTATATATAAAGTTCAAAACAAGATTTTTCTCAGACACCTCTGCCTCGATTGTTGTACTTATTAATTGGTAATATGATATTTGCTGGGGGAAAAAAACATTTTTGACTGATTCTTACGTCAAAGAAGCTGCTATAAAGAAGAAGAGGAAAATTTGAATAATCTTTTAAAATGAATATGGGTCAAGTTCCCTTTTTTTTCACAGGTAGGATTTACGCTGGATTATTTTCTTGCGTGTAAGTTAAGATAACACCTATCAGTCAAATTTGTTTGACATATCTTCAGATAATAAAGCAAAATACAAAATCACGGAAATTCTCATTGTAATCCTACTTGTTAAAATAAGATATTTGATTTGAGGAAGATATATACTCCAAAGTAATGGGATAAAATTTGTTTCGAACGGGAACTATTAAAGTAAAAATTAATAATAATAATAAAATGCAGAAATAATCTTCTTTTTAGTTTCTTATTACTAAGTTTTTAAATATGTACATTATTTTTTCCTCATTTAGTTTGTTGCTATTGCATCTTTGAAATTAATTCAAAAAATAGGGCAGAAATTCAGAATCGGAAGTAAAATTTCGTAAAAGTATTCAAAGAAATAAGAGAAGGAAAAAAAGGACAAATTCAAAAATAATCTTCTTTTTAGTGTATCGCTCACTTGATTAGAAATTTGTCATTTTAACAGGGAAATTTTGTTATTATTTTGTTTTGTTTCTCTTATAAGTACCGTATTTTATGGAAGAAACGCCGCGGCGCCTACGAGTTTGAAAGTTAATTTTTTAAGTGCGGCGTTTACGATTATTTTTTTTTTTTTTGTGCGCATAAAATTGGGATAAAATAGAAATTCCTTAAGCCTGTTCTCAAGTCCCCTGCTGAACAACGTGGAACTTTCTGACACATTTCCTGATTCATTTTTAAACACAACGACATAAATTTGGGAGGTTGACTATTGAAGCGACTTGGAATAGCAACACATTTTCCCTTTATATAAATAAATTACATATCGAGTTATAAGCGATACATGCATTTCTGAACAAAAATGAATTTAGAAATGTGTTTGGAAGAGGTGGCAAAACGGATATCACGGGCTTCGAAAGATGTGTCTGTTTCTTCTATAAAATCCAGTTTTTCACAGACTGGAATCTAATGAAAACTGTGACACTCCCGATGATGATACCGAACCATACAAGGTGGACGAAGAATATTTACAACTCTTCAACTCTGATATTGACGACTCCAAATAGAAACTAAAGAAGGCCTAAAGTGGATGCGACCCACTCATAAAAGAATGCCAAGCGACACCGACTACTTAAAAAAACATGGAGCGCCTAAGGAGATGGGTGCACACAACGCGCTCTGGATGGTTTAAATATACCAACTGATCTCTGGTTAATTAAAAAATATATGTTTAAACATTGTTTAAAACTTGATTTAAGTAAAATTTTAGACATCTTAATTTCAGGCACACTACGCTGTCCAGAAAACTTTGATGAAAGTTAGGTCAGTGTGACGGTGACGTTCCCACGGGTGCGGCGATTACGATATTTTTTAGCTTATTTAAGCCATTTTGAGGAGTGCGGCGTTTCTTCCGTAAAATACGATACGTTTTTAAATATGTATATTATTTTTCTTCATTTTGTTTATTGCTACTGCATCTTTGAAATTATTATTATTATTATTATTATTATTATTATTTTTTTTATTTATTTTTTTTTTATTTATTTATTTTTTTTTTTTTTGATGGGCAGAAATGCAGAATCAAAAATATAATTTCGTAAAATTAGTGAAAGAAAAAAAAAAGAAGGAAAAAAGGACAGATTTGTCCCGAACGAGAACTATTAAAATAAAAATTATTAAAAATAAAATGCAGAAATAATCTTCTTTTTATTAAGAGTGTCACTCACTTAATTTGAAATTTGCCATTTTGGCAGGGAAATTTTGTGATTATTTTTTTTCTCTTATTAGTAAGTTTTTAAATAAATATATATATATATATATATATATATATATATATATATATATATATATATATATATATATATATATATAATAAATTTGAAATCACAAATAATATGAAGAAATTGATAAAGTTCTAAAGATGATTTAGAAATGAACATAGGAAACCAGTATGTAAAATAAGAAACTATGAATGACTCACAGAATCATCAGAGGATATATATATATATATATATATATATATACATATATATATATGTGTGTGTGTGTGTGTTTTCTCCTCATTTTGTTTGTTGCTATTGCATCTTTGAAATTAATTCAAAAAATAGGGCAGAAATACATAATCGCAAATAAAATTTCGTAAAATTATTCAAAGAAATAAAAGAAGGGGGAAAATAGCAAATCGAGCGAAAAAATTTTAATTGCTTCAGAGGTGGCAATGCAAAATTATTACCAAGAAAACAAAGAAAGTGAAAAGGTAGGTGTAATACTTTTATTGAGGAGATTTATCCTGATTTGTGACTTTCAACACTTATTTAAATTATTTATTTATTTTATAAATACAAATGAATTGGCATTAAACCATTGAAAAGTGTACTTCCTAATACGCCCATAAAATTCTCAAAACCTTATAAAAATTTCGTTATCGTCCTAGTAAGAATTACGCTGCATCAGTATACCACGTTTGTCAAATAAAAGCCTTAATATCCACATGTCGCTTCCAGAATTAAATTCTAAAATATGCATTTCAAAATTATTGATGCGATTTAAATGAATCTAAGCTATATTTTCCCACCACACAAACAAAGAATATTAGAACTGGAACTGGTTAACGCTAGATGGCGCCTGTACGAAAACTGCTTCAGGAAATCGGGATAATTGTTTGGCAGAAGATCTCTTATTTAAATAAATTCATTTGATATGAGCTTTATAACGGCTGAAACACAATATGAAAAGCAAATGAATTATGCAAACACGGGAAATGTTTGGAAAATGCCTTAATTTCATGGTTATTTAGTAATAATGGAATTTAAATGAGAAAATCTTCAGTTGATTTGAAATGTAAAGCAATTGATAACTTAATATTTCATATTAAGCGATCAGGAAGAGAGGATATTATGTAGCTGATTTTCATTAATCAAATGAAAGAAAATGTTAGTATAATTGGTCAAAATTAAAATCAAAGATTCATTTGACCTGTTAATCCTATTAAATGACAAGTTTTCTTGAAATTTATTGAGTTTTATAAATAAATATGTAGATTATGTTTATCCAAATGAAAAAGTTCATTTATGAATATGTTACCGAACTGAAATACACGGTGCTTTATAATAATAAAGCACACTTTAAAGAAAGGAAATACCTCCTTTTTTTATTTTTCGACTGGGAACACTTTCTCTAAACCAGTTTTATGACAATTATTAAACATAATATAACCTAAAAAGCAACACAGAAATATAACAAATAAGATAATTAAAAACCATTAGTCATCTTCTACCGGCTATTATCAAAATGGAGAATTGAACGATTTTTTTCCTTTTTGTGTCTGAGCTTCTTTGCTTCCCCGAACTTGCCCCAAATTACACACAAACTAAAAAAAAAGTGTTAAAATTATTTTTTACTGGACGTTCAAAGAGACAGTGTTCACCTGAAGAAAATCATTGGCTGTTTAACTATTATAAGCCACTTCTAAAGAATAAATTTTATATTTCTTTTTTTCAAAATCACCAGAGAAAAAGAAAATTTAATTAAATAAATTTCGAAATTCATAGAAGGGTAATGTCCCTGTCCTCCTTCCTTTCCCCTTTACCAGCCTTATATTAAATGACTATCCCCGAATTATATTTTTCAAAACTGTTTTCCAAAATCATTTTCTGAAAAATAATATAAAATCATTAAGTGAATAAGCAGTAAATTGTTCGGCAGTAGAAGCATTGCTCGTGACAGAAGAGCTTGTTGGTATAATTCGTCAGTGAGCATTAAAGCCATTAAAGAAATCGTTTTAAACTGAGCTTCCAAACTTTTACACATAGAGGTCAAAAGATATCAAACACACTGCCCTTCATCCTGCTGTAACTTAGTTTCTAGTTTTTCTTCGAAATGAAGATAACATTTTGCAAGGAACGAGATGCTATTTGACAGATAAACGTATCTTCCACTAATCTTCTGAAAACGGCGCAATAAATATCTGCGAAATATGTGACCATTACTTACAGTAGTACCATACACCACAATCATGTAAAGTAAAGTAAAGTAAAGAAAAAAAAATCAGTCATAAAAGCAATGCTATTTCATTGTACCCCCATAAAATAGACAGAGAAGCTAGCACAGACCTTCATCTTTCTGTTTGTAATTTAACTTCGATTAATGTCGTCGATATTTTAGAGAAAATGTGACAATACGTACATAGCCGTCATCCGAATGACAGTAAATCTTGCTACATATCACCCTCTGAATTCGTAATTCTGCAATTAAGAGCCACACTTTCGGCGTCTACATTTCATGTCGCAGATTATCTTTTTGGAAAAATAAATAAAAGAAAAACTCGATAGAATGGAAAAAAAATAGATCTCTAAAACGTTTTTTTTTTTTTTCGTTTTATTTCTAAAGAAGAACTGTTGGACCTTTTCGGCGCCTAATCTTCTGTCATAGTGAGAGATTATGGCTCAGTATTTACGTTGTAGCCGAGACCTCTTTGCATAGAAATAGTCCAATTGAATGAAGATGGTATGAAGCTGCAGATTCTGTTTCAATACATACACCCCCTGCAGAGCAACAGGTTTTTGTTTGCGCTCTTAGTATCCCCTAGCAATTTTAGTTCAGTTATTTTCCCATAGAACTGTTCAAGATTAAGCTCCTGTTATCTTTATTCAACATTTTTATTCTAATTTATTGCCAACTTACAAAAGCATTTGCTTACATTTATATCCATGTACGTTTTAATTTTGCATATGCATATTCTTTCTTTTGAATCGAGCTGTATTCTATGACTCTGTATCAGTGTTGAATTCAGACTCTTTTCTCCGGGAGGGATTTCTGTGGCTCCGGGAAGGAATTATAGAGTTCCGGGTGTGTGTGTGTGTGGGGGGGGGGGGGGGGGATTGTACTTTTTGACCATTGAAAACACAAAATCTAGAATCTTCTGGGGGGACAACTTATTTCTCCAGCCCTAAATTCAACACTGCTCTGTATTTAATAGAACTGTATTTTCCAAAAACAGGTATACTTTTGTTTTCCCTGTTATCTTCGCGTTTCCTGTTTTGAAAGATAAATTTATTTTATTGAACTAAATTCCAAACAGAAATTATTAGTTGATTTATATTAATTAAAAAATATTAAATCCATGCACATAGAGTATATATGCATGTAAGTATAGTTATATATGTTGAAGAAAGGAAGAAAATCATCAATTATACACAATAACATTCTAAAGCTGTAAGCTATACTCTAAAAAATTGAAGTACAAAATAGCCACCTATTTTTCATTTATCTTTTAAAATAGATTTTTAATGTATAAAAACTTTGTCTGTCCACACTTTGTTTGTACTGAGAGATTTTGACACTAGTTAGCCATGGCCGCTCTGGCTGGACACCCATAGTATTCCTATTTATATTTACTAAAGCGATGCAGCAGATGCGATGTATTCGATATGTGTGGTTACAGGGGGCTTTCTACGAGATTTAAAGACTTTTTTAAAGCCCATGAATGAAAATTTATGGTCTGAGAAAGTTATCCAGACGGCACCGTAACCTACTCATAGGTACCTAAAGAATTAGGATCACGGGAAAAGAAATTACGGCCTCAAAAGCTTTCATATGCTGGGGGCCTCTTTCAAGAGAAACCGGGATTTGCATTTACCAATTTATGACTTGCTTCATTATAACTTTGTTTTAAAGGTGTTGATGACACATATATAGGTTAAATTAAGAAATAAATATTATCAAAATCTTTCTGAATATTTCCTATTTAATGTTACCCGAATTACGGTAATAAGTACAGCTATCTAATGGTTTTACAATCAAAAACAATAACGTAATGTTAAAAAAGGAATGAATAAATAAATACCCGTAAAATGTTACGAATTAGCATTACAATGCTATAAATTCCATTTAAAAATATTTTTCATAACACATAAATTTATAAAATACATTGAACGAAACTTAATATTAAAAAATTGCTTTTTAAACATATTTTGATATAGTTTTTCTTTGTTTTATATAAAACTATTCTTTATGAAATCTGCTTATAAATGCAATAAAAGCACCTAATAACAAATTTGGGAAACACAAAACATTCCTAAGGAGTAAAATTGAAAAGAAATGTGCGTAACATTGTAAAAAAATACTTATTTCCTGCTAGCTGAGCTTTGTGGTCTGCTTTTTCCAATATTTCGATATTACAGTATTCATAAAGAATATTGCTTTATATAAGTTTTTTATTTATTATTATCATTTGATAAATACTTATCTGTTCTTTTAACATGTTTATAAAAAAGGGGTGAGTCTTCTGTACGAAAGAAAAAATTGCGAAATGTATTGAACGCAATATATAGATATTTATATATTCTTTTATTTCTCATTGTACATCAATTTCGCAAGGACAGTTTTATGCATTTAACTTTATCACACCCAATGAGAAACAAATAACTTCTCCTTATTTTACTTACATCGTGTTTCACAGCCTTGGTAATTGAAAATAAATTATCCGCTATTTTCTTTCTACGGTTAAAGCATTTATTCTTCTAAAGTCGCTGCTTTCAAAGCAAAACACAAAAATCCAGCGGCACAATCACCTAATACCCGCAACACATAAATACAACTCCCGAAGACAGACGTGTTTAGAACACATCCTTGAAGAAAAAGACACTCAACAAAAATGCGAGTAAATTCCGCGCGTCTCTAACTACCTTGTCAAGGGTGTTCTTATAAATCAAGCAGGGGCTGGGGGGCTTACATGTGATGTCAGGGGGGGGGGGGGGGGGCACGGGCTCCGATCCGTGACTATTCAAAATGGATTTAGTAATTAGAAGCTCGTGGCTCTTCCCTCATGTCAGAAGAGATCTGTTGGATGGGTATATTTCTGCCAAATTTGTTTCTTCTTTTCTGGAAGTGAATTAATTCTTTTATTCTTTTATTGTTTGATTGTTTGGCTGGTATTACAAGACAAACGTGCAATATATTTAAAATAATAAAAGGCTATCAATTGGCTTTGCCCAGTTACCCCTTTTTTGCTTTTTTTTTGGCAAGTTGTTAAGGACTTTATGAGTATAATACAGTTTAAGAGGCTACTTCAGTCAAATGAAAAGACGCATTCGATAATGCTAATCCTATGGAAGAAATTTATAAAAATATCTCGGTCGCATTTCAATGTTTTTAAAGAATTTCTTTTGCATTCAATAGTTGAGATCGATCTGTATGCAGGCCGTTTTTTACTTTTTCGATTTTGATTGCAGATATTTTTTATGAGGATGCTTTTACTTTCGAAACCGGTTCCGAAAATGAAAGTATTCTCATAAGAAATACCTGTAAACAAAATCGAAAAAGTAAAAAACGGCCTTTGTACAAATCTATCTCAACTATTGAGTGCAAAAGAAATCATTTAAAAATATTGAAATGCGATCGAGATATCTTTATAAATCTCTTCCATAGGGTGCATCCAAGCATTAGCGAACGGGTCTTTTCGTTTGACTGAAGTAGTCTCTTAAAGTAATGATCTTATTTTCTCTATATAACAAATTCCAGTAATAGTAGCATTATTATAACATTTAATTATTTTAAGGAGAACATTCTATTTTTATGAAGTCTATGGGCGAAAACCGAATTATCTATCTTTGTCTTTTTCTTGAAAAAAAAAAAAAAAAAAAAAAAAAAATCAATTGTGCGTCTTCGCTTTAGACTTTATAAGCTTCGCAGCTAATGTAATCCTTGTCTTTCAGAGTATTTTTTAAATGAGTAAGCATTTTATTAGAACGACCATTGCCATCGCTACGATATTATTTTAAAGAAACATGTAGTTATACTCGATTGAGCAGTTTGCTATTTATCTTAAATTTTCCGATTTACTTTAGGTTTTGTATTGCAACAATAAGTTAATATGCTTGTGGGCGAGCAATATTTAATTTTTAAAATAATAATTCAATGATGGCATACATAAAGGAAGAGAATTCAATCAGCTATGTCCACTGCCGTATCGATAAGAAAAAAATGAAACCTTTTTTTTTTTTTTTTATATAGATAGACCAATAGAGTTAAAAAAAAATAAAGTTTAAAAAATTGACGTTAAGATGTTATATATTCCCGCGGCCACCATTTTGGATTTCTCGGCTTTTTTTTGTTGGTGTTTATCGATAAGGCAACACCGACCAGTGACGTGCTCTGGCAACCTCGTTAAGCCTAACATGCGCATAAATCTGCTTGGCGAAATTTACTTGGCAGAAAATTGGTTTTCACGCCAAGAAAAAATCCAAGATGGCGGTCGCGGGAATATATAACATCTGTTCCAAAATTGATTAATTAGTTTTATTAAAAATTGTATACATATACAGCGTTCATAGTTGTCTAAAAAATAATTCCCGCTCCTTTTCTTGATAAGCCTATTAGTATTCTTTGATAGCAGTTCAATACGAAACACTGTCTGTATTCGTCCAACAAGAGATCGGCACAAGTATAAAAGCAATTCCTACCTGATCTTACAATTTAGACAATAGCTTGTTAATGTCGTTCTTCATTTTAAATGGATGTGCATGAATATAATTATACTTATCTCACATTAACTCCTCAGACTTAATTTACATTCATAACAATAGATTAGAATCGACATTCAAGAAAGCCCATCTGAAAAGACATTGGACAAATAAATTCATACATGGCGGAAATATGATACTTGTTATATTTTACATTTTCTATACGATGATGATGAAGCTCCGAATAAAAGAACAGTTCATAAGTTAAAAAAAAAAATAAAACGAGTTCCCAGGAAGTACGACTAATTATGACGTTCTCTTGTAAAGGAACAAAACAATCAGCATTTTCGCCTCCACAATAGGCACGGCCTGCGTGCGCGGAACGCTACGTGATCTTTAGGCAATCATTCGTTAGATACGGCTTTTTAAACGCGAACTTATTATTTTTGCTATTTCATTTGGGATGATAGTGTTTTTTGTTCTTCCTCGAATGATTAATTTTAATTAATGTTTGTTCCGTATGCTATACCCATAATTGCTATATCGCTGTTCAAAACTCAATCAGTACTGAATGTTGTATGAACGTTTATGAAGAGAAATGGTGTAATAGTTTGATGTTACGTACGAAGATATATAACAAAACTATTAAATGTCAGGTAGAAAATTTGTTGATTTTCCATGTGAGAAACTTAAGTGATGGAACATCACGCTGTGAAAAAAGATGTTTCTTAATCTAGAGAAATATAACGTACCACAAGCGAAAATATACCATAAACATCTTTCGAGATACCGGAAAGCGTTCTCTGTCTTTTGAAACCTCAGAAATTAATATATTTTCAAGATATCTAGAAGCATTTATGTAAAAATAATTACTTTTGCTGCCAATGATTTTCGGAAACGTTTCCGAGTAATTTTTATTGTGAATTAATCAGTTTTCTTAACACGGAATATAGGTTTTTCGGATACTATTAATTCTCTAGTAAACATTTTTGTGTTCAACAAATATATTTTACAGATAAACATGATGATTTAATAGCATTAACATTAACATTGAAATTAATATTATTTTGTTACTCTAGCACGTATAAATTGAATTACACAGCTGAAAATGTTTAACTGAGAATTCATAGGATCCTAAAAAACGATATTCCACTTTGAGGCGACTGCTTAATACACAATAAAAACTACTCGGAATTGTTTTCGAAAATCATTGACAGCAATAGAAACTTTGTTTTTTTTTTATGATTCTCTAAATACTGAAAATATATTGGTTTCAATGGTTTAAAATTATAAAAAAAATTTGGAATTATGTGTAACTCGAAGAGGTTTTCGTATATTTTTGTTTATGGTTTGTATTGTAGTTGAAACTACAAATTACAACTATACGAACGAAAATATACAAGAACCTCTAAGAAACTAGATTATGAAACAATTGTCTTTTTATAATTGTAAGAAATTACATTGTTCTTCAAGCTTCTTATAAAATTACTTTTTGTTGATTTTTTCTTTTTCTTTTTTATCTTGAACCACTCGAATTTTATTAGAAATTTATAACAATCGAAAGAGATAAAAAGAGAAACTGGAAACATGTATCTTTTCGTTAGTAACTTTAGCACAAAGTAACAATACTTTTTTAATAATTGTAGCATTCTGAAGTATTTAATGTACTATTAAGATTATTCTGTACCACTCAAAAATCAATAAAAAAAAAAAGAATTTTCTATATGTAGCTTATCATACCAATAACAGTATAATAATTTTTAAAGGTATGAACTAATTTCTAAGTGTTATAATGCTATATAAAGAAATATGTACTTGATATTTTGATAAAATGTTATCGTTTTTTATTTTTAAAATACTTTGTGTAAAGTTCATTATTGCATTTGTAAAAAAATACGTTTAAAATATCTGTAGTTTATTTAATTTTATATTAATTATCGTTTTTACCATAAATATGATGACGATTAAACACTTCATGCATATATATATATATATATATATAACCATTGATTAAACATAACCTACCACCATCAAAAACCGTAATATTATGAATTAAAGCTGTAAGTATAAAAAAGGTGCCAAATAATTTATTATAAGAATTATTACGGAAGAAAAAAGAAGAAAGTGGACACTGACATATATATATATATATATATATATACATCATGATCAACCGTTTTAAGTTCACAACTGTATGTTGGTTTCCCGCAGATTTTTCAATTGTTCCTGTCTAGTGCTTTAGTCATCCAATTAACACCGCCACTTTCCTGATTTTGTCGCTCTAACTTTCTTGAGGTCGTCGTGGTCGTTTTACATCTCTGGTGTACCACTGTAGGGTGTTTGTACTCCATCTATTGCCTTGTCTTCTTTCAATGTGCGCGACCCATTTCCCTTTTAGCAGTTTAATTCTGTCGGTGATGTCAAAAACTTTCGTAGGACTTCTTATCCACGTTTTTCTCTTCCTGTCTCTTCTAGTTATCCCTAGCATACATATTTCCATACTTCTCTGTGTGGTTTGTAATGTTTGTACCATCCGTTTTGTTAGAGTCCATGTTTCCACTCCATATGTTAGTGCATGTAAAACACATTGGTTAAGCAATTTTTTTTTTTTCACGCAAAGAGTCATGTTACTCTTCCGAATAATATTGTTCTTCCAAAAAGCACTCCATCCATTTCTTATTCTTCTACTGATTTCATTCCTGATGCTGTTGTCCGATGGTATTTCCTGTCCAAGATGCATAACTGTGCACTTCCTTAATCTCAGTGTTGTTGTAGACGATTTTCTTTCTTGCTGCAAACGAATTGAACATTACCTAAGTCTTTTCCAAATTTATTTTTGATACACACACACACACACACACACACACACACACACACACACACACACACACATACATATATATAAGGGAAAACGTATTTGAATTTACTTTGAAATGCTGAATTAGTATTTTGCGTATCACATACAAATAAACGCATCAAACATATCCATTAAACGTATACGTTTCTTGTGACATTCGTAAGGAAAAATAAATAAAGAAAAAAATACCGCAGAAAGGGAAAGGTAAATTAGTTTGTGTGAGGTTTACTGAAGATGACAGGCGATTTTCATCTGATATTCCGAAACCTGTTCTTTCCTCTGGATTAATCTCGCTGAAGCTTGAGCGGTCAGTACTTATTTCACTTTGCCTCTGAGCACAGAATGAATGCCATCTCTTTTGGGTTATGATTTTCTATGAATTGTGGCCATCTACTGTTTCTATCACCTGTCACAAGACTTATAATAGGCCTTTCCGCCGGTCTAGCTTCTAAAAACTGAGCACGTATTAAGGCGGCATTTATTCCACTGAGATCGACTAGTTTTGTTTGCTTTGTTTGAGATCAAGTGGCCGTAGATTTGGTAATTCTCAAAAAACTCATCAATGAATTTTTGCGAACACAAAGAAGCCGTTTGTGTTTTCATTCATATGCCAATGTTTATAAATGCTGTCGCTGTTTTTTATACATATGTTATTTTGAATGGTTAATGAATCTGCAATAGACAAAGCTATTGAAACGAAAGCTCTCGACGTGCTTGATAGGACTCGTTAGTAATAATCGTGTTAAAAATCTATTGAGAAATTTAATGCATCGTTTGAAAATTGGAACGTAGCGAATTGAGATGTGATTACGAGAGGTGCGTGGGTTGATACGAAATCAAGAATACAAAATAACTGTATTTTGAGACAGGAATATGGTGAACTTGATATATGTATTAAAATTGTGTTTACAATGTTGCCTTTGCTTAATCCATTTAATTTGTGGTCGAAAGGATTATTCTTTAGAGTAAGTATATGAACTCACATTCATGGCTCAATGACTTGTCATATTAACTATTCTGTTAGATGAAATGAATAATAAAATAAATGTCTCAATAAGTTTGTCTACTACTGAAATTCGGAGTATATAAAATTGAAACTCAAGTACATCTCCAAATGTTTTAGTTAATTGTATAAAATTCAGTTACCTGTTGAAAAAAACTTTTGGAACAAAACTACATTACCATAATCTCTTTTGCATAATAAAACAAGATATTCTTGTGTATATATTTTTTTAATTCAAATATCTAATATTAGGTTTTCATAATAATATTATTAGTTACAGTGGTTACTTATGTTTTTTATATATTTACTACCACTATTTTCAAACTATAATCTTTGGGGTATATTTCTATATTTACACTTATGTACCACGAAAATTATAGTTACGAAATAATAATCGAAAGACTTTAAAAGAATAGGACACTGTGGCCCCTGTATTTATATATAAAACGATGTTTAAAAAACAAACAAACAAATAAAAATAACAATAATATGATTTCTTTTCCTAAACAAAAATTAATGCATTTTCGTTTACGAAAAATAAAATACATACTTCTGAGTGTGAGTACGTCATTAATCCAAAATATGAAAAGAATTCTTTGAAGCTAATCACTGTTCTAAGATAGAAAAACTAATAAATATAAATAAACATAAAGATGAGAGCCGTTCATCCCCGCTTTCTCCCTATATTACATTACATTTGACTTTAAAAACATATCTTTCATTTCAGTTTGCGTGTTCTAATGTTTTGATTTTGAACGACATAAATTAATGTTAAATTTACCAACCCAGTTATTTACTCTGGTTTGCATTTGTCATGTGTAACGCATAAAACAAGTAATTTTGGCAGAAACAATTGTTTATTTCGTTTAAAATACTTAGAAAAACTCCAAAACGAAAACTTTTCTAATTTTTATGGTGCTTTCTGATGTCTAAATATTTTACAAAGTGAAATATGGCTAAACAGTCAAAGTAAGGAACGATATGAAGAATGCTTAGTTAGGGGCGGGGAAGTACACAAGACGGTGCAAAAAAAAAAAAATCATTCAAAAGAAGGGGGTTTGAAACCAAGCATGTGGGGAACGGAAAATCGTTTGTATTAACTAAACAAGTACCTTTCAGAACTTAAAAGAATGAATGGGTGCATAAGAACCGCCTCCAAGTTAGCTTTAATTGCAGAGTTAACACAAAACAATTGTTACATGCTTGAGAGAACCAAATCAATTTCTTTTTAAATGGTGATATTTTGCCAGCGGGCATTTAGCATGTGAAAACAGAAAACAAACCAATGTTTAGAGGAAAATGAGATTTTTGCGGTGCAAAATAAAGCAATTTATTTCAAGGCGTTAGCGTTCTACGAAAAATGTTATTTTCACTCGTGTGCATGAGAGTTACAAATGTGAAAAGATGCAGTTGCGAAAACGAAAATAAGAAGAAACACTGACAACTATTACTATTATATATGTAAATAACT
This sequence comes from Maratus speciosus, assembly GCA_963932465.1. Taxonomy (NCBI): domain Eukaryota; kingdom Metazoa; phylum Arthropoda; class Arachnida; order Araneae; family Salticidae; genus Maratus; species Maratus speciosus. The sequence continues at coordinate 500,966,499 of OZ010793.1, read as the reverse complement.
GTGTGCGTGTTTCCCCAGTCTTTTGCAAGGCTTATAAAAATTTACTCTATTCTACGTGAAAAAAGGCTACATTTCATAAAATGATTACCACTTTTTTTATTATTGTGTTATGAGACCATATTAAATTTCGATTTTTTAACACAACAGTTACCTGAACCAGACGTACAAAGAGAAAGAAGGCATCATATCAGATAGCAGTATGCTGTATGTTTAATTCGGTTTAAATGAGGCTAGGAAAACAGATAGCCATCGCACATTCAAAGAATATCATATGATCAAGTGCCAAAAGTTTATCATATGACTGAGGATTGATCATGTGATTGTCGTCCGTGTTGTCATCTGAACTTGTAACACCTAATTATATAAAAATGATAGATCTTCATAGAACGTATTGTAATGAAGATGGACAAGCTGAAATTTGCAATAAAAGGGAAGGTCACGTCATAAAAATTTGATCACGTAATAAGGAAGGAGGGGTTTATTACGAGGCTTCTTTTGTTTATTCGAAAACTTTTCTATTATTATTAGTGTGATGTTAAGTATAACGTTTCAGATTCACCTCGTAATGCAGGGTCGAAACTATGATTTTTTTTTTTTTCACCCGGGGAAAGCATGAATTTTGACGTCTCCCTCCTTTACGAAATACATTTATAAAGAGAAGTTTTCAATCCCTGGTCTTAATTTTTATTTTAAATATGAAATAATTGTTAGGAAGCATATTAAGATTTTTAAATTGATTTCTTTAGAAATTGACCTACTGCAATCACTTCGTTTATATATGTATATTAGCTTATGCTGGATTCTTTTACAGAACTCGACTATGATTTTGCTTATATTGGTGTTTCATGCACGCTTGATGAACTGAAATGCTATGTAAACTTCCGGCTCCATCCTTCCATTTGATCTATTGTTTGTTTACAATATGTATTTTAAGTGTTCAACATTATTTAGCTGGTTTTTTGTTTCACATGTCTTTAATAGATTTTTTTTTTTTTTTTCAAAATTTGGTGTTTTTTCATATGTTAATATGGATTAATCGTATGCAATGTGCTAGTCAGTTGGTGGATTTTGCTTAATTACTATTACTTGTATAGGGTTCCATCTGTATTTTGTATAATGTTACTGTTATAATTTGCTGCTAAATTTATTAATTTTTTGAATTAATTATTGTAATTGGAAATAAATGACGATTTGTAATTATATTATGGCTATATACATATGAGTATACATATGTGGATGTGGTTTGCGTTTCCCAAAACACGCTGACACATCCTGACCGCAGTAAGAGGGTTCAGCTAATTCCCATGAGAACTGACAGAGTGTGCAAATTCTAAAAGACAATAAACCTGATGAGTTAGTAATTTTGAGCCTTCAGCCTGGGAGCGAAGGTTTGATGTAACTTCAGAGTTGTTGTGCGGACTGATTTGGAAAGACGTATCCGATCAGGGCTCCAGGAGCGCGCCGGAGTAATATTGAAGGCCATTAGATTGCCGTAAGAAAGCCCCTATCATCCTCCTAAACCCTGTACATAGTTAATGTGCTCTGTAAATAGAATCTATGCTTTACTCCAGACATTAAAATCCTATTATTTCTACACCAGCGAGTGTTCAATCAGAAGCATTTATCACCAAAGGTCAAGTACAGCCAATTCCACCAATTCCATATCTATATATATATCTACAGGGTGTTGCCGAATTCGACCGACAAATTCAGAGGAGTAATAGTAGGCATTAGAGCTACTAAATACATGTATATACATCGGCCTTAGTATGCATCAAGAGGATGAAAATTTGGCAAAGAACGTGGGGTCGCAAATCACTTACTTAGTCATAAATACAGGGTGTTCCATCCTAACTAAAGTTGGGTTGACGGTCATAATTTTGAGACAAATAAAAACATTGCCATCAAAATGCAACGATATGTACCTTGTTTTGTGTAAAATGTTATAACGAAAAATTCTGGAAAAACAGGGTGTTCAAGCAATCGATGATACCGTATGAACTGGTAATCGCAGTCCAAAATGTGGAGTGTCTTCTACGACTTTTTTTTTTATATTATCACATTTACAACAAGGGGGAGAATGTCTATTAAATTTTTGTTGTATTGTACTTCGGTTTTTTGAACGTTATTACCATCAACCCAAATTTAATTAGGGTAGAACACCTGTATATTTGATTAAATACGTGGTTTGCGACCCTATGTTCTATGGTAATTTTTCATCCTCTTGATACCTACTATCATCCCTCTACATTTGTCGGTCGAATTCCGCAGCACCCTGTACATATAATGCAAACCTTGTCATTACGATAACGTCCAGAATAACGAACAAATTTAAACCTAATTGGGACAGAGTATTCATCTTGCAAGTATATTGGATGATTTCGTTAATCAAGCATGCGGCTCTTATAGTTTGTTTTTCAGGGAGAAACAAAGAGCCGAAAATGCCAAACTTGTCATTACGATAATGTCCAAAATACAGAGCCAATTAAAACGAAATTGGGGCAGTGTATTGATCTTGCAAATATCTTGGGTGAATTCGTTAATCATGTATTGTTCTGGTTCCCCTAAGCCAGGGTTGGCGAACCTTTTTATAGTCGCGTGCCAATTATTTTCAAAAAATATTTTACATGACCTTGACGTGCCAACTATAAAACAAATTTAGTGGATTAAAAAATAATGAATTAAAACTACTTGAAAATTACTTAAGATTTTTTATAATATGGGTAACATACATGTAAGTATGACACTGAAATACTTATAGAAACATTTATATTTTAGAAATTAATAAAATAAAAAAATAATGTGATTAATTGTGTTGTATCTTGAATGAAAAATAATTAATATAATTTTAACGCTCAGTTAATTTTAACAGAATGCAAACTAAAATGGATTTATCAGCAACTGCATTCTATTTGATTTTTTATATTATTCATTTCAGAAAATAATGACTCACAGGTATAAATAACAGGGAAAATTATTAAACTGAAAAAAAAAAGGAAGTTTATATTTAAATAGTTCTCAAATTAATTTTCAAGTTGCCGTAATTTACCATCGGTATCTTAATTAATACATATAATAATCTTTCCTTTTTGGTAGTTTTCAAATATTTTCTTTGATAAATTTTCGAATTATATTGAATAAGATTAAAATTCTTCAATTTCCAATTAATCGAATTTAGAATTAAATCAGGTCGTCTAAATTTGTGTATTTTGTGTAAAATCAGTGTATCCTGATTTAGAGACATAATCAATGCCGCGCCGTGCCAAAATTATTCTTTTGCGTGCCAAAAGTGGCACGCGTGCCACAGGTTCGCCGACCCTGCCCTAAGCGTTCACTTAATGGAAAAACCGGTGCTGTTCAAAGGACAGAGTATAAAATTAACGGATACATGACAATTTTGTCTAAATTTCATTATCTGCTTTTTCTAACGAACGCCGAACCAATTCTTCTTTTGGCGCCTCCTTCTACTCTACCGACCGGGGAATATGCCCTGTTTACTCCCCGTAGTTTCGTCCCTGTTGTAATGACACCATCAACAACAATAAAAGTTATGTATAATAAATTGTCACTAAAAATTATTTAAATTTCACTCACTTAGCAATCGCCTTCCCGGCCGTTCTTGTGAATTCAACATATTAAATTAGTTTTGAAAAGTTATTATGTAATCATTCCTGACTGCATTTGCCATCATTCCTGACTGAACGTGGAATTCTACCGAAACCGGTATGCAATATTTGGTGAATTCATTTTGTGCTATAAACGTTGTTTTATTTACTTATGGTACATTCAACTAGGGTTCGCACTCTATTGCTGATAATATTGCTAATTTGTCATTTAAGTTAAATTCTAAACACTTTAAACCAGTTATTGAATTATTATGATGTAATTAAGAATTATTTCTTATCTCTTAATTATTGCATATTAGCTATAATTAAAAGGTGAATTATAATTTCTCAATATAAATAAATAAATAATAACAATATAAAAAAAATACGATTTTAAGTTGTAGTCTGTGATTTGAATATAATTGTACTAAATGGTGTTGAGGAGAGGTCTAAATTTAGCTAAAATTAAACCAGAATTTCAATCAAATGTTAATATTTGATTACCAATTGCATATAATAATTTAAAAACATGAGAAGCGGTTTTAAAAGAGCTGCATATCCTCTTCAGTCCTGAAGGTAAAGTAACAATGGGTATACACATTGATTGATTTTGCACGTTACAAAAAAAAAAAAAATCATAGATGATTGAAGGAGCCCTCTTTCTGAAATTGATACTTTAGAGGACTGATAATTTAAGTTGACAAATACGATCTAGAATTACTAACACCCTTAAAATATCAATTTAATTATTAATAACCTAAATTCATTGCAGTTACAAATTGAAAGCCTTTAATTAATTAAATTCTTACAAATCCTAAAAAAAAAAAAAAAAAAAAAAAAAAAAATTGTAAAACGTTTAAGTTAATTCATTATGAAAATTTCTTACTTTCTTGGACACATCGTCTGAAATTCATTTTACAAACTCAGACGAAAATAACACTTATTTTATGAAGAAATGATCATTAGTGCTGCCATTTATTGGTTTTGACCCAAAGCCAAAACCATTCAGCTGTATAGAAGGGAAGTAAAAATGTAAAAAAATCAAATGTCTTCCTCGGTTTGGAAATATCACATGTGATACTTCAGAACCGAGGAGACTATAAAGAGTATAACTTATTTTCGACTAGATATTTGCCAACATTGACTCTCAAGTGCAAGTCATTGATCTGTTGATGTGATCCAGGCATTTCGCTCCTGTGCTTCTATGAGCATACCCAACATAGTCATTTCCCGACCTAGTATCCAATACATTGGATTTATCCTAATCCAACAAATCATTAAACGTAGCGACCTTGAATCTATTATGTAAACCGAGCGTTTAAATCTTGGCATTCACTGGTAGAGTAATCACAAGTATTGCCCTTCGCTTTGCTTCGTAGAATGAATGCTGTTCTCAGGAGTTGTTTTCGAAAAAGACCTCCAGCACCTGGACATCATACATAGGGATTAGAAGTAAAAAATTAAAGAATAATAATAAAAGAAAACTTTTCTGTATGTAAAATAGTTGACAAAATGCACGTGGAAAACAGCGAATGTTACTTATCTGATTTTTTTTTTTTTTTTTTCTAAATTAATTTTATTTCACATCTAAAAATATGAAATAATTAACATTTATTGAGTAGATGAATCGTCATTCGATATAATTTGCAATGTAAGATAACATATTTTCATGCATCTAGAAGAAATGCTGTTATATTTTCACTCTTTCATTTCCGATTTTACACAATTAGAGTAGCAGTCAAATTTTTTTGGATGTGCCAATCTGCCAATCCCAAAACTTTCTTCTATCTCATTAATCTTTCAAAAAGTAGTTACAAATGTTAAAACTTCAATAAAGGGCAATATTATACAAACTTTGATTTTCATCTTAAATTTCTTCTCCGTCAATTAATCGGAGTAAAAAAAAAGAGTTAATCTCGATCATGATATTTAATAAAATAAATATTTTTCTTTATTCTGTTGTACGCCATCTGTTTTCGAATAGCCGACTTAGCAGAATGCAAAGTTCCTGTCGTTGTAGGAGCCGCCAACTACGACAAATCGTGAAAAATACACAAAAATCGCTGTTACAACGCCCCCTTTCCGGCGGAATTTTCAAATTCAAGTAAGACTTGTCTTCCACAGCCAAAAACATATATAAACATATATGAAATTTGGATCAATTCTATGCTTAATTTCATACACTTTTCGTTGGTACAATAGTGAAAATGGCATAAAAATCGCTATTACAGCGCAACCTTCCGGCGGAATATTTGCAAATTCAAGAAAGACTTTCTTGCCATGGCCAAAAAGATATAGCTGAAATTTGGTTCAATTTTATGCATAACTTCATACACTGTTTGATGGCACAATGGCGACACACGGTCAGACAGACAGTTTGTACAAACATGTTTCTGGGGATCTCTGATCCCTAAAACGCGTAAATCCGCCGAAAACAGGAATTCGAAAGAAAATTCGATTACAATACTTTCTTCTATTATAGGTAGAAGAAAGTAAAAACAACAACAAAGTATTGTTTGACTCACAATGTAACTAACTCTGTATGTAACTCTTTAATTTATTTCATATTTTGGCAGGAAAAATGCTCTATTGTATTTTATTTGTGTATTTCCTTCCTTTTTAAAAAATTAAAAATAGACACGTGTACGTGTCTAATAATAAAAAAATATATTACGAGACATATTTAGTTTATAAAATAAACAAGTTGGATATTGCTCGTCAAACGTGGTAAATGAGGTGCGTTCGTACTATAACTAGTTTTATAATTATTTTTTGCACCCCATATTGTACTGAATGTATATTTTTTTGCGCTTCATAAGTGCATAGTCTGTAACATCATTAAAATGCACTTGCAATAATTTTTTCCCCATTCCCCGTAATGTAACGGAAAACTTTTGACTGTCCCTGTAATTAAACTATGCATTCGATTTTCATAAAATTTTAAATGGCTCGACAAAATTTTGCAGCAATTATATATTTAAAATTTCAGACCATTCGGAAGGCTGTAAAATCATTAAAATGCATTTGCAATAATTTTTTCCCATTGGCCATAATGTAACGGAAAACTTTTGGGTGTCCCTGTAATTAAACTATACATCCGATTTTCATAAAATTGGAAATGGCTCAACAAAAATTTGCAGCAATTATATATTAAAAATTTCAGACCATTCGGAAGGCTGTAAAATCATTAAAATGCATTTGCTATAATTTTTTCCCATTGGCCGTAATGTAACGGAAAACTTTTGGGTGTCCCTGTAATTAAACTATACATCCGATTTTCATAAAATTGGAAATGGCTCGACAAAATTTTGCAGCAATTATATATTAAAAATTTCAGACCATTCGGAAGTCTGTAACATCATTAAAATTCACTTGCAATAATTTTTCCCATTGGCCGTAATGTAAAGAAAAACTTTTGACTGTCCCTGTAATTAAACTATACATCCGATTTTCATAAAATTGGAAATGGCTCGACAAAATTTTGCAGCAATTATATATTAAAAATTTCAGATCATTCGATCGGGTAGTTTTTGCTCTGTTATATGCGGACGGACGGACAGACAGACGGACAGACGGACAGACAGACGGACTGGACGACGACTATAGGTGCTACGTATTTATATAATTACGAACGCACCTAAAAAGAGATAACAGTGATTTCAAACTTAACTTAATGTTTGCTAAATGTGATAAAATATATTTACAAGGAAAATAAATAACTTTATTTATACAGATCGACATGTTTCATCGCTCTAACGATGACATTCTCAAGATCTATAATTATACAGATATTTTCGCAAAAAAAAAATTAAATTAAATTATCTTTTTTTTTTTTTTTTTTTTTTTTTTTTAATATTCTTCGGCGAAAATATTTGTATCTTTATAGATCTTGAGAATGTCGTCGTCAGAGCGCTGAAACATGTCGATTTGAATAAATAAAGGTATTTATTTGCCTTGTAAATGCATTTTTATCATTTTTAGAAAATATTAAGTTAGTTTGATGTTCCAAGTGATTTTCATATGTAGTTTTATAACAGTGATTTCCATAAAAAATAATCGTAAGAACATGCAGCATTTTCCATTAGATTTTTAACAATTATTTATTTTGCATTTAACCATACTTCATGGCGAATACTTAATTTGTGAGAAATATTTATATTAAAAATAGAGCATGAAAATGAATATATATATGTATATATAACAAAGAAATGTTTTCAAAAATATAATGTGTTTGATATAGCCTTTTTTAACTATGTGTGTGTGTTTTACGACGAACATTTCAATATAATGATCGAAACCCAATAAAATGTACAATTCTGAGCAATACATTCTTCTAACCAAATGACAACAACAATTAAAAAGTATATCCGCCAGGAATAATAATAAATAAATTGTGTATTATCTGTATGTGTAAACACAAAGTTGTTGCGTATATGAATATAACTGTAACATTCTTGTTCTTCCTCGTTGAAAAATGCTTCACAGTCTTAAATTGGACATGTGTATAAAACGCAAAACGAATGAATTAAACTCAGGATTTGACTACAAATTTATGTGACATTAATCCCTTGGACGATAAACATGTCAGCTCGCCGTCAAACCACCAAACACATACCAAAAACTATTACTTGGCTGCTTACTTGTCACAATTGTTACTACTAACACACTGCCAGTTCTCATAAAGATCCGATACAAATCGAGAAATAGAGTGTTTCCTATTATTCTGTGCATCAGGAGCATTTACTCGGCGGATAGTGTTCAAGAACCGTAAAACAGGCTTAAACTTGCTGACCCAACCATACAGATTTACGAACTTTTTTTTTTTTTTGAATGAACCCTGATACTGCAAAAAACTTTCGTTCTTTATTGGAAGTTTTTCTGGATCCTTCTCGATATAAGTGCGATTGAAAAGGGCACTAAACTGAGGGACAAATGCAGTTGAGATTAAAGTAACTTTGGCTTACACGCAATGGTGCACACTGCAAGTTCACTGTAGATGGCATATGTGCCTTTCAAAGTGTGATTCTTTTGCATTTTTTTTTTTTTTTTTGTATTGAGTCTTTCTGCTGTTGAGTCTTTCTTTTGATTCATTCTTTGCCGTTTTGAGCTGTAAAGAATTTTTTTTATAGAGTTTTTGAGCTTAATTGTGACAAGTTTTCACCCGATTGAGAAAGACATCACTTTTTTGGGAAAAAACACAAAAATGTAACAAAAAATACAGACCAGGTAGAATCACAGTGTTTTAATACTACTGCACAGTTATTGTATGCTGATACCTTCTTTGAAATTATCTTGTCATATAATGGAGGAATGAGTATTATCAGAGCATCTTTTCTATAGTAACGGAAGTGAACTAAATGGTTTCGATGTAACGAGATTTAAACGGATTTTTTTAGTATCAATCGCGGAAGTTCATGCATGCTCAATCGTAATACAGCTTTTACTTTTGTGACACTTAAACTTTTTATGGATACAACGTGCACACATTAATGGCAAGTTTAGAGGGTTAACCTCATAAAACTGCTTTGGGGAGATTTACAAAATTTGGGAATATTTACAAACGAAAGTATATGTTGTGCCATTCTACAAGTTTAAATGCTGACAGTAACCTATCTTTTTTCTCTTCTTCCTTTTCAGTAAAAATTTTTGCTAAAGATTTATCTTTAAAAGGAAGATAATAAAAAAGTTCCTAAATTTCTTCTTTCTTCTTCTTTTTTTTCTACTTTTATTGATTGGTTTCTAACTTCGTAATAATTCATAAACTTTCAATTGATTAGTATAAATGATATCTGTTGAATTTTTTTTCAAACCTTCTATCTTCTTCTGGTTGGTTGAAGCCAAGCTGTGCGCCTCACAGACTATCAGTGTCAAAGATCGAGACATCTATAGAATCATTTGTAAATATCCGTGATATGTAATTTATAAATTTGTAATATGTGATTTGCAAATCTCTCTCTCTCTCTTTCTGCGTTATTTGCACAATGGATTCAGTAACGAACAAATAATTAACAAAATATTTTTATTACTTTTTACTAAAAAAGTCAATGAAAAAATAAATGTTATGGAAACGACCTTAATATGTATGGGTTAATATCTGAAAACTGGACAATTTCACTCCAGAATTTTTATTTTTTAAAAGTAAAGTACCAATTTCCAAATACAATTATATACTATGATACATGTTTTTTCATTTGAATGCTGTAGTGTTTTGAGATCAAGGATGTATATTTTATGTGTAAGATAAACTTTTATGGAAGAAAGTGTCTGTTAACACCATAATTAGTGTCTAACAATTGGGACTGAGATGATGGGGATTGAGGTGATGTTTTTGTCTTAACAACTTCACAGCCATTTTGATGGATCATTTTGCATACATGTAAATGATTAAATATGCCATGTGACATTTGTATGCTACATAAATAAAGTTGCAATAAGCTTTTTCTTTCAATAAGTAAAAATTTAAATATGGGGACATGAATGATGATGTAAAAAATACTCATCCCTATTCAGAACTAAAAATTAAATATTTCTAAATATGAAACAAAGAGAAGAACGACTTACCTTCATCCATGGTGGCTAGTTGAACTTTAATTGCTATTGCAATAGAAATAATTCTGCCAGCGCCACCTAGTATCTGTTAACCTAAATCTGGGTTTAGAGGGACTGAGATGACGGTCAACGTCAGGGACAAATATATTTACTATAATATTTTACTATACAATCTGTACTAATAAAGAATAATTATATTTTCCCATACTGTATGTATATAGGTATAAGTATACAATAGAAAAAGTTAATAATATTTATAGAAATGTTTACAGCATACATTTAATATTGGATATTTGTACCTGGTGACAGGGACTGAAATGAGGATTTCGTTTGTTTAAAGCTTAAAATTAATTATTTATACATAATTATATGTTTATTTATCATTGGTAATTGTTATAAGAAATGTTACAATATATTACATTTTTCAGTTTTTGGTTTTAGTATAATTAATGAAATATTATTGGCAGTGGACGCAAATTGTCCAATTTTCAGATATTGACCCGTATATATCGTCGGTACCATGTCAAACTATCCAATATGAAAACAGTGTTGCCAGTAGGCTACTTTTTTTAAAAATTCACATTTCTTGATTGGCACCACTTTTCTGAAATGTTAAAATTCCCATTGTTTTCGCTTTAATTAATATGTCATTAAAAAAGGCGAATTTCACCGTTTCAGAAAAGTGGTGCCAATCAAGAAATCTGAATTTAAAAAAATAGCCCACTGGCAACACAGTTTTCATATTGAATAGTTTGATATGGTATCAATGATATATCTAGGGCTATTGCCTTTCATTTAAATGATATTTGTATTTAAGTTTTATTATTCAGCTGGATGAGTGATAAAATTACAGTTGTTCTTATTAGAGTCATTTTGAGTTCGAGAAGAAAGAAGTTGTTAGAAGTTATAGGTGGAAAACTATGTTTGAAAGAACAAAAGTAAAATTTTGTAACTGATTTTTTTTATTATTTTATGAAAATGAATATTTTTTCTTTTAACTACAACATCTAGTTTTACTTGTTTTTTGAAGTGTTAAATGCTATATCAAATATATCACCTATCGACGTGTAATATTTAATGGAGTCCATTTTGTGTGAAATCATCCAGTGTTGTACCTTGGGCCACAAAATTTCCTTGAATCTAGGTCCATAGTCCTAGATAAAGTCTGATCACTTTGTTCCTCTTTTTTAATTTATTCAAAAATTTTCAATAGTAATAGGTGAGAACACAGCCTTTGCCGATGTAACATTTTCTATATTTAAGTTTCATTTGTGCATTTAGTTTATAAAACGTATTTTGCTAACCTAAGTAGCACAAAACTGTTTGTCCAACGTTGGCTAATTGTTCGTGAATTGAAGTTAAACTTTGGCCTACAGTAAGAAATTTCGAATTGCCGTACCATTAGCCAACTAACCATTTGCCAACAAATACCCAATAGTGATCCAAACGTTTGCTGCAAATCTTACTCAGATATTTCCCGAATTAGAGGGGTCTCTGCAACCTTCTTTCCCAACCACTTTCCAAACCTTCCATTCTAATCCTATCATTTCCCAACCATTTTCCAGCCCTTCCATTCTAATCCCACATTTCCCAACGGTTACCACAAACTGTCAACGATGGGCGAAAAAACTATGCTACTTGGAAATATATTTATATATGATTAAATATTAAAATATTAGTACACCAGAACATTTAGCTAGTTATAAATATCTAATATTTCTTATCTTTAATCTTTATAAAGCACTTAAAAATCTTTTACAAATTGCCTAAACAAAAGCAAATTGTTGGAAGTTCAGAAAGTTAGTGTCTACAGCTTATTTTTTGAATAAGCTTTTCAAATTGTAATATTGCTTTACAATAATATTTTGGAAGAAGCTTTTCAAGTTGTAATTATGTAGTATAACCCATGATTTTTTTTTCATTTTATCTGTAAAGCTCAGATGTTAATTTTGTAGAAAAATGTTCGAATTTTATCTGTTCCTAAATTTTGGACTAGAGATGTGTTTTAATAATGATATAATTTACAGTGGTTATTTTTCCTCATTATAAAAAGAGCAATTTTAACCAGTGGATTTTCGACACGTGTTATGTGATGCTCAGCATTTGTTTCTATACAATTTTAAAGTATATTTCTTGTTTGCTATACATTGCAAATAAAAAAACTGAGCAAATGGTCCTAGGTTCCCTGGGTATACATGAGTGATTTTGTATCAAGGACTATTTCCATCGTTTCAAGAAAACAGTGTAATTTTCAATTTCAAGCATTTACGATGCTTCTAACAAGAAGTAAATACTGTAAGCATGCGTGCACATTAATTTAACCATTCTAAAAATGGTGTGTAGTTCAGTTTTTCTGCATGAAACAAAACGTCGCCCCATGCAAAAAGATCTTCCAAATTGCTTATGCTACTTAACTGGTTCTCCATTGAATAAATTCAACTCAAATCTAACTGAAACTTTAAATATTATTGGAATGGGTTTTCTTTTACTTTGAGGTTCCTTGTATATATATTATATTCCACATAAATAAAAAAATATATAAAAACTATCTATTAAATGCATAGGATACTTATTCTAAGGGAAAGTCTCGTGTAACGTTTTGAACATTTATATCATGTTTTCGTTATTATAGATTTTTCATTTCCTTAGTCATCCCTATACACGTATCTAAATGCACCACACATTTTTTACGGTAGCTTGATTCCAATGTAAATGGCTGCAATTCTTTCAACTGACAGTTCATTGTTTATTCATGAGTTCCATTTTAATGAAACTTTTGTTAGGACTTTTTTTTATAAATTATTATTAATATTATTATACTTTTAAACTATTTACTATATTAAAATAAAGTTAGAAATTACATTTTGAAGATTAAAACGTGCAAAATGTACCTTAAGATTTTTTCATGTGCCCATATTTTTATCACTTTTAAGCACTTTTGGGAGAAATTTTTATTCAAAAACCATTTTTATTTTTTAAAAGAAATATTTGTTTTATTAAATAAGTTTTCAAATTTAATTTTTTATTAACTTAGAGAAAATTAGACGGCAGCGTTAAAGCAAGGAATTTTATCAGAAGTATTTAGGAATATTTCTTAATATTACGATTTATGTATTTCTTTCCGATGTACTTGCCGAACAGACTTCTACTAAAACTTGTGAAGAAGCATTAATGGTTCTGAAACATTTTAAAATTTATTCTCCGAAGTGGGGATAAAATATTTTTCTTTATAAATAGCAGTTTCCCCTTAACAGCCACTTCTGAACACCTCTACTAGCCCATTTACCCAAGTCTCCCCTTATGTACTTTCAATAAATAGTCGAAAGTATTCTCCACTCGCGGAGGAGCGAGAGCACAAGTAGTGGTCAGTGATAATTTCCTCTCCCTCGGCGCTGGACATTTGGAGGCAGAAGACAACAGCAAATCAACGGCAGATCAGAGTCCCCAAATTGTTGTCAAACCAATTCTCTAGTCCAAGTAATGATGTATCCATTCGCGCGTATAAACACATTCTCGGCCGTTAATGACCCAGTGCTGCAGGTGGCTGCAAATTGCCTTCAAATTAGAGCTTTTAATACAGCCGAGGCACTACATCCTTCCGCCGAAAACAATTTCTCCTTGGAATGTCACTTTCTCCCCCACATTGTTGATTTTCGTTCTGGAGATCCTGATGGCAGAAAGTTGAACACACCCCCACATTAAAATGCTTCGAAATCCAAGTGATGGAAAGACACGTCGTTCGTCTTTTGGCTCGATGTTCTGGAAAATTCTATTACGTTCGGGTTCCTACTTCTGCAAATGCTTGGAACTATTTCAGGTCTTAGTTCTGCCCGAACGATATCTGGATGTGTACTGGAGAAAGCAAATGCCACGGATGGTCCTTCCGATTGAATTGTAATGCGTTTTTGTTTCAAAAGTAAATGTTTGGAAGATGGGGAAGTTGTAAAGAAGTTCCAGTAAATAATGATAGCATGGGAATTCGCATTCTGTGAGAAATTTCAGAAGTTACATGTTTCAAAGTTTGACAATCAATCAGCACAAATGCACATTTTTGAGCAGACAATATTAAAAACAATAAAAATCAAGAAGCGTGACTCTCCTTTCAGTTTTTAACAGATTTACTTATTGTAACAAATATAGTTTGACGTATTTATAAATGACTTGATATTGCACTACCATAAGTTATTAGTAGGATATTAAATTTATTTATTGAATTGCGTCATATATGTAAAACTAAAAAAATTCCAGCCGGTTTTTTTTATTATAAAAAAATAAAGAATAATGCTACAGAATAAATACTTATGAACTAATAAATTTGTATAAAATTTATTTGTATTTTTTGTTGTTGTTGTTAGTTTATATTACTAGATCCAGAATTTAGAATAAGATCGCGAAATTCCATTAATTGCAATTTTACTTTATTTGCTAAGAAGTACATATTTTTAACAGATTTTCAACAGAGGGGATTGTCAATAAAGATACAATTTCACTTTGAACGCTTCATAGCCAAAACAGTTTCCATTCCTAAGTCTGTTTATATATTCTCATCACGTTCTAAGAAAGAGAATCATAATTCGAGTCCGATGTTGACAACACCAATGAACTTTATGAACTGTACGAGGTATGGTGCCCACTTAAGGCTGATATAGATTTTCAGAAGGTTTCTTCAGAAGTATCTCTGATACAAGAAGAATAAAGCTGTTATTTCAAGGGTCTGCAACAAGTATATATCTTTCATGTTATTTTGGTTCAGTAGAAGGGAATAAAAAAAGATCTATATCTTTTCTTAACGCAAGATCTAATTTTCAAAAATATACTTTATTAAAAGTTTAACATCATGTAAAGCGACGTAACTTTTACAAAAATTACTACGTAATATCAATAGGCATTTAATATTATTGATATTATTAACATCGAAAGATGGATTTCCTTTTTTAAGCATGGGTAAAAAAATAAAATAAACATTTCGAGTGGTTTTCAGCAGAATGTCAGCATAAGAAATATTAAACTTTTTGATAATTTTTGCTGACAGTAGATTTATTGAAATTTAAGATAACTTTTATTCCTAACTAATAGGGGGTGAATCTGGTATTTCTTCTAGAAGAAGAACTCATGTTCCACAACTGCAAAATTAAAAAACGAAAAAATAGGGGAGGTGGGAGAGCAGTGGGAGGGAGGAGAATCAAACCATTCCAACCTAAGACATGTCAGCTCCGTATATGACTGGCAGATCAAAGCGTTTAATATCTAAAATAAATCTTATTACGCAGAGATAAATATACATTTTTGAAATATGCAAGCCTTTAAAATGGATGAACATGATTGATATTACTAATTTTGTAGGATTTCTTACTTATCGGGATTAAATTAAAAAATAAAAACTTCGTGGGATTTTCAAAGAAAGAAATCGGATTTTCAGCAACACTTCATCTTTCTAATCTGTCAATTAACATCTTATAAATGCTTCGTTATGCTTTTTTTTTTCACATTTTTTCCATCTGAAATTTCAAATTAATTTGACCTGCATTATATGAGCACGCCAATAAGAACGTAAATTTAAAAAAATTTCTATTATTTCTCAATAATAATTAAAAAAATTATCCAACAAAAATTTCAAAGTTTTTAACTCAAACTTCTTGGTATTAAGTCAATGTAGACTCCCACCTTCCATAAAATTGAATTTAAAAATTTATGTGAAAGAATACTTAAATTTAAATTTTTTTGTATCGGCACTCATAATGCTAAATAATTAGAGTTTAATGAATAATTTTGCATGTCTATTATTAATTTCCCCCAATTTAACGAGTGCATGTTTTCACAAAAGATTTTCAATATATATACTAAAGATATCTTCATTCTGAATTGTGGAAATGAGGCATCTATGACGATTCCATATCACATTCATAGTTTTTAGTTTTGTATTTTCAAATGTATATTTCATGCTTACTGTGAAAATTAACAGATTATACTTTTTTCATGCTCGACATTTTCAAAGGAATTATTTTTTTCGGTTTTCATGTGATTCATGATAATTTCGTATGCTATACGGAAACTATTACTAATGATTGATTTTTTATTTATTCCGATGAGAAATAATGTTTAAGATCACATATTTAACCACGGATAAAAAGTAGAGACTACACATTTCTTAATATTTAACTTATTAATATAAATTTTAGTTCTTAAAAAGTACCTGGAACTTACTATTTAAAAGACGTACATAAACGATATCACGACATTTTTTTCCCTTTAAGTTTGTACCACTGTACTGAGTTACCTGAGTTACAATGCGAAGTTTGAATGCCATCTGTGACTTTGTGTGTTGACAGCAGCTGCCTTTTTAGTCATAATTTTCAGTGCTCTCCGATTTTTGACAATGTAAAAATGAGTTGAACAATGGGTTTGTCTTAAATTTTGTGTGTTCAAGTGAAATTTCGTGTGCCTAACATCTTTTAAATCTTGCGAATTTCGTGTGGATTTTGCCCCTTGATAATGGACCATATCACAAAGCTGTCGCTGCACACGTGTTTTGGTACAAAAACGGAACGAATATAATAGACCAAGCACTGTATTTGCCTGATATGTGTCCGTGTGACTTTTTCTTGTTTCCGAAGCAAAGATTACCACTTGGATGAAGGCGTTTTGAGTAAGTTGAGGCCACAAATGAAAATTCGTAGAATTAGCTGAAGGCTATACCCCAATCAGCTTACAAAAAATGCATGGATGATTGAGTCATAGTTGTATTGGACTCGATGGTGCCTACTTTGAAAGCGACAAAATAATGATTTTAATGAATAAATTAATATTTTTGTGTTTTATTTAACAATTCCGGGTACTTTTCACACATAATGTTGCAATGTAATTGCAATAAGATGCAAACGTATGTGATTAATTTTACTTTACTAAAATATTTTATCAATAGAGACTTTGCATTGCTCGAATAATAATTTATTGGTATATCATAATATATTCCTTTCCTTAATGTGCGATCATTGCATATAGAAACATGTTTTCGATATTCGATTATTAAACAGTCACGTTTGACAAATTTATTCTGCACAACTCGCCAACAAAGCTCATTTTTCACCCGTAGAAAAAAAAAATATATAGATATTTATAATCTTGGACTCCAAGTTTGTAATAACCGCGGTACTTGATATCTGACCTTTAATAGTGCTTTCCCACGTCCCTCTTCTCAGATAACCGAATCTAAATGCTATTCGTTTTTTACTTCCAATTAAACTATGACATCTGGCTTAGTTTCTTTTTCTATAAACGGAAATATATTGAACATAAAATATTCATTAGAGAATTCTTAATTGCAGAAGAGTTTCTTCATTTTAATCTAAACATGAGTAATATTATGATTTTTTTATTCGCTCTATTATTTTCCTTGTACAATAAATAGTCTCCAGAATCAAAAAATGGTCTCAGAATGACAAATACAATCATCCTCTATAAAAGTTGTATTGGTTCTTTTATTTACGACTTAATAAATTGTTTAAGGGGATATAAGCCCTTTAAACAGATGGAAAATTTGATTTCGGAGACAAATATTTAAAGTGATATAAAAATATATAAAGTATATAAAGTAATACAAAAATGATGCACTCATTTTTGACCTAATCACCTTTTTTTTTTTTTTTTTTTTTTTTTTTTTGTTAATACTATAGTATGTTATCCATGCAAAATAATACATAATTTGCATTAAACACTATATAATTAAGGGTTCTCGGGACTTTTTAAATTGGATTTTTTTTAAGACCATTTTCAACATTTAATATCTTAATATGTATATGATTTAAAAACACAATTTTAATTGGGATGAAAGATATAAGTATGTTCTTTCATTTCATGTATTTACAAAAAATGCAAGATGCAGAATTATTATTTATAGGGTGCTCCAAACTTTCAGGCATTTGTCGAGCAGAAAATTGTGTAACAGCTTACGCGCAGGATTACAAAATAAATTTTGCAACTATACTGAAATTTTTTGTGCCTGATTATACTTCAGACTATAATAATTACCATGAACCTAAATAAATTTGTATTTAAAGCATTTTTATATTTTTAATACAAATTTGTATTTAGCTAATACAAAATTTTGAAAATTTCAACAATATAATCACCTAAAAAAATATTTTTTTGAACAGTAAATATAAAATCTTAGGTTCAGTTTATATAGACTGACATAAAACATATGTTTTGGAAATTTCATGAAAAAATATTCAGAGGTTTTTGAGATATCTTGCGCGTCATGCCCAAAAATGTCATTTGGAGAAAAATGACTTCAAAGTTTCGGAAAGGCCGCTTTAGCCATTAATAATATAATTCTAAAAGCCATTACCTCTGGTCTAACGGGAATTTCTCGGAAACAATTATATCAAAATGTTCAGAAAAAATAGGAGTATAACATCTAAAAAAATACAGGTTTCGAAAATTTTGTAGCTTTAAGAGTCCTGAGATCCCTTAATTGATAATAATAATTATTTCTTAATGTATGCTTTTTTTAAAAAATAATGATAATGTATGTAGCTTGCGCGCATGATTTAAAAATATCTATACCCTCTAGAACTTCAAAACTTTTAATATAAGTTTAAGAATATTACAAAAATAAAATGGACTAAAACCTAATGAATAAACAAAAAATTTCTAAAGTTTTTTGATTTTCAAAATAAAAATATGAAAATTTTGATAATTTTTGTCACTCGAATATCCATACATTCAACAATTTTTGTTAAATTTCTTAGATTTTAGTCCAGTTTGAAGAAAATGATCTAGTAAACATAAAGTTTCGAATCATTACCTTTAATACATTTTTAGTTATCATGCGCGCAAGTAAAAAAATATCGATTTTGTGAAAAATCAATTTAAACATAAATGTTTCGCTTGAAATAGACCAAGGCTAATTTAATTCTTTTTATTATAACGAGCGCAATTTTAGGAACATTTTGATGCGGTTTGCGGCAAATTGTTCAGAAAAACATTAGGCGTAAAATGAAAAAAAAAATCGTTTTTTTTTTTTAAAGATTTTAAGGGTCGTACGTCTCCTTAAATCGTATCTTAAATATTTCTGTCATTAAGAACTTTGTGTTAGGATAATTGACCTTCCAATAATATTATATGCATTAGTTTGTTATGGTTACGTTTCTGTTATGCTATTTTATTTTAAAAAGATTACTTTGCTATAATATCATATTCGTACGAGGCCCGTATAAAAATTTTAATTTTGTATTTCTTCAAATTTTATCCCCAGAAAATTTTAATCGATTTCGTAAAATCGCCAGTATGGCCATATAAAATGGTAAAAAAAAGAAAAAAAAATTATAAAATCGAAAATTCTACTATGGAGGGTAAGATGTGGATTGCTGAAAAAATGATAAAAATATGCACAAAAAGAAAAGAAAAAAAGTATGTGTGTGTGTATGGTTTACATACATTATACACTCTTATATAAAAAAATAAAAATAAAAATAAAAATACCATTATGAAGGGTTGGGGTAGGGAATGCTAAAAAAAAGTTTAAAAACCTTATGTGTATGTATGTGTGTGAGCATGTATATATGTATGTATATATATGCTTATAGGTTGTATGAATATATATTTAAAAAAAAAAAACAAAAAAAAAAAACAGGGGTACTATGCATTTAATATCATAAATTTTTCATTAATATTTCACATATTGGCACATAATACAAGGCTATATTTTACTACCTCAAAATAATCCTCATTGTTTTTTAAATGTTATTTATATGCTCATTTTTTATTTTTATTTGTTTTAAAATGGTTAATTTAATAAATACCCTTTTATTTATTTATTTTTATATATTTATTTATTTAATTTTATATTTACTAAGTACTTATTAAGTTTATTCCCATTTTTCCCTTCTACTTTAAATAAATGTTAATTTAAGTTATTTCTTGATTTCTTCAATTAATTTCATTCTTCTTTATGGGTATAGATGGCAGCACTAAACATTTTTCTTAAAAATCTAATTACAATATAGTTTTCCTTTTTCACACCAGATTGCAGCAATGTTTTGGTTTTCAGTGACTAACTGCTGGCCACATGTTTTAGTAGTATTAAATCTGATTGCATCCTCACATGTTATAATATAATGGGTCAACTTTCTGAAGTTTTGGATTCTAGTGTGTAATTGAAGTATCGTGCTCTAATCATTTTTCAATTTTTAATATCCTGTGTGAGGTGTATCTTTTTTTAGATCTCTTGGTTTTTATCATTTATTTTGTTTTATGATTCGCTATTAGGAGCTAAATTTTGTCATTTTAGGCTTAATCCCGACAAAATTGGATGAAATGACGGATCTCCACTATGAATTAAATCTTCAACCTCCTCTGATGATTCTGTGTGTTCTTCATAGTTTCTTATACTTATAGTTTCTTATACTTATAGTTTCTTACATACTGGTTTCCTACGTTCATATCTTGTTCATCTTTAGAATTTTACCAATTTGTTCATATATTTGTGATTTCATCTTTATTATATATATATGCATATATTTGTGTGTGTGTTTCTGTTTAAAATATATATATATATATACGTATAATATATGCATCTCTATGCAACAACTTTTAAAGAAAAAAATCACAATTTAGGCAATAAAAAAAAAAATTAATTTTATTTTGAAATGCAATGTCAAACTACAATTTCTGAAGTGCACGTCCAAAGTATGGACATTAGAAGCTTTTGAAGTTTATTGATTTAGTAAGTGTAACATCTTAATATTTCTCTAATTTAAGAACGGATTTCTACTGGCAATTTTAAAATATTTATAGTACAAACGTATAGCTATATTATTCAGTGAATATCCCCAACATTATTTTTATCTTAATACTTTTTCGGTCTTGCAACCTGTAATTCCTCACGAAAGTTGACATCTGACCTAAGAGCAACTAATATCTTTACGTTCGCTTGGTTCATTTCTTTCTGAACAAGTATGTTCAAACCCGGGGGCGACCATTTTATATCTCCTGCCGCCAATTAGGGGGTGACACATAGCATGCTCAGGTTATATGTACGGCATAAAATCAAAATAAATGGCATTTTTACATGTCATATACTGCAAATCACTTTAGACAGAAAATATTTTCTTGAACTATTACGAGACTTCTTTCATAAATGTTTTTTCTGCGCTTGCTTTCTACATTTCATTTGATAACTGTTCTTAGTTCTAACAGTTGAGTTAGATTTTTAAGCGAAATGTTAATCGAAAATATAGAAATCTTGTTTAAAGATCATCAAATAAAAAAATTTAAGATTTTTTTTTTTTTTTTTTTTTTTTTTTTTTTTTTTTTGTTGTATTTTTGTTTTGTAAAATAAATTGATAACTTCTCGCTGCAAATATCAAAATTAATATTGATAAATAGCATTTTAAATAACAAACTTGATTCAGAATTTTAATGCTATTGGCCGATTCAATAACCGAGAAGAATAAGGTATTCAAATACCACTTATTTAGATAAATCATTTCAATTGAATACACAAAATAATTTACAATTTCGTTTGCATTACTTAACGTAACTTCGATATTTACAAATATCATTCAATTTTAAAAAGAAGAACCCACTAAGAAAAATTTTCAGTAACTCAACTACATGCTGTGTTTTTAATTATTTAAAAATGTATATGTTATTTAATATTATTATTTTAATTAGTCAAAAATTAGTCTAAAATAAAATATTACGAGATATTTATAATTAAAATTGTAACTGAATGTATTAGTTGATAAAACAAGAGCTTAAGCTCATATTCAAGATATTATTTAAGGTACTCAAACAAGTTGATACAGGCAATTTAAACTCATTTACAATGCTACAACTAAATATAAAATCAAGAATGATAACATTGAAAACAACAAATAAGAATTTTTTTCATTTAACTTTAAAATATTTTTGCTAAAAAAATAAATGAATAAATAAATAAACCTCATTTTAAACGTATTTGTTGCATATTATTAGATGTTTTGAATTTTGAGTTTGTGATATTCTTATACTTAAATAGATTGCTCTAATACAAAAATGGAATTATTTAAAGGCTTTTCAATTTTGTATGTAAAGGCTTCCATTACTGATTAGAATTATTAAATTATGTATTAAGTTTATTCGCATTAAATAGTATAATAGTTACAGTTTTACTTTCAATTTATCTTAGGAAAATTATAAAATTGCACTAACCCTTATTAACAATATATTTTTTGATTAACACTAAATATACCAACAACCAGTTATTTGACCTATGCCAAATGAAACTATTTCGATTTGAACCAGAAATTTTATCTTACAATAAATAAAATATAAAACACACTGAACAGTAGAGCACCACTGAGGGGTTACCTAGTCGTGATCAACTTGACACCCAGTCTATTGTTTGAATAGAAGTGTAGTTTAAAACTATTTAAGAAGTAATTGACATTAAATTTAAAGTAAATAAAAAAATTTAAAAATTTATAAAAAATGTAGAAGATTAAGAATTAAATACTATTAAATTTTAATCCTAAGAAATAAATTAAATATAAAATTAAATAGTTTCAAATAAAAATTCTGGTCTAAAATATTTTTATAAAATTAGAGTAAAATTCTCGGTATGTATAGTGTTAAATATATCATTTATTTCCAAAGGATGCAAGATCCAATAAAGCTCTTAATAGATGTACCTGGTATTCATTCACGAGGTCAAAGGTGATTCCTTTGAAATATGCCATCAAATTATTAAGAGACAGCCGGATAAATTTTTCTAAAAGGGAGCACAGTGGCTTGCAACAAACACAGAAGCATTGGATTCATCTTTTATAGAAGCACGTTTCAGGGTGTGCCCAGCTTTGTTTCAAGGACGGGATGCCTTTATGGGTCATCCATAGAGGATATTAAGATAAGGTTTCTTGTAGCGTGGAAAGGCTACATATATAAGAAAGTTCTTCAACAAGATACTGAATGTGATAAAGATGTATAGTGGATTTGCGAACGTAGGTGTGCTTTTTTGTTACCACTCTAAAACTGACTCTTGTTATCATCTGTCTTCTATTGCTTAGCCGAAGAGTAGGATGACGTTTCGTAGAAAATCGTTTCTTGTCCAAATTAAATGATAACAAGAAATTGATTTGAATCGTTTATTATTATTTTATGATGAATTGAAAAGATTAGGCCAATTAGCTTCTAATGACATTTACGAAATGTCAGTGATATTCGTCTGTCATCAGAATCTTACTTTTATTGGGAGAAAAAGTAATTACATGTGATATTTTCCCGCTCAATCGTTTTTCTTTCTTTTTTCTTTTTTTTTAATAGGTACAAGATTAAAAATGCTAATTTTTCGTTAATTGTTGTGAAATGTATTTCCATAACTCTAGTTTATAAGGATATTTTTGAAAGAATTAAACAATACTTAAAATGCCATTTGTTATATTTTATTTATTTCTTAAATTTTACTTCAATAAATCTGATAATTTTAGAGCTTCAGCAATTGTTTATAATTAAGCCACCTACTTGGTTTATTGAAGTCATTTGATTTTTTTTTCCTGCAGTGCAATTAATGTGCAAGATGTTATAATTTTACGTCATGTGAAACTTTAATTTTTTAAATAAACTCAATTCACCCCTTTTAAGTTATTTTTTTTTTAATTAAAAATATACATGCAAGTAAATGAGTTGTATTATGTAACAGCATTTAAAAATATTTAATGAAAATTACAGAACATGCATGTTTCAGAGAGATATGACTCTAATTCTAGTAACATGATGTATTTATCAAAACGTAATGTAATGTACGTAAGACGTATATATCATTTTTTTTATCTACTAATTTTGATATGTTTTTATATTTTTTCTTAGAAGATATTGTATCAAAGAGTTATGGAAATTAAATTTAATGTGTTCTACCATGTTCGAACTTTGTAATGAATTTTTGGATCATGTTTGTAAGCAGGACTCGTGAACAATTTTCATCTTTTAATTTTCTGAAATAATTCAACATGAAATGGTAAAAAACGTTTGAGACATACATTTTTTGATTAATTTTTTAGTTCACAGGCTGTCAAAGCCCGATAGCTAATGTGACCGCCGGTTCTGTATGTATGTATGAACGTACGTATATACATATGTACGTAACGTGATAACTTTTGATAGAAATATCCGATTTGCTTCAAATTTTTTTTCTAGGTTCATTCTGATAAGGTGCTTCCCTGATTAGTTTTGAGGGTTCATTGCTTAAGTATAAAGGGGTAAAGAGGGTCTATTCCCTCCTTTAGTTTAGATAAATGTTTTTTTTCATGCATAATTATTCGATTTCCTTCAGATTTTATATACCGGTTTATTCTGTTAAGGATATTCCCTGATTAGATTTAGAGGTTCATTGGTTAAGTATAAAATGGGGGGGGGAAAGGGAGCTAGTCCCCCCCCCCTTAATTTAGATAAATGGGTTTTTCATGCAGAATTATTCGATTTGCGGCAAATTTGGTATACCGGTTTATTATGTTAAGGAGCTTCCCTAATTAGACTTGGAAGTTCATTAGTTAAGTATATAGGGGGAAAGGGGGCTAGTCCCCCCCTTAATTTAGATAAATGTTTTTTTCATGCAAAATTATTCGATTTGCTCCAAATTTTTTATACCGGTTTATTATGTTAAGGAGCTTCCCTGATTAGATTTGGAAGTTCATTAGTTAAGTATAAAAGGGGAAAAGGGGGGAAGTACCCTCTCCTTAATTTAGGTAAATGGGTTTTCATGCAGAATTATCCAATTTACTTTAATTTTTTTTTCTAGGTTCATTTTGATAAGGAGCTTTCCTGATTAGATTTGAAGGTTCATTGATTAAGCATAAACGAGGAGATGGGGGTGCTAATACCCCTTTAATTTAGCGAAATGTTTTTTTTTAATGCAGAATTATCTGATTTGCTTCAAATTTGGTATACATGTTTATTCTCATAAGGCGCATCCTGATTAGATTTGGAGGTTCATTGGTTAAGTATAAAGGGGGGAAACGGGGCTAATCTCCCCCCATTTATTTTTTGAGGGGCATTATTCTTTGAAATAAGAGTATAATATATAATTAGTGTGAATAGCCTGTGAGCTCAATGCCATCAGTTTAACTGGGCACTTTTTCTTTTTATTATAAGATTTCGTCTCATACATTAAACACATACACATGTATACATATAATAACACAAAAAACTTCTTCATAAGTGTAGCACATTAGTGTGACAAAGAACTAAACTGATTTTATATCGGCATATTTTTAAAATAGAACTGCTCTACTTCTGAAATATATTTTTTAGTTCTTTTGATTTACTTCTAGCGTGACAATACCAAGAAATTGTCTCTTTGTATAAATAATACATGAGAGTGGGTCAGGAAACTTTTAATATTTATACTTGCGTAAACGAATACATTTTTTAAAAGTTCGTGTTAAAGAATAATTCAAACGCCATGTTCGTACACCTGGAAATTTATCTTAAATTTTATCAGTGATTTGTTCGCAGAAAGTGAAATTCACGGTGCGGTGTATAAATGTAATGACTGAAACTTCCATTGTTTTATAAATATATGATAATGTTATAATAATAATTTGTATTACTTAATTTTGTTTTAAAACGTATAATAAAACTAGATTTTTTGAGTTAATTTCTATGCACAATCGCTTAAATTTTTCAGATACACTATGGAAGTTATTGTAACTCATATTCTGGAGTAATATAAGTTTCCAATAATTTGAAATAAATCTAACAATAACTAGTCTAACACTTTATAAGCCCAGAATAACACAATCATGCTAATAATTAAAACATTAGATTAATAATACAGTACTAATAATAATAAAATTCGATTCATACTAATTATTGTTGTAATTATGATGCGATATAAAATATCGCATTGAAATCAATTATAGCATTATTGCGTTTAACGATGAATTAACAAAAAAATATATAAAATAAATGCTTTAAGCAAAAAAATAAAAATGTATTCATATTAGAATTTTTTTTAAATGTTAAAGGAAAACTCAAATTAAGATAATTGAAAATATAAATTCAAGTAAAATTAAACTATTTTTCGCAATTCAAGTTTTCAAGGAGTTGAATAACCTCAAAAAATTCTCCGCTCTCCAATCTCAAGGTTATAAAAATATCTTGTATATCTTGCTCATTTTTTTTCTCTCTCTGTGATACCATTATATTCTATTTTGGGATGTGCAAATTGATTTTCACAGGTAGGCTTTCTTTTGGCATCAATATCATATCTTTTGCACAGAACCTTAAACAAACAAGAATTTGCAGGTGAAAAATGGCAACTGTTGACTTGCCGTTACATTTTTCTTTCATCACCTTCATCTAAGATTCACCCAGGTCCATTTTTTGTTGTTGGTTTTTATTCTCACCTGCTCTTTCTAAATGCCGAAAAGGAGAAAAAAAAATACCATATGACTGTCTGTGATATTTTTTATTCCATTCTTAATCTTATAAAGCAGATGAATACACATATTGAGAATTGTGGAAATGCGATGTTTAATATGGTTTTGTGTTTGTGACAGGCTAGGGGAGGTTAATACTTTGATATGATTTTTTCCCGCATACTAAATGTCCCTTTTGTCACCTTACGGATCAAACAAAGTGCCAGTTGGTTGAACTTTTGAATGGCTGTAACTGAAATATCTTGTGGATTAATTTTTTCTTGCATTCAAAATACTCAAATATATTCTTTTGATAAAAGTTGAGGGAAAAAAAAACGGTGATGTAGCTTGCCGACCTTTAAGGTATTCTCAAAATTTGAAGACAGATTTATATTTGAATGGAAATTTTTCTGCGTTTCTAATCATTTTTCAATAATGTATAATATAATCCTTGCATAATCATAATCAGGGGTAGGGAAATGCATCATTTTACTCGCCACTGGCGAGTGAATTTCCTAACCAGGCGAGTGAAATTTTAGGTAGTTTTTGAAAACTGCAAACTATAGAGATATGCCGAAACTTTTTTTTTTTTAGTAGTTAACTATATTTTTCAACTTTCCTAATTACTGCGATGTAAACATAGTACTAAGTTCTATTTTATATTAAACTTTCATCTCTTGTATATATTTTTTAAATTTATCGGGAAGAAAAATATGAAAATGCATTATAGTAATAGTAACCAACTATTTTTGAGTTGCGTCATAAAAATTTTCAACTGTACATTGCATTTTATTGACTGGTGAAATAAATCCTTGGCTGGTAAGATTTTCTAGAAATTCCCCACCCCTGATCATAATACAATAAATATATTTTGAAACTCTAGAGAAATAGTTTTCATTTCAACTGTTTGTTCAGTATTTAACCTCTTCAGGGACTTTTATTTTTATGGTGAGGAAAAAATAACTTTTTTTTTTTTTTTACGATTTATTCATTTTATATTAATAGGAATTAAAAAAGCAAGAAAAATAAGAAAAAAAAATCACAAAAAAATTCCACATTTGTGGTCGCTGAGTGTTAATGGTAATTCATGAGTGAAATGATTTCTTATAAAATAAAAAACTAACAGTAAATTTCTTACATTTCTACAAATTATTAAAACTTAATACATTTAATATATCTGGTAATACAGTCGAACTTCCGTTTACCGAAGTCCCTATTTACCGAAGTTTTCTACTTAACGGAATTTTCTGCTGATCCTTGTCTTTGAACACATTTAACATGTAAATTAATCTCCATATTACGAAAAATATATTCTATATGACGAAGTTTATTCCACTTTTGTGCGTGTAAAACATTAAAAAACGAAGAATTGTTGCGATGGGTATGAATGTTTGAATTTATTTCAGCGAATTGTATGAAAATGAAATTGCTTATTTATTTAATCATTTCCATTCAAAAGAAGAAATGTTAAAAGCCTTCTATACAATAAGAAGGGATTCCAATTTCACGAAAATGTTACAGATAAATTGTTTGGATACTTACAAAAATGCGAAATTTTTTATGAACAGTGTATTTTTTGTAAGAAACATGCAGTGTATTTTTTGTATGAAACTTTTACAAAGAAATGTTACAGACTTTTTTAAAGTTAAGGATTTGGAATACTGTGAAAAAAGAGAACAGGCACGCTAGGCTTCAGTTTTTGATTACCTCTTTATTATGTAATTTTTTAGACATTATTCTAATTAAATTGTTTTCATATGTCTACATTGCATTAAAAAAAAATTATTGCAAGAATTAAAATACATTTTTCCAATATTTTCATTTTATGTGTATTTTTCATTTTATGCATGTATATTTTATTGTACAAATTTAATGAATTTGAGTTGATTTCTATTTAACGAATTTTCTTCATAACGAACTGTTTAACCCTTAAATGCCTGATTTTTCAAAAATCATTGTAATAATGTTTTTCAGCTTTCACATTTTAAATAAATCATGGGAAAAATACTTAAAAAAATCATATTTTGTTTTAAGTATGGTTTACGGCTAAAAAACATTTTGTTACTAATCGGCAATACTGGTCTTTAATTGAAAAAATAATTTTCCTTGATAAAATTCTATAACATTAAACACACAAGAATTTTAGGAACTATAAAAAGAAATAAATTTTACTTGCTCACTGCAGAACAAAATAGGGTATTTCGCAAGCTTCCAAACAAAATAAAAAGAACAAGTAGCAACAATTGAAAAAATAAATCTATCTTTATTCTTAAACAGCACGAGTGTTGCCAACTTCATGTTGAAAATCGATTTAATAATATTTCCAGAATGTATTTTATTGGTAGCATTAGACATTATAGCTTCAATATTATTCTAATAGTATTTTAGAGCCTAAATTGGGTATGTTGCCGAAAATCAACACCAGGTATTTAAGGGTTAAGTGTAACGATGAGACTTCGTTAAATGGAAGTTTCACTGTATTTTTATCAAATATTAACGACTTGTTCAAATAATTCAACAACACTAACTGCCGAAAAATTGCTTCATGCTTTTTTTGTATCTCTAACTGTACATCGGTGCAGCCAAACTATAAACTTTTTACTTCTTTTGTTGAGGGATTCTGTAGTGAATAAGTTATTATCAAATTTTGTTCTTTTTATTATTGACAGTAATTATAGTTGACAGTAATTATAGTTTTAAAAAACTAAACGTCCATAAAATAAACCATATAAAAAACTAAACCATATGGCCAAGGGCGTGAAGAGGTTAAAGATTTTTTAAAAACGAATCCCTCTTAGTTTGAATTCATTCAAATATGTCTTATAAACCAGATATATTATTTAAATGTAAATGGGCTTTTACTTTTAATGGCATTGTAAAATTATACTACAGCAAAGAAAAAGAAAAGATTGCTAAATTATGCAAATACAAAAGAATATTATTAATGTAAGAATGTTATGGGATTGGTAAACATAAATATTAATTCGAAAGATAGATTAGTAACGGCCTTTTAACTTAATATTTATTATTATAAGGTAGAAAAATGTTGTTCAGATATTATTGAAATAATATCAGAAAGGAAAATCCTATAAAATTAAATTTATATGTATGAAACATAACATAACTTTGAAAATGTTAAATATTTTCTTTTTAGTAAAATAAAAGTTGAGAAGAAAATCATGTATTAAAATAACTGGGCTATGGATTTTATACAGTAACTTTTAAAATAAATCGCATCTGTATATAGTAATCTGAAATAATAAATCATCTTATTACTAAAAAAATGGTTAGAACGAAAAACTGAAAACTTAAGTATTTTCATTTTTTTCTTACTGACAATAAACCCTTTGTTGCATATCTGCAACATTCCCAAAGTCAATTTTAATTATATAGTAGGCTTTAAAAAACGATTATATTCATTGCTGGTATTTTCGAACACAACAGTTGCTATAAATTGTTCATAGAATTATCAGCAGACGGCGACACTAAATTAATTTTTCATGCTAAAGTTTTATTTATCATTTGAGCAATTTTGCATCGTTATTGCTAAAATAAACTTCGTAAGTAATATCATAAGATGAAACGAAATATTTCACCTTCATTCAAACATAAGGTATATTACATGAAATTAAAAAAGTTCACTGTTTTAGTTAAAAGGAGACTGAAAATAATAGAAGAGATGTTACAAGTTAAAAATATGCATTTTATTTAAAATTTCTTGGAACTTTCAAGCTTTTCCAAGCTCTTCATCAGGGAATATTTTAATAACTAATTGCTGTTTGTTTATACAAATACTTCACTTTGTTTTGAAAATGAGAGAGCAAATAATTATTAGAGTTGAAAGTAGAAGTAGCAGTTTCTTGGATTGAACTTAATTAGAGAAAAAATATATTAATATTAACTGCAGTTCCATTTATTTTATTACACCACTTTGCTCTCATGCGTCACCTCCATTTTAAATGTGTAGCTGACCAGTCGAAGTAGCATAATTTCATATAATATATTTTGTAAAATTAAAAAGGCCAGAGACGTCCAAAAATAGATTTTTTTACAAAGGTAACTTCGCATAATTTACAGTTTTATATTAGAAAACCGACAATGAGAAGTATGTAATTTTCTGTTTATTGCAGATGTAAAGAAAAAAATCTTTTAGTCAATATATATATTTTTTATATTCTAACTTTTTTCAATCATTTTTTATAAGCTTAAAATAATGTATTCTAACATCTGAGTAAATATTTTTCAAATCGGGGTTCGGAATCGCAAAAGGATTAATGAAAATGATCGATTCGATTAACGAACGAATTTGATTTCATATAAGCGACATCTATTATATTCAAGCATTAAGCTTATCTTTCGCAGAACCCCAAGGTAATTTTTTAAGAACTTTCACAGTCACGTGCAGCTTGAAGGTTTCATTTAAGGTATTCATCCACACACCTTTGGAGGTGATTTTTTGAAATTTTTGAAATTTTCTCTTTATACCAATTTTTTATGATGACATTTAAGTTAACACTCTGAAAGATTTGTAAATATTTTAGCAATTACACAGAAATAAATTTTTTTTAAGTGAAAAATAGTCAAAATTATGTGAAAAATTGACATTTCCGCAAAACATGATAACTCAAAAACGAACCAATGTACTGAAATTTTATAAATTGCATAATAAAGAGAATAACTTTTTCTAGGACGTAGACTATTCGCATTATAATGGCATCTATATTTCAGATGCTGTGGCTGTTGAAGTACTGATGTAATGAAAAAAATGTAAAATTCGTTGTAACTTTGACCCTTATACCCTGTAAATATAAAACTAATTAATACATTATCATGCTTGTAGTCTATTCCTCAATAAACATTTGTAAAAGAAATACACAAAATTTCAAGGCTTCTCTTGCATAATTTCTTTGCTATGTGTTGTTTTGCATATAGTAAAAATTAAAAAAATTTCATTTTGAGAAAAAGGTAAAAATAACTTCTAAACACAATTCAAAAGCTGTAATAACTATATATTTTAAACGGCTGTAACTCTGGTCCTAATTAAGATAAAGGCAAAATTTAAGCATAATTCGACAGTTAAAAGATTTGATTTTAATGCTATTGCAAAAATGAAAAATCGATATTTTGATCGAAAATGACGTTTCGAAGGTGTAAGAATACCTTAACAAAATTGTTCAATACACTGCAAATTCTCAAACACAAAAATAAACTCATTTTACAACAATTTTTGTCACCAAATTAACAACACATTAATTTGTTGTGAATTAGAAAACTTCATATAAAAAGTATTTTTTGTGTTGTGATTGTGTTCTTAATATGTTGCAAAAGTGTTGCTATTTAGAAATGTGTTCTTAATATGTTGCAAAAGCATTGCTATCTAAATTTGTGTTCTAAAAATAGTGTTGTTAATTGTGTTGAAATCGTGTTGTAAATAGTGCTGATGAAAATATTTTCTTACAATAGTGCTGTGCTGCACAACACTTTGTCACCAAATTAACAACACATTGTAAATTCCACACAAATTAGAACACTATAAAACACCACATTTAAAACAATTTCAAAACACTTTCTACATGGTGCCTTTAAAATTACACAATTTTAAAAATGAATGTTGTGAAATGTTTTGAAAACACATTTTCCCCTCTTGTAATTTTTAACAACACTTTTCGAACAATCTTTTTATTTGGCACACCACATTCACAACACATTCACAACAAAATCGAAAATGATTTCAGTTAGAAGCGTATATTATGTTTAGTTAGTGTGGCAAAATGTGTTTCCCGAATTTGCAGTGTATGTAAAACGAAGGAGCAATACAGCAACATTTGTCGTTCTGGAAACCTAAGTAACTCTCG
This sequence comes from Maratus speciosus, assembly GCA_963932465.1. Taxonomy (NCBI): domain Eukaryota; kingdom Metazoa; phylum Arthropoda; class Arachnida; order Araneae; family Salticidae; genus Maratus; species Maratus speciosus. The sequence goes on along the minus strand of OZ010793.1, from coordinate 500,934,093 downwards.
TTTTGAGTAAACACCCATTACTAAATAATTGTACATTTTTTTAGTTTTGATAAGTAAATTAATACATAAAGGATGTTTTTACCAGAAATGAATACAACTTTGACTTATTCCCATTGCGCACGCTTCAAAACTTTACTGAAAGCACTTAACACTTAATTCTTCTATTTAGCTTGACAAAATTGTTTTCTGTAACTTCCCCAGAAACGTCTTCCTCCGGGGATTATTACGTAGCAAAGTTTTGAAGAAAATAATTCAATCAACCTTGTTGTGTAATTCGTTTATTTCGATTTTAAAATGGTTTTTCTTTCAAGCGACTTCTCTTTAAAAAGTACTTTTAATCGTGATTTAAATATCGTAATTTTAAACGCCTTCTAACTCATCTCAATCAGCTAAAGTTTCAAACTATATTGCTTTGCATGTTTTTGAATGTCTTGGTGTTGTTTTAAATTGATTTTAAAGTATTTTTAATGGAGTCTTGCTTTTTTAAATGATATTTTTTTGTGAATACTATTTCAAAAGCTTTTGAGTTACTTTTCTTTTTATCTCTTCTGTCTCCCTTTCTCTGTGAGAGAGATACATAGATAGATTAATCAAAGAATATTTTTGGTGAAATTTTAATTTTTTTTTCAATAGTTTATGTGTTTGGTATTGATAAGAAGAGGTGAAAAGCAAACAAAATCATTAAAGAAAGGGAGGACTTCATTAAGAAATATTTTGAAGAAAATATGAATAATTTTATATGTATATAACTTATTTCGAAACAATAAACTTAAATAACTGACATTAGTCAGTTGTTACACAATATCGTAAATGCAAAAACTATTATTTTAATTCCATATAAAACAAGGAAACAGATTAAATATTAAAAATATTTGAGTTTCTGTGTTCTTTGAAGATTGTATATGTTTTTCTCTTATATGTTTCAAATCAGACGTGCTAAAAAATGAATATTTTTTTTATTTGTAATTAAATATTTATATGTCTAGATCACAAATAATAAATACATACATAAATATGAAAGAGTGATACATAAATATGAAAATGAAAGAGTAAAATAAATCAAAATTAAACCAGGCACAGAAAATCAGATAACTCTAAAGCTAACTCTTTCCTACAGCTTGAAAAATTAATTAATAAATATAGAAAAGTGTATTTTATAGATAAATTATAAAAAATGGTTCGATGATGAAATTTCAGCCATTTAACACTTTCAGGGGCAAGGTATTTCTATTCGCAAAATGCTGAAATGGGTGAATGGCACCATAATTTACAAACAAATTTATTTCAAAATAAGCAAAAGTTCACGTACTTGATAAAAGGAAAATTTCCATTCTAATATTCTGGTGCCAATGTGGCATTTAGGGATTAAAATCAGGTGGTCCAAGAATGAACCACCTCACTTGAAGGGGTTAATGTTCCCGAATTCTATTTTTATCTTCTTTTTATTCTTTCCATTTATTCGTGGGTCCATATACTGACATTTATAAAGCAATGATCATGCGTAAATTTCTACATTTTATGATTTTTTTCCCCTCGGGCTAAACATTTCATGTAAATTAAGTTATGCAACGGGTATTTAATAGAAAGAATAGTTGCAAGAGATATTGTAAATTGAGTATTTTTTACGAACTAAAACAAAATGTTAACTACTGAATACCCCTAAAATGAAAATATAATGATGAATAAATTTTTTAGAGGCGGAACAAAATTATTTCCAAATAAAAATCAGTTTAAGATTTTCATTACTTTGACGGATACGTTATACAATTCATGGACACACACTTAATATATTAAGACAAATTAGTTTATAAGAATTTCAAAGTCGTCTAGAAAACAGTATTTAATTGAAGAAGTACAACACCAATTACTTCCTAAAAGCTAGTAGCAAAGTTTTAAACATGAAAAATAAAATAAAAATAAACTATTGCTATTTTATAAACCTCATTTTTTTAAAATTTCAAACCTACATTTTGATTCATTTCTCAAAATATTTGAAAACTTAATATGTTCCATCGCTATGTATATCAAGTCATATTTCTCAGTGACAAACAATGAAACTATTTGAAACTTACTCGAATATAACGAGCTTTCTGAAAGATTTAAACGCATCCTCTGTTTAATGACCCATGCGATTCCGATGCGTATATATCTTTGAAAGCTGGTCGTTATTTTTAACAGTTTCAACACTGAAAACAATTACTTCTTCATAAATTCCTTCGGATATAGATAGCCAAATCGACAATTAAAATACATATTTCAATTGCTTAATCTGATAGCGTACTATCACAAACCAAAGCCTGATACTTGGCTAGTTTGTGAAAGGAAACCCATTTATTCCGTATCAAAAAATGACACATTAACACCTTAATTGAACATTCTAAACATCGCTTTAAAGCTCATTTCCAAGTCGGTGAAATAAATTTCAATAACAAGATTAGTCCTCAAAACAATATACTATTGTGCTTTTCCACAATGCAGTTTGGGCACGAGTTACAACGTGCAAAATAAAAATCAAACAAAAGGGGAAGCGTCTGAACCGTTGTATCCGGACTCGAGAATTATGTGTTTCCAGTTGTTTATCTCGTTTAAAATAACAGCAAAGAGCCCAATTTAATAGACTGTCAAAAATGTTTTATGTCAGATCTGGAGAGATGATATCGTGTCTATTTCATTTGCATTTGCTGCGGTCATAGACCAGAAGCCAAGCGTGAATGCTAAGTTATCGTCTAGAGAATCGTGGTAGCTCGCATTGTCTCCTTATTGTGGGTTCTGTCGCGTAGAATATAAGTCATTTCGTTAGAATCTTTCAGCACCAAGCATTCTCAAACTCTCTTCGCTCTTGTGTCGTTGTCAACAATTTTCAAGTGAACAAAGACCTGAGTAATCAGCAGGTTTTCATTTTGTAATATGGATTTTAAATTAAAAAGGAGAGTTAATCAAACGGCAGTTAAGAGAGTTTAATTTGATTGTATTAAGTGTTAATGATAACAAGCGAATAGTGAAGATAAGATCTCTTTATCTTCAGCTAGAAATGAATAGGAGGGTAAATCAAAGGAAAGCTCTGTCTTAACAAAAATTCAATTTTCATACGAATATGCCCTGGAATACCAAGATAATTCTGTTCAGATGTTTTGTTTTATTCATTCATATTTAATGTAGAGATTATTAGAAAATTGAATATAAGGAAAATTCACGAAAACTATCAGATTAATCTGAGAGTATGATGTAAAATATATGATGAGAATGATCTGATTTACTGTTAATATGAATTATTTTGAAAGGATTATTTAAAGCAGATAACAGGAAAATTTAAAACAGATTTTTATTTATTTATTTACAAACATGCTTTTTGACTTTGGAACTTTTTCTGTCTCAAAAACAGAAGTTATTAAAGTTTAGCTAGTGTGAGATTTGCATGTCATTCCAACTCAAAATTGACTCCTGTCATTACAGCAAATTTATCCAATTCATTCGCTTGAACATTATAAAAATATTCATCTCATGTTCTAATCTAATTCGCATGCGTTTATTGTATTTCTTTTATAGCTTTCACTACTAAACATAGCAATAAAAATTAAATAGATAAAAGCTTACAGAAAATATCTCTAATTTGTGTGTTGCTAGGTGATGATAATAAGTAAAAATTATGTATGTTTAAAAATCACAGGCATATAAAAAGACGGATGCAATCTATGCGAATAAAACAAAAGAAAAAGAGATGGAATTAAGCATGCTCGAAACCAGTTTAAACCTTATACATTCTAAAATTGGTCGTGTATCCCCAACAAGCAGTAACTATGTCTTTCTGGCTGAATTCTATTACACTGTTAAAAATTTTGTAGTAGGTTGAACCAACTTTTGGTGCTACGGTAGCTGCCACCATAAGATGGGGCACTCACTTCAAGATTTAATTCTCACTTCAAGATTTAAAGCTCCAGTTGAACCTTAGCTCCAAATGTTGGATTAAGATTTCACCATCTTATGGTTGCAGCTGCTGGAGCAGCAAAAATTAATTCAACCTATCACAAAATTTTTAACTGTGTAGAATCAGTCAAGTAAAAACAGCTAAATCGCCTACAGAAAAAGTGAACACACATTTCAGATGGTTTATACAGAGTGAATCAGAACTCATGAGTCAAACTTTAAGAAGAGATAGAACACACCTTAGGCAATCTCAAAACACAATGCAAAGCATGACCGTAATTAAAGCTGTGAAGCTTTAGGGTGCTTTCTGACTGTGGAGAGTAGGAATGCACCGAATAGTGATTTCAACCGAATATCGAATATTCGGCTAGCCGAATAGTAACTGCTAGGCCAAATACTGAATATCCGGCTTGCCGAATAGTAGCTATTCGGCGAATACCGAATATTCGGCTTCTCGAATACTTTTATATTTCAAAGTTTAAAGGCATTAAAATGTTAAATTTTAAAACAATTTTACATAATATTTAAAACAAACTTTTATTCTAATAAACAAGAGCTTTTTTCAAGTAAACTTTATGCTGGAAAAAAATCTGCTTTGAGTTATTTAAGAAGAGGATAGTTATAAAATTTTTTTAATTAATAACATTTTAAATTTCATGGCTTCTTTTGAGAATTAAAATAAATGAATAAAATTTTCTTAAATTCTAAAACAAACATTTTTAAATCAAAGAGAAATTGGGGAAAAATTGGAAGAAAAAGTGTACACGATCGTATATTATTTGTTCGTCAGGAAGAGACAAAAGTAAATAAATAATAAAATCTATTCAAGTTTTATGTGGTGGCAACTTAGCGAGAATAATTGTTGTACTCCCTTTGATTAGAGCGCAATGAAGTTTTTAAATGCATCCTAGATCGGTATCTGGAGTGAGCAAGCATTTTCAGAGATTGTAAACATAAAATCTTAGCAAGAAACAGATTATTTATTGGACAATGTTCAGGATCTTGCATTAGTACATAATTAATTCCTATGAAAATCCTCGTGATTGGTTAATTTTCTTAAATAATATTTAACTAACAGCAAATACCGTGTTTACTCGCATAATAGTCGCACTTTTTTTGCTAAATTTTCATTGTGTGAAAGTCTAGGTGCGACTATTATGCGAGGAAATCTACTACCCAATATTGCATACTCTATTGCTAGAACATTACTGGTATAAAAAAACACATTATAATAAAATTAGTAACTTACCAAATGTTTCCAGATTATGCGCTGTTTATTAAATGCTATTTTTCTTTCTATGATAATATTTTTATAGACACAAAATTTACAAATAAACTTTGTGACAATTTTGACGAAAAATTCTCATAATAAATCACTTTCACTGAAGGTATCAGTATCACTATTGTAATGTGAATTGGTGTCTGAAGAATCTCCGTCATTCCATAAAATCTCACCTTGGGAGTTACCTGTTGGAGGTGTTGTTTACTCCATGTTGGAGATACCTGTCTTCTTAAAACGTTTTGAAATTATATCGCTTGTTATTAATGTCCAGCTTTGTAATATCCAACTAAACTACCTATTAGTTCCAGTGATCGACACTTTACTTTTTCACTGGCTGTTTTTTCCTTGTCCCCATTGACCGTTCAATCTTCACATACTCATTTTATATTGTCTTTAAATAGTTTGTTAAACCGGTACGTCCAAAGGTTGCAGAATCGATGTGAGTCCTTCTAAGGGCGAGCTTCAAAAAATATTTTGCTTTTATAAAAATGTTGAAAATGGTCCAAGCTCGAATAAATTATATCACCGTTAGTTAAAAAAAAAAAAAAAAAAAAAAAAAAAAAATAGAATATCAGTTTAATCGTTTTTGCATTCTGATCCTTCCCGGTTTGAAAAATGCGACTGCGACTTTTACGTGAAGAAAATATTTTGACGATTTTTTTCTGCTTCAAAACGGGGGTGCGACTATTACACGAGGGCGACTATTATGCGCGTAAACACGGTAAATAATGTAAAAACATTCTCTTTTATTTAAATATGATTCTGTTTCTAATTATTTTGAATATCTTTATAAGTTGATTGTTAAATGTAGAAGTTGTATAAGGTTTTTAAAAATATGTTTTAAAAGTTTTTTTTAAGTATTCGGTTGGGCCGAGTATTTCGATATCCGGCCAAACTGAATATTCGGCATGCCGAATAGTTTGTTATTCGTCCAAGCCGAATATTCGACATACCGAATAGTTTAATATTCGGCCAAACCGAATATTTGGTAACATGGCCGAATAGGCTGAATACCGAATAGATACCGAATATTCGGTGCATCCCTAGTGGAGAAAACCCTGTTTACTCGAAAATTATTCTAGTAAATGATTGCTGTTTTTATTTATGCGTAATATTGATACTAAATGTAAAGCTAATACAGATACAAGAAAAAATTGTTAAAATTCTAAGTAAGGTAACTTTATTCAACGAACAACTGTGCTCAAGACGGGGTAGGAGGGGTTTTAAATATGGCCTAGTTTCTTTCTGAGAAATTATCCTAAAAGCATGTTAAACATCCAGGAAATTAGTTTTGGACAAAAAAGGTATGCGTATTCTCAATTAAATGTGAGATTTTTTTAAAAAATGGCAGTATAATACTCGGTCCTTAGAATGGTCTTTTAATTAATCAAAAAAAAAAAAAAAGTTTTTTTGTTATAATTTGCTTTTTTTATGCTTTATTTTTGCGCTTTCTTGCGCTTTATTTTTCAATCTAAGATTTTATTTTTCAACACTATAACATAAAAGAAATTTTAGTAATTAACTGCAAGAGTTTATTGTGTAAAATGTCATACTTTGTCACAGACAGAAAGCGTTCTCTGGTGGTTCACCACATGCGATACAATCACTTTTTTTAGAAATGTTCTAATATTTTACACCGAAAGTATTGATTCACCTTACATTTATAGACTTATTTGAAATATTATCAGTTATTTTTGTGTTCAGCGTTCAAATTTCTCACATGATACTTATACATTCCGTATGTAGAAAAAATTTAAGGTGATTAGTATCTTACTTTAATACATTTAGACACACATATACTTGGACCTCTGTTATAAAGGGTGTACTGGGGCAAACGCAATAGTATTTCGCAATACATACTATTTAGAATTTAGACCACTGTAAAATAGATTTATAAAGGGAAACAATTACATTTTTGTCATCAAGGAAAAAATGGCGCTGCAAGCTGAATTTGAAATTAAAATAGTCATTAAAACTAAAACAAGTTGGAAATTGCACGTCAAACGTGGCAAATGAAATGCAATCGTACTATAACTGGTTTTATAAATATTTTTTCCACCGCATACTGTACTGAATGTATATTTTAGTTCTCTTCATAAATGCATATCAATTTCATTCTGTTCGAAAAGCTGTAACATCATTAAAATGCTCTTGAAATAATTTTTTCCCATTGGCCGTAATCTAACAAAAAACTTTTGACAGTCCCTGTAATTAAATACATCCAATTTTCATAAAATTTGAAATGACTCCACAAAATTTCGCAACAATTATATATTTAAAATTTCCGACCATTCGGTTGGGTATTTTTTGCTCTGTTATATGCGGACGGACAGACAGACAGACAGGCGGACCGAACGACGACAATAGGTGCTACGTATTTATAGTATAACTACGATCGCACCTAAAAAACAGAAAGTTTGACATGATTAACTAACATTTAATGGACACTTTAACACGAAATTTTTCCTTTTTTAGTAGTTTCATTTCATTTTCAACATTTAATAAAATTTTTACACATTTGAAATTTATTTATTTTTATGGCTGTTTTACTGCCCATAATCAGCTGTAGCGCCACTTTTGCCCCTGGTGTGAAATTGTAAAGTATGTTTAATTCTTATTTTTTATGTAAAACGATTCCTCGTGGTCTAAATAGCATTTATAGAAACTGGTGTTGCGTTTTCCCATAAGGTCGATTTGGCAATTTCCGTTTTATACAATTAGCAATGTTTAATTATGAATTAATAAATATGTTGATTTAGAACACAAAAAAAAAATTATTTGAGAAACACACTGTCATAATTTAGAAATGTTCTATTTTTTGAATAACATTAATTAAAAAAAAATATTCCGTTTATCAAATTAATTTTTCGAAAATGTTTCCAACGTTAATAATATTTAAAATAAAAGAAAAATTCAAAAATAAATAAATAAATAAATTTATTGGTAGTGTAATAATTAGAGTTTTGTATCAAATAATAAGATAATTGATAAAAAAAATAATAACAACAATTTTGTTAGAAAATGCTTCGAGGTGTTCTCAATTTTGATTTGTTTCGTGTAATTACCACTCTAAATATTTTTGACTACTTTCTTTCCCAGTTCTTTTCCTTTCTAGGTCCTAATATGGAGTATAATTTAGCTAGCTGTCATGTTTTATAGCTCTATATTTTACTTTGCGTTTCAGTGTCACTTTTCTTGTAATCACATATTTTTTTTGTAACTTCCTAAATGTTGTGCAGAAATATAAAATCGTGATAATCTGGTTGATATACAACGCACTTTTTTAAACCAATGAGATGTTGCCACCCAAAAACCATAATCATGCATCACCATCCTATTTTTTGTCATGCAAATGTGACAGTTCTGCTGTCACTAATGCAGGTTAAGACGTTACTAACAGTGACGTGTCACGCCACTGTCATTGTTTAAAAGCGACATGAACCCCTGTGGATTTTCTACTCAAGTCTGTTTTTGTAATACGTCCAATCGAAAACCTCAAAAACGAAAAAAATCGACAGACTATAAAGATGAATATCTTCTTAAAAGTCTATAAACTTTGATAATTTTTAGAGAGGTTGAACGGAGGCGTAGTAATTTAAAGGTAGGGATCAATTGATTCAATGCAGGCGTTTGTACACGTTTAACTTTTGAGCACTATTTTCTAAGTTTAGGATGATAATTTTGTGAATAGAGAATATATATTAGAGAAAATGTGTTCGCTGTTCATCACAGGAATATTATTCACTTTCCAGCGAAATAAAGTTATATTTGAAGATTATTTTTACTGCCATAAAAAAGTGTATTTTTTTCAGTTTGTGATTTTTGGTAGAAGAAACAAATTTTAATACCACTAATGATTTCAAATAAAAATTGAATTGCGCAGTTAGTATTAAGAAAGGTATGCCATCTAAAATTTTAATTAAGAGAGAACAAAATTCAGAAAAATAATAACAACTTAAAAAAAAAAAAAAAAGAATGCGTAACTGGCACTCGATTTTCGCAATTATTTGATTTAATTGATTAATATTTTCACATCGTGTTTTTCATGTAATTATAACTGAAAATTGGAATTTGTGGCTAGTGCAGTCCTCTCTTTATGTTTAAATAAATAATTTATAAAACAGTGAAAATGGCAGTCCAAATTTTTGAAAGTGCTTAACGTTAACTTATCTTCTTTATAATTAGGCATTTCTATTCCCTCTGCTATTAAAATTTTCTATACATATATGTGGCTATGGGAGGACATTTCCTTCATTTTAAAAATTAATTTATAATTTATATTGCAGAAATATATACTTAAAAAATGTATAAGCTTTTTCTTATAAAAAACGAATTATAAGTATCAGTGCAAAACATATATTTTAGATTAATAATTTTCATGCAAACTTTTGGGACACACCATAAAAATATAAAAGTAGTTTGCTTATAATTTCTATATTTTCTATGGTGTGGCTAAAATTTATTAAATTTGTAAATGACATTCTTTTATTCAAATATTAGTATATTTTTTATGCAAAAATATATCTTTGAAAATAGCTCAGTTATGAAGGGATCAATAAGAAATTAGGAAATTTAGCAGTTAAATACACAAATTCAAATCGTAGCGATTAGTTTAAACTAAAGACCCAACTCAGCCAACATCAGTTTCTGCACGGATACCATAGAATCTCAAAATGCATTAAAATAAATTCCATATATCATTTGCTTCGATATCTCATGATTAGGTATACAAGCAATATCTGAATAATTAACGAATAAAGATGCAACTGAGAATCCCCAACTCTCCATGAATCCCTTTTCGAACTTCTCCTTCTCCGTACAAAATTTAAATTTCATAATCAATGTTTCGGGTACATTCGACTTTCCCCGATTCCTGTTGTTATATGAACTTCCACTTTTGGGTAAAGTATAAAAGTTTTCAAAATTCAGGTGGCGACCGCATTTCGTAGAGAAAAGTAGGGGGAACGAGGACGTTTTCGAATCACGTGACTCTAGCTCTGCACTAATTTGTCAGCGTAATTAAAGCGTTCCGTTCCCCGGGCACGATCTGAGATAAGAGATCACTTGATGGATAGTTGGAGACCTTTCGTTGTACGGGGCCCCGGAATTATGGTAATGGTTTCTGCAATAGCAAACGCTCTAGAATCTGAAATTGAAAGTAGAGAAGACTGTGGCGAGCTGTTGAATTTGGCGGCTTTGAAGGATTGCCCCTGGTAATTAACCTCTCAGACGAGTGCTTCTCTCTATGAACTTCAGAAGGAGTGAAGTTCGTCAAGGCGTGTTCCAAGGGGTGAACTTACAAGTCTAAATAAAGAGATACGAATAAGACTCAGCAGTATTGGTTGGAGAGGAATAATGTACAAGCGTGTTACTTGTTTCTTGAAGCATCTGTCATCATTTTAAGGTCCTTGAAATAATTTTTCGTCCACACCTTGCTGACAGAATAAAATATGGCTTTAGGTAAATGTTACGTGTTGCTCTGCGAAACGAAAACTTCGTCCGCTTCTTAGTATGTCATGTAAATATTTTTTTTTCTTAAAATAGAAAGTTTTAAAACCGTCATTTAAATACAAATGTCAAAAAGAAAGCTAAATCGAATAAAATGGATAAAAATGATTTATATTTCAGTATAATTTAAGATTAATTGTATTTCTAAAGATATTTTGTCGAAAATATTACTTCTAATTATTATTTGTTTTCTTTTAGGTGAGTATCTTTTTAAACATCTGTGGTGCTAAAAATATCAATGCTGTATTAAGACATCTTTTTAATATGACTCTGAAGAAAAAAATGTATTTTAGTAAGTTTTTATCTTTTGTTTTACTAGTTCATTTGAAAAGGTTTTTTTTTTCCTTTTCTAAATATTAATAAGTTCAAAATAAAATGTAGCTACATATACACGAATACTATTCGCAAAAGTATAAACTGTCATTAAGGATGGAAGTTTTTTTTAAATAGAAGTACAAGAAAAGTACTTTCGCTTCTGAATATTCCCGTGAAGGGAAAAAAGAGAAATGTGTGGGAATTTTTTGCTGGTCGTTCATGAGGTAAAATAATTTCTAATTTTTCGCTTGTAAAAATACAGATTTAGGAATCGTTTCTTAAGTAAGGGTGAAAGTTTCTTACTGTTAAATATTTTAAAGGAAGATTTCAATACAATCGTTTACAGTTATCGTTTATTCTTAACCAAATTTTAAAATAAGGGAAATGTGTAGTAATTTTTTCCTGGTCGTTCATGAGGTAAAATAATTTCTAATTTTTCGCTTGTAAAAATACAGATTTAGGAATCGTTTCTTAAGTAAGGGAGAAAGTTTCTTACTGTTAAATATTTTAAAGGAAGATTTCAGTACAATCGTTTACAGTTATCGTTTATTGTTAACCAAATTTTAAAATAATATTTGGTAGTACATTGCATTCTGCAAATTGTTCTTGGCAAATAATATTGACATCTTTTGCATTAAATTCTTTTTATTTTCTACAAGATATCGATATCAGATTATAAAATTTATCAAAGAAACTCTTTTAGACAACTTGATGTTTTCTGCTAAGTTTTATTTATAAAAGCCAATATTCCTCTAAATTACCAATGTTGTATCTGTTATTCAAAAAGTAAACATGGTTATACATATAACAATTGTAAAAACAAAATTATAAATTTGACTGAACTAGCTAGTAAGAAAGCTACCAATTAGATAGTCGATAGCACGTAACAATGTTACATCATAGCATACCTTTGTTGATGTTCACTAAACGAATTTTCCCCTTCTTTCTCCCCCAAAATGGGAAAAAGAAAGAAAGAGAGAAAAAAATGAATCAAAACATGTCTCCCTCATTCAAAACATTAAAGAAATCGGTCACAATCTGATGTGTCCAAGCATTCAACTTTTCGGCAGTTTAAAAAAGAAACATTGACAATAAAGGAGAGGCTGATTCTGCCAATAAATGTGCTGCTGTTGATAATCGAACTTTTGCTTCCTGTCTGTTCAAAACGCATATTGTTGATAGTAAACAGTCATTTTGGAATATCATGCCGAATATTTTACACAGCAGCATCGATCATAGGCTGACTCCTCCTCTCCTGATTTTTTGACATTGACGAGACTGGAAGACCTAACAAATAAGAACTGTGTGTGTGGATGACCTGACTGTGTAGAACTTAACTTTTCTTCCTGGATTTCAATACGTCATCAGGAACAGTTGTGGGTCAGTATTTTTGCAGATTTGTAGTGTATTCATGAAGTGGAGACGGAATAAAAGTTTTTTTTATTTCAATCTTCTTTTTTATATTCCTGCCTGTGAACGGAACTGTTTGCGATCTTTGATAATGGCGTGTGTTTCGAACGTTCGTCACCGGCGTCACGCCTTGCTCAAGGTGGGTCGTACGACAGTCATGTGATCGATGATGACGAATTAGGTTCGCCCCCTTCTATTGTTTTCGGGGGTTACCGGCCACCCCCTTCTGAATCCTGTATGTTGTAACTATTGAAATTTGTAAGATTGATCAGAACCTCCAATATAACGCGAGTTTGCCGTCTGAATGGAAGACATATTGATAAAAAAAAAATTTATTCTTGCTTTAAATTTATTCACTTCGATTATCCGTCACTTTGCGGTCATCTGCAAGTTACAGATGACCTCATTCTAGAGTGTGTGAAATTTACCAATTCTTAGAAGTAGGCTGTGAAATTCTTCTTGAAGAGAGTACAACGACCTTTTTAGGTATGTTTCTTTGTGAATGTAAATGTACTAATGCAATCATGTCATAGTATAACTGGAAATGGAATTATTCGAAATCTGAATGTCTACACCTTTTTACTATGAGCACCAGTTACTAGTTAGATATATGTTAAAGCACATGTCCCTGTGTTGATTAAATTCTTAAACTTAATTCACAATTGTGATTTCTAATAATTTTTACTAAGGTAGTGTTTACATTTATTAAAAATATTAATTTAAATACGAATTACATATTCGGATTTTTTTTTTTTTTTTTTTTTTGCAAGTAAGTCGTGCATTCTTGAATTTATGGTTAAGGTTTTCAACGCTCGCGTTAATATCTGAGGCATTTATTTTCCATTTCTTCAAAACGGTATTAAAATATTTATCTACCATAATGTTAAGTTTAAAAGAAAACTCCTATATATTCATCATCAAAAGCTGAATATATTAAAGGGCACCCGAATAACAATAATAATTTTTCCTCTTCCTATGTATTTAAAAAATATTTCGAAGCTTCTTACTACATCGCGAATTTTTTTTTTTTACTTAATGATGAAATGATTTATCAAAAAATATTTTTGTAAGTTTTCATTTTACAAGAACGTACGTTTCACTTAATTCAAACATGAATTATAAAGCGTAAAAATTAAAAATATGATAATTTTAAAACGTTCTACTGTGTCTTAACGTAGTAAATTTCTAACTTGATAATTACCAAGTATAAAAGTTACTTAAAAATGTATGAAACACCTTTTGCTGTTCTTCTATAAACAACATTCTTTTTACATTTTGAGTATCCGATTCTGATACAGAATTAAAGCACGTGAATGTTCGAAAACAACAGAAAAGAATAAACGTACAGTTAGTGTAACAAAATGAACTAACAACATTTTGAGGTACTGCTTGCTTCAAGAGCATTTAAAATTTCATTTTCCGTACGTATTAATCAAGAAACAAAACTCTTAGAAAAAAAAGAAGTTACGCTTTAGTGGAATACCTTTACCCTTGAATAATAGAGTTGCTTAAATTAATGTAATCTGGTATTTCACTAGAACAGTTAAGAAAATTTCATAAAGCAAAGTTGATAATTTTGTCAGAAAAAAGCGAAGCAACAACGTGTTGGGAGAACTTAATTGATAAATTTTATAAGCTCTCAAACGGTAGAAACATTTTTACCAATTGTCGTGAGAAAACGGGAATTTTTATCTGTGAAGGAGAATTTTGAGTGACGTAACTGTGTGTTATAAATGAAGATGTATTCAAGAGTCTGTCTTAAAAATGTTGCTCCAGGAGAGGCATGCAATTATGCATAAATGTAGGGTGTGAAAGAACGCCAACTACTGCTGAGAAGTCTAACGGTTTCTTTAAGAAAAAGTACAAGCCAATACGTTTAATCGTTCCGCTTGTAAATACACTGGCACGTTTTCGTTTTGGTTCTTGGAAGGGGGTTATTAACAAATTGCAGAAAATGTAGCTGTAACAGCGTCGTTAATTTTCGGTTTCTGTGTGTTTTTTTAATTGCACATACTGATGACATAGTCAATAATATTATATTGAGTTACTTTCAGTGAAAGATACATTTAAGTAAAAATGTTAAGTGTCTTATAGCTATTTTTAAATGGTTGTTAAAAAATCGGAGCTTTTAAAAATTAAATACAGTCGGCCCCGCTTAATTGCATACAGTTGGTTCCACTGAATTGTATGCATTTAAGCGGGGTATGCGTTTAAGCGAGGACAACAATTTATGTTATCAGTATACGTTATAATTTGATTATATACCACATATATGATAAATTTTAATTTACATTATTTACCTAATAATTAAAAAATATTCTATTAATAATTTTAACAAATAATTTATTATTACTCTATATATAACAATATATGGAATAAGGTATAATGTATTATCACACTATTTACGTTACATGGTTTAATTTTTCATTATAATTTCTGTGAAAATTTAAATGAATGTAAAATAAAAAAAATTTGTTTTAAATCATACCTCTGAAAGTAAATAAATTCTGCAAAAATTCATTTTATTTTTCAATTATTTGTCAATTTATCACTTTTTGTTGTTGTTGTTGCCTACACAAAAGATTCTTTAGGGAAATTAGTTTTTTCCTACCTCGGATACTGCATTTCTTCACTTCCGGCGCTAAATATTATTCCTTTATGCTCTTGACCGTCCCGATTGTATTTCCCTCCGATTCCAGGATTTTCCAAAAAGTACCCCCAGCATCTTGAGTCACTGTGTGTATGTACGACAAGCTTTAAAAGAAATACATAATTGTCCAAATTCAACACTCGTATGCATTTCCTAGAATTAAGATAATAAAGTCTCCTTTCACGACGGTTTCTGTTCTTCAATCGTAAATATAACAAACTATTGTTACAACAACAACAAAAAAAAGTTCTTCCTTTCTTCCCATTCATCACTATAACAGGAATTCATAAAATTCGGATTACTAGATTGGAGATATTTATGCAATTAACCGGGGATTGTTATGCGATAAAACGGGTATATCTAACATTAACCTTATGGGGAGCGTTTCTGTTCTACGGCATTCTATGCATATAAGCGGGTTATGCAATTATCCGTTACCCGATTAAGTGGGGCCGACTGTATAAGAAAAAAGACATAACATTTGAATACTTTAAATGATAAATATTTTTAAACCTCAAAGCACGTACTTCAAATATGAAAAAAAAAATTAATTAGTCAAATGTTTGGGTTATGAAAAAGGAATAATTACAGTAATAAAATTATTATTATTATTATTATTATTATTATTATTATTATTATTATTATTATTATTATTATTATTATTATTATTATTGTTGTTGTTGTTATTATAGACTTTCGTTTTCTCAAAATAAAACTATTTGAAACCCTGTACCAATTTTTTTGACATCATCTAATTAAATATAGTATTAAATATTAATTATGCGAGAATTATAAATATCTTTTTAAATACTATGATTTGTAAAATGAAAGATTGTTAAAATTTTAGAATATTTTAAAATGTTTTTAGCATGCTTTATGTAGTAAATATTTAAATAAAAATTATTGTTATAGTAAAGCGCATTAAATTAGCTATATTTTACTTATATTAATTTTAGTTTTTTTAAATTATTGAATATATATATATATATGTGTGTATATTTTTTCAGCTTTTAGCTTTTTTCTCACAGAAAACAACCGATTTGCTTATATCATTGAATTCTGTACTCCTGAAAACGTAATTCAATATATAAGTTTTTCTATTTTTTCGGTATCCATATTCTTCTTTTTTTCTTCCATATTAATTCTTGTAATTATGTATAAGGCACTTTACGTTATACATACAGTTCTGTATTATAGGTTTGTGGTATCCATTTTTATTGTCATTTCACAATATTGCAGTTTTTGATGATGGTCGGTAATGTTTAATTAATGGTTATATATATATATATATATATATATATATATATATATATATATATATATTAATTATTAACCCCTTCTCCTTCATGGCATACGCCTCATGATTTCAAGGAGGATCAAAGATCTGGAGGTGCAAAATTTAATTGATAAAAAATAATGCTTGAGATTTTGGAACAATATAACAACCTGTAAAGTTAAAAATCGTCTTTTGTAAATAAAATGAATCGAATATGTCTAGTTTTGTACTTTATAAATAATATTATTTGTTGATTTTTATATACGGTAATGTTGTGCTAAAAATGGAAGTAATAAAAGTAATTATTATTATTATTATTATTATTATTATGTAATAAAAATTACTTTAAAAAAAAGTTGTAGGAATGAGGGTTTGTTGAAAAATGAAATTAAATATAAATTATGGGAACCGATAGTTTATTGTGGAGAACTTTAAATAATTTTAAAACTCTTTTAAATTTATCTTTTGAATTGCATGTGAATCCAATTCTACTACAGTGTTTCATCTTTTGTTGTAAAAATGAATCTTATATTTCCAAATTAAGTATTATATGTGCTATATTTTCTGAATAACAACTAAGGTGTTTACATAAGAATGAAAATCAAGAAACGATTTCATGGATTTCAAAATCGAAATTATCTCCTCAAGCAAGAAGCACTCTCGCAACTATTTTGCGGTCCCTCTTGTCTAATTAATTCTGCAGGCTGTGGTGTTCAGTTTTCAATTAGCGTTTTGCGGGCTAAAAACATAGGTAACCACGTGATTTGGAACAGGTGGGGGAGGATTTTCTTCTCAGGGATTACCAGCATCACCCAAAACAACAATCTCCGCATCAATTAGAAAGAGCCCAGTGCGCGTTTAGCTTTCTTTGAGTAGGAACAAATTCCTCTGATTTACTCATAATTCATCTCATATTAATAGAGGATTCCATCCACATAAAACGAGCTTTGGAAATGAAGCTGTAGTTGGCATAGGGATCGAAATTCTTGCCAAAAGTTTGTATTCTAGTATTGTAAATGAGGAAATCATATATTGGTTTTGCCTCGATTGAGCAATAAATTATCATGCACAGATTGATGGTTAATCGTTTTATCAGGAAATTAGGATCGGGATCTCGAAGGAAAGCTTTGATTTATTTTTTGATCAGGTAATGGAAGATGTGGTGCAGTTTCTAGTATTCTATACACACACAAAGTTTCGGGCGAAAATTGTGTTAAGTTCCTTTGTTTAGGCAGGTTGTTTTATGGGTGAAAAATGTAAAACAATTTTTGCTTTGATGATTTCCTTCGGTTATTTAATTGATTGACTGCGGTGAGAAGATGCGTTGAGATATATTCATATAACTAACTACAATTAATTTTTAGTAAGAAAGTAGATTGGCGATGAGAATAGTGGTTAAACTCTCCATTATTTTGACGGTGAATTTTCGAGCAAGTAACATTATTCGTCTAATCATGGGGGATTTTCAAATTTTCATTGACTCTTTCTGCTGAAATATAAAATAAACTAATTAATTTACTTGATAATGTACTCAAGAAAGCATAATAAAAAATACATTTTAAAAAGAATGATACATGGAAAAAATGTTTCAGGTAAATTTAAAAATTTAACAAAATTTGTAAATTGAATGTTAATTGTAAATTAAATGTAAGTTTTTGCAAAGTTTTAAAACTGTCAACGAACTATAAAATTGCGATAATTAGTATAATTTGAAAAATTAAATAGAAACATATATTTATTTAAATACTATTAAAATAGTTTTAGCGTTAAACTATTTAAGAAATTCCCATTCCTTAATCGACGCAATTATTCAAAGAAAATAACGTAGATTTTGTATTTTAGTTCCAAATTAACAAAGTTATGACATTTAAAATTTTATCTGAAGAAAAATTAAATATTTGAAAATTCTTTAAAAAACAATGAAGATTACTTCTATAGAAATTTTCCCTTTTAAATAAATGACTCTTAAAGCGCATCCTTGTATAATGCTCCTAAAATTAAGATAATTTTTCTAGCCTTTTGAAAAGAAAATAATTTTTCCTTTTCTTTTTTTTTTTCTTTTTTTTTTTCAATTGGGCTCTGAGAAAGTGGTAGTTAGAAACGGAAGAAAACGTAGAATTTTATAGGCTAAAAGAAAAAAAAAAGCTTTTTTTTTTCAAGGTTACTGGTGCCCCTTTCCCCCAAATAAAGTTTATATTATTATAAGCTTTCAGGGTATTAAAGAGCTAATTAAAGGCTCAGTTTAATAAAATGCGTGATAAGAGATTATCTTGAATTTATGGATGTGAGAGAAATTGCCTGAAACATCCCTTTCAGGCACAGCGAGAAGAAAAATGCTTTTATAATTCATTCATAACACTCTCGTCTTAAAATTCCGGATTAATAACAACTGTGAAGAAAGACAGCTAAACTATAAAAAATCGAAAAATGAATTTATCTCATCATTTATGCTCAGTGTTGCATAGATAAGAAGCGTAAAACATGGATTTGGGCTATCCAGAAATCAAAGGATTATCGATTTGGGAAGTTCATATTTCGTTGTAGTGAAACAAGTCATAATATTTCTTTATTGAAATAGCTTTATTTTTTTAAAAGATGATACACTTCACAGAAGTTAACTAACATTACATATACAAAATATTTCATTATAAAAGGAAGTAGGTACTTATTTCGTATTACTAAAATTCGTACATTCTAAAAAGTTTTTTTCCCCTGTTTAGCGACTGTATACTATTTTTTTTTTTCAGTACAGTTTTCGAATTTAGGCTATCCAGAAAACGAAGATTAACAATTTCGATTAACAATACCGAAGTAGATACTTATTTCTCATTACATTCTTGAAAGTTTTTTTTCTTGTTTAGCGACTGTATACTATTTTTTTTTTCAGTACTACTTTCGAATTTAGGCTATCCAGAAAACAAAGGATTAACAATTTTGATTAATAATACCGAAGTAGATACTTTTTTCTCATTACATTTTTAATTTTTTATTCCTGTTTAGCGACTTTATGTTATTTTTTCAGTACTATTGTCGAATTTTTGCTATCCAGAAAACAAAGATTAACAATTTCAATTAACAATACTGAAGTAGATACTTATTTCTCATTACATTCTTAAAAGTTTTTTGTTCCCTGTTTACCGACTGTATACTGTTTTTCAGTACTATTTTCGAATTTTTGCAATCTAACAACAAATGATAAAAACAAAGGATTAACAATTTCGATTAACAATACCCAAGTAGATACTTATTTCTCATTAAATTGTTAATTATAATTTTTTATTTCCTGTTTAGCGACTGTATACGACTGTATACTTTTTTTCCAGTACTATTTTCGAATTTAGCTTACCCAGAAAACAAAGGATTAACAATTTCGATTAACAATACCGAAGTAGATACTTTTTTCTCATTACATTATTAAAAGATCTGTATACTGTTTTTTTTAGTACATAATATTTTCGAATTTAAGCTATCTAGAAAACAAAGGATTAACAATTTCGATTAACAATACCCAATTAGATACTTATTTCTCATTAAAAATTTTTTATTATTTTCTTATCTGTTTAGCGACTTTATACTATTTTTTTTTCAGTACTGTTTTCGAATTTAGGCTATCCAGAAAACAAAGGATTGACAATTGATTGACAATGGATTGACAAAGGATTGATTAATAATAACGAAGTAGATATTTATTTCTCATTACATTCGTAAAAGCTTTTATTTCCTGTTTAGTGACTGTATACTATTTTTTTCAGTACTATTTTAGAATTTAGGCTTTCCTGAAAATGAAGGATCAACAATCTCGAAAGTTCACATTTCGTTACGTTCAGATAATTCGTATCAATGCTGGGATGTTTATTTCTAATAATGATGATGATGATGATGATGATGATAATAATAATAATAATAATAATAATAATAATAATAATAATAATAATAATAACAAAGAAGGGAAAGGGAGGGTGTAGTCACTGATTTTGGTTATCCAGAAATCAAAAGGTTAATGATATCGAAAACCCATACTGTGATATATTGAAACAAATCATAACATTGTTGAAATATCTTTAGTTAAAAAATAAATAAGTAAAGAGAGATACTCTTCATAGAATTGAGGTAACATTTATACAAAACATTTTATTACAAGGGAGAAGTAGAAACTTGCTTTGTTATTACATCCTTAAAGGCTGTCCAAAAATCAAAACTGGCTATTTTCTGACACATTTTTAAAATTCATTTTTGTTCACAAGCGTATCAAATTGGCAAATGCTATTAATCAAAATCTATGTAATTGAACTTTTTTTTCCAATTTTCGACAAAGCTGGAAAATTTTCAGAAAATGCTGTCAAAGTTAGCGTTTGAACCGAAATTCCGTACGCGACAGCACATGAAAGAAAGAAAAAGTAATGTTCTGAAATAACAATCGCTCATAATTTAAAATGCAATTCATTTATCGGGAAGTAATTAAAAAAAAATGTTCGAATACAAATCACTCCAGTAATTATGCCTGCAAGTATCATGCTTTTACGTTTAAAAATGTGCCTGAAAATTCGTCAGAAAGTTTCTTGTTGATAAACGAAACCGCTTTAAAATTGCTTTTTTCCCTCCGTTTAGTGATAGAGCGCTATTTTGTTAGACAACGGCCAAAAATTAATAGAAAAACAAACAAACAGATTAGTCATTATTTTAATTTTACCATCTTTCATATAGGATAACAGGAATTTTGTTAAAATTGCCAATTGAAGGTATTTAAAATGTCTTTTTTAAAGATTTTATTTGTCACCTTTAGAATCGTCATGGTCAACATTTACCTTTTAAAATAAAAATAAAAAAGCATTTACTGTATTTGTTCGTGTATGTCGCTCAGTTTTTATACCGAAAAACTTTTTAAAATTCGAATTGCGCGTGATATACGAAGATTTGAAATTTGAAGACTGCCACTTTTGAGCTTCCCAGCCTATTACATCATCATAAAATGATTGATTGTTAATAATAATATGATTGTTGGACGACTATTTTCTGTTTTAAATAAGAAATCGGAAATATTGTTTGAAATTTACTAGAGTCAAATCGTAATAGAAAAAAATCTGCTTGAAGTGTCTTTTCATATCTTTATTTTTGCAAAACATTCTCCAAATAAGGTATTAGAACTCGGGGTATGCGTGTTACACAAAGGCTCAAGATACACGCGTAAAACAGTATTTATTAATTTTTTTTTTTTTTTTTTTTTTTTTTTTGTATGTGTAATTAAATTTACAAAACCAGTAAAAGTAGAATATACACGTTTTTATTTAAGTAGTTTTTTGTGTGTAAAGATGAAATTTTTTAACCGGTTTTTCACCCATTTCCTGTCAGTCACTCATAGAATGCGCTAGCAAATCAGCTATAAACTAAAAACTTATTCTTTCAGTGAAAAGTTCCTAGCTGTTTGCTATCTGCAAACCACTCCTAAATACCATTTCTTCCCCATTTTTAAGCTTTATCTCAAGAAACCCGTATTTTTGACCAAGATCACGAGCAATCATAAATAAAAAGTTGGCACAAGTCTATTTAACGGTTTCAACTTTCATTGATATCGCTATCAAGGTTTCAAGTTTTCGTGGTTTGAAATTTAATTCTTCTGCTGAGGTGCTTGCAGATAATTTTAAAAGGTGTATATTGTTTCTTTATATGACTAGCTGGAGAATATTTTAAAAGCAGTTTTTGTTATTTTTACACTGCATATTCTGCATAAAAAATCATTATCTGAATATATATCGAATCTTTATGCATATGTGGTGTGTGTTTGTGTATCGAATTGACTACCTTCGTTTAATGTTTATGAAATTTCCAATAATTTTTTTAAAAATTGATAGAATTTAAAATAAAAAACTGAATTAATCATTGGAATATGTTTCTGCAGTATGTTTAAACTCATACATAAATAAATAATACGCATATTATTAAAACAAATTTAAATTAAAAAACCTTTAACATTTTTAAATGTATCTGTTATTGATAATGGACTTCAAGCCTATAAAAATGATTCTTTTAAATACTGGTCGTTTGTGAAAGATTCCTGTAATTTGTTTATTTTTTTAAAACTTTGCGGCAATTAAATTAATGTAGAGAAGTTTGTTATCACGAGCATTTTTGCATGTAAGATGTAAGTACTAAATGAACTTTGAAACTATGTATTTTCTTTAAGTAGAAACTTCGGAAGTTTCTGGAGCTACCCTAGTTTGAGAACCGATAAAAGTAGGAAAGTAAGATGTAAAATAATACTAATGACTATCCCCACCCCACGGAATTTTTTCTACCAAGGATGTGAAAAAAAAAAAATGTACTTTTAATGTGCACTGGATAAAATTTGCAAGGGAAAAAAAATCTTAGAGCAGGGGTTGTACTTCTTTATTACGGCCACTCCTATTTGATGACTTAATTCGCACAGCGAGAATCAATATTCAAATGAACACCCCCTTCCATGGTAAAAAAAAAAAAAAAAAAAAAAAAAAATCCTGCAAGCAAAAAATCCCCATCGTGGTGGCGACATTTTTTTTCTCCTTTCGTATTTTTTTCTTTGTTTTTCCATTAACATCATATTCTTCCACGGTTAAATTATGATATGCTATTTAAAAAAAAAATGGTTGAAAAAATACATATTTCACCTCATGCGAAAGGGAAAAAATATTCATGTGGGTGTGGGGCAAGAGAAAAAAATGTCACAACTTCAAGGACTTCCTCCCCGAAAGTGGTGATTAGTGTTATGGGGGCAAGCCATTTAATTTTTTTAAATAATTTTCCCACCGTTATTCGATTAGAAGTTGTGGGTAAAACAGTGTTGGAAAAAAAAATAGATAAATAAAAGGAAAATAAGCAATTTAACTTTTTTTTTTTCTAAACGACTCTCAAGGTGTACACAACAGGTTTCGAATAACCTCTATAGTTCAATTTGGGGAATGTAAGCAGATTTTACAGAATGCTTTTTAGTTTGGAGTTTTTCTCAAACTTACAACAATAATAAAAATAAAATCAAACAAGTTGGAAATTGCTCGTCAAATGTGGCAAATGAGGTGCGTTCGTACTATAACTAGTTTTATAAATATTTTTTTGCACCGCATATTGTGCTGAATGTATATTTTAGTGCACTTCATAAGTGCCTATCAATTTCATTCTGTTCGAAAGGTTATGACATCATTAAAATGCACTTGAAATAATTTTTTTCCATTGGCCGTAATGTAATGGAAAACTTTTGACTGTCTCTGTAATTAAACTATACATCTGATTTTCATAAAATTTGAAATGGCTCGACAAAATTTTGCAACAATTATATATTTAAAATTTCAGACCATTCGGAAGGCTGTAACATCATTAAAATGCACTTTCAATAATTTTTTCCCATTGGCCGTAATGTAACGGAAAACTTTTGACTGTCCCTGTCATTAAACTATACATCCGATTTTCTTAAAATTTGAAATGAGTCGACAAAATTATGCAACAATTATATATTTTAAATTTCGAACGATTCGTTTGAGTAGTTTTTGATCTGTTATATGCGGACGGGCAGACAGACTGACTGAACGACGACTATAGGTGCTACTTATTTGTATAATTACGAATGCATTTAAAAAACCAGGAAAGTATAAATTTTATTTTGATATGAGGCTACTTTTTAGGTGTGTTCGTAATTATATAAATACGTAACACCTATAATCGTCGTTCAGTCCGTCTGTCCGCATATAACAGAGCAAAAACTACCCAACCGAATGGTCTGAAATCTTAAATATATAATTGTTGCAAAATTTTGGCGAATCATTTCAAATTTTATGAAAATCGGGTCTATAGTTTAATTACAGAGACAGTCAAAAGTTTTCCGTTACATTAAGGCCAATGGGATAAAATCATTTTAAGTGCATTTTAATTTTAATGGTGTTAAAGCCTTCCGAATGGTCTGAAATTTAAAATATATAATTGCTGTAAAACTTTGTAGAGTCATTTCAAATTTTATGAAAATCGGATGTATAGTTTAATTACAGGGGCAGTTAAAAGTTTTCCATTACATTAAGGCCAATGGGAAAAAAGGATTTCAAGTGCATTTTAATGATGTTACAGCCTTTCGAACAGAATGAAATGGATATGCACTTATGAAGTGCACTAAAATATACATTCAGTACAATATGCTTTGAAAAAAGTATTTATAAAACTAGTTATAGTACGAACGCACCTCATTTGCCATGTTTGACGAGCAATTTCCAACTTGTTAAATAATGTTTTTCTCTTTTCGTCTTAATTTTCCGTTTTGAGCAAGCATTTGCAGCAAGGGAGGAAAGTCATTTATTTCATTTTAAATGTGATTTTTAACCTAAAAAATTCTTGAAATATATAATATTTAATTTTCATTACGTTACGTTAAAAATAGCTTGAAAATCACATTATATTTTGAGTTTATGGGAGGATCCTGCATCATGCACTCGTTTTCTTAACACTTTGTGGGCTGGCAATTTAATATGAAATCACCTTTTTATAATGTTTTTTGTTACCACTAAATTTAAAATGTAATCTTCGCCTTATTTAATCGCAGATTTCTGCGAATTAAATAGGTGAAGATATTTTCTCAAAATTTCTTGTAATAAAAAAGGATAAAAGTTGGAAGCTGTGGGTCAAGAACGTGTTAATATTAATTTTCTAAACGACCTTGAAAATTTCAGAAAAACAATAGTATAATTCTTTTTACGTTAGTATGATTAAAACTTAAAAATTCTACAAAAGAAATAAATAAAGCATCTCCTATTCATTTATGGGAGAATCCTATGTCATGCACTCGTTTTCTTAACTCTTTGTTGACTGATAATTTAATATGAAATCACTCTTTTATCATGCTTTTTAGTCACCCCAGTATTTAGAAAATAATATTCGTCTTATTTAATCTCAGATTTCTGCGAATTAAAAAAAAAGGCAAGAATTTTTTTTTCAAAATTTTTGGTAACAAAAAAAAAATCTTAAAAATTGGGAGCTATGAAAAGACGAATGTATTCTTCAACAATCAACAATGTGTTAATATTTATTTTCCAAACCGGCCTTAAAATTTGAAGAAAAAAATAATTAAAAGAAGAAATTATTGTTTTTAATAGTAGTATGATTAATCTTTTTTTTTTTTTTTAAATCTACAAATAAATAAATGATACGTTTTTAAAAAATTACTTTCGCACACCCTGAAGCGTAAATAAAACCTGTACATATAGCAAACTTTTCTTTTATTTTGCGTTAGCTGAAAAATAAAATAAGTAATAAAAGTAAAAACAGATTTTTAAAATAACACTCTTTTATAAACATTCAAAGTTAATCTTAAAAATCACGCCTAATTTTATGTTTTTTCGGAAAAAGAAATTCTGTTACGAAATGTTTATTTGGCATGGGTCCCGAGTATGAAAAATTCATCTCCGTGCTTTACTCTTCGTAGAAAGACAAAAAAAAAAAAAAAAAAAAAAAAAAAAAGCTGAATCTGTTTATTTAAGGGGGGAGGAAAAGGCCTTTTTCTTTTTTAAGATTTCTAGAAACGAACGGGAAAGAAAAAAAAAATAATTTAAATTATCTGTTCAAGATTCCTAAACTGTTTTTTCAGCGTTTTACGATAATTTTTAGTAATACTCAACTATTAATTAATTAAAGTATTTTTTGAAAAAAGTTACACTCTTTATTTTTTATTTATATCTTGTTTTCTACTTGTTAGCGTCTAAAGCATTTCGTTGCTGCAGCTTCACATCCAATTGACTTATTTTGGCGAGTTTGATTTACGCATTATTACCATTGTTGTAAATAACCCATAAACAGTTGTAACCCTAAAGAATATTTGGCAATTTATCACTTGCGTCCAGATAACGGAAAAATTCCTTACAATTATTAATTCACAATTAATTTTTAAATATATTAACTCTTATGTGAATGACCAAAATTTGCCCTTGTCTCCAATGGCCGGAGCACCCGGGTACATGCTACGATTTTAACATACGCGGTTCATAAAACACCCCTATTTCATAGAATGTAACTGTCCCGCCTTTGGAAAAGAGATATTGACGCCTTTTGGGAATACTAATTATTTCAGGTGTCAACAATTCAAACAAAGATCACACATTAGAAATGTGAAAAAGAAACTCATATCCGTCTTATCGAGCAAGTTTAAGTGTAAACCGATTTTGGAATATTCAGTTCGACAACCAGAACACAGGAGTGGAACGCCTTCAAAATGATAAAGCTGTAGTGATTAGTAATTTATGGACTATGTTCAATCATAATCTATTGAAAAAATACGAGCCGACGAAGAACTTAATGGTTGACGAGTTGTTATTTCCATATTGAGGAAGAACATGATTCACCCAATATATTCCGTCAAAACAGGCTAAATATAGGATCAAAATATGGAGGGTATGCGATGCAAAAAAATTATTATACTGTAAACTGCCAATTATGTACGGAAAACAGGCACAGACGGTGAAATAAACCAAGGTGAAAGAGTTGTGAAAGATTTGGCCGCTCCATTGAAGGATTCTGGACGAAACGTCACCATGGACAACCTTTTTTCTTCTCTTTCTTTGGCCAAACATTTATTATACTGGAAGCTCACAATGGTTGGCACTTTTAAAAGAAACAAAACTTATATTCCCCAAGCCATGTAAATAATACAAGTTTTAACAACAGAATTTGGATTTCATGATGATGTATTTCTTCGTATGCTCCAAAAAGAAACAAAGCTATCATTCTAATGTGTGCTTTGCATCATTATAAAATCACGGGACCGAATGAGAAACCCGAAAGGATTCAGCTTTATAATGAAACGAAATATGGAGTGGGTATAATGGATAAATTATTGGGGCGATATACAACACATAGGCGTATAACCACATGGTCACATGGACATTATTTTTCAATACTGGGCATATAGCAGCACTTGTTTCTTACATTATACATACTGCAAATAATGATATGTTAGTCAATAAAACAGTCAATCGTAGTCTGGTTTTGCGTGGATTAGGTGAGACCTTGAGCCTTCCAGCAAGTCAAGATCAATTCGAAAATGTACAGGTTATAAGACATTTTTCGACCAAATCGGGAATTTAAAGTATACTGAATAAAATTTTTGCTCGTATTTGAAGTTTTCACACGTTTAGAACCCTGTCCAAAGAGCTTAAAGCGAGACGAAACAGGAAGGATAAAAGTAGTTGGTGTCAGATGTGCTTATTAGAGCCTCAAAAACGGCGAAGAAAAAAACTGAAAATCATGTAAACAATGTGGGAAACCAGTATGTGATGTATATTCGTACACGTTTTGCTATTGTAAAGCTTGTCCACAAAATTTCACGTAAATGAAATATTTTTTACCTTAAAAAATATGTTTAACTCTTATTTTCAAATTAATTTCAAGTTTTATTGGTCTAAATCTAAATAATCTACCAATTTCTGTATTTTTCCACAGAAAATTCTCATGGGTACCCGGGTACCCTGGTCATTGATGAAAGGCATAAAACTGAAATAAATAATGTGAACATTAAAAAGGTTCATAATCTTACTTAAAAGGCGACTAATGTAATGAAAAAGTTTTTTCATTACATTAGTCGCCTTTTAAGTAAGATTATGCATCTTTTTAATGTTCACATTATTTATTTTATGTTGAATCAAGGTGAAAAATTTCGTTTCGTCTTATGATATTACTTGGCATAAAACCGTTTAATGCCCTATAATAGTACTAAAAAAAATTTCGAATTTTAAAGTGATTATACTAATGGACAGTGAATACTACAAATAACGGGGATCTAAATTCATTTTAGATTCTTTTGACATTAACAACCTGAAATCGGGATGAAAAGAGAAAAAAGGTACCCGGTCATTGACACAAGGGTTAAACACAATTACTGAAAACATTACTGACACTTTCAAGATAGTTTAGTAGGATATGAAAAACGATGGTAGTGCGATGAAACAAAAACAAATTAGTGCGAACGAAAATCTTCCTTTTTTCTGAGATATAGGGTGACCGAGCAAGTAGTTGATCAAATAAGGTCGGGGCTACGAGGTTTTTGTTATATTTCCTTCCTTTTAAGTTTTAGAAGTAAACTAACATAATTGTTACTACCCTTAATAAATGTCCTATAATGGGCAAAAATTAAATCTTCTGAAATTATATAGCATTAAAATTATAAGTAAATAGTTTCTTTAATTGCCATTTTCCCAGTAGTTGATCAATCGAAGAAATCAGTTGAAAATTCAAAAATTAATCTTTAAAATATCATGTTTAAGCTATGATTAACAATAATTCATATAAAACTATTATTTGAAATAAGCAAGATGGACGTGGATTAGTTTAACTTACCGTACTTGTCCCCAACTAATCAAAAACTAAATTTTTACTTTTTCTAATTAAAAAAATCGTAAAATTGCTTTTCTTACAGCAGGAGCTGACAACAATGTGGCAACAGGGGCTCCAACATTCAAACAAAAATATTATGTCTAACTGCCACGTGTAAAACTCATTTCCGCATGAAATGGCGCAATATTTCAAAAATTTGATCAACTACTGGATGAGTATCAACTACCCCTATCTGATCCCTATCGGTCATCCTGTCTGACAACCCTATTTTCAACTCTACCTACATACGTTCATAAATGAAATTGCTTATACGTGTAATTTATGCGCTTTCTATCCTAAATATCTCTCAAACGGAAACGTCTATATACTGAATTCTTTTTTAATGACGCGTTAACGAAGTTTTCTTTAACTAGTGTTAATAACAGTTGCTAAAGCAATTTTTCTTACCACAAATGATGTAATTCTGAAGATGCCATATATGTTCGTCATCTAATTTCTTATTTTACACACTTGAAGAAAAGAACAAGCTCAAATTAATTTTAGAAACAAAAAATTTGCGAAGCAAATATTTTGAATGTATGTAATTGTTTTATATATTTGTATGTATGTAAACATCTGTAAAAACGCTGTCAAAGAATATCGTTAAGCAAAACAAAAAACACTGAATTATGAAAAATGGTGCGATTTTCTCCTCTTTTTATTAAATGAATGCAATTTAAAATTTACTAAATATTTGATTAAAAATTGGAAGAAGTGCTACGTCTCTTTTATGCGAATTAAAATGTTCGTAGTACCATAAAAATTATATGTGACATATCGCAAATTTATATCGATCATTTTCAATGCATTTGGATGGTAATTTGTATACTGCATTTCAGAGAAAGCAAAATGTTAAGTGATTCATAAATATATTATTTAATAAGATTAATACAAAGTATTTTTTCTTGTAAAATAACTAAAATTAAAGTGAAAAAAAAATCAATGTAAATTAGGACGAAAATTCATAATAAAACTTCATAAAGGCATTACGAGGCTTTTTAAAACCTTTTGTTCAACGCATAAAATAGCAAAATAATAAATAAATAAAATAAAACCACAAGGAACATCTATTATGCTTTGTTCAGAGCCTCGGATGAGCACTTGAGACTCTGCACTCGAGCTCTGCACTAAAAATATTCTGGAATAACTGATTACATGTAACCGATTGTGACAGTTAAAGAAACCGTCCTATGCTATAAAGAAGAAAAATGATGTATAAAGATAAAATAACTCCTGAAGCAAAGTAATTTACAAAATATACATTTTATATAAAAAATATAAAAGTTTTTTAAACGTAGTATATATCTTGGCAGTTAGATTATGATTTTTTTCTGAAAACATATTACGGGATCTTCTCATATCGTTAAAAATATAACTGAACTGCTATGGTTAAAATTTCTACTGATATTTTTGTATCACAATTACAGTATTTTAATACGTTTAATTACACTAGTCAACAAAATTTAAGTCTTTTCTGTATCTGGCTCGTAAATGGGTGCATTTAACTAACTTTAGAGTGCTGAATTCAGTGGAATAATCAGATTATCTGAATCACGTCACATTTATTAGATACAGGGCAGTTACATAAAGACAAAAGTGAAATATTTGACAAAAATTGACCGTTTGAAATAAAAACGAAACATAATATTCATCAGTAAAAAATGTTATCTTGATTACTTAACACAAACTGTGAAATAATACGAGCACGAAACTGTTGCACAAAAGACCATACCGCAAATATAAACAACGTTATTTTTCAAAACAGGAAGATGTCTATCCTGATGGCAGTGTTGAATATTTTGATAGTGAATTTTGTAGCAGAATGCATCCAAATAAAGATTTTAACTTACAGTAGTGATTCATTTTCTTATTATTTAACCACAAAAATTAACTATTATTTTAATACAATCAAACTGATTGGTAAAGCTATCATACGAATTGAATATTTCCAACTGAGCGAAAAAATGCCCAGTCTGAGAATCGAACCCAGATTCTTGGCTTACAAGACCAATGCTTTTACCGTTTAAGCTAACTGGGGCGACAACCAACCAGCATATTTCGCTCAGATAACCTTATTGGTAGAAACATCTGGTCTGTCATGGTGACAGCTCAACAGAATAAACCGCAGGTAAAGGAACTCCATATAAACGATGCATACGTAGATGAACTATTATTTTAACACAATCAAACTGGATCTGGGTTCGATTCCCAGCCTGGGCATTTTTTCGCTCAGTTGGAAATATTCAATTCGTATGATAACTTTACCAATCAGTTTGATTGTGTTAAAATGATAGTCCATCTACGTATCCATCGTTTATATGGAGTTCCTTTACCTGCGGTTTATTCTGTTGAGCTGTCTACATGACAGACCAGATGTTTCTACCAATAAGGTTATCTGAGCGAAATATGCTGGTTGGTTGTCGCCCCAGTTAGCTTAAACGGTAAAAGCATTGGTCTTGTAATCCAAGAATCTGGGTTCGATTCCCAGCCTGGGCATTTTTTCGCTCAGTTGGAAATATTCAATTCGTATGACACAAAATGTAAATTATAATTTACATTTCACCACGTATTTTACCATGTATGTAAACATTAAATTTTAAAATTTTGCAAAACCCTTACGTGATACAACATTTTTACTAGCAGATTCGGATTCTACATGAAAAAATACACAAAAAAATTTTCTATTACAAATCAGATACAAAATGGCTGTTGACTGGTGTTATTGTTTTCATTCTTCAAATTCTGTTTTTGTTTAGTCCAGATTGAGTTCCCTCTAAAATTCAGAACTATAATGTATGTAAAAAAATAAAACCTGCTAAAGAGTTTAAAAACAAATAATTATTTAAACATCAATAATTTTTCGCATCATCAAACAAGGTGAAAAATAATGGTAGAGAGAATTCTTGCTTAATCGTCCACTCCAATTCACGAAGCAAAACTTATTTTAATATGACACATTTCAATTAAAAACAATGAAACAACTTTGATTAATCAGATTAAGTTTTCATCACGAATTGAAAATCGATAATGAGATTTTACAGGACGTTTTCTGCTAACAACGCCTCTTCATAATTTGCAAATTAATCTTTTACATTATGTGCAAAATTAAAAGAGAATTAAAAAAATCGTTTTCACACTGTGCGGAATGCGTTTGAGTAAATTGTTTGCACTTAAGTCATAAACTGTACGGGAAAATGGATAATGAATTTTTATCAAAAAAGGTGATGATCGGGATTATCAGTAAAAAAAGAATTAAAAATTCTACGGATGTTTTGCATAAAAGAAAAAAAGTATAAGAAACGGGAAACCTCTGAATTCTTTCATTATAAACTCTGGATTATTATGAGTTCGGTATTTCATTATTTATCGTAGCAAAATTAAATGGATTAAACTGGAAGGCAAAGTTGTTTCCTTGAAAACATTAAAATATACTTGTAGTTTTAATTAATTACAGGCACTAGAGCACAAGGGGTGGTTTTAAGTGAATCACTGTTTTATCGTAGAACCCCGTTTTTAAAAATGCTTTCAGAGAGTTGTTTTTACAGAATTCTCATTAACTAAGAATATAAGGAAGAGAAGATTTTTGTAATTTAATTATTCCACGTTTATTACACTAAAAATGTGTAAAAATTTGTTTGTGTACATACACACACGTGATTAGCATTTTAAAATAAAACTGATTAATCAAGTAGTTTGTTTGTAGTTTCTAATGCACAAAAATTACATAAATTAACACGTAGTTAGTTATCTTTGTGGAAAACATATTTTGTTTGGTCGATTTTGTTTTTTCCGAGAAAAAATATCTTTTTTCGTGCGAGTAAAGTATTTGCTGAATGGCGCGAAAATAATTAAATAAGCCTGACAAAATTTCTTGTATAAATTACTGTGATGAGATTTTAAAGTTGTAAATGAAATAATTTCAACTGCTTTCTAAGATTTAACTGTGATAAAAAACTCATGTTTTTTTATACAATATTATCTCTCTCAGAGCTTTATATACCAAAAGCATTATATAAAAAATAGTTCACAGCACATTTGTATCACCATTTGCGGGCATATTTAATTGCGTACAATATTAAATAAGAATTTATTTAAATTTATGAATTAAAAAGGTTATAAAATGCTATAAAATGAAAGTAAAACGCAGCAAAAGATATTTTAAATTCCTCCTTAAGTTTATTCCTTACACACAAACAAAATGCATTACTATATCAGGGTTCGTACGCATCAGGGGATTCAGGGGATTTTGGGTGTTTTAGTATCAGAAATTTGATAAGATATTGGTCGCTGTATCTGAAGACAGAATTGTCTTTCATTAAATAAGGCAAATATTACTTTTCAAAAATTTTGGTAAAGGGAACTTGAAGCGTACGAACCCTGTATATTTAGGAATTTCTCAACTGAAAACATTCTTAGAATAAAGAAGTAATTTATAGCGAAACAGCACCGAAAACTGGCGATTTGAAGTAATTAAAATAATAAAAATTTGTAAAAAATCACCATAAAATAAAACAATACACAGGACACGTTTCGAGCTAAAAATATAACAGCTCGTCATCAGCTACTACAAACACGTGTCCGCAAGCGAGCAAGGTCAAAAAATGAACTGAAGGTAAAGAATGTTGCAAAGAATCCGACAGATGGCGCTAGCTGAAAGAGGCACATGTAGAAGAGAAAGGTGTTGACAAAAAGGTAGAAGAGAAATTGATAGGGAAAAATGGAAATAAAAAAATTAAAATAAAATAAAAGAAGTAAATTAAAAAATATAAATAACAATAATAAATAAAGAAATATAAAAGAATAAAACAAGAAAAACCAAAATATCCTCTTTATTTATTTATTTTTTAAAACAAAATAAAAAGAAAAGAAGCAAGAGAAAAGGGAAAAGAATTACAAAAGTAATTTCCACGCTGGAGATAGGAAAGGAGATAATGGGAGATCATTGACAAGATTAGCAGAATTTTTAGAAATAAAATATGCTTCATGAAAATCCAAGTGAGAGGGAGAGGCAGGGGAAGAAATAATTTTGGCCATGGAGAAATTGAAACAATGACTGGAAGACCAACAGTGAGAAGCAATCGACGATTTAGAGATTTCTTGATTTGCAATATACCTCTGATGCTCGCCTAATCTGAATTTTAAAGCTCTCTTTGTTTGACCAATATAACCTAAATTGCAAGATTGCAATATTCCTTGCTCTTGAAGCATAATTTCATGTTTATTTTATAACTTTATAAAATAATTGGTGAATATAGTATTAAAATTATTAAAATATTACTGAAATCTACACACAATATGCAACACCTTAACAGCTTTATCCTTTGTTTTATTTTATTTTATTTATTTATTAATTAATTTTTTTGACTCCGTAATATGTATAAAACACTTTTTCCAAACTAAAATGGTTGCCATATTTAATCGAGAAATTTCTGACATTAAATAAAGCGAAGGTTACTATTAAAATTAGTGATATTTGCAAAAGCTTTGAGTAACGGAACAAGCAAACTGTTCTTGCACGACGATGTACGGGAAAAGCTAGTTCAAACGCTTAGATCTTTAAAATACATAACATGAATATTAAAATTAACTGTGTATATCGACTAATTATACTATAGCGCATTAATGCATCATTTTCTTTCTATGAAGGCAGATATTAAAAAAAGTATACTTATTAAACAGCGCGAAAAAATCTTTTAAATTATTATCTAGAAAAACTTCATTAGATGTCGTATTTACAGACTTGCAAAAGCATTAGATAAATATTGACTGAGGTCTGCCCTCTTAGAGTTAAAGTGGACCATTAACACTGGACGCTGTAAATATTTGCATTTAATGTATGTGTATTACGTGCTAAATGTTCTTTTAGTTGGGTCAGTTTTATCAACGAATTGTTCTTTTCATGGTAGGTTATTCCATTAAAGTGTTTGAAAGGGGAAAAAAAAGCTACTTAGCAGACATTTAAACGCTGCACTCGCAAAAAAACAAAGTGCTTATTTGAATGTTATTATAGTGAAAAATAAAAAAAGAGATAAAACAAAACATACATGAAAGTCGATGACAATTTATATTTACAATATTTCCAAATTGATATTAAATAATATTACTTATCTTTATTAATTGTTAATGTATTATATGAAAAAAATGCCCATATCATGCACATATAATCTAATATCATTTAAACTATCTATAACTGACAATACGATAATAAATAATAATCTAAGTATTTAAAAAAAATAGTGATTTGAAAACTACATCCAGAACGAGTTAATCATTTCCAAAAGCTCAATAAACGTTATTGTTTTCGAATGAATAAATTACATGAAAATATTTCAGCCAAGTAATTTTAAATTTCAAAATTTCAGCATACATTTATATATTCTTAAATAATAAAGTAATGATGAAATAATGTTAAAATCTTTAAAGTATAGAAACTCTTTGATCTGATAGTAATCTTAATTATGGTTGATGAAGAAATCAACTAATTAAATTTTCAGATAGTTCACGCGCTTAAAAATGAATAACTTAAATAATACATTAATGTCCATAAAAAAATTTTAATGATGAGAAACACCACCATTCTGTTTTATCTAGTTAAGAAATTAGACTTAACATTATTTTAAATTTTCAAATGATTTTATTTCAATCACGCAAAATAACAAATGCAAATTTCCGGCTCATTGCTAATGATAGTAAATTACTCGCCAACAATAAGAATCTCTAATACAGGGCTGCCACTGGTAAGTATTTTTCTAATGTCTGTGTACCACTATTTCTTAGCAATAATACAATGAACCTCCATTAATGCGGATTTCCAAGGGAGGGCATTTTTCATCTGCAGTTTCAGTTTTCTTCAGTAATTAAATAATTTATTAACTTAATGCTAAAAGAAAACTAAATCTTTAATTTGGTAATTTTGGCAGAAAATCAAGTTAGGGACAATTTAAATACAAATAATAATAATAATAATTTCTCAGGACAAAAAAAAAAAAAAAAAAAAAAATCGTGCTTTCATATTTTTATTGTAATTGAAGTAATCTTTGACTTTTCTTTCTGATAGCTGAACAATTCATTTTTTTACCTCGTGATTTAAAAAAATTTCTGGCACATTCGAAAATTTGGTCTGATACATCCCATTTCGATTGGTTGGTGGCTTGGTGGTGATTTCGACTTATCACATGTTTGGTGATGAAATGTTTCTTTTCTCTGCACCACCGCCACTGACTTTTTTTTATTATTTTAATGACTAAAGTTACAAGTTTCTTTACAAAAAATAAAGAACAAAACCAGTTTCGATTCTGACCGATCAATTTGTGAATGTTTTTTACTTAACCCAATAAGTCGAACGCGATTTTCTTAACAGTATTTGCAAATAGAAGGTGATGGGGTGGGGGGTGGGGGGGACAAAAATATCCTCATTAACCGAAGATACCTCTTAAGTGGAGACACATTAGCGGGGGTCCACTGTAATAAGTCCCTTGTAGATTAGAAGAAATCAACCACGTAAGTTAATGTTTTAAAACTGTGGTAGAATAAATAATACTAAAAAGCACAGTTGTCAGTGTCATATTTATAATAAAATCTTATTCGAAAAAGACAAGCAGTTATGTTAACACAGTTAATTTATATAAATAACAAAATAGACTACTTTTCGTAAAGAATTTCATACATAATAAAATATGAAGATATAAAAAGCCTACAGAAAGTACAATTGCCTATCACATCAAAAAGTCTTATATTGCAATACTGTGTACTTTATTTTACCTGGTAAAAAACTAAAATTTTGTAGAATGTTCTTTTCTAAATGAAAATATTATATTACCACAGTTAACTGCATTAGCTGTGTAATTTCATATAACACAGAATAATACTAACAAAGTTAAATACTAAACATAACGCAGTACAATACTTTTCGTAAACAATTTCATACATGATAAAAGTGAAGAAAAAAAAATCCAAAAGTATAATTGTACCTGCCTATCATATCACAAAGTTTTATATCGCAATACTGTATACTTTATTCAACCTGGTAAAAAACTAAAATTTTGTCGAAATAATCTTTCCCAAAGGAAATATCATTATAATAACAAAGTTAATTATATTGACTGTGTAATTTACAAAATTACACAGGTTTGCAGAATTATATTAACAAAGTTACAAATACTAAAGATAATGCAATAGAATACTTTTCGTCAACAATTTCATAGATGATAAAAGTGAAGAAGAAAAAATCCAACAGAAAGTATAATTGTACTTGCCTATCACATCTCAAAGTTTTATATCGCAATACTGTATACTTTATTCCACCTGTAAATAACTAAAATTTTGTAGAAATGATCTTTTCT
This sequence comes from Maratus speciosus, assembly GCA_963932465.1. Lineage (NCBI taxonomy): Eukaryota > Metazoa > Arthropoda > Arachnida > Araneae > Salticidae > Maratus > Maratus speciosus. Next base: position 500,897,014 of record OZ010793.1, on the reverse strand, counting down.
GAAAGAAAATCTGTTTGAAGTGGTTTATTATTCACAGTATGAATATATTTTCTTACGAAAAATATTCAAACCTGCTTGTAATGCCTTCCCCACTTTTGTTTAGGCTTAACATTCTACTTTATACAAAAGTTTTCGCCAACCTGTTTACTATTCACAAGCAAAGCAAGCAAAAGAAAGAAAAAAAACCTGACTATAATAGAAAAGCGGCGTAAAAATGCATTAAGTGTGGATTTTTTTTTCTCCCTGGAAAAGGAGTGTTCGTTGCAGTTTGAGGTAAAAAAACGTTATGTTGGGGTGTTGACTTTCAAATTTATTAAAGCATTAACATTTTCAATGCCTGCTTAAAAACGATGCTAAAATGTGTACTTAATTCAAGACAGCTGTTTTGCCGGCTTAGCGTGAAGTCGGTCGTCTATCCCGGAGTTTTTGGGAAGTTACTGAAAATCCTCTCTTTAAAATATTCAGGAGAAGTTGTTTCCAGGAACGTTTGAGTCGGGAGAAGGGAGAGCAGTTTCGTGCCGGCAAAGGAAATCAGTTTTAATCGAATGACCGCACTGTTTTCTTTTTTTTTCTATTTTTAACGGGTTTCCGTACTATGGAAAAGTGATTTCTTTTAGAAAAATTTACATTTCGGCATTAAAAATTTCTATACAAAGCTTAAAAGCGAAAAAAACATTTTTTTTAGAGTTTTCAAACTTAAAACAAGTAATGGAGTTTTCAGAGAAAGTTGGACTTAACTAGTGAACAATAACTTATAAGGCGTGTTTTGATATTAACGTTTAATATTTAACGTTTTTAAAATGACATGTTGTTTTTGCACAGAGTTTTTAAAAATTTTAAAATAATAATTTTATAAAATGTTTAGCAAGCAGCTTCGCAAAACAGAGTAAATAAGTCCCAGTCGAATGACCGTACTGTTTTTAAAAGGTTTTCATTCTATGTTATTTTGTTTAGAAAAATTTCCCATTTCGACATTGAAAACTTCTGTAAAGAGCTTAAAAGAAAATAATAATAATAATAATAATAATAATAATAATAATAATAATAATAATAAGTTTTCAAACATAAATAATGGACTTTTCAAAAGAAGTTGGACATAACAACTAAACAATAATTTATAAGGTGCATTTTGATATTTAAAATGTTGCAAATGACATGTTGCTTATGAAGAGTTTTTTTTAAACATTTAAAATTGACGTTTTATAAAATGTTTCACCTAAATTTAACGATAGATGAATGCGTTTTGAAATAGATTTGTTAAATTATTATAAAAGAAATTATAACTCTATGAATCATTTTATTGTAAAATTGCATTAAATACGGTGTGTTGCCGAATTCGACCTAAAAATTCAGGGGGATGATAGTAGACATCAAGAGAAAAATGACTACAGAACAATGGGTCGCGAATCACTTATTTAGTCACAAATATAGGGTGTTTCACCACAACTGAACTCGGTTTGACGGTAATAATTTTAAGAAAAATAAAAATACTGCAAGGAAAATGTAACGATATATACCTCATTTGTATGAAATGTGATAACATCACGAAAATATCTGGAACAACTACGTGATCACATAATCGATGATACCGTATGAATTGACATTCGCAGTCTAAAATGTGGAGCGTCAAATGCCTACTGCTAGCTCGTGTAATGGAAACTTCTACCACTTTTTTTTTAATATTATCTTATTTACAACAAAGGTGATAATGTCCATTAAAAGTTTTATTATAATATACTTCAGATTTTAGAAAGTTATTACCGTTAACCCAAATTGAGTTATTGTAGAACACCCTGTATTTTTGGTAAAATACGTGGTTTTCGACGCCATGTGTTATGGTAATTTTTCATCCTCTTGATAGTTTTTTTCTTTTTCATTTTTAATTTTCATATGGTATTTCATTGGACTATACAATTTAAATAGTATATGCACTGTTAAAAATTTTGCAGCATTTTGGCAGGTCATTCGACCGTTTTTTTTTTTAAAAAACGGTTTCATAACCATAATTTAACTATATTCTGACGATAAAATGGCCAATAATATGGTCAGAATAGTGTTAAAATTACGGTTGTGTAACCGTTTTTGGAAAAAACGGTCAAATGACCTGCCAGAATGCTGCAAATTTTTAACAGTGTGGTTTATGTTGTGTTTAATAGTGATTTCATAATTATTGGTCAATTTCATTTGTTTCAGTGCTATAATTGTACAGAAAGTTTTCTTATATATATATTATATACCGGGTGAGGCAAAAGTTCGTTAAAACTTTAAAAACTCATGTCATAAAAAAGGAAGAAATTATGATAAAGGAGTGCGGATTGCGAGAAAGGGCTCACAAGGTAGTCGGATTTTTTTTTTTTTAGTGCGGATTGCGAGAAAGGGCTCACAAAGTAGTCGGATTTTTTTTTTTTTTTTTTTTTTTTTTTAACAGCAAAAAAAATTAGTTAAAAAATCAGTCACATGTAGAGGGTGCTGACGACCAGAAACATAATGAACAGGTACTACGACACAACCTGGTTGTGGCGTAGAATGTTGTGGAGGTCATGTTGAACATTTGTTATTGGAAGAGCAAATGAATGGGGCGTATTGTTATCGTGTTCATTGTGTTGCGGCTCGTCAGCGTAATGTGATTTGTACAGCGTATGTGTGATCAGCTAAATCTGATTTTTTCATAAAAAATTTTTTCTGCTATAGAAAAATCCGACTATCTTCTGAGCCTTTTCTTGCAAACCGCACCGCTTTAACATAATTTCTTAATTTTTACGAGTTTTTAAAGTTTAACGAACTTTTGGCTCGTCCGGTATATACAGGGTCTAACATATATATACAGGGTCTAAATTGTTTTTAAGAAATAAGAGGGATGATAGTACCTATCCAGACGAGCAGTAATTATCATAGAGCATGGGGTCACAAATTACTTATTTAGTCACAAATACAGGATGTTTCCCCTAACTGAAATCGGCTTGTCGGTAATAATTTTGCGATAAATAAAAATACTGCAATGAAAATATAACGATATGTGCCTCGTCTTGTATGAAATGTGATAACTTCGCGAAAAGCTCTGGAAAAACAGGGTGTTCACGCAATCGATGATATCGTATGAGCTGATAATCACAGTCCAAAATGTGGCGCGTCAAATGCATACTGCTGGCGCGAATAACGGAAACTTCTACCACTTTCTTTTTTTTTGTGTGTGTGTGTGTGTGTTATCATATTTACAACAAATGTGAGCATGTTTATTTAAAGCTTCATTTATTACACTTTAGCTTTCTGAAAGTCATTACCGTCAACCAAAGTTGGATTAGGGTAGAACACTATGTAATTTTGATTAAATGGGTGGTTTGCGAACCTATGTTACATTGTAATTATTGCTCGTCTGGATGGATACTATCACCCCTCTTATTTTGTAAAAGCAATTTAGACACCCCTGCACATATGTATATATATATATAAATGAAAAGCCCTCATTCATAAGCAAAATAAAAGAAATATGCTCACTAAATAAGAAGTTTACGAAAATTGTTAACAACTAAGTTATTTTTATCATTTTATTAATCAAATATCTTTAGATGAGATAGCAAATTACCTTTAGATATTTTCAAAAGAATCAAAATAATATTAGCTACGCTGAAATAAATATGAGTACTTCTCACTCTCCGATTTTTAAAAAAGGGAAATATATATATATGTATCATTCTCTTTTCACTGCACTGTAAAAAAAGACAAATGTTTCTTAATATAGGAAAATATAATGAAACCACAAACGAAAATATAAAAAAATTTAGTCCGTAAAGCGTTCTTTATCTTAAAAAACCCCGGAAACGGTAATATTTTTGAGATTTAAAGAAGTATTTATAAAAACAATGTTTCTTTTGGGAGTGGTACACTCGTCGACATATCGTTTCGTGAACATATACACTTCGTCGACATAGCATTTCGTCTATACAATGTATGTAATTTACATTTCGTCGCTAATTTGATTTGTGAACACATGGATTATTTGTAACTTATTATAAAACAAAAATATTAACGTCGCTCATACCTTAGCCGAAACAAATGTTTCTAGGGTACACCAGGAGGAGGTATGAGCCAGATTTTTATTGTTTAAAATACATTACCAAAAAAATGACAAAAATAACATTGCGAAAAAATGTATAAAATATGTACAATACATATCAGAAATATATTTCGCCAAAATGATATGTCGACGCAGTGAACCTGACGACGAAATGATATTTCGACGAAGTGTACCTGGCGATGAAATGATATGTCGGCGAAGTGTTCCTTTCGACGAAATGATATGTCGACGAAGTGCTCCTTTCGACGAAATGATATGTCGACGAAGTGTTCCTTTCGACGAAATGATATGTCGACGAAATGACTTGTCAACGAAATGATTGTCGACTAAATGATTGCCACCCGTTTCTTTTACTGATATGGATTTTTAGAACCGTTTCCATGTAGTTTTTATAGTGTATTTAATCAGTTTTCTCAAATTGAAAGGTAGGTTTTTATGATGCTATCATATTTGTCTATAAAACATGTTTGTTGAATACTTAAGATATTATAGAATTTGAAAAACTATATTCCAAGTTCAAAAAACTGATTAATATACTATAACAACAACTTGAAAATGTTTCAGAAAAGAAGTGGCAACAAAATATCTTTGTTTTTAAAAATATTTCTCGAAAACTTAAAACTATATTGGTTTCTATAAGGTTTCCAGTGATAAAGAACACTTTTAGAAATCATGGGAAATGCGGAAGAGTTATTGTGTATTTTCAATCTTTATTATACCATATTTCCCTAGATTAAGTAACATTTGCTTTTTTTTTTTTTTTTTTTTTTTTTTTTTTTTTTTTTTTGTGTTTAATCTCAAGATCATCAGTTATCTTAGAAAAATTAATTTGAAAGCCTTTAATTAATTAATTTGGTACTTTTCGGTTAGCCGGGCGCCAGTGTTATGTATTCATATATATGTATATATACATGCATGTATATACATAAATATATATATGTGTGTATATATACATACATATATATATATATATATATATATATAGCCATAATATAATTACAAATCATCATCTATTTCCAATTACAATAATTAATTCAATGAATTAATAAATTTAGTAGCAAATTATAACTGTAACATTATATTAAATACAGATTGAACCCTATACAAGTAATACTAATTAAGCAAAATCCACCAATTGACTAGCACATTGCATACGAATAATTCATATTGACATATGAAAAAAGACCAAATTTTGAAAAAAAAAATCTATTAAAGACATATGAAACAAAAAACCAGCTAAATAATGTTGAACACTTAAAAGACATATTGTAAACAAACAACAGATTAAATGGAAGGATGGAACCGGAAGCTTATATAGCATTTCACTTCATCAAGGGTACATGAAACACCAATATAAGCAAAAGCATAGTCGATTTCTGTAAAAGAATCCAGCATAAGCTAAAAATTAGATTCTTTATGTACCCGATCGATCACACACCAAAAAGCATAAATTTACCATGACAGGTAAATTGAATTAAATAAAAATTAATAAATACAAGATCCTTAATAATGAACAATATTAATTTAAAGAAACAATTAAATTTGAAGACGTACCAAACATGAGAATTGGAATGACCCTATTAAATCTTGAACAAGTAGCAGTATTATCATAGCAAAAGTCCCGCCGATTTATTGTTACAGTTAAAATCGAATTCTTACGGTTACAAAACAACACAGTGTGCAGAAAAAATACACAACTTCTAATAAAAATAATTAACATATATCGTCTTTATTATAAAAATTATTATATGCATTAAAAGGATCCTATAATAAATTAATACGAAAAATATATACAATAAAATTATTTAAATTTAAACGTGTAATAACATAGAGAAATATTAAAATATAAATAAATTATATGGCAACAATATTATTTAGAACTAAATAAATAATTATTTAATGCTGCCATCTAGCTGAACTTATTAAAAGAACACATACATCTTGAAATAAAATATTTTATAGTGCTGCCATCTGTTGTAAATAATATAAATTCCTTATATAACTGTTGAACAATTTCATCGAATCTTAAAACACAAAAAGAACATACTAAAAAAGCACATCTAAGTATCGATAATAATCACTTATCATTTATATTAGAATGTTTATAATTATTTATAATTATTTTATTAAATAGTAAATAAATTAATAATAATATCAATTAACTTACAATTATGACATAAAAGTATGCTTTATTATGCACATATTAAATTTAATGTTTTAAATTTTAAATGTACTTTACAAAATGGGTGTGGGTGTAATAAACGTATTATAACATTTCTTCATACTGTTAATTACAATTAACAAACTACAATAACGTCCATCATTATAAATAGATATTGTAGTAAATCAATAAAAGTAACTTAATTTTATATCAATATAATATAAATATCCCAGTACAGTGTGAAGGACAACAAATCTCATGAGGACCACCATAAACATACAAACCAAAGAATTAACGAACCACCCCCCCCCCTTTTTTTAAATACATACCATTCCCTTTTTTAAATATGTATATTAAATCAACATTTGCGTATAAATTATCCAGACAACACCGCCCTCCTCCATAGTTTAATATCTACCCACTCAGCCATCCTATTTAAAAAAAAATTATATATTTTGTATTTTGTATTTTTAATTTTTTTTGTTTATTTTTATTTTTTTATACATTTTTTTATAAATATTTTTTGATACGCAAAATGTTAATAGTAACATACAAGAAACCGCCCCACTAAACATTGTTTAGATCATTAATTAATTGTAGATTAATGAATATTTGAATTTCTTAGGAAAACCGTGATTTAATGCATCATAAATTAATTGTTTAATGTTTTTATTTATAAGATGTGATGAACATAAACTTTTGATTCTATATAAATGATTAATTAAAATATTACGGTAAACTGAAATATGTAGAACGGATTTAAAATGAGTAAATGTGTTAACTTTGAATTGAAAGTCTTTACGTTTGTCATAAAGATCAGTAATAGTTTTGTTTTGTGCGATTATTATTTTTAGATCTAAAACGTTAATGGTATTATTTGTTAATAGGTTTTCTGTCAATTTTAAATTAGTTGGATAATCAACTGGAAATTGAGTTATATTTGATTGTTTAGTGTCAATCAAAATTATGTCATTAATATATCGATACACTAGTATATTATCATCACTGAAATTACTTTCATATTGATATAAATATAAATCAGACATTAAACTGGATGTAGATCCGCCTTGTGGTATTCCTTCTATTTTTAGATAAATAATATTATCTTGTAAGATATAGTTATTGTAAATTATAAAATTAGTTAGAGTGCGAAAATATTTTAAATCCATATATGCAGGAAGAGTTAATTTATTTTTATATTTCAATTATATAAGCAAAAATATTACGTCTGAATTCCATCTTTAAAATATTTACATTAAAATCACAGACAATACATAAAACAATTAAAATTATTACATAAAAACACTAAAAACATATTAAAATTGGGACGTTATTTTTATATGTTTTAAATAGTGTATTAATTATATTATGCAGGTCTTTAAGATTTATGTTATTAAAAAGATCTTTGAAATCATATGTACGAATATTTTTAACACATTTAATGTCTTTAAGTACATTAACTAATTGATAACTGTTTTTTATACAATGTTTATTATCAATTTCTGTTGTTAGATTATAAATTTGACTGAGAATTTTTAATAATATATTGTTTGCATAATTATTATATGTATTATATCCAATTGTAACTGTTCTGAATTTAAGTGGTGTCTTATGAAATTTAGGAATGAGTACTAAATATGGATAGTTAAAGTTAGTAGGAGTAAAATTTAGTAGTTTATAATAAGCACTAATCTTATTATATGTATATATAACACTGACGCCCGGCTAACCGAAAAGTACCATTAATTTATTTTTCTTTCTTCTTTCTAAAATGAAATCAAGATATACCTATGACAATATGTATAATGCATTATCAATCACACTTAATTCCATTGATAAATAGTAGTGATACAATTTAATTGAATTATACAATGCGTATCATTACATTAAAAAAAAAAAAACTTTAATTCTAAACTCGTTAATTAGGCTTTTTATCAGAAACGCTAATAAAAACTACAATTCCCTCACACAACTAGACAGCGTGATTCCTCCAGTTACTCACATACCATCTATGAAATGATTTTTCCGTTCAAATGTAGCTCTCATATACCTAGGAAAGAGGGTAAAAAAAGTATGTTAGCGTGACATGTTGGTCGGAATGGATGCATTTCTCACTTAGCCAGTGTTACCTCCTTCTCTACACCAGCTGAATAGGAAGAACAAAGAGTGAATCTGTTTCGTGATGCACTAATAGTGTGTTCAGAATTTGCGTGATTCAGCTTTTGTCACTGAAACCGAGATGCGAGGCAATTGAGCAAAGTGGCGTGAGGTCAGACCTAGTGAATATGGCAGAAGAACGAAGATGAGTTAATAGGATAAGAAAATAATCAAATCGTGTTCCTTATATAAGTTTATAGGCTTGTCATACTGATATATGAATATAAATACATAGCAAAAAATGGAAACTTGTAGAAAGCGGGAGAGATTTTTGAGAATTATTATCTTCGAGAAAGTTTAAACACATCCTTTTCTTTGATTTTTAAATATGATCGTGTAATATTGACTTAAAGTATATTGAATGCTGCGTGCAAATTTCAGTTCAACTGCAGTATTTTTTGTGGAAAAATATTGTAATTCAAGACATTTAAAACTGTAGAAACTTCTATCTTATAAGAAACGCGTTTTGAAGAAGAGAATTTTTCTTCCGGTTGAAGCGCGTCCAAGTAGTGAAAGATCAACAGTACCGCTATTGTTTCGAAATTAACGAATCCCTAAATCACGTCTTTTAGCAAAAAAATTTGCTGCTAGACGTATGCGGGGTCTGTGAAAATTTATATGAGTAAGAGAATTTGCAAACATTTATTTAATATCATCTAGAAAACATTAATAATTTCTAATTTTTTCATGAAAATTTACATTATTTTAATTGTCATAAGAAAGTTTGTCTTGGAACATTTCAGACTTACTATGCGGCCATAATATTATTTTTATTTTTATTTTTTTACGTGGATAATGCAGTGTGCTAAATTAGATGGTCATCAGCCGAACAGTTTAGGAGGGGTAGCGTCAAAAAGTTACCATTGAAGTGGACACAAGGAGCTTCAGCTCAATCAATCAGGAATGGTTTTATATAAATAAACAAAGAGACCAAAGGGGGAAGAAAAAACCACAACAATTTCGTTTCTATCGAAAATGAGATAATGATGTTACTTAAAAGAGCCTGATGGATGATTCCCTATTATATCATTTTTGGATTGAGCAAGATCCATGTAACTAAATGACCTGAAAATCCCTAAACGACTATGTAATTTTTAAATTTAGATTAGGGTTTACTCAAAGCTTAATTTCCAGGAACGGTACCGTTTTTCCTATTAATCCTATACATCATAAGCAAGATTGAATAAATAATACATACACAATAATTATATGAATATTATACTATACATTCGTTAAATAATTCAATTATCAATATACACGGTGTCCCAAAAATATTCAAACTCACTTTAAATTTTACTTGCTGGAGATACGTAGGAAATATAAATAGCAAAAGTATTAAAAATAAGGTAGAGATTAAGATTATGTTTTAAAATAGTCCAGCCATTACTTTTAAAAAATTAATTTTTATGCTGTCCCTGTGTCTTATAAGTTATATTTAGAAATATTTTATCCATGCTCTGACAAGTAAAACAGTACAAATTTCATTCTTCTACCACCAAAATTCACCTAGTTATGATACGTTGAATTTTATGAAATTTTGGAGCTTTCCGGCCCTAAGAATTTGTCTGTTCGTTTTCAGCGCCGGAAAGCTACGAAATTTCATAAAATTCAACATATAAGTAGGTGAGTTTTGGTCGTAGAAGAATGAAGTTCATACTGTTTTACTTGTTAGAGCAGAGAAATTAGTTTTCTTAATACAGCTTGTATTTCCGATTTTTCAACTAGGCGACACAATTACTCCAAATTGAATGACAACATAAAATCATATTTTAAAGGGCAATTTCTATATATATATATATATATATATATATATAGATAGATAGATAGATAGATAGATATAGATATGTATGTATAGATAAATCATAAATAACTTCTTTCTATAAAATTTTATCTGTTACCGTAGTAGCTAAATATTTGACATGTTCGTTTCGTCTCTTATCCGTAACTGCAGTATAACTGTTAGATTCATATATCAATTCTTCTCAACTACTTTGAGTACATTCCTTTATTGTAGTTAGCATTATTGTTCTATTTATTATTTTTTTCCATTTGCTTTCCTAATTTAATGCATTGTAACGGCAAGTGATGGAATTCTTGATCGTTCGCTAGTCTGTTACATGAAATAAAGCATTTGGATGTGTCGCTTTAAAGTATTCATGATTCTTAATATATTGAGATTTCCTGATAGGTAATATTTATTTAGGTGTTTCTCTCTGTGTGTGTGTATATATATATAATAAAACATTTGTAATTATTAACTATAAATCTCATGAAAAATCGACAATAGATAAATGAACCAATAATTATAATACACTATAAAATTGTATGTGCAATAATCTGAAATTCATAAACTGAAAAAATCAACAAACGATTTAGGAGAAAAAAATAGGAAATCGCACCTCCATTTAGCGTCTATTGCTTTCAGCGACATCTATCGCTTCTATTTTGAACTAAAATCGAGAATCGCAGTAGAATAAAATTCCTATCTTACCTAACCCTCATGCATGAATTTTTTCAATAGCTGTCACTATTTTCAAATTATTGAATTTTAAAATCAGTCAGTCCATTTTAGGACACCCGGTATATCGTTACCCCAGAGCAACAGTAGGACATCTAGTAATAATCGAAAATGAGATATCTGACTTACTGCTATTAAAAACTGTGTCTGCATCTGGTGGAGCAGTAGGGAATTTATATAAAACAAATCTGAGATATAGTATTAAACGTAATTTTGTGTTTCAGAAGTTGTTCCACTAGATGCAAACTAAGTTTCTCATAGCAGTAAGTCAGACATCTCATTTTTTATTATTACTAGATGTCCCACTGTTGCTCTGTGGCAACGGTATGTATATATATATATATATATATATATATATATGTATATATATGTATATGTGTATGTGCTATCATTGCCTTTGTATAGGTGTCTACTGCAGTCCCAACGTATATTTTTTTATCATTACGTTAACAAAAATTAAGAATTTTTTACTTTTTTTTTCGCCAGACGTACTTTGCTTTGAGTGAAATGTAATGATATCACAAGAAGTGGTCGTCATCCGCATCCAGACAGCCTTGAACTAAAAATGTAATTTACATTATATGCGGTGTCACTGGCTAAATTTCAGTGCAATTACAACACTTTTCGTATTGCAATTACATATCCCCTAAGAAAGGCGAATCCATTGAAAATTTTGTTAAAATATCTTCATTGTTGTTAAAGCTATGATTAAAATAAGGGTTCGCATTTTCCTGAGACATTCTATATTTCAGATAGAATAAATGTATGGCAATCTTTGTTTCTCACATGCGAAAAATATTTCTTCTAGTGTGCTCTACCCTTTCTTCAACTTTACCTAACCTTTTTCAAATCATTCTATATATGCACATCCATCTAACTGGTAAATGAAACAAATGCAACATTTATAAATATCCAACATGTTTAATGATATCAAATTCCCTCCCCTAGAAATAATAGTACAATTTACTTTTTTTAAACAATAAGTATTTGAAATGAGATTTCTAAACAAATACTACTCATTTTCATCTCGGTTTCTTGCACAAAACATAAAGAGCTACTGGCGTGTACCACTCTTGTTCTCAACTTTCAGAGAAGTGGCGTGACTGCATGGAATTGTTCATCATCTTCCTCTACACAAACATGTTAGGCGCAATCCTAATGAGCTTGAGAATGTGGAACTGCTTAGTGCGTGAAAGTAGAAAAGAATTCTGCCTAGTGCTACCTCTTCTCATCCATATTTACATTCAAAAGACTTAATTTTATAGAAATATGTTCCTCTTTGTGCACGAAGTTCTGGACAAATAACTTCTAGGGGTACAGAGAAGAAAAAAAAAGTTTGGAAAATGTTCAGCTGGTTCCTTCAATGAAGACGACAGGAAACAAGTGCAGGTTATTTGACTGGGCTTGTAAAACAGCAGTTTAAAGTAAATAGAAAATACCCATAATTTTTGATAAGTTTAATAACTTTTTAAATTATTTACAAAAATTAAAAAAAATTAATTAAATTGCATATCTTGTATTTATAGTACCTATTTTAATACACCAAAACACGTTAAAGTGGAATTTGCGTATACCGTAAACCTAATTTAAACGGGAAATTCCCATGGGCACAGCGATAGATTGCTGTTTTTTATAGTTTATCATCTTTTTAAAATGGAACCTGGTAACTACGGAAACAGAATTATCTTATATAGCATGCAAATATTTCTTTCAAACGGAATAAAAATCTTACGTAACATAACTTAATGGTATCTTGAACATACGTATCTGTTTCATTTCAAAATGTTCAATCATCACTTTTGGTTAGTTAATCGATAGAAATTTCTAGCGAAGAATAGTGGGTTTATTCTGCTTTCCGAATTTTAAAGTTATATTACAGGAAGCTTCTAATTATATGAAAATATTTTATATTTTATTAATACTTTGTACTTATTTTTCGAATGTGACTCGACGAAATGATGGTTCTTATAAATACAGGAACCTTTTTTGGTTACCTCTATGCCAAACAATAATCTTCATTGCAAATTTCGATTCAAATGTTGTATACAACTATCACAAAGAACATTATTTGATAGTAGTGGTAGCCAAAAGTGGTATCATCATGTAAAGTAAGTTATCTCTTCGAGACGTGTTCTAGAGAAAAGTGGCAAAAAGACTGAGAAGGATGTACACTTTCTTGGCTTGTAAATGAGTGCACACACCCATTCCTTCTTTAACGGATATTTTCTTTCCCATAGAGTATTTTCACTTGCGAAATGACTGTGAAATTCAACCACTCGAAGATGTAGCTGAGTCGCGATAATGTTCAGACAGATCAAAATAATGGCTAAACATCAGACACTAGGGACGACAGAAGAACCCCAGGCACCCTTCTATCTACTCAAATCGTACCGAGATGTATATGATGGCACTTGGTACAGTGCGTTTCATATTGGGATAAGCCGTGCGGGCAATTCGCCGTAGACAGAAGCGAAAAAGATAGCAAGTGTCTCTTTGCGAAAAGACTGATACGAAATCGTAAACTCTGCCATATTTATGGTGTAAACTTTGATTTCGGATTAATTTATAGAAGAAAGGACTACTTTTGATTCGAAAGAGGGTGGTGCAGATTATCTTAAGGGCGTTTGGTCGCGACGGTTAAGTTATCGTTTACATTAGTTGATGTTGAATGCACAGAGGTTGCTTTGATTAGAGAACCTTCTTTTCAAAAGTTCATTTTTATTGCTGTGATAAGATGTTTTCATGATTAACTTTCTTCTTCTCATTCGGCTTTTCGCTTGATGTATTTCTCAACCAGATGTCTATGTGATGATATTTTAATGCCATTGGAAAATTGATAAGGTTGTGAAAAAAATTAGATCTATGAAGAAAAACTATAATTTATATTGTATACTAAACATAGTTTATCTAGCAAAACATCAGATGGCCCCATGGATTATATTTTTTAATAAGAGAAACGCAGGATAACGGATGGGAACGATACGGGAAATTGCAGATAAGAAGGATTTTTTAAATCATGACGAAACATTTGATAGAGAACTATAATATTATATTAAGTATAAAGAAAAAGTCTTAATTTACGTCCATTAATAGTAAAATCATAAAATAGATGTTCCAAAAACTTCAAAATATATACTAAAAACACTTTAATTGCTTAAAAGACGTCAAATATCATTAAAATAAAATTTTATTGATATTTAGGATTATATAACACTTTATAATAGGGACTGATCACGCATTTCAGTATTTTATGTACATTGTATTTCTGTTTCTTATGTGTTCTATGATGAAGATGATTGAGTGATTCAATCGAAACATGTCAATATTTTAATGTTCTTATTGATATTTGAGTTCTTTTAAGTAATTAAAACTTTTTTAGTGTATATTTTGAAGTTGTTGGAATATACATTTTATAGAGAACTAAAATTTTATAAACTAAATTCCCCAGTGAGGAATTTTAATAAAAAATTGGTGGAGTGAATAAAATTATTAAAATTAGGTAGTAAATTTGGAAAAATTATGCGGAATTTATAATACTTATCCTCGTTCAGTTTTCGCATTTATTGTTTTTTAATGCTCTCACTTAGAGAAAAAACTGACATTAATTTTATTGTCACTGTATTCATTTCACCATATAGAACCAAAAAGTTTTCCATTTAATATATAAACCACAGTTTTAGACAGAATCTATATTTATAATTTTGAAATTCTGTTAAATTATTAAATTACAGTGAAACCCCGATTTAACGTTATTCAAGGGACCATAAAGAAATAACGCTAAATGCGGGAAAACGTTAAATCGGGGTAGGATGAAAACAAAACACTGACCATAAAATAAAGACTAATTTACGTAAGATACGTTTCATTTCTTGATATACAATGATTTAGACATCAGGTTTCTAAGTTATATTTTAAATAAATATTTTATTTCACTTTGCGTCCTGTTTTTAGCAGCTACATCACAAATCGCTTTCTCAAGGTATGAGAGTTTGTGTAAGTTTTTCTCTTGGTCTTCAGTATTTCAAAAGAATACTTTCAGTGTTATGAAAGTTCTAATGACTTCCAATTTTCAAATTCCTTAAACGGTGACGATTTCACGTTTTTTTCTTTTTTTTTAGCCTGTTTTTCCATTGTTTACAATTTTGCTCCATTAAATCTACTTAGTGTAAATTTGTTTACAAATTTGAACCCGAAATTCAAATTAAACATATTAATTGTATTTTATGGCTTTCGAGATAACTTCCAATTTTTCAAGTAAAGAAAAAAGCTTTCTTTTTGACGCCATACAATCTAAAGCTATGAAAACTCTCTAACGTATTCTATCAGCTCCGTTGTAGGTAACCTTGTGTTGTAGTACAGAAAGCACAATCGAATAAAATAAAAAGGTGTGGGTGAAAAAGAGGAAGGCTTTTGAATGATTTTTGAACGTTTTGATAAGAAAGTTTTTTTAAATCACAAATTCTGACTAATTTAGAAAAATTTCATTGAGATTTTATAGCTAAAAAAAAAACGTTAAATGCGGGAAATAATTCAAAATGATAACATTAAATCCGGGATTTTTTTTAACATTACAAGTATAGGTAATTGATTGGGACTAGCTAAAAATGACGTTATATGCGGAAAATCGTTAAATACGGGTTACGCTAAATCGGGGTTTCACTGTATTAGATATTGGTCCTCATTTTTGCAGTGACTTAACTTTATTGAAAAGAAATACTGTAGCTTGTGGTTGGAACCTGAGATGCCTTTTTAATCCCCCTCTCTCCTAAAGAAAAAAAAAATTAAATCTTCTCTATATTTACTGCGTTAAGAGTACTGACGTTAATCATCAAAGCACAAGCTTCTATCACAGTCACCTATTTAAAACATTTTATGTTTCACTCTAAGTATCCAAAATGTATTTTTTTTTCAATAAAATTAAGTCATTGTTGAAATGAGGAGAACTATTTTTTTTTTCGAATTCATTCATTCTATTTATTACTTAACACTAAAAGGACATCGAGGGGTCATTTAACCCCTACCAAATGAATATATTTCGGTTTGAACCAAAAATTTCTTCACAAAATAAATTTAAAATAAACAATAAAGATATAATGTTAAACAGTTTTAAATAAAAATTCTGGTATAAATATTTTTTATAAAACTTGAGTAAAATTTCCGTTCTTTTTAGTATTAAAGGAGAATATAAAAGATAAGGATTATTTGCCTATAAAAACCTCTAAAAATGCATGCTAGATATATATTTATTAAATGAAGATAATTAAATGAAACAGTCGATATATTTACTCATTTTAAGCTATACCTTTGAAAAAGAAAACAATAACTTACAAACTCACATAACAAAAATCTCCGATATACATATATATTTTAATTTTGCCATACAAAGCTTAATAATGCCGAAATATACTCATAGTTTACGGCAAGAATTTACAAGCATACTTAAGTGTATCGAAATAAGCTTTGCTGTTTAAATTTATTTAATTTTAACATTTGCTTTTCTTGTTAATGCACATTATTATTATTATTATTATATTATTATTAATATTATTATATGTAGCATTGTCAATTTCTTTCTGCGTGCAAACAGAGTAAATATACTTATAAAGTAAGAACCGAAATTTTTATACTCTATATTAATTTCGATTCTATTGTTTACGTCTCGGGTAAACTGCGGTCAAATACAGTGAATTCCACAAACAGTGATAACAATTTAACAGACTAAGCGCACTCATTTTACATACTTACGGATGCATAAGGAGTTGTTTCCAACAAACTGTTTTCTAAATGTTTCTTACACAATTAAAGTATCTCCTTTTCTCCTTCTTTCTGTCTCCTCTCAGAAAAAAAGTTTGTTTTCCGACGCTTTTGTTCCCATTTCCTTTGCATTAGAGATGCTCCAGTGTGCTTAATAATACCACAAAATGTCGTGTAAATATTATTACTTTTTTGAGCTGTTTTAATGTTCGCCTGGGCTGAGCCTAATGTATTGTTATTAACATCTCTCCGTCTCCCAGAAGCCACGATGAAAAAATGTTCGAGAGAAAAAAAAAGTTAAATTCCCCAGAAAATAATTGAATTACCCTACGGAGATGGCAGAACTAAGGAAGGAAAAAAATAATTCACATCTTAAAAAAAAAAAAAGAAAAAATAATAAACTTTTAAGTTTGGTTTTCCCCTGTTTTTCATTTATAACCTTCTTTGCGAAAAGTAAAAGAGTGCAGGAAGATTTTTGCATTA
This sequence comes from Maratus speciosus, assembly GCA_963932465.1. Classification (NCBI taxonomy): domain Eukaryota; kingdom Metazoa; phylum Arthropoda; class Arachnida; order Araneae; family Salticidae; genus Maratus; species Maratus speciosus. Next base: position 500,879,866 of record OZ010793.1, on the reverse strand, counting down.
GCAACCATAACTGCCATTAATTTCGAGTCTTCTCTTGCCTCAAATCCAATTTCTGGACGTTTAAAAAAACGTCTTTTCCAGTTCTGACTCCAGCAATCGTGACCGTTTTCGCAAGAAAGAACTGAGGAGTTTTTGAAGAAGTAGTGAATGTTTTTGAAAATGTATGATTAGCATTAATTGTTTTTCAAAAATTTTAAAATAAAATTATTTACTTTCTTAGTGCAAATAATTTTCAGTTAAACATTAAAATTAAATTACATTTTAATTGTTTCTTTACAAATACTTTTTATGACAGTTTCAAGCACAATAAAACGTATATTAAAGTACAATAAAAAAAAAATCATAGAAATAACAATCAAAGTTATAAATTGACTGAAGTAAAATAACGAAATCATTAATGTACGATAAAAGAAGATGCAGCAAAACAATACGAATGATTTTACATTGTCAACCAATGTAGTTTTTCTTAATAAATAAACGAAGATCTCTTAATATTGAAAGAATAAAACAATGTAAAATTCCTGGTGCAAATAAAGAATAAGTTTGAAAGCAAACTAGGTTTTTAAAATAATTATCTGGTAATCCTGGGGGAAATCATTAGACTATTCTGACATTGGCTTTAACGAAATTTTGAACTTGCAGCATGCATCAGGGCCCAATTAACCTCTGTATCTAAGGGACGAGCAATATAATTTTGGGGGGCCCCTTTCATTTGAGAAAAGTTTTTAAAATTCTACATAAATAAAAACTCGTCAATGCTAGCAATGTTATACCCGGGATTGGACTAGCCGAGTTCACATATATTTCTTTCAATAGCTTTTTTATGTTCTCTACATATACTTCTGATATATTTATTATACACTAGTATTCAAAACTTAAGCAACAGTCACAAAATGCTAATTTCTGAACACGTGAGTACTCAAATGAAAATTCTGCAACCATCAAATGTAGAAAATAGGTACTACCCTAACAGCACAGCCTGTCCATGTGAACTCACCTTGACGTCACAAACGGTCACAAGCGTCACAGTCACTACAAGGAACTTAAATGTGATATCTTTTATTCATCTCATTCTTACTCTCAATTGATCACTCCACTGAGAAGTCACTAAGACTGCTGTTTTGTGACGAGTCAACAAATGACTTTACAATGAAGTCACTTAGTAACTCTCATGTGACCGTCATTTTGAGACTCCATTGTAAAGTCATCATGACAGCTGTTTTGTGACGAGTTCCCAAGTGACAGAAAATGACTTCAAAATTGAGTCTTCAAATGTTAGTCACATGAGAATCAGAAGGTGACTTCATTCTAATTTTATCTGGTGACTCATAAAAAAACAACAGTCACTGTGATTTCTCAATGTAGTCATCATATGTTGATTATTTGAGGCTAATAATGAGACGGATGAAAGATTCCACATTTCGTTTCACCGTAGTGACTGCGGCACTTGTGACAATGTGTGACGTGAAGGAGGTGTCACATCGACTAGCTGTGCTGTAGGGATAGTACATATTTGAATTATATTATTTTCTTTTGAGTATTCGCTCGCTCGAAAATTAGCATTTATGATTGTTGCTTAAGTTCATCACTATATATCTTATTGATCACATTCACATTTTCCGGTTAAATAAGTTTCCTAAAGTACTGTGTGGACTTTCTCTTGCATTAGGCAAACTTTTTCTTCCATAAAAATTAAAAATGCAATGTAAAAAAGAAAGAAAAAACAAACAACAACAAAAAAAAAACCTCTGCTTTTTCAGAATTTAGTGTCACCCACGATCGATATATATATATAAACATATTTTAGCTTTAAGACTTAAAATACACGCTTTTATTTTATCTAAAATTACGTCATTCGCATCCACTAGAGAATTCCACAATTACGATCCAGTTTTAAACAACATCTTTAGAAAAGTATGCATTTGACGTCACTATCGCAGAATAATATACAAACCCAGCAAAAAGCAATGTCGTCATTCAAGAAACTCGACAAAAAAATCGGGAATCTCATGATTCATATGCCTTTATTTGAATGAACATTAATATGGATACTTAAAATTAAATATAATTTATAATAGCTCCATGTTTTATTAGAAATCCTTTATATTTTTTCAAATTAGCACTTGTTTTAATTACATTTTTTTTCAGTGCTTATAGAAAACGGCAATAAAAGTATATAGTAATCTACTATTTTAACTTTACTTTTTACAGAAATAGAGTACTACAGTTGCCACCATCAAACAAATTGCAGTTAAATGTACTTTTTTTTTTCTCTATACGACGCATTATATGTAAAAATTTAAAATGCGCGATGCTTAGAAGTTTAAAAAATTGCAGTAGAGATTATCAGTACAATGATACATCTGCTTCCTTTTACGGTAGGCTTCTGTATCGTAACGTTATTTTTTAGGGGGGACACTTTAATTGTTGCCTCTAAGAAATAACATATCGGGGACTAAAAAAAAAACAAACTGGAAATGGAAATTTGAATACCCTTTTTACAATCCTTTTGAGACCCTCTTAAACGTTGTTAGAGCACAGAAAAAAATAAGACTTAAAAGATTAGAAAAGGGGTAGAAAGAAAAGGGTAGAAAGATTTTTATTTTTTTTCCAAAATGGGTATTTAACAGTGCCCAAATTGGATACACAATGGCAACCAAAACAGGTATATGGACCCAAATTGGGTAACCTCATACCTAAGAATCTTTCCTCCCAATTCGGGTATTTTTCTACCCGTTTTAGGTCTTATTTTTTCTGTGAGGTGAAGCTCGTGCTTCATGTGCCTTTTGGATAATCAGGCCTTGGCAGGCATATTAAATAGTAGAAATAACATAAAAACAATAATATCTCCTTAACCAAATAATAATAAAAATAGATTAGCACTTGCTTGAAGCCACTAATTTTGTTCTTGTTCGAGCAAACAAGAAAAGAAACAGGCAAGCAAAAGTTCATTTTTATTTTTAGCTTTAATATCACATAAGAGTAACAATGTTTCAATCGCATTCAAATATGCGTGAAAAGTTTAAGATAGGGTCTATCTTCGATAACTGCAACAAAAAGTCGCATTAATATTCACTAGCAACTGATAATCTTGTACCATATATCATCTAGAGGGAAAGCTCAATTTCGACATGCATTTTCAAAAAGGTTACAGTTGCAACAGTTGATGCAGTTTCTAATGCTTCTTCTAATACTTAAATGATTTCAAATTTGTTTTAATTGTATTCCTATGATTATTAGAAGAGGCGTTATGGTTAATTTAATAAACAGGAAGTAAGAAGTCAAATACCGGAAGTGAGCAGAACGATCAGGATAAATGTAAGTAGTGTTTCTATGCATGACATTTGTATGTTTTTTACATAAAAACACTGATAAACTTTGATACTTCTAGATTAATTTTATAGATGAGACATCTTTAAATGCGATTTCTGGAAAATCCATTTTTCCGTTATTTCCATGTACGATAAACTTCATTACATAAAATTTTTTAAACACATTTCAGTAAAACTTTGTCATAATGCTTTTTATATTACTCACTATATTCTGAACTAGAATCTAGGCTGTATGTGATAACGTAATTGCTTTCTAGGTAATCGAATATTTAAAAAATTGCAATTTTTAATAAAAAAATATGTACTTTTTGGCATTTTTTTGAAATATTTCAGTTAATTTTGAAAATATTGTAAAACTCTTAATTCAATGCACTGGTAAGTGTACTAGAAGTATGCGTAAGCATAAAACTTTGCTAAACAAAATGGCAAAAAAAACCGCATTCTTTAAAAATGTTATGAAGATATTGCTAGAATTCTATGTTTTTTTTTAAAATGTTATGAAGATATTGCTAGAATTCTATGTTTTTTCATCATTCTGTATTACATTTACTGAAAATATATGTATTTATTCAATATTGTACATTATTTTTAAAGAGCTCTGAACATAGCCAGATATCTTAAAACGTGCTTCTATATGTTTTTAGCTCATAAGTTAGTGATTATTTTTTTCTCATGTAACGTTATTTCACATGTAACATTTAATCAGAAGTATATGTGAATTTACAGTAATTTGTTATATCTTTCAACACTATGTAAACATAGTAATAGGATTATTTAATAGTGGTATGTTTTTCTAAAGTGATAAATTCTTCAAACATTATTTGCTCCCACATCATCGTTATTAATTTTAAACTCGCATTTAAATGTTAAAAAAATAAATAAACAAAGACAACTGTTTGGGGTATATTCTAATAAATATGTTTCTTTTCTGCTTTTATTTTCCCATGTTCCCTTTTCTAGTGTTACCATTGAGAAAGCTTTTTGGATTAGTATAAAAACTAAAGTTGAACATAAACAACAGGACCGAAACTACGCGGGTCTTGAGGGAGCATGTGCCCCGGGCACTAGAACGAAAGGCGATGGGTGGCACCAAATGAAGATTTTGTTTGTCATTTCATACAGAAATATATATATACTCACGTAACATATATCTAATTTGTAACAAAAAAAATTTTGCTTGTCTATACAATAAATAAAACTTTTGTTACTTTTGTGACCAAGCAAAATGCTTTTTGTTTCAAATGAGATACATAATGAGTGGGGCACAATGGTATTTAACTGGTTATATCAGTTTTTATCTTAATCATATTTTGTAATAAAATAATTGGAAGAATTTGCGAAAATTTGCTCCAATGGTCACAAGAGTAACAGGGACGTTCACGTATATCTTTCTCATGTAACGTTATTGAATGTGTAGCTTTTAATCAAAATTGTATTTGAATTTAAAGTTATTTGTTATACTTTTTTAACACTATGTAAACATAGTAATAGGATTATTTAATAGTGGTATGTTTTCCTAAAGTGATAAATTCTTCAAACATTTTTTGCTTCCATTCATTCATAATCACTGTGATTTTTAAACCATTAGATTTCTGCTTGCATGCATTTAAATGATAAAAATAAATAAATAAATAAACAAAAACAACTGTTTAAGATACATTCTAATAAATGTGTTTCTTATTCTGCTTTATTTTTCCCATGTTCCATTTTCTAGTGTTACCACTGAGAAAGCTTTTTGGATTAGTATAAAAGCTAAAGTTGAACATGAACAATGTCAACTTAAATGGTTCTTGGGGAAAAAAATGGGATGAAGAAGGAATATTTCCCGCAACAAAAGGCGCAAAAATAAACGTCAGATATGAGAACATTTTCTTATTTGAATAGAATACGCTCAGAAACTTTCCAGTTTTTTAAAAAGAAATGAAAGCCAAGCAGAGACACTACTCATAAAATGTATTAAGGCAAATTTTTATTCCGTAGAAGCCGAGAAAGTCCTTTGTTGGGTCCCAGGTACAGAACGTTGCCAAAAATTGCATGAAAAGTTTTCAGTGGTGTAGATTCATTGTTATTGTGTTCTAGCATTGGGGTGGGAGATGTAATGGGTTATCGTGAAATGAATATCCGCGAGAAATGAAATTCCAAACATGGTTCATGTTTAAAAACGGAGAAGATTTTTTTTTTTTTTTTTTTTTTTTTTTTTTTTTTTTTACGTACATATCTTTTTTTCTGTAGCGAAAGAGTTGTACGTCAGATTGAAGGAAAGAGAACAGAATCTTTCCTTGCCATAAAAATTTGGGACATCTTTTGAAAGTGATGAGTAATTGAATGTAACAGGAGTTTACAAAAAAGGCTGTAGAATTGAATTTATGTGTGTGGTGCATGCTAAAATACGCTTGTCGACGTGTTTCACGCTTCGGAATCATGAAAAATGCTGAGAATGTCTTAAAGAATGATTTGGTAATATTAAGGTCGCAAAGGGTGTGGGATTTTCGGATTAAGAACTTCGGGATTTGCATATATTAGAGCAATTCCTTTATTCATTTCTATATAATTATACAGCACTTAGAATTGAAGACTGTTATTATTGTTCTGCTGTAGAAAAAGTAACAAAAAGTTATTATTTAATGATAAAAAAGGTGTGTAATTCGAAAGTTTTTTAACGGAAAGCTCACAAAGAAATAATGGTAATTCGTTATAATTGTAAAAAGTTTTGTTTGTAAAAAAAGATCCAATTTTTCTTTTTAAAATTTAACGAAGTACTAAGCTTTTATTTAAATTACTGCTATGAGTCCTATTCTTCTTCCCGGTCCGAGGTTATAAAAAATCAGCTGTTTTGGAAAATATTGGAAAATCGTTTCATTGAAAAGCATTACGGTCTTCGGGAATTCATTTCTTTTTTATTCTGCAACTGAAAGGATTGAAATGTGTCTATAATAGATCTGGATAATATAAGGAATATTCATTTAATTTCAGATTAATTTTGTGTTAATTATTGATTTTAAATATAACGTATAAAGAAATATAACGTGAAAATAAATTATGTTATAGCAATCAATGTTTGTATAAATGAGTGAAATTTCAAGTGTTTAAATTGCGGTTTATTTATAAATTATGTAAATTAAACTTATTTTACTTAAATAAGTTTCTACTTCACGATTCTATTGTAAATTTTTAGTGTTTAGAAAGTTTTTCATTTAAATTCTGCAAATCATACTTTTATAAAATTTTTCATTATTTAATAATTAAATAATGAAAGAATATGCTTATATTTTCATAAATTCGGTTTTCTGAACTCAAAATATGATAATGAAATTTTGAAAATTTGAAAAAAAGAAATAGCGGAAAAAAAACCCTTGGTGAACGCAAAGCGTAAACCAACGACCACGGCGCCATTTTACCTACTGTGGCGTCACAGGAATACTGTCTATTGGGAAGATAGATTTCCCAGGCTTTATTTACGGTGCACTATACAACATTTATTATCCATCGAAGTAACTGTAAAAATAAAGAATCATTTATGAAAATATTTTCACCTTGTAAATTTTATAAATTAAGATAATTAATTGCACCATTTACACAATATTTTCAACATAATAGTAGTATTCTTCCATGTTTATGCTTCATACAAACCTTAAAGAAAGAAGGAAAGACAATGAAGACATATGCGTCTTAACCCATTTGTGCCTGAATTTTTGTTTCCTCAAATTTGTTGGTAAAATCATTTTAAAATGTTGCAAAATGAACGTAAAAAATACTAAAAAAAAATTACTCTAAAAATTTTTGTATTTATATGATATAATATGAACGTACTAAAGATGGGACTATGCATAATATTTGTAATATTATAATATGCATAATTATATGTTTTGTCTAAATTCATATAAAATAAGCTTTTAATTTGTATATTACATACTATAACTAGTATTTTTAGGAATTACTAAAAAATATATATTTATTTTTTTACAGGGACTAATAATATTATAAGTACCTATTAGTAATAATAAGCTAAGAATAATCGTATTTGAGGCTTAAAAACAAGTTGTTTCATAATCATCTTGAAAAGGACTTTACATATATAACTGTCCCCTAAACGGCTAATAAAAATATGTACTCATTCGTGCCTAGCCCCCTACATTTTGTACGTTGAAAAAATGCATAAAAAATAGGCTTGAACATATAATTTCACAATTAAAAAAAATACATATTTAAAAGAAGTCTACAATCTAAGACTATGACTTATTGAGTTGGATCTTTGGTAGAAAAAAATACAAATAAACTTACTTTTTACATTTCGCTATCCTGAAAAATGAAAAATCTAAAAACTCCGAAAAAAGGCCTTCATTTTAAGAAAATAAATATCCATCTTACGCTGCCATCTGTCGGTAGCAGATAAAGACATATATAGGTAATTATTTCATACAATTTTTATGTTATAAAGGAGAAGAAATTATACAAAAGTATTAAAATTAGAAGCGTCTCAAAAATGGGACGCTAGGCATAAATGAGTTTAAAAGAAAATAAGAATGAAACATCATGCATCAAGCATAGATCATGAAACAATTTCGAACAATAACAGGATATTATTAAGAAATTTTGTTTACTTTTTTGTAGAATGAAATGGGATATCTAAATCACAAACTTAAAAAAAAAAAAAAAAAAACCTATGTAATTTCGTATATATCTATTTTAGGCACTTGATGCCAATATCCGGTAATGTGTGCGAACTCGTCGCTGTATGTGATCTATAGAATTTATTCACACCACCTAATACACTCAAAATTAGATCATACCACACAAGAAAACGCATTTCCAGCAATTATCGATCTTAGCCAGTCCTTTAACTTAATTCTTTTGTGTGTCTCTATAAATGAAGGATAAATGCCATGTGCTCTATAATTTAAAGAAAACATTCATTGCACTTGAGTGATTTCGTTATGTTTGAAGTATCATAAAAATTAAAGTGCAACACAAACGATTTTCCTCATAGATAATAATGTAACAGAATTATTTTGTGAGTGCCTGTAAATAAGCTATAAATGCTACACACTTAATTTTCAATACCGAAATTTCTATAGCAAATAACAATAACACATAAAAATTTCCCCGCAGTCCGAGTATATTTATAAGAGTTAGACAGACATTATTATTATTATTATTATTATTATTATTATTATTATTATTATTATTACCACCTTTATATAAAACCCCAGTGTAGGAAAGTGTAGATAATCATTCCGGGGCGAACCGTGCCAACTAATATATTTAAAAGACAAAGCTGTTTTTTATAGTCATCTGCCCTGAATTTTCTACTGAACCGATTTTGTTAATTATTTTTTTTAATAAAGCTGTTCAGTTGCAGATGTGTTCGCACTAGCTATTTTTTAAAATATTTCCATTTTTATATTTTAATTTTAATTTTAATTTAAAAAGCTGTTTATGAAATTTCTTCAAAATGCTGACAATCGGATTACTTCCATTGTTTCAGATAAAAAGGAAATTATGAAAAATATTCAGACGCGTGACTTTTTGGACGTATTTTTTAATTTGCAAGTCATTTTCAGCAAAAAATATGAATGCACGTGTACTACTGTTTTTATAAGCTAATAAAAATTCATATATATTGCGACATCATGAGAATAGTGTATAATAGGTTTATTTTACCTTTATGTATTATGATTTTATTAGTTTTTTTTCATTGCAATTAAATAGAAAAAAATATTTTTATTTGAATATAATGTGGTTATACATAAAAGTACGTATATAACATATATTTGCAAAGTTTGTGCCCGTGACGTTATATGCTTAGCTTGAAATGTATTTTTACATCAATAAAACTAAGGAGAAAAACTGACATGATTGTGTCACATTACGTAATTTTCACTGATTTTTCATTTCTGAATTCTAAAGACGAGAATCCGGGATTTTATTGATCGTTGAGCTATTTCCGAAATATCCAAAATATCCTCATCATTAGTATTTATAGAAGTCGTTTGTCATTTTTAAATTGTATCTTTCTGCGATACAAACCTTTGAGTAATACAATCTTCATGCAGTTTGTTTGTGTGAATTCTTATGAAAATGAAACGCAGATCAACATTCCGTCATTTCTGACGGTGGTGATATACTAGTTATTATTATAATTTAACAATTTTTAATCTCCGCTAAATTGAAGATTCATTTAATTAAATTTAGAATGCAATTCTTACTTTTTAACACTTTCCAACAAAGCTGAAAGTGTTTATGCATTCGGTTTGTCTGTCCGTCTGTCCACGCTCTAACTCCCGTAAATAGTCTCGGATTTTCATGCAATTGATAAAGGATATTTAGGGTCACTAAAGCATGTTTGGTATTGTATATGAAGTATGTACGATTAATAGTTCATTTAGTAGTATAGTACAATAGTTCAAAAGTATTCCATTCCATTATGGTATGTGTTAAAATCGTTTGCAGAGTATTTTAATGGCAATATACCATTTCATATGTATTGTAACTGATATAAATCAAGGAATTTCAATACGACCATACAATAGAATAGAGCATTCATAGAATTTTTTATTATTACAGGGACACGCAAAAGATATCGGTTACAGTACTGTTTTCGAGTAATAATTTCTGGAGTGTACGGTTTAAAATTCGGTATGAGCTTTTAAATTCAACTAATTTTTTGCATGTTACTCGTTATATATAAATTCTATACGTCATATACAGGGCTGCACAAAAGTATTCACCCACCATACTCCTTATTAGAGGAAATTGCTGAATAGGAATTTTCAACTGAATTATATGTATTTCTTAAGTGAATTAAATGTTGGCATGCATGTAGTTAATAGACACAAATCGTATGTCATACATAGGGCTGCTGAAAAATTCGGATAATTTGCGATTGTAGATGGGAACAGCTGAAGTTGGGTTTTGAAATGTGTTATGCGTTACCATACGGTTGAATTAGACATAATATTTAAATTTTTTTAAACGGTGCAGTTTTGTTACATTATTCTGAATGTGTTGGAAAGTGTTTCATAATCTATGCTTGAGGCATGGTTTTTTCCTTTTTTGTTAAAAGTGAAATTGTTCCCGTATACAATTTAACCAGATGGGACAAACTCGAAGAAAAAGCTAACTAAAACTAACGATCAAAAATCCCCCAGAAAAAAAAAAGAAAAGAATGGAGGTAAAGGATGAACCGACTGCTCTAGAGCAAATTTTTGTTCCTCTTGAGCGAACTTGACTGGTTATTTTGTTACGAGAGTGTTTATATAAGTTATGAAAATGAAAGAAATGAGCCGGATGTTTTTCTAATTTGTTAATGTTATTTTAAGTTAATTTTTTGATTTAGAGTTACGCGTGTGAAGTGAAGGCACGCAGAACTGTGCGAAAAGATATTCCCAAGAAAATCTTTACTTTGTTAAATATTTATTTTAAATTCTTCTCATTTTGGTCTTCATCAGATATGTAAACTTTTTGTTAAAATGCATATTTTCCGGGCATTTTCCATGGAATAAGTCTTTGTTCTCACACTTTTCAGAATTTTAATGAAAACAGTCAAACATGTTTTTAAGAGGATTAAAACCCAAGAAGACATAGATTAACCGGCCGGAACGGATTATTTCTGAACTAAGAATTACAATTGAAGAAATTCGAATTGTTTGTAGGCAGAAAAATTCTGTCTGGATCACATGGTACAATTAAATGAAAAGCAAAATTAGTTTTGTTATAGTTTCTTTCTTTTTCTTTTTTTCATTTTTATAATCAACGAGGAGATATACCCGGGTTTCCTAGGTTACAGAGCATAGGTATAGCGTCTAGAATATATAGTGTGGAAATTGGCTATCCCAGTAATAATTTAAAAAAAAATTAAATATTGAATAACTTAAATGTCAAACGATGCTGAAATCCAAAGAGTCGATCGGAGCGACATCTGCAGGATATTTTCTAAAGCTCCTAGACGATTTCGTCTAGACGTTATAATAATACTATGTTTTCATTGAAATTTGAAAATATACCGCAGATGTCGCTGCGATCGGCTCTTTGGATTTTATCATCATTGTACATTTAAGGAATACAAATTTTTAGCTCTGTTTGGATAGAAGATTTTTATACTATTTATTCTAGGTGCTGTAGTATAGGTGAAAACAATTTTATTAATTGATAAGTATATTAGATGTTTACTATTTAATATATTTTTTAGAATGCACACTAACAATACCCAAAACCATACTTATATGAAAAATAGCAATTATGCGTTTAAATAAAGTTTTGAAATTTATTAAAAACGATAGTTTTGTATTGGCCTCGCGCCAAGAGTTAGCCGAAGAATTAGGCAAACATCATTATTTACAATCAGCTCTTTTGATTTTGATCAATTGAGTAGTTTAATGCATTGTTTAATTCCATGTTTTAAATTTGCGTTTTACGTATGATATTTTATTTATTTAATTTCGTTATGAACCGTAAGCTAGGAACAAATGTTGAGCTATTTATATTAATTTAAATGCAAAGAGATTTATTTTTTGTAATCGTCTGCACTCGATAGAGGTAGATAAAAAAATTCATGGTTGAAAACTATTTTAAAAACAATAGAAATTGAGTGAATCGCGATATATTTTTCAAAAAAATTGCGATATAGTTTTCAAAGAAACTTCGTTTGAAAGGACATTTTGTCCCCTATTCGAAGGTGTAAAAATTTAAAATGTGCGATGGTTAGAAGTTTAAAAAAAATTGCAGTGAAAGTTAAATTTAATCGCCTGCTGTTGCCATCGTCAAAATGACTTCGGCGTTACGCACGGACACGTTTTCCCTTTATAATATAGATAGTTAGTTTCATTAGTATACACAAAATGAGTGGTAAGCTTCCTTGGGAACTAAACACTGGGGGTCTCGTTTTAGATTGGTCCCCTGCCCAGGACATATACTGTATAGCACGCCAGAGCCCATGGTCGAGAAAGCAAAATTGGGCACCGTAGACCAATAACCCTATAGAGGTTGCAGCGTCACAGAATTTAATTTATTTTACTTTTATTAGTAATAGTTTTGTTTGCGATTTTAAGTAATTAAAATATTTTAATTTATATATTATAATATATTGTTCAAAAGTAATAGTTGGTTTTATGATTACTTAAAAATAAATACTTTTATGTTAAATTGAAAAAAAAAAGTTGAAACATTTTAATACATTTTAAAAAGCATATTATCTTTTTTTTTTTTTCTTTAAATGCAAGTAAAACTTAGGCATTCTGCTATCTTTTAGTTGCGAAATTCTTTAATTTTCAAAGACAATAAAAATAAACAGTAGATGAAAATTTTCTGGTAGTTTAAATTATTATAAACTATTCTTTAGTTTTTGAAATAGTTTTCGCATTTAAATTAATTCTAAATAAATAAAGTTCTAAATTACTTTTTAGCTATTTTTTTCCCACGTATAAATAGAGATTAACTCAATATCGATGGTACTGTGTAGAAAAAAACGGTGTTGTGATTTTATTGTTTTTGTTAAATACAGTGATGATGGATGTTAATGTATTTATTCAGGAAACGATAAAAACTTTTATTTAATTTATTTTTTTATTTATTTTTGATATAGTCCGGATAATGGTTATTTAAGCTTATCATTATCTAAGCTTAATCAATACTCAAGCTTACAAATAACTGCAAAACTGTATAATTAAATGGTTTAATTATTATTTTTTGTTGTTGTTGTTGTTGTTTGAAACGAAACAGACAACTAAATATTAAATTCATATAGTAAACAGAACAAACGCTGTTTCATATATATATATACACTTCTTACTTTATTTCAAATTCATTCTTAAAATTTACTAAAACTAAATTCTGAGTTAAAAATTTTCAAATAAGCATGAAGTTTAATAAAAACTGAAATTACTTTCTATATTAGTTCATGTTAGGAACATTGAAGAGAATCCAGTATATTCGTAAGTACATTTATTTTACAAAATGTTTGTTAACTGTCCTATTTATGTAGGTAGAAAAAAAAATAAGAACATAAAAAAAGTCTTTCATGTTTTTTGTATGAATGATATATTTCTCGTATGACCTGATATTCGAAATTGTAAGTTTAAAAATTGTTTATTTAAAATTATGTTCACAACCAGGAAGTATTTGAATCAAACAGAAATTGCCTACGTATTTTGGAAGATTTGCTTTAGACATTTTTAAAAACACATTATGCTATTATTCAGATAGAAAAAAATAAAATAATAATCAGCATTTGAATATTCTCATCTTCCTGAAATTAAAATTGTTTATAATTAGTACTGACAGCTAAATAAACTTTGATCTCCCGAAAATTAAACTGTCCCATGCTGATTTTTATCAAATCATCCTTTAAACAAGAAAGGAGGAAAACAAACAGCATTGTTTTTGCAATTATAAGAAACCAACAAACACGTAAAAGAAAGAAAATTGTCGGGAAATCCAAGCGAATTATTATGCATGTGAAACGATTATCAGTTATAAATTGTTAAGGAAACAGCTCTTGACAGAATAAAATACTCCGAATAATTCACGTTTGTTTTAGGGGAAACCAACATCTTGGGTGAGATAGCTGACGCTTCTCCGGTCGGCTTGCTGAAGCAGTCTTCCTTAGACAAGTAATGCGGTGATAATATCACAAGCGCTGTGGAGCATCACTTGAGAATCCCATAATAGCGATTTTTCTGGGAAAACAAAACACTTTGATAAATTATTCAAGTATTTGAATTCAATTAGAATACAGAAGCGTTCTAGCTCTGAAAATCTAAGTGCAAAGAGAGTGTTCATAAATTTAATATTGTTAACAGAGATTCAATAAGTAGCACGTTCTGGGTGTCGTGACTAAAGCCGTTTTCTTCAGTCAAATCGTATGAAATAAAGCATTAATTAGCAACTTTAAATAATTTCGCTTTTTTTCCCTTATTGTGGCGAAATAAGTTAGTTCATATGACTTTGGAAATTTTCGTCTCACTTTAAGAGATAGTGCATAAACAGTGATTGCTATCGAAAAATTTCAAGGAATTTACCAGAATGCTTCTAATTTTATTAATCTTTTTAAATTTAAATTTAAATTTTGAAACTTTTCTTATTTTCGTCCTACTAATAATTATGTAAAGCATAATTTTAATTTTTAGATTTTAGATTTTTATCACGCATTGAGAGAAAACTTGGTTTATCTTATCTCTCTATCTTTTGTGTGCATAGTTTCGATTATTTGATTAGATATTATTGAAAATTTGCGTTATCGTGGTTCTAGAATAATCGTGTACGATGTTGAATTTTGAGTGTAAATTATATTTGTAAAAATCAAAGACAATAGTGACAACAAAAATACGTAAATAAATAAACTGGCTGATGATTTCGAGAAACTGAAAGCGTACTTCGACTGGTTTTAGTACCTCAACTTCACTTTCCTAGTAAGGTCAAACTAAATTTAAATGAAACCAATGGAAGTATGTAGCATTCACTCTAAAAACAAAAAGGACATTATGGTAGTCACTAATAAACTCACAACAAAAGTAAAAAAAAAAGGCACTAGTTCGGTAAAAAAAAAGGCATTATTCCAAGGGGAAAAATAGTGTATTAAGTAAGAATAATAATAAAAAAAATACAATATTTAATAATCTCCCGTGTCTTTCATAAAGAAATGAGAAAGGTCTATGATTTTCGCAAATTTTCGGGCACATTGATTTAGAAATACTTTGGTATTTGGAAATATTTTTTCGAAAAATCTCTGAATACAACTAAAGGTGCATTTCTCTAACATTAAAAAGGGCAGAGTGCATTTTGCTAATTTTAAACCATGTAGGGTACTGCACCCTTAAGTAATGGCCTAGAGGGAACACTAAAGTGTGGGCGAAACATTTGAACAAATATTAAAAAAAAATTGATTTGTACATTGCAACATTAAGTGCCATTTTTTATGTAGATATATTTGTAAGGGCATATGCATAGTTTCTATTAATGATTTTTTTTTTTTTTTTTTTTTACAAAAAAGTAACAAAATTTTGTAACTGATTTATCAGAGTAAGAACTTCCGACATAATCTCTAAACCTGAAAATATTCAGCACATGCAAATAGACTCACGTATAATTTTGCCCCTTCATTAATAACGTGGCCAGATAAGGGCTTATTCTTCGGAATCACTCATCGTCCTCAGTGAAATGAATTTCAATGCTTCTGAAAATGCAAATATACATGCCCTTCCAGTCATTTCTCCCTCAAACTATTTCTGATTCCATTGATCATTTTTGAAAAATCTGCACATTTGAAATGCAGTGAACACCCTGACACTCTATCTGTTTCATTTCCTCTGTTTCTACACACGTTCTTTTTAACCGGAAAAGGCGATGATTAATAATCTAACAATTTAAGAAACCCCATTCAATCAAAAATCCCCTTTCCGTCACGCCACTTGCGTGCCTCGATCACAATTCCACACTGGTCGGGGATTTTTCCACTCTCTACCTGCTTATACTAAACTTCAAGATTTTTGCTCCAAACAAAACGAAAATTTTTACAGATTGTTACAAACGTACTCTGAGAGTTAACCTTTATAACTGCAATGCCATTAGCATTTTCAACACGAATTAAAGAAATATATATCTTTTAAGAAAGTTACTTTTGAGATTCGCATAGACGTATGTTAATAAAAAAGAAGTTATAGCAATGATAAGAGCAACTTTATGATAGTATGTGAAATGAGACTTCTTTTTTTTTTTACTCGCTTCATTGCACTAAGGTAGAGAAATACATACATCTGGAATCGCATCTAAAAAATATATCAATGGATTCTTATCGAAATGACAAATGATAGCATGTCTTGAAAGGAGGAAATTTCTTATCGTTTCATTTTTTCTTCAAGGTACTTACATATTGTATAAGTTGAAATAATCAGCTGGAACAATAAACCAGAAAACAGGAATTATGCTTTTTCAGAAATTAGTGTCGCCCCGAAAAAAAAATGTATATATACATATATATATATGTGTATATAAATATAGATACAGAAGAGTCCCGATTACCCCAGTTAATATGAAACAAGCTCACCTCGGATAAGCAAAAAACTCGGATAAACCGGATTTACATAAATCGTCACCAACTAAGGAGATGAAATATAAATTTTCACTTAATTCATTAATTAGTTCATAATTTTTTTCAATCGAACTTATACCTTTGGAATGGATAATTTTCTTCTGATGGACTGATGATTTCTGTTATTATGAAACAGCTATTAAAAATGAAGCGTTAGGTGAAGATGAAAGAGCAGCCGTAAAAAGTTAGAACTCTTATTTTCTGGTCAGAATGGGGAAAAAAATGGTCATAATTTTTTTTTTTTTTTCATAAAATCATTTGTCAAGCATAGATAATGAAACACTTTCCAACACATTCAGAATAACATAACAAAACTTCACCGTTTAATAAGTTGAAATGTGATGTGTAGTTGAACCATTTGGAAATTCATAACACTTTTGAAAATCCAATTTAAGCAATTTCCATCTACAGTTAGAAAACAAGTAATATAAAAATTTTGTTTTTAAAGTCAATTCCTACCTAGGCCATCAAAGAAAAATTCAATATAATCAAGCTAATATGAGTTTTTGTTGCATTAAAATATCTCAATTTGTTGATTTTCTATAAGCAAGTAGGTTTACAATGGAACTCTATGGGAATTTGGCGAAATATTACAGATATCGCCAAGTTGGCGTCACTTTTGGCGACTCATTTTGGCCGCCAAATTTGGCGATATATCGCCAAGTTGGCGACAAACTTGGTGGTATTTGGCGACAGAACAGGGTCCCCCCCCCCCCTATGGTAACCCTTATTGAAAATACTTTCATTAACTTTCAATAACCAATGGCCGCCATTTTGTTTCCCATGCAAAACTAAAATTAATTAATTAAAATTTAATTAATTAATTAATATTTGAAAAAACTTTATTAATATCAATTGTCACCCGGTACAAGTTTAAAAAAATTTATTTCAACCTGATAGGATGAATAATGAGTATTTTATTAACGATTGAAAATTTGTACAAGATAAATATATAAATATATAAATAAATATAGGGAGAGTGGGAGCTGATAGTAGGAATTGAATTATCCAAATTCTTGGGGCAGTCCTGTGTATGATAGACAGATTTGTATCTATAAACTACCTGCATGCAAAAATTTAGGTCAGTTTCGAAATACATACTACATTTGAAAATTCCCCTTCAGCAGTTTCCGCTAATAAGAAGAATAGTACGTGAATTATTTTGTGCAGCCCTGTATACGAGGTATAGAATTTATACACAACCAGTAACATTCAAAAAAATATTTAAATTTAAAAGTGCACAGTGAAATTGAAAACCCACTTCTAGAAATTATTGCTCATAACAATGCTGAAACCGATTTATTTTGTGTGTCCCTGCAAATTAACGATAAATGTTATGAATTCCCTATTCTATAGTAATCATCTTGTAGTAAAATTCAGTGATTTATATCAATTTAAATACATTTGAAATAGCGTAATGTCATTAAAATACGGTGCAAACGATTTTTTCCCATTGACCATAATACAATGTAATTCTTTTGAGTGACCCTGTAAATGAAGTATTAATACTACACACTTCATATTCAATACCGAACATGCCATGGTAAACATCGTTAACATATGTAAATTGCATGAAAATCCAAGTATTTTTACGCGAGTTAAAGAGTGAACAGACTTACTGCCAGACAAACCGAATTCATAAATAATTTTCAATTTTGCTGGAAAGTGTTAAAAAGATGGAAATGTGTGACCACTTTAGTATCAATACGAATTACTTTCTCAATAAAATATTTTTTTATCAATGATATAATAATATGTGATAAGAAATATTATGATTTTTATAATCTTTCCAATTAAAATTTTTGCATTTAAGAAATAATTGGTTTTTTTTTATCGTAATTATCTTATATTAATCAACATAATTCATCTGAAGTATTTCACATAATAACTGATAACTTGATACTTTTCTGAAATGTTCATATTAATTAATTAAATTTTATGATCAAAACTGTATTTTGTGACGTTATTAATCAAATGATGCAACCTAAATTTCCATTCATCACGGTACAACATTGGGACATGGACTATACAACATTGGACTATACAATAGATGCTGCAATATCAGCTGCTTATAAACTTTATTTTAATGAAAAAATAACAGTAATCGTGATTTACAACTGTAAAAACAAAAGTATACTTAGTAAACTTATCTAAAATGAGAATAAATAGCTATTTGTAAAAGTCTCTTAATAAAATAATAACGGTTTCTTATACTTACAGCCCGAATTGTAATATATTAGACAAATAATTACATTCTAAGAGGAACCTCAAATCTGGAATTTTACCATTTGTCAATGAAGTGCCTTATTACTACAAGTACAAATATTTAAATTTATTGCATTAAATTATTAAATTAATAAATTAAAACTACATAAAAGATGACACTTTTTGCCATTTATTATAAAACGAATTCTCTAATCTTTGGAAAGACATATTTGTAGATTTGAATAATTTATTTATATTTAACTGCTTTAAGTTTCCTTGTTAAATTCTCTCATTGTTAGTTGTATAAAAATAAGCTTGAATTCGTATTTATCTGTCACATTGATATAATATACGTCATTACGACGTCATTAATATTAGTTAAACAGTTTATGATCTCGTAGAGAGGCAATTTTCAAAATCAAAGTATAACTGGCGTAAAAAAAATATATTTATTTACTATCAAAATCTCACAGTATTGAAACCAATTACTTTAATTGCTTAAGTTTGTTTGAGGGTAATAACTGGTCAGATAAATAGTATTACTTTTAAATAAATTTAAAATATTCTGCTACCTTTAAGATTAATGCACTATAACTTGACTATTCACAGAAAAAAATTGGACCTAAAACGGGATGAAAAATACCCGAATTGGGTAGAAAGAGTCTTATGTATCAGGTTACCCAATTTGAGCCCATATGCCTGTTTTAATTACCACTGTGTACCCATTTTGGGAATTTTTTTTTAAATGGATATCCAACAGTTCCCAAAATGGGTACACAGTGGTAACAAAAACAGGTATATGGACCAAATTGGATTAACTTCATACGTAAGAAGCTTTCTACCTAATTCGGGTATTTTTCTACCCGTTTTAGGTTTTATTTTTTTCTGTGTACATTTGATTTTTTTAAATGAACTAAAATATAAAAAACGGTGTGAACTGTAAATACTTTTTAGTCTAATTTTATATTGTGCTAACCGTAATTTCACAAACATTTTGCCATGCGTTTCATATTGATCTTTAAACTATGCATCCCTGGGAAGATCACTTTCTTGTATCACTAACCTTACCTTTGTACGCCACCAGAAGTATTGAGAAATTTCTCCCTCATATTTTCTATAGAAGAAACTGGGACGGAACTGAGAAAATTATTTATCTTGTACATCTGGAAGAAAATTTATCGGCCATCGTAACAGTTCATTCATAATTTGTGAAAGATAATTTAAATTTGGATACCAATTAGAGGCCCATGAAATTTTGCTGCAAAAGAGAAATGAAGTTGAGCACCATGACTACATTACCATTTCCAAAACTCTCTTCGCGGTATGAGTTACAGAAGAGATGTGTTGTTTGGAAAACTCTCTAAAAGACTTGCGTGCACATCACCATCAAGCTTTAGAGAAACGTCCTATTATTAACACTTGCATATTCTCGTTTTAAACAATAGACTCAGAGGAAAGGAGCTTTGAAAATTTCAAAATGCTGCTGTTTTGATTGAACGTGATCCGAAGCATAAATATTTTGATGTAGATTTCTGTGGGAGATTGCTTCGTACAATGGGTGTTAGGGGGTCAAATACTTCAGAGTATTCTTAAAAGAGATTTATTGTTGAAATCAATTGATCTTAGGTAATTGCTGAGTGCATATCAGAGGGTTGTTATCCAATTAGGAAGTGGTTGTTAATAGTTTGAAATAGAATTTTAAAGCACACTTCACCTCGCGCTAAGCGTTTTTCTTTGAGCAATGCAAAGTAGTTGGGTGGTGATTGATTTCCTTAAGGCATGCGCCGTTTATTATCAAGTCGATAAAATTGTCTCGATTGGCAAGCTCCATAAGCAACTTTAAAGAAGATCTTTTAATATTGTTATTAGAGACCCTTGCATTTAAAGAATTTAAATTACATAAATTGCATGATTTTTACTTAGAATAAACTCAATTTATCTTAAAAAAAATATGTGTAAGAAAGAACTTCAGCATAACAGAGTCCTCGATGGGTAGGATTTGTTGATTTATCAATAATTCTCATAGCTTTAAAATAACAGCGATTTTGGACAGTATCTACTCTACTCGGATAAATACGAAGCAAGAAAATTTAATTGAAAATCTTAAAAATATATTTAACATAAAAATGCTATCGTATAATTAATATAATGTTTTATTGCAAATACTTTGTTAGAGCACCAACAGAGAGTAAAGTATGTTTTGTGTATAGTTAAAAAAAATCATTTAAGCAGAAATTACATAAAAAAATGCTTTTCTATAAAGTACAGTTTAGTTTAGACGCACAAAAGTAAAAAAATAAAAATAATAAAAAGGTAAGAAAGACATAAGTATTGTATAAATAAACTGTATGCCGTAAAAATATCTCCACAATACTTCACTCAAAATTTGAAAATTGATGACAAAATCAATTAAAAAAATTTGTCATGATCGATTTACAAAATATCTGTATTTCTGTGATATATTTTACAAATCGCTTGGATTTTCGATCTTTTGAATATAAGGAAAAATTGTTATGTCAGATTCTTATATCTTTTTGATTTTGTTTTTAATAGTATATCAACAAGTATCATATACCTAACTGGGCTAGTGTATACACTTTGCCCTTTTTCCCGATAAAAACCTATGCTCAGTCATCTATGAGAAATAATATTTTTTAGAACCATGCGTATTCATATTTTTACCTTTTTTTTCTCAAAATTCATGCGGAGAAGAAAATAAATGTAAAAGAAAAAAAATCAATCTTAAAATTTTTCTTTTCTTTCAAGTCCTAGAAAGTCATATATTCATGGGCATGTGCAATGTTTATCATCACATTTTGTTAGAGCACCAACAGAGAGTAAAATATGTTTGTATATAGATTTAAAAAAAATCGTTTACGAAGAAATTACGCCCAAAAAGTACAGTTTAGACATGGAAAAAGAAGGTAAGAAAGACATAAGTGTTGTATAAATAAATTATCTGCCTTAAAAATATTTGAACAATACTTCACTCAAAATTAAAAAATTGATGACAAAATCAATTAAAAAAATTCTTCATGACCAATTTACAAAATATCTTTCCTAAAAATTTCTGTGATATATTTTACAAATTGTATGGATTTTATAATCTTTCGAATATGAGGGAAAATTGTTTTGTCGGATTCCTATATATTTCTGATTTCGTTTTTAATCATCAACAAGTATCGTATACCTAACCGGGTTAGTGTGTACACTTTGCCCTTTTTTTCCGATAAAAACCTATGCTCAGATGCTATCTATGCTATCTATGAGAAATGATATTTTTTAGAACCATGTGTACTCATATTTTTTGCCTTTTTTTCTCAAAATTCACACGGAGAAGAAAATAAATGTAAAAAGAAAAAAATCGATCCTAATAGTTTTTTTTTTCTTTCAAGTCCTACAAAGTCATATATTCATGGGCATGTGCAATGTTTATCACCACGTTTTTAAAGCGAAAAGCGATTTCCTGGGTATAATGATACCTTCAAGTCATACTAACGGAGGAACAAAAAAATTCTCATTCAAAAAACCAACTTCCCCGAGATTAAGCAGTGATAGATTACAAAATGATGATTCTAATACCATTCATGAGAATTCTGAAGATCATGCCCGCGCCCACTTTTAAGCCAATCATTCTACATTTTTTATTTCTTTTTTTCTGTTTTTTTCACAAGGAAAGACTTTCTAGAGCAATAGGCCGGACCTTGTACTGATCTATTCCCGCATATGTGTACATATATACACGTGCTTCTCGGAAGGCTAGAAACGGTAAAGCGTCTACCATTTGTGAACTTTGACAATACCTAGT
Organism: Maratus speciosus; assembly: GCA_963932465.1. NCBI lineage: Eukaryota > Metazoa > Arthropoda > Arachnida > Araneae > Salticidae > Maratus > Maratus speciosus. The sequence continues at coordinate 500,857,437 of OZ010793.1, read as the reverse complement.
AATAATGGTCCATGTAAATCGTTGCTTGCGTTGACATAACGTTACCAATCCCCTAAACTCTACTGTTTAGCTTTCCTATTCACCTTCTTCAAGCTTCCGCCTTAAACCGCTTTATATATATAGAACGTCTCCCAAACTGCTTTAGATATCATTTTTTTCCGACTATTATTCCTGACTTTTTTCTCTATATATTTTTCGATAGGTTAAGTTTTTTAATGTAGGTTTAAATATAGTTTATTCCATTTTTTTTTTCTGCGCATGCGCTCCGACCTTTTTTTTTTTATTTCTCCGAACCTGGGGAGAAACTACAAAAGCGTTTTTTATATGTCGTTTTTTGCAAAGAGGGGAGGGAATAGGGGGTGTGGATAAAGCTCTTTAGTGTTGGACCTCGGCAATATTTAGAAGGTTAAGTCGTTTGTTATCACTAAGTACTGACAATTTATAAATTGTATTTGGCTGGATTTCTATCTTGCTGGCGTGAAATGCATAAACTTTTTAAGTTTACGAATCAAGAATTAGATTTATTTCGTACAGTTAGATATAAAACTGGTATTCCTGTAATACAAAATTCCCCCTTTTCTTCGGGAAAATATTGATTTGTAATTTTTATACCTGTGTTTAGAATATCAGATTAAAATCGATAATAGGAGTAATATCGATGATCGTTAATAAAATCTTTCGTTGGCTGAATTTTAGATTCAGCTATAATTATCGAAAGAAATGTTTAATAAAGGAAAACAATTTTAATTATAAAGAAAGTAGCGTTAAACTCTGCGAGAATTAACAATTTGAACTCTAAAATTTAATGTATGCAGTTACTGAATGCTTAGTTTCATATGTAGTTATGAATGTGTATATACATATAACATAGACTCGGACATACCCACATATCAAATTTATGCATTCTATGATGTTGGAAAAATCGCAATTTTGTCAGTCACCAAGGTCTGGTCATTAAATATTTTTCAAAATTTATTTTCTTAGAAATGAGGATTAAGTCAGTTTTCTTTTTTGAATTCTTCTTATAAAAGCCACATCCGAAACACTTATGTTGCAATCAGTATTTTTGTGCTCCACGTATACTCACATCTATACAGGCGAGACCCAAATTACCACATGCACGAGAATTTTTATATACTCATATTTTATACCCTTTTGTTGGATTCCAGCAAGCATATTCTAAAGTTGATTTTGAAAAAAAACTTAGCAAAATATACAATCACTCCTCACCAAAGTGTTAGTTTATAATCTTTTAAATGTCAATCAGTTAAACGTGTACATACAATATACAAGTATTTTACATTTTTTTGATTTATTGAAAAGTATTTTTGTACAGTTTTAAGACTCCAAAATAATAAAATTTTAATTATATTGGAAGCTATGTTTATTAATTTTAGAATAAAAATACTATGACACTTTGTTCACAATACATTAATAACCAATATTCATAATATACTAGTTAGATATACAAATTTTTAAACTAGAAAATGTCAATTTGCAGTAAAGCTACTTTTTTTTCTTTTTAAGTAGTTAAGTTAAACCCACAACCAACCACAAAAACCGAACTGTGTCCTAAACACAAAAATCACTTAATCAGGCCCTGTTTATATACGTTACAAATTGCTTATACGACTCATCTTGTCATTTATTTTCTTTTTAAGAGAAATAAATTTCTAAATTCATCGAATTTCCAAGCATGCACTTCAGAACTTACAAGGCTATATCGAATTAAAAGTTGACATGTTTCAGCAAAATACTAAAGAAAATACTATGGAATACCTTTTGTTATATTCGAATGCACACAATTTGGAACAAACACCAGCAGGAAATTTATTAATGAAAATTGATTTCAGGATGATGATAATGCTTATAAGCTTTAAAATTCGTAATCTTGTTCCGAAATAATGTCAATGTAGCACCTACATTTATGTAATAATCTAAATAAATACCGTATAGGGACAACTAAATGGAAATATGAAGAATGTATTTATTAGAAGCTTTTGTTAGCATTATTATTGTTATTGTTTTGGAATTAGTTTTTAGTTATATATTTTATTTTATTTTATTTTTAAATCCCCAAACCTTATTTGTATATCAGTCAAGTGGATATTACTGAATTACTACCAAAGTTAATGAACCATGATTTCAGGATTTCATCCAATCTGTTCTAGATTTAAAATTTGATTGTGAAAGACCCCCTATTCAGTTGATTCAGTGCATGGTTTCAAAGATACAAATCTAGACTTTGGAAACAAAGAAAGCTCCATACTGTAAATGCGTTCTACACAATCTATCAATGACACCCAATGTGTCCAGTTGATGTTTAATGAAGTGAAGTGAAAGAAGGAGAATATAATTTACATAATTCATGTGACTTTATGACAGGAAGCCAGATAATGCATGATGCATTTAAAAAATTGCCCAATTGGAATTCAGATAAAACAATACTAACAATTCTGTCATTATCATTATTAAAATATACATCTGCAAAAATAAGTTTGCTTTAAAGGCAAAAAATAATCAGAGAAAAATAATTAACTTAGCATGTGTAATAAAAACAGAGAGAGAAAAGAAGATTCAAATAATAAGATTTTTATGTCCTGAGTTTTCACCAATAGTGGCTTTAAAGCTATAGGTCTTTTTAAACTTTAATGTGTAACAAGACTTCAATTTCAGCATTAAATATCAGCTTTATAAAATATAGTTTAACTATAATTTCTGGAACGTCGTATTCACCTGGATATAGTAAAAAATATCTAAAATCAAAACTTATGATTTATTTTACTAAAAAGGTGTTAAAAAATACATGATATGTATATCTTTTAAGCATAAAAACTGTCGAAGATGTTAAAACTTGACACTCAAGCGCTTTCAACTATTTCAAACAGTCATCATCAGGGACACCTGAGAAATTTCCACTGATGGTGACTGTTTGAAACAGTTGAAAGCGCTTGGGTGTCGAGTTTTAACATCTTCAAAGGCTTTTATATTAAAAAAAAAAAAAAAAAAAAAAAATATTTCATGTATTTTTTAGCACCATTTTAGTAAAATAAATCATAAGTTTTGATTTTAAATATTTTATATGAATATCAGCTATTTTATTCGATACTATTGATTTTCGAAAAATAAATAAATAAATAAATAAATATTGCTTACAGTATTTGTTATCAGATTTCATATCGTTTTATATATCTGAATACCTATGTATACATTTGAATTAATGGATAATTTATTGCTTTTGTGTTTTTATTATCTTCATGAATATAATTTGTGCTGCATTGTAATAATGAACAGTTTTATATAATAATAAAATCTTTGCATAAATCCAGAAGAAGATGCAACTTTATTTGAAGTTAGAGAAAATGTTTGCTTATTTCACACATAATTTTACAATTCATCTTAAGAATGAAATATTGCACAAGATTTAACTTTAATCTGAAATATTTTATCAATTAATCAATGAAAGAAAATAACATTAAAAATTGAACGAACCATAATGAATTTGTTCATATAAGCTATAAGCACGTTCTATATAAATAAATATATATGTAATTTCATTTCGTTCATTATGCGTTCTTTTAATAAGCATTATTTTATCAATAGTCTGGACATGAGAACTATCATTAACACTATTTGACTAGTGTTATCACTGTTACTATTCTCTTTGAATATTAAGTTAAAATTTTACTCCGGCAACAAGCTGTTTAAGGCAGTAAATTATAACGTATTCCGAACGCATTTTCGTGAAGTTGATAATAATATTTAGTTATAATTGGAGTCTTGTTCTTTTTGTCTATCAAACCACTTTGTCTTGCCTATGCCAGTTATTATCTCTGATTTAATGCTATATAATGTATCTTTTGGTAGAGATTTTTCGATAAATTTGTTTTTCTATTGATTTTTCAGTATGTTATGTTATGTACTTACTACTTTTTTTTTTGATATACAATTTTTCTTATTTAAAAATTATACAAATGAAACTAAAAAACGCCTTTCTGCTTAAGAATTTATTTTTATCACGCTGTCAAACAAAATAGCATGATTTTATAAAAATGGTGATATACTAATACTAACAAAATAAATAATTGCAAATCAAGCAATAATAAATAACGATATTAAACTTTATATGTATTCGTTTATGTTAAGCAGATAGTTTTTTCTATGTATAATTTTTAAAAGAGTATTAATATTTTGATGAATATGGGAATTTAAAAACGGTAGCAAAAGATAATGTTGTCTTAATATTACAATGTTTGTAAAGGAGATCAATTGGATAAAAAAAAGGGGGGTAATACGATATTAAAACTTTATATGTATTCATTTATGTTAGTCAGATATTTTTTCTAGATATAACTTTTAAAAAAGTATTAATATTTTGTTGAATATGTGAATTTAAAAATGCTAGCAAAATACATTTTAAAAAAGAAACGTCTTGATATTACAATGTTTGTAATCTATATCAGCTGGATAAAAAATAAAAAATAAAAAAAACAGTTACATTGACACATTTTTTATGGGGAACTTCAAGATAAAAAGCCTTTATCTAACTAAAATGCATATATTAGGCTAACATGTTAAAATCAGTCAACAATATTCTCACTTTTCCTAGCGTTCACTCACTTGCGTCTCTCTAAGGAATAGAGCGCTCGTTATTATGGGCTGTACATATATAACGTTATCAACTTTTTGATAACTTTGGACCCCCAAGCCCCTTACGATATCATACATTATCATTCCTCAAACACCGCCCCCACCCCACCCCGTAATGATATCGTTATCAATGTTTAAAAGGTTTTTTTTTATTATTATTATAATTTTCTTTCTTTCTTTGTCTTTTTATACGGGTGCAGTGAAATACATGTACGGCTATACATCTATTATTCGCATACACTTTACTGATTAAAATGAAGAGAAAACGTTAATAAAATATTACTGTTGTATACGAAATAACTTCATATTAAATAAAATTTTAATGAGATAATTACTTTTTAAAGTATTTAATAATAGCTTTTTGTTACATAATTCATTCAATAGTAATATTGTTTTTCTGCACTTGGACCCTCCATGGGGGAAGGGGGAGCAGAACTTCTTATCCATAAAACAGGTGTGGACAACATTCTTTCTTTTTCTTTACAAATACAACAAATATAATTTCATACATATATTTCGTACCTGTTTTTTCCAATAACGGATCACATGAGCATATAGCAGAAAGATAGAAATGACAAACATTTGGGTATTCCATATTTTGGTATGAGAAAAATTTGTAACCATTTAATGGCTTTAATAATAATTTTGTATTTTCTTAAAAATAGATAACAAATAAGAACAGAGGTTAGACTATTTTGATGTAAAGAAAAAGTTACACGCACACATAGGAAAAAAAGAAAATTTTGGTTGGATAAAAAATGATAACGATATCAAAAATCAATCCCCCTCCCCTTAGCGATATTTTACGATATCAAGTGCCAGATCCCTATCCCTCTAAAGTGATAACGTTATACATGCAGAGCAATTTAGTCGAAAGGCTTTCGGCTTATATCCCGATCCAGACATAAATGTTTAACAGTATGCTAAACTGTCTGTTTAACCGTTCTTAAAAAAAAAAAAAAAAAGAAAAAAGCAGTGTTTTAAAACCAAATCAAACCATTGCAATAGTAATTTTACTCGAGTCCATCTCAAGCGATGAAAGTAATTTTTACGCTCAAATAAAAAGGCAATTAAAGTATGTTGTAAAAAAAAAAAACAGGTGTTTCTTAGTCTAGGAGTATATAATATAACTGCAGACGAAAATATAAATAACCTTTACCGAGTTATCATACTATTCCGAAAAATCGTTGCTTTATCTTTAGAAAGATCAGAGATCAATATATTTTTGATATTTTAAAAAGCATTTATGAAAGGAAAATCACTTTGCTAGCTGCGACTGATTTTTGGAAACTTTTCCAAGCAGTTTCACAGTGCAGTTTCAGTTTTTTCAAACCGTAATAACAGTTTTTCAGATGCTATCCTTTCTCAAGTAAACATTTTCATATTAAAGAAACATGGTTTACAGACAAACATTCGGGGTCCCATTAACTTCTGAAGCTGTGGGAAGCACAGTGTCATTTCGGGGACCCCTTTTATTCGAGTTTTCTAAATTCGACATAACCAGAAACTCAGCAATGCTATAAATATTATTACAAAGAGTATCTCAGTTGAGTTCATATTATATTTCTTTAAACAACTTTTTTTTATGTCCCCTGTATATATACATAAAAACTGGGTACAACAAATTAAAATATGCAAAAATAATTTTACATAATATTAGCATAGCATAAAAATCTAAGTTAGATAAAAAAAAATAAAAAAAAGTTGAATTCAGCATGTATGCACAACATAAAATATCAATATTTTGACCTATTACATGGAAAATTAATTTCTTATGAAAGATATTTTTATGAAAAACTTTAAAATATATTTGTTTATATACAATGGAGTTAGCCATTTGAAAAAAAAAATAGATAGAATTTTGGAATGAAATTAACTCAATATAAAATTTGGGGTCTCCGTTTTCTCAATTTCGGACCCCTTCAAAAATTTATTAAGGTAAACTTAAAGTAAGCACGTGCTTCTCATGACTAATTCGATAATCAGGGCTTGCAAACATGGTAATTGGCAGCGTTACATTAACATCAAAATTAATAAAAATATGAAAATAATGGAAATATTTAATTGAGAATGGATAACATCCTAAAAACCTACATTTCGATTTGAGAAAACAGAAAAACGCACTATAAAAACTATTCAAAAAAGTTTTTGAAAATCAGTGCCAGCAAAAGAAGCTTTGTTTGTAAATGCTTCTTTAAATCTCGAAAATATATTGATTTCTGGAACTTCTAAAGATACACTTTTTGGAAAGGGGGGGGGGGAGGAGTTAAGATGAAAAAGGTTATGGTGTATTTTCAATCGTGGCTATATCATATTTTCGTAAAATTAAGAAACATTTTTTATTTTAAGACTGTAAAGCGCAAACAAACTTACGGCTATACAGACCAATAGACAGGTTTACAGATAAATTTAAATCGCTAACACATTTTACTCTTTTAAAATCTGCTTAAAAAGCCATATTTCACGGCAACACCTTATAACCACTTAGTTCTCTTGAGTTGAAAATTTTCTCAGCTATATATTTGATTCTAATGTCATATGAAGATAAGAGAAAAAGTAAAATGAATATTCTTCTTCGTCCTAAAGGTGTGGACGAAAATATGAAAGAGTATTAAATGATAAGTGGCAGATAATAGAAAAGCTTACATTCAACGTTTCTTAAATGATTTTTTTCAAGAGTTTCAACTTCACGAAAATGTGTTAATATACGTTTGTGATAAGTTTTGTATGATACACGTAATTAATGATAAAAATTGCAAATGTATATTTTATATCTGAAATTATATTTTTTTTTTCACATTTCTTTTATTTGTTTGTATGTATTTTCGTGTAGAAAGTAGAATTTTGATTATTCATCCTATTACGCAAGTCTTAGATGTGTGTTAACCCTTCAATGCGTAGTGTATCTCAAGGGTTACATGTTCATTTTTTGCCATTTGGCGCTTTCTATTGGTCTTTTGGTGAGCTATTACGTGTTACTTACGTGCGATAACATGTATTCAAGGTTGTGAAGTCTGTTTTTGTTCCGATTTGTTAGCATGGGGAGGTTATAACATCTTTTGTTGATACTGCTTGCAAGGTGCTCAACTGGCGTTTTTTCTCTATTTTTTTTAGTTTGTAATTATTAATTCTGAAAACCATTAAAAGCATCGTAAAAAATATATATCGTTGAATAGTTGTTATTAGGCGGTAAACACTTTAAAGTAAGTATATAATTTAAAATTATCAGTTTTCGAGCAATTTTTGTTATGTAACTCAAGAGTAAGGTGTCCCGTGTAAACCGGGACTAAAAATACTCTGGACATCAGTATATATATATATATATATTACGCTATCGTACGTGGAACAGAAATCGCGATTATTTGTTGCTTGTTTAATTGCAACGTCCGAATGGAACGCATCTCATTGGGTAACTTACCAAACATATTTAGAAGATTTCGGACAACAGAATACTGATAGTTTAAATATTTAAATGCAGAATTATCAAATTAAACCATACATAAACTGATATTTTTAAGATAGTTATTTGTGAATAAAATGTAAGTATTTTAAATGTAATAATCTAATTTATTAAGGGACACTAAAGTATCAATGATAACAGGAAATTGTAAGGAGCCTAATGCTCTTTATTTAGTCAAAAAACGTAGACGGATATATCTATAAAATGTATGTAAACATTTGATATCGTCTTGCGGAAAGAAAAAAAAAAGAAAGAAAATTCAAAATTTGCAATTATTTTAAATAACTAAAGAACAAATAAAGGTACTGCTTGGTTATCCCGTTGACTAATTTCGCCAAATTATATAAATCGTCAAACTATTCGCCAAATTATACAAATTGACATAATTTTTATTTTAATTATCGAAAGAACAAATAAATTAGTAAAACATTAATAAAAATACAAATTAAAAAAGTTGATTTAAAAATCACTTGATGACGTAATAAACATGTGTATCGTGTTTAATGTCAAGAGATTCTGACATTTACGATCAACCATTATTGGCATTTAATCTTATAGTTTGGCGATAGATTTTTGGTCGACGGGATAATCAAGTAGTACCCAAATAAACTAGTAAAACCTTAAAAAAATACAAATAAAACGTCGAATTAAACGTCGGATGATGTAACAAACACATGTTTAATGCCAAGTGAATGTGGCATTTACGATCATCCATTATTGGAATTTAATCTTAAAGTTTGGCGACAGTTTTTTGGTCGACGGAAAAACCAAGTAGTACCCCTTTTTTAAACGTAACTGTTATACTCTTGAAATTTTATCTCTTATTTAATTTTTTAACAAGTTTTTAGTAACATATATTATTCAGTCTTTTTTATGAAGTACACTCCACTGTTATATTTTGCAATGACAGTCTGCCCGGGCAACGTCGAGCGGTCAACTAGTTTTAAAGTAATTTTCTTCGCCTTATCTAATGGCATAATTATTTGCGATTAAGGAAGGTGAAATAAACTGTAAGAAGTTAGTGGTGTCCAGAGCATTTGGAGACCTGATTTACGCTGGATACATGGCAACAGGGCTGAAACGAAGGGGGGCAGAGGAGGCATGTGCCCCGGACGCCAGAACGAAGGGGCGCCAAATGAAGGATTCTACCTTTAGAATGGATCATTTTTCTCTGATCCATTTTTTTCCCATTCTGACCAGAAAATCAGAGTTCTAACTTTTTACGACTGCTCTTTCATCTTCAACTAACACTTCATTTATAATGGCTGTTTCATAATAACGGAAGACATCAGTCCATCAGAGGAAAATAAATCTGTTGGTTGGTTGGTTGTGCTTATGACGGCCAATTACCAACACGAGGGATATAGGCCCAAAGGGGTGAAGGGGGAGTGCACTCCGTGGGGGTCTTTCAAAGGGAACCTAATCCGTATTTACGCATCGAAATCCACGGTTCGAAGAAAACCACGAAAACTCCGAACGATTAGGCCGACGGGTGCGATTGGGTTCGAACCCAGCACCTCTCGTCTACCAGCTTCGAGAGCAGAACCTCTCAGCCACTGGTGGGGCAAATAAATCCGTTAAAGCGGAAACTCGGTTAAGCGGGACTCTATATTTTATTTTAAAAATGATCTTTAGAATATATTTGTTGGTGTTCAGAGGGGGTTCATGATCCCCATGAACTCCCCCTTGGATACGCCATTGTATATTACGTAGTTTACTATTACATATTTTATGATTACATATTTTAAATTTTAAAATAAGTCGGCTATTAGAAAATTAGTAAAATTCTCTTTGTAAATATACTTTGCGGAAGAAGGAGAAGGGGGGGGGGGCGCCAAAATCCATGTTTGCCGCGGGTGCAAAAAAGGCTATTTTCGGTCCTGCCTGGCAGCACTACTTAGGAGTGACACAATGACATTATGTCCAACGGGAAAATAAATAATTTTTTTGTATTGTTTACTAGTGAATAATTAACAAAAATAGACTCAAATATAATGTTTTTCGAATAAAATAAAAAAATCATGCATAAAAGGGTTAAAGCATAAATTAAAAAGAAAAAAAAAAGGAGGTGGAGGGGGGGGGGGCACTGCAGGTGTAAAGGAAGGTGATGATTTATACAAGACTCGAAATCATGGAGTGGTGAGAAGTTAAATGTCACGTGTTGAAATTGTAACAATGGAGAGCAAATTTTGTGATTTCCTCTGCAGAAAGCGGACCGTCAGCACCAACGCGATTTCTCTTTTCAGTAAATTCAACTTCACGCACGACTTCTCGTATCCGCTGCGATATAAAGAAACTCCGATGTTCCTTTTCTTTATTACGTGGCGGAAAATTACAGATACATTAAGATAATATCCATCATAATCTGTACGAATGCACGTCAGACGCTAAGAATTTGTCGCTTTCCGTGATTTATCACCTTTGATTCACTTTTTTCTATGATTTAAACATCTGGTTGAAACAATCGTCTTATTTTTATTTAATATTCATATCAGTCTTAGGTTATATATAATCATTCACATGTGCTGTTTTATTCATATATGTCCGATTTTAAAATATTGCGCATTTACGGAGTACTTATCTGTCAATGAGGATATTTCTTTTTATCGCTGTACTTATAGTAAAGTTAATGACCAATATAATTTAACATGACACAATCAAGGATATTCGTAAGACGGAAGAGCACATTTGATGACATCTTCATGTTGAAAATTTTTGTAATTTTACATAAAGTTATTAAACACTCACGTGTTACTTTGTTTTTCATTTTCCATAATCATTTGATTTCTATATTCCATTTCTGTTTCTTTTTACTTCATTTATTTTTTGTTTGGCATAATCTATCTTTAAAATAGGGTTATCATCTATCTTTAAAATATCTATATTATTCTTAATATATTGTGATATCCTGATAGATTTTATTTATTCAGAAGTTTTCTATATACAGGGCAAACCAAAAGTCTTGCCCTGATTATAATAATTCATTACAAATTAACCGTTTGTATAATAAAGTAACTTGTTGTATTATTGGATAGGTCAGTTTTAGTAGTTTTTAGCACACATTGGGGTTAATTAGTACGCGATTTCCTAAACGAAACATTTCCGGATCGGTGGATTGGATGGGATTCACCCTGGCCTCCGCGCTCTCCAGATATTACTCCTCTGGAATTTTTCTTTTGAGGCTATATCAAGGACAGAGTCTTTGCCACACCAATTGCTGACATCGAAGACCTGATGACTAGGATACAATTTGCTGTATGCACTGTAATAGAAGACATGTTAAAGAACAGTTGGCGAGAACTAGAATACCGCTTACACATTATCCGAGCTACCAAGAGGGCACACGTTGAAATTTACTGAGGTTCGTGGTCTTATAAAAAAAATTATAACAGTACTTAACAATGTCTAATTACAATCGTTTGAGCGCAATAAATATTTATAATCAGGGCAAGACTTCTAGTTCACCCTGTATATCTTTTCCCGATAACAATTATGTAAAATATTATTACGTACTATCTTTAAATAAGAGGTTGTATCATTTTCGTCACACGAACTTGTAATTTTTTTTTCCAAAGATATATTATATTTATATGTATATATAGCTCATCCGCAAGAAAAGTGACGTAACTCCATAAAATTCACTTTGCGTATTACTACTCTTATAGGTGTGGCTTAGGTACGTCACACGAAAAGTCTCTGCTGTATATTGAAAACAGCTGTATTATGCTATATGTCCAGCTGCCACTGTAGAAGGAAACAAATTGCCTTGGGGGGGGGGGGGGGATAAAATTATTGAATCCTCCAAACCTCTTCTACATCTTCATTCTTAAAGGTTTAACACCTTTAGGCACGCTTTTACAGATGCATACAGAACTAATTGCCATAACTTTATGTTACAGCAAAAACATGCAAATTTTCTTTTGCCTTTCCTGTGAAATAGATTATTTTTGAGTTGCGTAATTTTTCTTGCAGGTGAGCGATATATGTATGCATATACACATTAGATTTCGTCAATAAATAATCTCCGCTATTTTAAACTCATTTAAAATTAGTTACATTTTCTGATGCATATTTTTACTTTCTTCTATCTTTACAAGAAGAAAGCATTGGATTCGTGAAAATTTTCGACATCCGGTTTTCGACGGATTTATACGTTTTAGAATGTCCTGAACACGATTTGATGGTTTTTAGAAAATGTCTGTCTATCACTCTGTCCGTCACTCTGTGACTCTGTATGTGACAAAAATTTTGTGGGCGCTCTATCTCAAGAACTAATGGACGGAATTTCACAAAACTTTAGATTCAGTTAGACCTTAATATAAACTGGTCCTGATTAGTTTTTGGTAAAAATCGCCTTACAGGTGGCGCTGCTATGCGGCATTTTTCCCGACTTCAGCAATAGCTATATCTCAAGAACTACTGCACGGATTTTCATAAAATTTCAGATACAGTTAGTCCAGGATATAGTTAGTTGCTGATTAGTTTTTGGTAAAAATCGCCCGATAGTTGCCGCTGCTATGCTGCATTATTCCTGATTATCACAATAGCTCTAACTCAGGAAAAAATGCACGAATTTTCATCAAACTTCAGATTTGAATAGTCCCTGATATAAATTAGAGCTGTTTAATTTTTGGTGTAAATCGCCCAATAGGTGGCGCTGCTGTGCTGCAGTTTTCACGATTTCCGCAATAGCTGTATCTCAAGAACAAATGCATGAATTTTCATCTACCTTCAGATTCAGTTAGTCCCTAATATAAACTGGTGCTAATTAGTTTTTGGTGTAAATTGCTCAACTGGTGGCGCTGCTATGTGGATTTTTTTACGATTTCCGCAATCTAAAAAACTAATGAACGGATTTTCATCAAACTTCAGATTCAGTTAGACGTTAACATAAGTTGTTGATTATTAGATTTTGGTGTAAATCCACCTATCCGGTGGCGCTGATATGCTGCATTTTGCAATATTTACACGATTTTAGCGATAGTCTTATGTCAAGAACTAATGCACAGAATTTCATGCCTTTAGAATCCTCATGATGGGCATAGATTGGCATTTAATTTTGGCTCTGTACTAGAGAATTTTGAAGTATTAACATGTATGAGATAGAAGAAAATTTTGGGATTGGCATATCCGACTAGTTTATCATTATTGTTATTTTTAAATTTTTCATTAGTTAAATAAAGAAAATAAAAATTCCATGGGCACTAAATTTGTTTTAAACACTTTATTGGAGATCACTTTTTGTAATTCTTATAATGTCTCAATAAATACATACAAAAGTACAAAATTACCAATTACAAGTATTTCTTTAAAAAAAAAAAAAAAAAAAAACTTTTCATATTCAAATGAAAGTTAATTTTCCCATTTAAAAGAAAAAAGAAAGGAAAGAAATGTTAATTTATCCAATTTTTTCTGAAAAATGTATTTGTTATATTAAATTTATCTGTCTGTTTTTATTTCACAACGTATCCTCCTAGAATATGAAACACAGAGCAATGAAATTAACACCGGACATCCTCGTGGATTTGAGGATGTCATAGCTCTCCGAATTTTAAAATTTAACTTTTTTTCGAGATATTAATTCTTGTGTAACTTTTAATGAACTTTCTCTAAAGATGGCAACAAAATCACTCCATTTTTATAGGGGGGGGGGGGGAAGAAAGGCTAAATAATGCGATATCATTTGCTATCCGAAATGTTGTACAAATATGTTTATTTATTTATTTATTTTTCTGTTCGAATAAATCGATTTCATGATCTTTATGTTGCATTCTCTTTTTTAAAAAATGTAATGTAAAGAATGTTCATATGATTTACTTCCGCAATTGCTAAAGTTGATATAAAAAATCTGAAAGATTTTAATATTATTAATTCGTATGAAATAATACTTTCCACATTTGTTTAAAATGTAAATGAATGAGTCTCTGATTGAATAAGAAGTTTTGAGCATGGAATCTGAACATTCGTGCATAGGGCAATAATGGCAAGCTCCCCAAATTTGTATTCAAAATCCTTTCAACCAGTGGAGTTTCACTGCCTGTATGTGGCCATTTTTTACAAAGGCATTCTACTACAACTGCACCAAAATCAATTAACTTGCAAAATTGCTCAAGTCCCATTTCCTTTACATTGTAAACATGATCTTTCTTGCTTATTAAACATGATGTTTCTTGCTTATAAAAAGTAATTTAATAAAATGAATATTATAAATATTTTCTAAATGTAGAATTAAATTAGATCCCCCCCCCCCCCGCACACACACCCCATCCCTAAACGTCGCAAGATCAAATGCAACCGATTAGGTTTCTATGTCAGCTAGCATACTTTTATTCTTTAATTTGTATTTAACTTATTACGCGATAGAAATTTGTACGATTAAAATAATAAAGGATCTGAAAATAATGTAAAAGTCATGCAACACAAAAATGTATAGGTAAGAATTTTCTTTTAAGTTATGTTTTAAGTTACAATATGTTAATAATCTATCATGTCCATTTAAAGAAATTTGAATTATTTAAAATTATTATGGTTTAAATGTTTTTAATTTTACAAATGACTATGTAGAACTAGATGTTATTTTTTTTTCCACAAATTTTATATAATTTAAATATAATTTACAAATTCAATAAGTATTAATAATATTTTTTCTTGAATAATTATTGGAAAATTACTATTTTTTCTAAAATTATCATTAAATTACGATGTAAGTATTTATCAATGCAACATTTTCATCTACAAGTGCATTTTGAATATCACAATATATGTTTCATAATTTATCATTTTCAATTGACACTACATTATAAATGCTTCATTTCACAATTCATTCCATTCATTGTATTAAAGTAAAGTAAACAATATAACAATTTACCTTTCCATTCACAAAATGTAAGGTAAAAAATCTATAAACTCACCAGGCAGTTCGTATTTAAAAAAAAAAAAAAAAAAAAAAAAAAAACGCTTTAACATAATACCGAGGGAGGAAAGTGAAAAAAAAAAAATCTCCGCAGACTGAAAAACCAAAATTGCTACAAATTTGTGGGTCCCCAATAATACACCGGGGTGGCAATTGCCCAGGTGCGGATTCTATATATGTCTGTGCACACATAAATATGATTCCCCTTCTTTTTTATATACAGATATGAAACATATCGGTGAATAGTCCCTTTTCGTTGGGTTTGGCATGATTAGCTACACTTGGCTAGGTACCGCGCCTGAATGTGCCTTAACTTTTATACTTTTGTGACGACTTCGGTTGCGACTTCCAGCTCGGCTTTTTAAGTTCGGGGTAATTTAGAGATATATTTTGCGTAATTGGGAAATCGGTTTTTGTATTTCGTGATTTAGTGGTTTCGATTTTTCTATTTTGTCGGCATGTTGTGGGAAGTTTTAAGTGGAGGATGCCTAAATGTGGGAAAAGGCAGTGTTATGTGACTTGTGGTGCGTTGCTAAACAATTTATGGCAGCAGGTGGTTTGGCTCCTTACTTTAATATGTGAAATAAGTAGAAGAATTAAATAATAAATTTTGCAGAAGAAAGAAAAAAAAAACTTGCAATTGTATATTTCTTTTTGTGATTTAAACCTGGTTAAGATTTTTATTATTATTATTATTATTAAGATTATTCAGTAAAAAAAAATAAAGTATTTTTCTGATATTTTTATTTATAACTGCAAAGTATAATATTTAAATGATAATAATAATTGATGTAAATGAATATTAATATTTAATTTAAGAATAGTAATTATAACACATTTATTCAAAATAAAAGTTTCTGAAAAAATATAAACTTCAGAAAAAACGATTTCTTTTTCATTTTTTTTTTTCTTTTTGTAATACTTAGTTCAATTTAAGTAAGGAATTTAAAAAGCGTATAAATATATTGTAATTTTTAAATTATGTTATATTAAAATTATTTTTATTATTTAATTTACTATATTTTATTTCTTCACTATTCAAACTATTAAAAGAAGACGTAAGTATAATTTTCTATCACTAAATATAAAAACTGATAATACCATTTTGAATAATTTATTTAACTAATGGGCATCGTACGATATGAAAGGCCGTTAATTGGTTTTATTTTAAGGAAATATACAGTTTATATTTATTTCTTAGGTTTAAAATAGATAGAGTTTTAAAGTGTTATTGAAAAGATAACTAATTTAGATTTTATTTGTATGTTTGTGTGTTCGTGAGAGTGAGAATATGTGTGTAAATTTAAATAAACTATACCTTAAGGATTTTTATTTCTTTAATTGACAATTTATCATTTTAAATGTTGAGATAGAAATAACAAGCAAATAATTATTTTAATTTAATTTAAGGTTTTGCGAAATACTAGTAAAAGTAAGACTTAGTATGAATTCAGAAGAAAAAAAAAATCTCGTGCAGTTACGATTCATTGATTATAATGTAACAATCAGTATTTAAATGTTTTACTCATCTATTAGTAGAATAGTATTCTATAAAGTGGCTGGCTTCAATAAACTGAGAAAATATAGTAGTTATTACTGTTCTCAAGGATTTTTTTTTTCATCAAGGGGACTAATCTGATTTGCAAGTGATTCACGTAATTGCTGGATAACGTTACACAAAAAGTATAGTTGCTAGATTTCATTAGCAAAGAATAATTTGAAAACTGCTGTTTAACTTTTTTTAAAGTGTTTTTGAAATTATCCCATCATTTCGCCGATTACTACAGAAAAAACTTAATTTCATAGTTCGGTTATTTGCCCTACCAATTAAAGGAAACGCCAATTAATAAGCATTTGTAAAAAAAGAACAAAAAGTCCTAACTCGAAAATGGGCCTTCAAATCAAATCAGAACTATTTTCCCATTGTATAAAAAAATAAGATAAAATAAAATAAAATTATATATTGAATGAAATCTGAAATCATCGTTGATACCTTCAGACCCTCCCACTATCAGTCTGATGTACCCGGAAGCAAAAAAAGAATATGAAAATGAATAGAAAAACCCGGCGTAAATTGGAACTTTACGCTTTTCATGCTGCTGTCAATACCAATCGGATGGTGATCTTCCATGCCATCTGCCACCGTTTCTGTTTATTATTTCATTTTTTTAAGCTGTAAGAACTTTTCTCTTTTTTTTTTTCATTTAATATTCGGTAGCCCCATGATGGCCACGGGAGGTCGCTTCAATCCCTGGGGCTACTCAGGTGTCAGTGCTACATGACGCTTGGTCGACCATTAATGACGGCCATGCAGATCGTACGGGAGGATGGACAGGCGTAACGGTAAGCCCCTGGGGTATCTAGGTATTGTCAGTGGAATCAATATTCATCAGATATTTCTTTGATTCGGCATTTCATTTGGTTTTATTTCATCACACCCCTTCTATTTCATTGATTGAGCCTTGTGGTAAACTTTTTTATGAGTTATTTTACTAGAAAAGGGTATATTTTATTTCAAATTTGTATTTAACGGATATCCAGACTAATATTTATTTATTTATTTATTTTTAATCTAATTATGGCAGGATAATATCTTTACTGCATTCGTATGTATACTAGTGGTAATTCATTTTAGTCTAGATTCGAAAAGGCTTGATCAGTTTCGGACAATTTGTTGGATTAGTCTTGATACTATACGCTACATAGTGCATATAAAATAACAAATATGATGAATACGAGATACCAAAACGATAGTTGATATATTTTTTGTTTTTCCTTTTTTCGAATCCCACCAAGATGGGCATCAAAAGAAAGGTTTTTTCTTAATTATTTGATGCGTGTATACCATATGGGTTTGGATAAAAAAGAAGGTAAGCATGCGCAGTAAGAAAACATTGCGTTCGCCCAACGCTTGTCAGCCTAATGAAGTCAGTTTTCATTTCGGTTTACTGTTTATAAATTATTTTGTGTATTTACATTTTCTCTCCTTTCGTTATACTTGCTTCCCTTACAAAAAGTAGGAAGCTACTTATTGCAGCCGTTGCGTCGCGAGGAATTCCGGAAATTTCGGATAATTTAAAAGTCTCGATGCTTTAAAACTGCCAATCTCTATGTAAAATTTTGCGGGTTTTCAGCACTTTTTTCTTAATAATGCATTTTATTTTTCTGGATATAATGCTATTTAAATAACAAATAGCTATTTTTTATACTTTTAATGTAATAAGCGACGCCCACAGAAGTTACGTTGTCTATTTTCTACTTTTCCGAAATTAACTTAATTTCTCTAAACCCAAATAAAAAAAAATAAATCGAAATCTGTATTATCTAACTTCAGTAACTATAATTATTTCTTTATTTTGTTACTTGTTTCTGTATTATCTATAAAACTTTCATTAAAAAATAAATTTACAGTTGTCAATTTGCCCTACCTAATTGGGGAAAAAAAAGACAATACTATTACAGTTGAATTATTAAATTTATCATTCAAATATTGTGTGCACTCTTCAAGTAAAAATACATTTAAACACGTCTATAAATTATTTGAATGATACTGAAATGCAACTACATAACTGACAAAGTGTCTAAAGTCTAAAGTCAGCTTTTTAATAGTTGTTGATATAAGTCATTTCTTGTTCAAGGCTACACTGTAAAAAATTGGCGTAACGCCACTCCATAAAATTGGCGCCAGCATGCCACCAATAATTTTATGGGGTAATTTAACTGATATAACTAGTGTAACTTAAACTGATATAACTGATGTAATATTACACCATAATAATGTGAAAATATCATAATTCACATTATTATGGTGTAACGTAACACCAGTTATATTGGTTAAATTACTCTATAAAATGGAGGCAGCAATGCTGCCATCAATTTTATGGAGTAGTGTTACACTAATTTGTTTACAGTGTACAGTTCAAACATTGAACTAAACAGGTTATTGATCAGTTCTTTCAATGACTGACGGAGGACTCGCTACATGAAGTGCGATGTTCCATGAGACTTGTCCAAAAGCTCAGAAAATGTATTAACTTCCGTAGGAAAATCCCATGATGAAGTTTCATAAAAATATTAGATACTGTATTAAATTCCGAGAAAATCAGCGGATCTACACTTCTCTAATGTTGTGCGGGTTATTTGAACAATTAAAAAAAAAAAACGGGAGAAAGCAAATTCTCGGTTTCAGCAGAGTGTTTTAGGTAGCGAGTAAAGAAATGATTTGAGAAAAAACGAATTGCAGCAAGGGTTCTAAACCAATAAAAAGACGCACCGCGAACTCTATTGACGGATGCATCAAAACGGTATAACTGGGTTCTGAATTTCCACGGAAATAACATTCTAAGCATCACCAGGGGGAAAAAACTGTCTTATAGATCAAATGGAATGTTTTAAAATAGAAGGAATTGAGACGGAAAAAAAATTACGAGAATCAACGCCAAAGGAAGATGGAAAAGGGATATGGAAAAAAAAAGGTATTTTAAGACGAAAAATGGCAAATTTAATGGGCAAAGTTTTAGAAATATTATGTTCATCTATGCCACATAACTTTACATCACGCAATAGGAACATTTTACTCAGTTATTTTACTAGAATTTATAGTTCTTGAAAAACAAAACAAACGAAATGTAATGGGAAATCATAATAACAGTTATAAATTTACATAAAAATTTCAAAGATAAAATCGAATTTAAACAGCATTTTAATTTCGAAAATTTTTTCTAATTTAAGCTTTTCTTATTATTCAGGAAACGCAATTTACTTCATGACAGAAAGTATTTATTTTTAACGTGGCGAACAGGACCCACGGTCAGAAAACAAACAAGATTTATAACAAATTTTAATTGGATGCTTTCCAAAACCTGTGACTTTTCTGTCTTACGCAAGTAACGACGTCTATTTTTCTGCTTTTCCGAAATTCACTTAATTTCTCCAAACTCACGTAAGAACAATAAATCAAGACCCTTGTTTCTTGAAAAGAATGAGGTGGAGAGGGAGAGAAAATTAAGGTAAAAAAAATTCGAATTCTGCTTCTTATCGTGCTGTTCCAACCCAGCCCAAAATAAACATTCGGTCTGTTTGCTTTACGCTAATAATCTCCAGTAAGCATTGTGCAGAATGGTAATTAAAGTTTTAAACATGTAAATGCGATTCCGAATTCTCAGTCAGCACTGACCCCGAATGAGGGGTGGGATGCTTAATCAACAGATGAACACCTGTTGTGGAAGATATTTATATGTATTTGATTAGTCAGGGAATGTTTATTTGTCAAGACGAAATGAATTGAGTTAATGAGGATAATGTTGGTTGTTGTCAATTGAGAATAAGACTGAGCTTATTGTTGATGCATATTGATAAAGGGGAAAAAAGTAATTATGAAAGTTCATGTTACGGAAACCAGGTAGCATTAGTGCTAAAAATTAAATTTGCATGAATTATAAAAATTATATATATTTCTTTACATTTGTGATTTCATTTTAATGGTTTAATTTTTAATTATTATTATCTGCAAAAAGTTTTATTATGTCGATTAGCTTTACTTCAACATATTTTTTATAATGATTAAAGTATTATATTTGTACATGCCATCTTCATTTAGAATTTTGGGGTTTTTTTCAATTATATATGAACTAAAAGGTAAATTTTGATTCAAAGATATTTTATACATATATCTAATATAATGGTGCAAATTTATTAACATATATGTAATTATTATTTAATTATCATTTATTTGACTCTAGACAGACTTCTTTAAAGTTTAATTCCTTAATAGATATAAATAGTTGTTATTATATATTAGTTTTTATCACAAAACAATATATTATACTAAATTCTTAAGTTTGCAGCATTTCATTGATTTCTTGGAAAACATGGTGGTGTTCATTTTTAAATTATCTATAGAGGGCGCTGGTCACATATAGTGAGGAATATGCTTGGCCATATTGTACATTATTGCTCATCGGTCCATCAACATTTAAAAAAGTTTTTTTTTTTTTTGGCAACATGTGCAAATAATCTCCTTTACTTGCATTTAATGCTGCCTCATTCTTAGTCAGCAATGCTTTCAAATGGTAATATGAATTTTATCTCTTAATCCTTTTTAATCATGTTTTATTTTAAACTTATTTGTTTTTCAATAATTTATTTCTATATTTTTTTGTGTGTTGTTAGGCCCAAATTCATATTCTTCAGCTTCTTTATGGCTAATATGAAGATGAAACCACACACTTTATTTGGGAACTCTAGGCATTTGGGACCTGAATATTCTGTCTAGGTTTTACAAATATCCATTATTCATTTTCTGCTCATTTTATTTATTTATTTATTTATATATACATTTTTTAATTATGTTTTTCAAATCTATGTTGAATATGTTAAGGGGATCAGTTTAATTGTCAATGAATACATTTCTTTCTATTTATTATTTCACAATTTTTGTTGGTAAATTGTAATGTTTTTTTTTATCATTTTATTATTTTGATCATATATATATACATATATTATATAAAATGTTGCATTTTTTGTGACATGCGGGATGTTTTGCCTGCTGATGATCAGACACCCACGTGTCACCATAGTCTTTCATGCTTTCATCCAAATTTATCTAAATTCAATTCTGTTTCAATATGGTTAAGTCATATTTATTTAAATTTTTCTGGCCTCATATATAATGAAATATTATTTTGAATTTAATTTCATAGTAGGTTTATTTAACTAATAATGTTTTATATTTATTTTCTTTTTCCTATGTAACTATTATGTAATATTGTCATTTTGTTGTTCGATTTGTTAGTTAGTTGTTAAATTAAGTTTATTCAATATATATATTAATACTTGCCATCTTTAATAAGAGATTTGGTCAAATTGTGTGGTATGAACGATTTTCAAAGGTGTTGTATGTAATAAAATTTTTCCAGATAACACACATATGTATAACGTAGTGAGAGAGGGGTGGGGGGCGGGCGGGTGAGTTTCAAACTCTTTTCAAACTTTTGAATGACTTTATTTTCAAGAAATTTCCACTATATTAAATACACCGTATAAAAATTAGTATAGTGAGTGGAGTTTATTATTAATAACATTATATTTATTCCATTGGATATAATATATTAAAATTTAAAATTGAACACCATCCTCCTAAAATATTTTTCCAGCAACGGCCCTGATTTTTATGTGTAAATGAAATTGTCTGTGCTATTAATTATATATATATGTATATAACCATTATAGAATATTACAATTCATCATCAATATCAAATAAAATTTATAAATTGAGTATCAAGACATGATACAAACACACTAAATTTGGATCAACAGTTATATATATATATATATATAACCATTAAATAAACATTACCGACCACCAACAAAAACTGTGAAATTATGAATAAAATGACATTAACAAATTGACAAAAATACAGTTTCCCCCAACACACTTAACAAAGATTCCGAAAACATAGTAAAAAAACAGCAGAAACTGAATAACAGAAATGGAATAATGTAAATTTGTAGAACTTATACAGAATCGTCAGGTCCCAAATGCCTAAAGTCCCACAAAGCCATAAATTAGCTAAAGAATATCAATTTGGACTAACCATACGCATAAAACAGAGAAATAAACCATTGAACATCAATTAAGTTCAAAATAAAACAAGATTAAAAGCGATAGAAAAAAAAAATTAGCAAATTGAAATGCATACTGTCTTAGCCTGAGGCATAATATAATACAATCATTGGAGATCACCAGCACATGTTGCCAAAACATCATCACATAAATTAATTTATAATTACATAAATTATTAAAATTAATACGTATTATATATATATAGAGAGAGAGAGTCACCTTTAGGCTTAATGCTGACAATGTTTGACGAAATAACATATCTGTATTATGAATTTTTCTTATGAAGCTTCTCTCACGAATCCATTGAATATTCATAGTTTTTTTTTTAATATTTTTATTTTATTGTATTTAATTTTTATATTATCTTTTTTTTTTAGTTTCGCACATGTGATTTCATTTTAATTGTGTGTATATATATATATATATATATATATATATATATATATATACATTATTTATTGAAAGTTTCATTTATTTTTGTTATTGTGACTCCATTGAATCTTTGTAATTTTATAATTTATTTAATCATGGCAGCTTTTATTTACAACTACTTACAAAATCGTTGTAAGCTGCAAGGATCAGATAATTCAGTTCCCAGAAAAGTAAATAACGTTTGTATATATTTTTTAAATTATTATTAAAAGGTTTCTGCCTGTTTCCCCTACAAAATCTTTTAAATGGATCCCGCCTTCTTAATCTCCCACTCGTTTTAAAAATAAATCTCGTTTTAAATTTACTACTTTATGTTATCCCTTCAAATTATTTTTGAATAGAATTTATAAATCATAGAGACCTTATGCTTATCACAATGAAATATATGTTCAACGTGTGTGACATATAAGACTACCAGTGCTCAGGACGTGATTACTACAGGAGCAAACTTCCATTAATATTTCCGAATAGTAAATGTTCACCATATTTTTCACAGAAATTATTCATTTAAATAGGGCGACGATTACTATACAAAAATACTGGTGGAAGTTAGCCTCTGCCGTGAGATAACACGAGTATGGTTGCATGATTTAAGTTATATGAATAAGGGCACACTTCATTGTTTGTAATTAGGTGAGGGGCGCCCCTTTTTACTGAAAAGTTGGACAGACCTGACCTACACCATAGTCCAAACCTTCCGTCTTTTTTTTTTTTTTTTTTTTTGAAAGTCAAATAAAGATATTTTGAAAAATATTTTTCATAATATTTTTATCTATCATCAGTTTGACAGATGAAATCAAAGGGCATGTGGTGTAATTTCGTTAAGACACGAGAAAATTTTGTTTAAAATGTAAAAATGTCCAAGTTTAAATAAAAAAATTATCATGTATATATATATATATGTATATATATATATATATATATATATATCACTCAGTGAGTTTGGGGGAAACTGTATTATTGTCAATCCTGGTAGCAGAAAGTTCGAGACGGGAGACGGGCGTCGCAGATTTTCTTTTCTAGTTTGCAGATTATTTTTCTAATGAACCTTTATTTCGCTTTATATTATGTTGAACTCTTTATTACTTAACACAAAAACTTAAGATTATTATCAGTAAAATTAATAAAATGCACAATAACGTCATAGGTAAGTGATCGTTTGATTAACGCTTCAATTGTAAAATATTTTACCTGCAGATTATTTTCTGCCCCTGGAGTATCTGTTGCAGACACATGAAGAATTTTCTGCTACTGGGTTGTCAATTCATTCATAATATCATAATTTTTGTGGGTGATCGGTAATGTTTAATTAATGGTTATATATATATATATATAATAAATTTGAAATCCCAAATATATGAAGAAATTGATAAAGTTCTAAAGATGATTTAGAAATGAACATATGAAACCAGTATGTAATATAAGAAACTATGAATGACTCACAGAATCATCAGAGGAGCTTGTGAGTTCATTCATAGAAGATGCGTTATTTCATCCAAATTTGTCGGCATTAAGCCTAAAATGACAAAATTTAGCTCCTTATAACGCAAACATTACAGAAAATGGATAATTAAAAGCTAAGAAATCCAAAGAAAGATACACCTCATACAGGATATTAAAAATTATTAGAGCACAATACCTGAATGACGTACTAAGAGTCAAAACTACTGCATATCAGCATGGAAAACAAAGTTAAGACTATTTTAACATGTGATCTACAGTTGAGCATCTGAGGGAAACCCATAACTGTGCTGCCATCTGGTGTAAGACAGGAAAAATGTAAATTGGAACTGGATTGATAACAATAATGTTTAGAGTTGCCATCTTAAGCCAAAAAATATAAATAAATAAATAAATAAAATGAATGAAAATGATTGAAGAAATCAAGAAAAGACTTAGATTAACTTTTAGTTAAACTAGAATGAAAAAATAGGAATAAAATTAATAAGTACTGAGTGAATACAAAATAAAATAAAGAAAAGAAATAAATTAATACAAATAAATAAATAAAGAATTATATAAAAATAAATAAAAGGGCAATGGATTAAATTAACGTTTTAAAGACAAAAAATTGTAATATAAAAAAAATGAGAATATAAATAACATTTAAAAAGATGAGGAATATTTGAGATAGTAAAATTTAGCCTTGTATTATGTAAATAAATTTGAAATTTTAAAAGGCAATGAGGAATATTGAGATAGAAAAATATATCCTTAAATTATGATGCAATACGTGAAAATATATTATGTTAAATGCATGATACCCCATATTTTTTTTTAAATATATGTCCATACAATTATATATATATATATATATATATATATATATATATATATATATACTAAATATAAAAATATTTAGTATATATATATATATATATATATATATATACTAAATATAAAAATATTTAGTATATATATATATATATAATTGTATGGACATATATTTAAAAAAAAATATCGGGTATCATGCATTTAACATAATATATTTTCACATATTGCATCATAATTTAAGGATATATTTTTCTATCCCAATATATCCCACTCTCTCTCTAACTTGGAAAAGACTAAGGTGATGTTCAATTCATTTGCATCAAAAAAGAAAATCGTCTACAACAACACTGAAATTAAAGAAGTGCAAAGTTATGTGTACCTTGGGCAAGAAATATCATCTGATAATAGTATCATGAATGAAATCAATAGAAGAATAAGAAATGAATGGAGTGCTTTTGGGAAGAACAATATTATTCTGAAGAGTAGCATGCCCCTGTGTTTGAAAAGAAAGGTATTTAACCAATGTGTTTTGCCTGTCCTAACTTATGGAGCAGAAACATGGACGCTAACAAAACGGATGGTACAAAGATTACAAACAACACAGAGAAGTATGGAAAGATGTATGCTAGGTATAACTGGAAGAGACAGAAAAAGAATAACCTGGATAAGTAGTCAGACGAAAGTTTTTGACATCATTGAAAGAATTAAACGGCTAAAATGGAAATGGGCTGGGCACATCGCAAGAAGACAAGACAATAGATGGAGCACAAACACCCTACAGTGGTATCCCAGAGATGTAAAACGGCCAAGAAGACGACCTCAAGTAAGATGAAGTGATGAAATCAGAAAAGTAGCCGGTGTAAATTGGATGACTAAAGCACTAGACAGGAAACATTGGAAAAATCTGGGGGAGACCTACATCCAGCAGTGGATTGAAAACGGTTGTTGTTGATGATGATGATGATATACTAAATATACAGGGTGCAATATGTTATCTATCGCCGACCTTTAATTTCTCAACCGTTGGCCGTAGACATATAGTTCAAATTACAAAAACGTTTCAAATGAGCTAGATATTCATGTTGTGGCATTATTTAAAGTAAAAAATTAATTTAATAAGAATTACGAAATCTAACTTTTTATGCGGTCCCCCAGTCCCTATAGTTATATTTAGTAAAAGTTTACACATATCATAACAGATATAACACAAAAAGTTTGACATCTGTACTGCAAAAATTGACATAGTTATTAAATTTCAAAATTTGAGATGATTTTGTCTTTCATTGAGGGATCAGTTAAAAGATGAATTAAAGTAATTCGAGATCAAAGTCAGGGTGCAATGTCTTTTTTACGGCGAAACCCCCTTTAGCCGGTATCACCAAATCGGGGAATCACCAAAGAGGGTTATTTCATCTAAAAACTTTTATGGGTCGAACAACATTCAAACGTCAAAGTAGGTAGAATCGGCAACCGGAAAATAAAACACGCTTACTAAGGACTAGATAAATGGCAGCGGAATTGCACTCTGATTTTGATCTCGATTTACTTTAATTCATCTTTTAACTGATCCCTCAATGAAAGACAAAATTATGTGCAAAAATCTCAAACTTTGAAATTTAATAACTGTGTCAGTTTTTGTAGTACTACTTGTTTCAAACTTTTTGTGCTATATCTGTTATGATATGTGTAAACTTTTACTAAATATAACTATAGGGACTGGAGGACCGTATAAAAAGTTATATTTTGTAATTTTTATAAAATTGATTTTTTACTTTTACTAATGCCACAACATGAATATTTAGCTCTTTTGAAACGTTTTTGTAATTGGAACTATATATGTCTATGATCAACGGTTGAGAAATTAAAGGTCGGCGATAGATAACATATTGCACCCTGTATATATATATATATATATATATATATATATATACTAAATGTTCACGAATGTTCAAAAAAAGTGCTATTTGTTAATAATATCAAAGCATTTTACTTAAAGTATATTTTATATGATTTCGAAGTATTAAAGAAATAGTCCCCTACATCATGGTTCCAACCTTCAATCTTTTGTTTTGTTTTGTTTTTTGAAAGTGAAATAAACATATTTAATAAAAACCTCTTTCATGATATTTTTATCAGTCATACGTTTGACAGAAGAAATTAAATGACATGTGGTGTAATCGCGTTAAGACGCAACGATAAAATTTTGTTTAAAATCAAGTTTAAATAAAAGATTTTTCCTGTATGTATATTTTTTTTAATGTTCACGAATGTTCAGAAATTGTGTTAGCTGTTAATAACATCAAGGCCTTTTATTTAAGGCGTATTTTATATGATTTCGCAGTATTAAAGAAATAGTCACTTACACCATAGTTCCAACCTTCAGACTTTTTATTTATTTTATTTTTATTTATTTATTTTTTGAAAGTCAAATAAAAATTTAAGAAAAAATCTCTTTAATGATATTTTTATCAGTCATATGTTTGACAGGTGAAATCCAATGACATGTGGTGTAATCGCGTTAAGACACATTAATAAAATTTTGTTTAAAATGTAAAAATATCTAAGATTAAATAAAAAATTTTTCCTGCATGTATATTTTTTTTTAATGTTCACGAAATAATTCCATTTTTGTTTCTTTTTCCAAATTGTAATACAAATAAACAAAGAATACAGCATATGAATATTTCATAAATGTAGCGAAATTTGGGTTACACGACTTTCATAAATACTAGGTATAAAAACTTTAGAATTAACAGCAAAAGAAGTCGAGGAGATCAAATAAAGAGTCAGATAATGATTGACAACAGGAAGTAAGAGAAATATTAGATGAAGAATTTTTTACTATTGCAGTTGATTGTTTATTTTATTATACCTGAAAATGAGAATTACAGTCTAGCTTCAGCAAACGAAGCATGAATTTTAGCAAAGACATCTCTTCTTGTTTCATTTTTGTTCATTGTTTTACGATACCCTTCTAATATTAATATAATTCTTTTAAGGGAGATATTTTGTGTCGACGTTTTTCTGTTTTCGCGTATTGTTTTCAAATAAATTCTCTAAAAAAAAATATAAAAATTGTGAAAATACAATCAAAAGTGTAAAACTTGTAGTGTAATCTACACGTATATAATTATTTTATCTTGTTTAAATGAAAGCTTTTGTCTTATGAAACTAATTTATGTATTAATTTTCGGCTATTACTTTTTACAGGGTGGTTCAAAACTTACCTAACAAGGCTAAATGCCAATTACTCAGCTAATACCGTTTGCAACTGTTCAAAAGATGTGTTACATGTCAAAACATCAAGACATTTTATTTAAGGCATATTTTACATGATTTTGCAAAGTTAAGAAAAATATTCATCTACACTATAATTCTAACCTTCCGTCCTTTTTTTTTTTTTTTTTTTTTTTTGTATTTGAAAGTCAAATAAACATATTTTAAACTAGCACATTTGTTTAATAAAATATGTCTTCCTTCTATGTGATACTTATTTGATTTCATTTATTAAGTAAAATAGCTTGTTAAAAAAATATTTATTTTATACGAAACTTTTATAAGCATCATGTAAGGTATTATTATTTTTCAATACTGCAAAATATATCTTAAACAAAATACCCTGAGAATACGAAGATATATAAATTTCAAGCAACTTCACATAGTATTAACTGCTGCATAATTTGAGTTTAACGTCGATAGGCACGATTTGGGTCGCCTGCTGATAAATTAATATTTGCTTAGCGTCACTCTTTGAAACTTCATATTTTTTAGATTTCTAAATCAGGCGTTTTTTAACAATAATACCTAAGAAAAAAACAATATTGAGTAAATATTGTTTATATTGGGTATATCTAATTCTATTTTGGCCAATATTTCACGACTATTTCGTCACTTTATTGTTTATATTTCCAGTGTTAAAAGCCACTACTGATCCAATATTGATTTTTTATTGAAAATATATCGACTATGGATATTTTGTTAGAAGCATTTCCGATTAATGCAATATTGATACAATATTACGCCCCAATATAACCAATATTAATCTAAAGAATTAATTATAACAGTTACTTTTAATTTGTTATTACTTGAAATTTTGGGAAGAAGAAAGGCAAAAAATAGAGCAAAGGTTGCAACTGCAATAATAAAGTAAAGCGTAAAAATTGTTTTCTATTTTACCACCACATTACTTTTGCTCCATCCTTTAAGAAAATATATCTGAAAGGAAAAAAATAGAGAATTAAGAATAATATTTTGAGGTTATTCGAAAGAATATCCTATTGAAAGTAGTTTTTGCAATTATTCTCGCAATGCCAGAGAGGTTTTTTTTTTTTTTTTTTTTTCATAATTTTATGCATTAGAAGTTTCATGATATAAGAAACAAATTTATTGTCAAATCATACTCACTAAAAATTAATGCGATTCTTCATTAAAGTAACCGGCATACATTAAGTGAACGCATTTCTGTCTCCTCACCTGTAAAATTAGCAGGAGCGGAATTTTCTCCGTGAATTAAAAGAAGAGTTAAATCTTGATTAGAATAACCATAATTAGTAGCAAACTTTTCTTTCTTCAGTTGAAAAACTGATGAGAAAAAAAACTCATCTAATTATGCTTAATGACCAAAAAACTTTCGATAGAAAATTTATGTATATTTTTTTTACACTAATTTTCAAACTCCTAGAATGAGAGCTAAATTAATTAAAGATTACGATAATTTTACCTCCAGGGATGGGTTTAATAGCCACTGAAATATTCTATCGCTGTTAATATACATAAAAAACGAAGCTGGTGTGGATAGCACATGACTTTTTCATTAACCATATGCATAAATGAAGTAGAAAATTCCGAGAAATAAAAAAATTGAAGAAAAATTTGTAAATAACGATGATGAGTAATTAGAATGCATTAAGATTTCACACTTTTTATATGGAATTACTAAAATGCATAAATATGTGTTTTTTTTTTTAATACATTTAAATAACATAGCTTTATAACTAATCACCCAGTTATTGGGGATACAATCTTAATGCAGGTATATTCATGTATGTCCGAAAGGAAGGAGGTAGGTGGGGGGTCAACAAAAGAGGGCAATTGCCTCTCAATAGATTTTCCTATCTATTTAACTAAATTTTGACTTTTTCTCTGGTGATGTAGAAAAAAAAACTTTTTTTTTTTTTTTTCTCTCTCAAGTGACTTAAAGTAATTAAACACAAAAAAGGCCATTGAAGACAATTCTGAATTAACAATCTGTTTTTTCATTTTGCGTCCATGTATGTAAAAATTATCTTAAACGCGAGATTTAGAGATCTCTGCTCCCCTCCCTTTTCTCTGACTAAAAATATAATATATGAAACTATAACATTCATTTGGAAAAAGAAAAAAGACCAGTAGAGGCTTAATTTTGGATTTCTAATGTTAAATTTCTGTATTGCTTTTTATGTTGATATATTTTAATTTTTTTTATAGGCTGTTCTGATATATATTTTTTAAGTCTAGGTTACTTCATATTTATATTCTTCTTCTTCTTTTTTTTTTTTTTTTTTTTTTTTAAGCATCGGCCACAATATCGTTTTATATCTGATTTATCGATGTCTAGAGAATATCATAAATGTTTAATCATTTAAATTTAACTTGATAGTATGACATAGTCAAAGTTTCAATAGTCATTTTTTGCACAACTATTGTTTAGCAGTTTTTTTAATTAAAAAATAAAAAATTCTCATCTTTCTTAGTTCGTGCAAAATATTTTCATATTTTAAATGTGAATTGCAACTGTAAAACTTTATTTTAATGGAATTATTTATATAGTTCACTGCTGTAAGCAGTTGTGTTGGTACTACTTACCATCAAATACACCGCATGCTTTACTTGTTTGCTCTAAATCTTTCTGTTTTTTTTTTTTTTTTTTTTTTTTTTTTCCTGAAAGAAAAAGAATAAAAAAGATCTTCATGAAGTTTTGAAAGAGTCGTGTACATAATGCAATCTCATTTGATCGTTACATATGCTTTTGCTTTATTTTTATTGTTGCTGAAAAGTCTCTATAAAATTTGATTATTTAAAACACATAATTTATGAATGTATAAAGAAATTTTCTAAATTGGTTTATAAATACACAGCATTTTCATAAAATAAGCATTTAGTTTATTTTACCTTAATTTTTTGTTTTGTTTCGTTTTGTTTATCTTTTGTAATTTCCGTTAACATATTTTTAAACGTTCTTGCGATTTTTTGACCGTTATGAAACATTTAAAATCATATTAAGCAACAATAATATATTGATGAACACCTATATTTATTAAAATAAATAATCATTGTTTAACGTCTGATATACGAGTTAGAAATAATAAATATATTACAAATCATCAGACATACAAATAAAATTACATAAATACATTTAATACAATTAAAAAGCAAACGTTTCAAGCTAAATTTTAGCCCCTCATCAGTGCAACAAAACATTCAAATGACAGAAAACTATATATCATGTTTACAGTTAAAAATTATTAGCAGTATAATAATGGGCTCGAAGTAGGTAGGAGTCGTTCTGGTAGCTTCATCGCCCCGAGCCCAACCCTTCCCGCTTTTTGGTGTCTTTAATTTGTGTAATTTCCCTTTTAAATTTGTCCGGTTTCAATTTTTGATTTTTTTTTTTTTTTTTTTTTTTTTTTTTTTTTTTTTTTTCAATTTTGCTTTTGCTAGAGAGTCTTTTACTCGGGACGTGGCTGGGGATCTACGAAACTCGCTTCCGCAAAAGAGTCGGAATAAGTGGAAGAATAAAGGGCTGCGTACGAAGATGGGCCGCTCGCCGCGGCGGTTCTTCTGCCCTGAATACTCAGCATTGTTTTAAAAAAAATTTATACTTTATTTAATTTTAACTGCTAATAATTTTTAACTGTAAACATGATATATAGTTTTCTGTCATTTGAATGTTTTGTTGCACTGATGAGGGGCTAAAATTTAGCTTGAAACGTTTGCTTTTTAATTGTATTAAATGTATTTATGTAATTTTACTTGTATGTCTGATGATTTGTAATATATTTATTACCTATATTTATTATATATTATAATGGAAAGAAGTGAAAACTTTTTAACATAACCTACCACCATCAAAAACCGTAATATTATGAATTAAAGCTGTAAGTATATATATATATATATATATATATATAAGATTAAATTAATTATAAGAATTATTATGGAAGAAAAATAAGAAAGTGGACACCGACAAATAATGGAAATGCTTATATATTGAATTACGTTTTCAAGGGCACAGAATTCAATGATATAAGCAAAATGGTTGTTTTCTGTGGGAAAAATAAGCTAAAGCTAAAAGTTATTTTCCCCTGTGCCCAAACAATCATTAAAATCAAGTGAATTGATTAAAAATGAAAACAGAATAAAATCAAATAATATGAAATGGAAAAAACATTAAAACCTATTTAAATATTTATAGGATATGAAATGAAATAATAAACACCATACCGATTAATATTTTAGAATAAATCCACGCGCACATGGCACCCATATCTTAAAGATATATATATATATATATATATATATATATAACATAAATAATGTATTATTAATTTTATTTACTAAAATTCTTGAAATTAAGTTACTGAGGGAACTAGTAAGAAAGTACGAGGTAATTCCTTATTATATATATTTTTGCCAACTAAGATTGTGCCATCACAAAATCAATATAAATAATTAAAAAGATCATAAATGGAGAGTTTTCAAAAACTGAAAACGAATTTTATTACAATAAAATGATATCAATCCATGAGAAATTTGCTCATGTCCTTATACAGGATGTCCATAATTAAACGACCCTATTTTAACGTTGGCTACAGACGAAACTACTGTTCAGAAAGTTATGAAATTTTGTGGAGGATATAATGAAGGTATGGGAATTTAAGAGAAAACAAAAATACTTCAAAATTTCGCCACCAGAGGGCGATTTTAGCGAATTGCACATTTACAATACATTTACGATAGTTTAAAAATTTTATCACACCCAAACATGTTATACATGATGGTCATCATTTACAGATACCATCTGGTATCGTTGTTCATCATGTTCCACAGTTGACTGAAGTGTGTTCTGGGAAATGCTAAGAACATGTCGTGAAATGCTGTCTTTAAGATCAGGTAAAGTTAATAAATAAAATTTGTAAAGTATCGTAAATGTGTGCTAAAAGTGTAATTCATTAAAAAAGTCCCCTGGTGGCAAAATTTTTAACTATTTTTTTCGGCTTAAACAAATGCCCATCCCTTTAATTATGTTTTTCACAAAATTTCACAACTTTTTGAACAATTGTTTTGTCTGTAGACAACTTTGAAATAGCGTCGTTTAATTATGGACACCCTGTATCTGTTGATGTTCACCGGAAAGGTGCGGTTGGACAGAAGAGAGCTTACCCTTTCCCTCCCTGGATTTTGGATTAATTCATATACAATAATAAA
Organism: Maratus speciosus; assembly: GCA_963932465.1. Classification (NCBI taxonomy): domain Eukaryota; kingdom Metazoa; phylum Arthropoda; class Arachnida; order Araneae; family Salticidae; genus Maratus; species Maratus speciosus. The sequence continues at coordinate 500,823,618 of OZ010793.1, read as the reverse complement.
AATAATAACATAAATAGGGTTTAAGAATTTTTCGTCTTTAACGATGATTATTAAGCATATGAAGGTAAAAATATAGAATTAAAATAAAAAATCTTGTCAATGGGGCTCCGCCTTCTTGGCGGAAAAAAAGCAGAAAGTGCGTTTTAATTCTCCATTATAAAAAATACCGGCAGAAACTTATTTTTTAATATTTAAATTTTTTTAATTATTATTACTAATTTAAACTTTTTATGTGTATATGCTTAATTATTATCTTTCGCTGTGACAAAGTGTGGTGGCTGTGACAAAAAAATTCGTAGTTGAACTTATTTCATGTTAATATTATTCATTTTATAAAATACTGTCTTGGCTGCAGACTGCGGACACATATGTTCGGAAAGCCTATACACTTCTCTGAGCTTTTTTATGCTGGCACACATGGATGCGTTGTCGACAGCACATGCGCCGTTACAGACAACTTCATTGTCGTGACACTAAATTTATCAAAGAGAATGTCTCATTCAATGAATAAATAAACAACAACAACAAAAAAAAGCACCAAAAAAGTATGCACATTAAATTTGTGTAGAAGACACGGGAAAAAGTACTCATCTTAAAGAGAAAATAATCTTGGAACTACTTTTATGCGGCTATAAACCTTTTTATGTTCCGTGAACAACACGTCGAAAGCAATCGTCTAATTAACAATAAAATCTGTACTTATGTAAACTAAAATTGCATGTTATTAAAAATGGCGGAGATCAAAGCATTATGTTGCCAATAAAAAAAGATAAATAAAATGTTGCGTGAAAGCAAATGCGTTTTCCATTCAATTTCGAAGTGTCATAAAAAATACTGCCAGTTGTGGAAAATGTTATAAGAGCAATTGTAAGCGAAATAAAAATATAACGTTTTGTGTTAAATTCCCTCGTGAATTGTTTATATTGCCTGGCGATCTGGGTTTTTATTAATTTTTTTCCATTGAATTCAGATAATGTATTTATGCGTTTATAGTGATATGAAGCAAAGCTAGAGGAACAGGTCTTTCAGTTTTAATTTAGAGATTTAAGAAGCAAGTTGGAGGTTTTTGTAACATGAAAGAGGCTTTTATTTTGCTGTTAGAGAATCATATTGGTATGGGTATAAATAGAAAATAAAACACAATAATAATATGGCTGTAAATAAAAAATATCACGATAAAAAGTACACGATAGACAAAAGTTTTTGTTCTTCAGATGCAAATAAGTATCAGTATAGTGCTTGGTTGCGCATACAATGACATAACTGCTTGAGTAAATAGTTTGCTAATTGCTTGTTTGTATTATTTCTGATATTACCTTAAAGAGGTTAAAATTACTCACTTACTTGTTCATTAGTGTCATTTTTTACCTCCATGAAAGTTTTGGTAAATTGTTAAGCTTAACAATGAACTCATTTGAAAAAATTTTAAAATAAAAGTTATGGCGTATTAAATCGCCATGATTTTTAAATGAAAGAAGAAAAAAAAAAAGGAGAGAAAAAGGAAAGAAGTAGAGTAAGTAAGCTTTAACGAAGTAACGAAGAAAGCTTTAAAAAATTCATTATTGAATTTTCTGTAATTTTTGTTTTATTCTTCCCATTTTCTGATATTTTCCTCATAGAATCATTAATAAAGATTGATGCGTCATTTTTATTACATAGTATAAGCTATTAAAACATCTTACGAGAATGTAAATCAACTGAAAAAAAAATAGCTTTTGCGATTAAACAAGAAAAATATTAGGTATGCATTTCACCCCAATTTTATAATTAACATACCTTGCTATGCTATACTTCTCTAAATAATGATATGAATATTCACACACTAAAATAAGAGATAAGAGAAATTTGACACTAGAGCGATCACTAAACATACAATTTTCAATTCGCACGTTATTCTTTTCACGCTCTGTTACTTAAAAAGCTATCTAAAAATAATTCAAGCACATATCGTAAGAACTGCCTCAAAGTTCAGCTTCTTCCTTTTTCTCTTCTTTTCTTAGTTATATTTCACCAGCAAATTTTCTCAAAAGATGATTGATTTTGCTGACAAACAATTTCTCCCTCCTCCTCTGGATAACTTCGACAAACGATTTTCGCGGTCTAGAGCACCCCTTTTTGTGTTCGCCGCTGACCCCAGTCCAAACGGCGGCAGAGAACATCATATTATCAAGCAGAAATCTCCTAAGTAAACATTTTCGGGTAGATAAAGCACTAATAGCCGTCATTACATAATAAGAAATAATTTCGTCTGTCAGAGGTGAGAAAACGAGGAACAGTTGTTGATATCTCAACTCGAGTAGATCAACGACCCCTCTGGTCATAATGTAAACAGTTTTGACGGGCTAGTTGAGATAGATATTCTGATTGCGACGGGCAATGGAGCTAAAAAAGAAAATAAATGGGGCTTCCTGTATCTGGTTTCTGTAGATTTGCTTGTAATTAAAAAAACATGATCTCAAATCAGCAAAGAACAAGAGGAAAAAATACATAAAACAGACGAATATGATAAAAGATGTAAACCGTTTTCAAAGCCCACGTGGGAAAATAAAAGTTTAATTTTAAAGTTATCTATCAGCATTTGAGGCATCTTGCTTTTCTTTTTTTTAATCTTCAAGATAAAACATTTCGTGGAATGAAAAGTAAATGAACTGCATAAAGTTCCAAGAACTCAATTTTATAAAATTAATTCTGTTCATCTTTTTTTATATGTTTGAATTCCGTTGCTGTTTGGGTGGAAAATACAATATACTATCTATCATGCGAATTATATTGTTTATAGTATATTATCACATCATATTATTTATAGTCATTATTTTGACAACTTCCTAAATGATTATTTACCATAACGGTGAATGAAAGAGTTGAAAAATGGTTTTTGATCTTTTCAAAAAGTATTTATACGACATGAACGTTATTTCTAGTGCGAATAAGTTACAAAATGTAATAAACTACAAAATTAATCTATAATAAACAGCAAAATCTACACGAATTTGCGATCATTTTGAATTTTGCCATAAAAGGATTTATTTGTGGACTTTTTGAAAAAAAAAAAAAAAAAGTTTTTTTTTTTTTATATACAGTACTCGTCCTTAAATGATAATGTCATCGATAAATATTTTGAACCATCTGTTTGACTATCACTATTACACACACATATAGAAAATAATGTTTTCAAAGCACAGTTCTTTTTCATCTCCTTTCTTCAAATTCAACAAAAAAGAGACCTAAAGCAATCCTATAACAAAACAGTTTTCTTTTTCTGTTTACCACCCATGATCAGTCAACAAGTTCTAATCTCAGAACCATTTTTATGCCTGTGTTACGTAAAATAGAAAACCTAAAGACCCCCAAATAAATCGTAGCAGACGGTACGAAACAACTATTTTCCCACAGCATTTACCTACACATTTGTACAAAGTGCAGCAAATACGACTGCAATAAATTTTATTCCCAATGGCTCGTCATTGTCCGTCGGTGTCTATTGTCATCCTTGCGTAATAGTAAGGAGTCCCACTGGGCAAAGATCATCGAAATCAAAGTCCCCGGAAATCCCCAATCGACAATCGACAATCGACAATATGACTGCAGGGGTTGGGAATAAAGTACAGATGTGAATATTCGCACAAAATTTTCTTTTGGCATTCGATGTTTTAAATTCTTCGGAAAATTTAAAGATGAACTTCATTCATCAAATGCATATTACACATATATCTGATTATTTTTTTTGCAGACAATGCATTGTAGATCATTGGAAACAATTGTGTGCATTTGTATGTTCATGATTACTTCCAATAAGTTAATTATTTTTTAGTATTATTTTTCAAGTTAATTAGCACTTGGGAAAGGTTTAAAGTTTCAGAAGTTTTCTTAACCAGTAAGTCAACGTTGTAGCGTTTTTGTCCAAGTAAAAAAATACAGGTACAGGAGCCGTTAGGACCTTACGAAGGGGATTACGGGTTAACCGTTAACAATGTAACACAAAGTGTTCACGTACGCTTTTCAGAAAATAAAGCTAATAATCGCCATGAGAGTAAAATTGATTTTTTAAATGTATGTTTGATTTAAGAAATAAAAAAAAATATATTAATGAAGAATAATTTCGTAATGCAGTAAATTTTATTCTCAAATGCATAAATTTCATATGAATTGAATGAAGTGTAACAGTTTCATCATCACATCTGAATGTTGCACAATTCTTTTAAAGCATAACAGAATTGTGTCCAATTATTCTATGTGACACAATTCTTCTACACAAAAATAAATTTTCATCAGAAATCTTCCACACAGAATAGAATTTTACACATTACAGAATACTGTCATTGAGAGAAAAAAACTGAATGAAAGTATTTTGTAAATTTACATTTTATCAAATTATATTTTTAGATTTCTATAATCTGTATGCCTCAGCCAAAATTTTACATTTATCCGACCCCCATGAAAGCAGATGGCTCTTCAGATACGTCCTTGTCCAAATGCACCCTTCGCCTTGTGAATCTCTAAATTATGTCCCTGTCCTTTTTTCAGTGTCGTTCCATTCAGATGCGTCCCATCCCATTCTATAGCTGGAGATGAAGTGCTGGTCATAAATTAATGACTCCAACCTCTTCTTCAGAAAATCGAGGGGAGAAATAGGGTGCTATAGAACTATTATGGAACATTTAGAAATGCCTTACAATTGGCGAGTCACAGTTCGTTAGGTAAGAGTCTATATGCGTGTAATATATTATCAGTGGCAGAAAGTTTTCACACGCGTTTGCGCTGCATCTTCATTTTTTTGCGACTCGCTCAGATTGGTACAGGAAGACCAAACTTAGAAGTCACCATGACCATAAGTTTTGTCATATCTGGAAACGGTTCATGAAGACGATAGAAAGTAGCTAATAAAGCGAATCTTGGATGATAGATCAAGATTATGTTAACGACTGAATAAATGTCTGCAAGTAGAAAGGAGGGTAATATAACCATGACTTTAAAATTGTGTGAAAGTATTTTAAGCAACTGTGTAACATTAACTCACTACTCTTCATGGTGACAGATGTATAAAAATCAATTTAAAGTTATTTTTATCACAAAAAAATACGTACGTACTCGGTTAATTCATTTATGGACTTTCTCGTACGCTTCAATCGGAAATCGAAAATTCATAAGAAAAAAATAAAACTTTCATTCTAGAGAATAAATTTGAAGATTGTTTTTTTTTTTTTCCTGAAGAAGGTATCAGAATTTGAGAATTATACTGAAAGTGTGAATTTCAATTTAACTATCAATAAATAGCAGCAAAAAGATTTTCCATGAAATTTTTAACTCTTGCTAATGAAGTTTCTATGGATTTTCATAATTATATAAAAGTAAAATTTCAATAATACATCCTATCAGAGGAATTTAATGGTGTTTCCCTAGATGTGTTATTTCAAAACTTTTATTTTTCTTCATTTAAGGTAATATCTTAACGAATCATTTCTAAACGGGTCGAACGTTGACAAGTGTTGTTGCTCGAGCCATATCGCAGAGTACTTTTGTCATTTTAAGAGTAATGAATCAAACCGAGTTTAAAGTTTTTGGTTTTTTAACCCCATGGGCGCTTGTCTAGAGGAAAGCATGTCAAGACTTTAGAAAAGACTATTCTTTAAGCATCACATTCTCATGCGCTTTGTGTTCTGATGGCTGTCGCTCAAGACGAGATCAATCCACGTAAGCAGGAGGGGGGGGGGGAGGGGTGTAGTTGAATAATGGCCCTAATGAATTATTGATCATTTGCGAGTTCCTGAAGTAATCTCAGATTCATTCTTTTCAGTCTTTTCCATGAATGGTCTCAAATTCCCATTAATCTTTTCGCATAACAATAAATTATAAAGTCAATTAGGAAGGGTCCCGTGCACCCAGTGACAAATTCTGACGCGCCGAATGAAAAGTCGGAGGAAAAAGTGCCACAGATGCCTTGAGATCTGAAGTCGATACCCAAACCATTGGAAAGTTTTGGAAGAATGAAAGCAAAAGTCCAAATAAAGCATTATGAACCCTGAGTAAAATGCCGAGAAAATTATTCGATTAAAAATCATTTGGCGGTGCAACGTTCAATTTTACTTTTGGGTGAGGCGAAAAAGATTGTAAAATTCTTATATCACTAAGCATTTTTATAGTTTTGCATTTTTTTTTTTTTTTTTTTTTTTTTTTTAACGCATAATGTTCTTGTAGTATATCTTATACTTACTGTGAAACTCTAAAAAAAGGTTCACTGGCATACCTTTATAAAATTATTTTTTACTAAAGGCATTTTACTAAAGGTGGCCAAATGGCACGGAACAAAGTCAGGGATGCAAGGGGTATTTGTTAACCCCTTTTCTCCTACGGAACTAGATGCCTCATTCTCAACTCCGAAAACAAACAAAGAAAACAAAACAGCTATTTACTTATTTATTTAATATGGTTTTCGAATGTTGAAGTTTATTCAACAAAATTATTCGTCAAATTTGGAAATGATTTCCAAAATGATTTTCCATATTTTTCTCTATTTATTTTTTAAATATATGAATACAGGGACAGTTTATTCTTTACGCTCTAAAGTTTTTAATAAATTTGCTCAAAGTTCTTCAAGGTTTTAATGAATCAATATTTGACAAAGCTGATTACGTAGGTCAGCATTACGTATTTAATGATTACACACTTAAAATTTTTAAAATCCGGTTATTAGAAATTTATTAAAATTCTCGTGGTAAATTTTCTTTTTAAGGGGGGGTGGGGGGGGGGGCACCAAAATCCATATTTGCCACGGGTGTAAAAAAGACCAGTTTTGGTCTTGAAATACATAATTTACTACTACCAACATATAGAAGTTCACATACATGATTAAATCCGTGGCTAACATTTGAATAATCGAGGCAGAACTACGTTTTTCACGGTTTTAAAGAAAATTGAAAAAAAAAAAAGTCCTATTTTTGATACTGCGCTTGCTATTGAGTGTATAAAAAAGTTGTAAACATGAAAGTTGTAGAGGATTTTATCTTCTTCAATATTGTAATTGACAAATAATATGCTACGGCAACGGCTGTCCAGATATTTAAAAAAAAAAAAAAAGGTCCTAAAATTTTGTTGTTTTTTGGCCACAGAAAATTTAGCCTTAAGAAATTTTGTTAGAAAACTTGGTTTTTCTATGCTGGCATCATTATAAACAATTAAAAAAAAAAAAATGTTCTACCCGACCTTTTGCAAGGTAACCCCCTTTTTTTGGTACATTTCCCCTGGACTAAAACGCTATCTTTGATTTTAATTCAAACTTTTTTCTTTGGTATGAAATAGAAAAATAAATTAAATTCCACAAATTGTAGGATTTTTCATTAGTTTTCGGTGGTACATTTGAACATGAAAATTGTAACCTAAAAATAATTTATTAAATTCTCAAATAAAAAACAAACAAACAAATAAGAAGAAGTAAATAATGTGGGAATCGTAGAATATAGAAGTAATTACTTAAATCACCAATTGATACTGAAGAAATTCTCAAATAATGAATCAAAATTTAAATCATTGCATTTTCTTAATGATAAAAACATAGAGTAAGCTGTCTGTTAGTATTAGTTCGCAATAAACTTTTACGACTTTATTTTAGATAAATAGGATAGCATTTCATAATTTTTATTATTTCAGAAAAAAAACCATCACTGATATTCTTTACTCTTTAGTTTCAAAATATATCACATAATATCGAGAGACATGAAAAGCATAGAGTAAATAAATTTTTTTAAAATATTTTTCATAACTTATCTGGATCGGTTCAGTGATTTAAAACAGTCTATTGAACACTACGTTCAGAAATTACCTTAAACTTATCAAAACACTTCTTTCCTTGCAGCTGAAGAATTCCCAAGCTCCACACATTTGGATTTATCTCCCTCTGCAGTTTTCAATAGATTACTTTAAAGGTTTCAAAGTGTGTGTGCGTGTGTTTCGCAATACCTGGCGCAAAAGCACGCCACACTGTTTAACACATTAAATTTGTTTCAAAAGGTGATGGTGTGAGAAAGATCGGGAATACGTTACAAAGTTCTTGGTAATTCCTCTAATGTGACTCTTCTCACGCGCCATTAAATGTGTAACAATACGGTGACAGTCCCTTGTCTCTCCAAAACAAATATCGGAGAAGCTCACTCGCTGGAAGTCCAATAGGAATTTAGGCGCTTCTTCTCGTGTTTAATAGCCCATAACATTGACAGGGACAGGAGCCCTAATCTCAACTTTCTTAACTTAATCTCACCCGACGGAAACTAAAAATCCATCAAAACCATTGGCTTCTGCCTAAGCAAAAGAAGAACTTGGCACAACACGGCATCGCTTAATGCAAGGATTTTCCCACACACCAGATAATTGTCGCCCGATGAACACACTGTGCTTTGGATTAACGCTAGAGCGAGGGTCTCCAAAGTTAAACAAGATCTCGGGTAAACAGTGGGTACAGAAAAGTCCCTCTTTTCCCGTCTTCTCGAAGTGTTTTCATTGCTGCTGCCACTAATTAAAAGCTGAATAATTAATTTACTGAGAAAATAGAGCGAGAACTTTTAACGCAGTCTTGACAGTATAACTGTTGCGACAGTGGTTATAATACTTGGAGTTTCGTCGAGTGCAGCAGCCCATTGATTTCTACCTGGACTTGGGTGCCTTTTGTATTAAATTTTGGGCTTAGTGAAATTAATTTCACACTCAGTACTCCGTATATATATATATTTGTGTCCTCTTTAGAAGGATGCTTCCATAAGCTTTCAAGAAAAGGTTGTCGACAGCGAAAAAGTGAAAATTGAATAGATACAGCGGCAAGGAGGAAGTGAATTTTAATTTCAAATTTTGAGATTAATCTGTAGTAGGGAATGGGTTGCAGCAAAGACTGTATAAGACTTTTCTTAATCGGGGCCTCTTTTGACGGCGCGTATAGGACTAGGTTAAAGCAACGTCTCAAGCATTTTATATAAACACCTCTTCACCGCAACATGAACAAAATTTCAAAAGTAAAGCATTTTGCTAATTTTAATTTCTAAATTATTTTATAAACCTTTTTTTTTTATTTACAGTGGAACCCGGTTAAGACGCTCACGGTTAATACGCGATCCCGCTTAATACGCGGATCTTTTCCGGTCCCTTGAACATCGCCCATAAAGCTAATGCAGAAATATCACGTTTAATACGCGAACGGTTATTACGCGATCCCGCTTAATACGCGATAAATGTTCGGTTCTTTGAGGGGGGAAAAATCACGCTTAAGACGCGAATTCGTTGATCAATCCTCCTCTCTTCTCGAGTGTTGCCAATTTAGCGGAATTTTTTTTATTAAGATGAGAAACAAAGTTCTTGAATAGTATTATATACTTTATTTTATAACATATTAATAAAGGCAAAAATTAGTAATCGAAAATAGTGATGGATATTTGAAGAAAACAAAAACTCGCTTAGCAAAACTGCAATTCTTCTTTGATCCCGCCTCGTAATATTCTTTGTGTCTCACTTCGTGTATGTTTTTACTGTATTAGAGAGATATAGGTGAATTCAGGATATTCACACATGTTATAATTAGTCGGATGTGGCAATCCCAAAAAATTTTTCTCTCATACATCTTAATACTTCCTGAAAAATGCAGCATATCAGCGCCACCGGTTAGGTGATTTACACCAAAATCTAATCATCAACAACTTATATCAACTTCTAACTGAATCTGAAGTTTGATGAAAATCTGTGCAATAGTTTTTGAGATAGAGCTATTGCGGAAATTGTAAAAGATTCTGCATAGCAGCGCAGCCTATTGGGCGATTTACACGAAAAACTAATTAGAACCAATTTATACCAGGAATTAACTGAATCTAAAGCTTGATGAAAATTCCTGGATTAGTTCTTGAGATACAGTTATTGCGGAAATCTTGAAAAATGCAGCATAGACCTGTTGGGCGATTTGCACCAAAAGTTAAAAAGAACTAATTTATATCAGGGACTAAATGAATCTCAAGTTTGACAAAAATTCGTGCATTTGTTCTTGAGATAGAGCTATTGATATAATCATGAATAATGTAGCATAGGGCACCACCTGTTGGGCGATTTTCACCAAAAAGTAATAAGCATCAAATTATATCATGAATTTGAAGTTTTGTGAAAATCCGTGCAATAGTTCTTGAGATATAGCTATTGCGGAAATCGAGAAAAATGCATCATAGTCGCGCAGCATATCGCTCGATTTACACCAAAACGTAATCAGAACCAGTTTATATGAAGGTCTAATGGAATCTAAAGTTTTGTGAAATTCCGAGCATTAGTTCTTGAGATAGAGCGCCAACAAAATTTATGTCACCTCAGCCTCACCGAGTGACAGACAGGCTCACAGACAGACATTTTCTAAAACCATTAAATTGTGTTCGGGACCTTCTAAAACGTATAAATCCATCGAAAACCGGAAGCCGAAATTTTTCACGAATCCACTTACTTTCTTCTTGTAAAGTTAGAAGAAAGTAAAAATTATTATGATTAGACATGATCATACCAGTTGTTAGTGAGGTTTCAAACGTACTATCAACGTCTTTTATCATAACTACGATTTATAATGGATATTATGGGCAACAACAAATGAAAGTTGTAACGAATAAGTAAATATGACTGCAGTTGGATAATTCTTTTATATTTTCTTTACTTTTTGCTATGCTAACATTACTTTTTACACATAGACTAATAAGGATAGTTTTTCTTATATTAAAAAGAAGGACAGATTATAATGGTATTCATAATTACAAGTACTAAATAGGATTTTTAAAACTGGATTGTGCTTCAAAGATTTAATATTTTTTTCTTTCAGTTAAACAATAGTCAGGTAGGAAAATTATTTTTGTTGTTTTATTTTTAGTTGCAACGCATTAATCCACAATAAAGCCATGTTTGAATCCATATTTATTTTCCGTTGTTATTCCAGTTGGTCCTATAAAAAGAAACAATCAGTTGAAATGGAATACAATTAAATCTAAATCTAAATATACGTAAAAGGCGCAATTTTTTACCTAAAACATATAAATGAAAGCTCTAAAGTTCATTTAGACGATTAAATGTGTAAATAAAACCAGTTCCTGTAACATTATACAAATCACGTTTAATACGCGATCCCGCTTAATACGCGAGTTTGGTCCACTCCCTTGAAACGCGTCTTAACCGGGTTCCACTGTATTTGTCTTTACTAATTAAGATTGTGGGAAATATGCAATAAACTGCAGTGAGGGGGAATTTAGGCATAAAACATATTCTAAATAGATATTTCTCTTCTAGAAAAGCAAAATAAATGAGCACTTGTATATGTACGAAACTAAAGTTCATTTCAAAAGACATTTCACCAAGTGGAAATAGGCTGAAACAATAATATCGTGGTACACTGTACACATTGTCATGAGCTGCATTTTATTTTGATTCGAGATATAAAATAGTCTTCACAATCTTCCTTGTTGAAGAAATTACTGCCGATTGTTTACAGAATCTAACTGCCAATTTTTTCCAACTTATCTTTTATAATGAATATAATTTGAAGCATGATGATGAAAAACATACGAACATTTAAAATTTTTACTAGTACGGTAAAAGTTACAAGGGATTCAGAACCTATACTATAACACTAGTCACGCGAAAGCACTCGCAAGTTTATTGTAAATCTATGGGGACGTCCTTTTCAAATTTCTCCTTTCCGCATTTCAATATTTTTATCTTTATTTTTATTTATGATTTTTTTTTTTTTTTTTAAACTTTTTAAACTTTTTAAACTTTTTAAATTTTTTAAACTTTTTTTATGATTTTTTTTTTTTTTCAGCCCGTGATCTCAGCAACATATGATAGCTGAGATCGATCTCATAAAGAGCACTTTTCTACTTTTTTGGTTTCGGTTTCAGGATTTTATTATTTTTTTTTTAATGAGGATAGTTTCTGAGTTCACTTTCGGAAATATAAATTGTCCTCATAAAAAGTTCTGCAACCAAAATCAAAAGAGTAGAAAAGGGCCCGTTTAGAGATAGATCCCGGTTATTCTATCAAAAGAAAAAAAATACTGATATGCGAACTACAAATAAGAAAAGAACGCTCCCATAAGTTTAAAATTAGTTTGCGAGTGCCTTCGCGTGACTAGTGTATAGACTATTAACCCCTTAACGTTCGAATTAAAATTACGGTTTAAAAATTCAAATTGCTTATTGGCACCAATTTTTTCCAAAAGAAATATTCACCTTATTTAATGACAGGTAAAACGATGCTAAAATAAAGCCAATTACACTATTTTATAAAACTGGTGGGAATCAAACAATCTGAGTAAAAGACACAGCCCGTGAATATGACGGGAGCGAGAATTAAGGGGTTAAACAAAACTACTAACTAATCATAATTGTATATTAAATAAATCTTAATTTTTTAAGGGCATTGCTTTCCAAAGATTTCGTATAAAAATAATATGATTAACCCCTTGGTGTAATATATATAGTGTAGCTCGTCGTGAATTTTTGTACCAAACGATAAAATAATAACTGGTAGCTAAAGTTCCTTGAAGAGTTCTTACTATTACAAAATTTGTATTGTTGTAATATAAAATGCCTTTGACTACAATACTTTCATGCCCAATTTTTCAAGATTAAATCTTACAAGAAGTGTTAATTGACCCTGTCCAAAAAGCACAAAATGGTTGGGCCAATGTTGGATATTTGTTAAGTAATTGCTATCCCACGTTGATCTACAGTAAAAAAAAATTCCGCCTCGCCGTACCATTGGCAAACGAGCCATTTGTCAACAAAAATCCAACAGTGGTGCAACCGTTAGCTTCTCAGAATCTTGACGAACCATTTGACAGCAAAGGTCCAACAGTGGTACAACCGTTAGCTCCTCAGAATCTTGACGAACCATTTGCCAACAAAGGTCCAACAGTGGTGACACCGTTAGCTTCTCAGAATCTTGACGAACCATTTGCCAACAAAGGTCCAACAGTGGTGCAACCGTTAGCTTCTCAGAATGTTGCCGAACCATTTGCCAACAAAGTTCCAACAGTGGTTCAACCGTGAGCTTCCCAGAATGCTGGCGAACTATTTGCCAACAAAGGTCCAACAGTGGTGCAACCGTTAGCTTCTCAGAATCTTGACGAACCATTTGCCAACAAAGTTCCAACAGTGGTTCAACCGTGAGCTTCCCAGAATGCTGGCGAACTATTTGCCAACAAAGTTCCAACAGTGGTTCAACCGTGAGCTTCTCAGAATGTTGGCGAACTATTTGCCAACAAAGGTTTCGCAGTGGTTCAACCGTAAACTTCTCAGAATCTTGATCATATACCCTCAAATTTGATGGTCCTCTGTACCTATCATTTCCCAACTATTTCCCATTCCTACCATTTACCAACGGTTTTCACAAATTGCCAACAATAGGCCAACAGTTTGTGCTAGTTAGGTGGTGACTACTAGGTAAAAGTTGAAATTCGAAAAAAAAAAGGAAAGAATATGTGTAATCAGTTGTATATTCTTTACAACTGCATAAAATTATTACAAGATTTGAATTAACATAATAAATGCCAATTTTTATTTTAATTTTTTGATAGATAATTTTGCTTCCCTTTTCTTTTCTCGCGAATACCATTTATGGCGTGTTTTTAAACAATGCGTAATAATGTTCTTCCTATGAATAATAAAATTACAATTCCAGTTGTTCGGAACATGTTTGGAGCATTTTTTATCATCGGAAATCTGAAATGAAAACTGTTTACTTATCTTTGTTATTAGTTCATAGACAAATCTAAAACAGTATGATATATTTCCTTTTTTTTTGTATAAATAAATTTCTACTCACTATCATCAATTACACTGTAGCAAACAAAAAACATCTAGTCTCCTGACAACTTTAAATTAGCTAATTCATTCGTACAAAGAACCTAAAAAACCCTACAATTGCTTGTATCAACTTTTTCTTTATTTCTTCATTTGATTTCAAACATCAAAATTAATTTATCATCAGAGATAAATCTGTTGGAGCTGAAGGCAAACCAACCAATTCAATCTCAATAGACATGAAATCTTTATTTTTCTCGTAGAATTCGTGACTTCATTTTATCGAGGGCTTTAGCTGAAATGATTAATAGCTGCAAATCTATTCTTCAGATCTTAAAAGCGTTTGCTATTTCCGATTTCAAAAGGGCACTTTTATTTCCTTGTCTCTCACTATCAAACATGATCATTTCTTAGGATTGCTGAAGTGATATATTTACATTGTTTGTGATGAAAAGATTTTAAGTGGATAACCTATAACTGTGACTGTTTGCTGAAGTCTTTTATAATTGGTTATGACTGTCGGTGAAAGAGAGATTTACGCTATTAAGTCTTTGTAATTTAATGGTTTAAAGCTTTTAAATTAAGCACCTTTAAATGAAGAGCTAATATGACGCGATTTCAATTAATTCTTAAAAGTAATTTGGATTTTTTTTAGGGGTGGAGGTGGGGGGGGGGGTAAAAATAGATAGTATTCAGTAATTAATGTTGTAATTCAAAATATTTAAAATATTTAATAATTAATGTTGTAATTTCATTTGTTTCAATGATATTTAATGATTAATGTTGGAACATAAAATGTATACTGTAAATTGTGGACGAAATCTATCGGTATTTACGGGTTTAAAAGTAAAAACAAAAAGAGCGGCGTCTACAAAGGGTGCGGCCTCTAGTTTTTTTTTTTTTTTTTGGGGGGGGGGGATGATTAAAAATGCAGACTGATATCTCCTTAATTTATAAATTAGATATAAAATTTTGCAAACTCTTTAAAACTGGATTAAATTTTAATAAGTATCATTTTCCCCATCATTTTACATCAGTCGATGCGGTACTTAAGTACAACTGTTACTACTTTATTTAGCAAATTATCACGTTTACAACTTGTAATTTTTTTAAAAATTAGGCTGAATATTATGATTGCGGCGTTTATCCCGTAAATTACGGTAGCATTATATGTAAATGCTTCGTATTTTTTTTTTAATGCTATTGTTATCTTAATTCTTTGTCGAAATGTGTGTATGTTTTGAAAAGTGTATAAAAGTGAGCTTAAAAGAAAAATATATGGATTTAATTAAAAAAAGTGATAGTAACTGCATTTTAAATATATTTAGATAGCAATAATAATAAAGATAAAACAGCAGTGATCAACAGCACTCAAAATTAGGTTCTGCACAGTAATTTTTCACCTAAAGTACCAGAAAAATTATCAAAAAGAGCAAAAATTAATGAAAAAAGAAGAAAATAATTAAATCCGTCCTTTAAAAACGGTAAACTAACAGTAAACTAACGCAATTAAATGGATTATATATATTTTAAAAAAAAATGGCTTTTAAAAGCTATCGGACAGAGTTTTTTTTTTTTATAATTTGGACTGATTTTTTTTCTTTTGAACTATCTGTGACTGTAGAACAATGGGCCTATATGCGTTTCAAATGTTCTCACAAAAGCTATACTTGCTGCAATGGACAGAGACTGCTAAAAAGAATAAAATAAATGAATCTAAAAGAAAAAAAAATGTAGACAAAGTGAAAAACTCTTATATACTCTTCTTCTTTCCCTTTCCTTACCCCAAGGGGTCGCGTTTCGATAGAAAGAAAAGAATATTTTGAGAGTTCTCACCTCATCGATTATTCAAAAGATTCTTTTAAATATATGCTATTTTTTTCTCGACAAATAGGTGCGAATTGAAACTTTTTAAGTGCTAAAAAAATGCATCTAATTGAAATCATTCAATTGATCTAGAAGGAATATTTAAAAGCTTTTATTGTTATATAAGAAAATTAGAATCTGCACTTTACAAAACACAATACAAATTGCAGTTAAAACATTTCACAGCTTGGTTGACTAAGACTTCAATAAAAGTTCATAAATAGAGCTCCTTTAATTTTTTTTTCTTTTTCAGTGAAATAGCTGAGAGGAAATATTTTATGTAACCTGAGTACAATGAAGTAAAATAATAATTTTATTGACTATCAGGCGTCATAAATAATTCATCAAACTTCATTTAAATGTTGATTTTATCTGTATAAAATATTTTCCAGTGGTTTTAATATTTATAATAAAACGCTTTGTATTCATTCGCCTTTAAATGAGAAGACGTGTGATAATGTAACTGATAATTTCGTTTCAAAAATTCATCAAAACATAACGCATCAAGATTCTGATTCTTGGCGAGAAAAAAAATTACTCTTACTAAACTGTTGTTATATTTTATAAATTATCATACTGATTATGAAAATTATTATTCAGAAACACAAATTTTAATTAAATTAATTAGTAACTCAAGATAGTTGATTTTTAAAATTATTGTAAATATGAGAAGTATTTTTCCTATTAGTAATATGGATAATAATAATTACAAACACTCGTTGGGGATTAGAGGGGTAATGGATATTTTTGCTTATTTTAAAATAATGCTCCTAAAGTAGAAAAGTATTTTACTGTATGAAAAATACGATGATTAGCTCTCTCTCCATCCTCTCTGTCTCTCTTGTGTACAATAAATGCTTATCAAGTAAACTTTTTACGAGATGGAAGGAGGTGGGGGGGGGGGGGGTTGTCTTATATTTTTAATAGCCATGTGAAACCACAATTAAAAAAAAATACACAATTTATACACTTTCTTACGTTATACATATTTCAAATAATAGTATATCCACAATCAAAAATTAATACTTGCACAGTAAACCTATTTTGTACAACGTGTAGACTTTGGAATTCATGTGAATCCAGATGTTAGTTTTATCAGAGTTCGCACGCATAAGGAATTAAAAAAAAAATTTAGACATTTTAGTACCAGGATTTTTTTAAAAGTATTATTTGCCTTATTTAATGCAAAACATTCCTAGCTTCAGGTATAGCCACCACTACGTTACGAAATTTCTGGTACTAAAATATCTATTTTTTTTTTTTAATTCCTTATGTGTACGAACTTTGGTTTTATTCCTATTTTATCTTTATTTTTCATTTTTCTAGGTGTTAGTTTTATTACATTATATGCTATATTATAAAAAAATTTTATATAATATAATTACATATAATACATTACTTATAATATTAATATAGCATATTATAATTTATATTGTTGTATATTTGTTGCTTGTTTTAACATGTCGTATGTAACATGTCGTAACATGCTTGTTTTTATATTCTATCTTGTTTAAAGCTTGCTTTCCTAAATATAAAAATAAAGCTTCTATTCCGAAATAAAAGGTTGTATTTTTGAAGCTGGGTAACTGGAAAAAAAAATTAAGTCTTAAAGTAAAATCCCAAGTGATTACAGAAATTCTCATATGCTACTAAAGGTAATTGAAATTAAAAGTAAATAACTTCTAACATTTTGTTCACTTAAATAAATAAATATATATATATATAGAATATATAACCATTACAGATTATTACAAATCATCATCTATTTCAAATATAATTTATAAATAAAGTATCAAGACATGATATGTACATATTTGAGTTCTTTATTCAGAAGTACAATTAATTATCTTTTTTCTATTTTTGAAAAATGAACTATTTTAAGCTACATTATGGAGATATATGATCATTTCGTTATAAAAATAATGAAGGTTATTTTTAGTTTTAAATGAATGATAATTTAAGTTACTTATGTTAGAAATGTTCTAAGTTTTAAGATTTAGGAACATAAGAAAAGCATTAATTTATTGTAATATGTCACCAGATATATAATAACGACGACGTACCTTTTAAATGAACAAGTAAGCTAATGTACCATTAAGTACCAGCATCAGTTATTTTTCTTTCACGACAACTCTTTTAAACAGACTGAAGTTTTAAATGGTCGCATTCATTATTATTAACGATTTTTTATCTTTGCAGACAAAACGACCCATTACGTCTCGAAATCTGAAAGGTGAACTTGATATATGAACTCTTTGCGAGCAGAATTCATTGAGTAATATCGACAGTGTTCTGACTTAGAGAAATCACTGACTAACTAAATATGGAAGCTATCCCTCGAACAAATGGGAACACCTGTAATCTAGAATAGAAAGCGTTATGAATCACCTCATTAAATCTATCTAGGACATAAAACGCAGATTTGACAATACATTTCTCAAACGTTAAAATAGATCGGAAAAACTTTCACAAAATTATTGATCGCTTCAAATACGAAGACAAGAGAAGTCAAATTAATATCCTACAACCGTATGCTTGTCCTCAGAATATATATTGATCTCCCTTTTTCTCTTTTTATTCAATTTTTCTTCAAAAAGGAGAAGGAGGAGACATATTTGTCTAATGTTTTACCAAATGTATCCTTCATATTAAAAGGACCGTCCTTTGTCAGCAATCGGGGATTTATAATAACTTTCTGCCTTTAGGAAAAGGTAATTTGTTTTCCTTGGGACAGACGCAGCGCTGGGAAAGAGATTTTTCTTTTGTAGATGGTATCTTCGGTGAACATATGACAAGACGCTTGATTCATCGTTAATGGTCCTCAATTTTTAGAGTCTTCGCCCTTTTGTTTAGAGAAAAAGTTGAGGCTGTGTTTTAGAGAGGGCTTCGAGGAGTTCTGTTCAAATAACAATCAGCGCGTTCCAGATGCAGAGAGAAGAACTGGCGAGTTTTTGATTGCTCTCAAAAATGGAAGGAAAATGCAAGAATGATAAAAGGGTTACGGCACTGACAAAAGACATTTTTTCTCCCTTTCCTAATATCGTCTGCAATTTCTCCCTAAGAAAGGTGTAATTAATATCTTATCAAGTTTCGAAAAAAAAAGGATATTCCATTTCTTGATTTCTTGCAATTTTCCCATCCATATTATAGTTTATTAAAATATATCTTTGATGTATGATAATATCCTTATGTGATATAGTACATCTTAAAATTACTTTCTTTCCAGCGTCTTCATGCAATAAAAGACACTGCATCATAGACGTCTGAAAAAATTGAAAAGAATTAATGATTATTAGAAAATAATTCTATATACAATTTTTTTCTTTATCTTTACAAATTAAATTTTACCGGGCATTACAAGAAATTGATAATTTTCTTTCTAATTTCAAAGTCATACTTGATCTTCTTGCTTAAAAAATAATAATATAGAGCATATTTAAGGCTCGTAGTGTTCACCCCCCCCCCATTTTTTTTTTTTTTTTTTTAAATTTACGTTTGCTACCACTATTTGAAAATAAAAATCTTCGTCATAGATTTCTGTAACAACTGAAATAGAAATATACCAACAATTTACTGTTTAATAAAAGTGGTAGCAAAGTAAAATATTTCAGGAACGGTGAAGCTCTGTGTCTGTATTTGTATTGTCGTGGATAAAAAAGGGATATACCTCCCCAATTACTAATTCTTATGCAAACCATCGCATAAAAATGATATTGATATCACGTAATTGGTAATAACGTCAACTATTAACCCTACGCTGCACAGTGATGTATGTATAAATAAAAATTTATCTTTTAATAAATAAATACAGTTTTTTGCAACCACTATATTTAAATAAAAATATTCATCTTATATTATAATATATAAAAATTATATATCATCTTATACATTTATCCTATTTTATTATATATAATATATAAAAGTATTGAGGTGAAGAAATACTCTTTCAAATATTTGGTACCTAACCCAAATTCGAATTTTTTTTTTTTAAACATACTTAAAAAAAAAAAAACTTGTACAGTGTAAGATTAAATGTTATACATAGATTAGTACTCCGAAGATATGTTAAAACTTTACCAAATTTTATTTATTTATTTATTTTTATTTTTACTTTTTTCAAATAGTAACACCCACTTACGATTTGTGAGAGAATTGATGGGGTTGCGTATTCTTTTATATACCGGGTGTTTTCAAAAGTTCAGTGCGAAAGTAAAACGCAATCAAAAAAGATATATAGGTCGGAGAGACATGCGGTTTGCATATAAATATTCAGCGTCGTACGGGATTTTGTATGACACCACAAAGAAAAATAAGTTCAAAATCTCGACAATAGAGGTTGCTACTGCAGATAATTCCATGAAATACTTCCATAATGCTCGCACATCGCAAGATTTGGATACAAAAACACAAGAGAATACTCATGTACACTTTTTTTGTATTCAAATCTTGCGTTGAGTGAGTAATATGGAATTATTCCATGGAATTATCTGCAGTAGCGCCCTCTATTGTCAAGACTTTGAACTATTTTAGCATTAAAATCCCGTACCACGCTGAATATTTATCTATAAATCTGAAAACCGTATGTCTCTCCGACCCATAGAGAATTTTTTATCGCGTTTTACTTTCGCACCGAACATTTGAAACACCCGCTAAATATATATATATATATATATATATATATATATATATATATAAACTTTCTGTACAATAATACCATTGAAAGATAATAAAAATTACTAATAATATGAAAACACAAACACCACATTAAAAAAATCCTTGCCGGCTCGGGCCTACAGGCGGAGGTAGATTTCGAAGTTAAGTACTAAATTCACCAACAAAACTTAAATCAAGATTAGAGATAAACCCAGTTCCTTCACTAAGAATGAGCTCTAGGGAGCTAAACATTTTGTGAAAATTCAAGACGATATACACGAATACACACACGCATATATATGGAATAGGTTTAAAAATGGCTGAAACAAATTCAGAGAACCTCAAAGTGTTAAAATATGTTAATATTTCCATAGTCGGGTTTTTATCATGTTTTAATACGTTTCTTCAAACTCACATGACGTTACATAATTCACCTGCTGAGGTCCATTATATTTCCAATATGACGCAATATATATATATTTTTTTTTAATTCGTCAAACTATTTATTTCATTTTGAGTTTTCATGCTAAAATCTTGCTCTAGAAAACTTATGACGTAATATTCAATTTGTTTTCAATTCTTCAAACTATTTATTTTAATTTTTTTACGTGAAAATCTTGCAATAAAAAAGCAACTGTTGTGGTGAGAATTTTATAGTTTTTTTTTATTGTTGGCAACTGCAATAACGAAAAATATTTATCTTTTCCTGTCATTGTCCTGTAAGAGCTGGTTTTATCAGAATCGTGTTAAGACGGTATTCAAAATTTTTAACCCTCCCCATTTCCATTCCCTTGGGCCGATTCTGCCTATTTTCAATCCCCGCCGAGATATTAGCCATCTCAAAGTTGTTGGCGAGTTCGAAGACGATCCGTGCATAGTTGTGATGACTTTTATCGTGCGGACAAAATTTAGTACATACATACATACATATCTATATCTATATCTATCTATCTATATATATATATATATATATATATATAAACTTTTTAGGTGGCGGTGGTTTTGGGTTCCTGGGGTCATATAATGAAAAGTTATAAAGGAATTTTTCAAAAGTCGCACCATGGTAACGACTGCAATAGGTAGTATTTCTTACGAAATCTACCTAAAAGTATAGTCCCATGTACTTTATGAGGATGTCCCTTATGAGGATTAAAATGGAAGAAAAAAGAAAAGTATGGATACGGGAAAAAAAATAAGATATGCTTATATAGTGAATAAGGGCACAGAATTCACATATATAAGCAAAGCAGCCGTTTTCTGTAGAGAATAAAGCTAAAAGCTGAATAATTTATTCTTTCTGCGCCCGAACGACCGCATGATCAGAATAATAGAAGAAAAATGAACACTAAGTTATATGGGCCTTGAAATGGAAAAAATAAAAAATAAATATTTAAATAATTTTTATTATTATTTATAAATGAAATGATGTATTATTACTCGGCTTATCCTGTGTAATTTTACATGATTTAATCCTAATTTCCTGTTGCACATGTTCTATATTGCCGCTATAAGGATAAGGTAAATTTTTACGGTTAAGTTAAAACAAATATTATATCCAAGGGTTGCAGTTAATCTAGATATATTACCTTGATAAATGCATTTAATTAATAAAAATAGAAAATCATTACAATATTAAAATTTAAATTATCAATTAGCACTTTTAAATTTATATAACTAACTAAATTTAAATTTATATATTTAGTTAGTAATATTATATAAATATTAATAGTAATATTATATAAATAGTAAATTTATATAACTAAAAAATTCCAAAAACATGTAATTTACAATGTTATAGCTAAAATTGGCTATGACTGCCACCTAGTGAAAAAAGAAAAAATTAAAAGTATGTAGCAACGTTAGAATCCATAACTGCATTATATATATATATATATATATATATATATATATATATATATATATATATATATATATATATATATATATATGTATATATATTTGTGTGTGATGCTGCCATCTACTATGTAATTTTAAAAGTAAAATTCCTGTTATGCATCATCAATGAATAAAAATTTTTAAAATATTTTGATCTAGATAACTTAGCTACCACTTTTTTACAATTTCCAATATCTAAAAGGGAAAAATAATAATAAACAAATAAAAATTACATTAATTAAATAAATAAACTATTTTTTTTGTATAATATTTTATCCATTTTTATAATTAGTATTATTCATTTCACTGTCTAATTAATATATAAATATGTTTAAGTTGTAATAAAAAAAGGATATTTTATCCCTAGTAATTAATTCCCATTATCATAAAATAAAAATAACTAATAAAAAACAAAAAATAAAATAAATATAATAAAAAAAAGAGGATAAAAAGAAGATGAAAAAAAAATATTAATATATATATACACATAGATTTTCATATTATTAAAATAGAAGCAGCATAATTATTTTATTGAGGCTAAACGCACTCAATTTAACCATCTGTCTTATCTAACAATATACAAGGGAAATCCTAATAAATAAATATTACCAATAATGTATATCATTATTCATTAAAATATCAAAATAAATATAAATGTAATTAGATTAACCACATTATTAATCTTAAGTTGCGATATATCATAAATACAATTGTCCATAATGAAATTTAACTATAGAAGATGTAATTTCAAGTTATTAAATTAGAAGTAGCACAGTAATTCCCACAATATATATTGTATATTATTAATGCTTGAAGTGTAATTGTACTTATTTATCAATAATACTAATTTTTCGTTCTTTTTTTCTTTCTAGGTAAGTATCAAATCTGGCTCATCACTGTTTACCTTGCAGCCATGCTCATCTATAATGTGAGTCAAAATTTATAGGTTTAATGTTGCCCTAAATTATAAAAATATGCTATCAATATTTCTTTAAAATGTTACCTATCTCATCTGTTGAAAGTAGCTGTTTTGTTAGCAGTGCAAAAAAGACAAATATAGTGTAAAAATAAATAAATAAATAAATAAAAATAATACTAAATAAAACAACAACAATAATAATAATAATAAAATTTCATTTCTGATGTTGATGACGAGGTAAGTAAGTGTTGATCAAAACATTATATTATGCATGCTGATTTATATATTCATTATGTAAACGAATATTTGTACACCAAAGTTAGCTGTACAATAGGTCTAGAAAAATAACTTTAGCCTAAGCAAAATTCTTGAGAAATTGTGGAGGAAAATCAAGTTAAATTATTTATATCATTAATGGGTGATAATTATACCTGGTTCCATAGTTCAAAAATATAATTCAGAGTTTCAAATAAGTAATATTCTTATTATAATGTAATTATTACTTTGATGAAAATTAATGACTAGCACTTTTCAGAAAAATATTTTATTTTTAATTTAATTTTAAATAGTTTAAGCTTCCATAATGTTATCTCATATAAAATTATGGAATTACTTTAGTCTTTTTTTTTTCTTATTCACAGAATTAGGATAATCATGTCTACGATACGAAGATTTTGTAATTTGAGTCTTTATAAGATTTTGTACAAACAAAAAAAAAAAATATATCATGATGCAAAATAACAACCAAAATAAATTATGTTGTTTATGAAATTCAGCACAATTTAATATAATTTCCATTTTTTGAAAATTTTATTTTAAATATTCGATAAATTAAGACTACTCATTTTATCATACTTTGCTGAAAGAAGTAATCATATTTAGA
Source organism: Maratus speciosus (assembly GCA_963932465.1). Classification (NCBI taxonomy): domain Eukaryota; kingdom Metazoa; phylum Arthropoda; class Arachnida; order Araneae; family Salticidae; genus Maratus; species Maratus speciosus. The sequence continues at coordinate 500,799,602 of OZ010793.1, read as the reverse complement.
ATTTTTTATTTCATGTAAATATGAATAGAAAAAAAATATGCTCCCATTGAGGAACCAGAGAGGAACAAGTGCCTCATTTTTAGGTGCGTTCGTAATTACATAAATACGTAGCACCTATAATCGTCGTCTGGTCTGTCTGTCCGTCCGTCCGCATATAACAGCGCAAAAACTACCCAACCAAATAGTTTGAAATTTAAAATATATAATTGTTGCATAATTTTGTCGAGTCATTTCAAATTTTATGAAAATCGGATGTAATAGTTCAATTACAGAGATAGTCATTTACAGTACGGCCAATAAGAAAAAAAGTGCATTTTAATGATCTTACACCCTTTCGAAGATAATGAAATTGATATACATTTATTAAGTGCACTAAAATATAAATTTTGTAGAATATGCGGTACAAAAAATATTTATTACTCATTTACAAGGTTTTACAAAAGTATTCCATTACATAATGGTATAGAGAAAAACATTTGTTTGTGGCGTATCTAATTATGTTAAACTATTTCACATACATTGGAATTTATATGCATTGCCGAGGTTTACTACAAGTTACTTTGTATAATAAAAAGTGCATAGTATTTACTGGGACACACAAAAGATTTCGGATACTGTACTGTGTACGAAATACTGTATATTAGCGATGATTGCTGGAAGTGCATTTTTAGTTGCGATATGAGTTTTTAAGTTTAACTAAATTTTTGCATATTAAGTTGTGTGTATAAATGCTGTAGATCATATACAGGGCTACACAAACGAATTCGTAAGGGTTTGTAAGGTATAAAACTTAGTTATAGTACGAACGCACCTCATTTGCGACGTTTGACGTACAATTTCCAATTTGTTCTCATTATTTTCACTCCAATGCGCACTGTGACGAAGTGGCTTTTTTGTGCTGATATTGACTGCATATGATGTGCGGAAGTCCAAACTTATGTTTCAATATTCTTTGTAATATATTTTTGTTAATTTTGTTAATTTTATACAAAGTGTTAATTTTATACATTTTATAATTAAGAAGTCTCAAATTTTGATTATTTTTAAACAAAAAAGTTACTTCTTTTTAAGGAGGTTGTTGTAGAAGCATGTTTTTTAAGTGGAATTTTATTAAATCAAACACTGCTAAGTGCCAAAATCGCACCTGGGCGCAGGTAATACCAACGTTTCTCATTTTTCAAATACCCTATAGGAGAAAACTATACATACGGTTTTGCGGGATATAGCGGAATCTTGCCCTTTATAAGACGTAAATATTGAAAACTATAAAAATTTCAGAAATCATACCTAGGTATCAAAACCGTATTATTATTATTTTTTTAATTTGGCTCAGACTATTGCTCACAAGATTTAAAAAAATAATTCACAAAAATGTAAAAAAATGGACTTACCTAACAATTTAGCTTTCACCAGTTAATTTGTTTTTGGTTTTCACCTGTTTTCCTACTATACCGTTACATTTCCTTCTAAAAACAGAGCTAGACGGTATATAAGAGGGAAAAAAACATGCATGGTTTCTCATGCTATGGGACTTATAGAACAACTCTACATAGTTCACAAACCTTGGGAAAATACATGCAATTTTCACCTATGTTCTGGAAATTTGTTGTTTCGGTATATTGTGCAACGGGGAGAGGGGGAGGGATTTTGTCTATCTTGTTAAACACTGGGCTCTTGTTAAACACCGGTCAGATTTAGCCAGATTGCTATAGGAATAGCAGGGAAAACTTCAAGGAGGACTTTTAAAAGAAAAGTGACCGAAATTATAGTTCTAGTAGATGGAGAACTTTGAAAACATTGTTCAATAAACCCGCAAATATCGTGCTGTTTCCTGCAACATCGTCCCTCGTCCCTCGTTTTTTGTGACCAACCTGCTAACTACAACACTTAGGGGGCTCTCTAATTCCCACGAATCTACCTTGTTTAGTTTAATGCTGGCAAGTTTCCTCTGGAGGGTGATCCCTATAACCTTAAATAAGCGAAGCATGTTAACCGTTATTGGCAGGTTGTTTTTGAAGCGCGTTTTAATATAGATATATATGCTTTTTTTTTTTTTCCAAAACGCTAAAATTTTAGTACATAATTAATGACCACACGAATCGCATAAATTTTAATATTACATTAAAAACTAGAAAATACGATATCGGGAATCAACAATATGGGATCGAAGTTCATTTGATGAAGTTAATCATTTATTAAATCATAGCAAAATGATTCACCATTATTTGAGAAAATTTATGCTTCAATTGGGTACTTAGACTGGACCGTACATTGAACATGAATATTGACTCTTGTTAACGCTATAAAAAGTAGCGTGTTATTGTATTTGTCATGGAATATATTTTAATATATCATTTGAGAAATAGTCAATCGTGCATACAAATAGACAGGTGGGTCAGTTTATCCCCACTGTCCCTCCCTTCAAATTCACCCTGTCTGTCCGTCCATGCTTAAAATTTGCCGATAGGTATCTCCTATTCCGAGACTGAATCATACTCGTACACATTCGAATAAAGGGGATGAATGCAGCAGACGTATATATTAAAAAAAAGTTCGAGTAAAAATACGCCATAAAAAACATTTAGGCATAAGAGAGCGATTCTGAATGCAATTTAATATTGCGTATTGCAGGAGAATAGGGCACTGGGGAGTGTAGGATTACTTCAATAGGGGAGCGACGCGCATGCGCACTCATATCAGTCCTTTTGTTGACCTGTCAAAGTTTTTCGATTGCTATGAATGGCAGCAGTAAGGGACCTAGCGCTATGTATCGATGCAATACTGGCTTAAGTTACAAAACGCGCGTAGATCGCTGCGATTACATTAGCGAGTGGTTTGTAGAGCGACGCGAGGTGCGATGTTATCAGCTCGCCGAGTCGTGTGAGAACGTCAAATTTAGTAAAAATCGAACTTTGAGACTAAATGTTTTATGGGGATTTTTTCCCTCTTCATAAAGTAAATAGAATAAATCGAGAGGGAAATGTCACAAGAACACCTGCGACTGGAGAATAAATTGATTTAACAAAAAAGAGAGATAAATCTTTTGGAAATTTTAAAAGTTCATTTTAAACTGACTGCTGAATATATCGTTTGATATTTTAGGAAGAGATTGCATGGCGTGTTAATACTACATTTATTGCTGTAATTGTGTTGAGTATTATAATACATGCAGCATGTTTCAAGATATGCGATTCCAAGGAAAGGCGCACGTTTGCATAGTGATAAACGTCCTCTAGCAGCCTTGTTGCTGTTATTAAAAATATCATTAGTATTATAACACCTAAAAATTTCAGTTGGGATATAATAACACCGGTAAATAAATAAATAAATAATATCTAAATTGTACACATATAATATTCCTAATTCTAAATATGACATTCCTATCACTACAGCATGTTTCATTTTTCTGAAAAACAGTTTTCTAATAATAACAAAAAGTGAAGGATTATTATATTAATTTACAACGATCTACGCGCGTTTTGTAACTTAAGCCAGTATTGCATCGATACATAGCGCTAGGTCCCTTACTGCTGCCATTCATAGCAATCGAAATTGAAAACGAGAAAAAAGTATTTTCGCTGTCTTAGCAAATCGAAAAAATATATAATGAAAATCTAGTTTGTTTTCGTTTGTCTGCTTCTCTGTTCTTTTGGTGTCTACCCCCGACTCTTTTTTTGTATTCAGTTGTGTCCACTAACACATTTTCATTCTTTTATCACTGTATCGCAGCTAATGTTTCTTAGACATTTATATATAGTTTTTTTTACATATTATTATATTATATATTTCTTTATTTAAGCAATTACCACTTAGTATTTAGTAAGTTATAAAATAACTAAATTTAAAAACAAGTCCTTCCATCTAAAAGATGGTATGTGATGCAGTAATTTCATTACCATAATCAAAATATGGTAATGAAATTACTTTCCGTATAAAATTAGTTTAGAGAAAAATCTGACTCACATGTTTTATGATCCTTTCACAATCAATTTGGTTTAGAAAAAAAAACCTTAATCATAGTTTAAAATTTCACCCTAAAATTTGCTTTAAAAAAACTCTGAATCATGGTTCAACCTTTTACCATAAACTTGATTTAGAAAAAATATCCTGAATCATGGTTCAACCTTTCACTGAAAATTAGTTTAATATTCCACAAAAAAAAAATGGTATTAGTGAAAGTACCGTGAAACTTAGCAACAATATCTTGGTTGAAGCGAAATTTCAGCAAGATTTCACCAATTTCTTGGTGAAACACTTAATCATATTTTTATCAGTATAGTCACGTGAAATCTCTAAAAATCAATCATTATTTTTTCAGAGGTTTTTGGTCCCGAACAGTAAAATTAGTAATTATATGGATAGCTAAAACTAACAGGAAAAAATCAATAATTCGGAAAATATTGGCGGTAATACGTATTGGCGTTTTTTACATAAATGTACAGAAAAAGATGAGATTTACTTTAGGTGGTTTCGCTCATAAGAGTTAAACTCAAACTTCAAGCTTAAAGTAGATTCTGAACCTCCAGGAACCTCCAAAAAAGGATCTAAACTCAAACCCATTTACTACTCTGATGACAGCAGACAGCGCTTAAACTAGTAGACAAGACAAGTATCCAATCAAAAAAAATTATACATAATAATAATAATAAGGAGAAGAATATGAAGAAGAAGAAAACAGGAAAAAAATTTAGGTTCTAAACTTTGCTTAATATGAAAAAAATTAGGATAAAATTTTCAAAATCGAGGAATAAATTACATTCACAAACCTTATTAGAAAATATTACGCAGGCCTAAATAACGAACGCAGTCATTATTTAATCAAATGAAAAAATAGATTTGAAAAAAAAAAAAAAGCCATATATATGTTGTGTTAGTTGCATGAAACGCTTTTGTTATTACAGATTTAAAATGCACTTAAAACTGCTGATGATTTAAGTTTTCCTCATGGGATCTACTTATTTGTCAATTCGTTGTTTCAATAGTTATTGGAGTTTTAATTTTGATTTTGATATAAATTTCAACATTTTTTTCGATAAAATAAATAGTATCATAAAATTACCTAAGATTATGTAGGCATTCATAACCACTGATAATAATGAATAAATGAGTATTTCAATTTATTTCATCCAAATAGCATTTGCAGCCAAAATTTTTTCATTTGTACTGCTTTAACTCTACGCTGCACAGAAATGGACAAACCAATTAAAATTTAACATCTAATAAATAAATTCAGCCCCATGAAACCATTATAGTTAATTGTAAATATTCATCTTATATATCACAAAAGTTTTCTATTAAATAAGGCGAAGAAATACTCTTTAAAATTTCTTGTATCTAACCTTAATATGAATATATAAAAACATACATTAAAGCACATAAATTAACGCCTGAGTTCATTTATGTGTAACCTTGTATGTGTGTGCCACATATAAAACATACTTCCAAATTAAAAATTAGAGCAGTGTAGGATTAAGACATATTTTGGCCAACGTGTACCAAAAGTTGCGTTACAGTAAATATTGAAAGTGCATCGTGATTCATGCATGATGAAAAATATTACTTTGATTTATTAAATAAAAGTTATATTTTAGTATATTTAATCGAAAAAATGTTCCAATAATATTCTTTTTCTTTTACGTATCATTGATTTTCTTTTTTGCTTGAGTTTAGATTTTTTTTATTTCACACTTTCTTGAAAATCATATTTCATTTTTTTTTTTTGTCATTTGTTTCTTCTACATAGTAAATTATTTCAATTGTATTTAATTCAAATATGAAAATATACTTATTATTATATTACTTTCCAAAATCAAGCCATAAATAAAATTAACAAATATAACACAATAAACATAACTATGGGAAAATGTAATAAAATCAAAATGGTCAAAACATAATTTTATTATAGTATTTTGATAATAAAAGCTTCTTTCAACTCCTTTTTTTTAAAAGACTATATAAAATAAAGTATTTTCTGCATAGCGGGAATGCTTAATCAAGAATGCAACTGAATTTATTTTAACAAAACTGGTTGCAGAAATGATTGTAGTGTAATTACTTTTATCATTTTTCACAATATTCTTGAACAAACTATTTGTATTCTATTTTCTCTCCTAACATTTGACAATTTTTCGGACAGAAATTGGTACTTGTAACAAACTAGTTGTTATGTTTCTCATCTTTTTATGTTTCGCGGATAAATAAATCTGCAGCAGGAAGTTAATAGATAACTGTGCATGTTGATCAGCAAAAGAAGACAGACAAAATGGCACACCATAATCTGTAAATGGACACAGTTACGTCCGCCACATGAAAAAAAAAAAAAACTAAGAGGGGGAAAGAAAATTGTTAATGACGGATTTCCACTGAGTATCTTTTCATTACTCATAAGTTTGAAAAGGGAAGAAAAATCGCACATTCGGTTCACTAACTTCTCATAGCAAAAACATTTCGTTCAAAACGTTCCATTTTCGAAGTTGAAAATTAATGTCCCCGGAAAAGTTGAACCAGAAAAAGCGAGGTTTTGCATTAACAAACTCCCGCGCCTATTTTTCAAAACAAAACAGAAACAAAAACGTTGCAAACGAAAAAGTCGTTAGTGGACTTTGAGGAATAATTTTAAAAGCCTGTGAATTTGTCATTTTTCAAAGCACCATTTAAAAGGGAGAGACCCATCACCCTTCGCTTTTTCCTTTTTTATGAAATAACCGTGTTAATTACAACTTACGGTGCAAAACCGTAAAAGAGGACATCTTCAGGAGAACCTAAACACATAACATTTCCGATAAATTATACAGTAACTGCTAGTGAAAAATCATTTATCTCTGCAAAGCTTCTATTTATGTTATCTTCGTTTGTTTTTAAGCTTTTTTTACACCATTATTATTCTCCAGGAAATCAATGCGCATTTTCAGCTTTCTAAGAAATGACTCATCTTTGTTAAATGGACATATTATTAGTCAGTAAGAGCTCGTGCGTGAATGCATATAAAAATGAAAGAATTAATAATTTTGTACAAAACCATGGCTGCTTAATTTCTTAGTCAGTGATGAATGTTTTCCAATATCCCAATAATAATTCCCAGTTCTTAAAAATCTGCGAAACAATTCTCTTTCTTGGAGACACGCAGATCCAGGAATAGGAAAGGAGAGAGAGAAGCTGAAAGAGATGTACAGGTGGCATGAGTGAAAATTAGGGTTCGTTTCGAAATTGATTGAAGCAGTTTTCAGGTAGTTAAAAAAAATCTTTCACAAATGATGTTACAAAGTTATTCCTTCAGAAGTATTTAAAATCGTGAATTATGAAAGAGCATTTTTAATTAATTACTTGTTTGTATCATTGTGTCATTGAAAGAAGGCTAATATACTTATGTAGTAAAATGTAACTTTGATCAAAAGGAAAGGGGATTTATCTTTAGAAAAATGATAAAGCGTTGTAAAATTTTTCATGATACTTTAACAAAATAAAATCTTTTACTTTCTATTGATTAGAATGCATAATTGTTTAGAATTAAGCTTTCTAATTTTAACTTATGACAAATATGAATAAATGATAGATCACGATAAGTATTTTTCAATTGCTAAATATTTTACTGAAAATAATGGCAGTATTCAATAATATACTAATAAGAGTTTTATGGAAATTGAATCTTTAATAACCTTATTTCGCATCTTCATGTAAGATTCCGCATTACATAAGACAGGGCCGAAACTAGCCTTTTTTGCACCCGAGGCAAACATGGATTTTGGCACTCCCCTCCTCCGCAAAGTAAATTTACAAAAAGAATTTTATTAAATTTCTAATAGCCGACTTTTTTTTTATTTAAAATATATAATCATAAAATATGTAATACTGTGAACTACGTAATCAGCTTTGTCAAATATTGATTCATTAAAACCTTGAAAACAGAATCGAAAAGAACCGAAAAAAATTCCACTTTGTACAGGATCCTTATTACATATCATCCTATGCTTTAGCATACTCCAAACAGGACGATTTTAACAATACCGTACTAAACATAGACGTGAGAAAAATCGACAAACAAAATCTTGATTTGGCGCCCCCTTCGCCTTCGGTTCTAGCGCCCGGGGCACATGCCCCCACCTAATTTCGGCTTTGGTGCTGTGGATATATAACGTTATCATTTTAGGGGGGAGGGGGATCTGGCAGAGGATATCGTAAGGTGTCTCTGGGGGGAGGGGGATTTTTCTTTTGATATCGTTATCATTTTTGATCCAAAGAAAATTTTCTCTTTTTATTTGTAACTTTTTCTTTAGATCAAAATGGTATGTTATTTTTTTAGTCTGTTATCTATTTTTATGAAAATACAAAATTATAATCAAAATCATTAAATGATTATAAAATTATTTCATTTCAAAATATAGAATTCCCCCAACGTTTGGCATTCCTATTCTTCTGGCATGTTTGTATGCATGTATAATCTGCTGTTCGAGAAACCAAGTGCGATATATGTTTGAAATGGTACTTGTTGTGCTTACTAGTAAATAAAAGAGAAAGAATTGTTTTATTGATAAGAAGTCCCCCCCCCCCCTCACGACACGTGCGGCGGCAAGTGCAAGAAGACATTATTACCGTTGAATGCATTAACTAACAAGAAAGCTATTATTAAATACTTTTAAATAGTAATAATTTGTTTTAAATATTATTTGATATAAAGTTATTTCATATATAAAGTGATATTTTATTGACTTATCTTCCTTTGAATCGAGACAGTATGCAAAAAATAAATGTAAAATCATATCAGTATATCGCTGGAAACAACAACAAAAAAAATTTCCACAAATAAAAAAAAATTTTGGGACATTGATAACGATATCCTTACCGGTGGTGAGGGTGTTCGAGGGATGATAACGTACGATATCGTTAGGGGGGAGGGAGGGGGCCCAAAATTACCAAAAAGCTGGTAACGTTATATATGTACAGCCTCTTTGATATAAGATCAGACAAAATATTATATAATATCATAATAGTTCATATTTTCAAAAAAAAAAAAAATCGCCGTATAAAGCATCCCTCCCATTTTAATATAGTCAAAAGTAATCTGCGTGTAATAAATTAAGATTCTAACATCTAATTCGATTCAAGGATTGTGGGATTGTCCTGTTAACAAATGGTCATGAAATGAAATATAATGAAAATCAAATGTAAAGTGATAACATAAAATGAAATAAAACCAAAATGTCATAATTTTCTAATATTATGTAATTATGCTATCAGTAATGTAATGTGAAAAAGAAATGAACCTGTTTTGTTATTTTTTAAAATTGGATACAAATCATATAGTTTTATTATTATTATTATTATTATTATTATTATTATTATTATTATTATTATTATTATTATTATTATTATTTCGGGTGTTCGTACACAGGCATTTTTATAAATTATAGTCCTAGATGGGGTAAGAAACTATTATTGTTATTATTATTATTATTATTATTATTATTATTATTATTATTATTATTATTATTATTATTATTATTTTGTTTTGGGTGTTCGTACACAGGCATTTTTATAAATTATAGCCCTAGATGACGTAAGACAAAGACATTGAAAGATTTTCAAAGTCTGAATCATCGTCGTCGCTGCAGAAATACAAGAGTTTAAAAAAGAAACGTAAGGCCTGTGATAATGCGATACCAAAATACAAATGGATTGTCTTTTATGCATTGCAATTTATTGGTACTTTTAAAATGTTATTCGGCGTAGAATTAACGTAGCTGTACTAAAAAACTTTTTCCCATTTTTATATATTTTTTCCATATAATAACATTAAGACATAAACCATTTCATATAAGGGTATCACAAATCAACACTTCAAAAAATTATTTGTTAAATATGGCGTAATGCTAAGCTGTATATATCCATTCATATATATATATATAAATCTAAATATTTTTACTTATATTGAGTCAAAGTGGAGTAATTTTTACAAACCGTCCATTGCGTGCGTTCTAAATTTAAAATATAATGTTTGTTACTGTGAGATTGTAACAAACAGTGCGATGTTTGTTACAGTGTTTCAACAGTGTTTGTTACAGTGCAGTTTCAAACATTGTGTTTGAAAAGCGTAACTTGGTATTAGCGTTCCAATGCTGCAATTTATTTATTTATTTATTTTTCGTTCAATGCAAAAATGTTTATTGAAGTTTTCAAAATATTTTTTATGGGTTTTTAAAGAGTATTATGATACATTTGTGATGAAGTTTTTAAATTTCCACATTGGATTTACAACTTTAAAGATTTAATACAAATTATAAATAGCATATTTTATTATTATTATTTCTTTTAATACTGAAAATTTATAACGAGATTTTCTTTAACATTAACATAAGTAGGATAATTGCACCATAAAATGTAATAAATAACATGTATACGTTAAAGACAGTTAAACTTGCTCAATTTTACACATAACCAAGAACTTTTATATGAACTTGAACAAATAAAATAAATGATAAAGCATAATATCGACGTTTCGAACTGCTTCTGCCTTTCGTCTTCAGGATATATATGATGTTGAAATGTTTAAAAGTCTAGAGGCGAAAGCTTCCTGTCCAGTCTTGATCAATTATATGAAACTCCTAAACATTTCAACATCATATTTATCCTCAAGATGACTACAGAAGAAGTTCGAAACGTCGATATTATGTTTTATCATTTATTTTATTTGTTCAAGTTCATATAAATGTTCTTATTTATGTGTACTATTGAGCAAGTTCATGTGTTTTTAATGTTTACATCTTATTTAAAATGGGATTTTCTTTACTATTTGAACTAAGATAATCTCTTACAGAATAAAGAGGAATCGATAATCAAATATATACTTTTTAGATTACCCTACGTAAACAATATTAAATCCCCAATGTTATCCATCTCAAATGGTGTTGTGGTGCGATTTAGTACCCATGTATTTCTCTGCTCATAATAATTTCTTCATTAATCATTAAGATTCAGAAAGTACATAAGTGATATATTTACTGACTTATTCAACTGACAAATACAGCCGTGTAAAATGCCATTGTTTTTATAAAAATTCATCATAGTTATTTATTTATCTATTTATAAGTTATATTAATATATGGAGATGAAATGGCACCATCACGTCACAGTGGCTCGCAAAAATTTCATGTCGTCAGTTAAGGGGGTTCAAACCCTTGTATCATGTCTGTAAAATTTATCATATTGATGACCCTTTATCTTAGGAACTTCCAAGTAATCAGCTGGAATTTTCAAAACTTATTTCCAATTTATTTTCCCATACTTTAATAGATGGATTTCTTGAAATTGGCTGTAATTGTAATTTTATGCTTTTTACTGCAAACCACTAATTAAAAAAAAAAATTGCCTAAATGACTCTTTATCTCATAAACTATACAAGACACACCTTTGAAATTTTTAGACGCTTTTCTCTCATATGTACATAGTTTAACACAAACTGATTCCTTGGAACAGTTCCTAAGGTAAAAGGTCATCAATATGACAAATTTAATATTGACAAGATACATGTGCCCGAACCCCTTTAAGGATTAAATTGCAGTTTTCAAATTTTGCATTTCAATACCGCTGGAGTTTTGTGGAAAATTAAGACAGAAGATTTCTTTTTAACTTTCGAATTTACTTCATAGCATAATACATCATATAACATCTGTTAAAATGTATAAACCACTAGGTAGATTCTGAAAATATTAAAAGTATAAGAAAATATTCATAACATTTTAAAAGCATTAAAGTGTTTCTAAACTAAAAATACACAAACATTTAAATTTACGCTCTTATCCTTAAAACTCCACAAACCATTTCTCACAAACTGCCATACCTACACGATTATTATAAAAATAATTTGTTGCACAAAACAGTGATTCTTTTTCCCGATTCCTCCAAAACTCAGCATTTTAATTGTAAGTTACTTGCTGCAAAGTCCCCTAAGATTCCCCTCCCTCCAATTTTCATTTAAGAACTTCTCCAGCATTAGATGAAAATCGGTCGACTATTAACAGATGCAGTTGCTTTAAGAAGAGAGAATTATTTTCCGATGCTCATTTAAAAGTACACCACCCTTCCAGCAACCCCTTTCTAGATTTTTGAGCTTTTTTTATTTGTTTTGGCAAAAGCGGAAAAGCTTCGTTTTAAACGATTGTAATCAGCCTGAATAGTCATCGTTTTGGAAAGCTTTAAATAATTAAATGTCATTTCTTGCTTTTCAATTTTCGAGAGATGTATGGTTTGATTTTTCCTGACCAAATTACCAAATGAATTTCTGAATGGTTGTTCTCCTGTGTTCATCGGCCATTTTCGGCCTTTCTTGATAAATCATTTGCGTGTGCATTATTGGCATATTTTTAACTTGAGGTTGGGACTGCTAATGGTGTTTCGTTCGCTTATTAATTTATTTTTAGTTTTAAATTTGAATTTCTTTTGAAATAGAATCCGATTTTGAATGTGAATTGCGAACATTATGGAGGGGGGAGAAATTAATATTTTGTTTGTGAGGAAATACGATTACCTTTTTTACGAAAAAAAAAAACAAAAACATTATGTTATTTAATTTGTAGGCTGGGTTCTGGAAGTAGATAAAATAATGAAATAATATTTAAAGAAATATTTCTTAAAGAATAATTTTATAAAGAGAAGGGAAGAAATGGATCCTTTAGAAAATTCTTAGAAGATTCTGTTATGACACTTTTCCGTGAATCATTGAAATTACGGAAACAAATCAAAGAATTCTGCAAATCACAATGTATTTTATAATTATTATTGCTTTTAACAATTTTAAGAGATTATCATAAAATGAATTTTCTCTTCTATGTCAGATCTTGGAAAAAAATTGAAAGGCTCAGAATCACTCTTAGTCATTTTCTCTTAACTTTTTCAACTTCTAATTATCGTGGGATGAAATAATAATAAAAAAGGCTGACTCACCGAGAGGTGGTGGGGGGGGGGGACCTAGCGTACCCAAACCACCAACCAACTGACCAGGGCCGAAACTAGCCTTTTTTGCACCCGGGGCAAGCATGGATTTTGCCCCCCCCCCGCCCCCTCTTCCGCAAAGTACATTTACAAAGAGAATTTTACTAATTTTCCAATAGCCGACTTATTTTAAAATTTAAAATATGTAATCATAAAATATGTAATACTGAACTACTTAATCTACAATCGCGGATCCAAGAAGGAGGTCACGGGGATCATGACTCCCCTTTGAACACCAACAAAAATATTCTAAAGATCATTTTTAAAATGAAATATACAGTAGAATCCCGATTATCCGAGTTTCCGCTTTCACCGAGTTATTTTCTTCTAACTTTCGAAGTGTTAGGTGAAGATGAAAGAACAGTCGTAAAAAGTTCTGCTCTTTCATATTCACCTAACACTTCATTTATAATGGCTGTTTCATAATAATGGAAGCCATCAGTCCATCAGAAGAAAATGATCCATTCCAAAGGTATAATCCTTCATTTGGCAACCCTTCGTTCTGGCGTCCGGGGCGCAAGCCCCCTCTGCCCCCCCCCCCCCCCTTAGTTTCGGCCCTGCAACTGACGTACCAAAACTATTAGTTTCAAATACAGTAGCCTCCATCTTAACCGGCCTAAACGGGACCGAGGGTTAGCCGGTTAAGAGAAAAAACGGTTAAACCGGAGAAGTAAAAAAAATTTAAATAAGTAACTGAATATTTCATTAATTAAATGTGCAGGATGCATTTAGTTTTTTTAATTTGTGTAGTTTTAAATAAGTACATATTTTCTATATTTTGTGAAATGAATACTAGTAGTAATTAACTGAATTGAAATTAAAAATTATCACTAATAACAAATAATGAACAATAATACAATTTAATACAAATTAAATTGTTGAAAATGTTATCACATACCTTTATAAGAAGTTGAAATTATTCTACATTATGTAAATTTGAGTTAATCAACCATAAAGAAATGACAACTGAAATTTTTCTTTTTGAATTTCGCCTGATGTTGGGGATAAAAGTCGGCCGGTTAAAGCGGAGTTCCGGTTAAGAGCAGGCCGTTAAGAGGAAGGATACTGTATATATATTGTTAAATTGAGTGATTCTAGATAATTTTATTAGCTTTTATCAGTCAATATGTTTTATTAACATAAATTAGCTCCTTGTAAATGCAGCTTGCATGAAGTTCTATTTATATATTTCCTCTGAATTCTCAAAATCTCCCTTACCCTCACCACCCCCTCACAGTTTTATATAAAACATCACAGAACTCTGAGGAAGTTATTTGTGACTGCATTTAAGAAGTCATACACATTGAAATATTTTTTACGTATTATAATACCATTAGTAACGTGTACAATGCTTACAGGAAGGAAAAGTCAGAGGATAAAAATCTAAAAAAACCTAAATGTCCTTTTGGTTTCCACTGAACAGGAAGCACATACAAAGAATAACAAAATGGTACAAAGTGATCGAATGAAAGTGATACTTTATGACCACGCGGTACACAATTGGCATAAAAAAAATCAAGTTGTTTTCTAAATACTGCAAAAACACTCCATGATATAGATTTTTTTTTCTTTCGTTCCAAGACCATATAAAAGTGGGGTGCAGGATTTTTCAGGTGCCCTCTGCGAAAGCAATTTTTTTGACAGCTCCCCCCCTTTTTTTTTCACAATGGCTAGTCAAGTGGTGATATTGTTGCTTTCTTTCCTTATATTAGCGGTCTCTCTGCGTCCCTAAACTGACCCTAAACTACGGGGTTTACAAATAACATAAAAATGAAATAAATAAATATGTACCCTAGATATTCACTATTTGTAGATTTGCCACGGGAATAGAATAGAGAAAGGTGAATAGCTCCGACACCAGCAACTGAAAGGTTGGGGGGGGGGGGGGGGGTGAGTCTGAGAATATCGTTTGGGTGGCTTCCACCTTCTCAATCGTGACTTACAGATTATCTGATAAGTCGAAAATATTGAATAATATTGTGTTACATACGTTTTTCTTTAACTGATTAAAGTTTGATATTATCTAACTATAACTTAAATAATTTTAAAATATATATAATAATAGGGAATTATACTTTTTTATAATTATAAATATCCTGATTGTGTTTTAAAAATCAATTTAGTATATTTGATTTTCAGATTATCTGATAAATCGAAAATATGGAATAATATTGAATTGCATATGGATTATTTAAGGTACAAAAGTATAATGTTAACTAATTTCAAATGTAATATTAGAAAATCTATTAATGGAAATTCTTCTTCATCTTCTTATTTTTATTTATTTATTTGTTTACTTATTATTATTTCTTTTTTTGAAAACCTGACTATATTTAAAAGCAATTTCTTTTTAGCACTAAATTTTACTTTTAATCCATGGACTTGCGTATCATTAATTTTTTTAAAATAATTCTATAATGTATTGGTAGGCCTTTTCATATATGTAATTACTTTTAATTTCGAATAAAATGATGTACATAAAAAATGTGTACCTATAAAACCGAACCTATGCAACCGAAATTTTTCATGCAATATGACTTATATTTTGAAAACTAAATTATGTCAGAAAAGAATGTTGTAGGTTTGACATATTTGTTTTACTAGGAATTTAATAAAATGCTTTGTCCACAATCTTTCAGATTAAGAATAGAATAATATCTCAACATACAATTCAGAAAGCTTTTTCCTTATAGACAGCACAATTTGTTTGTCAAAAATCCCCCTTAAAAAGAAGCACAAGATACAGTGGTGGGCAAATTTAAATATTTCTTTAAAATGTATAAACTTTAATTTCAGACATTTTTTAAAAATTTCTTAAGTAATGTACAGGTTATTCTTCATCTTTGGCCAGGGAAAGAACCTGCTTAAATTCACACTTTTCACTGGAAATTCAGTTTTGAGTGTATTTGCAGAACCACCAACAAATGTAATAAGAAAATCTTTAAAAAAAATAACTGAATTTAAGATCACCATATCGCGGATGTCATACTGATTTTTTTTCTTTAATATTTAACTGAAATTTCTTATAATAGTAGTTGCTCTACTACCAAGTTGCACACTGCAAAGGAAAAAAAGTATTTGTAAAAATTACAGATTTATTCCAGTCCTTTTATGATACAAAATGTTCACAAATATTAAATTTAAAATATTAAATTTGTTGTTGGTCCCTTAAAATTGAAAATTCATTCTGAATAGTAATTCAGAACGAATTTTTGCTGGATAGCGTTAACATCCAAGCAACATTTTCACGTGGCTAATGATGGAAAATAACTTGTCTCAAACTTTGCTTCTAAAAAAAATGTCTGAAAACAAAAGTTTATTCAGTTAATCCCAATTAATTTGCACACAACTGTATGTAGTCTCCCCCCCCCCCCCTTTCATGACAATATTGTTTTTTCTTCCTGTTTTTGCAGTAAAAGATTTCTTAATAAGAGAAAAAACAGAGGTGAGGAGAAAAAAGAAACAAAAAAAATCTGACAATCTTTTCAAACGAAAAGCAACTTAATCAAAGCTTTGATAATCAAACACAGATTTAGCAAATTAAGCGTGTGAATTTAATATAATGAGGACCTTAATTTTGACCATACCCATACAGATAATCATAATTAATTCGTAGATAATTGCTCTCAATTCATTACCCAACGAAAACATTTGCCTGTGAAGGATACAACATTAAGAAGCACATTACAGTTTTAATTACACTAGGGATACGCGTACTAGAGTTAATTTACCAAATCGTACTTCCTAGTTAATGTTCAGGGAATAAACTAATGAAAGAAAAAAAAATTAAGGATGTAGAAAAACATGATGATTGGCTGAACTTTTTACCTCTAAAACTGTAACTTAATGTTGTCGATAGCTGCTAATGAAGAGATATGACAATAATTAGTATGTTACAGCAGCTCGTTCTTCTATAGGTATCTTAATTTTTCTATATCTTCAATGTACTTCATTACAAGCTGATTCGTAGTCATAATAATACAAAAAAAAAAAGGCAAAATTAAACTTTACTGTATTTTTTTCTCCTCTACCCATTAACATAATTAAAGGCATTCAAATGAACAAAAGACTAAACTAGGAAGTATAAAAAAGAAACAGATTTTAACGACTTTTTTCTCTCCAAAATATCCTTCTAACAATTTTCCGAAAAAATTTTCTTCTTTTACTGAAAAAGAGAGACTAATTTTTAGAAACTGAAATATTTTTGTAATACTTACAAGTGTAATTCCCTTTTTTTAAACTTATAATTTTATGGTATTAGCTGAACAAATGATCAATGAAACCTTTTAATGTGGCTGCATATTTTATAACTATGCTCCTAAAATTAAATTTCCGAGTTGTTATTTTTAAATAAATGTATTAAGGTGACATTAAAATTATGTTTGAATTTTTGCTAAAAGTAGAAAAGATTGTATTTATTTACTATATATTTTTTCGTCATATGCATATATTTATATGTATGTGCGTCTAAATAAATAAATGTATATATGTTTATATATATATAATATATATATAATTAAAATGAAATTGCATGTATGAAATCAAATGGTTAAACAAAGAAGAAAAATACTAATCACAAAAAAGTGAACATGCAAAAATTAAAAACTATGTATGTGTTTTCATAGAAACAATATAAGAACAATTTATTGTAAATATATGTTATTTTGCAAGTTATTATAATTATATAAGCTCTTCACAATCTAGCACTTTGATTGGCACACTTTAAATCAAGTAATCCGTAAACTTTCCTTGATAATTCATTGGAAATAACTTCGTTTTGGCACTAGAAGTGAAGATCCAATGAGTTCCTAAAAAATAAAGTTTTTTACCATGTGTTTTTGCGGGAAAAGGGGCATTTTAACTCAGGGAAGGGGTAACTCAAAAATTTTAAGTAGGTCAAGTGGGGTATCGTTTATTATGCATTTTTTAATTTTAAATGGAATGACGCCATTCGCAAATCGATACGATCATTTGTTACAAAGTTACGGCAGGTTTTATGAATACAAAGTCGAAAATTATACTTTAGTGCAAGTAAAATAGTTTTATACAGAAACAACTGACGGCCATTCACGAAAATTTGGGAAGAACTTTGTTTTGGTACTAGAAATGAAGATCCGATTAGTTCCCAAAAAATAAAACTGTACTACTATGTTTAGGTCTAATACAATTGTGCTCTCTCATAAAATATAATTTTCGACTTTGTATTCGTAAAATCTGGCATAACTTTGCAATAAATGATCGTATATACTTGCCCCCATACCCCCCCCCCCCAAAAAAAAGGTTGCCAAAACCAGCATTTTTCCAAATTTTGTGAATGGGCATCAGTTGTCTCTGAAATACCCTATTTTACCTGTACTACATATACTATATATGTATATGTATTCTTTATACAAATTAAACATATGTCATCTTAACACTAGAGATTTTTGTCAGGTTTTGTTAAGAGAACTTGTTAGATGCCTTTTGACTTATATATATATAAGGTATTATATATATATATATATATATATATATATATATATATATATATATATATATATATATATATATATATATATATATGTATTACATATATATATATATATATATATAACCATTAATTAAACATTACCGACCATCATCAAAAATCGCAATATTGTGAATGATTGACAACAAAACGCCACAAACCAACAATATAGAACTGTATGTATAAAATAAAGTACCTTATACCTAATTACAAGAATTAACATGGAAGAAAAAAAAGAAGAATATAGATTCCGAAAAAAATTGAAAACCTTATATATTGAATTACGTTTTCAAGAGTACAGAATTCAATGATATAAGCAAATCGGTTGTTTTCTGTGAGAAAAAAGCTATAAGCTGAAATTTTTTTTCTCCTGTACTCAAACAACCAATATAACCAAAAGAATAGTTTCAAGATGAAAACAGAACATAATCAAATGACATGAAATGGAAAAAAACTACAACCCATTAAATATTTAATTTATAGCAATAGAAATCTTACAAAACATACCGAATAATTCCCAGTAGATTTGCAAAATATATTCCCGCAAATGGAATCCAAAAATCATGATAAGATTAAGGTGAATAAAGCAGTTAAGTTAACACAGAAATTAAAACCTATGGAGTAAGTTAATTCATGTTGAAATACCGTGATAAATATAATTAATATAATATAAATAAAAAATAATTACATTATTTATAATACCTAAAAACAATTTTAAATTGTTTAATAACAATTTTACAACATTGCCAGTATTCAGCGTTAATTACCACCTGGTGTAAAAAATTAAAATTATTACTTTATTAGAAGCTTTAAAAATACAAAATTTATGGTGCTGCCATCTATTATTTTATTTTAAAAACAATTATTATTATACAAATGTCACAAAAAGAAGAACCTATTTCATGCTAATGAAATTAAAATATATCAACTGCATTCCTACACACATCCTAATATAAACAATACCATACTGTATATCATTATTTTAAAAAAAATTAATAAATTAAATGTTAATAAAATGCTTACAATATATTCTATTACCATACCATTAAATCTACATTGAGAAATTAAAAAAAAAATTTAACTTGATAATATATAGAATATAGCTATATGCTATAAAATAAAATAAATTATATATTATAAAAATATATAAAAGTCTTAATATTTACCATTACATATAAAAAATGAACAGAAAAGAAAAAAAAATAAATTAATTAATTAATTATATAATTAAATAAATAAAAAATGGATGTTTATATAAGATTGTCAGATTCTAAAATTCCCAATAGCCTAAAAATCACAAATATAGTGTGTGAATTATCCTTATATTAGCCATAAAAAGCTAAAAAAATATGATTGTGACAATCAAACATATGAACCGATATCATGGAATACAAAGTTGAAAATAAAACAATATTAAATAGTATAGAGGAATAATAATATAAACTATTTATCCAATTTTAATGCATACAGTATAACATTAGTTATATCAAATAAACTTATATGCATAATAATCACTAAAAAGATGGTATACTATTATTAATTAATATGATATTGTCCTGAGTAGACTAAATTAAAAATAAGTTAATATTGAATTTGATTAAATAAGTTAAATTTAATATGAAATAAAAAAAGAAGAAAAGTTACCAATTACATATAAAACATCAAATCAACATCCATATAAAATACGTAATAGAAATGTAGTTATAATACAAAAGCCCCATTTTTTTATATAAATTAACCATTGCGTATTATCCAGACAACACTACCCTCCTCCGTACTCTAACATCTACCCACCCAACCATCCTATAGTAATTGTTTATTATTATTTTACAATTTTTAATTTTTTATAAATATTTTTTTATTTTATAAATTTTTTTGGTAATTTTGTTTACGCATGTGTTATTTTTTTATATATAGATCATGTAAGTACTAATTGTGTATTAATGAATATATGATTTTTTTTGGATAAATATATATATATAATATATATATATATATATATATATATATATATATATATATGTGGGGGGGGGGGGGGTGTAGAGGATTCGCTTCGCTCATTCTAATAACTTACAGAAACTATATTTATCACAAATTATATTAAAACTGTCGAAAAAATTGTAATACATCTGTAATAATTTTTAATGAAATGCAAAATTCTTATTTATTTCATTTTAGTAATAAAATAATAAATAAACAACTAAATGCAAAAGAACCCATTCCTATTATTATAATGATAAAAATATCCCCTCAGACCAAAATTTTTTTTTCTTAAAATATCTCAAAAAATGTTTCGGTCGTAAACAAAATCCATTTTTCAAACTGTAAAATATAGTCCTTGAATTCATCCAGGACAACCTCACAAAAGAAAACAAATATACGTAAGAAGAAGAAATTTTAAGACCGTCGCTGACAGCATCCTTTTAATACAAATGAATTATCGGAATGTGTCATAATGTTCGATACATAAACTGCGCTGTTAAAACCCTTTTTATTTCTTTCTTTAAGGTTTCTAGATTATATTATAGAAAAAAGAGAAAAAGACAAGTGATGCCACCAAAACTTCAGAGGTAATAATCCTGTATATCACAATATTAAAATATATATTTGCTTAAAAGACGTTATAAAAACACATTAAAAATCTATATTTACATTAGATTAATTTCAACACAATTATTCTAATTGTAATTGGTAAATAAATCATATTAGATGTAAATTTCCAACTGGGCGAAAAATGCCCGGACCAGGATTCGAACCAGGGATCTCATGGCTGCGGCCGCCAGTGCTCCGCCATCTGACCTGAGCTATCCCGTACGAATCTAGTGGAACTTTTTCATCCATCTAACCTTAATGATTATAGCATCTGGTCTGAAACCTGGTTCAGCTCAACAGAATAAATCACAGGTAATGGAACTCCAGAAATCGCTGGATACGTAATTACACTAGATTAATTTTAACACAATTATTCTAATTGGTAAAAAAAAATCCTATTAGATGTAATTTTCCAACTGGGAGAAAATTTTTTTTTTTTATTCTGTTGAGCTGAACCAGGTTTCAGACCAGATGCTATAATTATTAAGGTTATCTGGGTGAAAAAGTTCCACCAGATTCGTCCGGGATATCTAAGATGGTAGAGCCCTGGCGGCTGCAGCCAGGAGATCCCTTGTTCGAATCCTGATCCGGACATTTTTCGCCCAGTTGGAAATTTACATCTAATATATTTACATGTTTCAACTCTTTTACTGAGTCGTCATCAGAATGTATAACAGAAAATTACAAATACAATGCATATGAAAAATGGAAAAAAAATCATCGAATTATTTCGATGATTTTTTTCCATTTTTCATATGCATTGTATTTGTAATCTTCTGCTATATATTCTGATGACGGCTCAGTAAAAGAGTTGAAACATGTAAATATAGATTTTTAATTTACTTTTAATGTTTTTTTATAACGTCTTTTATGCAAATAATATTTTAATATTGTGATATGGTTATTAGTGGACGTAATTTTTGGCTTATTACTCATACTTATTTACATTAATAATCATGTAACTAACATTTCAACTTTGCAGTAACAAAGCTACCATATGATCCCCCCCCCCCCTCTTGTTTTTGAGAATGTTTTCTTTTAAATTACTCATAACGAAAAGTCAGAAATAAAAAATATATAGAAAACTATTATTGACAATTTAAAAATTGAGCCCGATTGCAAAATATAGGTTTTTAGACACATGACCTTTTTATTTTCTTGCAAAATTCTATTTTTTTAATCTCGTTCGCTCTCTCTTTCCCTCTCTTTCTTTTCTTCTTTTTAAAATATTTTCTCTAATGGTTTATAAATTCTTGTATAAGTTAGAATTATTATATTTTCGATAAAAGTCCATGAATGCTCAAGTATGATGGCTATATTGTCCACCATAAAGTAACATTTACCCTAAATTCTTTTTTTTTTTTTTAACTGTCATTAAATTTATACATTCATAATAATTTTTCATGAATTATAAATTTCTTATTAATTTTATTTCAGAAGGAAAAAAAATTAAATAAAATAAGCATAAAAATATACATCCACGTTACATAATGATTAGCTAGAAAAAAAAAAAAATCCTTAGAACATTTTAAATCCAAACTTTTACTGTTTATATCCTTTTTTGAAAAAAACGATTTCAAATACTGTTTTCGCCTGTAAACAAAATCCATTTTTCAAACCATAAAATATATTCCTAGAACACATTCAAGAGAGCTTCACAAAAGAAAACAAATATACGTAAGAAGAAGAAATTTTAAGACCCTCGCTGACAACCTCCTTTTCTGAAGCTACTCTTAAATTCAGGAATTCTCTAATACAAATGAAATATCGGAATGTGTCACTGGGTTCGATACATAAACTGCGCTGTTAAAATATTTCTTTTTTTCCTTTTTTTAAGATTTCTGGATTTATTTTATTGGAAAAAAAATAATAAGACAAGGGGTGGCAACAAAATTTCAGGGGGTGGCAATCATACAGCTAACATCCGACCTTTCAGTAACAAAACCGCCTTATATCTCAACGCCTAACGAAATGACTGTTACAAAAAAAGAAAAAAGAAGAAAATCTGGAAAGTACGCATCTCATTCAGACTGAGGTGCATATGAAAATATATACCTTTAGTTGTTGTGAAATCGCTCGAAAATAGGGGGGTCTATCTGGTATTTGACACAGTATGAAGCAAATAAGGTATAAAAAAATAAGTGTCTTGAATAGAAGCAGAAGTACAAAGAAAAGAATAAGCGGAGGGAGGGGGCGATATAGAATTTTTTTCATTTCGAGGTAGATGTGTCTGTATCCACACTGACTCTACATTCTCTAACTTGACACTGACATTTTTTTGTGTGACACATTCAGCCGACAAAGGTTACAGCTGCAGTAAGTTTCATATTCCCCAAGTTTTCGAAGTTTGGTGTAGTACATTCATACCCCCACCCGTTCGCAAGAATAACCTTATATCGAGAAACAGACCGAAAATATGATTCTGTTTTTTTACTATTTTATTCCGGATTTGAAGTTGAGAAGTTGGTTAGAAAGGAATTTGTGTTACTGACAAATGGGCGGCTTTTGTTCGAACAGTTACGGTTTCGGTAGAACTTTAAAAAAAAAAAAAATCTCCTCTCTTTATACAGTTTTTATACGAGGTAGCAATAGTGGGAAGTTATTTGGGATGTCAGTTTTAAAAATTTGATATGTGGTGAATCATAAATGACTTTTTTTTTTCCTTTCAAAAAGAGAGAGAGAGAGATTCCGAACGCTTTGGGCGCCGTAAAATTTAGATGTCTTTGTATTTCTTTAGTCGGTTTCACTTTATTTCAATAAAAATATATAACTTTATGAAAATTTCTTTCTAAATTGCAAGCTGGCGTTGAAAAAATTATTATTAGGGAGAAAATTTATATTGTTATTATTATTATTATTGTTCCCAAGCGAACATGAAAAATCCCATAAAAATTTCAACGCCTTAAATTCCTAATAGAACTAGAGCTGCTAAAATATTATTTTATTATTATTATTACTATTATTCCCAAGCAAACGTGAAAAATCTAAAAAACATTTCAACGTCTAAAATGTCCTAATCGAAATAGAACTGCCAAAATTTATATAGGATAAATAAAAACATTTGGAAAACAAATTGTAGCCAAGTGGTGATATGAGTATTAAACATAGTAAATTCCACTTATATTTACAATAATTAAGATAGATTGCAGTGAATGTACAGATATTTACATACGATATAAGAGTAAGCAAGTGAAATTTAAATTCTATGGCGTGAAGTAAAATTATCTCTTATCTCATACTATTTATATTATAGAGCTAACCAGAAATGTTACACGAGAGAAAATTATATTTAAATTATCTCCACTGTGCTAAAGATTTAATTAATGTTAAAATTACGATTTAACTGAGAAAACCACATGCAAAAGAAAGTAAAGAAGTTGAACTTTTAAGTGATATTTATTAGCTAATTAATCATATTCCTTGTGAATTAAGTAGTATTATTGGTAATACCGCGTTTTGAAACAATGTCCAGTGGGTAAAAAGGTGTTTTTAGCATATTCGCCCATCTGAGTGAGGTGTAATATTTTTGTCACCAGTGCTTGAGTTATATATTTTATAATTCTGAATAAAATAAAATAGTGTCGTAAATTAAAATAAACATACCAATATTCACTTTTTATACTTACTAAAAATTAATTTTACATACACTATTTGATTTATACTAAATTTTTCACCAGGCTGTTACTATAAAACTAATACTCAGAAGCAACTAAATCCAACAAATTTAAAACTGGATATTTGCTCTCCTAGCATCGAAAAAGAATATTTGCCATTAAGATGCAGCGAATTTTAAATTAGAGCCGAATACTCTTTCCTGAAATGCAGTTTCATCAGACGCAGGCGCCCAATGACCTAATTAATATATCGCTGCAAACAGTATCGATAATGCATCATAAAAATATATGCATCTAACAATTGGGCACAATGAAAGGACACTGCAATTCCTTCCAGGACATCTCCATACAAATGTTTACGGTTAATCCCTGACGTTGTGTCATTACAGGACAAGGGAAGGTTATATGAAGGTGATAAAATGAAAGGACGTTTCGAGTCCAATTCATTAAAGGGAGTAGTTACAAATGAATGCGGAGAGATGACAAGAGCCTAATTTAATCAGAAACAGATCTGCGGGGAGATGGACTCGAGATCGTAGCATTATGACAAAAGGAAACTGGAGTATGTTTTCTGTTATATGCAGAATAAATTCATCGGGGATCGTATTTTGGCAGAATTGGGTATCCTTCCGATGCTGCAAAGTAGTAGAGATAAAATTTTTAATAAAGAAACATGTTGCATTAAATAAATGAATCAATAAAAAAATTAATTAATAAGCACTTTATGACATGGATAATGTATTTAAATGAATGAATCCAGTGCCAAAACGAAGGGGGGGGGGGCATAGGGGGCATGTGCCCCGGACGCCAGAACGAAGGGTTGCCAAATGAAGGATTATACCTTTGGAAGGGATCATTTTCTTCTGATGGACTGATGGCTTCCATTATTATGAAACAGCCATTATAAATGAAGTGTTAGGTGAAGATGAAAGAGCAGTCGTAAAAGGTTAGAACTCTGATTTTCTGGTCAGAATGGGGAGAAAAAAATGGCCATTTTTTTCCCTTTAATTATGGCCATTTTTTTCCCCATTCTGACCAGAAAATCAGAGTTCTAACTTTTTACGACTGCTCTTTCATCTTCACCTAACGCTTCATTTATAATGGCTGTTTCATAATAATAGAAGCCATCAGTCCATCAGAAGAAAATAACTCGGTTAAAGCGGAAACTCGGATAATCGGGACTCTACTGTATATTTAATTTTAAAAATGATCTTTAGAAAATTTTTATTGGCATTCAGAGGGGAGTCATGACCCCCGTGACCACTTCCTTGGATTCGCCATTCTAGATTACGTAGTTCAGTATTACATATTTTAAATTTTAAAATAAGTCGGCTATTAGAAAATTAGTAAAATTCTCTTTGTAAATATACTTTGTGAAAGAGAGGGGGGGGGGGGGCAAAATCCATTTTTGCCTCGGGTGCAAAAAAGGCTAGTTTCGGCTCTGAATGAATCTATAACTGAAACAAGTCGGAAATTGTACGTCAAACGTGGGAAATGGCGTGCGTTCCTACTATAACTAGTTTACAGATCTTGGTGCAATAGCTGTTGCAGTCGTATGCAAAAATTCATGAATACAAAATTTATTACGATTTTATATATTCAATTCAGTAATACGAAAACAATAGGACTTTACGTTTCATATCATGGGATATCAGTGAATTAATGACGTCGTGTGATAGGATTTAATAGAATGAAAAAACTTTTACTAATATCTTTTCAAGTTTTGATTAGATTTTCATAAAATTTGAAATCACTCGACAAAATTCTGCAACGATTATATGTATTAAGTGTCAAAACGTTCAGTTGGGTAGTTTTTACGCTGTTATATGCGGATAGACCAGACGACGACTATAGATGCTACGTTTTTATATAATTACGAAAACGCACCTAAAAACTGCTCATAGACTTAAAAAAAATTTACAGGTAAAAATATAATGCATTTTTGAGGGCATAGTTACGTTTATGATATATGTTAAACATTTAAAAGATGTGCTGTTCTATTTTTTTTCCATTTCGAAGCCTTAAATAAATATATATATATATATATATATATATATATATATGTAGCAGGTACGGAACTGAACTGAACTCAGTTATGGATGAGAATGGAGGTTTTGATGAGTTGATTGATCTAATGAGTTAGAGAGATATTTTGGTGGATGTTGTGGTTCTGTTTGGTTTTTCATAGTTTTTCATTTTTTCAGTTTTGGTCTTGGCGAGTGGGGGGGACGTGGCACGCGTAAAGTCTGACTTGGCCCTGCAGTGTATGTCGTTGGCCATGCCGCTCGCCTTCTGTTCTGTTCTGTTATGTCTTGCAATTATATATATTTTCTTTGGTTTGGTTATTCAGTTTGATTTTGAGAGTTAAGTTTGTGTTGGTTATTATGATGTTTTCGATGTGAGTTTCAATGCAGCTGTGGTGAGTGATGGATTTTGATATTTTGTTTGTGGTTAAAAATTATATATATATATTATATTTTATATTTCTATATGTATAAAATACTACCTTTTGTTAATACTCTGTGTTTTGTTTAAGTGAATATTCATAACTAATATCAGATAAACTGTACGTTTATATACAAACAATACATAAGAAGAACGATACCATCTCGATTCGATATACGTAAAGATTTCGATATATAAGTCTATTCTTGCGTCGACTTTGTAAAAATCTTACAAACAGTGCTACACCTAAAAAATGCCTAACAGAACTAAAGTTATTAATATTATACAGGATTATACAATATTATACAGGATAACATCACTATAAAGCCTCAAAATATTTCGAAAGCAAGATTTACTACTTTTAGTCTGTAACTGACTAGTTAATCACTTTCAGAAGAAGAGTCAGACAGTTAATGAAGCAGAATTTATTATTATTATTTAAATTTAAAATCTTTGCAATTCTGGCATCAATTCAAAGTCATATAGTTTATATTAATTTACCACCAGAATTAAATTTCCTTTAAAGCTCTCCCCCCCCCCCCTCACACACACACACCTTTTCCAAAAAAAAAAAAAAAATTCCCCTGAATAACGCGAAACTTTCTGACTTACTTTTTAACCGTAAAATCACGACACTTGCAAGCATGATTATTGAAGTGATTTACAGTCGAACAGTATTATTTATTTATTTATTTTATGAGATAATTACAACATGAGTTAAAAGCTATTATTGTTTCAGGCGACAGTTTTTGTCTTTCTAGTACTTTCACGTCCGGAAATTTGGTTCCAAACTCTAATGGAGACAATGTTTTCTATCCACTTTAAAATATTTTACCTTCACCGAAAAATGGCAAACTGTTCAATTACATCATTTCAGATTAACAGAATCTGCCAATTTCGTGCTCTTTAAACTATATTATCTTTTGCTGAAATTTGTTAAATAATAAGATTAAACTATAAGAAATATTAAGGACCTGTAATTTTCTGTTCTTTAACAGCATTTTTTTTTTCAAATTAGTTTTTTTTTAATTTAATATTTTGAAAATTTTTCAGAAAAATAATCTTTTGTTCTAAAAGAAAAATTTTTGTTAACATGTACTACTTTTCGTTTTATTAACGAAATTTTAAAAACTATTTACAAATAATGAACTTGAAATGTATTTTCCAGAATGACATTAAATCTTGGTAAATGAATTTGAAAATTCAAATAACTTTGCCACAATGATTTTTTTCCGCTTCATTTGCCATAAAGAATAAAGGCAATGACAGAAGAATGATTTTCTCTTCTACTCCGTTTTTATCTTTCGTTGAAAAAAATCCAGACCTATATTTTTTCTTGCTCCTTTGTCTGATCGGTCCCTTTTCTTTTCATTAGTAATATTGAGTCTGAATGCAGGGAGTGGACCCTGGACCGCTTTTAACGACACACATAAACGTACAGCGGCACAATGGGTCTTTGGGTGTGGTACACGAATTCGGAAAGTCACATCTCTCGAATCCTCTTTGGCCAAAAACAGATAACTCTTCTCCATCTCTAAGATAAGATATTTCCCGCTCTAAGTTTTCCTCGTAAAAATGGAAACGAATTATTCATTATTCATTTGCGAGTGGTGATCTTCATCCCGTAGCCCAACAAAGAACCCGGAATGATTTTTATTGTGGCTTTTCCGTCCGTGTGATTCTTTCTTTGATGGATAGTCCAGAGCAACGCAAACGGCCCCCTTTTTTAATTATTTATTCAATTTTCAATAGGATGTTGATTTGATTCTTTCGTGCTGTATATCGTGCAATTTTAGATTTTTTATTCGTTAAACTCATTTTTTTTTTCGGAACATGGTGATGATGGGGAATTATTAAGAGTGGATGAGATATTAAGATTCAGTTTTTTAATGCATACTTTATTTCGTTAAGTGAAATTATCGACCCTTTTTACTCAAGTTTTGAAATGAAATTTTGTACGAAATTTTTGGAGTGATAATTCATCATATCTGTTTTTTTTTTTTTTTTTTTTTTTTTTTTTTTTTTTTTTTTTAGAAATTTTATTTTGGAAAAATCCGAATATTGTTATTGATTTTCCCTTGTGCCATCTAATTAATGGGGGAGAAACAATGATCAACAAACTCATTTCATGCTAAAATTACATTAAAAAACTACTTTCTTTGAGTAATACAATACAGTTGTACAACTATTAACAGTTAATTATGCTTTACTCAAAAAACATTTTAGATTTTGGATTAAAAAATTTATCATGATTCTTACTCTAAAAAACTAACTTAATAATATAATAAATATAACTGATGATTTAAAAAAAAATGATTTTGTATTTATCGCTTCGTGAAAATGTTTGGCATTGATTTTTAAAATAAAGAATTTAGCAATTTGGCAGTTGTGTTGCTATGTTGGTATAAGTTCATAATAAAACTTTATTATGCAATTAGTATTACGTAAGATAATTTTACATAAAAATCTATTTTATGTGCCTTTTTTGTATGTGTATAAATTTTTCACTTGTCTTTACTGTCTTTACTTGTGACTTTTTTAAATAAGTATTTTACTTATTATTATTTTTCTACAGATCCGGTATTTATAGATATACATGTGCATATTTAATGTAAAAAGGATAAATTACTTTCAATTTATAAATTAACGTATTCTAATAAGTATAATTATGCAAACCTTTTGTCAAAATGTCTTCTTGAAAAAAAAAAAATCTTAAGACTAGTCTAATTTTTTGTTTTGTTTTACATGTTTTTGTTGATCATATATGTCTTTTGATCTCACTAAAAATATTTTAAGCCATATATTACTTTAATTAAATAGCTAAATCTGTATACATTTACGCACTATTTCTTTTTTCAAATATTGTAAACAACCCACAGGCTGTGAATTCCTCCTTTTTAATAATTCATGCGTGGAGCTGGAAATTTATAAAGGAAGAAACTGAAATTTTGAAGTGGCGAACCCCATCGACAAAACTTCTATTACATGCTTAAAAATTTCATAAACCTTCATTAAAATTGCAGTTTCAAAGATTGAATTCTTATACATTTATTTCACTGAATTTATTCCATTGCAAAAGCAATTTTGAGCTTTTCTCTTAAAGACAACGTTTTCCAACCACTCTTCAAACAAACTTACCATTCATGAATGCTTCTGAAGACACAACTTTCTTATTTGAAAATGAAATCGTCATTTTCCAAATAATGAATTAAACAATAATTTTTCCCTTTCCCTTCCTCATCCTTTCCCTGAACCACTTGTATTCGGCTGGGTAACAGGATTATCAGAGCTTTTCGTACTTGCTAATCAGTTGCTGGAGATGGATTAGAATCTTGGCCCACATCACTTAGGGGGTTGAGAGTGTGGGGGAGTTATGCGTAGTCTCAATATACGAATAATTCTGTGTCCTTTTATAACCCCCTGCCAAGTGTCGTGGTGGGAATTATTTTATAATCTGATTGGTATTCCTTGAAATGCAGATTCTGAAATTGGAAGTATGAATGGTGCAAGTCTCGCATTTAAGAACTTGCACGTCGAACACGCAGAAAGTCTCGCTGTAACACATTCTTCCTTACAGCATTCATTTACTTTTTGTAAATAATTTTGTATATTTTCCCAGTTTTTTCCTTTGCAAATAATTTCGTTGTAGGAAAAAATGCCTCCATCTTAAGTAAAAAGAAGATATAGAAGCAAGCAGTAGACATATAATTGAATGTGCATTTTGATAAAAGAAAATAAAGAGTGAGAGAAAAATTGAAAGATCTACTTTCGTATAAATAATAAATATAGCTAATTGCATGTATTTAGGAGAAAAATGATTCAATAATAAGTAAGGCGATATAACAAACATCAACAAATAAGGAATTTGGAAAAAGTGTATTTAATTGGAAAATATGTATTTTTACTGCAGATGAATGTAGATAAAACATTTCTTCAACAATAAATAGATAAATAAAATATGGTCAATTTTTAAGTTATTAAATAATAATGTATTTCTATAAAAGCTATGCAACCAGAAGCTTGGTATGGAAGGGTTTTTGCCCCCGTATTATAGAAGAGGCAAATATTCATAAGGTTTTTAGTGCATAAAAAAATTATGTTGTGAAAGAAATTGATCTATTTTACCCGTAAAATCGTCCTCTGTTTTAGTGCAATAATGTGCAAGTGATCTTTCACGTACATACTGACATTAGTATGTGAGTGTGACGATGAGGTTTAATCCGAATGATAGATGTTTGAAACTGTCTAATCATCATCAAGTTTCGTTAGTTTAACTAACCTTTTAACAAACATATCAGGAGATCAAATACTGCGTTTATAAGTATGTACATCCAATCAAAACACATGCGATTCAACACCTATTGTTCCTCACAGAACTAAGAGTAAAAATAATAAGGATACTTCATTCAATAATAACACTCATCTCACTTTTCAGACAGCTCTTGTATACCATCTGTTTAAAAACAATTGCCATATGATCCCTCTGTTTCTTTCTGCTCCCCGAAACCCCTCTAAAAAGATATCCAAAGATCATTGTTTCCCAGTCTTCACTTTGACCTGGTGGCATCTTTCATCCGGATTTCGATTTCCAGCGGTTATATTTTTCCATTTGTTTGATAAAAATCTCAGGTTCTTTTACAATGTGGGAAAATAAGTTATTGGGTGTCAGGGTGCCCAGAACTCGTCTGTTTTTTGCACTGTTTTTAATATTTGTTCACACAGATGTTGTTAGATCATTTTTACTTGAGAAATCACCTCCGGTGCATCTTTTACTTTTGTTTCGCTAAATAGGTTTACAAAGACAAATTGTTTTAGTTAAAGAGAAATAATGGTTGTAGTTTAAAACATTGTTAAAGTAATATTTTCAACGGTTTTCAATGGTGAAAGGTTAATTACCTGCGTTAGTAATACGTCCAAACATATTCGTTATCGTGATATTTTTAGAATTATTATATGACTTACTAATAAACTCTAGCTACAAATGGCATTTGCTTTCTTTATTTTTATTTTTTCACAAAAATTATGAAAGACCGAAATTTGAAGGAAAAAAAAAAAAAACACAAAGAAAAAAAGAAAGGGAGGTTTGCAATTATTTTAAAATATAAATACTAGTATTCTATTACTCTGTTATTAAAGATAAATTTTTAAGAAATATTTTGTCGGACAACAAAACCCTCAAATGTTTAAATATTATTAAATAAATCTGTCTTCTAAAAAAAAAAAGATTATACACTGTAAAAAAAATTCCGCAACGTTCCTGGGAAAAAATGGGCAGCTGAGTTGCCCATTATTTCCAAGAAATATTTCTTGAAAATGACTGGAACTTTACTGTATATGTTAAAAACTTTCTACAGAAATGCCAGTAAGTTTCCTGCGAAATACCAGGAATATTTCTGTTGACAGCAAAACATTACTGACATTTCACAGCATGCGGGATCCGCAGACGATTTTTACATTTCCAGTTGACAATTTTTGCCTTATTATCATTATTTGTTAGAATGAAAAAATATTTTGAAATTGACATCAAAATTATTATTTATAATTTACACGAAAAAATAAATTTTCAGTTAAAATTCAATAAAGTAAATATATATATGATATATTGTTTCTGAACTTTGCTTAAAATATAAAAATATATAAATGTAAATAATAATGTGAAAAAAAATCTAGACATAAAATATTTTGGATTTTCGTCAGTAATTATGTTAGTTTACAAGTTAGATAAAATACATATAAATTTTCATGAAAAAAAAAAAAACCTAAACGTAATTGTATATTTTTTCCGAAAAAAAAAAATCAAATTTGCAGCAATTTAAAGTGTCAAATATATATCAAATTTAAATCAAATTGTAATAAAGTGTTAAAATATAAAATTAATTAAAAAAGAAAAAAAAAGTCCTGAGGTAGCATCGAACTCGGGCCGTACGGGTGGCGTGCGAGCTTTCTGCGTCCACACCACGAAAGACACGTTGAGTGCTGCAAACTAATGGGTATTTGAAACGTATGCTAAACCTCGGCATCTAATTTCTGAAAATCTAAGGCCCATTTGAAGAAATCCTTTCACAAGAATAATTAGAGATAAGAACTCTAAAACATACTTTAAATTAATAAAAATCGGTGAGAATCATGTTTGATGGTCCCCTGGTTAATGGAGATCCAAATAATAGGTGTATTTTTTTTACACGGTCTGCTCGTTAAACGTTCACAGACAAGTACGAGAGATAATCTCTTAGCGAAGTCACAGAGGTATTGTATTTTCATCTGAATTGTCTTGATAATAGAGACGTAAAGGATTATGTCGTCTATTGATTTATTTGCATTCCATATTGATTTTTTTACATTCATTTAAGGAATTCGTTTTCGACACTCGCGCGCGAGCAACTGATTATAGAAAAAAAATAATAAATGGCGGCCGCAGCGTTTTGCTGTTTCCAACTTTTGTTCAGGGTTCAGGAACGTTTCAGATAAGAAAACGAGAATTTCACAGGAAAGAGCTAAATTATTCTGAAAACCTGAGAAAAGGCGAAACGTTCCTGGATTTTACATGGAACGTTACCATTTTTTTTTACAGTGTAAGATGAAAAGGCAAACTGGATTAGCAAAATTTAGCTTTGAGTATTTCAGTCAAGTTAATCTTAAAAGCTCATTATGGCTTTTGAAACTAATTATAAAGAAAAACGCAATTAAATATGCTAGTTTAATAAAGAAGATTAACCGAAATACTATTTACAATACTGCTCTTTATAAAAAAAAAAAAAAAAAAAAAAGATCGAGCTGCCTCGTTTTTTATTCAGCAGCATTCATGTGTCACAAAATACAAAACATAAGTCAAAACTTTATTTGCAATCAATTTAAGTCCATCTTAATAAGTATGCTGTTTTTACAAGGAAAATTTCCTGTTTGCCAATATATTAAAACTTATTAAAATTAAATTATTATTATTATTTTACAGACATACAAGCAATGACGGGTGATGGTAGCATTAGTGAGCTACTTCATATCGTGTCTTTTTCTACAATAGTCGCTTTGATATCATACGCCCTGTTTATATAGTCTCTCGTACGTTTCATGTAACTGCTGTGTAACGAGTTCGAACGATCAGTACACACCTCTGCAAATATTTATATATATATATATATATATATATATTTTTTTTTTTTTTTTTTTTTCACAGAAAAATTTTTAACTATAAAAAATATGAAAGAGTAAAGTTTGAAGATATAAGAAATAGAAAAAGGGTAGAATTTTGTTTGTTTTCTATTGCGTACTAGTATTCTATCATTCTATTGCTTTAAAAAATAATAAAAATATTTGGCTGACAGTAAAACATTTACAGGTTAAACATCATTTAATAAGTTCGTCTTCAAAATAAATAAATAAAAATAAACACAAACCAAAAGTTTAATTATGATACTTTTAAATTTATATTAAAAATTATTCTGATTTTACAAGAAAAATTTCATATTTACCAATACATTAAAACGTATTAAAGTTGAATTAAAATATTTTTTCTTTTCTTTTTTTTTTACAAACACATAAGAACTAAATACTAAGCAATGTCGGGGAAGGATAACATTAGTGAGCTGCTCCTTGGCCTCTCTTTTACTCCAACTTTCGCTTTGATATCAGCCGCCCTGTCTATATAGTTGCTCGTACGTTTCATGTAACTGCTATGTTAAAACTCCTGCGTAACAAGTTCGAACGATCAACACGCACCCTCGCCCCCTCCCACAAAGAGGACATAAATCACATGGTCTGACATCGGACAAAGTCAAAAAAAAAGTTCCAAAGCCCCAGCTTACGTTAGCAGGGGCGCAGCCATGTTTTGTTTGCAGGAGCTTCTGCCTTTAACTTATACAGCATCGCTGAATAAATAAATGCAAGGAATGTACCCCAAGAATGAGCTAACAGGGATTTCTGAAAGCTCAGTACTTTTCTCGTTTTCTTTTTATGGAATGAATTTTTAAGTATTGTAGAGAGTCAGGATATTATTTGTTATGTATTTATTAGGATATAGATTTATCACTTTTCAACTTCTTATTTCTCCTCTCTTTCAAAATAAAGGACATTTCTTATACTGTGGTCTGGGGAGGAATGAAGTACATAAAATTAAATCAAAAGGGAATTTTATTTATAGCTAAGCATTCGAAATTCAAAGATTATTAATTTAAGTTTTCTTAACCCTGCGCTTGGCTCCGGCGATTTTTCCGGATTATCAAGTTTGGCCACTAATACGGTGCACGTGAAAATCGCGAAGTTTTGCCAGAGGTGACTTTTTGTTATTATTCTGGCTACTACAATTTCCAAACAATAATCTGCGAAGTAGATTGCTAAGAAATTTATATGGGGCATTCTCACAATCTTTTGACTTTCATGTCCCTAAATAATCATTTTTATTTTAATACACTTTTTTGTGTGTTTTTTATTTCATATGCTGGGGAATATCCCATTGCATGATTGCACAACAATATTAACGAGATAAATAAGTTTTGGACGATGTTAGGGGTCCAAACACCTGGAAAACTCCTATACCGCCCCGTGTCCCTGATGCTTATTTTTAAGTTTGGAGCTGCCTGGATAAAATTGTTTCAATAAAAATAATTCGATGTAATTTTTTTTCTGAAACTGGAACTATTATTTTATATAAATATGTAGCTAAAATTTAACCTGCACACATTTTTAGGGTTGTTATTATTTTTTAAACCCTGTCCCTGGGTTTTAGATTCCTTACCATCCTCTTCTAAAATTAGACAGAAAATCGTTTCAGATGCAGCCACAGAGTTTTTTTCAAGTTTTTCTCATGCAGAAGTATGCTAGAGAAATAATGTCTAAAATTCTTTGGCAGGAAATTTACTGTAGAATTTAAATCAGCATTTAAATATCAATTTCAAGCATCGTAGCTTTTTTGGTAGTCTCACCGTCCCTAAGGTTTATTCCTGCACTTTTCAAGGTAAATTAAATTTTTTTTTAATTTAATCCAATCTTAACAACTGTTTCTAAAAATCAATGAGCATTGTGGCTATCACTTAGTCTTAACATGATTTTCCTAAAAATAGGCGGTAATTTTCCTTACCGTTCCACCCTTACCGTACTTTTTTTTTTTTTTTTAACCATTTCGTCCCTTTTTTCCAATGCCACCCCCTCTTTTAACCTTACAGTCTCTTCTTTAACACCCCTTTAAGACAATGTTATACAAAAATTCTGTATTAAAAGTACTACATTGTTATTATTTCTTATTTGAATGTTCTGTAGGTACTATGCAAATTCATTATAAGTAAAAATCTAGAAGAAAATAAAAAGTTATAGGTGTAAAAGGGTAAGGAAAATTAAACTCGCAAGTTTAACTTAAACCTCAGTTAAATAAAAAAAATTTCGCTGCTGACCATTTGAATCATTAAGGCATTCGTCTATCACATTAAAATGTTATTTTATCAAGTTTAATTTTGTCAGATTTTTTTCCCTCAAAAGTCAAAAGATTGTGAGAATGCCCAAACATGTAGATAGAGAAAATATTGTAAAAATTGTTCCTCATACAAAGAAGTGTCAAAATTAAACTGTACGTGGAGAGTTAATCTACTTTTAAAGTATAATGTAACCGATCAACACTGGTTCCATATTGATAACAATTTTTTTCCTTGTGCATTAAGATTTTTTTTTTTTTTTTTTTTTAACAACGTATAAATAACTCTTTGTATAATAAAGGTATAGATATTAGATTTTACACGAAATTCTTCTTTTTTCTATAAAATTTTCTGTCAAAATTCATATGCCCAAAAGTCATGGATGAAACAAAGCAGAAACTAAACAACCAAAAATTATAAACAAAAACAGAGGACGCTGTTTATATATATGTGTGTATGTGTAATTATTTTTTTAATGCTGAACTTTTTG
The DNA here is from genome assembly GCA_963932465.1 of Maratus speciosus. Taxonomy (NCBI): domain Eukaryota; kingdom Metazoa; phylum Arthropoda; class Arachnida; order Araneae; family Salticidae; genus Maratus; species Maratus speciosus. The sequence goes on along the minus strand of OZ010793.1, from coordinate 500,762,570 downwards.
CTGTTTTGAGCTAATTTTTTTAACAATAAAAATGATACATTTTTGCTTTAAAAAATGCTTTTATTAAGAAAATCTTTCGACGTATTTGATAAATGTCAATAATAAACGTCGAATTTCTTTCTTGAACATATTTGACTGTCAATTTATCTAAAAACACTACGTCTTAACACTATTTCTACCGGTGTCAAACGACACATTTTAAGATCTTGATTTTGGATATTTAATACGTAATGTTTTAATTAAAATAATCACAAATTAATACACTCTATACTTGACTTATGATTGTCTTAGTTTAAAAACTTACAAATAAAATAACCATAAATCAAAGTCTTAAAAGATGTCATTTGACACCATATATATAGTGTTAAAATCATATTCCTTTTCTAATCACGCTTATATCTACTCGTATGCCTCTATCTATCTATCTATCTACATAAGTATGTGTGTTTGCGTTTGTGTATGCGGGTGCGTACGCGTGTGTGTGTGCGTGCGTATGTCTATGTGTGCATATTATATAAGTAATTCGATCTTTTTTTTTATATGATACTTGTAAGTTATTTTTTTAATTCTAAGGTAATATTATATATATATATTGATCCTTGGTCCATGGTCAATCATCATTTAAAAAACTTTTTTTGGCAACATTACTGGTGATTTCCAATATTTGTATTATGTGATGCCTCATAATTAGATCATGCTTTCAATCTGGTAATTTGTTAGGTTTTTTTTTTTTTTTTCCTCTATTCTTTTTAATCTTGTTTCATTTTGATCTTAATTATTGTTTAAAAGTTTATTTCTCTATTTTATGGGTGTGGTTGTCCCAAATTCATATTCTTTAGCTATTTTTTGGCTAATATGAAGATTAAACCACATATTTTATTTGTGGAACTTTAGGCATTTGGGATCTGACGATTCTGTGTAAGTTCTACAAATTTCCATCATTCAATTTCTAACATTTTTTACTATGTTTTTGGAATCTATGTTAAGTGTGTTGGGGAGGGTGGGGGGACTCTATTGTTGTCAATTAGTTAATTTCATTTTCTTCATAATTTCACAGTTTTTGTTGGTGGTCGGTAATGTTTATTTAATGGTTATATATACATTTTCTATATTTCAAAATTGATTTATCGAATTTTAAATAATAAATATACTATAAGACTTTTCTCAGTTGACTATTCCATTGCCTTTGTGGATTTATTGCTCTATAGTGTGTTGCACATTTTTTTTCAAAATACATGTTTTCTTGTCCATGATTATATGTCAAAATTCATGCGGCACGTCTCTATCATTTGAACACCCTTTAAATTAAGCTTGGATAAATTGACCCTCTCCTCTAATAAACCACTATTGTTTCAGCATTGTCCATTAAATTTACTCCGCCTATCTTGACACACGTGGATCTCCCTACTCCTTAACCCCTGATGCATCTCTGGTCATTCTATTTATACGGCTAAATGCACCCATGAACAAAATTATTTGCTTTACTCCGGTTCCGAAGGATAAAGTTGTAGATGAGGGGACAATTTAAGCTTTGTGTTCATGTGTATATTAATAAGTGAAGTTATTCAAATTGTTATTTCACAGACTTATGGATATATAGGTACTGTTATTGCTAATTTAACTGAAAAATTCTCTCTTACGAACTTTCAGTAAATTACGATTTTGAAGTAATATTTAATTTGATCATAATATTACTGACGGCATTTCATGTTTTATTTCATTTTAGTGAAAAATGAGAAAGTTAATAATTATTTAGTTAGTAAATTATGCATAGTAATTGTAAAAATGTCAATTAGTGCCAGCTATTGAATTAAGATTTTGTAGTAATATTTAATTTGACCGCAATCTTACTCATGGTATTTCGTGTTTTATTTTACTGTAGGTAAAAGTGAGAAAGTTAATAATTTTTGTTTTATGCTATATCTGGATAAACAATGTAAGGCAGCTGGATTTGCTCTGGGATAATTCCTTTGAGATACTACCTTGTTAATTTAATAGTTTTCTATACAATTGTATCAGCTATCACGAGAAAAGAAAATGAATTAAAAAAGGTTCTTCACCAATTCACCCATAATTTTTTTTTTTTAATCTCTTCCTAAATTATTAAAAATGTCACTTTTCTTTTTAGATAATTACCTATAAATTTCAAACGACTTAAATGAAATGAGTATATATATATATATATATATATTTATTTATTTATTTATTTATATATATATATATCTTGTAATATAGTACAAGGGACTTTATTATATACATAGCAGCTTGTATATTATGTTTTTGGTATCCATATTAATGTGTTGGGGGAAACTGTATTATTGTCATTTCATTCATACTATCACAATTTTTGAGGTTGGTCGGCAATGTTTATTTAATGGTTATATATATATATATATATATATATATATATATATATATAAACATAAAAATTATAATGTATCTTTAAATTTTGAGTTTATAGATGAAAAACTATAGGATATATTTAAAGAGAGACATAATTAGGGGATATTTAAGGGGACAAGGAACCTTCAAACTCTTTTTTTTTCTTCTTAATTTTACCTTAAATACTATTCAAGGGCAGACTGTATGAATTATGGCATTGATTTATCACACAATAAATTAAGAAACAACATTTTTTTTTTTTTGAGAAAAATAAGGAATTTTCCTGAATATTTTAAGTGTTATCAAGAACTTTCAAAATGTCCCAACTTCAATCCATATCAATTAAAATCCCCAATATTTTTTATGCCAGTTTGGTTACCATATACAAATAAAACTGTGCATAGATTTTTGATACTAAATATAATTGAAAAGTTAATGGTAGTTCAGTGCAGAAATAAGATGCAAAAATGCTGAAAATTTCAAAAAATTTAGAAAATATATTTTTTTCTTACCTTTATATTCAACTATATAAAATTTAATGCACAGTTTTATTTGTATATGTAAACTAAACTGGCATAAAAAATATTGGGGATTTTAATTGATATGGAGTGAGGCTGGGACATTTTGAAAGTTCTTGATAAAGCTTAAAATATTCAGGAAAATTCCTTATTTTTCTTCAAAAAATGTTTTTGAAAACTTCTTGTATGATAAATATATGCCATAATTCATATTGTGAGTCCTTGAATAGTATCTAAGTTGCAATTAAAACAAAAAATAAAACTAGTATGTTGTGACCATCACAAAACTTTCTTCTATCTCATACATGTCAATACTTCAAAATTCACTATCTCAGTGCCAAATTAAATGGCAATCTGTGTTCATCACGAGAATTCTAAAAATATGAAATTCCGTGCATTAGTTCTCGAGGTATGACTGTCACTGAAATAGTGTAAATCCAGCAAAATGCAGCATAGCAGCGCCACCTATTGGGTTATTTACACCAGAACCTAATTATCACCAAGTTATGTGAACGTCTAACTGAATATGAAGTTTGAGGAAAATTCGTGCATTAGTTCTTGAGATAGAGGTATTGCGCAAATCATGACAAATACAGCATAGAAGCGCCACCTGTTGAGCGATTTGCAACAACACATAATCAGCAGCAATATTTATCAAGCTATACTTAAATCTGAAGTTTGATGAAAATTCGTGCATTAGTTCTTGAGATAGAGCTATTGAGGAAATAGTTCAAAATGCAGCACAGCAGCGCCACCTATTGGGCAATTTACACCAACACGTAGTCAGCATCATTTCATATGAAGGACTAACTAAATCCGAAGTTTGATGAAAATATGTGCATTAGTTCTTGAGATAGAGCTACAGCGAAAATAGTGTAAATCCTGCAAAATGCAGCATAGCAGTGCCACCTGTTGAGCGATTTACACCAAAACGTAAACAGCATCCATCCATGTCAAGGACTAACGGAATCTGAAGTTTTATAATAATCCATGCATTAATTCTTGAGATAGAGCCTTTGCGGAAATCCTGTAAAATGCTACATAGCAGCGCCACCTGCAGGGCAATTTACACCAAAAACTAATCAGCACCAATCTATATCAGGGACTATCTGAATATAAATTTTATTAAATTCCGTGTATTAGTTCTTGAGACAGAGCGCCCACAAAATTTGTGTTACATACAGACAGACAGACAGACAGACATTTTGTAAAAACATGTTTTTTGGTATCTCTGACCCATAAAACGTGTAAATCCGTCGAAAACTGGAATTGAAAATTTTCATGAAACCAATACTTTCTTCTTGCAAAGATAGAAGAAAGTAAAAATGAGTTTGAAGGTTTCTTGTCTCCAAATAGTAAATAGCCATTCGATTGGAATTTATGACTTTTTTCAATTTATGGTCAAAAAATTAATTTCTGTGAAGGTGAGGGGGGACGGGGTCGTCTTTATACCGAAATTGTACAAGACTTTGAAATTTTAAATACGTACACGATTCTGGCATCATATTTGGCTTTTTCGGTGAATTTCACCTTAGAGTACCAAGCGGAAATTACGAGTTTAGGAATTTTGAAGATTTAAATTTTGGAACTCTTAATGTTAAATTCACTTGTAATCGTTTCAAAACAGATTACAATAGGGGTAGTTTTTTAAGCATAACTCAGAAACTACTTAATTTTGAATTCGCATTTTTGAAGTTTCTAGAAATTGATTTATGTTAATATGTATAGATATATATATTACAATTTATTTTTTTCAAAAATTAAGTTTATAAAATATGTATTTTCGAAATAAATTTTCAAAAAAATTATGAGTTATAACACACACATGCGCATATATATATCTATAATTAAAATGAAAGCACATGTGTAAAAACCAAAGTAAAAGACAATGAAAAGAGTAAAACTAGAATTTACTGAAAACAATTTCTAGAAGCTTCAAATATGCGAATCCAAAATTACAGCTTATTCTTCCCGGTAGTTCTTGAGTTTAGCTTAAAAACTATCGCATTGGTGAATTTATACAGGTGAATTTAACATACAGGTGAATTTAACATCAGAGTTCTAAACTTGAAACCCTCAGACCTACTCAACTACCTAACCAAATGACTGACAGTTTGGCATACCAACGTAAAAGTTAACGAAATTAACTTAAGGTTTGTTGGGGCGATTTTACAATGTGAGTCTGGATCTTCTGGCAATTCAGTTTCAAAAAGCTAATGTTCATTTGAATTAAAGTCTCAACTTCTATAAATGTGTTCAGTTAGGTTCCCTCTATCAGACAGAAATGCTCAAAATTACATCTTAATATTTCAAAATATAAAAATATGCATATTTCATTTTTCTTTCCTCATGGGCCCAGTTGCCCCGTAAAAATGGGATAAGTGGACCAGGAGGGTCTATGTTCCACATGCGTTTATTTTTTTTTTGTCATATGGGATATCAGGTCTTGTTTGAAAAAGTGTAAGGAACTTTAAAAGATTTAAACCCGGCAGATCACGTAAATTATATATCAACTAAACAGCGTTGTAAGGGAAACCTTTACTGTCAATATGTCTAAAAAAAGCACTAAAAGTGAAAATATTAGATTTATTTATACCAAAAGCATAAAAATTAAGAAAGTATTTATGTACTTTAGTATAGGTAATAAGTATAAATATCACATGGGTATTTTAAGGGGGAAAATAGCAAGGTAAATCTATGAACAAACGGCTACGTAAGTACTTAAGAACTTTATCTGTATCAGTATCGTACAACTTCAAGGTTTGGTTACCTCGCTTTCAGGGGCAAGGTACTTGCATTCGTAAAAAATGTTGAAATAATTTAATGACACCAGTATTTACAAGAGAATTTATTTGTAAACAAGCATAAGTATATTTTCGCGTACTTAATAAAGGTGAATTTTTCATTATAAAATTCCGGTGCCAATGTGGCAATTAGGGATTAAAATTATGCGATGTCGTAACGGCATAACCGCCTCTCAAGGGGTCAAGAAATTTGGTTTGATACCACTCAATATGCTTTTTTATTTTTTATTTTATTACGTACTTTTAATACGGTATTCAATAATTTTCTTTATTGTGAGTAAGAAACAATAGAGAAAATTATTTCCCGCAGTAAGAGAAACTCAAAAAAAAAAAAAATATTTATAACTACTGGGTTAACTGGATCCAGCATGGTCCAGTTACCCCACTCTTAAAAAATTTATGGGGTAACTGGGAAACCGTGCTTACATTTGAAACATGAAGTAAATATGTATAGATACGTAATAATATTAATGTAGTTATATGCCTAATCTTTAAAAAAAAAGATTGTTTAATAAAAGTACTTACAGTATTTTAATAAAAAGACGAGGAAGTTCAACCACATTGACGTTGTTTTTAAAAAAAGAAACGTAAAATTTTGAAAACCTATCACAGCAAAGTGATAGTTATGATTGAGTTAACACACGTTGTTTTAGGATGTAGAGATTAAGGTGCATTGTTCAAAAAAGCTAAAACTTAAAAAACATCAACAGTTTTTTATAAAATAGCCTATGGCCCAGTTACCTCGTGGGTCCAGTTACCGCAACTAACCTTATATCATAACGAAATTAGGTGTCCGTAATGAAAATTTCAGAGATTGGTAGAATTTCAGTATGAAGACAGTCAGTCGAACGACTATTTCCTTTTCTTTTTCTGGGACGAGTTGATGATTAAAATGTATGCGAAGCCCCTCTTCCACCTTTTTAATTGCGATTGTTGACTAATAAATAACCATTGAATTATAATATTGTTATTAAATAAACTAAATTATGGTGCCGTGATTTAGTTGTTTTCCGATGTATGTGAAAATTCAATAATTTATCATAGGTTATAATTTAACGAGCCTTAATGAATATTTAAAAATTTAACTCAATCTTCTGAAATTGAGAAGTAATTACATTTTAAATGATAATAAATTTTTATTATGTAAAAATGGTCTCTTCATTTATCTGAATATGGATGTATCAATCAATACTCTTGAAAATATCAAAATATATGAGTGTATTTAATATTATTGAAGGCTCTGTAGACTGATCATTGATAAACATGTCAAAAGAAAGCTTTTTTATCATAAATTTGGAAGTTATTTTATCTTGTTTTAATTCATTTCTCATGTTTTAAGAAATTTTCTTCTTTCGCGAAAATTTCACGAGGAAAGTATTCTTTTTTCGTTTATTTTTCCAGCTGAATGCATGAGATGTAAAATCTTACAATATCTTAAGTAGAAATTGAATAACAAATTCTTTTCTGTTAAAATTAGTTTTTAGATGTATGATAATAACTTGTTTTGATAAACGCAACGATTTAGTTGCTCTGGAAAGCATATCACGTAAACTAAATTTCCTTACAGAGATTATCTGTTAATGTTTTATTTCTTTTAATAAAATGAAGCTATTTTTTAATTTAATAAAAAGCTGCTAAAGTTATGATTCATTAAAAAACGTGATACAAAAAAAATAATATCTCAGGAAACGCTGATTGTTCATTTCTTTATATATATATATATAAACATTTGGCCATGTCCTTTATATCTTATTTTTCTTTTTCATTTAATTTCTAGCCAAATCTCCTTACATTCGATAATTTGTTAAAAAGTACCAGAATTATAATCAGAAGTTTGAAATTAAAATTTTTATATTTAAGTCAATTCTAATAATTTAGATATTTTAATTAATCTAATTTTTTTTCCGGGGATGAATAGAAATATGTTCAATTAGACAATATAACATTTTAACACTTGTTAAAAAAATGCACACATAAGTATGCACTTTCACATGTTTAAATCATGAAACTTAAATTTAAGGAAATTTAAGTCAATTTTTTTAAGTTAATCAAGGTCAATTTTTAATAATTAAACAGCATTATTATTTGCTATCGAAACTTTTAAAAACTTATATAAAATAAATTTTTATTTGAAAATGTTACCGAATGTTTTACAAAATTATTGTTATTATTATTATGTTCTTATTATCTTCTATTCTTCTATTCTCTTCTTGTCATATAACTTTTATTATTCAAAAAGTAAAATAAAAATAACACTTAAAAATAATTTTACGTGCTTCTACCAATAAAAGATTTGTTTTTATGAAATCCGCCATATTAAAAATTAAATAAAACTTATCTACACAACATTTTTAGCAATAATTATAAAATAATTTATTATTATTATTATTATTTAGGAAAAAAAAAGGGAAAATATAAGGTAGGAGACGGAGGAGCAGGCCCCGATTTAGGCTATCTAGGGCCCCGGGGAAAGCGTCATTCTGGGGGCCACCTTTCTATCTATCCATAGAAATTGTTCGTGAATAATGAGAAGTGGCTAATACTAAGCTTCATGCTTATTGTATGTATTCATAAATTTTGTACCAGGTATTATCTACATCTGTATACAAGGTATCACAAAAAGATGGTAACAACTTCAAGAAAAAATATTAGCATGGAATAATAGTAGAAAAAATGATGGATTGGTTCACAGTAGTACTTACTTGCAAACTTTTACTTTGCTTATCCACGTATGCTATAAGATGTCTAAAAGTAAATGCCCCCAATGGGTCATAATTAATGATTTTAACTTGTCTCGTTACGAGGAAAACATCAATAAAGAATTTCTTTTGAAAAAAAATAGAATGATGAGTTGTTATAACAAAATTTTAATCCTTAGTTTTCTAATAATATAGTTCGTTTTTTGTTGTTTTTTTCATATGGAGGGGGGGTGGTGAAAGAAGCAAAGAGGGGAAGGAGGGACCGCACTCCCTTCCTAAATGCTTGAAAATATGTGAATTTTGATCCCTTTTGGACAATTTTAACCATTTGGCGCCTTTTAATGAATCTTTATTATTCCCATCAAGGCCCCCTAAACAAGGGGTCCGGGGCAGTTGCTCTACCAACCCCTCCATTAGTCAGGCCCTGGGGAGAAAGGCGTTAATAATTTTCTACACCACTGAAAATTTACTGTAGATATATACATTTTTATAAAAACGAAATATTTGCTAGTACGTTTATTTACATATATAATTATTCATACAATTTAAAATGCTGTGGCTCCATAGCCAATCTTGTGTAAGACAATACTCTCTTGACAGAACCCTATACCCAATCCTTTCAGTATTTCAATAATACCTTAAAATTACTGAATAATACACTTATACGTACAATGGTAATTTTAAAAGTGTATAGGAAGTTAAGAACAAAATTTTCAGGCATTCTTTTGTCATCAGAATAATCATTCTACGGGAACAAATTGTTATTGATTTTGTGATTACATCTTAAGAAATGTTGAGCTTTTTATTACATTGAGCGCAGCGAATAGATTTGATTATCACCATGACATGGAAATAATCATCAGGATATTTAGTCCTCCTGAATAAATTTAGTCCTATTGTCAGCTGTATTTTATTGCTGAATTCCCACATTAGACTTCATTATCATACAACATTAGGAAAGCTGTCCAACATTAGAAAAATCAATAGGAAAAGTTTGTATTGTATAAGAATAAAATAAATAATGAAATAAAGTAAAATTAGTGCTATATTATCCTCTTAAGTCGAAAATTGATATGCCTACTTGAAATTTTAAGGGCAGTTGGAAGTCAAAATCGTGAAAAGAGTCCTTTTTTTTTTTACATATTTTGAATCTTTTATTTCCCCCCTTTTGAATGGTTTATTACTTTTGTTTCTACGACGAAAAGAAAGTAAAAAATTTTAAATATTTCAGTTTTTTTACATTAGGCGTAAACTTCATTATCATACAACAATATTAGGAAAGTTGTCCAACATTAGAAAAATGATTAGAATAAGTTTGTATTGTATAAGAATAAAATAAATAATGAAATAAAGTTAAATTAGTAAATATTGCTGTAAGTCAAAAATTCCTACAGCAATGCAACCATAATAATAATAAAAAAGAGGTTAATTTCAGTTTCATAGTTAAATTATGCCCTTTTCACATTTGAGTACATTATTTAGAAATTGTGTTAACTGTACCCATCTCAAAATATTAAGTTAACTAGGAAATAAAGCGAAATAAAAGCAAAAATAAAAAATCTTTTTAAACCAGAAATACTGATCCTGGTGATTGTAGGGTACGATATGATCATTTATTAAAGGTTAATCTTAATTCGATTAATTATAACAAAGGGATTTTTTATTTCTTTTATTTATTTATTTTTTTTTTTTTGCCATGAGCATATTTAAATGAATTAATTATATTCGTTGATAAAAATAATAATGATCAGCGTATTCAAATTCAGGTTTTTGTAATTCATATTGTCTTAGTTAATTATTGATGAGTAATATGACTGCATTGCATCTTCGCTGTTTCATCGTCAACTTCAATATTTATTATACAAAATAAATGACTCTATTTTCATTTTTAATAAATATATATTTAAAAGTTTAATCCAATTGACCTTCTATTACATGTTTTTTTATCTAAAGGCTAAACACAAGACAAATTAATAATTATACCGACATAAATAACATTGATCGTGACAACGAAATTATGCTACCAGTCTAAATTACAGCCGACTTTCATCAAAATCCAAACCTGCAGGCGAATGTGTTTGCGTGCTACTTTGCAATGGATATCCTGGTGTATTTATTCATTTCCAAACATTGTAAAACCTGTGCTGCTCACCTATTATCAATTCGTAATTTAGAAAAGTCGTGTTTGCATTAGTGTGGACAAACATCCAAAGGTCAATCGGAAGCATCACTGCGGGACGCCTCTTGTGGTACACTGACCAAACATTCAATAACTACTTATCACGCAATAACGCATAGAAATAAGTTCTCAATACTTAAAGAAATAATAAAACACAAATGTAGATATGATGGATTGAGATGCAAGGTTGTTGGGGGAGACATTTTGAGATGCCGCACAGTGGAGTATTTGAAGGAAAATCCTGGCCAAAATTATTTTTCATGTGTTTTACAGTTAAAATCGTTGCTGTTGACTTACTACTAGTAAATACACTTAATTAATGTTATACACACATAGTATGCATTTACTTTAAAAAATAAATAGAAATTGCAAAGTTTACTTAACTTTTTTACTGTTTATAAGAGGAAAGTAATATTTAATAGAGTTGTTTTACTTACAAGTAATGTTTAATTAAATGTAGCGAATTGTACTTTATGTAAACTTTTAATTGTTTCAATAAACGAATGTATTGATGTATATATTATTTGCATTTAGTATTTAGTAAATTCGAGTATGTAAAGTTGAGTTGTAGTACAGAGTTTCTGTTTTTTGAGTGTTGTTAAAAGATTACAAAAAAAAATTATATTTAAAAATGGCAACTATTTGCGGAAGATACTTTTTTTAAATTAGCCTTAAAAACTGTAAGCAATACGACTATACTTCAAATATAGTTCGGCATACCCCGACACACCTTTAAAAAGCTATATATTTAAATCCATATACCTAAATTAGAGCTAAAAAGCTTAAAAATAACTCATTTTAATTATTTTTTATTATATTGAAAATAAAGCTATTGAGTTCAACAATTCATGAAGCCACTAAATTATACATTTAAACATAATTAAACATAATAACAAAGTTGAAACGTAACAATAAAGCATGTCTTCTTATGCAAAGGAATCTTCAACTGAGTCTAGCAGCCGCCAGATGTGACTCATTCTCCTGAAATAGACATAGAACAATGCACCAGTTAGTTAGCTATTATAAAATATGCGCTTCAAAGTTGTTAAAAAAATTTTTAATTTTTCCATTTTTTGCCAGGTTTTTACTTAAAATACCCCACTGTGTGCCGATTGCTTGTAATATTCGGAATATAGTTCATACGAGACTATTGCCATACTAAACTTTTCACGTCAGCGTATTACTTAAAAAAAATCAATTTTCCTAAATTAGACATCTTGTTTTTAAAATAAATTCAGTATAACTTTTTTAAATGTTGACACTTTTTTTCAATTCTTCAAGTAAATATTGGGTATTATAATTCTTCAAGTATATGTTTAGTATTTCTTTCTCTCTTTTTTTAATTCATATTTTAAAATATTAGTCAAGTTAATTCGTAAATTTAATCTTTTATCAGTCATAACAATCAATAGTTTTGGCATAATAACGCAAAAAGCGGAATACTTAGCATCAAAAACAGAAATAAAGTAGGTATCGAAAGAAAACTTATAATACTGGAAGAGAAAATTATAAATTTAATTTTATTATTGGTACTGCAAAAATTAGCACGCGGTTTACAGTTAAATGTTGATCATCAAAATTGATCGCATTTTTATGTTAAAAATTATATTTATTTATTCTTTCTACAATATCTATTACGAAAAACGATCGTTTTTCGGTGTATACAGTTTAATAAAAATGTAATGCGCTTATTATATTATCTTTTAAACAAGAATAAGTGATGCAGATGTAATCTTAAATCTAGACTTAGAATTAACTTGTTGCAATACTTATTTTACCATGTTGTTCATAATCAAAAGGCTGAGCACTTATTTTCATTCTTTTCTCCAATTTTAAAAATATTAGTTAATTTAATTTCTAGTTCTTTTTCTCTCTCTCTATAACAGGCTACTTTTCGGGTCTACATTAAAGACCCTTACTATGCTTACTAGGGCTACACAGAAAAAGATAAGGCCTAAAACGGGAAGAAAAATACTCGAATGGGGTAGAAAGATTCTTATGTATGAGGTTAACCAATTTGGGTCCACTTGGAAAAAAAAATCCAAATGGGTATTTAACAGTGCCCAAAATGGATACACAGCGGTAAACAAAACAGGTTTATGGAACAACATTGAGTAACCTCATACCTAGGAATCTTTCTACCCAATTCGGGTATTTTTCCATGCGTGTTAGGTCTTATTTTTTTCTATGTAACTGTAGTATTAATAGAGAAATACCGATTATCTTCGAATGTTACCCAAAGCACAGTAGGATAGTATCCTGGAACGTGCTTAGAAATTATACCTTTATTGGGTCCTTAATAATTTAAATTGTATTTCTTTTTCTGATACGTTAAATGTAAAAGCAAATGAATAAATAAATAGGACAAATAACAAATATCAAGCAAAACGATATAAATATTTAAAAATACTTTATTTCAGAATTAAGGAGATTCATTTAAAAATTCAAGAAAACAAATATTTAAAACCACATTTCCATACCTCAAACTAAGTTAATACTTGCTAAAAGTCATAAAAATACACTTACAAGACAAATAGATGCCTTTATTCAAATCGACATGTTTCATTGATCAGACGGCGACGTTCTCAAGATCTTTAATGGTATAAATATTTTTGCAAAAAAATTTTTAACTTGAAAAACTGGTAAAAAAATTATCACGAGATCTCATATATGATGAAATCAAGTGCAGTAATAAAAATGGATGTTTGTGAACGGGAATTATTTTATAATACTGTTTATTATTCTGTAGAGCATCTCTTTCGAAATTTTAGGTAACTCCATGAAGGCTGAATCATTGAATATATTCTCACTGCGTAAAAAGGTCTTTATTGATTCTGGGATAATGGGTGGCAATTAAAATCTTGATGGATAAATTATTCTACTATTTTTAAATCAATTTGTAAAAATTATTTGTTATATAGTCTGGCCAAAGCTGTAGTTTTTTTTTTTTTTTTTTTTTTTTTTTTTTTGTATTTGTTGTCTATTAATATGTTCTTTGGTTCTAGTTTTGAGCTTTCTGCTTGTCATTCCTATATAAAATTGCATTGGTCCATCCTCTTTCGTGAAAGGTATTTCATATACCCATGATAATTGATTTGGTTCTATTGGATCTATTTTCTTACAGACTTATTGTTATTCTCATACCTTAATTAACTAGTATGTTGTGGCCATCACAAAACTTTCTTCTATATAAATCACATAAACAGCACTAATTGATATCAAGATATATCTGAATCTGAAGTTTGATGAAAATTCGTGCATTAGTTCTTGAGATAGAGCTATAGTGGAAATTCTGAAAAATGCAGCATAGCAGCGCCACCTGTTGAGCGATTTGCACCAAAACATAAACAGCACTATTTCATATCAAGGTACACCCGAATCTGAAATTTGTTGAAAATCCAAGCAATAGTTCTTGAGGTGGAACAATTGCGAAAATCGCAAAAAATGCAGCATAGAAGCACCACCTCTTGAGCGATTTACACCAAAATGTACAAAACGTCAATTTATGTCAAGGACTAACTGAATCTGAAGTTTGGTGAAAATCCGTGCATTAGTCTTGGAGATTGAGCTATTGCGGAAATCGCGAAAAATGCTGCATAGCAGCGCCATCTGTTGAGCGATTTGCACCAAAATGTATAAAACATCAATTCATGTCAAGGACTAACTGAATCTGAAGTTTGATGAAAATCCGTACATTAGTTCTGGAGATTGAGCTATTGTCGAAATCAGGAAAAATGTTGCACCGCAGCGCCACCTGTTGAGTGATTTACACCAAAAACTAATCAGCACCAATTTATATCAGAGACTAACTGAATATAAATTTTTATTAAATTCCGTGCATTAGTTCTTGAGATAGAGCGCCACAAAATTTGTGTCACATACATACAGACAGACTCACAGACAGACATTTTGTAAAAACATGTTTTTCAGAATCTCTGATCCCTAAAACGAGTAAATCCGTCGAAAACCGAAAGTCGTAAATTTTCACGAATCCAATACTTTCTTCTTGTAAAGATAGAAGAAAGTAAAAATGCAAATTTGACCCAAGTCATATAACATATTTCAACTGAAATTTTTAAATAATAAATGTTATCAAATATATTGCCACATAGACTAGAGAAACAATTTATTAAATAAATTTTCAAATTCAAAGCCTGTTTGTTTGATTTGTATCACATTGAATAGTTTTAATTATGGTTAATAAATCTCTAAAGCATTTTCAAAAAATATAAGAAACAAAATGGAGTATGTGACTGTTTTACAATCTTCTAATATATCAAAAAATCAGTCAGAATTATTATTTTGAATATAGTGGGCGCAATCATTGGATCATTGAGTGTTATTGTATATTCATGATCCCATAAGTCCCAATGCAATCAGGAAAAAGTGACATTTCGTGCAGGTAAAAAGAAATTGGTTACTCTGCAAATTGACGAGGGTCGCAAATAATTTCATGAAGGGGGATGGAGTAAAAATCGAAATAAATATAAAGATAAATAAAACCGCGAAACTATGTATTATTTAGTTTTATTTATCTATACATTTCAGTCTATCACGTAATTAGATACTAAATCTGTTTTTTGCATGTGAGCCAAGCAGAAGTGGCTTAACAGTCGTCGTTGAACTGTTTAAAAAATTAAGTACATGGCCAATTTCATTGTTTCTTTTCTTTTTTATCTTTCACGTCATCGCCATAAACATATTGTTTTTAATCATTATATCATCGAAAGAGGAGTAGGCGGGGGGAGGGGGAGGGGTATTTTATTCATAAGTCTCTTCTTTTACCCATAATCAGGGGTGGGGAATTTCTAGAAAATCTTACCAGCCAAGCATTTATTTCACCAACCAGTAAAATGCAACGTGCAGTTTAAAATTTTTATGACAAAATTATACAACCTAAAAATAGTTGGATATTATTACTATAATGCATTTTCATACATTTTTTTCCTATAAAATTAAGAAATATAAACAAGAGATGAAAATTTAATATAAAGTAGAACTTCATACCATGTTTACATCGCAGTAATTAGTAAAGTTGAAAAATATAGCTAACTACTAAATAAAAAAACGTTTTCGGCATACCTCTATAGTTTCCAGTTTTCAAAGCCTACCTAAAAAGTCACTCGCCCTGGCAGAAAATTCACTCGCCAATGGCAAGTAAAATGATGCATTTTCCCACACCTGCCCATAATGATCATAATTAAAAAGTAATTTTTACAGTGTTTATTTTTGTATGAACTCAAATAGAATTATTAATGTCCAACTACTTTCTCTGCGTTAAGCAGTCTTTTTAAATTGCACTCATGCTGAAATAAAAAATGTTCAATGTACAATTATGAAACTTTAAATGATAATGCTGAAAATAACAAACACTGGTTTAAATTTGAGCATCTTGTGAGCTCTTGAAATTTGTCATCAATAATAAGATTAAAATGATTTTGCGTGATATGAAAAATTAAATTAAATTTAATTTAATTAAATTAATCATAACAGTTTGCACCGAATAACTTATTATTATTGCCATCACCCTAATAGCTGCTAACTTTTGCGTTTTTTATTACCACTTTTTTGGAATATTACTCTTTGCCTTATTTAATCGTAGAAATTATGCGATTAAATAAGGGAAAGATTACAATTTAAAAATATTAATATTGAAAAAGCATAAAAGTTAGCAGCTATGTCAGCAAGAAGTTAGTATTATATATTCGACAATTTATTTATCCATCTTTAAGCGTCAGAACGTATTATTAAAGAAACACAAAAATGTTTTGAAAAGATTCTAACTTAATTATTTGTTTAATTATTTGTTTTATTTATTTGTTTGTTTGTTTTAATACGAAAGAACAGTTTGCTTTTTTTTTTTTTTTTTTTTTTTTTTTACTTTGAAATACATCAGTTCTATTCGTAAAGGTTTGTTACGGAAAACCTTTTAACGATGAATAAAAAATAAGTTTTATTTCCTTGCGAATTAGTTAAATTCTTCCCATTATGGATTTATTAGTGAAATTTTCAAAGCACATACAGCTAAAAACAATTTTCATTGGCTTAACTTATATAATTCTTATACAAGTTATCAATCATCATTAAACCCTAATTACACCATAGAAAAACTTATTAAGAAAACCGAGGTATCTTGTAGAACATGTTTTTATTCCTTCATTTTACTTGCAGATCAGTAGATAAGTTGAGCTGAAATGAATAACAAATATTATAAAATAATTGAATTGAATATTTTCTAAATTACGTTAATTTGTTTACACTTTCGTATGCTTAACCTATGACATTATAATTGAATGAAATGATAATTATGTTTATAAAAAAAATACTGAAGTAAAAATATATATGTAGTAGAATTAGTTAAAAGTGTTATTTGCTTAAAAAATTTATTTGTTTCTTCAAGCATCAAAAGGGATAAAACTTG
This sequence comes from Maratus speciosus, assembly GCA_963932465.1. Classification (NCBI taxonomy): domain Eukaryota; kingdom Metazoa; phylum Arthropoda; class Arachnida; order Araneae; family Salticidae; genus Maratus; species Maratus speciosus. The sequence continues at coordinate 500,745,567 of OZ010793.1, read as the reverse complement.
TTTTGATTTTCAATTAAATGAAATTATAGTAATAATAACAAAAATAGCTCATGTTATAGTTTCAGATGTAAGGAATTATACAGGATAATTTAATCAGCTACAATTTAGAAGGAATTTACAGAATTTTCTCAAGGAAAACGTTTTCCTCTCAACTTTTTTCTTTTGAAATTCTAATAATTAATATTGCTAAACGTTTCAATATGTTTTAATCAAATCAGCAGTGCGACACATACATTGTAATTTACACGAACTTTAGAATTCCTTGTTAACTTTAATGTCACCATAAAGAATGGTTTTATGATATTATGGAACACCAAACTTTTATTATTATTATTATTATTATTATTATTATTATTATTTACTTGAGATTTATATTTATTTTATTTATTATATATATATAAACCTGGTTTATGGTCTCAGATGCCGCCATTCGAAAAATCCTTCTTTCGGCCAAGTGTCCATTCCTCCTCCAGACCTCTAATGCGTCATCGTTTTTTTTAATATCGCCCCTCTAGTTCTTTTGCCGTCTTCCTCGTTTCCATTTTTCATTTGTTTCATAATTAACCCTTCTCTGGACCACGTGCCATATCTGGCACATACCTAAAAACAGTATAACTCTCATTATGTGCCATGAATTTGGCCAATATGATTGCTGTACCTGATCAAAAACAGTCCAAAGGATGGAATAACACTTATTTTGTTCATTTCAGAGGATTCATCCGACCAAAAATTGAATTTATCCTTCGGAAAAAATATTTCGATCAACCTATTAAGGTAAGATTTTCTTTCATTACTTTTAATGAATACTTAAAAATATTAATATAAAAAAAGTTGCAGCGTATTAAGCAGATAAAATTAATTATTTTAAGTTAAGTTAGTTGCAAAATACAGCAATACAATATTTTAAAACCCTAATTGTACACATATGGCGCACACCATAAAATATCAAATTTTAGCTGAAAATTCGAAATTCATATTTTTTTACTATTTTTCCCATTATTAGACCGATATATAGATTTCAAATAATTTTTTTCATAAAAATAGAAAAAATTGTGCAGTGAAGGGTTAAATGCGATTTTAGGTGGACTTTCATCACTCATTCTTTTAACATGACCATACCTGATAATTGCTTTTTTTTTTAAGATCATCTAATATGGTTCCCTTAATTTTCATCATTTATTTTATTCTTTCACTTCATATTCTTTTTATTTTTGATATCCTACATGATCTTCTTAGGGCATCCACTTCCGTTTCCGCTAATTTCTTTCTTTCTGTCTCCATAATTCTCCATCCTTCTGCTTCTTATAACAATATTCTCTTTACAATAGAATTATTAGAAGTATATATTATACTTTCTTTTCCTAGAGATCCCCTCACTCCACCAAATAGAATTCAACAGTTTTATAGCCTTTTTTTTCTGACAAATTCTGTATTTAATTTCCTGTTTGTCTCTGCCTTCTCTATTGATATCTACACCAAGGTATCTATAATGCTCACAGCTTTCTATTTTTATGTTATTATTTAAAGTTAGATATGTCTCGTTTCCTCCTATACATAGGTATTTGGTCTTGCTAAAGTTCATGCAAAGTCCCCATCTCTCATATTCTTCTTTAATTTTTTACCATCATTTTCTCTAAATAATTTTATATATTATTATTTTATTGTATTATTATTATTATTATATTTATTTTTCAAATGTAAATACTTTTTTAAAAGCTTAAAATTTATTTTTCTTTAAAAAAAAATCCCATTTTAGCCATGTTTAAATTTCGATATATTTTCTAGATGAATGACTCATTTTGTATCCATTTTTAAGTACAGTAAAGAATAAATATTAATATTTTCTTCGGGTTTTACAAAAATATTTATTTTAAAAGATAAAATAATTATTAATAATGAAAAAAAATGTCTTTTTTATGAGTATTTTTTATTACGAGAATCATATTTTCAAAATTTTCTCTTCCAAATTACAACTAACAATCCTGAAGACAATTTAAGGAATCTATTAAAAAAAAAAAAAAAAAAAAAAAAAAAAAAAAAAAAAAAATCATAACTTTTCTTAATCTTTCACGGAAGTTTAGATACTTAAATTTAAATATGAAAAATCTTGAGGAAATACATTCTGTGATAAAAAACATTGAGAAAATACATTCTGCACACTCTAGAAAAAATCTCGGCAATTGTAGACAGTGCAGTATTAAAAGAGTTAATGTATTTTAAACTAATTATCGTATTTTCATGCGGTTTGCGTCATTTTATTCTAAAAGCTCCAAGATATTTTTTATGCAAAAAAAAGTTTTTTTTCGAGAATTTTAAATAATAATTTTATCGATTTTTATAAATTTATATAAAAGTAAACTTATTAAATATCAGTAAATAGGAAATAGTACTACAGTGTCAATCAATAAATAATTTTTGCTGTAGCATCAACTTATATTAGGTCATTTTTAATTCCCATTCTCTATTATATACTTAGCGTTTTCAAAATATTTTTATTGTGTATTGTTAGATAATAATTGTTCTTTTCCTTATCTTTTATTTCTTTTTTCTTATTCTTTCAAAAATAAATAAATAAAAATATGATATACCTTAAAATCTTCATGAAAGTTTCTAATTATGAAACAACACCAAAATAAATAATTTCGTAAATTTACATAATGACTACCGATTTTACATTCATTACTAAATATGCATAGGAAGTTACCAATATAACACACATTACGTTCGTAAAGTACATCCTAAGTACATCATTATTAATGGCCACACGCGCAAACGCAACGTATCCCATAGTTACCACAGAGTTTAATATTACACATTTTCTGTGGAGTTCAAAAACAGCCCTATAAAATTTCAAAAAAAAAAAAAAAAAAAAAGTTTTTAATGACCACTGAAACTAAGCCCTTTTTGTTTTCATCAAGTCACTTTTATGGTGGAATTTTCCCTCTATTATAAAGACTTTTCTCCTAAAGTACTCGTGTTTCACATCCAATTACTTTGAGCAAACAACATTTCTTCATAAATGAAAGCCGATATTTCTGGAACATTATTGAAATACTACAATTTCTTTATTTATATGTTCACGATAGCATCGTACAAAGTCAGTTACAACATTTCTTGTTTGCGCAATATCTAATTATAAATGCATTTTACAATAATAAGGCTATTTCGAATCGGTTATTTCACAACACAAACAAAACTTACTCCGCAGTTGTAAACATATTGTTTTCGTGAAATCGAAATGAAACCAGCAGTAAATTGAGTAGAATGTCAACAAAGCGTGAGCAAACAATTTTTTGAATGAGCAACGCATTTGACATTAATGGCTTTACTCCATAATTGCGTTCGTAACAACTGTGCAGGACTCCTAAAGTTCCGATTTTTCATGATTCACAAATTATCTTAAATATCTTTCAGTACCAAGTTATTCGTTAGTTTGCATCAAGTGGAACTTAATACTGGAAAACATGGGAAAGCAGAACTTGACTATAACGGATTTTTTTTAGTAATTTCGGAAGGACTACCTTACAAATCTAACTTAAAACCTGTCTAAAACGGAAATTTTGCGATTTTCATCGATTTTGTTTTCATATGTTTTACTGTACATTGTTTGGTAAACTCTGTTAAAACGGAACCTGTTTATAAAGGAATGCAGTTTGCAAATTTTTCTCTTCCCTACGATACGAATAGTATATCTGCTAAATTGAAATTTTGATTCAGTCCCTAGGGATTCCATTTTTACAGGTTTTACTGAATAAGACTATTGTGTTTATTTAGTACGGAAAAAAGACGATATATCAAGGGGGAAGGGGGAAAAGTCCGTTTTAACCCTTTACCTACTGACGGTACTTATAAGTACCATTAAAAGAACGTGTTATAAAATTCGTGTTATTTATTCATTTAATACATAAATTAGTTGTAATAAAATTTAGAATGATTTACAGATACATTACTTTATCTTGTTCTAAAAGCATTATTGGTTACACAAAACAAAAATATTTTTAAAAGGATGATTTATTTTGCCTTTGCATCTTTTCATCTTTCTTGGCGTTCAAGGGGGGGGGGGGGGGATTTTTCAATTCAAAAATATTTCTACATTTCTATTATAAGAAAATTATATTTGTACATTTCCTAATTCTACAAAATACTAAGAAAAATATTTAAAATAAAAGATTTGAGTGGGGTTATAAATTGTGCACAAAATCCCTATAAATTAAAATTGAATTAATCCTTCTAAATCCTTCAGTCCTTCTAAACTCCTTCTAAAATTTATTAAATGATTATGTAAATCTTCTAATGTAGTTTGAAAGTATGAAATATGCTTTGGAAGATAAAAGTTTCATGAATTCATAATTCAGTAGATAAAGGGTTAAACAGGTATTCGCCTTAGCAGGTATAATTGTATACTATTCCTATTATAGGCATAATGGCATTTTTCTGCTAAAGGCAGGATTCCATTATAGACAGGTTTAGTTTTAATAGCGTTTACTATATTTTTATGCCCCGATTTAGAAACCCTTGTCCAGCTTCTTTTTTCTCCCAGCTTCTTTTTTCCCCTTTTTTGGCAAAGGTAATGCTAATGGCCTAAGACATACCGGTCATTTCGGGGGCCTTCTTTCTCAAGAAAATTCATTCATTATAAACAAGACAAATAGTTGTACGTGCTGCTTAAAATTTAAACCAGAGCTTTATGATATATATATATATATATATATATATATATATATATATATATATATATATATATATATATATATATATATTAGAGATCCGTGTAAAAATGCATTAAAAAATTATGGGAACATAAAATCTTCTGAAATATATACTACTTAGAGTAGGTAAAACCCTAAACCAAAGAAATTGAATGAAATGAAGATTTGATGTAAAATATCTGTTCTTCTTGGAATTATGAAGTTTATATTACGATTCAATGTCGTTAGAGAAGAACCCTGAGATAGTTGAGTTTAGATGAAGGGAAAAATTCGTTTTATCTATGAACTATAAACAAAAAATTTGTATTTTTTTATTTTCATAGAGTGAACAAAATGCACTTTAGAGTCTTTAAAATGCGAGCTTGGAGCACTTTCTATACGTGGGCCCCTGGTAAAATCAACTTATGAAAATCAATTGATACGAAAGCTTTAAAATTTGACTTGAAAAAGTATATTTGGAATTTTTTTTAAATCTTATATTATATTTCAGAATATTTTAATGATTTGAGAAGGTACGGTTTTCAAGTATTGGCGAGTTGAGTTACCAATCTTATTTATTTTTTTTATAAATCCACATATACCATTAATATTAACGCATATCAAAATCAAAATGGTATCTTCATTTGCATTTCTTGGAATGACTGTAATTCAGGAAAAAAATAAAAGAAAGAAAAGAAAAAGAAAAGCAAACTTCTCTCTCTTTTTTTTAAAGCTGATTTAGGTACCTTTATTTGGATGTTTAATTAAACCGTATACTCCTAACACACAAAAATATTAAAATCAAACTGGTACCTTCGTTCGCTGTGTGGGAAGAAAATGAATAAAATGTGAACAAAATAGCAAAGATGTATAAAATAAGCCACCAACCATTTTTGGTCACCAATAAAGAACTGTTTAGCAGTTGCTGTAAGCTTAAATATTATACAACAATGAATAGATATAATAAAAATGTTCTTAAATTCTTAGAGAAAATTTTTAGAAGAAAGTTTAATGTTTACAAATGAGAGACCCCTTTCCATAAGTCTTATTTAGTACGTTAGTTCGAGCATTTATATTTTATGAAAAATAATGTGTCATTTTAAAGAAATTGGCTATTTATATATATATAATTGATATATGTTATTGAGGATATCTATGACGCATTCTGTAAATGACGTGTTTAGCATTTACAGTTTGTTAACAGGGGCACTTAAAATAATTCCTTTACATTACAGTCTATGGGGAAAAATCGTTTGCGGCGTATTTTAATGATGTTGCATTGTTTCAAACGTATTGAAAATGATATATATCACTGCGGTGGAATACAGGATGTTTATTATAGAATAGGGTGTCCATAGCATTCGCCGTTAATTTACAGAGCATGTACAAAGGATTCGGTTCTGTCTGTAAACAATAATTGCTGGCAGTGCGTTTTCAATTATCTTGAGCGTTTTTAAATGTAACTAATTTTTTGTATACTACTTGTTGTGTATAAAATCTATACACCACATACAGGGCTGAACAAAAAACATGAAGTACATTTACGTTTATTGACGGAAATTGATGAAGAGGAATTTTCAACTATGCAATCGTTTTCTTAAATGAAATAAAATTTAGCATACTATGAAGTATATATACAAATTCATAAGACATATACAGGGCTGCATAAAAGAATTCGGATATTTTCCCGACTATTGATGGTAATTGCTGAAGTAAGGTTTTCGAATGTGTTATGCATTTTCAAAATTGTTTACTTAGACATCATCTTTCTTTTTATTAAATTGTGCAGTTTTGTTAGAGTATTTTCAATGTGATGGAAAGTGTTTCAAAATCTATGTTTTAAGCATGATTTTTTTAATAGCAGAAGTTTTAAAGAACATTTTAAAATTAATAATATACCTGCAATTATTTTTATATCTGTTTAAAGATCTTGCTTCAGCAAATTTCATTTATTAAGCTTTTAAAGTATTGTCTAACTTAAAACACAAAAAATTGGCTGTTATATGTAAAAATACAGTTCTAAAGATAACATTACATTTACTTATATTCCGGTGTGGTCCAAAAAAGGCCATAAAAACATCTTCTTTTGTAGTTTCTTTTTGTCTTTCTGCGACTTTTTATGGCTTTTAAGTCCCCTAAAAACTGCAAGCATTTAGTTTCTAAAGCTTCTTGTGATGTCTGTATTTCACCAAAGTACTTTATTTCTCTGAAACAAACGGGGGAAAAGACACACAAAAAAACTGTAACAGAAGTTGTAAAAATTTTATGTGGTATTTACAGATGATCTTTCCGGCCTTCCTCGGGGATTTCTTCCAGATCATTTTATTGGCCAAGAGACAGCGAAGGTTTAATTCCTGGCCATTGCTGGTCTGTTGCGTCCTTTTTTTGGTTTTATTTGTGATATTCGACAGTTACGGTGTTCTCTCGTTTCTCGTCCCTAAATGGGGCAGTAAATTTTGTGGCAGTAGGTGCTGTTTGTCGGACCAAATCCTCCTTCATGATCTAAGAGCTGTAAAAATGAACAAAGCCGAAGGATATTTGTATCCGGTTTGAAAATTGCGCCGGTAGGCGGTGTGTGTGGGGGGGGGGGGGGAGGAGGAGAAACCCATTGCCCCTCTCTGGATTTTGAAACCTAATTAAACAAATTTTCTTTTCCTCAAATGATTTTTCACAAGTAGAAAAAATTATTGTTCCTCAAGTGACTTAAATTAAGTAATCACTAAGAGAGAGAGAAAAGAAAAACCTAAGAAATTTTATACAGAAGAACAAATATTAACAAAAGAATTTTCCTATGACAGACTGATGAATAATGAAACAAAATTACAAAACTTTACAAATTTTTATTTTTCAATTTAGAAACTGTCCTTTATAAACGACGATGGTAAAATTCACTGCTATAATTTTTTTATTGCTTTGCACACAGCAATATTCAGTTTTGCTCAGCAATAGCGTATAAAAAAAATGTGATTAAACTTGAAAAAAATTTTGGCCTTTTTTTTTTTTTTTTTTTTTTTTTTTTTTTTTTTTGTACATTTGAGGGGTTTTTTAAAGTAAGTATTGTCAGATAAAATACAATAATTAGCCAATTAATATATATATGTATTAAAAATTTTAACTTAAAATATTTACTAGTAACTCATAACAGCCTGCACTAGTAACGCGAAGACAATCGGTAGCTAATGTTACATCTATAGAACTGTTTTTTTTCAAATTTCTCATTTGCATTTCAATATATATATATATATATATATATATATATATATATATATATGTATATATATATATGTTTCATAATTATCTAAGATCAATGTATAACCATGCACTTTTTTACTTTTTAGATTTTGGTTGCAGTTTTTATTTTATTTTATTGCTATATCCCCCCCCCCCCCCCCTGAGAAGACTTTCAATTTCGGAACAGATTCTGAAACTAAAAGTACCCTCCCCCCACCCCCTAAAAAAAAAAAAAAAGAAAAGAAAAAATAACTACAACAAGGATCAAAAACGTAAAAAAGTACTCGGTTAGACATTGATCTCAGTGTATGCCATGGAAATAATCGTTTAGAAATATTGAAATGTAAATGAGGGATTTTTTTTTTTTAAATGTTCCGTAGGTTTAACATTAACTTGCGAGTGTCTTCGCGTTTACTAGCGCAGGCTGTTAAATTTTTTTCTTAAATATTTTAGAAAGTGGGGCAGAGATAAAAAATGCGATATTATTAGTCAAAATTTTATAACTCTGAGCTGTTCTGTATACAGGACGATGGTAAAATATGGGTTACGAAATATTGCTAAATAAAGGGGCCTATAAGAACACAGAAATGACTTACTATTGCAGCATATTCCAGCGAAATGAGATTTGTTCTTTCACCGAAATATTTTACGAAAAATTTTCTAATTCATTCTTCTCTATTAAATCATCCTCTTAATTGAACTTTTCCACTTCGCTACGTAGAGAAAGCGAAAGTTTGACGGCATTTGTTCATATTGCCGCTCATACCTCTCGCTCTCTTTTCAGCCCCACAATCATCTTTTAACTGGAACTTAAGAATCTAAATCCCCCACGTGTCCTCCACCAACACCATCCGAATAACAGCAGGGGAAGAGAAAACTTTTATTTGCCGACGCCAGCAGAAGTGTTTGCGAAAATTTTCGCGAAGGCCTTTTCAAATCACGAGGCTTAAACCGCTGGGGCTATGTCTCCACAAACAGCGGAGAAATACAATGCTTGGGCACCAGCTAAAAGACAAATTAATTAACAAGTTTTCCCAAAATGGTTCGTCGTGCCCGTAATCTTTATGTGTAGAGAAACGAGTCGAGGCCCTTGATTAATTCGATTCCGAATTCAGAGGTTGAAAGAGTTATGCGAGAAATGTTCTAAGACATAAAGCCGTATGCATGTTCCCTTCATCCTTTATGACCAGATTACATACCATGGAAACAAACAAGAAATTTAAATGCTATATCTCATGAATTAAATTCCAAGAAAAGGCAAGTTATAGCACACGAGATCCATGCGCATTAAATTTTCTTATATGGAAAAGAGTGAATTTTCATTCCGTGTTAAGAAGTAAAATTTCATGTCATAATTTTGATAAAGATTAAAAAATGATATATAGTGACTAACTTGAACCTGTATGAGATGTTGGCTTTTGTAACATGTAAACGAGATATTTACTATGATGCATTCTTAAATAAGTCTTTAACATTCAAATAATTTTTTAACATTTTAAGAAACATTAATATACATTAAAAAATAAAATTTATTGTTATAATTTTGATAAAGATGTAAAAGATTATATGCTGACTAACTAATATAAGATTTTGTCTTTTATAACATTTAAACAAGATATTTACACATTATAAAGCACTTTTCAATAAGTTTGTAACATTCAAGAAATTTTTTAAACAAGATCATAAAGATACATTAAATAATAAAATTTCATGTCATAATTTTGGTAAAAATGTAAAAAAAATTATAGGCCAGGGACGGCAAACCTTTCACATCTACATGCCAAATTTTTCCAAAAATATATTTTATGTGATCATGACGTGCCAACAATAAAATATTCTAATGCATCAAATAATAATGATGAATTCTTAAATAACTCTTTAACATTCAAAGAATTTTTTAACACTTTAAGAACATTAATATACATTAAAAAATAACGCAAATTGAATTGGACTCACTTGAAAACACATTTTTACTTGAATTTTTCATATTATTTAATTTCGAAAAGAATGTCTCGCAGAAAAGAAAAAAAAAGTAAGCGCCAGAATCTTCAACTTTTAGTGCCTGGAATTGAATTCCAAGTTTTTTATAATTTTACCATCGGCATTTTTGCCTATAATGCCTTTTAATCTTTTTTTTTTTTTCAATAATCATAATCTGCTAAATCTCTCTTATTCTTAAAATTTTGTGTGCCAATACTGAGTAGATTGTGATACATTAAGTTATATTCAAATTTCTTCAATTTGTATGACAATAACAACCAACCAAAATAATCGAATTCAGATAGCCAGAAATAGCATCTAGGTTAATTAAAACATTTTTTGAAATTCGACTATATTTTGTTGTAGAACCTGAATCTATGTCATGCCAAAAATAATCTGCAGCGTGCCATAGGTTCGCCTTCCCTATTATAGGCTGACTAACTTCTGTAACTGATTCTGTTTTTAGTAAAAGCAAGATATTTTCAAATTATGGTGCATTCTTAAGTAAGTCTATAGATCCAGGGGATTTTTTTTAATGCATAATTAAAGGAAAAAAGTTTTTACAATATTAGAATTTGTCTTCTCTCTGCTCATGCACTTGCCTTTCTTTCCAAATGCTGTGAAAAGAGAGAGAAAAAAATCTTTTAGGCAAGCAGCAGGGATGAACTCCCGTGCACTGCTATGATTTAAGTGGGGAAGAAAGTTTTACAGGCGACATCCCAGATGAGCCATTTTGAATTCACAGCTTTAGTCTTTTTAAATCTCTTAGGTTATAATATGTATTTCATATAAAAATTCGCCTTACAGTTTTATTTCCGTAGGATATAATAATGTAATAAAAAATAGTGCTTTAGTTTCTTACATATTATTAGCAAAATATTCTAGTTTTAAGAGTTCATGTACGGTAAAAAATTTCTAAAAAAATCACCCTGTTTTAATTCTTATTTGCAGTATTGAAAAATGAAATTATTATCTACAATTGAAATTAATTTATAAAATTTGAAGCAGCACATTTATTTTGTATTAGAATTTTCATATTTCAATATTACTAAAAAATTGAAAATCAACAACATCAGCAAACGATGGAAAAATAATTACATTAAATCTGGGGTAATCTCCCCATTCCCTGATATTATTGAGATTTTAATAATATTTAAATAAGAAATTTTAATAAAATACAGAAGGAAGTTACCCAGTAAAAAGACTGCATGGTAATGAAAACATACATCGCAGTTTTGTGTCACGTTTTTACAGGAATATTCGTATCCTGCATTTACAAATAAAATATTAATACAGTATTAAAAAAATATATAAATAAAACTTTTTGCGTACTACCCTAACTTTATTACTATTTTTGTATTAAAAATGCAATTATACATTACCTTTAAAATGTTTTATTTTATTCCTTATTTTGTTTTATTTTATTTTACCTTATTTTTATTTTATTTAATTAATTTATTTTTTACTGAAAGCTTGTCAAGCTATCATCTTTTGTTTGTATACAACTGATTAAAAAAAAAAAAAAAAAAAAAAAGGCTTGCGAAAATAGTCTTTTCAAACTTAAAAACTAACAATGTGATCTCTCAATCAATCCTTTTCAAAATCCAATATTTTTATAACTTATTTCTTCAGAATTCCATTCATTTATTCTGTAAAATTCCATTCTCTATCAGTTTAGTTTCAGTAGGATGATAAATTACCATTCGAGGACAAAGCTCAACAGTTCCACTTTCTCCTACCTCTAAATCCCTCTCTTGTGTTTAACTTGTCCCCCAGTTTCATTTCACTCCGAGAAAATTTTAAAACAAAACCTTTTCCCCATCCGTTCCAAGCTGTGTGACAGAGAGAGATTTGCGTTTAATCTAGACAATTAAAAATTTCGAAATCAATCTTTCTGAAATGGATTTGGAAGTAAATGTGCGACCCTCAACTTTTCAATGTGGAAAAATCATTTATCGCCTCCGTGCAACGAGAACTATATCGCTGGGGCTCCACGTGGAGCAGGGTAACGGGGGAGAGAATTCAATATAATCTCTTTTCTAGTGGGAGTTGGCCTTTGAAGAACTCATACGAACAAATACTGTTGAAGTTTGTTTTTTTTTTTTCTTTTCAAGGAAATCGAGGAAAATCTTTACCTTTTAACGCTAAAACCATTTATGTGGTATTTACATTTGCATTTAAATATTTAATCTGTTTACAGTTTACATAACTGGAAATTAAAACCTCACTTTTAAGGGCATTTCCATAAGATTTAAGCAAGTTAATTAGACCAGGTTGATAATATTGTAGAATATTATATGAGGTATCACACCTCTGTTTTTGCTTCTTAAAAATTGAAAACCTATATTCAAAATCTGGCATAATATGTATGCCCTAAAAAAAAGCTAGCACACTAAAATTTTGGTAATTATATCACCAAATATTAAAACAGAATACGTAAAATGTTACTTTAAGTAAATAAAATTCCTTGAAAATTGATTTAAATACTCTCAGTTGATTTTTTTGTTTTCGCTTGTCGTTTGAATATATAAGGGTTTTTAGCTATTTCATCGCAATGCACTAAAAGTAAATAAATGAAATAAATAATACTCGACAATTTTGAAGCCTTATTAATAATAAATAATTACGTGACAGGCATTGACAAGAATTATTTTTTCTTTGTTAGTAAAATGCAATAAAGTTTTTTTTTTTTATAAGATCTTTTTTAAAATAATTGGAATTAAGTTATATATATATTAGAATAATTTTTATCTAGTTGAAATGCCAAATAATCAAAACTTTTTCATTTGTTATTAGTTCATTTTGAAATAAGAATAACCTTAAAAATATATTTTATTTTATAGAATATTACAGCATATAAAGACAATGGAAGTAATCCAGTACTCATTTACAATATTCATTATGATGAAAATGATTTAATTTTAAAGTTTGCAGTTTTATTTAGAACAATTTCAGAATACCAGTCTAAAAGTATAATCTATAAAATAAAGCCTGAATTATATATCTATATGATAAAAGCTATATAAAACGTTAGATATCATACGATACACTGGTCGTAAGTATTTTTGCATGCAGAACCTGACCTGTGCCCCAGGCACAGACACCACTGTGGCCCCATACACACAGCTTGTTTTACAAAATCTGCTTAGTACTTGATAACTTAAATAATGCATAATAATAAAATACCCACCGCCTCCCACGACAAAAAAAAAAAAAAAAAAAAAAAAAAAAATCTGCGGCCCAAAGTCAAAGCTTTGTACGTCTAGGCGAAATTCAGGCGGTGGTGTCTGTATACACTGAACATACTGATGAATACACTGCCGACACTTCGTAATTAGCATTGCCAATTTAACATACATCAATGAGATATGTTTACAAAGTGAAGTAAAAAAGTAGAAATATCGAAAGAAAATATGAAATTTAAAAACTGCATATGGTATTCTAACAGTTAATGTGGTAATAGATAGATAGTTAGATAGGTAGATCGACAAAAGAAAGAGTGACATACAAATAAAGAGAATCTAGGTCCATACATGAGAGAAAGGTAGATTATGGGAGACATTTTTAAAGAAAACAATCTCAAACTTTATTGTAATTTTTATTTTTAAGCATCCTCTTCTTTATCTTATAAAATCATAATACACTCTCTTTAAATTAAACATAAATTTTATTATAATTACTGTTGTCTCGTTAGAACTGTAATCTCGTTTGGAACAAAGTAATGAAGCTACGTAAGGTTGAATTAAACTTTCGACTAATTTAATAGCTTGACAGCAAAGTAAATTTGATAGTACACATGTAGATGACATGGTTCTTGACAATACACACTTTCTAAAAGACTGGCTTAATTTTCCGACCGAAAATTGAATTGTAATTTATTTCTATTGATTTCATGATTTATTTCATGATGATTTATAAATTACCATTGATTATATCTAAGCATCTTCTCTGATTTTTCTTTACGAAGTCTGAGCATTCTTCCAAACCTTCAAGACATTCATCTTTCTTTCAATGAAGAGACGGCCCCTTTCTTTCGAGGAAAAAGAAACCAAACAATCAGAATTTGAATCCGTTGAACACTTGTTGAATGCTCGACAATCGAATTAGAGTGGAAATGGAGATAAACGGGAGAAAGTGGAGGAGATGCTCCATTTGGCGCATTTCCACCCCCGCGAATTTGTCATAGGGGGCGCAACGGCACAACCGGAAAATCGAGGAAATTCCGTTTCCAGTTGTCATCATCAGAAAGCAATTGGAAAAAGGAGAGAAGAGGCAATTTCTCCGTCTGTGGTTTTGCCGTCTGGATTCCCGAATCCCATTTCGCGACGAATATTTGAAAACGGAGTCGCTGTGTGGAGAAAAGATGTACTGGAATTAGAAAGCGAAAAGTGTTTTTACTTTTAACTTCTGTTTGACGACATATATACATATATTGGGGGGCTTAAAGTAATGTAAAATTTATTTTTAATTGGTTTTTGCCTTGAGTGCCTTAATATGACGATTAATTGCATATTCATTTGTTTATTTATTATTATTTTTTTTTTTATGTCGGATCATTATTTTGAGTTCTACATCGTTATAACTTTTTATTATCAAGGTGTAACATTTTTTTCCCATCGTCCTTCAATATTGTTATAATGTCATTGTTTATGACATACAGTAAATTTTAAAAACTCTTGTATAATTTTTATGGGAATTTCTGCAAAAGCATTTATTTATACGTATGTATACTTGCGTCTTCTCTGTGCTGTATTTGATTTATTAGATATTTTTCTTCTAATGCAATTAAAGCACATAGTTAGCTTAGGATTCGCATTAAAATTCCCAATTCGTAAAAAAATATGCCATAATTTTATTTAAAATTACAAGAGTTTAAATTTCGATTAATAAATATCACAAAAAATATATTTTTTTAATTTATTTATTTTTATCTTTAGAAAGCCCACGATTCCTCACATGCATACCGACATACCGTACATGTACATTCTTTTTTTCTAACACACACGCACGCACGCAGCAAAACAAGCACACTAGATGTCTAAGTGAATTTTGTGTGGATGCATTTAAAATAGTAATTTGAAAGGGTTGCAAAATGAATTTTATTTTTATTTAATCCCAAGTATCGCAAGTAGTTTCTTAATCTTGTTAATCATGCGTGGATTTCTTGGAGTGCTAATTAAAGAACTGTAAATTAATGAGATCACATTCAGCATTGAAATTATCACATCATTATCATGCTTAAAGACTATTGAGCTTATTAGAGATTGTAATTCATAACAAAAAGATAAGATTAAATAGCAGAGTCTACATAAAAGAGTAAATCTCTGGACAATTTTATGCTTCAATTCTCTATGTTAGACTGAAGTTTTACTGAATATTTCTTAATGTCACATTTTACATCTATATAACTTAAAGTAAATTACATCTGAAATATTATGTTTTGAATAATTTTTGGTTACTCGTTTAATAATTAGAAAAACAATCTGAGCTAAAGTATAATGTTCAAAGAATATTTCTTAAAGTTGTTTTCATATAGTTCAAAGAAATCCCTCAAATAAAAACCTTATAAATTTCCAGAGGGTTCAACTTACCGGGATAAATGCAAAAACAATGTAACCAATACCTTCCTATAATTAATTGGTGTTAAGCTTTTGTGATTTAATAGAGACATGTCTAAAACTACCTAAAACTGAAAATATAACTATGATAATAAGTTATATTTTATAACTAAAGATGTAAGATAAATTGTGTTTCCATTACATGGAAAACATTAAAAATAATATAAGTAATAAATGCCAATAACAGAAAACAATATACAATCAGATTCGTGAAACTACCTCATAACGTTCTATTAAATTCCCTTTTCGTAAGATATGACTTAAAAAATTACTGTATAAAATGGTGTGGAAAGAACAATTTCTTTCCTGCAACTGTATTAATAACTTTCCGCAATATTTGAACAGCCCCTTTCTCCCCTCTAGAACGATCAAAGAGAAATATAACCACCAGTTGCATCCGTAAAATACCTGTTAAACAATCTCAATCGAATTAGAGACGAAAGAGACAAATACAAACAAATATGATTCCAGTCCTCCGCCTTTCTGACGAGCGGAGCATAGAGGGCGCCACTGTACAGTCGGATTCCTAATGCCGTTTTCTCAGAGCAATGAGAAAAGGGGGGAACAGAAGCAGTTTCTCCGTTTGTGAGTCAGTTGACGAGGACTGTGTTGGGAATTCCGCGGAGAGCAGTACGAGCACAATCGGCATCCAGAAGAAAACGTACTCGGATAACGGTAGAATGATTTTCTTTTAAGAAGAAAAGAAGCACCCGCCTGGGATTTTATTTTGAATGGGTGGGGGAGAGCAGAGATATTGTCATCTCAACTTTTTAAAATTTAATTAACTAAATTTTCTTTATATCTGATTTTGAAAATAAAAGTAAAATTTATTCTTTATAAGCGACTTAAAATAATTAAGCAGTGAGAGATAAAGGGACTTTTCCATCATGGAGAAGACATATACAGTACTGCAAATATCTGTAAACATCACACATTTTAACTGAAAAAATTCTTGATTAATAAATTAAGATAATAATGATAGTTATACATTTCCTAGGAATAGTTTTAGAATTGTTTTAATTAACTACAAAATTAAGTAACAGCTAAACATTAAGAATTTTATTTTATTTCCATTTTTAAATTAAAAAAAAAAAAATCATGCTATGAACAGTTATTTAACTTACTCAATCTGACTGTTTTGTGTACGCCTGAAAAAACAAACATGTCTCCGTTTATAACTAGAATTTCTAAAATTTAAGTCAAAATCAAAAGCATATTTTACCCCGCAACTTACATTAAATTTGGGAAGTAAAGAAATTGTTTAAAGACAAATTATATATTTTTTAAAGGTAGCTTTAGCATATTATTTCACTTAAGTTATAACATACATAAAAAAAAAAAATAAATAAATAAATAAAAACTTAGCTTACTGCAATATGCAATAACTTAAAAAAAAAAAGAGGCATATAAAAAAACAATTTGATTTTTTTATTATTTTTTTTTCTGCCTAAGAGTTTTAATCATGGATTTTGTGAAAACCTTTCTTGCTTTTAAATATTTCACTTGCATGTTGAGATATCATTCTTTTAATAGATCAAATACATAAAGTATTACAAGGCATACATTCAGTTTTGGGAATTTCATTTTCAAACTCATATATCACCAAGTGTTTTATTTTCGAAGCAGAAGACTATTTGAAAAAAAGGGGGAGGGAGCGGGGAATGCGCATTTAAAAAACTCCTTGTATAGAACTACTATTTTTGGCCTATTTTGTTTTAAATGACCATATAGCATCTCAAATCTATAAAAAATATATAGAAATATTTGTTGTTGAATGCATTGGAATATAAACTTTACAACATACTTATTACTTAAAAGGTGACACAAACATATAAAAATATTATTTAATACAACCCTGAGATCTTTCGAACACACACGCGTTCATTTTCAAAGGGAAAAAAAGTATTCAAAAATTTCCCTTTGAAAATGAACGCGTGTGTGTTCGAAAGATCTCAGGGTTGTATTAAATAATATTTTTATATGTTTGTGTCACCTTTTAACTAGTTAAAAGTATGTTGTAAAGTTTATATTAATGACAAGGTGAAAATTCCTTCATGACACTAGTTTTTTAATACAGTGTTTTGACTCTATTGCATTGGAATACTATTGAAAACTGAAATGTAAATATATTGACACTCTTTTGTGGTTCCTGAATGTGCATAAATCAAATGGTTTCGGTTAATTCTAAGTCCGTAGTTGAGACAGATTGTAAAGAAAACTGATTACTTGCCCTTGTTAATAATAATTTTTTTGAAAAAATCTTTTTTTTTTTTTTTTTTTTTTTTCTAATTTATATAAGAGTGAATTCTCAGACATTTTTGAAGCTTCAAAATCGATGAAACTTTTTAATGCCAATAGAACAATAGGAAAAGCTATTGTTGTTTTCACTGTATTAGCTTTCTTCAATGGCAAAACTTTATAAACTGAAAACAAACAGTCGTTTACTTTTTTCTTTTTGTGAAGGAGAGGAAGGAGGGATCTAGATTTGATTTACAATTATTTATATGGTAATTAAGTTTTAGTATGTAGTTTTAAATATTTTTGTTGCCAGAATGCTATCATTTAAAAAACAGGTTGCTTTCCAAAATTTTATATTTAGCTATGTTCTGACTGTAACTTATTTTATCTAATAGTAAATTTGATATTTAATTCTGATAACTTGATATATTAAAGAAAATATGTGAAATAATAATAAAAAGAATTATGGAGTCTTTTATTACGAAAATCTTAAAAAAATAATTAGACTGCAAATTGCAACAGCAGTCATAATAATAAAATGTAGCGAAATAAATTAAGATTACTTGAAATTTTGAAGACTTGCTAAAAGTTCATTATGATGCATTTCAATTTTTAAGGAGGACTGATATTTATTATATAGGCCTGATATTATACAGGGAAAAAATAATTATGAAGAACTTCCGTGTGAGGATGTAAATGATGTTGAATTTTCAAAAACAAACGCTTGCTACAACCATAATTCTTTATAAGCATGTGCGCATGACTACTGAAAAAAAGCAGACGCATGTGCGCATGACTACTGAAAAAAGGGAAACGTAATTAGAAAACAAAATAAAATCCCAGTTACTGCGTATTCATTGAAATATATATACCACATATATACATATATATGTAATATATATATTGTTTTATTGAAATTAAAAATATGCAGATATTTTATTTAAAAAGAAATACACACAATACTTATCTCAAAATGGCGCTTATATAATAAAAATGAATTTAAAAAAAAAATAGAATTCTTAAAGACGTAAATCTTTATAAAGATTATTTTTAAAAGTATTGTTGTATAATTTTTAATTGATAAATAAAAAATATGCGTGGAATTGGAAATTAATCAGTCGAGAAATCTATTGGAAAATTGTATATTAAAGTTCGTAATGGAAATAGATGTTCCTTTAAACAGACCACATTGTTCCCCATATGTTTAAATAATGTAAGAAAAGTTGAATAATAGCGGGCGAGGCAGAATATGTAAAATAGATTTTTTTCGTTTTCTGTACTGTTAAACAAAATCTATAAATTATTGTATGTTAAATAAATATATTAAATTGAAAATAAATCAGTTCGATATAGATTTAACAAAAATCAGCTGCAAAATTTGATCTTAACAAATAAATCATGTCATCGGATAAATGCATTAAGGAAACTTTTATTCACACATTTCATAGGAGAAAAAATAAAGACATGTGTATTTATTATACATATGACAGAGATTGTATACCCCATAAAGAGTTTCGCCGATCAGATGCGAATGGAATTGAATAAAAGAAGAGGAGAAATCAATTTTCGGAACGCAGTAGGATTCGGCATTTTCCCCTGCAATAGATGGTAGTTTCTTTCTATACTAACATAGTATTTTAAATGGAATAAAAACCATTGTGAATGTGCATTAAGGACGCTTCTCACAGCTAAATATACTTTTCATCCGAGCATTAGCTGTAAAAGGAAATTTAAACTGTTTGATTGAATTTCTTTTGTTAAAGAAATGGCGTGGAGGAACATATTTATTCCATTACTGTTTGTTACGAAAACGCAGCTGGAAATTTTGCACAATTCGGTTGCGCTTAGATTGCATTACTTGATAATGGAACAAGTTTTGGATACATTTAACTGAAATATTCTTCGTGTTTTCTTCACTTTTTTAAAAATTTTTATTTATTTATTTATTTATTTTAGTAAATCAGTAGCCAAACGACTTTTTTATTGTTAGTTAATCAATGACGTGAGTGGGTGTCCGCAAGAGGAGGAGGAAGACATATGTTCTTTCATGCGTTTTTAAATTTAATTAACTTTAAATCTAACTTAACATTTTTTTTCTCTCTCATGACTTAAAAATAATAATAACAATTTTTTTTTTTTTTTTTTTTTTTGTCAAACGATTTAAAATAATTAAACACTATGAAAAAATGAAAGTAAGGGTTTTTCAAAAATAATAAACAGTTTCAATTGTCCATCTTTAAAAACGCCGGTTAAAGTTTATTTTCGGATTTTTGATAGTTCTCATCTGTTGCATATCTGTTTCTTTCTTTCTTTTTTTGTCTGTCGATATGTTTAAAATCTTTCTGCAGGGGATATTTGACAAAAAATTCGTCGTGTATATATTCTCCATTAAAAAAAAAAAAAAAAAAAAAAAAAAAAAAAAAAAAAAAAAACGCTGCCTTGGCAGTGGAGTACAGGCACATCTGTTACAAAGTTTTGCCGCTCCCTGGATTTTATTCTTATGGCACCCATGATCAATGGTGATGTCTTACAGACATTATTCAGATATTATTTTAGGAAGTGCTATAAAATTTCATAGCTTTTAGAAGGGAGTAATTTCTCAGCTACGTGTCCCTCTCCTATTACAAACGCAATCTTTAACTTTTCTCAGCTTTAATATTCCTGTCTGTGTCTTGTTATATAACACAATTTCACTGAATGTGTCTTTAGTCCGAGTCCTCCAGTGAAATTCCTTTCGTCTAATTATTTTACCTCTACGATTACCGAATAAATTAATCAAAAGCTAAAAATGGAAAGTTTAAATAAATATAGAGATGGAATATACATATATACATTTAGGAAAATAAACATGCATTTAAATTTCACTTTAGTATTTTCGAATTCTGTTCCTTTTTTTTTTTTTCAAAATTTCTATGTTTGTTTCAGCAATTATCTATATGAAAGTATTAAAACGAATATACAGATATAATTTATTGTCATGAAACAGCCATAAAAGCTTAGACCACCAAAAGGAAGTATCTCTAACTGTTTTAATCCCTCATAATAGGTGCATAGTATATCCGGAATAGCCTTAAAAAAAGCCATTCTACTCATAAACTTAGACAAAGTGACCGTTAGATAGTTTTACTAGAATTTATCGGTCGACGTTTTTAACTTTGGGTTCTTAATCACAAAAGATTTCATGTATGTAAGTTTTTTTTTTTTTTGTTCTTTTTTTTTTCCTAATAAAAACTGTTGCCATAGGCATGAAAAAGTAAAACAAAGTAAAAAATATTAATGAATAAGTTTCTGAGTATTTTCCTTTATAATTTTAGACACAGAAATTTGTTTTCTGTGATTCAAGAAAACAAATAGTAGTTTTTAAAAGGAAACTATAATTCCTGCTGTTTTCCTTGTGCTACTTTTAATGAGATTTATTCCATTTATCTAAAGGCCAAAAAGTATCCATACGCGACCGGAAAGGGTTATCAGAAATAATTGTATAAGTACAGTTGCCAACTTTCTGTTTTTCCCCCCAAGTCAAATAAACATAACTA
This sequence comes from Maratus speciosus, assembly GCA_963932465.1. Lineage (NCBI taxonomy): Eukaryota > Metazoa > Arthropoda > Arachnida > Araneae > Salticidae > Maratus > Maratus speciosus. Next base: position 500,724,276 of record OZ010793.1, on the reverse strand, counting down.
AAACCAGAAGAATTATTTAATGAAGTTTTCTTGTCTCTATGAATTATGAATTTTATAATATTTCTCTTTTTAATTGACTTGAAGAAAACCGAAAGGTTTGTAGCTATGTATAAGTAACGGTAATTTTAATATTACAACTACTCAAATATAGTATTTAAGACAAAAAATATTATGATATATTGAGTTCTGCATAAAAATCGCTTCTGTGGAATCAAGTTTTCTTTTTGTGAATTTATAAAAAACATTTTGATTCCAAGAAGATTTTGACAAAGTAAGTGTATTATTCTGTCAAAACAGATCCGGATTTATGCGTCGAGAAATATCGACAAAACTATCTTCTTGCGAAAAGATACGATTTGGCTGTTGTTCTACAACTGAGGTGCTGGAAAATCTCTGTAAATCCTCTGCTTTCTTTCTCTATTTTTGGAGACACTGTTCAATATCCTGCTAGCTGAATAGTGAAGGGGGTGGAAAAAATGAGAGAAATATCACCAGAAAGTAATAAGCAATGGAAAAACAGGCGAGATAACACTGTAAAAACGTTAAGCCTATTGTTTTCGACGCAATCAACTCGAGGCTGGAACGCATCAATTTGCTCTATCCTTTAACCGACGTCATAAACAAGCTCGAAAAAGAGATGAGGACATTTTTTTTTCATCACTGCTGAAGATTGGTAGCGGAAGGGAATAGATACTAGAAAAAATATATAAGAAATTGTATCGGCAAAAAGTTTTGCGAGAGGGTAAAATTCTACACCTGAGCGCGGAGTGTCTCTTCTTGTTTTTTATATAGACCAATTTCCATGAGCCAAGAAATCGATCCGAAAAACGAAATTACCACTATGCAGATGAGATGACTGGAGGTTGAGCGAAGCGCACAAAATATGAAAAAGGCGAACTCTTCCTCTCTCCTTTTATACTGACAAAGATATTGCCAATTACTGGCGGGGACTCCTGGAAAAAGATGCAACTTTTCCCCCGTATTAGAAAAGGCACGCTCCGGCAGCAACAAGTCTCAAGTTCTGAAACGCAATTTGTATGCTTCCATGAAAGATTTATGCCAGCAAAGAACTGGATATCGCGCGCACGTTCGCACACCCAATAAAATTTGCAATCAGTCGGCGATGATAAGACAATGGCATGACAGCAAAATTAAGTTAATAATGTTGTGTTTCAGCGCTTTACGCCACTAAACTATTAAGTCCACCGTGCATTATTATCCTTCGTGTTGCATCATTCGTCAAAAGTTTGTTTGGTTCCTGTAATGAGCGCTGCCCAAGATTCTCCTGTTACACAACCATGAGAAGTAGACCTGATGTTGGAACATCTCTCTCTCTCTAAGGCGGCCATCTTAAATCACGATTACGTTGTTGTCTTGCTCATTATATCACGTCGCCGGCACTTGTTGGTTCCGTTTACAAAGTTATGGGACAGTTAGCGAGTGATAATAAAAAAAGGAGGAAAGAATACGTTCTATACTAATGCTTCGTTGGATGAGTGATTGCGAGAGTTGCAATTTTCACAGGGCACAGCCTCGTGTTACCAAAACGGGGGGTGAAAGAAAGGGGACAAGTCGTTAAAAATCTGCTGTCAGACTTGGCGAGTTAATCAGATGGTCGGTCTATTTATCCCTCTCCCTTCATAATTACTAAAATAAATAGTCGGGAATCGGGCGCGATGCAGACACTTGTTGTTCGGATCCAGTTGCTCTCGCTTGCGTGATGCTACTAGAATCTTCTCTGATTACAAAAACGAAAATTAGTCCTCAAGTTCATTACACGTAGAGTCACGGAATAGCGCGTCCTTACACGTCGCCTCTGCATGTCAGGCGATTAAAGTGGGGGGGGGGGAGACCATTTTAAAGCGCGTATCAAGTTGGTTATTAATTGCATCGCAAAGCAATGAAGCAGGAATAGATTTACTGGCATGAAATATTCTCTCTTTCTCAGTATCTTTTAAGTAAGAGCGCAACCGGCATCATGAACTTGCCATATTTAGATTACGGAATATTATGTTCTAGAAGTTTGATTTGCCATATATTCTTTCCGGTAGGAGGAGGGGTGAAGACTGGGAATTTTTGGGAATATTTAAGCGCAAATAATGCAAAGTAATGTTTTAGCTAGAAGGTTGAGCAGGAAGTGATTTAGGACTTGGAATATTCGAATAAGATAGTCGTCGAATTAATGAAATATTTTTCATAAGTTTAAGTTTAGAGCAATATAGTTAATTAATTTTTACGAGTTTTCTCCTAAAACGTTAAATTTATATTTCAAGTCTTTCGTGAATTTTTAAATATTTTCGTTGTTTGAAGATGTATTTTATTTTTATCGTTTACTAATATTTTAGCAGTGTAGCTACATTAAAAGTATGCTTTTTTCTTCTGCTTCTTTTATTTATAAAAACACTAAAAATCATTATTAAGTACTATTGTAAAAAATTAATTACTTTTTTTAAAAAGATATTAAATTGTTATTAATCTTATATAAACTAAAAAAAATTATTAATAATTATTTCTAAAATGACATTATTGAACTCCATTAGTACGTGCAAAATGATATCAAATCTTCAAATCGATGTGTCAGTTATAATTTCTTTCAAATTTTCAGTACGTAAATTTGAAGCTCATGTATTTCTGATATTAATAAAATAGTTAAAACTACTTAATCGTTTATTATAATTTCGTAACTGAGTTGTAGTCTTTACATTTCAGATATTTGAATGGAGTCGTACATTAATTTCGTAAAATAACTTTTTATTGACTAACATAAACATTAATTGGGTATTTTTTAATTTATCATTTTTTTTTTTAACTGTAAAAATACTAGTGATCACTTAGAACTTGTAAAGGGTCAGGAGTATTGGTGCAGATTACCAAAATCTGGAAGAAGGCAATGGCTCCTAAACTCAAAAAATCCAGTAGCCGCATTAGGAAACAAACGCATGAAAACAATATATTTTTGGTTGTGGAAAAAACTAAACAAAAAAACTCAAGAATTCAAAGTGAAAAATAATTTAATTAATGCATACACACATACAATAAAACACTAGCTAATTACATCAAATGTGTTAAATTAATCTTATCATAAATTCTTGAAATTTGAATGTTAATTAAGTATTTTGTAAATCTTAAATTATGTATAGTCAGAAAATGAAGTTGGGCAATGCAAGATACATTAAAAATATATATGTTTCAGCTAAGCAATCATGATAGTGGGGAATATTAGGAAAATAATAGTAAAATAATATTTATTATTTTGATTTTGTCATATAAAAGTGCATATAAAAAAATGTTAATGTGTAAGATTATTTTGTACTATGCAAATCAAAATACACTTCAACCACTTGTTTTTATATAAGAAAAATTATTTAAAAAAAGAAAAAAAAAATCACGTGGCGACTTAGATACCAAAAGTTAGTGGACACAGCAAAATATTTAATCTTCATCTGGCGACAGTGAATCTGCACCTATAGTCAGGAGAAAAAACGATAAAAGTTAGAGATTATTAGAAAATAGTAATTTTTTTTTGGAGCGCTGATTTTTATTGTTCTTGCCCTTTCTAACAATTTCAACTATGGTTTTCCAAAGAACTTTCATCATTCTTCCTCTTTTATACATATTTTCAACTATTTTCTGAAAGAATTACCTTCATTTTTGCCTCGATCTAAAGATGAACAAGAAAGAAAAATTATTCGTCAAGCATGGATTATTAAACACCTTCCAACACATTCAGAATATTGTAAGGAAACTTTGCCTTTAATAAGGTGACATATGATGTCTAAATAAACAATTTTAAAAATGTATAATTTATTTGAAAACTCGATTTTAGCAATTATCATATATAGTCGGAAAAATATCCGAGTTATTTTGTGCATCACTGTATATACATTACATCTATGCAAAAATTTAGTTCAGTTAGGAAATGCATAACAAATTTGGAAATTCCGTTTTATTAATTTCTTATCATAGGATTCTTTTGTGCAGCCCTGTGAACGATCTATAGAATTTATTCATATATTTAAATTTAAAAACGCATACCACAATTGAAAACACGCTTCCAGCAATTACTGCTCATAGACATTAATGTGTAACCGAATTCTTTTCTATGTCCCTGTAAATGAATGAAAAATGTTACGCGTACCATATTCTATAGTAAACATCTTATAGTGCATTTCAATGATGCATATCAATTTCAATACGTTTGAAATGTGTAACATCATTAAAATACTTCAAAAACGATCTTTCCTAATAGATCATAATGTAACTTATTCTTTTGAAGACCCCTGTAAATGAACTATAAATACTACATATTCCATTTTCAGTATCAAACATGCCGTGATAAACTTCAATATCGTATATCAATTACATGGCAATCCGAATATATTTGAGCGAGGTAGAGCATAGAGCACAACAGACAGATAGACAGGGGGGCAGACAAACGAGTTCATACATATTTTTCAGCAGTGTTGGAAAGTATAAAAAGCAATACGGTGTCCCTCAAGCTAACAGGCGGCATTGTCATCTGAAATTTCATAAAAAGTGGAATATCACCGTTATTTCCTTTTGATCTTTCGTATATTAAGTAAATAATTGAATTATATTTTAATTTGGCATTTTAAATGCATGTGAATAATTAATTATATGTTATTATTATTACCGTTACGGCGTAATTAGAATCTCCCATTGTGGTTGTTGTAGGCCCGGGCGGCCACCGAAACGAGCAACGATGGTCGGTATCAGTCCTAACGGGGCCACTGGCCACGGAATGCTCCTCAAAAAGCCCAGGATGGACGGTGAATACGGAGGGTATGAAAATGGACACATTGGTGGTAAGTACATATCTTTTTGCATTCATTATATTTTTAGCGGATAGTTGTACTAGTGAAAAATGTGTTCAACCTATGCATGCAGGTTATTATTAAAGATTATATGATTTTATTTTCGTTTTAAGATTGTTCTTTATTGTATCTATGGCTGATCCTATTCAAAAATTATATGGCATAGCCCCATGTTTAAAATGTATTGCTCTAATTAACAGTAAAATGACGAGTGTAGCGCGTCATGAGTGCTTTTCGTGTCATCCGAATAGAGTTACTTAAAAAAGTTTCTACTATCACAAAATTTGTACAGTTTTTAATTATAATTTTTAATAGCAATATGTATTCTCATAAAATAGCTACATTGTTCCATTTTTGATAACAGATTGTATGAACCATAAAAGGAGTTACATTATTAGGGATGGCGAACCTTTTGAGTATGCGCGCAAAAAATTTCAAAATTACTATGTACCAACATTCTAACGTGCCAGAAACATTTTAACGTAGATAAAATCAATAATTAATATTTATACAATTTTTACTTAAATATTTTTACACTTACACTATATTCGATTCCTAACTTATTTATTATGCTGTATTTACTCAACAATATAGCCATGTATGTCTCATCATCCCATTGTATACTTTCAAATCAGATCATTTGTAGTTCTTCAGGTAGAAGCAGGATCAGTAGATACATAATATGATAGTTACACTGACAATTAAAATTAAATTTTCAAAATTAAAACCCAATTATAATAAAACCTAAAATAACTTAAAATCATAAACCTAAATAAAATAAAACCTAATGTAAAGTAGAAAGCGCGTCAATTAGGTATATTAATTTGCAAACTATCTCTTAATATTCAATTTTCAAAAATAAAACCTTTGAAATTTAATAAAAATGCAGAATGATTTGTAAAACTCTGTATGTTGAAACATTGAAATTTATAATATCATAGATCATTCAAAAATAACGGATTATTTTAAAGTAAGTTATATATCTATCACAAAAAACTATACTTTTGTAAAAAAAAAAAAAAAAAAAAAAAAAAAAAAAAAAAAAAAAAAAAGCACAAAATGGATTGTTCTCCATAAACGGAATATAATCTATAACTTTTTTCACGTGCCAGAGAAGCTTTCTTACGTGCCAAGCTCGGCACGCGTGCCATAGGTTTGCCATCCTTGTGTTATTTCCTTCGATGATATTTTTTCAGACACAATTTTTCACAATTAAATATTAACGGAAAGGATTAATTATTAGTCATATCATCTCATTAAAATTATTTTTACAGTTTTAAGGCTCTGCGAGATTTTATTTTAGAAATCATGTCTAATGAGGTTTTTTTTGTTTTTTATTTGGGGGGGGGGGGGGGGGAATTTTTTTTTAATGAATTAGTTTTTAAAGATATAGAAAATTGCAGATATTTGTAAGTTTTGTTTTTCTTATCAAGACTATTAAGAAGGAAAATTAAAGAGAAAAGCTGAATTTGAAGAAATCTTATTAGAGAGTATTGTAGACATTTAAGGGGTTTGATCCCAGTTCTATGATGTGCTAAAAACTCATTTATCATCTATAAAATATACAAGTAAAAGGCGAGCAAATATACCAATTAATAAATAGATATCATGAAATTCTACACAGAAATATATAAGACCTAAAACGGGTAGAAAAATACCCGAATTGGATAAAAGATTTTTTTTTAAATTCCGAAATGGGTCTTTAACAGTGCCCAAGATGGATATACAGTGGTAACCAAAACTGGCATATGAACCCAAATTGAGTAACTTCATACCTAAAAACCTTTCTACCCAATTCGGGTATTTTTCTATACACGTTTTAGGTCTTATTTTTTTCTGTGTACGTCAAATAAATATTTTATTCAGAAAACTATCTTTTTTTACGGAGAAAAAACTGAAATTTCTTTTCGTGCAGTTGCAAAGATAAATCACGCATTTAAATTGATGTTTTATTAATTATACCTTTTAAAAAAACCAAAATTGTTTTTTTTTTTTAAGAAATTTTTGTAAGTTCTGAATTTAGATTAACCCCAAGGAGCATCATCCAATATCAATAAATGATGTTGAGCGCATAAATTTATACTGTAAACTAACGCATTAAACTATTTTTTAATATTGCAATTTTTTTTTCTGGGATGCAAAAACTGCAAAAATTTAGCGATAAAAAATAAAGTCCGCCGTAAAAAATTAATGACTTATTGAAAACTTAATTGCCGTGCAAAAGTCAGGGGTAAAATTCATTGATCTGCGCACAGTGAATGAAAAAAATTATACATTCCTGCTTTTGCAAGCACCAATGATTAATTGTGAAATAATTTTAGTTTCCTTTTTTTTTTTTTTTTATTGTTATTATTAATCTCTCTGTATGTGAAACGTTAAATGGATTCTTAACCCAGCTAAGATGAATACTAAAAACGGATGGCCTTTTAACAAACCTTAAAGAATTCAGAGGGAACAAATTATAATAGATGTATCTAGTATTTTTTCCCCTTAATTTTTCTTTCGGATATTTTGAGAAGGATTAAGACTCATTTTATTTATTAAATGTGTGGTCATAATGCTAAAGGAACTTTTTTTTTAGTTATTTTTTCTTATGATGCATGACCTTAAAATTTGGTTAAAAGTAGCTCCAAATTAGAAAAATCATTAAATATTTAATGCTTAATTTGAAAATATGTTTTATTATTCTTGGGAAGCTTGAATAAACTGATGATGTTTAATTAACTATTATGTGTGAGCAGTGTTTGAGATAAGGAAATAAAATAAAAGATTTATCTTTACCGAACTGTAAGATTATAAGTACGGTCCACCAATAAAAGTTTCTTATTTAAAATTATAAAGAAAAAATAGGTACCAATTTTTAGTTTGTTAATAGAACTTCTCTCTCTCTCTCTTGACACACATATATATATATATATATATATATACATATTTAGAAAAAAAAATTTCAGCTTTTAGCTTTTTTCTCACAGAAAACAACCGGCTTGCTTATATCATTGAATTCTGTACTCTTGAAAACGTAATTCAATATATAAGTATTTCAATTTTTTTTGGTATCCATATTCTTCTTTTTTTTTTCTTCCATATTAATTCTTGTAATTATGTATAAGGCACTTTATTTTATACATACAGTTCTATATTATAGGTTTGTGGTATCCATTTTTATTGTCATTTCACAATATTGCGGTTTTTGATGATGGTCGGTATTGCTTATTTAGTGGTTATATATATATATATTATATTATATATATATATATATTTCACAATGATTAATTTTTCTGAATTTTTTATACCATCATTTCATTAAAACAGATGAGACGATATGTTCTATACATGTTGCAAATATACTTGAAAAATGGAAACTGAATCAGGTTCAGGACTGGAGAAATTGCTTTGTTGTGCTTTCCAATTTTAAAGAATTCTTTAAGCTTTTTTTAAAACTTCAACTTTATAACTATTGCCTTGAACTTTCTTTTATGAAATATTAATAATAAGACATTTTACTATAAATTTTGTATATATTTTTCTTTTTTATTGCATGGAATTAATTTTTTAATAGTATTATTTTATTCCATTTCATTTCAGATTGAACATAAAAGTCACAAATCACTAATAATTTTGTAGTACAGTAGAGTCCCGATTATCCGAGTCCCGCTTAACCGAGTTTTCGCTTTAACAGAGTTATTTTCTTCTGATGGACTGATGGCTCCCATTATTATGGAAAAAAAATTATGGCCATTTTTTCCCCCATTCTGACCAGAAAATCAGAGTTCTAACTTTTTACGGCTGCTCTTTCATCTTCACCTAACACTCCATTTCTAATGGCTGTTTCATAATAATGAGAGCCACCAGTCCAGCAGAAGAAAATGATCTATTTCAAAGGTATAAGTTCGACTGAAAAAAAAAAAAACATTTAATACTTTGAGCAGAAAGAAGAGACTACACCTGCAATTTTCATGACACTAATAGAATCACATAGCTGCCAGTTTGTATGGTTTTGTTACCTCTAAAATATTAATACAAACTTTTGCCATATTTAATCGCAATTGTTAGATTTCGGCGATTGAATTAGGCAAAATTAACTGGTAAGCTTTATTGGTAAGAAAAAATCGTAGAAATTGGTGGCTATGCAGTAGCGTAATACTGCAGCAAAATCGGCATTCAAACAAACAAAAAACTATCAAGGGCTTTTTCAAATAAACAATTTCATTCCCCGTTTTTCTTAAAAGTAACGGAAATGTATATCAAACAAATATTACTACCACCATAAAAATTAATGAATTAAGTAAAAAATTGTATTTCATCTGCTTAGTTGGTGGCGATTTGTGTAAATCCGGCTTATCCAAGTTTTTCCTTATCTGAGGTGAGTTTGGTCCATATTAACTCTTATAATCGGGACTCTACTGTTAAAAAAGATTGTATTTGTAATTGTATATCACCTCCATGTTTTGGCTTGCAGATTTAAAAATTTTATTTGAAAAAAAAAATAAACTTTTGATTTACACAGTTTATACAAGGTGTCCAAAAAAGATTGAACCGTGCTTTAATATTTAATCTATTAGAGGTAATTATGCAATGTAAATTTCCAAAGTCTTTACAATAAGGTAGGAAATAAGATTGTTTTAATGAAACAGCCCTTCCAAGAATTTTCAAGAAATTACACTTATTAAGCTTTTATTAGTATGACCACCATAAAATTTTGGTCATACTCATATACAGGATGGTTCTAAACGTCATGTGCAAACGGTATGTGTGGGTGTGTCACGTCACGAGGAGCAAGAATCGTATAGGAACTGGGGGTCGGGAACGGCGCCGATGTGAAACATGCATTGCGTGTAATGGGGCACATTTTGAGCACTTGTTATGAGTTGTAACATTTTTCATTTGTATTTTGTACTTCGATTACGTTTTTTGTAAAATAAAGGTCTTTTTACACCGTTTGTTATCTTTTCTTTGCGTCACGGTCACGATGCAATTGCACCGTCACGATCGTGTGACCTACATTTCCTATGTAATTCTTGCTCCTCATTACCTGACACACCCACACGCGCCGTTTAGATATGACCTTTTGAACCACCCTGTATATATAATTCCCAAAAGATCATTACAAACAACTTCCCATTAGTATCCTTAAAATTAACCGAATTATTATAAAAAAAACAAAAAATAACATAAACCACTTTTTTGTAGCGTTGAAATGACATTTCCACCAGAAAAAGGTATTCACATTCACAAATTGATAATGGCGTTTATTAGACTTTTTTATATATGGTCTCTTTTCTAAATTGTCAATTTTTAATTTTTATGCACATTTTATTCTCATTCTCTTTCATAGAAGCAAATCATTTTTTTTATATATATATATATCTTGATGTAAAATTCAATTAAAAAATATGAAAATGTGCCGCCCAAATATAATAAACGGAAAAAATATATTGTCCCTCATTTAACTTGATTCTCAGCACGATATTTGCAAGACCATTAACTTGAATGTGCTTCGACATTATTTATTTATTTAGCGAAATATTTCTTTAAAAAAAAAAACATTGGGTGCAATAAAAAGAGAGAAAGAGAGTTGAATTTAATTTTTTGAAAACAGTAGTTAACAAAATAAATAAGAAAAACTGATAAAAGCAAGCGTAAGATTTTCCCTGATTAAAAACGACACTTCATTTCGATTCTGCGAGCTGCCTTGTTATAATCCATCTTTAAAAACCGTTCGTGATTACTGTTGCGAACACTCAATTTGTGTAGCACAGCTCTGTGTTTCGGACACCTTCGAATTTAATGAACATTTTTTCAACCCCCCCCCCCCCTGCACCACCACCACGATTCGCCAGAATGATTCTTCTAATTGACGAGTCATTAAGTCAAAGAGAAGGACTAAAGGACCCTGCGCACGAACAACTGACATTAAGACTCGGTATGATCTTTGTGCAAGCAATTACCGTAATTGAGTTTTGGAGGTATCTGAGACGCCAACCCATTCGGAACTCGGGCTCCTTTTTAAAGTTTCATTAATAACATATCCAAGAAGTCGGATTGTTGTATGTGTTTCCGAAATTAATGATTCGGTGCTCGCGAAAAGATGGGATTCATAGTTGGAAATAAATTAATGGGGCGGAAATATCTCTGCTGATAAGTGAGCAGCTCATAGTACGACTACGGAGGTGGAGAGTAGTGCCCAAAGAGTTTGTTTGTTATTAGACCACTAACTTACGGGCGGTTTGGTTAGCAAAAAAAGGAACAAAGTATAACGATGTAAACGAGCAGTTGAACGTGAATTTCGATTATTAATTTCTTTCTGTGAACATATGTCAATAATTATTTCGAGGACAAGTAGAAATTTATGATAAGCGTTTTTTTAGCCCCCGGTATGCTATTTCTTTCTCCCAGCTTATTTTGTGCCGTCTCCAATAAATAACGTTACCTTGTATAAGCCAGCCGTAAAACAAAAGCCGATGTTTCATTGTGCGATTATTTACTCTACATCCTTTTTAAAAACTTCTAAGCATCGCACATTTTCAATGTTTATACCGTCGTATTGGAAAAAAAAGTACTTTTTAATGCAATTTGTTTGAAAACTACACTCCATTTATTTTTGAAATATTATTTTTTTTTTTGTAGTTTATAGCGACATTTGTTTCATTTTGGCAACTCAAGTACTCCATTTCTGTAGAAAGTAAAGAAAAAATACTTGAAAAATAGCAATTATATCTTCTTGTTGTCATTTTCTCATAAAAACTGAAAAAATGTAATTAAAATACGTGCTATTTTGAGAAAAATATAAATGAATGATTTATGATAAAACATGGAGCTATTATAAACTATATTTAATTTTAGATATCTATATAAATGCAAATGACGTGATTTACATAAAATAAAAGTGTGTGCTTTAAGTCTTAAAATTGAAATATGTTTTGTACTACAGTAGAGTCCCGATTAATCGACTCCTGCTTAACCGAGTTATTTTCTTCTGATGGACTGGTGGTTTCTATTATTATAAAACAGCCAATATAAATGAAGCGTTAGGTGAAGATGAAAGAGCAGCCGTAAAAAGCTAGAAACTCTGATTTTCTGGTCAGAATGAAGGAAAAAAATGGTCATAATTTTTTTTTTGAAAAAAAATTATGACCATTTTTTTTAAATCAGAGTTTTAACTTTTTACGAATGCTCCTTCATCTTCACCTAAACGCTTCATTTATAATGGATGTTTCATAATAATAGAAACCACAAGTCCACCAGAAGAAAATGAAGTAATGGAAATGTCGGGGGCGACTCTAAATTCTGAAAAAGCAGAATTCCTGTTCGCTAGTTCTTTTTTTTTTTTTTTTTTTTTTTTTTTCGCAGAGTTTATTCATTTATTTGTGGGTTGCAAGTGAAACTCTTGAATATTAAGTAATTTCTCTTTATCTATAATAATATCTACGCTTTAAATTCACTGAATATATGAAGGTTTTGGGGTAGAATATGTCGTACTATCGCGAAAAATTGTAGTTGTCGAAATTTTTAAAACTGAGCACTGTAATCAACATGCAAGTTTCCGAACACACATTTTTATGGTTTTTTGTTAGCATTAAAGATTGGAAGTTTTTTCCAGAGTTATTCATTCCCCATCATAAAATCAATTAAAGAAAGATAATTATTTAATTTAATACTTAGAAAATTGTATAATTATAAAAACATATACTAATACTTTTTAAAAGTAAAATAATTGCTTAGAGTTATAGTAAGACAAGTTTCTTAACGAAGTACGCATATTCAAATGCCTCTAAAGACATGGTTGCATCTTCAATGCTCCACTCTACTAAATGAAGATGGCTCATCTTTTAAGATTCCACAATAATTCCACAGTTTTAGTTACTTGTAAGTATCCTGCATACAAAATGACCATCATATAAAAGTAATTTCATACAAATATGATATTTCATTCTGTCCAGAGAGTAGTGAATACATTCTTAAATTCCATAATAAATGACATGATACATCTACATCTTCTCCTTTGCTTGCCTCTTCTTAGCGTCTATTACAGACAAAATAGACATGCAATTCAGTTTAAAAGACGAAAAACCTCCCTTTTATGTACTTAAAGACATTTCTGTAAAGCAGTACCAGCCCCCTCTTGAGCCATTTCATGCCTTCATCTTTTTATGAGCGTCAGTTTAAAGGAACGAACACATGCATGTGATATGTAAGCGGCAAATTTCTAATGCTCACAGTATCAAAATATGAAGCCAATGTATTTTACATAACTCTCAACTTGTAGGCATTTCTGTCACAGAAGCGGCTCCCGTAAATTTTAAATCTTAAAAGCATACTGCGCCTCCTTCTATCAAAGAATATATCATGTAAACAAATTCCCCCACACTCAATGTTTTCCTATTTCAAAAGGGGAAATGTCTATGAATACTGCATCACTGAGTAGGTGAGTTATGCCATAAACATATGTGTATGCAATGGTAAGAAAATAGAAGGAACAATGGTGTGAGGAATGGGTTTACATCTCAATTTGGTGGGAAAAGATTTAATTTAAGCTAAAAAAATGCTCTCTATATATGCTTCATATATCTCACTTATAACCATCTTAATATCTGGGATTATATAATGAATGCTTAGAATATTATAAATTTTAAATAGGATATTTCTACATAAACATTATTTAAAAAGTTCTTTGCATTGCCTATAAATGCTGGAAGGGATTTAATTAACAGAGAGATTTTAATGTAAAGACAATTTTGAAAGTATAAATATCAAACGTACTCATTTATATATATATAAAAAACACCTTTAATATCAGACGATTAATTAATAATTAGAACTTATTCTTTTATCTAATAAAATAAATAAATTATTCTGAATATGGGAAAAAAAAGTGAAAAGCTTTTAATCAGAATACCTTGAAAACGGAAAATTCAGCAAATAATTTGACAAATAAACCTTTAAGTTAATAAAAAACTTTTACAATTTTTCATCAAATGAAACCATAAGCAATACTTTATTAAATATATACATCTTTGATTATGAATAAGACGAAGTTATGTAATATATAATTCAATAACAAAAGGGACTTTATGATGCCCATATATCACCCGTGTGCGTTTATTAGAATATAAATATCTATACAATTTTCAAGAAACAAAAGTTTTAATATATAAAGATAAATAAGCTTATGTAATGTTTAATTTGTATTTTTTCCGATAACACAACAGCCGTAATATACAGGGTGTCTACAAATTAGTTGGCAAAAAGAATGATTTATTGAATGGAATTGACATAAAAAAAAATTAAAGTACATATTGTTGTAAGATAGAAAAATAGTTCAAGTTTACTGTTATCATAAATGTTCGATGTGACCCTTTTGTGACTCAAAAATGTCCCATTGGTAAATCATTTCTTGTCACAGATTTGTCAGCATGTTTTTGTCGATCAAATTAATTGCAATGTATATTCTTGATTTTAGTTCAGGAATGGATGCAGGAAGTGGCGACTTGTACACTTGTTCCTTTACAAAACCCCATTCACCGAAATCAAGCGGTGAAAGGTCTTGTGATCGTGGTGGCCATTGAATAACACCTCCGCTCTCTAAGCGATAGCGTCAGTTATGACAACTAACGCCATCTATGAATAAACTTTGCAATATTACTAATAGTCTGACTTTCAACTAGTAAATTTTATTTAATATTTCAGAAGTTCTTAACTTACGAAATTGACCAACTAATTTGTAGACACCCTCTATTAGTTATTTAAACATATTATAAAGGGAGATTTGTTTTGCAATGAAGGAAGGTATGCAAACGACAAGCCAGTGTAATATTCAAAGCGAGAATTTAATAAGTCGAACAAAAAATCTAATTTTTTGAATAAGAATATTTTTAACTTTAATACTTTTTCTTGTCAATTTTCTTCTAAGTTTTAAGAACCACATTTGAAAAGATGATTTTTTCCCCTTCAAAGTTTAATTTTTTACAGTTTTTTTTTTTTCTTTTTTCATTTAAAATTCTCTCTATCTCCTTTTTATAAGAAGAAAAATCTTGTATGCGTAAAGCTTTAACTTTTTCAAATTAGATAATAGATCTCGTGAAATTAAAAAATATATATTTATTTTATATAAAATAATCTAAAATCTCTAATCTAAAGTTAAATATATCTAAAGACTTTTCAGATCATGTCCACACATGTCTGGATCGATTTTTTCTCTTACTTATAGCAAATTACGGAATGCATTCACATTTCGTCAATTTAATTCTTACAGATATAGTTATGTACGGACTTACACCCCTTTTCTCCTAAGTAATCTATATCTTACCCATGCCATATTTTATTTGCCATTTTTGTTTTGTCCGCATCAATGTGTCAAAACCCCATAAATGACGTCACTTTAGGAAATCCCACCACTTCGGCAATAAAACGGGAATAAAAGAAGTCCTGTTTTCATTTCCACTTACTTCAGGGATACGTTTTCTGAGTCATCCGGAACCAGTTGAGGGATGTGATATGAAATATCTACTGGAGCAAATAATCTGAAGTAAATGTTTTACTGCGAGGGATAAAATGTAAAACAATTTAGTAATTCTTTTTATTCCTGCTTAATTGCAAACATATCTTTCATTTAATTAGATTATAAGCAGATTTTTTCCCCTTGTACTTAATAATGAATTAAAAGATGTGTCTCTCTGTAGAATAAATTAAAATTCTGCTTTGTTGTTGCTGTTATTTTTGTTTTGACCCAAAAATTTTCTCATGCGGACATATTGATTAATTTTAAATTCATTGTTCAAATTTTGTAAAATTTCTTCAAAATAAATAAACAAATAATATTATTGTTTTCTGTATCAGTGAAGCATATCACATTCCTTTATAAATTCAAAATGCTTCTATTGTAATATCTAATTTCAAGTTCTTTTATTTTCTTAGAATTTTAAATTGTACCATTAATGATTAATGTATAATATTAATACAGGCCTCTTCATTTAGAATTTTGGTTAACATTGTTATATGAACTTGTAAGATAAATTTTGATTCAAAAGTATTATATATATACTACTAAATTCCTACGTTTCGTACAATGAATTTATTGGTGCTGACAATGATTCATTTTTTTCTGGTCTTTTTGATTGGTTAAATTGTGATTGTTACATAAAGCTTGACAAAATATTTAAAATATTTAGGATTTCCTACATATTTATTGTTATTTATTTATCCTTTTTTATGCATTCACCTTTCTGATAATATTTAACCTTTCGCATATTTTAAATGTTATGTTTTTTTTAATACATTTATAAGTGATTGGATATAGTTATTATAAAATTCATTAGTGATTAGTTAATTTAATAAATGTTGATACAGTTTAATATGTATAATGTCTATATCATGTCTTGATACTCAATTTATAAATTGTATTTAAAAATGATGATGATTTGTAATATTCTTAAATAGTTATATATATATATCCAAAAGGTAATGGTAACATTTTACAGTGATTTTTTTTTTTCCCACGCTTTTGTCGTTTCTGAAACACATTTTGTAAACAGAAAAAAGCATGCTTATACAATTATATAAGAAAAGGGTTATTTACGATGACGGCTTTCATTAGTTTATAATAGTCACATAGTATAAAAAATAATTAATTATTTTATTAGCTGTCCATTAAAAAAAAAAAAAAAAAAAAAAAAAAAAAAAAGCATCAAAAAATTTGCATAAATTTTATGTGAAAGAACAAATGTATAAAACTTGGATGAACATTAATCTTAATTAATAATTTCGTTGCGCGTTTATCGATATAAACCAACATAAATTATTATTTTTATGAGTAGGCTCTTTTATAGATTTTATAAAACACATCTTTAGGTACTATATTTTGAACACAGTTAACATTAGTGCATAGCAACTTATTTTCTTTTGCACATAGTGAACTTTTCGTTAATATTAACACTGTAGAGATAAAAATACAAATTCATCAAAACTAATAGCAGAATATGTTGAATTTATATTGTATTTTAAATATCAAATAAAATAAATATTAAATACAACCTAAAGATGAACATTGCTTAAAACATGTAACATTAGCATCTCACAAATGTTGCTGTGTATAAAACGATAAAAAAAAAAAAAAAGAAAAAGAAAGAAAGAAAACACATATAATTTTATCTTTACTTCCTTATTTTTGAAATTTTCCTTTTTAATTTGGAAAGTAAAAATTATTTTAAAAAGATAATTATTTTTTAGTATAATTTAAAATATAATTTAAAACTTTGAAGAGACATAATTTTCTGTATTTAAAATTTGCTTATCACCGAATTTATTGAATTATTTTTAATCCTTATTTTTCATTACCTTAAATAATATTTTATTTGTTTAAATAAATGTTAATAAAAAAGATAAAACTCATATAAAGAGAAGTTGATTGAATTTGTGTTGCTCGTTTAAATTTCATTTTTTAAAATTCTGCCCAAAATTGTATAATTTTGGAAAAAAAATTCTGTGCGTAAAAAATCGTTTAAATATTACTATTTTAATATTCTCATGGACAATGATGAAAACGCTTTGCAAAATTGAAAAATTACTTTTTTTTCAAGCCTGATATAAAATTATTAAGATATTTATTTTTATCCAGTTACCCTGTTCATGTTCATTTTTTTCCTCTGAAATACGTAATGACTATGAAATGTGGCAAAACTATAGAGAAATTTCGGATTAAATACAAATACTTTATACCATTGTTTCACCCTACCCATAAAATATTCTTTCATTCAATCCCTTTTTATGAACTTTTCCGAAATATTTGTTTCCTAAAAGTTGAGAATATTTATAAGGTTAGTTTTCTCAATATGAGGTTAGCCTTTGCTGTGTCATTAGAGGCTGCTATCACTGCTTTTACATACTTCATGATCTAAAACATATCATGTTTAATTATCAACGTAACTTTACTTTGAAACTCGAATTTATTTTTTATGTATAAAGAAAAAATCTGTTACGTATGGAAACCAATTTTTAGGTACTTTATTTTACGATGAAACACCAAAAGAAAAAATGTTCAAGTTATTTTTTGTTTTTTTTTTCTTTTCCAGCCCTTTTCTTTTTTACTTTTCTCTCATTCTTCTTTTCTTTGTATACATACATTTTCAACACTTTTTTCTAATGAGGAGAAGTAAGGATGTCATACTACTGCCATGATTTTCTGTAAATAATATCTTTACGTAATAAAAATATTAAAGAGTGAAAAATTTAAATGCTCTTAATTGCAAAATGTTAAATGTTGAAAACAATTAAATGGTCAGTGTCAAGTGAACAGACTTTTTAAATAGGCATGAATTCCATTCTCCCTGTGTTTCTTCCACTCTCTTTCTCTTCTTCTTCTCCTTCTTTTCTTTTTTTAAGTGCTCTTTTCGATAGGTCTCAAACGAATCTTATCAAAGTCTTATGCGAAATTAACATTCACGAAAACTGTGCATGTTAAGATAAACTTTGCCGCTTACCTACATTTGGTTTTGAATGCTTCT
This sequence comes from Maratus speciosus, assembly GCA_963932465.1. NCBI lineage: Eukaryota > Metazoa > Arthropoda > Arachnida > Araneae > Salticidae > Maratus > Maratus speciosus. The sequence goes on along the minus strand of OZ010793.1, from coordinate 500,705,942 downwards.
TAAATTCAAGTAATTCAACACAATTTCTTCTTCACTTACCTTGAGTTTTTCTTAGGTTTGTAAAGAAGTAACTGCGGATGAAATATAGATATGGCTTTGCCACGCCAAAAATGTTATATGAAAGATTTTAATCATTTCGCTCTTTGTATAGCAAGCATTCATATATAGAATAGGACAAAACAATAGGAATATCCATTTCAAAATGTGTCGTACTTCGATCATACAAAACAACACGCTACGTGTCGCCAGAGTCTGCCACCTATTGGCGACGAATGAGAAGGTATCAGTCGAACATTTCCGGGTGTAACAGTTGAGTTAGAAAATTCTGTTCTCAGCAAAGCGCATTTCCGACCTGTCCAACGTGCGAAGATGCATTATCATTGGAGCTCGCCTCGCTGGAGCATCCATGTCGAGAACAGCCAACCTTGACAGTGATTCAAGACCCACTGTGTAAGGGTTATGATAGCCTACACAAACACGATCCTCTGCGAAGCAGAACAGCAGGCAAAAGTCGAAGATGACATCCACTAAAACTATTCAACGGGAGCTGCATGCTGCGACCATTCATGACAGAGTGGCTATTTCAAAGACTTTTAGTGTCGCCGCGGAATGCTATGACGTGACGGCAATGGCGCCGAGACCACCAAAATTGGATACAATAGAAAAAGGGATACGTCATCTGATCTGACGAATCATCATTTACATTATTTCAGACCACCGGACACGTGATCGTCTGGCAGGAGCATTTTATGTTGGCTGACTGGTTCATTACAGTGCAACATAAAAGGTGTTCTGTGATGGTGTGAGGGCGCGATATCTTGGCGTGAATGGGGACACTTGTAGTCCTGAGGGGGGGATCACAGGCGAGGACTATCACAATATTCTCACAGATCATTTGCAGCCTATGCTTCAGACTCTATTTCCTGGAGAACGTTCTGTGTTCCAAGATGGCAACGCTTCTGTTCACGCGGCTCGCTGTGTTCAAACATGGTTAAATCAGCATGATGATGAAGTGGAACATATCACATGTTGTCCGAAGTTTCCTGATCTTAACATCATTCAACCTCTGTGGGCTCCGTTCTCGGTGTCCTCCTCCTCGTACACTATCTGAACTCGAGACCGCTCTTCACGAGAAATGGGTGCAAATTCCCTTGAGTTTTGTGCAGAACCTTTATTTGTCAATACCACGTCGAATGTAAGCTGTAATTAAGGCCAGGGATGGCTCAGTCACTATTAATGCAAAATTTACATTCTTTCACATGTGTTCCATGTTATTTTATTCTATACCTGTAATAGCCTGTTTTTCTGTTGAAAAATAAATATATTCTGTCTTTAAGAGGTAGTCTTCTAACATGGTCCAAGATAGTGATAATAACAAAAATTGAAGATTTAACTTCGCGGTTGTGTTCTTAATGTTCACGGTTGCAGCTATGGTAGGAAACGGTGCTGTTGTTCTTGATTCTCTGTGCGCATTTCAGCCGTTCGCATACTTCTACAGAATAAAATAAAATAAAATTGCTTTGTTAGAAGGTTTTAATACCTTGCTGCAAATTTAGCTGGCACACTAACTGTTTTTTCAGTCGTTTAAACAGTTAACTGTTGTAGGTGACACGTGGTAATCACTTATAAATGCTTTTACTGTCCAGAAATTTCTGGTAATTAGAACAATTTATTGCTTACACATTCAAATGCGTCCGCTGCTAACGTTGAAATTGAGGGTGTCAAAGTGGTATTCTATCGAGAGATGAAAGCCGCGCTCCAGAAATTCTTCCGTCCTTGGGCAAACTTTTTGGGAACTCGCAAACTTTTGTCTCTCCGAACAAATGTAGAACCCCAACGCATTATCAAATCACTATTAAACGACAACTTCTTCGCTTCATTTTCCTAAAAATTAATTCCCAAACTAATATTCGACCGAACATAACTTTGCCGAAAAGATGGAAGGATCGATACCCAGAAATGGCAGAGAACCCGATATATATATTTCTAGGGAAAACGGATCCCAGCTGAACCAATACTGGCTTGTCCCCAGTTATTAAGAAGGGAAGGCCGACTGTCTCTTGTTTAAAGTAGTGACAGAGATGAATGAGATATTGAGAGCGAGAGGCCTTTCAGGAAAAGAGAGCGGATTGGAAATTTGCTTTGCTTAAGCGCGCTTAATGAGGTTTTGGGGAGAAGGGGGCCGCTATGTCAACATGCGAATTATTGACTCGAGAAGTGTCGGGCCCCGTGGACGCCCATTTCACAAAAATTGTTGCGGGCTGTTACACTGGACCACAGATTTTTTTTTTATCCTTTTTATTTTACTTTTAGACTCAATTTAATGAATCCTTTCTCTCCTTTTTTTTTATACATATGTTTTTATAGGAAATGAAGAGGAAGTAGAATTAATTGTGAATAAAAATTGTTGGAGGTGGGTTGGCTGTTATTCTTCAAATTTAATGTGAGATTAATGACAAAAATAAATTTTAAATTTTATGCTAGAGAAATTAAAGATGAAGCTGGTATTATGCAAATGGACATTCGGTATTAAAGTTATTATATTTTTCTTGTATGAAAGGGGATTTCTATGTGCAAGAATTTTCTGTTGAGTTCTTATGTGATTTGTCACTTTACGTTTCAAAAAGGAATAAATAAATAGGTTTTGAAAAATAAAGAGTAATAACTTAAAGTATTATATACATTCTCACCATAAAAATGAAAGTTGATCGAAAGTGATTGACTCCACTCATGGGCTCGCGTTTGCTACGTTTTTAATTACTTAAAGGAAAATAGTTCCTTAGCGAAGAAGATTGCCAGAAGAAAAATGGATGTTAAATATTTTTTTGAAAATTACAAATAATTGACTTTTTTTTTTTTTAATCGTTCTTTGTAGAATGTTTGGTATAAAGCCTTTAAATACTAGAGAAAAATGGAAAGCTAAAAACAAACAAAAAAAAAAAGAACTGAAAAAAAAACTCAAAGATTTTGCTTTGTGTCTTCCCTGACAACATACTGACATCCTCAAAACATCCTCGGGGGGCATCCTTGGTCATCAAAGGATGATCCACCATACGGTGGATATCATATTCAGGATAACCGATATCATCTGGATGATTGATATTTTCATGCAGTATGTCACAAGATAGTCTCTGGTTGTCGAAATATCACATATATAGATGTTCTGAGGTTGACCTTTTATGATTTTCTTGGACAGTTATGGGACGTAGGAAGGCAGAAAGAAATTAAGAAGGGAGTCCTATGCGCATGTGGGTCCTGTAAGAGAATACGCAAGCTTTACTAAGGAGAATGTGATTGAATAATTCATTCTCTGTATCTTTTGGATATCTAGTGTATAGTTCTCATAGGATATGACAATACAGGATCTGTAGGAGTACTATAGAAAATCCGGAGAACAATTTTGACTATATGGGGAATGAAGCGGAAAGAAATTAAGGACGAACTTCAATGGTCATGCGCGTCTTATAAAAAATCCACAGGCTTTCCTAAGGAGAATGTAATTGATTTCATTTTCTGTATCCTCTAGATATCTAATGGATAGTTATTATATAATATGACAACTATAGAATCTGTAAGAGCACTATAGAATGGCCTGATGATGACTGTATTGTGCGGGTTAATATCTATACTTTGCGGTCAATTTTGTAACTTCAAACTCATCCAAATATTTAGACTTTCACATAATGATAAAAATAAATTTTAATTTAAGTATCAAAGAATTTAAATATCCATTACAATGTTCGGTCCATAAAAATGTCGACTCTTGCAAAAGCTAAACTAAAAATATAAGAAGAGAAATTTTTTAGAATATATTAATAATTGACATTTAAAAAGATGAGTTAAAAAATGTTTAAGATGTAACTTTTGTTTAGTGTATTACCAAGCTGCTATATTATTTTCTGCGTAAGGAATATGTATTTAAGATGAAACATCATTAAATATAACTTTCGGAAATTTAAAATTCACCATTTTTTGAAATTTTATTATCTAGATCTGTAGAAATACAAAAAGAGGTAACAAATGTAGCAGGGTTTTTTTTTTAAGAAAAAAAGAAGCTTTTAACATGCTTTTAAACCAAAATTTTAAATTTTAAATGAAATTTTTATTTAATATTGCTGATTCATTTATAGGATTTACCCCATATTATTATAGTTACTGAAAAAATAATTAAATTAGTAAAATTTCATTTAAATACTGATATGATACAAATTTATACTGATATAAATTCTTTTATACTGATATGATACAAATAGTATAAGTTATTATCAGCTGTTTTACTCATTCTTTATTTATAAACTTATATAACTGATGATTAGTAGATGTATGACAATGTTCACAATTAATGTTTTAGTTATAGTTATCAACATCACTTAATATATTGATATATATCAACAAAGCAGGAAGTTGTTTATATTGTTATTCAAGTCACTTTCTTGGTATAATATAACCAGTATGAAGAACTGCTGAACAGTTGCTTTAAATGGTGATTATATAAACAAAACGTGCCAACAAGACAAAATATTTCCTATTTCATGCCCTGCAGGCATGAGCTCTAAAATGCTGATTTCAATGCTTAAATTGACAGCTTATCGACTGACACGCGAACACCCAAAACAATCACAGAAGTAACAAAAACTTTCCATTAACGCCTGGATAAAGCCACCTGTTAAACGCACCACTTAAACTCCAAATTAAACTCACAACAATGGGGTTCAGAAATATTCATTTGTACTTCCGACTCAATTTAAGCACTGTTATTAATAACATTGTCTATTAAAGGATACCAAAATGTTATTGCGTGTACACATTTGCACTGCCACGCGCAGTTAAGTGTGCGGATGACTACACTAAAAACAGTGACAGCAATTACACAAAACGTTATGGGAAGTGAATATTATTGGGATTTTCACTATATTTTTCAATGCCTCAAATCGTTTTCGTGGTACAGCTGCCTGTTTGTTATGTTCTGGAGTAATTAAAGGTTTCTTTTCTGTGGTAAAAACAGATATATATGAGTGTAAAAGGTTTCTTTGTCTCCAATTTTTGCGGTCGATTGAAGTTACTCAACAGTGTATATATTCCACACCCAGTTCTCATTGAAAAATTGATTAGCTTTTAGCAGATGGATTTGTTTGTAAAAACGCTTGACAATGACACGGCTCTACGTAATAAATAGACCGCTTCAATATATATATATATATATATATATATATATATATATATATATATATATGTATATATATGTATATATATGTATGTATGTATGTATGTATATATATTTCTAGTGTATTTTATTCATAAGTATTACAGTAAAAAGTTATAAGTGTAACCATGAAACTTTAATGCATTATTTTCCGCCTACTTTTTATTTACTTTTACAAACTTAAGTGAAAATGAAGTATTTCTTTATCTGTGTAAAGGATTTTTTTTTTAAACCATTTCTCTTTAATAATTTCTTGTTTACATTCAAGTACATTCTTTATACCAAAATTCTTAGATATCAATCCTATCATAAATAATTAAACTTATTGTTAGAAAAATACTACAAAACAACTTTCAGTTATCTCAATACTTGATCCTGAGATTTAAATATCTTTAGATTTTAAAAAAAATGTTAAAAAAAAAATGCAGAATTTAAGGGGGCAGATCACGTTGAGCAGCAAGAAAATGACCGTATTTAAAGCAGTACGAAAAACTCTGTAGTTTCTTAACCAATGAATGAAACGAAACAATTGTTTTATCTTTACTTTCACACATTTTTATGGTTTGATAAAATATTCAAATACACATATATTTAGTAGTATTAATTAATTAAATCTTAACGACAAAAGTGGCTTTTGAAAAATATGAATTTTGCGCGCAGGATTTTACAAATTCTACTGCAGATATATGTTTAATGTTTCATATTTTGTTACTTATAATACCATATTTTACACTGAACCTAAATTTGAAAGTATATTCAAATTCTTTAGCTTAATTAATGGCTTTTGTAATCATATTTACTAAATTTCGCCAAAAAATGTATTCTTATTTTTTCAATCCACAATTTTCTGTAACAAAAATCAGACTAAATTGAGCTTCAGCATGAACTAACACATGTAAACTAAGAATGTACATAATATCAAGGTTCTGTGATAATTAGTTTATAAATGAGAGTGCACGCAATACCAAAAAATCAATTTTTAGAAAAACGGCTTCAAAGTTGACTTATAACATTTCAGTTTTATGCACGATATTTTTAGCCATAACTTCTGTTTTAATTGGTATTTTTGTAAAATTCCTTTTGCAGTGGATTTGTAACTTTAGAAGGTATCCATTCTAAAATTTGTTAAAAATCATTTTCTTAACCGTCAACGTGACCTGCTCCTTAAGATGTAAATAATGGCCCTTGAACATCAAGGATACAATTATTAAAATTGCTTTCAATCTATAACAAGCTAAGCTAAAAAAGTTATATGCTAGCGAAAAGAACAATATCAGTTGTGATAATTATTTAATTCAATTAAAACTTTTAGACCGGGAGCTGGCAGCACAGACAACCACCTCATCGAGTTGGAGGCTGAAATTCCAGAATTAGCCAAAACTCGATTCCCATATTAAACCGCAATCGGTCTGCCAAATCGTATTTTGGTGGAAAACACCTAAAAACCCGATTTTAGCGGTCGACCCGTTGGTTTACCATTGCGTTTTCCTGCACCCAAAGGTATGAAAACATGGTGGACTGGGAGCAGGAAAACATAAAGGTAAACCTACGAGTCAACCGGTAAAATCGGATTTTTAGGTGTTTACCACCAAGATATGACTTGGCAGACCAATTCCGTTTTAATATGGGAATCGAGTTTTAGCTAATTCTGGAATTTCGGCCTCCAACTCGATGAGGTGGTTGTCTCATGGTTTGTACGTCTCCTTGAATTTTGCACACCAGAAAATTTTTCGGCACTAGTATTATCTTATAGTAATTCTCTTCTTAAAAGAAGGCGAAATTTTGCGTGTTTAACCTAGATTTCTTTTTTCTATAAAAAGATACTGGTAGTTTTCCTGGAGAAGTAACGGTATCCGTACGAACCATGTGTCTGTGCTGCCGGCTCCCCGTCTAATTATTCATAAACAAAATTAAATTCACTTAGAACAGTTTAAAAATTAAAAAGATGCACAGTTTATTAAAAGGTGCTCTTACGGCAGCAATAAATTTAACCCCTTAATTCTCGCTCCCGTGATATTCACAAGCTGTGTCTTTTATTCAGATTGTTTGATTCCAACCAGTTTTATAAAATAGTGTAATTGACTTTATTATGGTATCATTTTACTTGTCATTAAATAAGGTGAATATTTCTTTTTTCAAAATGGTAGTGCCAATAAGCAATTTGAATTTTTAAACATTAATTAAATGCGAGCATTAAAGGGTTAAATATTTTATTTTTATTCACACATATTTAGAATTTTTTGAAAATTTCGAAAATTTCCGTTATATGTATGAAAGCAACTTTTCTCACCAGAATTAGACGTAAAGTGAGAAATAAATATTTAGATTTCATAGTTTTCAAAAAATAATATTTGATGAAAAAGCAGCAAAACTCTTAACTCTTGAAATATTCAAATTCCAACAGTTAATGTTTTATTATGGCATATACGATTGTAGAGCGGTTGAAAATTGTTTATATATCATTTATGTAGATAGTGAAGAAACTTTACTTGAATTATCCTCAGCATTTTTCTAACATGTATAGAACTAAAGCGGTTGAAAGTTAACTTTCTCGAAAGCATTTATGTAACTGAAATATTGAAAGCAGTTACGGAAAAGGATGTCATTAAGTGACTTCTCACACACTAAGAGCATACTTAATGCGATGTCTACTTAGCCCTATCTTATCATTAAAACATTCGGAACAAGATCTTAAATATTGTTTTCACGAGATGATCAAATATTAAAAGTAAAATTAAGTACCTGATTTCTCGCCTCACCTGTTTCAACTCTAACTCCTCGTATAGCAGATGTTAGTGTACACAGAGATATAATCTCTGTCACAATCGTATTCTTTCCCTGCTTAATGAGAAAACACGGTCTTTAAATTACGGGTTTCAACTAATCTCAACACCAGTGAAACAAAAGTACAGAATTCAATTAGAAAGAAAGAGTTTTTATTACTTACAGTCAACAGGAAGTCATAGACTTTGACGAATGGGCGCCTGATAAACCTCTACTATCGTTGGAGATCATGCATTTTATATGCGTGTGTCGAGTTTTGCCGTAAGCACGACATGTGCACAGAATTACAGATCCTATTTAATGTTAGTCTTTGTTTTAAATGAAATGAACATGAATAGTTAGAAACGGAAAAGTTAAAACAAAGTGTCCCCGCAGTCCTTAATGAGATTTGGAAAAGGCGTCACGTAACAGTGGAAAATCATAAATCAATGATTGTTATTACTTGCACAAAAAGTAATATTTTTTCTTTGACATCAAATTCTTCTAAGAAGAACCAATATTAATTAACACTTTTTTTTTGTTTTCCTGGAAATGAAATGAAAACATTTTTATTTAATTGAAATCGGACTATCAATATAATCGATTCTGACTTTGGAACTGTTATCCTATACGTTTTGTTTTTCATTCGAATTAAACTATTTATTTCATTGTATGTAAAGAAATCTAATTAATTACAACTTAGAAAGAGCATAATATTTTTTTCCCTAAGGAATTTCTCATTAAAGTTGTGATTCTTATTTTCGTTTATTTATTTATTAATTTATTTCATTAAGAAAAAAAAAACAAAATTTAAAAAATAAAGAAGTCTTTAGAAGAACAATAAGTAACGAAATTTATGTATTAGTTATAAACGAACAAAGTAAAATTCAGGACAGATTGAAGGAGGAAAACTTTTTGCGATACAACGGTCATCTTACAGCCAATTATCGAAAAAGATAAATTTGTAAAAGGATTGTTCGATAATTCAGTAACTAATCAATCATGCAATTTGTTTTCATGAAAATTTTAAAAACACAGTCAAATTAACACAAAAATAAGAGAGGCGCCAGGATATGCCAGATAGGAGGGGGTGGGGATTTGTAATGCAGGGCTCAAAATTGAAAAATTCACGAACCGGAACGCTATTTTAATTATTGTTGTTTATTTATTTATTTATTTATTTTATCTTTTTTGACGGTGTAGACAAATTTATATTTAACCGTACAAAAACAATTTTAAAAATGCATTCAAGAATTTATATAATAAAAAATAGTTACACAGATTACAATTAGCTATATATATATAACTATAATAATATGTTTTATTAATTGCGCAATTTACCATAATTTCATACCATTTTCAACTTCAATATTTACCATAATTTCACGAACCGGAACAATATTTGTCATAATTTTACGAACCGTAATATCGTTCCGGTTTGCTCTGATACATTCCGAGCCCTGTTGTAATGTATATATTACAGTGTGTCCACGTATAACCTGACCGACCTTTATTTTCGCAACCGTTGGTCCTAGATGCATACTTCCAATTACAAAAATGGTCAAAATTAGGTGCAGGGTTAAGATAAAAAAAAGTTGCATGCGAAAAAACAATTTCGTGGAGAATTACAGAATCTAAATTTTTATACGGTCCCCCGGTTCTATAAGTTATATTTAGTAAATTTTTCCTGTTACACTGACAAGTAAGGCAAAAAAAGTCCCGTTATTCTACGATTAAAATTGACCGAGTAATAGCTGTTTAAAGTTGAAGTATATTTTTTGCTGCATATTAGGGGTCATTCACAAATTTAGAAGAAATATAACTTTGTCAGATATATTAAAGAAATGGTTGAGAGTAAAATTAGCATTGCAATATAAATTTGAAATCTTTAATCATTCTGACGTATTACTGCAAAATGTACAATTTATACTGAACATTATAAGAGGATAAAAATAAGAGATTTTTGGTTAAATAAAAGGATTAAAAACAACAGCCTCAATTCTTTACAAAATGATACATATTTTTAAATACTGTTAGATTACACTGTCTTTAAAATTTTGGGTTGTGGCATGTTTTTTAGCTTTTGAAAATTGTTTCTTATGTATTTTTTAACACTGAATCCGAAAATGACCTTCATTTTAAACCATCGCGTCAGGAATTTTCTCAAATCGCAAATTTCAAAGTTAAAAAGCTAAAAGTTAAAATATATCCACCCTCCCCTCCCTACCTCCCCTGAGCTGTTTAGCTGTAAGAAACCTAGTATAAACAAAAAAATCTAATAAATTATTGAATTAAATAAAATTTAACTGAATAAAAAAGTCTTACCGTATTTTATGGAAGAAACGCCGCGGCGTTTACGAGTTTAAAAGTTATTTTTTTTCCAAGTGCGGCGTTTACGATATTTTTTAAATACCAACCGAGTTTCCTTAATTTAAAAATTCATAAAAATATTTAGGATCAGATTTAAATATTTTAAATAAAACTTCAGACATCTTAAGATATTAAAAACGAGGCATCCTACACTGCTCAGAAAACTTTGATTAAAGTTAGGTGAATGTGACACTGTCGATAAAAGTAGCGTTCCGATGGATGAGACGTTTACAACGGGTGCGGCGATTACGATATTTTTAAGCTTATTCAAGCCAATTTGAGGAGTGCGGCGTTTCTTCCATAAAATACGGCACATCTATCTTATAGTATCAGGTTTTTCGCTATTTGTTAACCTTGAAATTTATGTTTTACGAAAAATCTTGACATGATGGTTAAAAGTGAAGGTAATGTTTTGATTCAGCGTTAAAAAATACATAAAATGTAATTATAAAAGTTAAAAAACACAACCATCGCAGGTTTATGTTATCTAATCTGAAACAGTTTCTTAAACTTCTTGACGGTAATCTATCCGAATTTTTTTGTGTTATCCTCCAATATAAGTACGTATAAGACGGCAAGAGTCGAAAATCATAATAATATTGCATTGTCATTGAATTTAAGTCAGTATGTAAAATTTAACTTCGATTGGACATTTGAAAGTAAGTTAAAGTTAAATTTTAAACTGGAAAGACGATCATTGCAAGTTAAATAAAACCTTATGAAAATAACGTAATTTTAGTTAACAGAAATCATAGCCTCAAATCCTTACAAAATAAAACACATGTTAAAATACAATTATTTAAACTAATCTTAACTAATAAAATTTAACTCAATCGTAATAATTGTACGATTTCTTTCAAAGCGCACAGATACTTTGAAATAGGTTTAAGTACTTTATGAATGACCCCTGAAAGCGAGGTCGAAATCATCTGTTTTGATATGCAAAAAAGTGGTATAAGTCATGCATTTCAAAGTTTCATAACTCGGTCAATTTTAACGTTAGATGAATGTCACTTTTTTTGTCTGACTTGTTAGTGTCACAGTAATTTTTTAGTAAATATCACTTTTAGGACCGGGGGACGGTATAAAAATTTTAATTTCGTAATTTTTTAATAAATGTTTTTCTTGACCCAAATCGCTTTAAAAATAATTCTTTTCCTTATTTAAACCATTTTTGTAATTGGAAGTATGCATCTAGGACCAACGGTTGCGAAAATAAAGGTCCGTCAGGTTATACGTGGACACACTGTATAATAACCTTTAATATATAATAAATGGATTAGAGTCCTGCCCGCGTCGGATTATATCCGATTCTATTTCAACTAGGCTCTATAACTCTAACTCGAAGTGAAAGAAAATTAATCCATATTTTAATGAAAATGTAGTCTGAAATTATGTCTCTATTAGTTTCAATTTTAGTTTGAAAGTTGAAAAATGAACATTGAACATAACATATATGTTCATTAATATCCAAATATATAGTTTTTCTTCTGAAAGAATATTCTGAACTGTCTTTTGGTAAATTGGGTCAAACCGAATCCGCCAAAACGCAAAACAAAGCTGACCCGAACCCGAAACTTTTAAAGTATTTTAATTAGTTACATATTTTACATATTAATATTTGGAAATTTTTCCAGAGAGAAACATTCGCCTTGAATACAATATTTCAAATGAAAATCAAATTTCAAATTATTTTTGCTTAAAAGGCGCAAAGACCAACTTAGTGAAAAAGATTCCATGCCGGGAATCGAACCCGGGTCATCAGTATAGCGCACTGACGTTCTACCGCTAAACCACATGGAACGATACCCAGCCTGGAACTTCTCACTATTACAAGTTGGCAAGGCTACAAACGCAGCACAAGATGGAATATTTTCCGTGAGCCACCAACATGGGGCAAACACAGACACTTAATTAAATCCAGCATCGATGAATCTATATATATTAATATTTGGAAATTTTTCCAGAGAGAAACATTCGCCTTGAATACAATATTTCAAATGAAAATCCAATTTCAAATTATTTTTGCTTAAAAGGCGCAAAGACCAACTTAGTGAAAAAGATTCCATGCCGGGAATCGAACCCGGGTCATCAGTATAGCGCACTGACGTTCTACCGCTAAACCACATGGAACGATACCCAGCCTGGAACTTCTCACTATTACAAGTTGGCAAGGCTACAAACTTTTCATTTGAAATATTGTATTCAAGGCGAATGTTTCTCTCTGGAAAAATTTCCAAATATTAATATATATAGATTCATCGATGCTGGATTTAATTAAGTGTCTGTGTTTGCCCCATGTTGGTGGCTCACGGAAAATATTCCATCTTGTGCTGCGTTTGTAGCCTCGCCAACTTGTAATAGTGAGAAGTTCCAGGCTGGGTATCGTTCCATGTGGTTTAGCGGTAGAACGTCAGTGCGCTATACTGATGACCCGGGTTCGATTCCCGGCATGGAATCTTTTTCACTAAGTTGGTCTTTGCGCCTTTTAAGCAAAAATAATTTGAAATTTGATTTTCATTTGACATATTTTACATGTTTTATGGGTGAGCTTCTTAGATATTACGAAAGCAGTCGCAATGTCTCATTCGAAACTTTTTTTTTATTTCTCTTGCGACAGATATTTACATACATATTCAGACAACCACACATATATATGCATAGAGATAGAGAAAGACAAAAATAAGGGCAAGAAAAAGTGGAAGAATGATAGAAATTTGCCCAAAACTGGTCGAGTAAAAGCAACATGCCTCCGGAACAATTTGTAATATATTATATATACATATATATGTACTTATTTCACTTTTCACACTATTCACATATATGTACTTATTTCTTATTACTTATTTCATTATTCATTTTATGAGACATATTACTTGTTTTCAACCGTGTTTTACATAAATTCGAAGATTTGTCGTTATTACAAGAACGTTCTTTGCTCCCACGTATGTGTATGCATATACAGTGTGCAATATGTTATGTATCGCCGACCTTTAATTTCTCAACCGTTGGTCGTAGACATATACTTCCAATTACAAAAACGTTTCAAATGAGGTAAATATTCATGTTGTGGCATTATTTAAAGTAAAAAATCAATTTTATAAAAATTACGAGAACTAACTTTTTATACGGTCCCCCCAGTTATATTTAGTGAAAGTTTACACATATCATAACAGATATAACACAAAAAGTTTGACATCTGTACTACAAAAATTGACACAGTTATTAAATTTCAAAGTTTGAGGTTTATGCACAGGATTTTGTCTTTCATTGAGGGATCAGTTAAAAGATGAATTAAAGTAATTCGAGATCAAAATCAGAGTGCAATGTTCTTTTTACGGTGAAACCACCTTTAGCCGGTATCACCAAATCGGGGAATCACCATATAGGGTTATTCCATCTAAAAATTTGAGCTAACTTTTATGGGTCGAACAACATTCTAAAGTACCGACGATACTGGCTAAAAGTGGCTTCGCCTTAAAAAGGACATTGCACCCTGATTTTTATCTCGACTTACTTTAATTCATCTTTTTAACTGATCCCTCAATGAAAGACAAAATCCTGTGCAAAAACCTCAAACTTTGAAATTTAATAACTGTGTCAATTTTTGTAGTACAGATGTCTTTTTGTGTTATATCTGTTATGATATGTGTAAAATTTACTAAATATAATTATAGGGACTGAGAGTCCGTATAAAAAGTTAGTTTTCGTAATTTTTATAAAATTGATTTTTTACTTTAAATAATGCCTCAACATGAATATTTAGCTCATTTGAAACGTTTTTACTTTCTTCTATCTTTACAAGAAGAAAGTATTGGATTCATGAAAATTTTCGAATTCCGGTTTTCGACGGATTTACACGTTTTAGAGGTCAGAGAACCCGAAAAACATGTTTTTACAAAATGTCTGTCTGTGAGTCTGTCTGTCTGTCCGTCTGTCTGTGTGTCTGTGTGTGACACAAATTTTGTGGGCGCTCTATCTCAAGAACTAATGAACGGAATTTAATAAAAATTCATATTCAGATGTATGTAGATATATTTGTATTAGTCTCTAATACAAATTGATGCTGATTAGTTTTTGGTGCAAATCGCTCAACAGGTGACGCTGCTATGCTGCATTTTTTATGATTTCCGAAATGACTCTATCTCAAGAACTAATGCACGGATTTTCATGAAACTTCAGATTCAGTTAGTCCTTGATATGACTTGATGCTGATTACGTGTTGGTGCAAATTGCTCAACAGGTGGCGCTGCTATGCTGCATTTTTTACTATTTCCGCAATGGCTCTATCTCAAGAACTAATGCACGGATTTTCATCAAACTTCAGATTTAGTTAGTCCTTGATATGACTTGATGCGGATTACGTGTTGGTGTAAATCTCTCAACAGGTGGCGCTGCTGTGCTGCATTTTGCACGATTCCCGCAATAGCTCTATCTCAAAAACTAATGCACGAATTTTCATCTAACTTCAGATTTAGTTAGATGTTGACACAAGTTGTTGCTGATTAGGTTTTGGTGTTAATCGTCCAATAGGTGGCGCTGCTATGCTTGCATTTTCATGATTTTCGCAATAGCTCTATCTCAAAAACTAATGCACGGGTTTTCCCCAAACTTCAGATTCAGTTAGACATTGACGTAAGTGGTTGGTTGGTAGTTTTGTTTAGCATAAGTTTTGGTGTAAAGTACCTAATAGGTGGCGCTGCTAGGCTGAATTTTGCTGGATTTACACGATTTCGGAGGTAGCCATATCTCAAGAACTAATGCATGGAATTTCATATCTATAGAATCCCCATGATGGGTATAGATTGCCGTTTAATTTTGGTAGTGTGATAGCGAATTTTCAAGTATTAACATGCATGAGATAGAAGAAAGTTTCGGGATTGGTATATCCGACTAGTTGTAATTGGAACTATATGCCTACGACCAACGGTTGAGAAATTAAAGGTCGGCGATAGATAACATATTGCACCCTGTATATTAATTTCATTTTGTTATTTTGATACTAACGCAATGCAAGCAGTTACTTGCTTCTTTATTTTGTGACTGTGAAATAATTCGTTAAATTGATATTTCATATAAATCAATTAGTACTATGTCCTTGCTAGGCAGGAATTGCTTGAATTTTTTTTTTTTTTTTTTTTTTTTTTTTTACGATATTTAAACATAAATCATTTTTATTCTGATAAATAGAGTGCATTTATACGAAGTGTATAATTTTGGTTATAAACAACTTTTTTCTCCCCCCCTTCCTCCCGTCAAAATATTCAATCAAATAAATCAAACTGAAGTTCACAGCTCCGCTGAGCTTAATTGCTATTTACACCAATTTTTATCGATGTTTTCCATGTTACCAGGTGACAAACTTATCAACGGTTGGAATAATTAATTTTGACTAATGGCCATTATCGAGTTAATATCATTAAAAATCCCACACGATTAGAATTCGTTAAAATACCATTTAACACCAAAAATATCCTAGCTCGTGTTGTTTTTTAACCCTGAGAACAAAATATTAACTTCTGAATCTTAATTCAATAATTTTTTTTCTTCTAGAAAATTTTCTTAATTGGTTACTAGGTACTTTATATAACATTTGCAATAAAAGGGAATATTTCATGATTTGTTTGGATAACTGAAAATTGCAAAAGCAGTTAAAATTAAATGTTGTAATTTTCTTTCAATACTTATTCAAGTAAAACAAAAAAAAAAAAAACTTTTAATATTCAGTTTAATTTAATTACAATTTTTTTTATATTATTTTCTAGATTTGAAGTCTAAAAATATTTTTTGATAATTTAAAAATCTCTTAATTTTCATAGATCATCATAAATTTTTCTTCACTTCAAAAAAAAAAAAAAAAAAAAAAAAAAAAAAAAAAGAAAGAAAGAAAAAAAAGGAAAGAAAGAAAAAGAAAAAAAGAAAGAAAGAAAAAAAGAAAAGAAGAAAAAAGTAGAATAAAGTCTAAGAAAGTAAATTCATGTTCGAAATAAATAATTGTGAAAGATAACAAATTTATCTCTTTTGTTAAAAAGAAAAGAATTTTTTTTTCTGCAATTTAAAAAAATAATTTTTCTCGTATATATCAATCCCCAGGATCCCCTTTAACATTATTTACATATGGCAAGGGAAGAACTCGACTTATTTCGCATTTACTCTTAGGCCTTTTTCGGATTCCAGACATATCGTAACTATTAACCCACTAACGTCTTTATTTATTTATTTATTTGCTCCATATTGCTCACTCAAGCTATTTTCATATTATCTCACTGCTTGGTTCATTCATTCGCCGCTACATTTTGTTATTGTTTAATTAAATAAGTTTTGTATCGAACACAAGTCAGTTATTAAATGAAGTATTTTTCCTGCTAACTTAATAAATATTTGAATGATTTTCCTTTTCGCTAGCTTGATTTATTGATTCAATTAATTCCGTATGCATCTTTTGTATTTTTTTTTTCTCTTGATGGAACATGTATGATAATTCAAGAGATTTAGTCATTATTGTTATTGATAAAATGAGAATAGGATTTGGAGATAATACTATTATTATTGTGGTTATTTCTATGACATTCTTTAAATTGAAAATTGGAATGGTTATAACTGTGATTTTTAACATTATTATTTAATTTTATTTTTAGAACTACATTCCCTATTAATATTACTAACTTTATATATGTTTATTTTAAAATTCGAAGTGCAATATTATGATAGCCGAGTTTCATAGATATTCTTTTAAAATATTATTGTTTCGAATGAAAAAAATCTATAATTTAGTGCTATGTTTTCATGGTATAATTGTGCTATGTGTACTGTTTGCTTTAAAAATCTAAATAAAAGTTATAACCTGACCTTCGGTACGAGATAATCAGAATTTAACTTTAAAAAAATATTTTTTTTTTTACAGGTGATCGCGTGGACAAGTCACATTTGCTGGCCAATGGCTATAGTCCCCACGTTGCAGCGGCGCAGGCAGCCGTTGCTTCTCACCTTAACCCCTTGCCTTTCATGGCCCTTAATCATGCCGCTGCAGCAGCGGCAGCACATCACAACTCCATGCTAACAGGGGCGCTACCTCTTGCAGCAACGGGGGCACACACACCTGGAGGTGCCCTAAACACATCCACATCATC
This sequence comes from Maratus speciosus, assembly GCA_963932465.1. Classification (NCBI taxonomy): domain Eukaryota; kingdom Metazoa; phylum Arthropoda; class Arachnida; order Araneae; family Salticidae; genus Maratus; species Maratus speciosus. The sequence continues at coordinate 500,688,476 of OZ010793.1, read as the reverse complement.
CACTCATCTTACCTCGGCATCGACGCCCGCAAGGGGGCCTGAATCATCGTCAGTCATCAAAGAAAGAACATCACACGGCAACGAAATCATCAATTCTACAAGGTAAGTCGCATATTACTCAACATTTTTTTTTTCCTGTACTGAAAATTTGTGTTTTGATGTTTGTTTTCATGGGAGTTTATAACAAATCAAAATAATATCCTACAACAAGTATTTAAAAAAAAAATTCTTCTCTGACGTCACATCACAATATATCTTCGCACCTCAGTTTATACACTCTCATCATGTCACTGAGTGATATGAACATTACATCCTATTTGCGACCCGTGGAATGTTGTTGCATTTAGAATCAAAATGTAAATGGTATTAAGGCATTTATTGTTCCGTTAAAATAGATTATGATAATTTCATTTGTTAAAAATTTCTCTTTTCACTTGCTTATGCTGGTATATGAATAAATTCCACCAAATATTACAAAATTACCACTCAAACAATCATCAAGAGAAGCGTGGAAAGAGTAATAAAAGATATTCAAAATTAAGTTTTAAAAACTCAATAATATCTTCTGTGCGAGTATTTTATTTTGAAAGCTTATCTAATAAATATATGTACAATAATGAAGTCAATATTCAAGCAGTTCAAAAGAGATCATAAACAAATTCATATTCAAATATACTAAGTAGAAAAAATATACTTTGTAAAAAATAAGTTTTCTATGCAATTTTATTATTCTTCAAATGTAGTTAATGTAAATATTATAATTTTTTGTGTTTCAATATAAAATAAACACGAAATTTTAATTCGAAATGAAATGAATAACAGTCTCATATAGAACACAGCTCATTATGCTTATCTACACTCCAGCATGATAAAGTCATCTACTTTACGAAGCGATAAGCGAAATATCGTGACGATAACCACCCTCAAAAATTATTTCTTCGTAACTGACTTTGTATTTCTTTTATCTCTCTAACTTCTACTTTGGATCACGTTCGTGTGAGGAATACCACAATCTTAACCATCACTGAGCAGTAGTCCCCAATGTCAGCAATATGCATAACTAGTAATGATTTTTCCATCTACTGATAGATCTTACAAGCGATTTTAGATACAAGAACACGATATCGAAGTTTTATTACATAACTAATTTAAAAGTCTTTAGTAACGAAGTGTTAATTGCTACCTGTCCACGTACAATGGGCTCCGGGGTTTAAATCGGGTTCATCGCCATTTTGCAGCTGCAACGGAAGCTTGCTATAACAGCAGATGGCTAGATTGCATTTTGTTTTGCTTCTTTTTTATTTTCTCGTCCTGTCAATACGTTTTGTCTGCTATGTTTTCGGAATAAAAATAAGCTATGAAATAATAAGTGTAAATGTAATTAGGCTCTTTGTATTACCTAGTTATGAAAGTCATATTTTATGTTACCTATGATGCTGTCTTAAATTGCCATAAACACGTAAATTTACACGCATAAGCTGATAGCCTTCAGGGTTTAATGTCTCCATGATTTATATCTTTTCATTTATCGTGTATTATTTAATCATAAAAAAAATGAGATACAACGTGCAAAATTACGAGGATCACAAAAGAAAAACTTGATAAAAATGTAAGCATTTAAACAGTATGCATTGTTTACTTTACAATTATTTTTGAATACAGTAAAATCTAGTAACAACGAATCTCTGGAGAGGACTGATTAAATTCGTTATACTGAAACATTTGTTAAAGTGAATATTCTCATAATGAAATAAGGTAATAGGAAGTTTTTTTAACAATCTAAATAATATTAATTAAACTGAAAAGTTCTTTAAAGTGGCAATCATTGTAACGAGATTCTACTGTGCATAATAAATATGTTATTTATATATGTGTGTGATGTGTACAAAAATTTTAATGCATGCATATTATGTACTTTTGCGTGTGTGCATGTGCGCATTAGCTTTCTTATACATTGAATACAGAGGAACAAAAATTCATAAGTATATGAAAGTGTGCAAAAGAATTAGAATAGAAATTATCAGTACAGTCAATCAGGGTAACTTTGATCCGCATTTTCTCTATTTTCATATGCCACACTCTTATTTGAAGAATATTGTCGCAACTAGGGGCATAAAAGAGAAGAAATGATCCTAAATTATTGTTTGACTATAAAAAATTAAGGAATAATAAGGATAAAAGCAATAAAAAATGGATTTTTAGCCTGGTTCAAAGTTACCCAGCCATTTAGGGTAACTTTGCACTATATGATGCATTTTTATATAAAATAATTAATTATAAAAAAAAAAAAGTATTGTAGTCAGGACATCTTTAAACACCAAAAAATGTTTTCAGATATGTAAAGACTGCGAATTTACATTTCCCAACATCACAAGATTTGTATAATTTATGATATTACAACAAATATCAGGCATAAGAAAAGTGGAAGAAGAGAACCATGAACGTTTAGAAAAAAAAAAAAAAAAAAAAAAAAAAAAAAAAAAAAAAAAACCTGTTTATTGTTCATATAAAACTTAAAAATGCAGTGAAAAACAATTTTCAATGCTTTAACTCTAAGTTACAGCAATACATACAAGTACTAGTATTATTCAAACAAGAATAAAAAACGTCGAACGTATGAAATGTCAAATTTGAGTAGCTCCGCCCCTAATCACGCCTCTAAATGAATTTTATGTATTTAACGCATATTTGTAAAAATATTTACATGTCATATCTAATGCACACTATCGGCATTTATATAAAATATACGTGCAAATATGGGAGATTATCGACAGTAGCACCTATAACAGTAAATTATAAGCATCAGTGTAACTTTGAGCCGGCTCAAAGTTACCCTGAAAATGTGGTAAAATGCTAGTTCCTTCTTATTTTACATTTTATTAACTATTAATAAATAAATAATCACAAAATTTTAACACATTTACAACATTTAGATAATAATATAGCTGATAAATGAGTATATTGTTACTTACTATGAAAATTTAATTGGATTATAACAACTTCAAAACAGCATTCAAAATTAACTTGAAAACAGTACTTCACAAAAATAGTTAGATGATGCAATTAATTGTGCATAATGTAGCTAATTTATTTTCTAAAATAAAGAGTAGAAATCCCAGTTCAGAACCTTGCCAACAGAGCACAGTTCTGGAGTTTATTTAGTCTTTTAGAGTAAAAAATATTGAAAAATAGGAGGTGGTGCAAAGTTACACCCCGTGGTTCAAAGTTACTCTGATTGACTGTATAGATCATAAAATTAACGTAGTTTAAAAAAGTTAAGTAAAATGGGAAATTTAACTGTGAAAAGTTACATCTATTCCAAAATTTAAACTATGATAATATATTTTTCAAGGTTTTAAGACACTATTTATGAAAATATCAAATTTTGTAGTGTGTTTTCAAATTTAAAATATTTCAATAGATATTATAAAATATTCCAAATATTCCAAAAATATAGAAAACAACTACATAAAACAAATCTTTTTGCTAATTCCTTCTTTTCGACAATACATTGTTTACATCGACGACTTCTAAAATTTTCATTTGCCTTGAAATCAAAAAAACATTAATTTATTTTATTTTCGGGTCATTTTAGGAGCATGTAAAATTTCAGTAGAAATCAACAAAAAAATAGTAATAGTAACAGAAGCCTATATATCTTTTCCATCTAGATATTTCAATAACTAAAAAGTTTCCATTAAATTATTGTTCTAATGACATTTGAATTGAGAAAAAATTATCGATAAAACTTTCCCATTCTCATTTCTATGTCTAAAGAAAAACAAAGTATAAATGAGTTACTTTACTTTTAAAATTAATACAACTAGGACCAAACTAAAAGCTAAAACTTGTTTGAATTATAAATACATATACTATTCTTTAATGTTTTTAAAATTAATAAACCTTACTTAGAATTTAAAATAAAAAAAGTATTATTGTACTTTTGTTTGAATTTCTTTTCTTTCTTTCTTTTTTTTTTTTTTTTACTTTCTTCTAACTTTACGAGAAGATAGTTTTGGATTCGTGAAAATTTTCGAATTCCGGTTTTCGAACGATTTACACGTTTTAGGGGTCAGAGATTCCGAAAAACATGTTTTTACAAAATGTCTCTCTGTGAATCTGTCTGTCTGAATGTGACACAAATTTTGTGGGAGCTCTATCTCAAGAAGTAATGAACGGAATTTAATAAAACTTTATATTTAGTTAGTCACTAATATAAATCGGTGCTGATTACTTTTCGGTGTAAATCGCCCAACAGGTGACTCTGCTATGCTGCATTTTTCATGATTTCCACAATATCAATATATTATAAACTAATGCACGGATTTTCATGAAACTTCATATTCAGTTAGTCGTTGATATAATTTGGTTCTGATTCCCTTCGGTGATAATCATCAAACAGGTGGCGCTGCTATGCTGCATTTTTAACGATTTCCGCAATAGCTATATCTCAAGTACTAATGCACGAATTTTCATTCAACTTCAGATTCAGTTAGTCCCCGATATAAATTAGTGTTGTTCAGCTTTTGGTGTAAATCGCCCAGCAGGAGGGGCTGCTATGTCGCATTTTTCGCGATTCCCGCAATAGCTGTATCTCAAGAACTAATGCATAAATTTTCATCAAACTTCAGGTTCAGTTATACCTTGATATAAAATAGTGCTGGTTAGTTTTTGGTGCAAATCGTCCAACAGTTGCACTGCTGTGCAGAATTTTTCACGACTTCCTCAATAGCGCTATCTCAAAAAGCAATGCACGGATTTTCATCAAACTTCAGGTTCAGTTAGAAGATGACATAAGTTGTTTGATTAGATTTTGGTGTAAATCACCTAACCAGTGGGGCTGATATGCTGCACTTTTCAGGAAGTATTAACATGTGTGAGATAGAAGAAAGTTTTGGGATTGCCACATCCGACTAGTTTTTAATTATTGTGACAAAAAATGAGAAGGCTTAATGTTTAACTGGTGAGTCTATGGTATTTATCTAGAGGGGAGAAAAAGGCAATCTATATTATAAAGGACAAACGTGTCCGTCCGTAAAGCTAAAGTAATTTTGATGTTAGCAACAGCAGACGATTAAATTTCGCTTTTACAACAATTTTTTTAATTTAAAACATTCCACATTTTCAATTTTTACACCGTCGAATAGAGAAAAAAAATGTACTTACAAGTGCAATTTCCCTAAAAAGTGCATTTTAATTTGTTTGAAAATTGTATCGCAATTTAGTCATTTTTTATGGTTTTCAAGATAATTTTCAAGCATGAATTTTTCTTTTATCTGTCTGTAGCGCCTGCAGACGATTATGAAAGATAAATCCATTTTAATTTAAGTTAATATAAACAGTTAAGCATTTGTTTCCGGATGATATTGGATAACAAAGTTAAAACTTCATCAAAATATAATAATAAAATAATAGAAATTTAAAAGGCATGTAATTGAACTATAACTCTTAAACCACTCAAATGATCAGAATTAAAAACGGACTGCTACAATAACGAAATCTTTAGCCATTTTTTCCTCTGTTAACTCATACGAAAGTATCGCTTTTAATAAATTTCAAAAATTTATTTGAATACAAAACTGATACTTTTCAAATAAAAATACTTTCTCGTGTTGTTAGTGAGAAATCTAAAAAAAAAAAAAAAAAAAAAAAAAAAAAAAAAAAAAAAGTATTAAAAATGTATTAATATATATATATATATATATATATTAATACATATATATTAATACACACACATATATATATATAATAATTTATTATATTCTCTAACCCAAGAGGTTCGGGTTGAATCCCCTCGTTTTATTATAAGAAGTATAAGTTCTTTTTCATTTTGCTATCCTTTAATTTAAAAGAAAAATTATTCTTATTTTGCTCTATTAATCATTTACCGAAACTTTAATTCTAAAATGAATTACAATCTGATCTCTTTCAACATATACATTAAAATTCTTCTCCCTTGTAAAAACTCTGAAGTTTTTGATTAACTCTTGCTCTCTTTCTACTTATCAGTAAATGTTGATAGTTTTAATTCCCTTCCTTCTATTTTTTTTTTTTAAATCATGAAAATCCTGATTTGCTAGGTTTATCTCCACAATGACAGCTTAATTAAGAACGTGATTGCTGAATTGCAGAGAAATATCTGATAAATCGTCAAAAGAAGTATTTTTTCTTTTTATATATTATGTCTGTGAATCATTCCGGAAAAATCCATGCACGAGTTTTTTTTTTACGAAATTTCCGGATGACTTTTGTTTTACATGCTCGTTAAAAATAAACGTCTTCTATTTATGATAACGGTGTTTAATTTAGCGTGCGTTACTCTGTTTGTGTACGTCAAATACTTCCAATTTTCAATTTCTTTTTTGGGGTTTTATTGTTTTTCGTACGAGAAAGAAATGTCCGTAGATAGCATCACTCGAACATGAGATGAAAGAACGGTGGGACTTTTATTTTTCATTTGTGATTTGTCATTTAAAAAAAAATAATAATAATAAAAAGCTTACTCAGAATTTAAAAAAGAGTATCATGCCCCAAGGAGTTGCCTACAAGAATAACGAATAAGAGAATTGTAAGTGACATGGAATTGTTCTGTTTGACTCAGTTATTTTTCAATGTAATAAACATCCTTTACTAACACATAATAACCGTTGAAAGCAGCTACCCCCATCAGGGTCGTCTGTAAAGTGTGTGCGCCTCTTAAATTCGCACTTTTAGAGCCCCTTTTACTGAGTGCTAAAAAATATACACCGGGGTCCTACACTTATTCTCGACGTTGATAGGTGAACTCTCATTGGAACTTTAAGACATTTAATATGTATCTATATAAAAAAAAATTGAACAACAAAAATATTTCTTACACTCCATTTCCTTTAAGGAGAAACCTTGCCCTGCTTATTGGGATGCTTAAACTAGAGGTTCAAAGCAGTAGCGTAGCAATTTAAAAATTATGGGGATGGAGCTCAAATTTTTTTTTTAAACTCAGTACGCTCAAAATAACTGAGAAACTGAGAAAACCAATTAATGATAAAACATCTCATTAATAAGTAATTATGTAGATTAATTAATAATTAATTTTATTCATAATTAAAAATGCGCATGTGCAATATTTCAAAGTAAACATTAAGGAATAAATTAAATTTTGAAATTTTGTGAAATATGACAGCAGAGTTCGAAAGAAATTTTTCATTAATAGTACTTAAAACTAGTCGGATGTACCAATCCCAAAACTTTCTTCTATCTCATACATGTTAATACTTCAAAATTCGCTATCACACTTCCAAAATTAAATGGCAATCTATGCATCTCATGAGGATTCTAAAGATATGAAATTCCGTGCATTAGTTCTTGAGATATGACTATAGCTGAAATCGTCTAAATCCTGCAAAATGCTGCCTAGCAGCGCCATCTATTAGATGATTTATACCAAATCCTAATCAGCAACAATTTATGTCAGCGTCTGACTGAATCTGAAGTTTGGAGAAAATCCGTGCATTAGTTTTTGAGATAGAGCTATAGCGAAAATCGTGAAAATTCCTGCGTAGCAGAGCCACCTATTGGGTGATTAACACCAAAACCTAATTAACAACAACTTGTGTCAACATACAACTAAATCTGAAGTTAGATGAAAATTCGTCCATTAGTTCTATAGATAGAGCTATTGAGGGAATCGTAAAAAAGGCAGCACAGAAGCGCCACCTGCTGGGCGATTTACACCAACACATAATCAGTAGCAAGTCATATCAAGGACTAACTGAATCGGAAGTTTGATGAAAATCCGTGCGTTAGTTCTTAAGTTAGAGCTATTGGGTAAATCGTGTAAATCCTACAAAATTCATCATAACAGCGCCACCTGTTGGGCGATTTACACCAAAACGTAATCAGCATCAATTCATATCAAGGACTAACGAAATCTGAAGTTTGATCAAAATCCGTGCATTAGTTCTTGAGATAGAGGTATTGTAAAAATCGTGAAAAATGCAGCATAGCAGCGCCACCTGTTGAGCGATTTACACCAAAAACTAATCAGCATCAATTTGTATTAGTGACTCACTGAATATGAATTTTTATTAAATTCCGTGCATTAGTTCTTGAGATAGAGCGCCCACAAAATTTGTGTCACATACACACAGACAGACAGACAGACAGACTCACAGAGTCACAGACAGACATTTTGTAAAAACATGTTTTTTGGAATCTCTGACCCCTAAAACGTGTAAATCTGTCGAAAACCGGAATTCGAAAATTTTCATGAATCCAATACTTTCTTCTTGTAAAGATAGAAGAAAGTAAAAAGAAAGAAAAATGCAGTTACACATGTTGGCATCATAACACAAAATAAGTGCGCTTTGCTGACATTGCGTTCAAAATGGATTCAGCATTTACTACTTGTATTTCTCGATAAATGTTCATGAATATAAGTCCAAAAAGCTGAGAATTACACAAAAAAGTGTTTGTCCCTAAAATATGTTTTTTATCATCTCCGTGTGGAGTATGTTCTTTCCTGATTAGCTGTTGAGACTGGAAGTGTTGCTATAACTTTCAACGGTTTCCTTGGTGTTGGGCTAAACAGCCATATTACAACTTGATAAGGACTATTGCAGTGCTTGGTCTTTCTTCTTTGTCTGATGACAACCATTTTTCAACCCGCATTTCGATTTCTGTTTGAAAGGTATTCAGAAGATCTTTATATGAAAGGAAAAGACTTGATTTCCAATGAGGGGGGAGCCCCTGAAACTGAGGAGGGCTGAGGAGCCCTCCCTTTCCTACGCCACTGGTTCAAAGACAGGTTTAGACTCAAGGTCCACACACTAACTTAGAGGACCACTACACGTAAGTTCTAATTTTAAAGAACATTTTCTGTTTTTATTTGCTTTCTTTCTTTCTTTCTTTTTTCTTTTGTTATTTCTTATCAGACATATTTAAAGGCATGTTAAAAAATATATGAGAGTACTTTTTTAAAACAAAATATTGTACAAAAAGGGTATTGTTTTTCTTATTAAGTTATAGAAATATAAAAAATTCTTAATATCAACCCAACAAATCCTAACTCTTAAGAAAAAAATTAAAAGAAATGAAATGAGAGAAAAAAAGAAAAATGGCTGCTTACGATGACCATATATCTCGTTTACATATAAACAGACGTTCGATATTTTGGTATTAAATCATATGCTCATATTTATTAATTTATATTTAAAAAAACTAAGAAAATTATTTATTTATTACTCATTGCAGATTCCATAGTGCATAACTAATCATTAATATAGTTGAGTTCAAAAGCGTAAGTAATTTGCTTGAAAAGCTAATTTACATCTGACAAAATGTAGCAATAATGTATTGCTATATTTCTTATTCGACTAATTCTCGTCCTCAACTGTAAAAGAGGTCTGTGTTGCTAATTTTTTTATTGTTATACTTAGAACATCTGATATCCTAAAGCTGATGTTACAAAGGAAAACTTAAAGAAAAATAAACATATTTGTTGAATTAGGTATGGAATCAACGTCTAATATTTCGTATTAGTAGACATATTTTTGCTGTCACTTGTATACATATTAGTCATTAAAAGTCCATAAAAAAGCACTATAATATGAGGTGAAAAAATCCGACAAAAATAAATAAATAGCGTAGAAAAATTAGAAAGTTCAGACTTAAAAATTGTTTTTTTAAACTAATGATACTTTTTAAAATTTCAAGACTTAAGTGAAAAGTTTTTTCTTTCATTCACTTACTTTGGATGTTGTAAAAAAACCCGCTCAAATTATGTTTTAAGCAGCTAAGTTTTAACTTTTTATAATAAATTTTTCACGCGGAGTCTTATTAGTTTCCTAAAATTTATGAACTCTTTTCCCCCACAACTCCTTATGTATTTTTATTAATTTTTATAGTTTGGAATAGAGAATCTTAAGGCAATTTCACTTATTATAAAAAAGAGCGAACTTTTTCAGCGTTGCTGGCCATCAAATTAAGAATAACATAATGTGTTGTGATTTATTATCCCGCAGTACATTAGATATACAGGCCCATGCCCTAACATAATAACATCAGAATATAGTCAACCACAAGTTTCCATTAAGATTTAAAAATACTTGCAAAATAAAAAGTCTCTCGTTTTTATTTTGCGAATTTTTTATTAGTTTTTTAGGCTGAAACGAACGCATTAATCACACTGCAGCTACTGAAGAAACATCAACAAGCTCTTCATGGATTAAAAGTCCGGTAAAGAAGAAAGAGAAGGAAAAAAAAAAGGCCGGAATTAAGGATAAAAAAAAGTCCGGCAAGATGTTCCTTTTAATTAGAATTCGAGTTTGTCTTAAATTTCTACTCGCTTCTTTCTTTTACCGCGCGATCAACTCTTAAAATAATAGAGTCTTCTAAAAAGTACTTTCTCGTTTAGAATATGGTCAGTACTGTTAGTATTTTTTTTTTAAGAAGTAAATTTTCCTTTCTGGCATCCTAACAATTTACTGCTGCGCGTTTTTATGCTAAATCTGTTTTGATTACCGCTTTATTAATTCAAAAGGCGGCAATTACAATAGAGTGCGGGGGGTGAGCATGCAGTAGTTCCCTAGAGTGTCGTTATTATCGATAAACTAAAATGAGTGCATGGCGTAGCAAAAGGCGGTTAATAAAAACATTGCACTTTTGAAAAATCTAGCTCCCAAAGAAGTTTTCTCTTTTAAAAGATACTTCCACTACTGATGAAATTAATTAAAACTCGTTGACAGACAGTATTTTTTAGAAACAGCGAAAATTTTGATGAGGTGTTTTTTCTGTGGCTTCTTTAAATCACCCTTCTGTTATTTCATCCCCCCCCCCCCTCTGCAAAACCCCTTGTTCTTCGAATGAGTACTTTTATATAGAAATACCTTCCCCTACCTTTAAAAACGAACTCAGGTATTTAAGTTGATTAGGTGAGGGCTGACTAAAACAAAAGACTGCTTTTCAAAAGAGGACAAAACAAAAGTTTTGGAGTGTTTTACTCGCACAGTCTATGAAAAGAACGCTGACACGCGGATATGAGCACCCCCCTTCTACGTATCTTCCCCCCTGGCAAAAATTTCCTGGATCCAAAAAGCATTTTCGATTAAAGATGAATAGATAAAGCCCCCGCTAAAAGCGTTGTCCAAACCACAGTTGAAAAAAATTCTCCCAAATGTACTCCACCCCCTCTTCCCTATTATCCGTATTAATAAAACCTTGACGAATATTAAAAGATACGATTGGTTGCTACTAGTCACATGGGTGTCAGGTATCCCTATTGAAAATTATTTGTTTCCTTTTTTCATGAAAACAGAGCGATAAACTTAACTGGAGTATGGATGGTCATATCTTTAATTCATGTACAGTCGTACCCGGCAGTAAAGGGGAACTTATCGAGCGATCAGTTGTTCCAAAAAGATTCCATTTTGAGAAATAAAAGCAAGGACGGGGGGTGTAAATTATGAAAAGAAGCGACACATAGAATTGTCCCCATTTTATTATGATATATTTTTTGCATAATCGTTTGCTTCTTTTCTTTTCTAGGGGAGGATAGAGATGGGAATGGGAGAGGGGGGGGGGGGGCAGACGATTTCTGTTCATTTTAATTATCGCAAAAGAGTTTTGTGCTTTATGGCAAAAGCTCATAGAGGGAGGGTGTGGAAGATCCTCACTTTTGTTCTAGACGCATCTGCTTCTGACACCTGTTTCTTATAAAACAATGGGCTGACGTCGGCGCTTAATTTTGAAAGCTTTCTTCTGTGTATTGTGCCTCACCACCAAACCTGTTAATTTAAGTGACGCGAAAACAATAGCAGGAGAACAAAAATACTATTGATTTTGCCATCGGTTGGCCTGAAGAACAATTAGAAAATGTCTTTCTTTTAAAGAAGAAAACGATGCTCCCGCTTTACAAAGATACCGCTGCTGAAGTTTTCGCGCCAATGGACCAAATCTATTGATACCCTAATTTTTTTAAACATTTTTTGTTATATTATATATTTTTTTATATCCTCCCGTGGACTTTTTTCCCCATCCTGTTTGTTTTCTCCCCTTTTTATCATTGTAGCCTTCGTATCTTTTGTTTTTCCTAATTCCTTTATTACTTTGATAAGGGAAAAGACAGAAAAAAAAAATTACTTCCTTTTAAAACAACTCAGCGGGCGTGAATATATCTTTCCCTTTTTTTAACATATGATTTTTTTTAATGTCGAGAAAGGGTTTTTCCCTCCGACTTGATACATCACGTTCGGCTTTCATGTATTCTCTTCGAAAAAAAAGTGAAATTCTTAAACAAAAGTGGACGTTCTTTTCATTAAAACATTTTCATCTGCACTGTATATTTATATAGAGAAAAAAAGGGTTCAGCTAAAGCATAAAAACAATACGGTATTTTTATTTAAGAGAAAAAATAAAATAAGAAATTTAAGGAAGAGTTAAAAGAATATGAATAAATTATAAAAAATAATTTTGGATAAGATTTTTTTTTCTATAAAAATCAATACAGATTGTTAAAAAAGATCTATAAATATTATTTTTCGTTTATGAAAAGATGAAAAAGATGAAGAGAAATATTATAGCAATGCAATTACTTTTGCTTATTATATTCAAGAAACATGACATTGTGATATTCTTTTCGCAGGTTGAACTTTTATAGATGAGAAATTTATGCATTTCAGAAATATGGGGAGATTAAAAGAATGAGTAAAAAAAACATAGGTTATTTTTAGATTGATTATTATTAGATATTAAATTCATTTAATATGTCATATTTCGAATATTAAGAAATATATCAGAAGACTTCGAATTATTTTCAAGAAACATGACAAGGCGAAATTCGTTTCGCAGTCGTCTGATTGATTTGAACTATTATAGACGGTAAGTTTATGCATTTCAGAAATACAATGGAGGAAGATGGAGGTAAGAGAAATCGTAGGTTACATTTAGACTGGTTATTATAAAATTTAAACTTCTTTATTCTGATATATTTCGAATACTTGTCTTGAAGATTTCGACTATATATCTTTTTAATGTATACTTTGGTATAAAAAGCATGCCTATTCAATTTATTTATAATTTTAAGACAAAATATGGAGAAATACTTTATATTGTGCAGGACTGATATTTGAATGAATACTTTTCAAAACATTCGCAAACGGCATAGTCAGCAAAATAACAAAAAGTTAGTCCCATAGCATAAGAAGCATTTTTTGGTTAACCTTTGACTGTAGTATTAAATGGTCACGGCAATGGGGAGGAATGTCAAGCCGTTGCATTTTAAAAGTAATTTGAAAGGTAAAAGTAAATTTGAAAAGTAATTAAATTTTCTAAAGCTCTGATAATGCTTGAATTCTGTATAGTGTGTACAGGTGCGAAACTGCAACAGAATTATTTTGTATGACCAAAATTTTGGCACTTGAAACAGCGGAAATGGAACTTCGAATTCAAGTTATGTTAATTTAAAATGTGAATCAACTGTCTAGGGTTTTTAAAAATATTATTGTGATGCTATTCTACCTAAGAATTTTTTTTTCATATAAATTCGTATTTCTTATCTTATTGCTTTTATAAAATTTTGCAGATTACATATTAAATTTCATTACAAATTCATTATGCACTTTAAATTTGTAACCTATTGTGGGTATTGTGCCTATAATGCGCCTAGTAATTTCGGCAAATCCTAGTAATTTCTATTTTATTATTATAAAAATGACTCCTCAAATACCAATATGAGAAACATTGATCTCTTTTCAGTAGTGCGACGTTTAATTACTTTATTATGTGAGAAAACATTCAAATATTTATTAACAAAAAATCTCTGCAATTGACAGGCAACCCCGTTTTTGCATTTTTTTTAGAAACGTAAAGTGGTTCTTGGAGCAAAGCATAACACAATTTCGATAATCGCCCCGGAGTTGAAGAACTACTATAATATAACACGGCAAGCACGTCCCCCCTTCCCTTCACTCTATGGCACTCCAAATCCACTTGCATCCATACTCTTTTGTCAGTGCCATTGGCCTAATATGTAGGAGACAGACATGTAATATCGGCCTTCTCAGCTGATCTCTCTGCCACATTTAGGGCTCATACAATCTATCCACAGGGTCTGTCAATCTCCATCGCCTACTCTAATCATTAATCTTCATTCCGAAGACAGCAACGCCACGCTGTTGCCAGAATGGACCCGCAAGTAGTAAATTAAAAGAAAAAAACCTCTTGTATGTGATTTTTTTATTGCAAGGTGCATTTATTGAATTATATTTATAAATACAAAGAGAAACGTTTTAAAAACTACTTTTAAATCATTTTTGTTGATTCAATAGAATTCGTTTTTCAGACATGATCAAATGAAATCGAAAGAGACGAAATTTTTTTTTATTCTAAAGAAAGGAAAATTTTCACAATGATCGTTTTAAGCAAATTATTGTGATTTATAAATACGGCAGTAGTGATAGTCAAAATAGGGATGATACTGATGATACTACTGTATGATACTGTATGATTACTACTGTATGATAGAAATGCCGTGAAAATTATTTTTTCTCTGAAATGTTAGAGACTGAAAACTGATCTTTATATATAAATTTGTTTTGTTCTTTTAATAATAATAAAAAAAAACTAAAATACACTTCATAAATTAATAATTTCATAATATGTTAGTTGAATCAGATAATACTCGTTTAATTTTAATATGGCCTTACATAAATATTAAATATTTTACTATATTTTTCCACATATCATATAGATCATTTGCATATATTGCAAACAATTATGAGAATTTCGTGTGATATTCATATTTTTGATTGTAGATTTCAAAATTGCACTAATACATAAAATTAAACTATAGCACACGTCTCTTTCAGGCAGTGCATTATTTTTATTCTTTGAAAATTGTCAGTGTTTTTATTTTTCTTCTTTATATATAAAAAGTCTCTTTTTTTAGTCAAAAGAAATAAAATTTTCAAGAAAAGATGATAAAATTTCTGAATACCAAAATTTAAGGAAAAAAAAAGAAAAAATTACGATAAAAAACTTTGTTATAGTTACTTTTAGCAAACATTCTTGGATAACAATGGAAAATGCAGAAAAAGCTTGGATAAAAAGCAAAAATGGTGAATAAAAATTATTCATAAATGTTAAGAGCCACGAATTAACAATCTTAAATGCAAATTTTTTAGTATATATAATTTCCCAGATGAATCGAAACATTATACCGTATTTTCTTCATTCCAAATATCAGCGGCATTATGAATTCCATTGGTTTTGCAAGAGGAACTGTAAAATAAGTTTTCATTAAAATCCAACACTTCCTTAAAACTTTTCAAACATCTCATAAATCCCAGAAGAGTTATGCTTTTCATTTTACGATTTTTTAATAAGTATTTTCTTTTTAGTTCTGAAATGCCTCAAGTAAAAAAAAAAAATAAAATTCAGCATCTCGAAAGATAAACAGCCTAAAAAATACCTAGATCAAACAAAACATTCTGACTTGATCGCAAGACATGGAATCTGGCATAAATTCAAATAAACTCGTGCATTTACATACGCTCTAAAGAACAGAAGATCATTTTTTAAAAAGTGAATTTTCGGTAAACAAAAAAGCGTAACTTTTCTTAAAAAAAGAAAAAAAAAATCCCCGGGCATTTTTTTTTCTACAGCGTTTATTCGAAATGAAATGGAAATTTCCTCCCACATAGGGATAAAATCATACATTCATTCAATACAAAAATTGATTTGTGTTATGTTGATGACTGTTATTTCTTAAAAGCATCTCCAATACCTCTGCGGCTATGTTAATGAATAATTTTTAAGGCATATGAACTAGTAGAGGATGTTTAAAAAAGTAAATAAATAATATGTACACATTTGAAATTGTGAAAATATGAATTATTCAGGTTCTTTAATTTTTACCCTATGTCTGAATTAAGAAGAATAAAAAGAAATTAAAATGAAACATTTTAGAGTTATATTAAAAGTTGTCTCTCAACCTTAAACTAATTCTAATTTATAAGCAATAGTTATCTATATCGAAGTTATGTATTTTAATAATTGTGTCTTTGTTTGCTCTCCATATGAATAAAATTGCATTATTATAATGACATCAAACATTTTATTAAAAGAGATGCTAATGATTAGGCATTTCATGTTATGAGTATCTAATATATTATTTTTTTTATCATTCGCTATACAATATGAGAATAGAAGCTACAGTCATTTAGTATTCTTTATGTGCTGCTAATAGTTATGTGACATGTTTTTATTAGTTATCTTAAGAAAATCTTTCATATTTAAATCCATTGAAAATTGCCTTTAGTCAATTCGAAGGAAATGATTTCTTTTATTGGAGCACTGGAATATTAGATAGAACTGCAAACAGTTTGTTAAATAAAAGGTACTGTTGCAGTTTCGAGAAAATAGTCCTTAGTTTACTGTAGAAAAATTACAAGGCATTTTGATTAAAGGGTTAAGCATGCTTTTTAAAACGCATTAAATAATGTTTTTGCTTTTTTTTTTTTTTTTTTTTCCGAATCACTGTTAATATGCATAAACATGATAAAAAACGTACATCATTTTTATCATTTAAAATAATATTTGTTGTGCATCGTAGCGCACTGCGTCATTTTTAATTTTGTGGATTGGTGGGCTCAGTTTTACTGATACATTCATGTAAGTTACTACCATTTCGAAATATTTTTTAAATGCTTTTTCTCTGTTGTTTATTTCTGATACTGTGTAAACTATCTTTCATTAAATAACTACATAAAATTTTTACACAAACACACACACACATATATATAAATATAATGATAAAAATTATACTGAATTTTGTTGTCATGTGGAAATTTCTTAATAAGTCACATGCTGACAAACTTAATTAAATTTAAATACAAACACACACACATAAAATATAAGAATAAAAAGGCTTTTCGTCGTTTTTACGTGGAATTTTCTTTAAAAAAAATTCGTTGTCACATGCTCAAAAATTTATGTAGAGAATGCACTAATATTTCATTACTCGGAACCGACAAATGAAAATTTTTTTTTTTAATTTAATAAGTTTTTTCAAATGAAAAGCATATGCTTTGAACGTACCTGTTTAATTAAAAAATAAATAAATAAAATTCATCTTTCCAATACACACACCTTTCTAGCCCCCCCCCCCCCCTCCTCCTAACTTCTTTTTTTTTTTTTTTCTTTCAATGACACTTATTCTTACAGAAAACCGATTAATTTTACGAAGCTTAAAATTCATTCTGTCGATAAAAATGCTTTCTTTTTCGACCCGGGTCCTCGCAATGATAAATGGCATTCATGGCGTCACTAATGAATGTCAAATGCAATCAGAACAGTCCTCGGGTAGAGATGAATTGCTTGGGTGTTCTCTCGGAAGCCCCTCAACCCTCCTCATCTCAACTGCAGGAACTACCCTCTCGCTTTGCCTGCTATAAATGTAAGCGTGAAATGTGTCCCGTTTTTGTTCACCCATCAAAAAGAGAGACTGCAAATGTTTGACATATCTCGAAAAATTTGTTTTAGGAATAAAGCGCTCAGTACTTCTCGGTATATGATGAAGTTTATAGATTCTGCATATGTGCTTTGATGGATTTCTGATATTATCACTAGCATTTTAAATGAAGTTTTTGTAATGTTCCATACGACAATTAAATAGAATAAACACTGTTGAAAGATGAAACAGACTTTGAATACAGTCAAAATAATTTTGAGTGCCCCTGTAATGGAACTATTAATCCTACATACTTCATATACAATACCAAACATGCTTTGGTGACCCTAAATAACATTTATCAATTTCATGAGAATCCGAGTATATTTACGGGAGTTAGAGCTTGGACAGACAAACCGAATGCATAAAGACTTTTCAAATTTGTTGGAAAGTATTGCAAAAGAAGAATATAAAAACACTAGCAGCGATGACCAATTAGCAGTGGTGTTCACCGAAGAAATATATATTTACATAACCCTTTAATGTATGATTTTTTATGTTGTTCGGTAAAAATTATATTTGAGTCTATTTTTGTTAATTATCCACTAGAAAAATAGCATAAACATTTATTTATGTTTCTGTTGAACATAATGTCACCCCTGAGTTGCATAAACAAAATTATAATTTTAAATTATATATTTACTTTAAAGTGTTTACACTGTACAATAACAACTATTCAACGATAGAAAATTTTTTTAATTACTTTTAATAGTTTACAGAATTAATAATGACTACCTTATAAAGTTGGACATAGTGACAGTCCTGAGTTGCACAACAAAAATTGCTCAAAAAATTATAATTTAAAATTACATACTAGCTTTAAAGTGTTTATACTGCGCAATAACAACTATTCAACTATATAATAATATTTTTAGTACTTTTAATAGTTTTCGGAATTAATAATTACTATCTAACAAAGATAGAGAAAAAACACCATTCGAGTACCTTGCAAGCTGTATCAGCAAAAGATGTTATAACATCCCGTAATAACAAATCAGAACAAAAATAGACTTCTCGACCTTAAATGCATGTTATCAGGCGTAAGTAGCACATAACAGTTCGCCAAAACTCCAACAGAAAATTCTAATTTTAAAAAAAATGATCATGGTACGTCCAAATGGGGGGAAAAATGATCATGGAGCTCCTAAGCTACACTATGCCTTTAAGAGTTAGCATACATCTAATACTTGCATAATAGGATGAATAATCAAAATTCTACTCTCTACACGAAAATACATACAAATAAAAAATAAACCCGAGAAAATTATAACTTCACGTACAAATATACATTTGAAATGCCTTTGAAATTTTTATCATTAATTACATATATCATACAAAACTTATCACAAACGTAACTTTTTCGTGAAGTTGAAACTGTCTGAAAAAATCTTTTAAGAAACGCTGAATGTAGCTTTTCCATATCTGCCACTTATCATTTAATTACTCTTTCATATTCTAGTCCACACCTTTACACTGAAGAAGAATATTCATTTCCAAACTCACATTTCTCTTATCTTATGACATTAGAATCAAATATATAGCAGAGAAATTTTTCATCTCAAGAGAACTAAGTGATTATATGGTGAAACCGTAATCAAAGTTAAATTTATTTATTATTAATGACAAATGTAACTTAATAAAATATTAACATATTTTATTTTATATACTCGTTCATTACGATGCCCTAAAAAATCTAAAATTTTGTATTTCTAGAGTATGTTGAATAATTTTCTATTTAAAAATTATTGCTGAAGTAGTTTCATGATTTATATCGCCATGGTTTTTGTAAAATTCTATTAGAAAAATGAATATGTCATAATGTAAAGATAATTATTTTTAAATATTAATTATCTTCTAGACAGTTTTCAAAGTGAAATCACATTGCTGTTACAAAATATAACAGGAAATGCTGAAATCAAATTGTCTGTTGTGAGATAATAATAATAATAATAATAATAATAATAATAATAATAATAATATATATTTTAAAAAAACTTGACTCTTTTTGAAAAATCATTACAATAGTTTTAAAATTAAAATTTTTATGAAATGAAATCTGTATTATATAATCGTGTCAGTGTTATTTAGATTTATCTGGATTTAAATTTTATATTTTAATTTAAATCCAAAGTAATACCTTCAAACTAGCCCGTACAGAGAGGGACCGAGATTCGGCATCTGTCCTGGATTTTAAATAAAATATCAGGAAAAGTAGAATCGTACTTTTTTACGCAAAACTTTTAAATTAAAATAACTAGCATATAACAAAATTTAAAAGTTTATATTTGCTAGAATGCCCTTACACGTCAACCAGGAGAGCTCATGGCCTGTACTCTTGTGTATGTATCAAATATTTGACAATCGGTAGTTTTACATTGAAAAAACAGCTCTCATTAAAAAAAATCTAAGCAAATACAATATCTATTTTCTAAAAAAGTACTATACAGCACATTTATTTTCTAAAACAGTGAAACCTGTTTATATGTCCAAAAAACCTACCCCGCAATTATATCTTCTAAAACAAAAACAAAAAACTCTACAAAATGGAAATTTTCTCTGATCGTTTCCGTCTAAGCAGATTTTACTGTATCATATTTATGATGGGTGGGGGTGGGGAGGGGGCTTGGAATTATTACCGGGGTCCGCGACTTCTCTCAAATCGCTATATAGCACCCATTAAATAAAAAAGTGTCATAATAGATTTGAATAGTTGAGTTTTCTCGAGAATTTTTCATTTTATTAGTGCATCGTATATTTATTTGTTTATGTTTATTTTAAGCTATTTTTGAATAATGGATTTATTTTTTATGTAGAATTTAATGTACATTTATTTCAAAACAAGTCATGAATAACACTACAAATTCACAAAAGATTTTCTAAACTATTTGATTTTCACTTTGCTTTTAACTCTAAATTTGCATTGAATTTTTTCACAAATAATCAGTGAAAATTCAATCAGTGAAAGTTCTGATTTTTCTCATGAAATTCCCTGTTTAGCACATAATTTAAAGCCTTTTTTTTTTTTTTTTTTTTCAAGAATTGGTAATTTTTTGAGGGCAGCAATCGATTTTATCAAAATTAGCTTCTCACGATGGGATATTCTTTACCCTTTTCAAAGAGTTTTCAAACAAATGCGCAGTTCAAATGAAGTTATAGAGGATTCAAATTTCCTTCTAAATGAAAGGGTGCGATTCATTTGGAATTCAAGTCTGCACCACCCCACATGTTTGGAACCTCATCCCCTCTCATTCTTAACTCCTTACTTTTTGTAATGAGTTATAGAGAAATCGCAAAATTTATCTAATAGAGATGGATAAAAGTTTTTCGTCCTAGGAGGCAACTTCGTTAAGAAATTGCGATCAAAATTTGTAAGTTCACTTGTGTTGCTCTATCTCTCTCCTTCAACGATTTACATAAAATCATTTTGCTCCTTATTTGTTGAAGCAAAACGCAAATTCTCTTGAAAATTTTGAATTAGTTTATACATTTTTTCATGTTGTAAGTTTGTCACATTTTTAAGCATTAACAAAAGTATTTTGCTATTAAAAATTCGAAAAAACATAAATATTACATTCAAGTGAGAATATAAACTTATTTATTGCAAAAGGTTTAAAAAGTCACATAAATATTTTTGACCATGTTTCTAATTTTATTCATTACTTAGAATTTTACGAAGTTTTATATTCATTGTTAATTCTTAATATGTCATAGATTTGTTTCTTTTCATATAAAACTGTAGATAAATTGATACACAAGAACATGATCTAAAAAAAATTGCAATAAGGAAATAGGTTTCGAACTGATTTTTTTCAATAGGTAAATATGTAAATAAAAGGATTAAATTAAATGGATTGTGTGAAGTTGAAAACTGACTCATAGTTTTTTTTATTGAATATCTTTAATTTTTTCATGACTTTTTCAATTTTATCAAACTTCTCCCCGAATTGAGGTAATTGCTTAGCAAAACCGCTTATTCGTACTTAATAACAAAATTTAAAATGGCTTTAAAAAAAAATAAAAATAATAAACTTTACAGTTGATGTTTAATAAATATGCTAATGTAAAGTATTAATACAAATAAGATTCATCTTTGAAGGAAAAAATTTAATTCAGACTAACTGAATTTTTCTTTTTCTTCTTGTTCTAAAACATATCACTTTATTTTTAAAATTCGTTTTTAATTATTCTTCCTGTAACTGAATGGGCAACAGAACTTTTCCACAGCTCCCAGTTTTCCCACTGATATTTCAGACAGTTTAATTTTGTTAATACGTACCTCAACTTTTGATTATCGTTTCAAAACTAGGAAATTGAAGCATAAAAAAATACAGAATGTGTAACACCAGAAAATTTTACAGTCTTTTACGATTAAATCTTTCACTTGCTGACGATATTAATAAATATATGCAAAGAAAAAAAAGGAATTTCTAAATGCAGTTACTTATTTAAGCGTGCACAAAACGAAAAAAGAAACCAGACTGGGAAAAAAAAAATCGGTTGAATTTTGCAGCAGCTCTGTTTCAAGTGTGCAAAATACTTCACCTTGAAAGCAAGATGTCTGCTTAATTAGCACTAACTCAAGGCGGCCAGATTCTAATATACCCACTACTTCTTTTCGCATTCATTCGCTAGCTACTAATGAAAAAGTTCTTCCGCCAAAAATCATCGAGTTAAAATATAACGTTTAATTAAATCTTCATAATTAAATATGTAAATGAACCGGCTGTCAAAAAGGTAAAAAAAGCACTCAAAAGAAATTTGTTTCTGAAAGCAAAATGAAATTGTATTTTAAAACTCGCCCCAACGTCTTTTATAACTTTCTCGTTCTTCTTAATGCCAGCACGATGTCAAGAAAGAAAATTTTACCTTTTCAAGTAATTTTTTTATTTTTATTTTACCCTTCTAAATTTTTTTTCTTCTTTTTGTGTTTGTGTTGTTGGTTAATGATTCTTGTTGTTGTATCGCTAGATTTTGCACAATTTAAGAGGCGATCCTGTTGAGAAATTTAAAGGTAAAAAAGCTGTTTCTAATGAGGGTTGTTGTTAAGTGAAAAATCGAATTCTCTTCTTGGCTTAATTTGTATTTTATCCCAAATAACCTCCGGTGCTGCATTCATTTCTCTTATCACATGAGCTCACATTAAAATAAACATTTGCTCCTCCAAAGATGAAAAAACTGAAATTTCTTTAAAGAAGAAAGATACTTCCTTTTGTTATGAAAAATTTCACAAGAAATTGCTCACTTTAATATGTGTCCTTAATTTCCCGGCGTAACTGAAACGTGCTTTTGAATTTGATAATGTAAGTTATTCAAAAGAACATTTTTTACGGATGCAGGGTTATTTTGTGTTATAGCACTTCGCTTGATTCTGTTCTTATTTTTAGTGTATAAATTGAGCTAAAAATTGAAAAAGTATAAACGATGTTCGCTTCTAGAAAAGATAGCTGAATATATTTTATTAAATTTAATTTATGATTAATATTATTGCTTATACAGCCCCGAAATTTTTATTTAGAAAAAAAATGTTATTTTAAGTAAAGACTCTAAAATTGTAGATATCAACTCTGTGGTGAGTTATGAGTTAAAATAAAGTGAGCTCGTGGGAAAAAAAAATGATAATAGTTGAATATGAACAAATAAAAATTATTTTGCTTAATAATTGCATACTTAGAATCATTGTGCTATATTGTAGAGATACTTAATTAAATGAGACAACAATTATATAATCGTATCATGAAAAATAAATAATCCCCAACGTAATCTTGGACAAAAACTTTACCAGTCTTTTTTTTTTTCTGATAATTAACAAGCATAATCGTATGTCAACTGAGGTGTCTGTTCATAGGTGTATCCATTTTGGTACTGTTTGTCTATAAGGGCCTAGGCGTTTTTTTTTTTTTTTTTTTTTTTAAGCTTTGCGTAATTTGGGATTCAGAAAGTGAGATTTGTTGCCAAATAATATTCAAATGAAAACTATGAAAACAAAAATTGTACAAATATTGGAAAAATTACTTGTGTATATCAAACAGCTGTCAGAAAATATGTTGCCAAGATTCCTCCTCCAGCTGAGGCCATTTTCTCTGGCTCCCAAGCATACTAGAAAAGTACGTCAATTTTTTAAAGCAAGGGCTTTCAAAAATTTAATCGTGATTCACTAATAGGTCTTGATTAAAATTAAGTGGTCTACTTGAAACTATTGATGTAATCG